>OW052059.1:14814273-16179273 GCA_932526445.1 Phragmatobia fuliginosa
CGTCATGTCTGTCTGTCTGTCTATCCGTCCGTATGTCACAGCCACTTTTTTCGAAACCATTAGAACTATACTGTTGAAACTTGGTAAGTAGATGTAATATGTAAACCGCATTAAGATTTTCACATAAAAATAGAAAAAAAAACAATACATTTTGGGGTTTTTTTTCATCAAAGTTGGATATTGTTTTTTTCATCAAAGCCATACGTATGGATAGGTCTTCAAAAATGATGTTGCGGTTTCCTAATATCATTTTTTTCTAAACTGAATAGTTTGCGCGAGAAACACTTCCAAAGTGGAAAAATGTATGTCCCCCCCTCCTGTAACTTCTAAAATAAGAGAGTGATACAACTAAAAAAATATATGTTGTACATTACCATGCAAACTACCAACGAAAATTGGTTTGAACGAGGTCTAGTAAGTAGTTTTTTTTAATACGTCACAAATCGTAAACCGCAATTTACCTTTCATTCAATCAATACACTAGTATAAAAACATCGATCAAAGTTTCAACGAACTACAAGAACTTTTATATGATGTTACTTGCTGATACGGAACCCTTCATGGGTGAGTCCGACTCGCACTTGGCCGCTTTTTTATAAACGCCGTGATGGGTCAGTTGGTGTAGTAGTTAGTGACCGTAATAGTAGTAAAGCTGGATATTGTGAGTTCAATTCTCACCTAAAACAAATAATATATAATGAGAAAAACCATTTGTTCTGTATCTAGTTATAAGTTATCTAAAATATGTGTGTATTTAAAAATATGTTAGTAGGTATGGTAGGTAACATATGTTTATCAGCAGTCTGATTACCATAGTACAGTGCCTAACTTAGGATTACTTCACTATGCCAGAAGTCATTATTATATTATCTTAGTTCCCTTTTTCGTTTTCAGACCTTGAAACTCTAACGACAACGGTCCCACCGATTAATCTTATCGAAATCGACGTGTCACATAACAAGTTGACTTCATTGCCACAATGGCTTAGTGGATGTTCTGATCTCACAACGCTACACGCAAGTAATAATCAACTGACATCGCTTCCGGAACATTTATTCTGCAGTGAACTCTCCAGTCTTAGCAGCCTTCATCTTGCTCACAACAAAATATCCTGTATCCCATCAATGCCAAGATTACGGGCGCCTTTAAGAGAATTACTCCTTCACGATAATTGCATACAGACTTTACCAGAAAATTTCTTTTCAGTGTGTGACAGATTATGTGTTCTAAATCTTACAAACAATCGACTTAGTCGCTTACCAAATGCAAGAGGTCCATCGTCACATTGCTTAGAACGACTTTATTTAACAGCTAATTGCTTAACAGACGAAGTGGCAGATGTAGTTATAGCGTTCAGAGGATTAAAAATACTTCACATGGCATATAATTGTTTGACTATTTTACCAGAGGCTTGTATTAATTTTTGGCCTGATATTGAAGAACTCGTGTTGTCTGGGAACTGCCTCTCAAGATTACCTGAAAATATTCCGCAACTTAACAACATTAGAATAGTAAGAGCTCATTCTAATAGGTTACGTTCGGTGCCGATGTTTGCTTGTAGTGCATCTGTCAAAATATTGGATTTTGCCCACAATGAGTTGGATAGCATAGATTTACGACTACTCGCTCCAAAACAATTAAAATTTTTGGATATATCATGTAATAAAAAATTGCAAGTGGACCCGTCGCAATTTAGTGCTTACAGATGTCAACGACCTTTAAGCTTAGTTGATGTGACAGGTAGACATTCTCTGCCATGGACACAAAAAAGTGGTTATCACGAGGAACTAAGCGGGACTACTCCTTGGACTACAGGATTTTCTGAATGCCCAAACAAATCGTTACAACTATGCTGTGCACAGATTCGTCTTCCATCTTTTTGTAATAAAGAAGGTCTGTTCGCAATTATTGATGGGGAAACAGATACAGAGGTGCCAAAAGTATTACAAACATGCATACCTGGATTAGTGCTTGAAGAAAAATCAATAAAGGAGACTGTAACCGAGTATATGAAATACGTTGTTTTATCCGCACATAGAGAATTAAAAGAAAAAGGACAGAAAAAAGGAGCTTGTTTAATTATGTGTCATTTATCTCCTATAACAGCAGCTGAAAATGGATTCGGTCATACTGCTAAAAAATATAGCTTAAGGCTCGCGAATATTGGAGACACAAAGGCAGTATTAAGTAGAAGAAACGGTCCTCTAAGTTTGGGGATAGAGAATAACAAACGGTTAGGATATTCCACTCGATATCCCACCACTGTACCTGATCCAGACGTCATACAAACTATTATAAAAGAGGATGATGAGTTCTTAATATTAGGGAATGGAAAATTTTGGAGCGCTGTAAATATGGAAACTGCGGTATCGGAAGTTAGAGCGGAACGTAATCCTGTCCTAGCAGCTAAAAGATTACAAGACCTAGCTCAGAGCTATGGCGTAGACGACTGTATATCTGTGTTAATAATAAGATTTGACGCCACGCGATCTGATGTAGATCTGTTAATGCGGGAATTAAGGCAAACGATAAATAGTAATAAGTCAGTATGTAGATCTGATTGTTGTTGTTCGCGGTTAGAACCGTGTTGCCATTCAGCGACACCTCCAAAACCGAGCAGTGATCGCTCTTCACCGAGCGGGCAAAGTGATCGCCCATTCAGTGAAGTTGTTGGGCACCAACACTACGCTAGCGTGCGTTCACAAGCCAAAGCATCTGAACGTCGTAGTTGTAGAGGTGGTGTTGCTAGAGCAATTCGAGTACGGGTAGAAGAAGATAAAGAGGATGATCAAAGAAATGAAGAAATCGGAAATCCCGAAGAACAGTTCAAATGCTGGGAATATATGCTGGAACAGAATACTCAAATGTTATTCGATAAAGAATTAGACAACTTATCTAAAGGTATTAAATCTAACGTGAGTAGCTTACGAAACTTAAAAGGTTTATCAGGTAGTAGTCCTCAGTTACATTTAGCTGGTAAACAATCAAAAGGAGTACCATTTTTATCAAAACATTTTGGCAGCGCTAGATCGTTCGGGAGCTCAATAAAACCAGATTTTCGTTATGGGTCAGGGAGAATACCAAATGGTGGCCCGAATGCAGCCTACTTTGGATCTCTCCAGCGGCTTATGCCCTATCATTTGGAATATGATTTTGCTGTGATACAAGAAAAATCAAATCAGGATTCTTTGGACGTCGATAATCGAATGCAGCAGTACTGGGGGGTAGCTACAACGGAGTTATAGGTTACAACGTTATATGTTAAGGAGTTTACTATTAGTGTAGTATTAAGTTGTAAATAAAACTTTATTGTAATTACATGTACAATTATTTATATGTAGATACCATTCATCTTTCGACTAGATTTTTTGCACAAAGTATTATAATCACTATGGACTTGCCTATAACAGCTATTATTACTTATGTTACATTAATTTTTATGTACAATATTGTGATAGTTTCTATAAAATCTTAGATGTTAATAAATATTGCGTAGACCTACCTAATTTACATTTTCTTTCATTTTCATATTCAATGTACATATATTGGTACTCTTAACTGATCTTACTGCTAACAATGACTCACTTCTACTATATTTACAATAATTTACCTTGGTAGCGTAGGGCATTTAAAACATCTTTTTGTGCCATTATTTACCGTAACATACTATGTACAAATACAACTTTACAAAACCTAAACAAACAGTACGACCGCAAAAATGATACATTCATGTCATACACAGTAACAAAATATCAAGTAAAAATATTAGCACACTTTTACATTTAAATGAGAGTGGCAAATTAGTGAAATGATGTGATGCTTTTTAATTGGTATAAATGTGCTTAAATAACTTTGATAATCTCGTGGCACACTTGTGATGTCCTTACACATATTTTATTAAAAGTCTGGAATGTCTTCAAGAGGTCACAGCTCGCGCTTGACAACGAGTTCGAGTGGCTGTGCGGCAAACGCATGTGGCTGGTAGAGAGGCGCTGTTGGTGCGTGAGGGATGGGGTGTGGAGGTGCAGGCGCGGGCGCGAGAGGCACAGCGTGCGCGTGCGCCGGCGGTGGCCGCCGCTAGGGGAAAGCTCGCGGGGAGTAATGGTGTGCCTCTCCTAACCACGAGTCTGGTGAGGGAGGAAAGTCAGGGTATCCTCCTGCTGCAGGAGATGAAGAACTACTCAGATCTGACGCTCCTCCTGCACCACCCGCTCCTCCGATTCCTGCTCCGCTCATTGCTTGACCTAAAAACATGAATTAATAAATAAAAAAAATATAGATCAAATTCTCACACAAATAGTTGCTTAAAATAATTGTTTCTACTACCTATTTAAACTATTGACAGTATATCACTATAAGATTTATTTATATAAGTTCTATTTATTTTTATAAATTTTTATATACATATATTTTTATATACAAAAAATAATCATCAACTCTCGTCTCGTCGCGTAAAATAACATATGTCGGTAATCTACATTATTACTTTACATTACATATATTACTATTACTTTACATTAACTACCTACTTATTTACTATTAATAATATTCTGCAGTCATATGGTAAGTACATGCGGATCGAGTTTCGGTTCTCGTTTTATTAATGATTCACTATGATGTTTAATGGATGGTAATATCGATCGTTCTGTATCATTAAAATATGATCTGAATTTAAAGTTAAAGACATAAAATACATCAAAAATTTGTAGAATTATCCATAAATTGAACATGGGTAATAATAATCAGCAATACTTGTATCACATAAAGATAAAAATATAGAAATGAGGTTTACTATAGCGTATACTAATTAGTAATTAATTACCTTAATTGAAGTAAATAAAATTGGCAAAAACTAGCATCATAGACGAATTACGATTGAGGTTTTATGTTCCAACTCAACCGTATATTTATCGCGTGAATAAATAATAAAAACAATCAAACAATCTATATGTAACTGTGAAAGGATGTTCAATCTTTCTTTTTTAATTTTTGGAACTACTTTAGCTATGATTAAAAAAACCCACGGCATTTTAAATATTAAAATCAAGATTAAACCGTGAGGTTAATATAATCTGTCAAATATGCTATGATGCTATGATCGTATTCGCTTTTCTATTCATATTAGCTTTGGTAGCTACACTTTCGTGATCTGTACAGTATATCTATCTTTGTTTTCTAATCTGAGATAGAACTGATCACACTTAGCTCGAGTGTAATAAACACTTTTATTTGTTTAGAACTTAGTATGTTTACATACCGATGTTGGTGTAGACGAGGTGATCGGGTGGGTAGTGGTAATGCGGGTGGGGTGGAGAATGCGCGCGCAGGTAGGGCGGAGTGGCCGCGTACCGAGCACCGCCCGCCGCCGCGCCGCCGCCCGCCGGCGAGCCTTCCTCACCACCCAAAGCCACCGTACTGTAGCTGTCGTTGCTCAACTCTGCCACATAATACCATATTTATCATCAAATTAAATATTGTATTAATTTATATTTATGAATACAATTTTTGATGGTAGGAATCGATCCCGGTCTGCCATAGAACCACTTTCTTGAAGCTTCAAGAACTTAATGAAAAAAATATCTAAATCTGTACTATTATAATATAGAGGTAAAGTTTATGAGTTTGTGATGTTATCGGGGGGTAATCTCTAGATCTGTTGAACCGATTTTTAAAATTCCAAATTACCAACAGACAGTTACATTATTTGTGAGTGACATAGGCTAGATAAGAACCCGAAAAATGCGATTATAGCGATATTCAGCATGTACGTGAGCGCGAGTACAGTTTTGACATTATGTATGTAGACATAATTATATTATAACACAAGTTCTTCAAAGCCAAATGAAAGAGGTAGTTATTCGTAGTCGATTTACACGTAACGCTTTGAAATGTGATCTCAGTTTTCTGTAACATTCTGTAACCTACACAATTAGTACGATATAAGAATCAGACTCAAAAGAAGTGATGATATATCAATTCAAAATCGATAATAATTTAGTAGGTATATGAATTGAATGTTGTAATTGACATTAGAATGGAAATATCCAGCAGAAAAAATTAAACACATTTTCTGGTTTTATAATCACTTTTGGCACATATAAGCTATAACATCGATAAGTTACGAAGAATACTCATAATTTTGTAACAATCTGTATCTAAATAGGAGTTAAAAAATAACACCACAGAATATTGAATATATTCACCAACACACTAACACTATCTCTCTCGCTCGATTGTTTTGTTATGAATAAACTATGTAACTGTAAGTGTACACACATAGTGACAGTTAACATTTACTAATGTCCATCAATATTCAAAGCAATCTCAAAGTAGCATATAACTTGTAGATCAACTTACCGTGATGGCTGAAGGAATCCAAGTCAATTTTGAGTTCATCTTTGTCAAGCAGTCGATCGTGTCTAGGAGAGCTTCCGCCACTTTTCATCGACCTAAAGTACTGTGACCACCTTGTGCGACCTGCGTCCTTTTTTAACCGCTTTTCTTTCGCTCGTCTGTTTAAAAGAAATAATATACATCACTACTGCTTTACTTCACAAATTTAACTACTCATTTTCACACTATTTAGCGATCTGAATAATATATTGTTCTATTTATCTGTTATCCACAATGTTCTATTTATCTGTTGTGCAACTTTTACAAGTGCTTAACCAATCACAGTAGTTCTTCTTTGATTCTTATCCTACGTACATACTTAAATTAGAACAAAGTATTCCTTACCAAATATACCATACATGTATAAAGTTTAGTAAATTTTGACATGTTTTCTACGATAATTTTTAAACGCAATCGAAATACTATACGATAAAATACACTTATCTTTTTTTACATTTAAGCCTAACAAAGTGACGCTACTCTGCTTCATGGAAAGCAAGCGTAGAGTCTGCATTCTACGCTTGCTTTGCTTTGCACATGTAATTACAACACATATTCATGCAAAGTTTCATGTTTCTAGCACCAACCGTTTGGGCGGTATCTCGAGGAAGGACGGACGGATGTACGGATGAACGGACGAACATGGCGAATCAATAAAGGTTCCGATTCCGGTTATGACTATCTATGCCAACATAAATATTTCGGACATCCGTCACACATCATCTAGTGCAAAACTAAGAAGGCCAATACTATGAGTACTAGACCACTGATATATATACATATAAAATTTTTTTGTAAATACATACATATTGTGAATAGATGCCAACATGATATCTATATAAACATAAAACCTATGTTACCTAAGAATTGTGTAATTCCTAAACTTTGAATTCGGAATACAAGCCCCGTTATCACGCTTCGATTACTTTCAATTTATACAAATAACTGTGTATGCGATGTATAAACAATATACCCTAGTCGAATGTTATGCGTGTGTTGTTATTAGCGAAGCAACGGGGCGCCGGTATCGGGGCTTTCAACAAAGAGCTTGATTAATTAAAGTGCCTCCGCCCAGTCCGCTGGGAGCCCAGCGCGTGCTGCAATATGCCTCGCTAGGATTATTGATACATTGTCCCGAATTAACTTGCGTTATAGTACTAACTGTAAATGCCTTTAATCTAGTTTCTAATACCAAATTATTGTTATTATTCAATATGTGTGTGTAACTAATTACAGCAGAAATGTAAAAGTCCCGTGAATTAAACAAAAATAAATGTCTTAATATTTTTTTAAGAAGTATTAAGGTAGGTATGTAGAGCCTTTGCTTCAGAAATTTCTTCATAAAACTTTAAACTGTTTAAAAAATAATATGTTGTTTTGACGATTACAACTATATTGCGTTGTCTATACCTTACGATTAATTTACGAAAGCTATTACAATAAACTAAAGTAAGTTAAAACTGTACCCTTCTAACCATCCTACAACATTTGGTTTGTTTAAGAGGTAATCATGGGCTATTTCCGACATTAGGGAAAGAAAATGCATACGTACTTTTGCCTAAGCCAGCGGAGTGAGTGAGCCACTTGCAAGGAAACTAATAAAAACTTGAGATATCTTGTCAGAGTTAAAGCAAGTGTGCAAAGCACATTGGGCACTAAGCAATAAAATTGTATATTGTTACTAATAAATTACGTTTTATTAAACCTTTTCTGTTTAAAAACTACTAAAAATTATGTTCAATGTACTTACGACGTCAATCAGTTAAATGATCACTTTTAAAGATTGATTCTAAAATATCTATTATAGTAATGCTCTCTCAGTAATTAGAGTTTCGAAAAGTGATCTTATAGATCTCGAGTACCATTAGAATAAATAAAATCAATGTACTGTAAACATTTAAAGTGCTCAATTTCTGAGAATAAATATTTAAATAATTTTCAAGAGAAGAACAGAAGATAACTAGACAAGAAATACAACATATCAGTTTTGGAGAAAAAAAAAATAAACAAAGTTCAGAGTGTTACGATAGCTTGATTCACTGAAATGAATTTAATAATCTGCAAACAGGGCACGAGTTGAACAAAAACTAGTAAGGAAAATATTTTTTATAAAACTGCGTAATCCCGTCACTATAATGGCATGGTATAATGAGTATCGACTGCCATGTTTAACATATGTACGTATTGTGCGTACTTGTATTGGAACACATAAAGTAAAGAAGTCGAGCATTGTGATATCGCGTTCAGGTTTACGAGGCGAGGCTGACGTGCAGGGCGTGACCGCTGCCGTGACTGTGGCCGTTCGCGCGCGACACAACATAGTTCCGCGACTATGCTTACAAACTCAACAAACTACATTAAAAATAGATACACAATACGCGAATATCGAAGGCCACGCTTTTGTCCCTTAATACTATTATAGTCTACAGCGTTTTGTAAATTGGCAGAAACCGTTCTACAAACACTTCATGAATAGATTACTGTTTTAACAATCACCTTCGCGCTACCCACTGCTCTTAAGCATTGATGATGATGGACTAATGTTTTGAGTCTAGTTGTTATTTGTATCCGTTTCATATATATATTTGGGTATGTCTGTAAGGTTTCCGCGAGTCCCGCAATAGCATTTATTCCTAGTGTGGGATTTATCTCTTTTTTAAATTTATTCATAATTCAGAAACTTGTGCCTTAAAACTTTTAATTCTGATATAATTTTGTGCAGAAGTAGGTATTTCTTAAATATTATTTTGCACTATTATCTATTCTTTCTGGAAGTCTGGACGTCAAACCTTAAATTTTATCTGAACCCCATACCATTAGCATTCTACTTAGGTGTTTGATTCCATAGATATCTTAGTGGATAGTTTCATCATTCGTTTATAAAGTAATTGATCTCTGTAGCGTAATACCTTCATCTAGTTGAAGGATGAACAATGATTGATTACTGTTATTGCTAATGGCCTTATATTCTATCGACAAAGAAGTCGTATATAAGTAAACAATGGCGTTAAAATTATAAAGTATTCTATGATTGTTTGAGCTGAGTCCCGCGGTGTTACTCTCGATTGTTTCTAAGCTTCTTTGAGGTCTTTATAATCGTTTTCGCCATATGCCTACTTAATATATTTCAAGACTAAATTTATGAGAAAAACATAATTCGCTGTATGTTTACCAATTGTAATAGAGAGTTATTTAAGTGAGGTCAATGATCTACAAAAAAGATTTCAAACATGGAAATGGAATGATAATCTCCCCACCTGAGGAAATGTAAAAAAAAACCTTCTCATATTTTGAAATCGGTGAAAAGTATTATTAGTGTACGCATTTATCAAATCTATAAAAGGCGAAGTCAACCTGGTTTTAAAAAGTTTAGTCCTACTATAACAGATTCTTAATGTGATGTGACCAGATAATTACTCAATACTGTTTTGGAGTTTAAGGCCACTTTAGCCTTGTATTGTGCGTATTACGAGTATAATCACGGAGGACATATAACGAACGATAGACCAATAGGTTGTACACAACTTTACAATAAATGTTCAGTGGAGTATTTTATTTTTATCAAGTTATCGTCGCAACTGTGACGATTACTTGATAAAATAAAAGTGCTACACGATAATTTTACTGAACATTTTATTGTTCAGCTCTATATAGTAGTAGTAGTAGTATAGTCATAAAAGCTCTAATCTCTCTTTACGTCTTGTTAAATCACTTGACCATTTCAAAATCATTTCGTTAACTTGTTCAGTATTCTCCAAGTAGGTACTCCCGAGCAAGATCGATTACAGATATCAACTGTTCTGGTTTATTTGGCACGCTTATAGAGGCGTTACTCTCTTCACCGTTTCTAATTGGTTCTCAACTAAAGAAATAAATGTCAATGATATAATGTTTTTTTTTAGTTATTTTCTATATTGCTAATAAAAAGATTTTTTTATCTAAATATGTGATTTCTTTTGGTGTCTATAAACATAGAATTATATATTATTGCTACCATACAACGTTGTAAGAATGAACTGACATAAAAACGAAAACAGTTTTCGCCAGTAACTCTATATATGCTATCGAAGCTGGTGAAATTTGATTTTCCTTAGTAAAATTCAGACTATTTTAAGCCTTACAAAAAATATTTTTTAACTTGAAAGTTATAATAAATTTTTTGGGTTACATTTATTATATTTATGACATACAAATTTCAAATGATGATTCTGGGTTTGTTTTCCTTCATTTTTAAGACATAATATTTAATAAAATGCAATTGATTTGTTTAATTGAGCTGTAGGTTAACTAACCTGTTTTGGAACCACACTTGAACAACGCGCATGTCAAGCCCTGTGTCGTGGGCGAGTTGCTCTCTAACGTGGCGGGCCGGCTTTGGACTGCTACTGTATGCATTTTTCAGAGTTTCCAGTTGTTTGGCCGTAATTGTGGTCCGTGGTCTTTTACTCGCTGCATCGCCGTCTAAGGAACCTTCACCACCTAAATATGATAATTGCAATTAAACAAGCTACTTCTTCACTAGTAGTTTATAAGACGAAATCGTTAATCATTTATGAAGGCACACAAAAAACAGAACAATACTGCCAGACAAAGGAGAAGGCAAAAGAAAACGAAGAAGGCTATTTGTATACATTAACTGACTTATTGGTCTAGTGGTGCCTATGCAGCTGCTGATCAAGAGGTCTCGGGTTCGATTCCCGGGTCGGACCAAATGTGTGTGTGATCCGCAAATATTTGTTTCGAAGTTTGGGTGTTTTCTATATAAAATATGTATGTATTTACATAAAAAAAGGATGTTTACATATTTATATCAGTTGTCTAGTTTTGGACTAGATGGCTTTGTGTGTAAAATGTCTGAAGCGGGCACCACACTTCGTTATTCGCTATTCGTTATGTGTCTACGCCGTATTCGCCCGAATATTTGTTATGCGCGCAAACAACAAACACGCCACCACACTTCGAACTGGTATGTCAAATAAGGCAAATATGTGTGTTGTAGAGATGTGTCATTGTCATTTTTATGGTGAACGAAACGAATCCATACGATCTAGCGAAACATATTATTTTAACTTCCTTTTTATTTTATTAAATTTACAGAAACAATACTTAAATGAAGTCTAATTAATTTGATCATATGATAGATTATTTTAATCGTTTAATCGATTTATTCTATTTCAAAAACTGTTTTATAGTCTATGGTTGTTAGATGAGCACAGGACATTGTCATTTTTATTGGTCAAAGAACGAACGAAACTTATTATTTTAATTTTCTTTTTATTTGGTTAAATTGACAGAAACAATACTTAAATGAAGTCTAATTATTTTGATCATATCATAGATTATTTTAATCGTTTAATTGATTTATCTATTTCGAAAACTGTTTTATAGTCTATGGTTGTTAGTTATGCACACTATGCACAGGGCACTTCACTAGCCGTCCGAAGTGTGGGCAGTCGATGCGCGTATTCGCCTTATTCGTGTCCTTTGAAGTGTGTCAAAAAACCGACAAGTCGACGGATATGCGTATTCGCTATTCGGCTTAACGAATAAAGCGAATATTGGCGAATATACTCTCCACACTTCGCCGTACGCGCGCGAATAACCCGCATAACGAATAGCGCATAACGAAGTGTGGTGCCTGCATGAAATATTTAGAGAGGAAAAAGTGAGAGTCGTGACGTTCAAGAGGTAAAACAGATCACATCAACTAGAAAGAGTAGCGATTACTCTATCCACAATGACTTAGATGAACGGTCTTTAAGAAAGACATGTTAATCAAAGCTCAATAAGAGATTATTCTAGTTTAGCCAAATTAGATACCCACACTTAAGTGGGTAATCAGATTAAAAATTAACTATGACATTTGGCTTCATCGTCAGACTATTGTTCTTTCGACTATGCCCTTCCTAGCATGATTTCAACACTGATAAAAGTCAAGTCAAGACAATAATTTTGTTATATTCATCATAACTACAAATAGGTGTATACACAGTTTAATTTTGATAGAATAATTGACAAAAGGCGTCAAGATTGATTGATATAACGTTTCTTTAGTCTTATCAAAGTCAAATACGAATATATACATTTCTAACATACCTTTTGCTCTCGCTGCTTCATAGTCCGGTTTACAAACAAGCTTTCCGTCTTCCATGAGATAGAATTCATCACCAGTGTTGAGTGTCCGAGCACAGGCAGCACACGCAAAACATCTTAGATGATAGACATGTGATTGCGCTCGTCGTACTACCTGTGTCGGTGGGATGCCCTGCCCGCAGCCCGCACACTTCGTACCGAACCGCCTAGGACAACAGCCGCAACAACAACAACATTATCAACGTGTTTGATACTGTTACATGCATCTAATGCTAGTTATTGCCATTAGGACCAGATTTGTGGTACCTAGTACTCTTATTTAACAATTTTATATCTATACAAATAAATAAAATTGGACTGTCTGTTTATACTAACAATTAACCAAGTTTTTACTAAATGCATATCAAAGTATTTACGGTACTGGCATCCAAAATAGAATTTTTAAATGTGTTGTCTGTCTGTCTGCTTGTTCCGGGTAATCTCTGGAACGGCTGGACCGATTTTAAGGGGACTTTCACTGGCAGATGACTAATGACAAGGAGTAACTTAAGTTATTTTTTTAGGTGAGCTTCACATCACGGCGTTACTCGAGATTGACAACAATAACCGCGGGTAACGCCGCGGGACTCAGCTAGTCTAATATAAATGACATTAAGACATCTAACTATAGGAAATGTAGGTGTATTATTCTAACTAACCCAATTAAAAAAAGCAGAAATCTTTTTAAAGGATTCAAAAATTTACAATTTCTTTCTCAAGTTTTCGCTTTATTAGATTATAATATGAATCCGTGTTTAGTCGTCCTCAAAACATGACTAAGTGTAAAATGATGTCAAGTACAAATTGTTGAAACAACTGAGAAAAAGTTGTCAAGTCATCAACAACAAAAAAAAAACTTAAACAAAAAGAAGTAGTTTTACTGTTATAAGGTTACTTTTAAGAAAATGATCTAAAAGAGGCTTACTTGAAAAAGTCATCTGTACAATATAGTTGATTATTTCTTGCAAAGCACTTTCCAGAGAGCATGGCGCGACATTCCACACATCTTAAACAGCCTGCGTGCCAGGTTCGGTCGGAAACCTTCAGAACGTAGCGATCGACTATCATTTCGTGACAACCTCCGCATTTCGGGATACTGGCTGCAACATATATTTATATATTATTTACTGTTGTTACTGATATTTTGATGTGTACATGAGTGTATTCATCACAATACAACATATTCAAAAACAGGATAATTTTCTTAACAGATTTGGTATGGTCTATCTTATGTAGCACAATGAATATTTTAAGACATGAATTGATGAATTTGTTACTGTTTTTGTTAGTTTTGCAGTTGCAAGGAACTTTACAAATATTAATAAAACGGACACAAAGAACACCCTGACTTATTATGTTACTTGTTACTTATCTATACATATAAATCACGTCATAAAATAATTATGTAAGTTATTTGAATATTACTATAGAAATTAAATTTATAAAGATTTAAATGTATTTGGTAAATTTGCCACGAGGTTGGCAATCGAATTGAACATATACCTATATTCAAGTTAAAGACGTGTCCATTGACCAAGAAATATATTCTAATTTAGAAAATAAGAATAATTTAATTATGAATTATCCCAAAAAATCCAATAGAATGATTTAGACTGAATATTTTAATATATGACTGTTAATATTTATAAACATTCAATAAATTTAAATTTGTTTCATTTCTGATTTGAGTCATTTCTCTTTAATTATCAGATCAATTTCAAGATACCATGTGTCGACGGATCTTCAGGCTCTTATCTCGGACTTGCCGTCGCCTGTTATAATTTGAATATTGCTCACAGATCATCTGAACCAAACAAAACTTGAAGTAGTGATATCAAACATAACAGATAACAGTCGTGAGGCTTAGTTGGAGGCCTTTGTGCTCTCAACCCAGGAGACCCGAGTCCACCAGTGGAACGTTAAGGGTTGTTGATGACTGTAGTGTATGACTTAAAATTCTACTCTACTACTACGTCTACCATCATGCACGAGTTCGATCACTTGAAGTTACAAACTAAAATCAATTAAGATATGAGTCTAGCTAAAGAAACGTAGGACTAAAGTTGATTGCTTTTTCTTAAAATATAAACGACTGTACACTAGAAATAAATTCTGTGTCGAAGGGGACTTCACAAAGTCACCTAACTCTGGACAACAATTTGTAGAATAAGAGTACATATAGTGTTGTCCCACATACTTGACTGCCTTGTTGGTCTAGTGGTTAGCGTATGCGGCTGCTGATCGGTCTCGGGTTCGATTCCCGGGTCAGACCAAATATTTGTATGATCCACAAATATTTGTTTCGGAGTCTGGGTGTTTTTCTATGTATAACATGTATGTATTTACAAGAAAAAAAGTATGGTTATGTATTTATATCAGTTGTTTAGTACCCATAACGCAAGCTCTGCTTACTTTGGGACTAGATGATGTTGTGTGTAAGATGTCAAAAATATTTATTTATATTTATTTATTTTTATAAGATTTGAACCCACTACACGACGTGCAGTAGAAAACGGAGTGTTGACAACTTTAGAAACTACGCATACCTGCATTAAATGAAGGAATGAATGTGAACACGCGAAGTATTGAGATGAGAGATGAAAAAAAGATGCTTAGAACTAGGAAAGAGATTAATGCTACAAGTAAGCAATAACTATCATACAAAGTAAATAAAAATGAAATGAGTGTCAACACAATTATTGGTTTTCTATAAAAAGGCTGAATGGAGTCTGATTATATTATATATGATATTTCATGAAGCAAAACCTTCTTATGTATAAAATTCTCGTGTCACAATATTATTTACCATACTATGCTTTCTATTCTACATCTATTTGTCCTATTCCATTATTTTTAAATTCAATATACTTAACAATTGATTTGTGTCGTTTTAAATCAGGATGATTTTAACTACAAGCTTTACATACTTAATTTTATAATAAACACGCATATTGTTTTACAATGAATTTAATTCTGGTGTATCATCTACGCTTGTTTTATATGCTATAATGATTTCTGATAATTCGTTTCACACAGTGGTTTCAGATAAAGTGTTTATATTTAAGTGTTACAGCCTATATAGCCCACTAAAGTGCCTATCTGCTTCTATTATTAATGTATTTGTAACGCTTTCATGCACGCCTAAATAGGCGCTGCTTATTTTATAATTTTAGATAAAAATTAGCAGGTCAAACCTATACATAATCTTAGCAAAATCTATAGGTACTTTAAATAAATCTGTCACCCTAGCAGAAGCAGGCCTTTACCCTAGAGGCGTGAGCGCTGCAAAGAGCGCGCGGACTCTCAAAAGAGAGTCCAAACCAAAAGGGCAATAGAAAGGGAAAAATAGGGTTCCCACACCGAAGGGGGTTATTTACAGACCGTAGATGGCCCGAGGTATGTCGGGGTTCCAGGGATTTCCTTTCGAGGGTGCACCTGGTACCTCGGCTTCAAGTACTCGAGATGGCGTGCGGGTTTTAGTCGGTTCGAGTCCGACATAACAACCAGCTTGTTGGCTGGTGGTATCCGTGCCGATTTCCGATTGAAAAAAAAAGGTACTTTAAATAAATTTACTTACTTTGATTAACATACGATGTGAAAAGTCACGACGACATGAGAGTAAAATTATGGTATTTCAATTTACTCTAGAATTTACTTGAAATAATTAATCAAGAAGTTGGATTATATTCGAGGCTTATTTAATATGATGCAATTTATTGAGAAATCAAATTCAGTAACAAATGACCATATTTACTACGTATTAGTAAATACCTACAATTGTCTATAAATTATTTTTACACAATATCAGTAGCAGACCAGCGCCGATAATGTTTGAAAACAAAATAAATTATAGTTGCACGAAACCCATTGTAAAAGGAGGAGAATATTACGAAAATTAAAGGAAAAATAATTTACGGGTAGTTTTTAGGAAAAAAAATGGCTTATCTCGATTTCCGGCAAAACTATAAGTCTTAAGGAAAGTAAATGGCAAAGTTGTAGGTAATAAAAAGATCTACAAATTTTGCATTTACACTTTTTTCACATAACCTCAAATTGTATGTGGAAAATTAAAAAAACAAAGTTTTTGGTTTATAATTTTTATCTTTTACAAATAAAATTATTTTTTGAAGAAATTTAGTAAAAACTTACCTTTTTATGTCCTGAATACACCTTAATTTATTTGATTCGAAATATCTATTTTTTCACCTCATTTTGACAGAATACCGAAAAAAACCCTAATTTTTAATCGAAAATTCACCTGTCAAAATATCTACTTTTTTAAAAAAAGTGTGGTGCTTTCTATTCGATGAAATCTCAACTTTCCAATGGTGTGAAATATATATATATATATATATATATATAGCTGTAGGATTTAGTTCTCCATAAACATTAGTAGTCTATGGAAGGAATGTATGAGGGAGTGAAAGGGAAGAATGAATGATAGAAAAGACTAATTAACAAGATGGCGATACAATGTAACGGGTGAAAGGTGCTTGATAAGTAGTTAAGTTGAAAATTATTTATAAAGGGGGTTTAAAGCTGAAATATACCATATAAAAGTTAAAGTTGGTTTTACTAGTATCCCTCAACACTACATTTTGGGGGCTCGTCCGGGATACTAGTAAAAAAGTTGTGACGGTGTGTTCCCCGCCACGCGGTAAGGTGACCCGCGCGACCGGCGGCGTAACTCAAGTTGTTTTTTACGAAGAGGTGCTGAAGGTACGATTGCGATGACTCAGGAGAAGAGTTCCGCTCCATCATTCAATTACGCCGATATTATTCCAAAGTTCAATGGCACAGACAAGACCTACTCATCGGCAAAGTGGGCACAAGATGTCGACGATAACGCGGAGATTTTCGGTTGGTCGGCGCAGCAGAAGCTTGTGTTAGCGCGTCGATCACTTACCGGCACAGCAGAGCTATGGTTACGCTCTGAGAAAACATTCAAATCTTTTGATGAGCTACGAACGTCGTTATTGAAAGAATTCCCAGAATCTGTCAATTCAAAGGAAATGCACGAGCTTATGGCGAGCCGTGTTAAGAAAAACAATGAAACTTATTACGAATATATGTTGACAATGAAGGAGCTAGGAAAGCGCGCCAAGTTCCCCGACTACGTAGCTATACAATACATCATTGATGGCATACGTGATCTCGAATCAAACAAAATGATTCTGTACGGCGCTACGACTTACTCAGCATTAAAGGAAAAAATCGTTTTATATGAAGCTATGAAAAGCAAAAGTAGCAGGCGGCACGATGACACGATGGCGAAGCCAAGAAAACAAGCTGAAAATTCATTTAAGAGATGTTTCAAGTGTGGCGAGGCTAATCATGTGGCCAGCGCATGTAAAAACGGCGTGAAATGCTTCCGCTGCAATACATTTGGTCACATAGCAACAGAGTGCAAAGTGCCTATATCAAATTCGCATAAAGATGGCGGCGATGGCAGCGATAGGTATCGGAAATCAATGTGCACGACATTTCTCCCGGAAGGTGGCGCTGCGAATCGAAATCGGGCGTGCCAACATCAAGAACTTCAAGAAACGCGTAGCTGTCAAACGGGAAGTGTCAAAATGAACGTAAACAAAGACGTGTGGTGTAATAAGTCGGTGAAAAGTATTAAAATTGGTGATGTTTTGATTGATGGTCTCATAGATTCAGGTAGTGACTTAAATTTAATTAGTGTAAACCTATTTTTTGAGTTAAATGTAAAGTATCACGAGAAAGTAAACATGGTATTGACGGGAATCGGTGCAACTACTGTTTACCCGTTAGGAAAATTTAATGTTAATGTAGAAATCGACGGATTTAGCTGTGATGTTTGTTTTTACATAGTTCCACAAGAAGTGATGCCTTATAAAGTAATATTGGGTCAGCCATTCTTAGTAAATGTTACAGCCATAGTTGACAGGGGTTCGGTTACGATTATGCCGCATTATAATGATGTTCTGCAGTGTATGCTTACTGAGGCAGCTGAGCCTCATTTGTCTTACATTCCTAATCCACAGATACGTGTCAAGGCTAAAAGTTTGGTTGATAACTATAAACCTACAAGGACTAAAGAATCACCAATCAAGATGAAAATAATGCTAAAGGATGATGTTCCAGTGGCCCAGCGTCCGAGAAGGCTATCATTGGCTGAACAGAAACAAGTTGAAATGAAGGTAAGTGAGTGGTTATCAGAAGGTATTGTACGCCCAAGTTTTTCTGAGTATGCCAGCCCATTAGTGTTAGTTAAAAAGAAAGATGGTTCGTTAAGAATCTGTGTTGATTACCGTTTGATTAACCTTAAGATGGTCAAAGACGAGTTTCCACTACCACTCATAGAGGATCACATAGACCAGTTAGCAGAAGCAAAGGTTTTCAGTAAACTAGATCTTAAAGATGCATTTTTTCATCTAAGGATAGAGGAAGACTCGGTGAAGTACACCTCATTTGTCACGCATCACGGTCAGTTTGAATTTTTGAGAGCACCATTCGGATTATCCATTTGCCCTAAATATTTTACAAGATTTATAACAATTATTTTTAGAGATCTCATAACAAAAGGTCATGTCTTAATATTTATCGATGACGCCATAATTCCAGCAAATAGTTATCAAGAAGGAGTAGAGAGGCTACAGGAAGTCTTAGAGGTGGCATCTGACTATGGACTCGAAATCAATTGGAAAAAGAGTGAGATACTGACTACAAAAGTCGAGTATTTGGGTCATGTGGTGCAAGATGGAGAAGTGAAGCCGTCTACTGAAAAAACAGAAGCAGTAATGAAGTACCCAGAGCCTAAGACAGTCAAGCAAGTACAAAGTTTCATGGGTTTAGCATCATATTTTAGAAAGTACATACCAAACTTTGCTCAAATAGCCAGTCCACTGACTAACCTGCTTAAGAAGGATCAAGTTTTTACTTTTGAAGATGAACACAGGTATGCTTTTAATGCATTAAAACAGAAATTAGGTAGTAGTCCAGTGCTAAAGATATTTCATCCAAAGCGGCACACAGAGTTACACACGGATGCATCTGGCTTGGCCTATGCAGCAGTGCTACTACAGATTTGTGAAGACAACATGTTGCATCCCGTGTACTACATGAGTCGAAAGACAAGTGATGCGGAAAAGAAATATTCTAGCTACGAATTAGAAGCTCTTGCAATTATAGAAGGTGTTAAAAAGTTCCGCCATTACTTGTATGGCATACCATTTAAGATTGTCACGGACTGTCAAGCCTTTCAGATGACTTTACAAAAGAAGGATTTATCTACAAGAGTAGCCAGATGGGCATTGTTATTACAGGAGTTTGATTTTCAGGTGGAACATAGACCAGGTTCTCGGATGAAGCATGTAGATGCCCTGAGCCGGAACCCTTATGTTGCTGTGACCACCAATACCTTACATGATCAAATTAGGAGGGCTCAAGAACAAGATGAGGGTTTGAAGGCTATTATGGAGATTCTGAAAGAAAAACAATATCAAGATTATTATTTAGAAGGTGGTCTATTGTTCAGAGGTTTGGAACGGAAGCTAGTAGTACCTAAAGCCATGGAGATAGAAATTCTAAGAAGGGTGCACTCCAATGGACACTTTGGCAAGAAAAAGATGACTGAGTTTATTACAAAAGATTATTTTATAAAGGACTTACCGAAGAAGTTGGATGATTTCATCACTTCTTGCATTCCATGCATACTGGGCAGCCGTAAAGAAGGCAGACAAGAAGGATTTTTACATCTGTTAGAGAAAGAGGATACACCCCTGCACACTATTCACATTGATCACATAGGACCTATGACAGAAACAAAAAAGTTATACAACTATCTTTTAACCATTGTTGACGGTTTTACAAAATTTGTGTGGATATTCCCTACAAAGAGCACCACAACCAAAGAGACTATAGACAAGCTTAGAATTCATCAACAGCATTTTGGTAACCCCACCAGAATCATCAGTGATAGAGGAACTGCATTTACAAGTCAAGACTTTGAACAATACTGTGAAGAAGAGGGGATAAAACATGTAAAAATTACTACAGGAGTGCCAAGAGGAAACGGGCAAGTAGAACGGATTCACCGAACAATAATCTCAATTTTAACAAAGCTATGTATAGAGAATCCCATCCAATGGTACCGGCATGTGAGTCGCGTTCAGAGAGCACTCAATAGCACCTGGCACAGAAGTGTCCACAGCACTCCATATGAGCTGTTGGTTGGAACGAAAATGAAGATAAAAGAAGATGTTGAAATTTATGATTTGCTGATGCAAGAGGGAAGAGATATTTACATTAAAGATAGAGAAGAAAGAAGGCAAGAAGCAAAAGAGTATATTTTACAGGTTCAAGAAGAAAACGTGAAAACATTTAATAAAAGACGAAAGGAAAGTACCAAGTACAATATAGGCGATCTAGTGGCCATCAGACGTACGCAGTTTGGCACTGGTATGAAGCTGAAGCCTAAGTACCTAGGACCATATCGTGTTACTAAGGTCAAAGGGAATGACCGGTACGACGTGCAGAAGGAGGACTACACTGCTGAAGGACCAGGTGAGACATCCACTGTAGTAGACTTCATGAAGAGGTGGCCTACTTGTTGACCGAACCTTTGACAATGAGGGTGTGTTTGCTAAGGATTGGTTGCTGATATAAGGTTGCTATAACTAAGGTGTTCCTAATGTTGTTACTGTTATTAAAATATTTGTTTAGGGTGTCTAAAGTCTAAAGCATAATTGTTTCAAATGTTAAGTTGTTTAGTTATAAGTCCTTAAACTGTAATTCAGTATGTTTTAGTTATGTAGTTCAGTGTCAGATGTTCATAAATTTTAAAGTTTATTTAATAGTAAGAATTATAAGTGTAATATAGCTTAAAGTTGTATGTTAAGTTAAGGTAATGTGTCATTTCTGAGGTCAGAAATTGTGCCAGGAATGGCCGAGCTGTAGGATTTAGTTCTCCATAAACATTAGTAGTCTATGGAAGGAATGTATGAGGGAGTGAAAGGGAAGAATGAATGATAGAAAAGACTAATTAACAAGATGGCGATACAATGTAACGGGTGAAAGGTGCTTGATAAGTAGTTAAGTTGAAAATTATTTATAAAGGGGGTTTAAAGCTGAAATATACCATATAAAAGTTAAAGTTGGTTTTACTAGTATCCCTCAACACTACATATATATATATATATATATTACCATAGTAAATCTTCTCAAAAAAGGAAAAAACTAAAAAACTCGAATAATTTTTTTAATCGTTAGTGAGCTATTTATTAAAATTTACACACTAATCACTCGAAAAACGTAAGATTACCTGTTACATTGATAAAAAAATATATTGCAAATCGAAATATACTACTATAATTAACAAACAAATAAATAATAAAGTTAATATTAAATAAAACATCTACAATATTCCGAGAAAGTTATAGAATCTTCTTTAAATTATATGTGTATATGCCTATTTATTACTATTATATGTTAATTGAATACCTGAGTGACCTACGAAAAATTTTAGGAAATCAAAAGGTATTTCAAAGAAAATAACTCAGCCTGCACGTGTAGTTTTATAAACGATGTCGTACACTGCTGTGTTTCACAGCTGCTAAAATTTGAGGTTATGTGAAAAAGTGTAAATGCTTGTACTTGTAGTTTTGCCGGAAATCGAGATAAGCCATTTTTTTTCCTAAAACCTCCCACCCCCCCTCTCCCCTTCCCGACCTCAGATCGCCCATAAATTATTTTTCCTTTAATTTTTGTAATATTCTACTCTTTTTATATAATCCTACTATAATTTCTGTTCACTTTTTAGGGTTCCGAAGTTCATAACTCGGAACCCTTATAGATTCGTCATGTCCGTCTGTCCGTCCGTCCGTCCGTCCGTCCGTCCGTCCTCGACTTACCGTCCAAACGGTAAGTGCTAGAAAGATGAAAGTTTGCATGAATACGTGTTGTAATTACGTCGACAAAGTGCTACAATAAAATTATGAAATATAATTTTATTTGGGGTACCTCCCCTACACGTAAAGTGGGGATGATTTTTTTTTCTCGAGGCTACCCCATCGTGTGGGGTATCATTAGATAGGTCTTTTAAAAACAATAAAGGGTTTCCTAGACGATTTTTTGATTTAGGTATCCGTTTGCGAGATATTTCACTTTAAAGGGCACTTTTTTGTAAAAACAGGGCGTCCCCCCCCCTCTAAAAGCTAAACGGCTGGCTCAAAAATTTTGAAAAAAATCGTGATGCTGGTCCATTTAATGAACTTTGAAGGAAAACTATAACCGATTAGATGACTTTCTTAGTTCAGGAGTTATAAAGGCTTATATGGTAAAATGCGCTCACTTGGAAAACGTCATACAATATTAACGTATTAATACGTAAATATAACAATTATCTATTGGATACGATTTTAAATCCACATACCATTATAGGTGACTGAGGAACCCTTTCCTGTGCGTGGCCTGACACGCACTTGGCCGATTTTTTATTATTTTAAGACGCTTCTACCCCGGTCTATAGACTTAAGCGCATCACTTTAAGACAGCAGACCGATTTGACTACTTATTTCTTCAAAAAAGTTTTATTAATAGTGTTAACTATTTCAGAAAGAAAAAACAAAAAATACATTCGGAGAAAACTAAAGTATTATTTTTATGATCGTAAGCTTCTAAGCAAACAATTGTTATTTTTTAACTGACGAACAGTTGAGTACAGGATGATGTTAGCACGCATTAATTATTTTGATCATTCATTTTTGTTTGAAAGTGTATACTTCGGAGTTCATCCAATATAACTTTAGAAAAAGATTCCTATTCTAAGGGTAGTTGATGAAATAAGTAAAGTCAAATCGGTCTAGCTGTTTTAGAGTGATGCGCTTATACCTACTGATATTGGATGATTGAATTTGTACTCACTGATTGTAATATATGACCACGCATAACTTTTTACAGAATATTTCGATTTCGTTAATTCTTTTTTTATTGTATTTTATTTACACCTCGAGGTTAGTTCCATTTAAATTAAAAAAAATATAACCTTATGATTGATATCTCACTGATCATACGGTATCTTTTGAATTAGTTGAACTACAAAGTAGGTGACAAACGTAGTTTTGGTAGATTTTTCTTTACCTGAAGGTAACAAAGTCATGTTTGTCATAGCTTGTAACACCATAAAGTATTTAGTAAGCTTAGAAAACAATGCACTTTAAAGTCAGTGGAATTTTATATATATAATGTGATATTTGTTTTTCTCTTCTCAGTTCATTATTTTAAAGCAGTCCGGTTATTTTTTCTATAACAATTATTTTATTTCAAACTTTTTAGTTTTATAAACCGACAACTTCTATTTAAATACCAATTTGTAGAGTTCAATTCTCGTAGTCGTCCCGATATATTTTGTATGCTTTTTGTCAATTTATATCAAAACGGTAACGGACATATTATGAGTATTTAAAATGATCTTTTTAAGACCTTTTTATTGATACCCATATTGCTAATGTTAGAAAAACTAATAAAAGCCACTCTGTTTCCAAGCGTCATTTTGAAAATTCATAGTCTTTGTCACTGCCACAATTCGAATTAATTCAACGACGCCTCATATTAAAAAAAATCTGTCTAGGCGTTTGGCTTGGGTTTAATTTTTATTAATAGGGTTTATGGATATTCTAATCAATTATTTGATTTAAAATTTTTTTTTTTAAATAATTGAAGAGGTCTATGTCCAACAGTAGACTGTGATAGGTTGATGTTTTATAATAGAATATTTTATATAACATACTATTATTAACTAACATTATCAGTGACTATATGCAAATCCGGCCATAGCAGTTTTCATTTACACACACTTATTAATTGACAAATGTATCAGTTCCACCAAATCACTGTTTTTGTTAATATTTTTGTTAATTCTTATAAAAGACAGTTCTTATGGAGAGAAAATTGTATACATTGCAGAGAAAATAGCAAAAGCCACACTCATAGTGTTATTAGTGATCTGAACTGAACAGCCTCACGGCGTGAATTAATACATCTGTTCATTGTTGTCAAACATTTCATGTCAATCAAAAAAAAACTTTGGTATACAAAATAAATATTAAAAAATCAAAATCACGCCAGAGTCTTTTTGGTTTTTGTAGTTTTTTAAGCTGTACGGATATATTGCTTACCAAAATAAAATGAAGAAACGGTGTAAAAAAAATAACGCTACGTACTTAACTTAGCTCATTACTTTCTCAGCGTGTGGCATTTCCTGTTTTTTTTTTAATTTTATTTCTCTAGAATACTACATGATTGCCTTTCATAGAATGCAGTCTATCAGGGCAGCTAATAGTATTAGTATTAACTAGTGGTCACCCGTTGGTAGAAATTCGACACTATTTATATTTATCATTTTAGCTTTCTGCACTCCTCCTCCATACAAAATTACAAACTTTAACTGTGGCAAATTTCATACACATACATACCTACTAGGTGTAAAGTTTTTGCTCCACGTATTAATATATAGGTAGATAATGATAGAAAACTTCTTATGACAATAGTTGTGTTATAAGAAGTACTTAGCTTGTGACAATAAGAAACGTGTTTATGTTATTAAGAAGTGCAGAATTTATTCATTTATTATTAACCGTTTATAATAAGTATCTTCGTCGAAATTATGTTTCTATAACAATTTTCATTCTTATAATGCAACTTTCCAAGAAGGTATGTACCTAGTTACTTTTTAGGTCATGCAATAATACGCACTACGTTATTAAATGAAAGAATACAAACTTTTTACACTACCTTTTAGTGTTAAAAATTGAACTGAAGCTGATAGATGAAGTTACATTTGCTTTTTAAAAAAAGATTATTAGGTTCTTCACTAAAATACGACAGCTTCCCTAGTAAAACTTCTTTTTTTATTCAATATTATGACTACAGTATGAGATAGTACTTAACGAAAACGTAGCATTGATAACAACTAATAATTGATCCGTCTGAAACAGCTGATTCAGTTAGGTCATTATGATTACTGATACTATTGATGATTATTTGTTTTCATTTATAACTACTTTAAATACAAGATTTAAGTATTAAAGTTATTTTTTCTAAAGCAGTACTTACTATGTACTTTGATACCTCCAGTAGGTATGTAATTGGAATGTATATCATGAAAGTACTTAAAAGATACATTTTACTACTAATAGATATGGTATAATTATGGACTTTATCCGCTTGTACACTTTTTAAATTGTGATTTTTTACTAATGCTATATACACTGACATACTTCCTAAACATACCAAACCGATGTCGGTACACAAAACAACACGGCACGTAACGATACGAACACTGGCACACGCAAAAAACACAACATTACGTACATAAAAATACTTCGGGTAAATGTTCGAGTTGTATGGGTGGCACTCGCATGTCTTCGAGCTCGGCATCTTCAGTGCCCGGGTACATCATGGTCCCCAACATGGTGAAGCGCGGCCGCCCCGGGCCGCTCCGTCCGGTGCACTGCCGCCACCCCACCGCGCATCCCCAACCCTCTTATCACTGAACCAGCGCCATTGGCTGTCGTCACCGCTATGATAACAAGCACCACGCCCACTGACCAATCCACACTGGCAACGGGTACACCCATCGATCGATTGTAAAAAGAATTTTCGCAGCATTTCCCACTGATATTGAACACTTTACATCGTTCAAGTGTTTACAGATGAGAACGGCTATCCAGCTTTACTTTTCGTTTGCTGTTCTTTTATTTCAACAAAGGGTTAAAGGGTAAAGCAGTATGGATGGATTTCATATAAGTCATACTTTTATTTTAAACTTAGAAAGATTCCATGAAATGAAACGCGGAAAATATAAAAAAATCTTAGTTACTTTACTGGGCAGAAGTGGTCGGATTTTGTGCTGCCGTTTTATAGCGTACTTGCCGTACTTAATTTAGACGTAGACATAATTAGTAAACGCAATTTTTCAAACACATTAATTATAATTATACATTGTGATCCAAAAATAAGAATAGAAATAGATGTCACCTATCATCATCATCATCAACCTTCAACTTGACCCTACTTTTTGTGTCTGAACCACGAGAAGTAGACAGCAATGTAGAGCGGTAGAATAAAATATTTTACCATTAGGTACTTCAATACAAAGACACTGTTATATATTTTTAGCTAAAACCGATTTTACCAGAAAAAAAATTGTAAAACCAAAATCTGTTGTTATCTACCACATAATAATAATAATAATCCATTTATTCACTCTCACAAATCCTTCCTAAGCTAATGTACAATATAGCGAGGCGACAGCCTCAGTTTTTAGGTAGCTTCGTGAGAGACTGGTGCCTGAAGTAGGTTTAGAAAACCTGTAATTACAGTTCACCAGTAATATCTATAGACTATCGAGGACTTTTTCTGCGAATAGTATAATAGGAATTTCCGATGATGTACATAGAGGTAGCCTACCTTAAACTACAAGTCATTGAGTTATTTTTGAAATATTTACAAACAAAAAATAATAGGTAGCTTTCTAATAGTTACTAGCCAGACTGCTGTTTTCTCTATTTAAATTGAGGTAATTTTCACTCTCGGAAGACTAGAAATCATGTGACCTCCCTCTATATCTGCAAGTTACAGAATCCAATTCTTTCTATTAATTAAAGACAGGCCGTGTTATTCGGTTGGAAATTTTACCAATGCGGTAAAACTCCTAACTCCCTGACAAAGGAAACGACAGAGCGCGTAGAACACGGGAATGAAAGAGTATATTTTTATGTAATCTAGATTTTAGTTTATGTATCAAAATTATAAACTGACAGATATGTACCTATCTATTTGTAGCAATCTATTGTTACTATAACCTTTCATTGACACGAAGAGCCCTTTGAATTATATTTGTTGAAATAATGCCAATAGCATTAACTTACCTATTAATACGATTTATTAATAAGAATGGATAGACCATAACTTGTCAACATTTGACGTACGATTTTTACTATGCCGAGGTCGCTGATGAATTGGCGATGTACCGAACTACTCAATTTACGCTCCGTAAGACTACACTGTTCGTCTACAAAATGCTTTTGTGAGGGAAAAACTACATTTGGGCACTGTAAACTTGTTGCGTTGGTTTGCAAAAAAATTTCACAGCTGTGCTACTCTCCATGATGAAATTCGTGAAGGTGAACTACTATCACGACGACTAATTGAAGGAAATCGGCGTATCACTTATGAGGAATTTCGAGGACACTTGGGGATTGGTAGAAGACAAATTCTGAAAATCTTACATCAACTGTTAGGAAACTTTGTTGCCTGTGGATTACTCACGAACTCACTCTAGAACAAAAATGAAAACGAGTAGATAGGTGTACAAAAATGTTGTTAAAGTATAATTACGAATGTTTAAATTCTGTTTACAAACAGAGCGACAGACAGAGTTACTGCCTGTTGGTCTATCAGTTACGCTTTTACTTTCGAATTAATTAGATACATTAGTATTGTAGATACCAAGGGCGGATCCAGCTTTGGCGCCAGGGGGGGGTCACATAGATGTGATCAAGTTAGGGTTGCCATCGTGTTGCTGGACGAGGCGGGTAAGTTGTTTGAGACGGTTCTCTCTGCCTGCATCGGTGGGCCCCAACTTGTTGGAAGCCCAAATTGGTTTCTGAGAGGGGCGTTCGATGGTCAATGCCCTTAGGGCTGTGACCGAAGGGGCAGTGACCTGCAGCGGAGTGGTGTTGGCGGTGTCCTTGGACATCGCCAACGCCTTCAATAGTCTGCCATTCACCTGCATCAGGGAAGCGTTCTATCACGCAGTGCCAGAGTACCTGAGGCGGCTTGTGGCGTGTCGTGCGGTGTTCTGCAGGGGTCCGTCCTAGGACCACTCCTGTGGAATATGGGATACGACTGGGCCCTACGGGGGCATCTCCCCCCGGCTGGGCCTAATTTGTTAAGCCGATGACACTTTGGTCACGGCCCGGGGGTTAACTTCCAGGAGGCGGCCCGCCTGGCCACCACAGGGGTCTCTCTGGTGATCGGGCGCATTGAGGCGCTGGGTTTACGGGTGGCCCTGGATAAGAAGGGCCCCTTTTGTTTCATGGGCTCCGTCGTGGTTCACCCGTCTGCGCCTCCATCGAGGTCAACTCGGTACTCGTACGGCCAGTGTTCCCACGAGGCAGCTGTACACGGGGGTTGTCCGGTCAATGGCACAGTACGGTGTACCGGTGTGGGTGGCGGCTCTGACCGCCCAGAATAGAGCGCGCTTCTGTCGCCCCCATAGGATATTGGCGGTCAGAGCCATACGTGGATACCGCACGGTCTCCACTAAAGCGGAATGCGCCTTGGCCGGAACACCCCCGTCAGATTTGGAGTCGTAAGTGCTTGCCACAGTTTATCGGCAAGTGGCTGACTTCCGGTTTTCGCTCACCGCCCGAAGATAAACGAGACTGGCTTGAAGCCGCTCGCCGAGCCACCATGGACAGATAGTCGTTCCGGCTGGAGACTTCACGCGCTGGCTTCGCTGCCGTGGAGGCTCTCCAGCCGGTCATCGCTGAATGGGCAGGGCGGCAGCATGAGACCCTTTCCTTCCGACTGACGCAGGTGCTTGCCAGGCACAGTTGCTTCGGAACGTACCTGCACTCGTAGGGGATCGAGTCCCGCCTGCCACCACTGCGACTGCAGTGAGACATCGGGCCTGCACACGTTGGCGGTTTTCCTCGCATAGGCAGTGCAATGTCGGGCCCTCACTGTAGTCATCGGAGAGGATCTCTCGCTACCGGCCGTCATAAGCTCGATTGCCGGTAGCGACAGTTGTTTTAACGCGGTCGCAACCTTCTGCGAGGACGTGATCTCTCCCTGGACTCCTCCTAAACTTGAGGCGCAAAGAGGTCACACCGTGTGGTTTTAGTCGGTACGAGTCCAACACGTAAAAAAAGGGTTGCCAACCTTACTAAATAGTTAGTATTGTACTATATTTCAGGTCGCCGTACTATATATTATTGAAAAAATATAATATAGTACCCAAAAGTACTATATTTTCACGAAAACCTAACAAACAAATCTCCGAACGATTACTGCGTTGTCTCTGGCTACGAACTTTAGATTAAACATTGCAAAAATATAAAGTTTTCATAAACAGGTAACAAATATATATTCGGTTCGGTTTTGTTAGACGTTCTTCAACCATTGAAGCTCTTAGCGCAACGTAGAGAAATATATTTCCGCTGTCGCTACTAACTAATACTAACAAGTAGCCAGTCATCGTTTGGGGTCTACTAGTTCAACCAGTTTACCTGAATCCAGTTTTTCCACGGAGCGACTGGCATCGGACCTCCGCAACCCCAATGGAGAACAGAAGTTCGAAGGTTACAGTACATTTGAGGGCACTGACTTCCCAGTAAGATAACCATAGATGTTCATGACAACCGGGACCGATGGCTTAACGTGCACTCCGACTTATGGGCGTGCATCATCGCCAAACTTTCATACTCGGGCTGTTAATAAGAAATTGCTGTAAGCAAACCCAATAACACTTGGCCCGTCTTTAGAAATCCCAGGACTGTCGCTATCGTGTTATACTCTACAGTCATGCTAAACATTGCCACAGAGATGCTGTTTGAATCATCTGACAGGATGTTAAGGCCTAATATAGGATTTTTTCGCTGTATTAGAGCCACAATACCATACGGGTCGTACGAGGCTACCGCACGATTTTGTACGAGGCGGCGACGGTCCTGGCACGATCTCCACCCTTCGACATTCCGGCCGACATAGACACGATATTCTACGACCAAATTCGTTCTGTCGGTCGGAAAGAGAAGACTCAGACGAAACATATCACCGTCAGCATTGATCGCTGCAATGCTGGCGAGTGACGAGGAATGCGAAGTGTGGGAAGAGTGAGGACGTTATGCTCCAGAATGAGTCCGCCGAGAGGGATCGGGAAAGGGCCGATCCTGCTCGAAGGAGGAGGTGAAGGGGACGCGGTAGAGGTCGCTAGCCCCCCAAGCGTCTCTTGAGGGTCGCTGCAGCCATTTATTGGGGAGATGTGACCGCTGCAAACGACCCGAGACAAGTGACACCCCTGGTGCGGCCGGAGGGTGTCGTCTAAGGTAGGTCGGTGTTGCGGCTCTTATTGCGTAGAACGGTGAGAGGCGCGACAGCATTCTGCACCGGGGTTGAGACTAGTCACTCCGGGATGTTCCTCAGTCGAAATGTCCGGCAGGAGGACTCCAAAAGCCGCTAGTGCTTTCCTAGAGTTCCTCCGAGCTGCCGAGGTAGGCCGCCGGGTTTAGTGGGTAGACCGGTTCCATCGGGAGTCCTACACACGCCCTTCTTTTACCCCACGAAGAGTATGGTGCAAAAAAGCTTTAAAAAAAACAAAAAAGATACAGCTCAATATCGCTATTTAAAAATTAGATTAGAAATCGACTGTTATATGGACTAACACCACTGCCACTTCACAGCCGATATTCATTTACAATGACAGAAACTGGAGTAGTATTTACAAAGTAACAATGTAAGGTTGCTAGTTGTTTCACAGTGTCAATGTTTAAATTATATTGTGACAAAAAATCTAAAATTATGCTTTACAATTTTAAGTAGATTGACACCTAAATCCCGGACCGCGGCCAGGGGGGGGGTCATGACCCCCATGACCACCCCCCTGGATCCGCGCTTGGTAGATACATTCATACATGAATATACCTATTTGTATTTTTATATGTGAGACACGTTTCGAGGTTAGTTTCACATGATAGTATTTGGTCTGATATCATCAAAGTAGAGGATCCTATGCCTTCAGAGAATGGTGATGATCTACCTTTAATTGATCTTGTGCTTGAAGATAAAGTGACTAATATTCTAGTATTTTTTATCCAAAGCAGATGATTCTGTAGTGCAGAAATATCGCTAACCCTCTTAATTAGACCAAATAAATTTTAAATCTCAGATCAGTCTTCGAAATTTTTAATCTGAATATCTATCGGCTAACAAAATCTCCATAACTGCATATTTAAAGATGTAAAGTATAGGAATTTCTTCATTTGCAAATGCGAATATTAACATTATTGTTATTGTAAAAATGAATCTCAGTAAAAACATGCGAAAGTTCTCTATGTCAAGAATCAGATTAATAATAATAAATTAATATTTCGGTCATCTTCAACACAACGCCAACTAGTCCCAAACTAAGCTGAGCTTGAATTGTTTATGTATTTATATCAGTTGTCTGGTAATGGTTACCAGACAACTTTTGAACTTTTTAGAGAAATTAATACATAAACATACTTTTGTATTTGTAAATACATACATACTATACATAGAAAACAACCAAACTCCGAAACAAATATTTTCGGATCACACAAACATTTGGTCCGACCCAGGAATCAAACCCGTGACTTCAAGAACAGAAGTCGCATACGCTCCAACTGCGCCACCGAGGCAGTATTTTGTATACGAGTACTAATAGGTATTTGGTGTGTTTCAAATTTTTTATTTATTTAATGACTGCCAAAGTGACTCCACTCTGACTGATGGTAAGCATGAGTAAAATCCAGGAGTGGGGGCCACCACAACTACGTCGACCCAAACTATAGCGGCTTCGTGAGATGCTTTCGTACACCCCTCTTAAAGGACCCGGGATCATAATGGGAAGGAAACACGTGAGAAGGTAGTTAGTTCCAGATTTTAACCGCTCGGCACAGGAATGTTGGGTATCATCACACTACGACCATTTGGAGCGGAGTATCAATAAAATGTTGCGTGTCGGAAAGTTATTTTTAACCGACTTCAAAAAAGGAGGAATCTTTTTTTTTTTATGTATGTTCAACGATATTTTCGTCGTTTATGAACCGATTTCAAAAATTCTTTCTGCATTGGAATGGGCGTAGCTTACAGGTGGTTCCATCGTCACCATATCGGGATCTGATCATGGGATCCCAAGGAAATCGAGGGAACTCCTCAAATATCATAGTCACAATGTCGCGATTTGGGTACTCGGAATAGTTTTTCATTGAAGTCGGTTCTTTTTTGTTAAAATTATCGTTTTGAAACTTTCATTGCGTTCGCTGCTTGAAAATCTAGTTTCTCAAAAATTATGTATAACAAACATCTAAAAACATAATTTATAAGTAATCGTATCAGGAATGAAGTTATCCGTCAGAGAACTAAAGTCATCGACATAGCCCACCGGATTAGCAAGCTGAAGTGGCAGTGGGCTGGCTATATTAGCCGTAGAACTGATGACCGTTGGGGTAGAAGAGTTCTGGAGTGGAGACCGCGTCTCGGCAAACGTAGTGTAGGACGCCCACAGGCCAGGTGGAGTGATGATTTGCGGAAGATGGCTGGCAGGAGCTGGATGCGAGAAGCCCAAAATCAATCAAAGTGGTGTGCAATGGGAGAGGCCTATGTCCAGCAGTGGACTGAGATAGGCTGATGATGATGATGATGATGAACTTAAATAAAACAGTAAATTTGACAAGAGGCAAGGGGATACCTAATATGTATATTATTTCCTATTCCTCTATGTTATCAACGGGCAACCCAACTGATAGGGCTACTTTTACTCATAATAGAAGTGCTCTCGCAAGACGTGTGTTGACCAAGTTCATATCAACATGAACAACAACAGACTAACACCAGTCTCTATACTTCACCCAGAAGTAGCGGTAATCAGACTAAATAAATTGGCAAATCACTTAGATTTCTACAATCTATCACAGGTCTAATTTTGACTTGACTCCTTAAAAAAGGAACGTTTCCTAAAAACTCAACTCAAATAACTCAACTAAAAAGTTTCTCTCTCTCTCTCAATTAATAGCTAGGCCCTTGTAGGTGTAGCAACTGCCACTCTTCTCTGTTTCCTGCCATTGAAACTAAACATTAAAACGTTACTTTTAAACTCAGTCTAATATTTCTTACAATAAAGTTTTTATTTTTTATTATTATAATACAGTTTGTTTTCAATATGGTGATATCCAAGAGTAGGTCACCATTCTCATTGTAAGGTACAGACAATGCAACATGATGCCCCATACCATTGCACCTCAGGTTTAATAGCCACCTACGAAATACGACAACACGAATGATGTATTTTAGATTGAACTTCTGTGTCAATGTAGTACCACCCCGATCGAGTCAGCCCATTCATGATGAAATCAGTATGGCTCTACCACCTTTTAAATAATTCATACTTACTGTACAGGTTACAATACAACAAAAACTAAAGTGCAAGGCAAGTACTTCTCTACATAAGTACTCGGCAACGTACAAGATATTACGCATATATAGCTATACTCACAAGTCACAACTCAACTTTAACAAGCTCTCCGTTACACTTTCGGGCTATTTTATGATGGTACGTTACTATAAATACTCAATATGAATCGTCGGCTCAATCCGGTCTAGGCCTTGGTCAAGCGTGACCCGTACGTGGTGTTGCTACGATAAATTATACAAGTGAACGCGAGGCACGGGCGTGTGCAACTTTACGACGAAATAAATCACGGCTTAGCGTCACTCCTACCACCCTAAACGACAGTGCAGAGCCAGGTTACAAGGTTATATATTATGAAACGTGCGCTCACTTGATACAATTTTGAATCGTAGATGATTACGGCCAGTGGGTCAGCACGATGTAGCTTCAACAATTCCTAGAGAATTTCTAGTTTCTTACTTTATCAACTTATGCAATATTTCAAAGAATAAAATCGGCCAAGTGCGTGTCAGGTCACGCACAGTAAAGGGTTCTTCAGTCACCCATAATGGTACGTAGATTTGAAATCGTATCCAATAGATAAATTGTTATGTTTAGGTACGTATTAATGCGTTAATTTTGGATGATTACAAGTTAAGTCTCTATAACTCCTGAACTAACAAAGTCCTCTAATCCGTTATAGTTTTCCTTTAAAGTTCATTTTCTGGACCACCATATAGAATTTTCCCAGATTTTTTCAGCTAGTCGTTTAGGTTTTAGAGGGGGGGGGGGCACTTTAAAGGGCACTTTTATGTAAAAAAATTCTGTTTTTACATAAAAGTGCCCTTTAAAGTGGAATTTCTCGCAAACGGATACTTAAATCAGAAAATCATGTTTGAAACCCTTTATTGTTTTTAAAAAAACCTGTCTAATAATACCCCACACAATGGGGTAGCCCGGAGAAAGAGAAAAAAAAAACATCCCCACTTTACGTGTAGGGGAGGTAAGTAAGTGCAAAGTTTCATCTTTCTAGTTCTTACCTTGGACGGACGGTAAGTCGAGGACGGACGGACTGACTGACAGACGGGTATGACGAATCTGTAAGGGTTCCGAGTCATAAACTTCGGAATCCTAAAAACTAAATATTAGAATTAAACATTTCCTTAAAAATATATTCACTTTTATGAATGAAGACATTTTAGGTTCACTTCGATTAAAAATATAAAGCACGCCTGATCAGTTTCCTTCACTTTTTTCGGTATTTATAGTATCATATATGACATAAACATTCTCACAGTAAACTAACCAGAAGTGTGAGCAAAAAAAAAGCTATCCACTCCTAAATTTAACAATGTACACGGAAAACGAACATTACAATTTATTGTTCCTGATTTAATAAATAACTTACCAGTACACATAAGAAATAAAATAAATAGTAATAATTTAAAAAGTAATCTAAAAACCTACTTTATTAACCTACTTTAAAAAAAAACATAATATCATTATGAATTACGATAATATTATCATATAAATTAGTAAATAATATTTAAGTATGTAGTTATTTTTTTTGAGGGATTTAAAAAACTGCAAATAATGAATTGATAAAGTTTCTGGAATGAAACATCCTGTATGCAGCCCAGTATAGCACTCATTACTATTGCAAGCTAATGCAACCATAATAAAACAAAAAGGCAGGTAGTCTGAAATATAGATAGAATGTAAAGCTATCTGTCACCGCGTATGAATTACTAGTCCTAGTTTAAGCATACCCACTTACTTGTGTAAATTATTATTTCGTATTGTGTACATTCTTTGTTTTTGAATATTGTAATTGTGTCGATTGAGTACATTGACGGATGTTAGTGTACGAACAAACCTCTCTGGTTTTTGTTACACTACTTAGTTTAGATTTGAAACTGTAAACTTTGTGATTAAATAAATTTTAAAAAAAAACATGCTAGATTATAACCAATCTCAATAGAAAACAACATCCGTTTGGATGTAGTTGAGTATCAAATATCTATAAAAAATTTTCACTGTTTCTCCAAACAACTTTTAGGTTTTCCTGTGTACAGAATCAATTTAGTTTCACTCTTTTCAACTCTTTTGGACCTTCACAAAACTATCCCAAAAATAAGTTAATAATACAAGTACATCCAAAATCCGTTCCTTCCGGCCGGCCGTTCGCCTTAGGCTCATTTAAAAATCATGATTTACAATAACAGTCCGTTTCAAAAATATTTTTATGAATTTTAAACGCAAACAGGGACGCACTTTGTTCATAAATTGTCGGGGGCGGTCGCGTGCGTTCCCAGTGCTCCCAAGGGCACAGGCGCGTGCGCGTACCCTGCGGTAATTGACGGTTACGTATGTGAGTGCGTCTCGTCGCACCGATGGTGCTTCTTTCCCTTCAATCTGCACATCGGATGCGACAGCCGTGAACAGGATCAGCAATATCAGGAAACCATTGGGCTTCCTCAAATATACCCCTCTCTTACTAGGAGTGATATTATTTAAAAGAAATATAAGTCTATGACTCGCATATATCTACAAACTGAATTTTAAGTATTAATTAAAAATTAATCTACTTTGTACAATAATATTATATTATCATGTGATAGGATTATAATAATTATGTTAGATGTTATTAACTCTAACTCTAATAACTAACTAACTAACTAACTCTAATATTAATCTACTAATCACGATTGTGTCACACACTAAGACTTGGTTTAGGCCATGCTGATAGCTTTCTTCTTTGGATATTACTCTTAATAACTGTCAAATAGGCTCTGTTTGTTTAAGGAATGAATTTCTTGATTTGCTTACTTTCATGGTATCTCTATATGTAACATACTTAGTGGTTGTGTTAGTACGTTCAATTAACGTTAAAATTAGATCAGATGTATCTTTCATAACTTTAAAGTAAAAAAATTGTGTCGAAGTTCTCAAAACTTTCTGTTCTCTAAAAAAATTATCGCAGTCAGTTATCACTTTGTGAAATATTAAAATAATATAAAATTATCCTGCATAGATCACAATCGTCCCTAATTGTGTCTCCCGAACGCGTGCCTGCGGTGGATCGCCGTGCAGTGCAATGGTGTCCAATTTCTATGGGAAACTGTTGTGCGTTGGACCATGACATGTTCCCATGTTCTGTCGATAAATATTGACGACTGATGTTATCTCATTTGTAGATTTGTTAGAGTTGTTGACATTGGTTAAAGGTTGCCACAAAATATGTTTTTTCCACATATACCTAGTTTTCGTACGTACGATGTGCCTATCCTCGAAATTATGCATATTACTATTCTGGTTTGGTCTAATAGTAAAATATTTATTTTTCTCTTGGTCTTTTTAACCTGAGACCAAAAGCTAACCTCGCAGGCCCTAACTACGAGCACCCAAGAAAAAACTATCTTTTAAAGATCTGGAGGACTTCATTTTCTAAGTTAGTGTAATGTAGCAACAATTCTTTCATATAAAAAAGAATAATACGTTACTCTCTTTTTTGAAATTGATTGTTTTCTCCTTAATTGAAACAGATCGATACCGATAACTACAGACTACAATACTAATTTATCACAATCATTATTACTACTTCCCCTCACCAAATTGTGTGGAAACTATTAAACTTTATACTTTTATCTAGGTAGGCTAAATATATGGCCACGCTGTTATTGCGGTGGAAAGACCAGTTATATAGATTGGCTCGAGAGGAGTCACGGAACCCTCTCATACCGGCTGTCATAGTTGATCACTGGGAAATAATGTTTCGGAGATCACCTGTGTCAGATACGAAAGGAGCCAACGTCTGAGGAGTACCATTGCGATGGTCGAAAGATGGAGACGGCGTTTGGCAGAATAGCCCGGCGTAGTCGGGGCAGAGGCGTGCCGTCGTAGTGAGGGTTCTCTCGCTCGGAAAATGGAGGTATGAATGCGGTCATGACATTTAGGAGACCGCGTTGAACGCTATCGTCTGCTTCTACGAGCAAGTTATGCAAACAAAAGAGGTGGCGGAACGGAACCGGGAGACGTTTAGAACTTACCCGGTCCCGCTCTGCATCTGGTCCGGGAACGGGCCCGGTTCCAAGCCTAGGGTGAAGCCATCCGTCACCCTGGCAGCAGCAGGTCAGATGGTAGCACACACGGCCGGGACTGAGTAGAGTTCTCAGGATGGGTAATCTGCAAGTAATAGATGACCCGAGGTATGTCGAGGTCCCAGAACTTTATTTTCTTAGGTACACCTAGTTCCCTGAATACTTTAAGAATTACCTTGCGACGGCGCAGCGAGCGGTTTTTAGTAAGTTCGTATCCGACATAACTACCCGCTGGTGGTGTTTGAAGGGATTTAAGTAGAGAAAAAATAAAAAAAAGGTTGGATAGAATCAATTGACACCTAATCCAATATTATGAAAGAACAGTCACTGCTTTACAACTTTTAAACTCGATAAAATAAGAGTATAACTAAATTATTATAAAAAATAATAATATTAAAACGACGAAGTATTATAGACGTGGCCGCGATCCCGCCTCTCTAAAACAGCGCTTTAATTTGATAATGTTTGCCTGATCTGATTATAAAGGAACCGAAAAATTATATCGTTCTGTAATTAGGTTAAAATGCAATTTAGAGATGCGCCACGGGCGGCACGCGCCACCCGAAACACTTTTATGGTAGAACAGCTGGGCGCACCCCTACTAAGCCCGCTGTTGTGACGTCAAGTTGGGACCATACGATTATAACTAGAGATGCGAGTGATTGTTCATTGTTCTTTTGATAGTAACACTGGTAATCATTGTTATTCTATGTGCAAGTCTATCTCAGATACATTTTACCTTATCGTAATGTTTCGTTACGTAGAGCTTAGAATCGTCGTGCGCATTAATTTCTTGTAGGCGCCAATACTTTAGTTTAGTAGTTTTGAATATTGTGTTCTAAAATAATGTGATAATTCTATAACTTAGGAACTTATTTAACAAAAATATATAAATGTTAACATTATAAGTATATATGTATATCATCAGCATGCCTTATTATCCACTGCTAGATTTAAGCGTCTTAATAGCAAAGAGGCTTTCGCCTACTGGCCAAACTTATATGCCATTAATAATTTAAGAAAAATGTCTATTCCGTCTCCACAAATTATTCTTATTTCCGACTTGTAATGTCTAAAAGGATTTACTTACAGAAATAAATATCATTTATACTACACCTGATCGGAACAGTAGTCAATATTCCCTGAAAATGAAAAGAGAAAGTTAGTCTTTTCCTTGACCTAAATAAGCGGGAGGAAAAAATGTATGAAAATCCATTTCTAACGTGTTTTAGCGGGAGAGAAAGTTGTATGAATTTTCATTTCTCATGTGTTATCTTATCTATGGCGCGCGCCTGCCCAAAGAGTTTTCATATAATTTAAATATGGAATCTCCGTGCCACTGACATCCTTTTGTAAAGAATAAAAAAAACAAAAGAAGCGCGAAATATTTATAAATATTATGTCAAATTCTAAGCTAAATCACATACAGTCGTCCCACGAAGACGTCTAGACAGGGCAATCGTGCGGGGCGTGAGGGGTGAGACGGGGGAACGGCTGCCCCGAGCTGCATACATTTACAGTGTTAGCAGCTCGGGAAACAACTTTCAGGGCTGTCGTGTCACTTTAAAATATTATTATTTTGGAAAATAATTCAAATGGTGCATACGACGTGTGTTGTGGAAGATTGCAAGTCGTCATCTGAAATGAAAATCCAAGATGGCGAAAATTTGCAAATTTTTTGACATGGGTATCATGTCCATGGTTTACGAAGTCACTGAAAACGATTATGGGGTTGAAATGAAAATCCAAGATGGCGCCTACTAAAATTTGCAAATTTTTCGACTTGGGTATCATGTCCATGGTTTACGAAGTCACTAAAAACGATTATGGGGTTGAAATGAAAATCCAAGATGGCGCCTACTAAAATTTGCAAATTTTTCGACATGGGTATCATGTCCATGGTTTACGAAGTCACTAAATACGATTATGGGGTTGAAATGAAAATCCAACATGGCGCCGACGAAAATTTGCAAATTTTTCGACAAGGGTGTAATTTTTAAGATTTGCAAGGTGCCTGAAAATAAAAATGAGATCAAGTGCCTTTCGCGGATTTTTTTTCATAGCTACGTGCAAGTGTACTAGATCCAACATGGAGGACATTACTTAAAAAAATATAGTTATGAGTGTCAATTTTGAGGTTTTTTGGGTTGACGATTATGAAAATAACAACTTTTTCAAATTCAAGATATCCAAATCCGGATATTTCTTTCAATTAAATTACATATGTTTCAAACTAGAATACCAAATTTCAGACTAATCCGGCAACAGGCCTTTCCTGTTGCCGGGTTGACCCCCTTATATATTTCAATTAATTGATTTGACCCAAACAAGGCAAGCTAAATGAAACTGTTAAAAAAACTATATTTTTGATCATTGTTAATAATGCTTATAATAATAATCATAATGTTGATGACGATGTTGATCTAAAATAAATAAATTTATTAATAAATATTGTTTACTTGAGACAACCCTAGCAGTTGCGACAATGTCTAGACGTTGCCGGCATTTACCACGAGATCAAAGGCGTCGTCCTACTGTATGTTTCTTTATACTGTGGCTAAATTGTGTCTTACATGGTGTCTTACGTTTTGATTTTATTTTATAAATACTTTAAATGTTCCTCACAGGTGTAGTATAAAGCACTGTGTAGCACTCGGGTGAAAGTCCCATTCCTACCTCGGGAGTATTGTGGCCCTAGGCTGCGCCTTCGGGCCACAAACTGCTCCCTCGCTAGTAATCGGTCCCTTTCCTCCCTCGGTGAACAATGTACTATTATCATTTACTTACAATACAGTTGACAGAAAAAAAAAATAATAGTTTTAAAAAACTCAACAAACGAGCTTTTATACTAAAAAGTGGAAAATAATTTGTAATGTAATGTAACAAAGCGTGGGGCGACGTTATTGAAAAATTTTTAGAAAGCTTTTTTTTCTAGACTAAAAAAGACTAATTAGTATAAACATCTTTTTTTCTTCATTCAAATTATTATATTGTCATCGGTACTCGATAAATCTACAAAGTTTGAACGAAATCTGGCCGTTTAAAGTGGGTCAAGATCGCACCCAAAGGAGTCGGTTACAAACAAACATACAGGTGAAGCTAATTTAAAGCATGTAAAAAACAATCATTCGTAATTTGCGGGGGATCTGGAGTCTTTACTAAACCGAGGCCCGTACTACAGATCTCCATTTTATAACACAGGTAATATTAATAATATTATAAAATTAAAAAAAAAAAAAATTGGTGTAGGGTCCTTATATTTTCGTTGTATTTTTATCCGGTCCAGTTGCAAAATTACAAGATAATTAAATAAAATTTCCTCTTCAGCAAGGTTAGCTTCTAAAATATAAATAACTTAGAGAGAAGAATAGGTTTAATTTTTAAAGGTTGTGTTTTTTTTAGTTTATTTAATTGTCATAGATAGGTAACTCTATAAGAATTAGTTTGTCACTATCCCGGATATTTAAGAGCACCTTCTTGGTATGTAGGTACATTATTCTCTCTGTAGCGTTTAGTAATTGATTTTTAGTGTTTTTTTCCTTGGAGTTGATAGGTTTGATATGTCTATTTTTACTTCTAAAGGAACATGATTGAATTTATTTCAATATTTAACTAATAGGTATCAATTATAAGTAGTTAGATGGTTTATTAGTATCCTCGAAATGTAGTATTTTGGCACAATTAATTTTCGTGATATTGTTCGAGTCATCTATTTACTGAGGGGTGAAAAGTACTAAAATCAGAACTGACTAAATAAACCTCACGGGCTGTCATCCCCCTTGAAAGCACAAGTACCCCTCTTATTAAAATTAATAAGTGAGCCCTTCGGCTGCATAATGACCGGCTTGTGTCAATAAAGATGTAATATAATTGACAAACAACGCTAACCAGATCGCGGTTTACATTTGGTATTTTGCAGGTTTCCACTTACACTTAGATATATTGACTGCATGTTTTGCCTCGTGGTTTCAGCGGTCGACACGCCGCTTTCTACTGTGCCAAGGGTGGTGGGTGTTTAACAATTTGTGTGATCCACAAATTGTTATTCTCGGTCTGGGTGTTATTTGTGTCCGTTTGTGGTATATTTTTAAAGTTCCCCGTAACACAGGACTATATTTCTAATGCGGAACTCCTTCATTAGAAATATAGACCTGTCGTAAAGAAATAAAAAAAAAAAACGAAATATGAGATGTATAGGTAAGTTTGAATTCAGTTCACCCTCAGGATTGCGGAGGTTCCGTTACTAGTCGTTCTTCTGTAGAAAAACTGTAAAAACAGTTGAACTAGTGGCCGATACCAATCAATCTAAGGAATAATAAAGAAAGAAGATGATGTAATGAATAAAAATACTGGCTAGCGATGTACAACAAAACTATCAAATTTCCTTTACTGCAAAGTTGACAACCACTTTTTTTTGTGCCAAAAAGTTACCTACAGGTTTTCTCTGAAAATTTATCGGTGAATTGTTGAAAAAGTTTATACGAGTCAAATACTCGTATAACATAGCACTAACCTATAGTTTAGCTGGAACACCGGTTTATTTCACTATACACACCTGGGTGATAACACCTAGGTGAAATTCTAAAGACGCAATGAGGACACAAAAAATTCTACCTCATCTACTCATTAAAAATGGTGAATAGTGATAGTGAAACACCTATGTATCATGGTATGGTTGCACAACAAATTATAAGCAGGTCTACTTCTACTATGAACAAGTAAAAAAAAATTTCGTAGCTTACATATTAGTTTGAAAAATCCGTGTTCATTACAGTAGTCGAAATAAAATTAAACCCAATCATTGATTTAAAAAATGTCAAACTGTTTACCATTATATGAAAGACAACTAGTTTTTGTGAATTTATCACTAGTATTCAATAAATTTTAGTTGGGTTTACGATATAAATCTACACAGGTATTGAATCAAAACAGTCATCCCAGTTTAGGTTCAGTAGAGACATCAAATGTTCTCTTGAACGACCCTTCAGTGGAGTACCTACTTAGACTCTTTGATGTTTGTTTGCTCACCACTAAAATCCCCTCCTATAAAGGGGCACAGTGTTTGCTCAATAAATATTTTTAATAAACGCACTTGCATTATTTGTCTTATAATTCATTATGACGTGATATGTTTGTGGTTCCAGACCTATTCATTAATTTATTTAATCGGCGTTTTGATCTCACTAAAATTAATGTAATAAATAAGATTATCCTTCTGACAATAAAGATTTGCGTTTTCTTTTATATACAATACATACCATTATTTACATATGTCGGACATCTTACACACAACGCCATCTAATTCCCAAACTAAGCAGAGCTTGTATTATGGGTACTAGACAACTGATATAAATACATAGGCATACTTTATTTTTAAGTAAATACATGCATTTTAAACATAGAAAGTGTTACTTTATGTGTATAAAGTCCGAAACAAACATTTGCAGATCATACAAACATTTGGTCCGACCCGGGAATCGAACCCGAGATCTTGAAGTCCGTCCGTCGAAGCTTGAGCTTAGCAGTCACATTCGCCACCACTGCGATACCGAGGCAGTCTAATTTTTGTAGGTAGTCTTTTTCTCACCTATTTACTCTTTATCAACCTCTTACTGGTCCACCTTTGAGGTGACTGTTGCTAAGTACGAAATTTTACGCCACTAAGGTAGCAAATAGGTATACTTCAACCTTTAACCAGACTGCGGTGAGCAACGTGATAGATAGTACAACGTAAATATGATAATTGACAACTTCAATTCATAAATAGCTACAGATGGCCTCTCGTGCAGTAGTGATTTATTGGTATAAGCAGTAGGTACATACTTTGATGGTTGTCCTTTTCCCGCTGTGTCAAGTCACATATTCAACTATTTTTGTAATTGTTTTAAACTTATTTATTTCTGACTCTCGTAAACATATACAAAATAAGGACTCAAAACTTTGTATTCCTCGTGTTCGAACTTTTTTTAGAAAGAGATGTTCTTCACATGATAATAAAGGTTTGACCTTTTTAGGGTTCCGTAGCCAAATGGCAAAAAACGGAACCCTTATAGATTCGTCAAGTCTGTCTGTCTGTCTGTCTGTCTGTCCGTCCGTATGTCACAGCCAATTATTTCCGAAACTATAAGAGCTATACTGTTGAAATTTGGTCAGTCGATGTATTCTGTGAACCGCATTAAGATTTTTATATAAAAATAGAAAAAAAACAATACATTTTGGGGGTCCCCATACTTGGAACTGAAACTCAAAATTTTTTTTTCATCAAACCTATACGTGTGGGGTATCTATGGATAGGTCTTCAAAAATGATGTTGAGGTTTCTAATATCATTTTTTTCTAAACTGAATAGTTTGCGCGAGAGACACTTCCAAAGTGGAAAAATGTGTGTCCCCCCCCCTCTAACTTCTAAAATAAGAGAGTGATAAAACTAAAAAAAATATATGTTGTACATTACCATGTAAAATACCAACGAAAATTGGTTTGAACGAGATCTAGTGAGTAGTTTTTTTTTTTTATACGTCATAAATCGTAACACGCAATATACCTTTCATCCAGTCAATACACTAGTATAAAAACATCGATGAAAGTTACAACGAACTACAAGAACTTTTATATGATGTTCCTTGCTGGTACGGAACCCTTCATGGGCGAGTCCGACTCGCACTTGGCCGCTTTTTTTCTTCTCTTCTTCTCTCCCTGTCACAAATCTCATATTCCAATTCATTCATCATACTTACATCATTTCTGCCATCTAATCATATATCTTCAAACACTAGTCTCAAGATCATTCTAGTCGTAAGTGTAAGTTCTCTGTTGCACTCGTTAGTAAGGTACCTACGTTTCAGCGTGTTCCTCTTAAGTTTCATAGTCTTGGTAGAACATACAGCCCCGTACATAAAACTATCCACTTAATTCCATCGTTAGACTGCGGTGGAACGTAAGTGCCTATTCTGTTAACCACTGGGTATCAAATTGCAGCAGAAACACATCGGTATGTTATTGTTTACACGATTTTGTCGCTTAATGAGGTTGAATTAAAAAAATGAAAAGCAAAGAGAAAGAAAGAAACATTTTTAATGCAACCTCATTAACCCACAATGCGAGCGTGGCGAACTTGTTAACACGTTGGGATCCGATGGCAGAAATTGAATCTCAGATGCATGCCAACTCTGCCCGCGCCCGTTTAGTTATGCTTCCTTGCAATGTTCCCGTCTCGCTTACACACTAAGATCTATACTTAATTAGTATTTTAAATGTGGATGTAGGTAGTCTTAAAATCAATTTGTAACATTTTGTCTGACTGTTTCTGTCTCTGTAGTAGATAATCTTTGGAATGTCTGAACAGATTTAGACAGCACTTCACACACACTTCACTGGCAAATAACTGTGGTAATATTGTTTTTAAAATATTACGTAAAAATAAAAATAAAACTCATGAAATTATGAACAATATTGAAGCAAAAAAGACCGGGGATAATACAAGGAGAGCAGCAAGTACACAAATAAGATAAGAAGTCTCTTAATCGGTTCGTAAAAAGTATACAAGAGAATTGAGAACCTCCTCCTTTTTTTAAAGCCGTTTAACGTTTGCGTCATACTCATTGTTTATTGATGAACGGTATTACAAAAAAATAATAAAATGTCATCTCTTTTTATAGAAAGTTCGTTGCGTCGAACGACCTTTATTTAATGAATAGCTCGCCGATGGATACCATTATTTTTTAGTAGTTGCAAGAATAGTGTCATGTTTACTAATATTACTATTATAAAACTGATCTATTTGTACATTTGTTTATTTCTTTGGCTGAGCGTCCTAGTTCAGGAACTATTGGTCCGATTAGAACAAATATTTCAGTTTTATATAGTTCAGATGCAACGATCAAAGGCAGGGCCGGATTTACCATAGAAGCTGAAAAAGCTGAAGCTTGGGGCGGCAGAATTAGGGGGGCGGCAAAATGGCCCAAAAAATAAAATATATTTTTTTAAAAGACCATACTCACATTAGAAGTGTAAATCCTGTGTTGAACACCCAGACTTAGGACAACAATTTGTGAATCGCGCAAAGTGTTTTCTCATGTAGGAACCCACGACACTTGGCGCGGTAGAATGCAGCGTGGCGACCACTTAAACACTTTTTTTTTGACGTGTGGACCGTCACCCTACCGGAGTTTGCAACGGGGCTGTATGTCGGCATCGAACCGACTAAAACCACATGGTGTGCCACTATGCACCTGAAATAGCAGGGGTCCGAGGAACCTATTATTACGCCCTCTCAACCCCTCCCAGTGCCTCCTCTCAATGAAGCGGGCGTCATCAATTGCTTATATCTCCATGGCGGCGTACGGCACACGCGGACGTCGCTTCCTCTAAAGCCTGAAGGCCACTGAAGCGAATGGAGGGGAAAACCCGTTCCGTCCATTTGCGGTCACACTCAGGGCAGCATGACCATGGCATGGATGATGCCTTCGCATAAGGTTGCGACCATGGTAACCGTGTATGACTCTAACCGCCAATATCCTCTGGGGTCACCAGAGGCGTGCCCTATTTTGGGTGTTCAGAGCCGCCGCCCACACCAGTGCACCGTATAGTGCCTTAGACCAGACGACTCCCGTGTACAGTTGTCTCGTCGCGACGTTGGCTACACCCAAATTGGGCTAAAGTCGTCCAAGTGCGGAGGCAGTGTCGACCAGCTTCGGAGCAAGCTGTTGGAAGTGCTCGTCGAAGAGCCACCTACCGCCAAGGATCAGACCCAGATCACTCATCTGGGCCCGGACCAGTACAATTACCGAGTTGACCACGATGGAGGCGCCGGGGCCTACGACGGGGCCCATGAAACAAAAGGGCCTCGTCTTATCCAGGGCCATCAGTAAGCCTAACGCCTCAATGCGCCCAACCACCAGGAAGACTCCTGTTGTGGCCAGTGTGGCCAGCCTGAAAGTTCACCCCCCCTGGTTGTAGCCAGAGTGTCATCGTTCTTGTTATTGATTACGTCTAGCACAGGAGTGGTCCGAGGACTGACCCCTGCGAAACACGACTAGGTCCGATGTCCCAAAACACCATCTTGGCCCTCGTACATGACGGTACGCTCGTCCAAATAGTCTGCCATTAGCCGCCTCAGGTATTCGGGCACTCCGTGATAGAAAAGTGTTTCCCTGTTACAGCTAAATGGCAGACTATCAAATGCATTAGCGATGTCTCTTCGGTCACGGCTCTCATGCGCAATATAGCATCGACCGTCGAACGCCCTTTCCAAAATCCGAATTAGGTGTACGAAAGATCATGGCCCACCTTGCATAGGTGCCGGACGATGCGTGCAGAGAGCACCCTCTCAAACAGCTTACCTAACTCGTCCAGCAACACGATGGACCTATAGACCGCCGTGCCTGAATCGGCAGATCGTCCTGTCTTCTGGAGTTTGACCAGCTTTCCGCTCTTCCAGCTCTCAGGGAAGCGACCGGACGGCATACTAGCGTCCAACACCTCACTGAGGCGGACCGACATATGAACGACTGACAAATTCTGCTTGGTTTGGGACTAGATGGCGTTGTGTGTAAGATGTCCGAAATATTTATTTATTATTATTAGCTTCAATTCAGTATTGTTTATAATTTTTTTGTTAAATTGAGTTCAATTAAAATCAGTTAATAACGTTTAACGAAGGTGCAATATTTTGATTTAGCAGTTTTAAGACTCTTACTCGACATTGGTAACTGTGCACCTGGAGCTGTCCAAGTCGTGTAGGTTGGCAGAACTTGAATTTTATTTACTCGCTCGCGTACCTCCTCCACACCCCGCCACCGCCGACCAAGTACTGTCAACTCTTGGATATATTGGCATTGTCAGGTGCATGGTTAAATCATAGAGGCCTATCTGCGCGACAGGACGGTGAAGTTTGTGGATCGGAACGGGGTGGAGAATCGAAGGGAAGGTGTTGCGGGGTTTCTCAGGGCTCTATATTGAGCCAGGTATTATTATGGAACCTAAGTGTCGTCTGCTATGCGGACGATACCCTAATACTGGCCAGAGGGTCACGCTTCGACGAAGTGCTTCTGCTCGCTGAGCAGGGAGTGGCTTGTGTTGTAGAAAAGATTCGTGAGCTGGGCCTATGAGTGGCGCAACAGAGAATTGAGGCTTTGGTTCCATGGCCTACGTAAGCGCCAGGAACCACCCAGCTCGCGCTTCCGAGTGGGTGACACTGAAGTCCGGGTGGGCCAGTACATGAAGTACCTAGCCTCATCCTGGACAGTCGGTGGAGCTTCGAAGAGCAATTCGGGCGATTAGTTCGCCAGGTTCGAGGGGGAACAGAGGCGTTACAACGTCTGCTGCCCAATCTCGGGGACCAAGGGAAGAAGCCCTTGGTCCCCGAGATTATTCATGGTACAGATTAGTTCAGTTCAGATTAGTTCATGGTACTCTATGGGGCACCCTTCTGGCCTGAAGACCTGGCGGGTTCCTCTCGCTGTAAGGCTCAACTTAGAAGTCTGCAGCGGCTGACCCCCCGACATTCTGGCCATGTCGGTCAGAACATATAAATGATACAATGGTCTACAACCAGATTCGTTCTGTTGGTCGGAATGACGAAGGGGCAGCGCCGGATCATGAGCCTGAAATGCTACGGCAGAACGCAAACACGCAAGCCCTACGGGCTTGGAGGACACGACTTGAAACACAGGGCTGTGCCAGCCAACGCGCTGTTGGAGCCGTTCTGCCAAGCTTCGAAGCTTGGATAGAGAGGACCGACTGTGTCACCTACTCAGATACTCATCGGACATAGTTATTTCGGTGAGTATCTGAATAGTTTCGGGCGTGAAGTTACGGCAAAATGCCACCACTGAGAGTCCGACCGGGACTCCGCCGAGCAAACCTGCCCTGTCCGAGCGTCGAAACCTGGTCGGGCAGATAGGACGAACTCTGTTACCGCCAGCATTGATCGCGGCAATGCTGGCGAGTGATGAAGGATGGGAGGCCGCAGTTTCCTTCTGTGAGAACGTAATGCCCCAGAAGGAGTCCGCAGAGTGGGATCGGTAAAGGGCCGATCCCGCTCGAAGGAGTTGGCAAAGGGGACGCGGTAGAGGCAGCTAGTCCCTAATCGCTGCCTAAGGATCGTTACGGCCACATCTTGGGGAAATGTGACCACTTCAAGCGACCCGAGAAGGCGACACCCCGGTGCGGCTGGGGGGTGTCGTATGGGGTGTAGTCTGCCTCTCGTCGTGTAAAACGGCGAGTGGCACGATATCGATTTATCAGTAATTTATTGATTACCCTGAGACGTACCCCAGTCATGAGATAAAGCAGGGGGAATCCAGAAGTCGCTGATGCGTTCCTAGATCTCCACTGTCGACTGCCAAGGTAGGCCGCCGCGGGCCTTAATGGGTAGACCGGTTCGCCGTACGAAAAGCATTCCCCACGAAAAAAAAGGCTTAGCTTAAAAAAGAACAAAAGTTGTAAAAGTAATCAAGGAACTAGACTATTTCCTAAAGAAAGGAATTAACTTTACTGTGAACAGTGTGTCAAATTTTAGGAGTCAGTAGGGGCGGCAAAAATTTTAAAGCTTTGGGGCGGCAAATATGTAAATCCAGCACTGATCAAAGGGAACGCATTAAGCATATTATTATTACGTAGAAATTACGTAAATTAATTAATTAATCCAGGTAAATTTTGAGATGTTCCATTGCGTGCACTCTTGAAAAAATAATGTATTAAAGAATTGTTCCTCTTTTAAAGTTTTTATAATTATAACTAAAATATAAAATGTTTCCTCACTATAAGCTTTTAGCGGTACAAATTTGTTCACGCTAAATACGAGCAACAAGAGACTCAGACAAGGTTACGTGGGTTAACTAGTAACTGTACAAAATGATGTTTGCACGCAAACTTAAAGAGCAGAATCGTTCACGATGCAATTTTTTGTATTTATCTTCAACACAATGCTATATGTAATTGGTACAGTAATTTAATGAAAATAAACAGAGTTCTATCTGTTCTATCAGATATAATACGAGTAACTAAATAATTTATAGTAATTAAATAATTTATAGTAATGTTAGTAAACTTGACCTAGAATTCCATATGTCCTCGGTGGAAGACCCGTCATAATTACTGTGATCATCTTGCCCTTGTGCTTATTGTCGTCGCGTGCTGCCCATCAGAGCAACCTATCATGAAGTAACTACACAAAAACATATGCTTTGATAACGTATAAAAATATACATAATCACTTGTTAATAACCGTCGGATGTCGGCGTATCATTGACTCATCTTCCTAAACTTTACTATTACCACTATTATTTGGGATCGGCTACTAGTTCAACGGGTGTTCCCAGAATTTTAATTATTGCGTCGGGCATCGGTACTCTACAAGGATGACAATGGACAAAATTCGTTGGTTGAATTACTTGTCAGTATAATATGAAGGCACTGACTTTCCAATAGCGATTACAATACAATACCATAGATGTACACGATAACCGGTATCCGCAGGTTTAACGTATCTATCTCTCTAGAGTGCAGGCGTGGAACACCGCTAAAAGGTAATGTATGTCCTTTCTCAGGTTTTAGACTATCTGGGTACAAAATTTCATTTAAAAATAATAGAATGAACTTCGATTTAGAGATAGATTGGATTTTGGACTACTACTAGCAATTATTACAATTGACATTTTTATATTAGAATAAGTTATAAAACAAGAATTCAAATTTGCTGCTAGCAATATTGGTCAGTAAATCAGTAAAAGTCAGCTGGTCAGTATGACGGGATAATGTGGCGCGTGGCGAAGCCCCATACTGCGGGGCTTCGCGTGACGTAAGCGCATCTGCCGGACAGATGGCGCCGCGCCCCACACCAGATAATATCGCACTATAACATACACTACGCACGCACCAACACTCACATGAAATCACAATTCAGTAACTACATTTGTGTGACTTCCGAAAACATTAAACTGATTTGAGAGGTAAAGACTGAAAACTGCACGGTTGGCCTAATTGTTTAAGCGTCGCCACGCCTGTGCATAAAGTTTAAAATAAATATTGAATTAAAATTTAAATTAAGTAAAAATAAAAGGAAAGTATTTTAATAATGTCCTTATTAAATCGTTAATTTCTATTGAAATATATACATAACATAATGTGTGAACTATATGAAACTGATTAAATTTTTACTTCGTCTAATATGGCCTGTGTTGACTTGGTCGTTAGATGCATACAAAGAGTCATAACTTACGCGTACTTCCGAGAGCAGAAGGCAGAGATAGTAATTGACTTCCAATTGCAACGGTCCTGAAATACCTCTCAATTATATTCATCCAAATTCATCAATCTTCCGACTCTTTCACACGTATTCACTCTTTAAATTCTTTACGTGAGTTTTCTATCATCCATTCCCACTAAGTGATCAAACCGTGAAAGCATACCCTTTCTAATTCTTGTCACTACATCTTCCTTCAGTTCACAACGTTCTGTTATCACCATATTCCTCACTCTAACACTAACTTTCACACCACGCATAATTCTTAGTTTAATCAATTTTACTTTCGTGCCTCTTCTGCCATAGCCGAGATTTGCTACTATACTCGTCGCAATTGTTTGGATCAGCACACCATTGGACAAAGTTTTGCATTTCAGTTCTGAAAGTTGAAATCCACTTGTTTAAGACCGTTTAAGTTATTTGTATACATTTTTTTATGAATCAGAAAAAAAATGTTTTCTTCTCAAAGAAAACTCAAAGTTTATTTATTATTTTCTAAAGACATATTATCTTATCTAAGCTACAAGGATATTATATAAGGAGTACAAAAGCGAGCTCAGCCAAAACCTGAGGTTTCTTCTTAAAAATACTTCGTTTAAAGTACTTCAAAACTAAAAGAAAATCGCGACAAAGCTGGCACTTTTAAAACTTTGCACTTGTTTTGAACATTCAGCTTATATTAGTAAATGACTTTAAAATTTTAAAAGTATTTTAGCCGCATAACAACTTTTAAACTTTGCTTCAGATGTTTAAAAACTCTTTTGATCAAATTATTGTCGTTTATTAAAGACTACCAATATTTAAACACAATTTGTTCCTCACTTGCACCCTTTGAATAGGCTTAATAATACAATTTTTTGAGTTCGATGTTGTGCCCATTGTTTTAGGGGTTTTATAAAACGATAACTATCGTGGCATTGTATGATATTAAGTGATTTGACGTCATACGGACGCCAGATGCTATATCATCACGCATGTCCATCCCATTAGTTTAATTTTAAATGGCTCGCTAATTAAACTGTTGCATTTTACTTACCTGTGTCATAAAAAAAAATTAATTACTTTGCGGTATGTCTTAGTTGAGATTTTCTTAGCTGAAATAATGATGTTACTTAAACCTCAAAATATTGCTAAAAATGGAAGTGTCCGACTGAAGCTTTGGCATCGATTACCTTGGGCTATAAAAGCACCTTCAGATTCGGTTACCTTGGTTCTCTGACGAATCACTGAGTTCTTAATTTTAGAGAGACTACGAGCAAAACTCATAGTTCGTCAAACGACATTAAGTTTATGAGTTAGTTCAACATCAACAGTCCCCTGACTGTTGAACTAACACGTCTCGGCATCGTACGGTCACTACAAAGAGTAGACATTGGTTGAAGTTTCGTCTTCAATTTCTTCCGTATATATATAACGAAAATGCGTGGATATCTTCCTGAAGACTACACTTTAGGTAGAAGCTACTTAAGCTTCTACCTAACTACATTAGTTACACGAGATTTTACTGCATTTTACATGATCTTCAACTTTTCAGGTTCATGAGACCATTTCGTTCGCAATTTGTTGCGAGTTTTCTCATATTTAGTGAGGTTGTCGGTGCTCCGCCAGATCCACTTGCTATTGTATCTAAGGATCTATTTTGTTTAGTGTTCAGTTTTACTGAAGTTATATAATAGTTATTTTGTTAATTGTAGCTCGTAGCCAATCTTGATCAAAATTTATTAGTTTTTGAACCTTCTGTTTCGGCTTTGCCAGAAGTTTATGGCGATAGCCGATTAATCGGTTTTGGCTTCGGCCAAAAATTGACCTTCGGCCAAAAATTGATCAATGACACTAAGTATAACTAACCAACCCCTGTGTTCTTTGTATCTGTTTGGAGTGACTCGAGCGACATAGAATGTATTCCTAATGCGAGAGTTGTCTTTTTAAAATATAAGAAGATAAAATCAGCCTAAATATATAGGTACTTAATTATTGATAAGTTAACAGATATGATGTAAGAAACTTTGTAAGACTAATAAGCTAGTATCCTGTCGCTAGTGTATTAGTTACTTAATCAGATTTTATCCTAGACATAATATAATAATAATGTAATCACGCAAAGTTAATAGTGGTTAGCGTATGCGACTGCTGATCAAGAGGTCTCGGGTTCGATTCCCGGGTCGGACCAAGTGTTTGTGTGGTCCGCAAATATTATTGTTTCGGAGTTTGGGTGTTTTCGATGTATAATAATAATAATCTCTTTATTGTCATTTCTTCATTGTCTCTTTAATATGTATGTATTTACAAAAAAAAGTATGTTTATGTATTTATATCAGTTGTCTAGTTACCCATACCCATTCAAGCTTTGCTTAGTTTGGGGACTAGATGGCGTTGTGTGTAAATTGTCCGAAATATTTATTTATTTATTATCAAATGAACAATAAATTTAAAACAATATAAATTTATTTATTTAATTTATTTCAGCAGTGGACTGTTAAAGGCTGTTGATGATGATGATGATGAATATAAATTTTATGGTAAACAATACAGTGTCTGTTACAACCCTGGTGTTTTGTCATTTTTTTATAGTCGCTTGACAAAGTGACTCTGCCTGATGGCAATAAGAATCCGAAAGTGGTTGTCACTATACTCGTCGTGAATGTAGACAATGCAGTATAGTGACCCACAATATGGCCAACGTCAGCCGAACACGAACCGGTCGGCTCGACAGAGGCGATAATACTCTCGCATGGCAGACCAACCTAAAAATGACAGCATTCGTGCTCTTGTATTACGTTGGTGAGTGCGAAACCGAAGGCCCAATGATGCAGACGCATCTTACTAGGCTGCACTGCAATAGTGTGGGTCACCATGCTGCACACAGTAAGGATGGTGACCACCACTGTTGGATTCTGTTCATTCCTTCCATTAAGCAGAGTAAAGTCATCGGCAAAGTAATAGTCAGGCCACACATTGAATAGGGTTCCGTAATCACCCATAATGGCATGTGGATTTAAAAGCGTGAACGTCATGTTTATGTACTTTTTATTTCATTATTTTTAAGTAAGCGCATTTACAGGCCTCTTACAGGCCTCTATAAGTCCTGAACTCACAAAGTTATCTAAGCCGTTATAGTTTTTCTTTGAATTTCATTACATGGGCGTTTAGCTTTTAGAAAGATGTACTAACAATATAAAGTTCTTTAAAATTAAACTACTTGGAAAAGGATACCTAAATTAAAATATTATCTTAGCAATCTCTCAATGTTTTAAAAGGCCAAACTAACAATCTACCACAAGATGGAGTAGACTCGAGAAAAATAAATTATCCCCACTTTACGTGTAGGGGAGGTACCTCAAATTAAAATATTTTTTGTGATTTTATATTAGCACTTCGTCGATGTAATAAAAACACATATCCATGCAAAGTTTCATCTTTCTAGCACTAATCGTTTGGACGGTAAGGCGAGGACGAGGAGGAGATGGACGAAACATATCTTCCGAGTCATGAACTATGGAACCCCAAAACTATCTATCTAATAAACGGCAAATAATAAATTGGCAACCAAATAACTGTGACAAAATGTATTTATTTTATGTTTTTTGTTCTCATTCAACTTAGTTTTCAAATCAGCATAAGGCTACCGATTAGGTCAAAATACTATTTTCAATATTACAAAATTATTATCTGACTTTGAACCAGAAATTAATACAACAATTTTTAAATTTGTTACGGTAATAATCGGTTACGCGGCATATTACGTTGAATTAAAAAACTCTTGTTAATAATTAATAAATAAATGCATTAAATATTACAACAGCAGCAAATGTATTGTATGCACAACTATAAGGAAATTGAATGTAGTGTTTACAGGTCACGTAGTCTAATCAAAATGGCCGTTCCAGATTTGTCCTTGAATTTATTCTTTGTTGATGTTACTAGTTCCTCATGACTGATATAGGTATTATTTATTTTATTTATTTATTGGCTAACCAGTAGTTGTTACACTAAAACATGCATAAATACAAGACAAAATATCAGACAGAACAGTCTTAATCTAAGTGTACAACTTAAGTAGGTCAACACTACATGCATATATATAGAAAATACTTTATACAGAGTTTGTCCAAAAAACGAGCAAATAAATGTGGATTGGTGGCTAACCCTATTGAGGACACCAATTGGTACATAGTTAATCAGTGGTAAGATCCTGGACTCGGCCCCTGAATCGCCGAAATGTAGTGCCAAAAATGTCCAATTGATTACAGTAGTGAGAGGTATTAACGATAAAGTCTAAACATAATTATTCATGTTTAGGCTTTAGAAGCTTATACTCCTACTGAATTATGCGCGTGTTTGCACTGATGTTTGAACAATAATTCGTCACCATATCAACCGGGCTAATAACACAGAATACATAATTAATATGATTTTACATAAAAGTGGAGAAAGCAATTGTTTAAGCATTTAGGTACCTTAACATAATTTGGTGCATCAGAAGGAGGCTAATATTTATTATATGGTATGGTACTACGACTAATGCACTGTTTTGTATGCTTACGAAACACTTTATGATGCCGCATGCGGGACAAATTTAGTTTAGGTAGATTATGCTTTGTCCGTAGGTAACCAATTAATTATTGTTTGTCTCTGCCTGTAATACAATAAAGTTGCAAAATCTGCAAAACAATGCATTTTTAATTTTCTCAAGATATTTTAATACTTGTTTTTTTCTTTTCAGTTCATTACTGTTTTCGGTCAGGTTTTTTGTTTCTACCATAAACATTTTGTTTTAGACTTTTAGTTTATTACACCGGCAAATTTTAAAAATTCCTTTCCTTTCCTTTTTAGGATTTCAAATCCCTTAGTGATCCCGACAAATTTTGTACGCCTTTTGTCAATTCATGCGGAAACAGTTTTAAATATTTAATATGATGTGTATATTTTTGAAATGGTCTTTTTAAGATCTTTACAGAGTTATGTTGAAAAAAAATACAAATCAACTTCTCTCCCTTTTCTTCCATTGCGCCATTTCGAAAATTTATATAGTCATGTCACTCACTACCACAAATCCAACGAATTCAACTAAAACTTATATGTCAAAATTCATCCAGCTATTTGGACTGTAGAGCGTGCTAAAGAAATTTACATACCTACACATACATACATACGCTTGAAAAGCATTACTCTGCTTCTGACGCAGTCGGGTAAAAAGGTCTATATCCATATTGGTAAATATAATGATTGCGTGATGAATGATGAGGCAATAAATGGTATCGGGCATTAAGCTGGTATGATTGGCATTTAGCATAATAGAAACAAATAGAAAGCCTCCCTCTATTGGCCGGTAAAGCTAAAGTAATATTCAATAATAAGACAATATTTTGTAATAAGAATAAAACAGCAGTAAAAAGCATTCCTTCCGTTTTCTTTACATGAAATTGATAAGCTGACATTTGGAATGCTTTGTTATTGTTTTGAAGAGTAACAGAATTAGGTATATATATTGTAAATTATGATAATACCCAGGCTTTTGTACGTGGCGCGAGCCCCCAAAGAAAATTCGAAAATATCGAACAATTGCCATAAAAACTGAATTCATACTAATGACGAGTGAACGACGATCAGCATTTCCTAGCGAACTTAAATTTGAAACTGGTCGGGTTGAAGGAATGTTTTAAAGGAATGATTTGTCTCCTTATACTTCAGTTTTATAGAAGTACCAAGTGAAATTTTAAATATTATTTAATTTCTTTGAAAGCTCGATTCGATGTACTAATACTATCTAAGGAGTAACAATATTGTGTGTATGTGACGCTGCCTAGTAATCATCGTTTGAAATAAACAAAAGCGGCAAAGTGCGAGTCGGTCTCGCCCATGAAGGGTTCCGTAGCAGCAACTAACATCGTATTAAAGTTGTTGTAGTTTGTTGTAACTTTGATCGATGTTTTAATAATGTGTATTGATTGAATGAAAAATAAATTGCAGTTTACGATTTATGACGTATTAAAAAAAACATGGTAATGTGCATCATATATTTTTTTTATTTTTATCATTCTCTTATTTTAGAATTTACAGGGGGGAGGGGGCACACAATTTACCACTTTGGAAGTGCCTCTCGAGCAAACCATTAGGGTTTAGAAAAAAATTATAACAGAAAGTTCAATATTATTTTTGAAGACATATCCATAGATATTCCACAGGTATTGGTTTGATGAAAAAATTTTTTTTTGAGTTTCAGTTCTAAGTATGGGGGACGCCCAAAATGTATTGTTTTTTTCTATTTTTGTGTGAAAATACTAATGCGGTTCATAGAATACATCTACTTACCAAGTTTCAACAGTATAGTTCTTTTAGTTTAAAGGGTCAAGTATATCAAGATAATAATAATTTTAAACAGTTGATAAGTTACATGTGTTTTACCACACGTCCCTTATTATTATAATTCCTTCTATATAATTCCTGTTGGATGTTAGATCCAATTAAAATCCTGGTAGTTTAAAGCTAATATACTCAAGATAGTAGGGTTCCGCTGATTATTTCGTGAACGGACTGGCTCGACCAAGCCCTCTCACAAAAACCGATCTCAAATGAGCTGTCATGTTTCTTAGATGAGTGTGAGACCGAAAGTCAAACGAAGCAGACGCATTTCAATAGATAGATAGAAAACTCTGTATTCGTATACCGTGTTACAGATTCACAATACAAAACAGAAATGACTTGCATATAATGTACAAAGAGCGGCCTTATTGCTGAAAGCAATCTCTTCCAGGCTACCATAGGATGGATTAAAATGATTTGGAAAGACAGTAGTTGACGGTGCAATGAGTTTTGAAAAATTATAATCTACTAATGAATATAACAAGAGACGCTTTATGTCTCCATACATGTATACATACATACACCACATATACATACATATATTATACATACATACCAATGATATGCATACATACAATATCTAAATAACTATTAATTATTTTATAACAAATACATTCACTTAATACCTAAAATTTTGCGGTTGATTATTATATATATATTACATACAGTAGTAACAAAGATTTCTTCACATTCTTATGCGTACATACATTCTTCACACTCTTCAAAAATTGCAATGTTTCGTTTTCAAAAATCCTTTCAGTCGGTCACTTATTATATAATTATCTTTATCATTCATTCCACAAATATGAAAGCAGCAGTACTTATTTATTATTCCGGTCCATACATATTGATAAAACAATGTTTTATCAAGCCCTCGTTTGTTTTAATATTGACTTACATTTATTTTTAAACACGCTTGTACCCGTATGTATATCGATCAATATCCACTCAGCAGTCGCTCACATCCATTACTTAATTGCCAAAAGCCTTAATCACTTATTGCTAGGATATTAAATAGGAACCTCATTTTTTCGGTAGTTATAGAAATTATATCATATTGGGAGTTATTAATTATTCTGACTACTTTAAATACATACCTTTCCGATTTTTTATTAGACCTTTGGGACAAAAAACTATTTAAGTACAAATATTTCAATTTAAATAAATGATATGATGACTAATGACAATTTCATAGGAATCATGAGACATTTTCACATACTTACATCGCCAAAACTAACGACAAAGTTAATCATAATAGAGATTTACTTCTTGAATACCTTTAGACGTCTGGTTACAATTTGGCAGCGACTCAGTAAAAATTAAAAATTATGGTAATACGGAAACCGCGACATAGCTTGTAAAGATCATGTCATGAAGACAATAACTTTAGATGAAAATTAGTTAAATATTTTGTAAGACTAAAATACTGTTGACTTCATAGACATAGTTTATGTATGGAACAGGCATTCTCATAAGCCTGCCTGGTGTGCTCAATACTTCACTTGTAATTGTTCCAAATTTCAATCTTTTTAGCAAATATAAGTATCAATCAATACGATAAAATAACTTTGTAAAATACAATATAGTGTTAGAGGAAGGCAATCTGATATGAACCTCACATAAATAAAACATCTCAGCAAAATTCTTGCATCCATGTATGTCTGTTTGGAAAACTTTATTTTGTTTCTTGGACCTGCTTCTATTAAGGGGTAGAATAGTGAATGATTCTATTCATGCTCATAGTAGTTATAAATTGTCTAAATGCCCGACTATTGACGTCGTGATTATCATGAAGTGAATAAGAATAATTTATTTATCTTTAATTTAAACCAGATTTAATAGATCGATTAATCTTATAAACATTTCTTTACGTAATTACATTGCATAATATTACATCATTACTTTACATAACATACACACAATCACAGAATACATAATAATACTAGTACAGAAGACTCACTCCGAAAAGTAAATTAAAGAAATAGGGACCCTAGGTGTCATTAAGGTAGATTAAGGTAGATTAAGTTCAATTCAGATTGCACAGCGCCGAATTACCTACGATGATATTTACCTACAATTGTCTCTTTCTATCGTGTAACTCTTATCTGTTCTGACGTAATCAGGCATGTCTCCTTTTAGAAATAATTCAAATATTTATTACATAACTAATGTTTTCTAGTACTTTGGTGAACCAATTACTTTCCAACACATAAGGTAGTTCTTAGTAGTACATTTATTAAAATAAATTCGCGCATACGTTTATGATACCCCACAGGAAGTGAGACAGGCCTGTTATTACTCAAAATTATTGAATCACGAAGGCTTACTATAATTACTGTATTTACTTTTATCAACAAACAACGTTTTAAATAATATTACATCGGAATATCTGACTCTCTGGCAGCACTACTCTCACACTCACCCTCGTCTTTCGTTGGTGAGTGTGAACTCGGAGGGCCAATCATTTTTCATCAATCAACCAAGAATGATGCAGAAACATCTCACTAAGCCGCCGTGGTGTAACTCACCGTGCTGCATTGTATGCACTCACAATGAAAATGGTGGCCCCTACTCCTGGATTCTACTCATGCTTTCCATCAGGCAGAGTACTTTGGAAGGCTTAAACATAAAAAAAAATTAGAAAATTAAACCAAAAACATTTTTCTAATCTTTTATTATGGAATAATGATGCAACGAAATACTCTTATACGTTTAATAATTTTGATTTATCTAAAGTAGTCTCTACCGTAATTGCCGGTTATACCTAAAACAACATACAATATAGTGGAACACGATCACTTCATAACGTTCCACCACATTAAGAATAAAAGAAAAATGTGCGTGGTTTTACGTGAAAACAATGAACTTTCGCACGGTTGGATCCAGCTTGATTTAGTGTAGTTTATTGTTGAATCAAAGCGGAGAAGTTGGTTTGTGGTGGAGCCATAATTGAATTTGCAGAACAATCCGTTTCCCGCACCACGTACGGATACATTCGCAACAAGCGCAAACACGCACCTGTTCACTATTTTATTAGATTGAGAACACAAAATACGTGTTCGAAACGACCTAAGAAACATATTATAATGGCTTTTTCCCTTGCAGGTGTATTAAAGCTCTACAATCAGGAATTAAGTACTACGTCTTTCCAAGACATAACCATAATAAGTTGGTCTTAGTTGAACTTTATAGAATTTTCAAAATATGTATTTAATTATAATATGAAAAACAGCGATTTTATTGAAACGTGATCGTCATAAGAGCAAGTCAAGTATTTTAGTTTGACAATACTAATTTATTACTTTTTTACTTACTTAAAGTTCATTATATAGAAAAACTAAACTTTACGAGTAGTTAAACATTTTAAGTGAACAAGTGAACTTTATAGTGTGCTGAGTGTTAGTCTCAACGAATTTCATTTTTAAGTAGTTTTTTTTAATAAGTTCATTTGAATAATGAGTCTCAAACTAAGTATTTGTAGATTTTTTAAACGAAAACCGAACGGTAAATATTTTATCTAGTAGTTAAATATGCTATCATCGCCCTTGTGATAGCTAGGGCACGTGTCTACTTTTTAGCCACGAGAAAAAACAATAAAGCAATCTCTCACAAGTATCATTTTCATCCAACATTTTCAACAACATCCAACCCCGCGCGATAATTGAACAAGAGGGATCTAATCGACCCCAGGCGCACATTAGTGTTACATTTGATTCGTATGTCACACACAATAGTGTAACACTTTATTTTTTGTATAAGATTTATTTGAGGTGTAAAACGGGGATTACGTGGAGACTCAGTAATATTCGTCAATGGAGAAGGGCACTCAATTTTGAAATTTGACCTTATTAAACATAGCACTATATCTCTTAGGTAGTGGACTAGATTGCACTTACTGCAGAGTTATACGAGCTGTATAATCAAACAATAATGATTCAGTTAATCGTTTACAGCAGCTAAGAATTATTTGGGATTAGTCTCCAATTTTATACTCATTTTTGAACCAACATAGATAAGTCCTTTTTTCTGATAATTGAGTTGAACAATCTACGTATTGAAAATAAAAACTGAAAACCCAGCTGCGTAAAAATCTATTTTTTATGTACCAAATGTCGCTCTCGCAATTATGTAGAATCTAAGACTATCGCACAAATTTCAAAATCCAGGACAGTTTTAAAACTAAAGCCGGTTCCAAAAATAACGGGTCAGTCACATAAACCCGAATATCTCCCGAACTACGTATGCCATCCTAATGAAACGAAGACTGTTCAATTGAGAATTTAATTATACAGATAAAAAATAAAATAAAACTTAGTTACACCCACAATATTAATCTTAAATTAAAAAAAAACTAAAGTAGTCATATTTTTCTTAAGATTACATTTTTTTATGATTGTTTTTTTGCTGTTTTTCATCACTTTCTTCATTTAATACTTTGTATTGCCTCCACGAGCTCTTCTGACAGCTTCCAGGCGATTAGGCATGCTGTACACCAAATTTCGGAGCCGGTGCTGAGGAATACCTTCCCATTCCTCCACCAGTGCTTGTATGAGCTCGGGAAGCGTGATTGGTGGGGGGTTTCGACCTTTCACGCATCTCTGAAGCTCGTCCCAGGCGTGCTCGATGGGGTTTAAGTCCGGGCTTCGCACTGGCCACTGCATGAGTTCGATACCGACCTCTTCAAGGTAGTCATGTACAATTCTGGCGGTATGGGGACGCGCATTATCATGCATTAATATGCCATGCCGGTCCATCCTGGCCATGAAAGGACCTACATGTTCATTGAGGATCTCTTCCACGTACCTCTCTGCATTTAGAGTTCCATTTTGAATGAGCACCAGCTCGGTGCGGGCCTCAGCAGAAATCCCAGCCCAAACTTGTACGGAGCCTCCACCGTACGCCACTTTTTCCTCCACACACGCTTGATGGAAGCGCTCCCCTGGTCTTCTGTACACCAACTGCCTACCATTATGCTTATAAAGCATGAATTTAGACTCGTCCGTGAACATTACCCTAGACCAATCGTCTAGTGTCCAGTTTAGGTGTTCGCGCACGTATCTCTGTCTTGCAATTCGATGTCCCCGTTCCAGTTTGGGGCCATTTGCGGGCCTCAATGGTTTCAAATTTGCTTCAGCAAGACGTCTTCTTACTGTTTGAGCGCTTAAATTGCCACCTCCAAAGCGAATAAAGTGAGTTTTTAGACCAACAGCAGTTTGAAAACGATTTCGGAGCATTGTAGCCACCAGTTGTCTGTCTTCCCTGGCCGTTGTGCATCTTGGTCTGCCATTTCCTGGTCTTCTAAGGTGTGATCCGGTCTCTTGGTACCGCTGGACTACCCGCTGAACAGTCGACAAAGATACACCAATGTTTCTGGCTGTTTCACGCTGGCTCCGCACATTCCTCTAGCGTGACTGCCATGCTTCACCTCACAGAATAATAATTATGCACGTGGAAGACGTTCACGATAATTTTTTTTGTGACAGAATAGAAATGGAAAGCATCCATAATGACATGAAACAAAAATTTTGTTTTTAAAAATAGTCATTTTTTTAAATTTTGTTTTTCTAATGAAGTTTTTTACCAGTTTAAATAATATGCTATTAGAAGCGCAACTAAAAAGTCTTTATTCTGTTTTTTATTTCATTGATCTAGCTTTTACAGTTCTGGAGGTATTTCAATTTTTGTGACTGACCCGTAATTTTTGGAACCGAGTGTATATAATGAAAAACCAAAGAAATATATAATCTACATAGGTACACATGTATATATATCGCTATTGGAAAAACATATCAACATTTATTTGTGATTATTTGCTTAAAATGGAATAATACGTTCTACTAAAACAATTAAATAAACATAAGGTAGGTAGAAGAGCCACGCTGATTTCATCACGAATGGGCCGGCTTGACTGGAGCAGTACTACCCTCAGACTTTAGATCAACCTACAATGACAGCATACGTGCTGTCCTCTTTCGTTATTGAGCACGAGACCAGAGGCCTAATCATTCACTAAGCCGCCACGGTGTGGGTCACCATGATGCGTTTGCAGTCATAAATAGGATAGTAGCCCCTACTCCTGGATTCCACTCATACTTTCCATAAGACAGATTAGAGTCACTTTGGTAGGCTTAAATTAAAAAAAAACAGAAACCAAAATGGTAAGGTGAATGACTAACGTAATTTTTAAACAATCATTTTCAAGCTTTATTAACAATATTTTTAAATGTGTTTAAAAGGAGTTTACAAATTCATAGAGGTTGTCTTTACAAAAACTTATAATTAATTACTTTAAAAATTAAAATATTGATTAAATTATTAAGTGGCAATTTTAGGTGGGCCTTCAAATTGATGTACCTTCCTCTTCCTTTTTGAATACGTTTAAAAATTATGAAATAATTGTTAAGGTATTTAGTTCATCACTTGGTATAATATAAGTAATAAATGAGTTAAAATTACCATAAATATAATAGCTACTTCTTTAATTGTTTCGAGACGACTTCAAAGTCCTTCATGACAACCAACAACTTTATTAAAAAACATGGTACGTGTCATATTGATCGAGTATCGGTGGCAAGGTGTCTGTTGATCGCTCAAATAAAACGAGTACAATAACAGCAGTGTAGACCAGCATCTCTGCGGGTAGGCGCAGTTTGTGTTTGCTCTCTCGCAGAGGGGGTCATTACTAAACTCCATTACACTTTTTGTGCCAAGTGTTTTGGTGGTATAACAAGGGTGAAAACGACCCTACTAAACGAATGACATGCTCTCACTGTTTTTATGGTCTGTGAGAAAGGAAAATGTTTGTTGTGAAGTTTTTTGTTAAGAAAAGTTTATGTATTGCGGTATTTAATTTTGTGCGGCTGTCATTTCTATCAATATTTTTGCAGAGAGAATTGTTGTTTTTTGTTACACTTAGAATTGTAGTTCGACGGGGCAGTTCTAGGTTCTATTATTAAAATATATATGGGTATAATACGTTTACAATTTGTATATTATGTTAGTGTTCGAAGCGCTCATAGTCAAGTTTCCCTAAGAGATTATAAAAAATCACCTAGGGTTAGCAACTACGGTGCAGTCAGTACCTAGATGGGTGACCATTTATGGCATGATTTTGTGGAGGAACGGGTGTCATGTTCCTCCAACACAAAGGGAGGATCCTCCGACCAGGCGAGGTGATCATGCCTGGTGGGCCACTGCCCAACAGTTGATGTTGGGATGTTGTATATATGCTAATCGGCGCGAGAATGTTACTTTCGCGATTCAGGATTAGTAGTTACTCAGTATAGATAATTCCGTGTTGTCTGTGTAGTTCAGTGTTTCATCGGTAGATGGCGCTCTTGTATGTTTTTCGCTTGCGCGGTATGTGGAAGTCGCCACATCACTCCCCTCCAAGACCGGAGGTCGATATGATGAGACAGCTGTCTGTGCTCTGTTGCGGAGCTTGCCAGTGCCAGGAGTGAGCAGTTCCAGTGAGTCGGAACTGAGTGCCGCTAGTTCCAGTGAGTCGGAACTGTATGCCGCTAGTCCCAGTGAGTCGGGGCTGAAGTCCGCTGATCCCAGTGAGTCGGGCGTGCGGTGCGCGGTGCTGCGGTGAAGTCCCCAGTGAGTCGGGGTGTGGCTGCGTAGTGGCTGGCTGCTGCGTAGACGGGAGAGAGATGCTCTTCTTACGTGGACCGTAGTTGCAGTGTGCTGTGCCTAGACGCTGTTGAGGCCGTAGGGGTAACCAGGCTGGAGCCGTCGCGTCCTGCGTGTGGTGTCCCTGTGGAGGCCGAGGTTGCTGGCTGGCTGAGACATCGCCGTGGGAGTGAACAAGATGGCCGCTGCTGATCTGCTAATTTTGAAGGCTGCTTCCAATCACGTCGGGGTCACCACTGTGGAGGAACGGGTGTCATGTTCCTCCAACACAAAGGGAGGATCCTCCGACCAGGCGAGGTGATCATGCCTGGTGGGCCACTGCCCAACAGTTGATGTTGGGATGTTGTATATATGCTAATCGGCGCGAGAATGTTACTTTCGCGATTCAGGATTAGTAGTTACTCAGTATAGATAATTCCGTGTTGTCTGTGTAGTTCAGTGTTTCATCGGTAGATGGCGCTCTTGTATGTTTTTCGCTTGCGCGGTATGTGGAAGTCGCCACAATTTGTTATGAGCGTTTCCACGATTCGGTCACGTTAAGCTGTCGGTCCCGATTATTATCATAAATCGTGAAAGTTAGTTCAAGAAAAACATTCAACGACAAGATTACATAGCCACAACATGTCTTACCACTTTTTTTATGTGTGGAAAATCATCATGGACCGTCACCCCACCGGGGGTTACGGCGGGGTGGTGTGTCATACTTGAACCGACTAAAAACCACACAGTGTGCCCTCTCCGCGCTTCTCCGTTTAGGAGGAGGAGAAGTCCAGGGTGAGATCTCCTTCTGAACTTCTCCAGCGCCTGCCCGCTCCTGATGCGGGCACCGTCTCGGATGTCTTACCACTCCTCACTCAACCTGCATGCAGCATAGCATAGCATTGAGACGTATGGCCAACAGAGGGACATTTTGGGTTGTTGATGATGATCCGCGTAACATACTTATATAATATTTATTGAGACTACCCTGTATTGTCTGCACTTTCTCTTTATGTTGTTATTTGTAAAAGTGTAAGTGAATATTTAGCATTGGCTGTCTATACATCCTACATATCATGTACAAAATGAATAATCACAGGTCTCATCTTTCTAAAATATCATCTCTAGATAGAAACAAATACAAATTTACTTACAATTTACCATTTTAGGACAGAGTTAGTTAAAGAAAATCTGTAGACTGTTGCAGCATCGTAGTTACGTATAGACTCTGATATCATAGATTTGATTTAACCTATGTTTATCAAAAATTTAATGAAATATTTTATCATAGGTATATGTTTACATGTTCACACATGTTTTTGTATAAAACTAGTACACACTAGTTTTATACCAAGCTTAATAAAAATATCTAAAGAGAATACGTTAATCGGTGAAGTGTTTACACAACTCAGACAGTTTAATAATAGATAGGACAAGAGAATTTGCTCAGCGCGATAAAGTTAATGAAGTGAAAACCAAGTGGGGTTCAATGACCTGACAACGATCTCGTTTCTTATTACGTCCCGGTGAGAACGAGTCAACGAGTCTTTGTTAAAAGGCGAATTAAATGACGATAGTCAATAAAGACAAAATAATTTCCACTTGAATATGAGCGGCACAAATCATAACTTATTTTTATTTCTAATAAAATTTTGCAAGCTATTAGGCTAAGTGATTGCATAACATTTACATGCCCTAATACTTTTGAATGCACATTTAGAGAATCGTCATCAATCTTGAAGGGGTGCGGAGTGAGCAGGCGAGCAGTAATGCGCTCAACATATGGCGTCATCGAGACTCGTTCCGCTCCGCTAGGGCCCTATAGACCCGCGCTCAAGTGACCCGCACCGACCTTAGACAATATCAAACCGACACAGATCCGATCAGTACACAAGTGGACACTAGCCTTTGAGCACCTATTGTAACTACCCTTTTGTACGTTGCACGTCAATGACAAATGTTACATTTAAACGAATTCAATAGCTGTTATGATACGTCCATTTGCAAATTACCCGCATGTTAATCCGTGTAATCTTTTGACTGTATCACAAACCTCGTGAAATATTGAATTACAAAAATATATGCATGAACATAAAGCAAAATAATCTCTCAAAATCTTTATTTTTCTTAAATATACATAAATTTCAGAGAAAAACTTTTCATTACACAAAATGAAAACAAATGACCTTCGTTATTCTCCATGATTATGAAGTGAATTAAAAGACCACATATAATGGTGTCATTCTCCTCATACCTACCTAGTTTGACTTGTCAGAATACAAACAGTAATATAACAACGAAACTAATAATAATTACTAAAATCCTAAGGTCAGTTGGTGTGTTGTACGTAATTATTGTAACGTGTGCTAACGTGTGGCGTCTATAAAAATTATGTCTTCGATTAAGTTTGTTTAATGCCGACCATAAATATTAGTGGGTTCGGATTTTAGTAGGCAGTGTATCATAGGTGTGTCGTTATATGTTGTGCTGTAGTACGGGTATGCAAGGGGTGTGTTTCGGCGGAGAGGGGTGCTAAGTGCCGGGAGGCCACATGTCGCTCCGTCGTGCTAATCTCCAGGATTTGCCATCCGATGTCCCTCGTCATAGTCTGTCTCTCTTGCTCTATCGCTTTAAAGATAAATCTATTTCACGCAGCTCATTGAATATTATTGCTCTATGGGGATTTTGAAAATATGGAGCCGTTTAGCGAAAGCCGTACATTGTATCCATCCAGTGGAATTATTCATACGCGACCCGTTGCATTTATCACTTAATGGTATTAGCTATTATACTGTTTAATCGCTCGATTTGCGACTTTATGGGCATATTTAGCTTATAAGTGCAAATAATATGGATATATTCAGAAATTACGTTTCAAAACAGTCATATTAAATTAATGAGCAAATAAGATATTATGTATTAGGTACGGTTATTACATATTTAACCTGAATTTTAAAAAAAGACGAAAATGAAATTTTATTTGCAGGTTTGGAAGTAGCGACTTCTCCACTTCCTATGGTCAACTTCATTAACTTCTTCCAAGAGATAGCTCAAAAGCTTTTAACTCTCGATTCTGCTCGATTGCTCTTTCGATTGAATAACATTGACATTCGAGTCCGCTTACTTGACGAAGAGACAGGTGGGTTTTCACGTTACTCCATAATTTAACTTAACCCTAGGGTTTCTTCCGAAAGCTTCGACTTCCTTCCATTTCGAAACATTTCTTCCCTGATGATCTAAACCACATTTTTGAGGTTCTGGTTTATGTCAGCTGTGGTTTCCATGGCAGCAAATTGGTTCTTCAGATTTGACTGGGATTTTTCAAATCCGATCGTGGCTTGGTGCTCCAAGCAGAGTCGGTCGGATCCTGGTTTTCATCAAAATGCACACGTTTAAGATTTAATTTTATTTTTAATACAAGTTATATCTTACTAATATTATAAACGCAAGAGTTTGTGAGTATGTATGTATATATGTTTGTTTGTTGCTCTTTTACGCAAAAACTACTGAACGGATTTGGATGAAACTCTACAGTAATATAGCTTAAATATCAGAATAACACATAGGCTACTTTTACTGCAATAATCGGGATACACGATACATAAATCGTAGATGCCCTATTGTATCACTGTTTATCTCCTGTCAAAACTTCACAGGTTGCTATGCATAACAAACTTGCATAGCAACCATAATGATCCCTACTAATATTTTAAATGCGAAAGTAACTCTGTCTGTCTGTCTGTTACGCTTTCACGCCTAAACCACTGAACCGATTTTGATGAATTTTGGTATAAAGATATATGGGACCTCAGTAAAGGATATAGGCTACTTTTTACCGCCAAAATCGACACAAACGCGGGCGGAACCGCGGGCAAAAGCTAGTTGTTTATTAATGGTTAATTTAAAAATGAGTTTTGGATAATCACATATGTAGGCTACTTTTTATCCCGAAAAAAAGGATAACACCGCGGGGCGCAGCTAGTAGATAAATTTTGATTTCTGAGTAGTTATTAGAAAGTGAAAACAAATTATAACGTTTCATTCTAGTAGGTATCTATGTGGTGATTCACTATTAACTGGAAGAAATCTCGTTGTAAATATTCTAGCAGATTTGTTGTCATTTATTTACAAATTTCGTTTTACTAATGAAGAAACTATCATAGCACTTGGTGGATTGAAATCTATTTAAATAAATCAGTAAGTCAATGTCTGTGAGCACAATAATGATCGCATGGTGCTGTCAACGCGCCATGCGGTAGCAAAGCACATGGCGGCTTTTGTTCAAACATTAAAACTTGCTCTACGTCTCTTCTATATCAACCTTTTCTAAACTAAATAAGGTTCATATTGTCTTGTCGTTTTCCCAGTATGTGCAGTGACGCGTTGGTTTTATTGAGTGCATTGCGGGGCCTCGGCTTGTCATTGCTTCCCTCGCAACCCTAAAATCACTCCATTCTACGGCCGGACGAGTCGACAGGTTAACTTTTGTTATTCTACAAAAGCCGCGCATTACAGACCGATTGTTGGCACAAATGTCGGATATTATAAAACGTTTCGTGTTCCCCAATCATTAATTCGAATGTGAGTAGGCAAATGAAAAAGTAATTAATATTCTATTTTGAAAAAAACTTTGAATATCTATTAATGTTATTAAGAAGTATATTTGTCAGTCATTTTAGAGCTTTTAAATTATTTTAATAACTACATAACGACGCTTTCATGGAGTCAAAAAGACTTACCCACGCCCCACTTAGGTATAGGTAATAATAGTACGAGTATATAGTCAGGAATTTGCGTGTGATCGCGAATTAAGAATTCGGAGTGACACTACCCCTAGTACTTAAAATAATCAGTCCTCACCTGCCTGTCATTACGTCAAACGGTGTGAAATTATAAGTGGAGGCCGTGATTAACCTTCGTGGGATGTTAGATGCCACCACCACAGGACTCTCAACGAAGATTTTAATCTCAAAGATCGAGTTGTCGTTAAGCATGGAAATCTCCGGCAGCTCTAAAAAAGGAGCATAAAGAAGTCGGAAACAAACAAGACAAATTTATAAAAATACAGATGAAACTAAAAAAATATATGTTAAATTTTAAAAATTACTATTTTAATGAATATTATTTAATTAAATTGTCGTTTCAATAAACACAAGTTACCATAAAAAGTGAAATGTGAAATTAACGTTGCAAGACATAGATGTTGACAATACTACTCTCTATTTAAATACAAAATTCTCGTTACACAATGTTAGCTGCCATATTCCTCGGAAACAGCTTGATCAATTCTTATGAAATCTTGTGTATATATTCAGTAGGTACGTCTGAAAATAGGACTTAAACATTTTCCCTAACCCTATATATCATATATAAAATCCCAACTAGAATTAGATGTTGAAATAATTATGACTCATTTTAACTGCATTTTATTTGAAACAATATTTTAGTTTATACTGGTTTTGCGGTATATCCTAAGGCATAGTGTGTGTCGTTATTTATTAATCTGCCAAATATGAATTTTCCAAAATTACAACTGCTTTTAGTTTTGTTGTATAAACTTTCAAGTAAAATTCTTGTTAAATACTGATGACTGCTTAAAGTCTACCCCAAACAACTCGTTCAATTTAGTGTCAACGCAATTGAAATACATAATGTTTATATTACATTTCGAGAGAAATCAACAACACATAATGTGCCACTACTGGGCTCGGGTCACTTCTCAGGAGAGGCAGTAATAACGACAAAATGTAAAGGTTTCAGAAAAGAAGCCTGTTTCTTTCCAAATATATTTCTTTTATTTCAAAGGCGTTTGTGAGGATATTGACTTCATATCCACAAAGAGAAGGTAAAAAAATTTCTTTGGCAAATGGTAAGTCAATAGAGGTTTGAGGCATTGCCCTCGAGGTGGTTAAGACGCGAGACGGGTGAGGTACGGGGGTGCGCGGTGATGCGGGGGGTGAGGATAGCACAGAGCAGCCTGCGCCTGGGGACGGGGGTACTCTTCTTGATTACAGCACTCCCTCAACCACCCCCGCTTTCCCCTACGTTACTCCCCGTTTTACTGCGAAACACAATGACTGCTGTGTGTAACTTTCATTGTTCAGGTTACAGACAATATTTAATTTTAACTTACATACGTGTATATTTTAGATTTGAGAGACGATTATACATATAATAGTAGATTTTGTCCGAGATTCTGAACGTTTTCATAACATTAACTATATCGTAGATCTTCTTATAATAATATGTCATCAACACAAAACAACTTACATATTTATTTAAATTGTGGAATCAGAATATCGGTAAATAGAACGAAAATAAATTTGTGGTATCGTGTGAAGATATTGTTCATCCATGGTCGGTCACAGGTGGCAGCTTGGCGCGTTGAGTACGCCGAGATTGTCCGCATCAAACATGCACGAGAGTTGCGCCCTGCCGCTCGTAAAAATGCATATTCAAGCAGAAGGGCGGATGCTTTTAATACAACGCTGTAATGAGCAGCCGAGGTCGGCCGTCTCCTTAATTTCCTCTTTGCCGTCCCATTCAGGTAAATTGTTAGTCTTTATTAATTGCTTTACAACGGGAAGGCGGGACCACATTAAAGTTTACTGTTGGGATGTTCAGTAACAGGCTGTATTTGCGAATTTCTAATAACCCATCTTATCTTTGACGTAGGATTTAACATTCAGATATGCTTCGGATGGCCAATACAGTTACAATAAACAAAAAAACGTATATATTAATGAAATAAAAAATGTAAATGATTTTTAGATCATTTTCTATTATGTTATGAGTAGTTATTTACCTGTGTTACTAATGATAAACTTAACAATTTTGTTAACTTTCTAATTATATTCACATAATTATAATAATAATAATAATAATAATAAAGCCTTTTAATCGGATAAAATACAATATGCTTCTTACACTACAATATATATTATTATAATTTTTTCTATCTTTATCATTATTCGTGTATTTGGTGCTTCTTTATGTTCTGCAAATCCGTTTGCCAGTTGGCAAAGGCCTCCTCCAGCCTATTCCATTCTGGTTTTTCTCTAGCCACTCGGCTCCATGTAGTACCTGCAACCTGCCTGATATCGTCATCCCATCTTTTTTGTTGTCTACCTCTTTTTCTTTTACCTTCCCTTGGATACCATTGTGTTATTATTTTGCTCCACTTGTCCTTTCCTCTGATCATGTGTCCTGACCACTTCCATTTTAGCTTTTTTATTTTTAAAGTTACGTCTTGTACCTTGGTCTTTTTCCTAATTATGGTGTTTCTGATTCTATCTTTCCTTTTTACTCCTATCATGCTCCTTTCCATTGCTCGTTGACAAGTGGTAATTTTATTTGTTATTTTTTTTGTTATGGGCCATGTTTGGCATCCTTAAGTTAAAATTGGTAAGATGCTGACATTGAATAATTTGCTCTTTGTTGTAATATTTAAGTTTTTGTCTTTCATCACTTCCTTTAAGCCCCAGTATCTCTTCCAACTATTTGCTATCCTTCTTTCAATTTCCTTGTTCGTGTTGTATTTAGGTGAAATAAGCTGTCCAAGATATATATATTCTTCAACATAACTGATTTGCGATCCTCCGACATTTATACAGATTTTTTGTCCATTGGTCATTATTTTGGTTTTTTCAGGATTTAACTTTAGTCCTACTCTTTCACTTTCCAATGTAAGTTCACTTAACATTTTGTTTAGTTCCTCTGGCGTTTTTGCGAATAACACAATATCATCGGCAAATCTCAAGTGTGTTAGGGGGCGGGCATCGATATTTATCCCCATATCTTCCCAATCAAACTTTCTGAAAATCATTTCCAAAACAGCGGAGAAAAGTTTTGGAGAAAGAGGATCTCTCTGTCTCACCCCTTTATTTATCATAAATGAATTTCCTTTCTTTTCCAGTTGAATGCAAGCCGAGCTGTTTTTGTACACATTTCTAATTATTCTTATATATTTTTGTTCTACCCCTTGTTCACTTAAAGCCTCCCAGATATTTGAATGTATTAAGGAGTCGAATGCCTTGCTGTAGTCAACAAATGCCAAATAGTATACAAGTTGATATTCTGCATATTTCTCTACGACTTGTCTTACTGCATGAATGTGATCAAGTACTGAGTAGTCTCTTCTAAAACCTGCTTGTTCTATTGGCTGTTGTTCATCGAGTTGTCTTTCTATTCGTTTGAGAATGATCTTTGCAAATATTTTGTACAGGTTGGACATCAAACTTATAGGCCGGTAGTTTCCGATATCGTGCTGATCACCTTTTTTGTACAGAAGAATTATATTAGATTGAGTCCATTGCTGTGGAATCCTTTCTGTGTTGATGATATCATTGAAAATTTCTCTGAGAACAGGTGCTATTGTCTGTTTCGCTTGTTTTAGTAGTTCATTGCTTATTCCATCGGGTCCTGGAGCTTTATCGTCTTTTTGAGTGTCTATAGCGAATTCTATTTCTTCCTGCATGATGGTGGGTACGGGTGAGGTGTCTAACAATACTACGTCATTTTCTGTTTTTGTATTTTCATAGAGTTCCTTATAGTACGATGTTGCAATTCCTAATATTCCTAGCCTTCTATTTTCCTTTAGTCCATCTTTGTCCTTCATCTGTACGATCCAATCTTTTTTATTAGTTAACTCTTTATATGCCTTTTTAATTCCTCCTGTCTGTGAAATATGTCTCTCTATTGTCTCTGTTCTTTTCTGAATTTTATCTTTTCTAATACTTTCTTTTATTTCTTTGCTCAATTTAGCAATCTGTTTTCGGCTTTCGTTAGTTTTATCTTCTTTGATGAAGTTAGCTCTTTGATTAAGAAGGTCAATGGTTTTGGCAGTCATCCACTTATTAGATAACTCTTTGCTGTTAAAGCCTCGACGAGTAGATGTTTTTATTGTTTCTTCCAACCAGTTGTACTTTTCTTGAACCTCTAAATTTGTGGTCTCTTTATTGTAATCCACAAGATTTGAAGCTATAGATTTGACTATTTGAAATAATTGGTATTTCGAAGGTTTTGTGTTCATCATACTATTTTTTGGTCTTGGGCTTTTTGGTGGGGTTGTCATCAGTTCTGCTCTGATCAATCGATGGTTGGTAGCAAAATTGAATTGGTTTAGAACTTTTAAATTTGAGAAGTATTTGCTTTTATTACTCATTACAAAGTCTATTTCATTTTTCATTCTTCCGTCAGGTGATATTCACTTAATTATATGAACATATAATATTTTCACTCATAATGTTTCTTATAGAAAATGAAGTTTTATTATAAAATTTAAATGAAGAGCAAACCTAAAAAGATAGATTTTGCTGTCATGGACTTTTTTCGAACTTTATTTAGTCCTTATTTATAACCCTGCTAAAATGACTCTACTGTGCCTGATGGAAAGCATGAGGAAAATCCAAGAACAGTGGTCACCAAACTCATTGTGAATACATACAGCAAAGCATGGCGACACATACAATGACGGCTTATTTAGATGATTCTGCATCATTGGGCCTCCGATCTGTCACTCATCAACGAAACACGACGGCACGAATGCTGACATTTTTGGTAGGTCTTTTGTGTGAGGGTAGTAAAGCCCCTATCGAGCTGCTCCGTTGGTGCTGCAAAATGGGAGTTTTTACTACTTTTGATTTAAAACAATTACATACGCACGCAACATAGGCTCTAAAATGAATATTTTTCGACCGTTTTTGCGATATTTTTATTGATTCTCATCTCCTTTTGATCGTAATGTGAATTTTCTAAATTATAACTTTCCTTGATAACAATTATATTAATATATTTCTTGATTAATATAGTATGCTAACCTTAAATATTTTCATATGTTTTTAGTAAAAAGTTGTTAATATGATTACATGAATAATACTATATACTTACTACCGGTTGAACTAGTAGCTGACCCCAAATAAACTTGGGAATAAAGGCTCGGAAGATGATGATTACATGAATAAAAGCCGAGTTAAAGTAAACATCTAAATAAAAATGGGCAAATTAGTGCATAATTCAAAAAGAGGCAATAGAGGCACGCTGATTTAAGCACAAATGGGCCGGCTCTACCGGGGTGGTACTACCACCACATAGAAGAGCAACGTAAAAATGACAGCATTTATACTGCTGTTTTTCATTGGTGAGTGCAAGACCGGGGGTCCAATGATGCAGAAGCATCTCACTATGCCGTCATGGCGTGCGTCACCATGCTGCACTGTGAGCACTCACAATGAGGATGAAAACGATCTGAATTGGATTCTGTTCATGGTTTCCTTCGGGCGGAATAGAATAACTTTGGCGGGCTGGTAAAAAAAAAAAGCTGCCAAGCGCGAGTCTGATTCGCCCATGAAGGGTTCCGTAGCAGCCAGTTACATCATTTATAAGTTCCTATAATAGTGTATTGATTGACTGACAGGTAAATAGCTGTTTACGATTTATGACGTATTAAAAAAAACTACTAACTAGATCTCGTTCAAACTAATTTTCGTTGGTAGTTTACATAGTTATATATTTTTTTTTGGTTTTATCACTCTCTTATTTTAGAAGTTACATGGGGGGGGACATTTTTCCACTTTGGAGGTGTCTCTCGCACAAACTATTTAGTTTAGAAAAAAATGATATTAGAAACCTCAACATCATTTTGGAAGACCTATCCATAGATACCCCACACGTATGGGTTCGATGAAAAAATTTTTTTTGAGTTTCAGTTCCAAGTATGGGGACCCCCAAAATTTATAGATTTTTTTCTATTTTTGTGTAAAAACTTGACGAATCTATAAGGGTTCCATTTTTTGCCATTTGGCTACGGAACCCTAACAAGTATGTCATTAGACAAACAGGTAGGTACAGTTAGTTTAAAAGCACAATCGCAGAACAAGTCTAAGATCACATCACATCTGAAAAAAAATGTAAAACAAATGAATCGGCAATTATTTACAAGATCTTGTAATTTATGATACTCATATGTGAATAATTATTAACTATATGTTTTAAATATTAAAATACATCCATACGTGTATACGTCTGCGAATTATATTTTGGACTCGAGCTGAATAACGTGCTGTGGTCACCTTCGGGACCGTAGCATTATCTAAGGTGAGGCCTTTTAGTCACACCACACACACATTTCACTGTTTTTTTCATATTGTATGTTTATATTGTGTTTGATTTATTGTTAATTCTTGTAAAAATCTGTTATGTTTTTTGATATCTGAACGTGACTAATAATCTTTCTGCTTTCTTTCTATATTAATTTCCGCAGACTATGTTACATACCTACATAATTATGTTCTGCCAAAAGGGTTATACTACTGCACTGATTTTAATGAATGAGTTTTAATAGATTTGTATTAATGAACCTGATTACACACTTGTTTATCCGAAATAAAGATTCAAAAAGTAAACGGGAAGATTAGTAACACTTATAACCATCTGAAAACCCTCACATTGCTGTAAGCGAAAATAAGCTAGTCGTTGATATTTGACAATTATCGGAAATTAAAGTTTGATTGATGTTAATGATTATTTAAAAGATAGTATTGAATTTTACATGCTATCAGTATTTATGAGAGCTCCTTCTTTCTTAAAATATAAGATTGAACTCCTCTAGTGTCAGAACATTCCCAGTTCTAATTGCCGATGTCTGTTAAGAACTTCTTTGCAGAACTTTTCAGAACAGAATACAATACAAAATATATTTTTAAATATTTTAATTCAAGACATCGCTGTGCTGTTCCACTTGTGACCCCAACAATGCAATTTATTGTACTTTATGTCCAGGGACCGAATATTTTTTCGTAATAATTATTAACTTCTAACTAGTCAATATCTATTATTCAAAAAAATGTAATTAAAATGCAATAACGGCAACCTCATAATTACCCACACAAAAGATTATAAAGCCCTCTTCGCCAGTATGTCGACTGCTAACCACATATTGCACCCATTTACTTTACGTATGATTAAAGAAGGGCAAATTATAGTCATCGCTTGTTTAGATTGAAATCATTGTAGTGTTATGGTGATGCTTCATATGAACAATAATAAAGATTTCATTACGGATACTAAACTCATTCTTCTGCTCGACTAACAAGCTATTGAAATTTGATTTATCCACATTACATTCCTAAAAACCTAATAGTCCTAATATGTGTCTTTCAGTCATTAAAACAGCGTTTTTTTTAAGTTAGAGTATGTTTTACGATTAGTAATTAAGTAATTGTATTGTATACAGAGTTCCGTTTATTATTGATGTTTAAAATGTACAAATTATATAAGTATAGAATGTGTTTGGATCTAATTAGTACTTACTAATACTGTCTTAGGCTATCAGTTCATAATGAGGAATTTTAATTGAAGAGCATATTGCTCGCAGACATGATAGCCGATGGAGATAAAAAAATTATGTGCTGATGAATGAGGAATATACCTCATAATATCATAAACAGTAACTTCCCGTTATCTGGCGTACAACTATTCTGCGAATGAAAGCAGATTTAATAATATTATGATGATTATGAACTCATATAAGTACTCAGTTCCAAAAAAAAGACTCCGAGACGTTTTCTCATCATGGAGACATAAAAAGATTGTGTGAAATTATAACAATTATGAATACAAATTTACATACTTTTGTTGTGCTATTGCAGTATTTTTTATTGTTATGAAAGAGACAATAACAATAATTGCAGTTAACTGTTCACCTAACACGCTCTAATTCAAAAAATCTCACGGTAGTACTCACCATTTATTCACTAATAATTCAACGAAACCTAACAATATCATACAATAAAACAATGTCATTTGATATTGTTTCCTTATTGAATATATATATCTTTTTTTTTTTAAAAAAAGACAACTCCCGCATTAGGAATATAAATTCCTGTGACTTTACAAACATACAAGAAACAGACACAAAGAACACCCAGACTCAGAACAACAAATTGTGAATAACACAAACTGTTGTCCTACGTGGGATTTGAACCCACGACACTTGGCGTTGTAGGAAGCGGCGTGGCGACCGCTTAAGCCACTAGGCCAACCGTGCAGGCAAATATATCTGAGAATATAAATAGACTTACTACGTCCCGCGATGTCACCTGCGGTTATAATTGTACTTTTATTACAGCAACCGTGGATATAACATAGGATAACCTAGTCTAAAATAAATATTAGCCTAAGTCACTTTTTATATCATGGAATATGTGCCAGTGAAAGTCCCGTCAAAATCGGTTCAGCCTGTTCCAATTTGTTTCAAAGTTTAGCCAAAACAAAAAGATAAAAAATGTACAAAAGTAAACTAACTGAATATCACAAAAACATTTTTTGAATAACTGAACCTCAATGTTTTCCAAGTTGTTGCCCCGCCGTGCTACTTACTAGTACTACTAGTTACTAGTAACGCTGCTGGGCAAAAAATATTTATAAAGTAACTTTAATTACGTTAAGTTCGTCAGCATATGCCATTGAAAATCTTGCCAAACCCAGAGTCAAGTTCCAGAGATTAGCAATAACAAACATACATACAATAATTCAAAAAATGCTTTTTTTTATTTGAGTACCTTATATACTTCATATGCATTTAGTAAAAAACTGTTATTTGAAATTACAAACAGACACTTTAATTTTATATATTTGTATGTATATAGGTAGATTCAAATAATTTGATCTATCTTAAATGCTACCAGAAGTATCAGTAAGCCCCTAGATCGTGTACAGTAGGAGCAACGTTTTTCTGATTGATTAAAACCCTAACAAAGGGATAATACTGATCACTGCGAGCTTTGTGCGCGATGCCCTTTATGTAGAGAGTAATCAAAGGAGCCCTCTATAAAAATCATCCCAGGAAATTATAACTTTTCGACGTCCGCCTCTTACAAAAAATATTATGTGAAATTGTAGGTTTCCAAGTTGTGAATAAATAGAAGAGGATTGCTATTTTTAATTTATTTTTAATCAAAAATGTTTCATTGTTTTTTTTTTACCTTTGCGCTACAAAGATTGAATTAAGGTAATATAGATATTTTTTAACAGATATATTATATTGTATGTAAATAAATTAATTTATATCGTCCGAGATTATGTAAAGAATCTGCGACCTATAAAAAAGCAATATTGTCATACAAGCGTTGTGCTATGGACAGACAGAAGTCATAATTATCTTGTTAGTTATGTTCAACGGGGAGTGTCGGACAGTTTTGGAGTATAGTACTTTAACAAAAAGTTTTATTAAGTCTTAGTTCGTTTTATTACCGGCTACAAAAAACGGTAGAGGTTCTCAATTCGACACGTATATATTTCTTTTTTCATGAATTACCACGCATAATTTCTTGCATGGTAGTCCGATTTTAATAATTATTATTTTGTTTTAAAGGCTATACTCCGAAGTTGGTACCATATAAATTTGGAAAAGAATGCCAACCCTAGGGGTAGCAAAACAGTTAATAAACTTTGTACTCCTTCCAATTTGAGAGATAGCTTATGAACTGTTATTTTCGAAATTAGTCCCATATAAATAAAATTAAAAATTGAAATTGGAAAAAGAATTCCAAGCCCAAAGGTAGGAAAATAGGGATAGTATGATTGTGTACTCGCTGGTGGTAATAAAATATGACCACGCATTACTTTTTATAGAGTCCGGTTTCAATAATTCTTTTTTTAATGGAGAGGGTATATCTTGAGGTTAGTCCTATATAAATTCAGAAAAAAGCTAAAGGGTTGGAAAATAAGAAATTACTCATCACACAGATTCTTAAATTTAAGCACGCTTAACTTTTTCATGATCACTGACTGATCATAAACTATTCCTAAAATTGAATGGACTACAAAGTAAGATTTTCCAACAGTTAATAGCTACAGTAAGGCAGCTTTATTAACTTGTTTTGCTACCCTTAGGGTTGACATTATTTTTCAAATTTATATAGAACCAAATTCGGAGTATACCTCTTCAAACAAAAAAAGGATTATCAAAATCGGGGTACCTACTCTGTAGTAAGTTATGCGTGGTCATACATTAAAAAAGAAATGAATTCTCTTCGAATTGAGAATCATCATCATTATCATCATCATCAACAGCCTTTAACAGCCCACTGCTGGACATAGGCCTCTCGAATTGAGAATCTTTTCCGTTATTTTTCCTCAGTAAAAAAATGCTGTAGTTACAATTCTGTTAAACTTACGAGTTCACTATACAATTAAGCTTGTAGACAATTCAGATTTATGTAATACCCAGACATTACGCGATTCCATTACTTCCTATACGTGTACATAAGCACTAGTGCTGCTATACGAGCAATTACATTAATAGCATTGCATAATAGCAGGTTTTAATATTTCCTTTTGCTCACATAGAAGAACAGAAATCAAGAAAAAAATGAAATCCTAATTCCCAACGGTAGGCCCGTAGTAATCGTAGGCGATATAAATCAGGTGAGTGGAGGTAAGTGAGGGCCAGTAAGCTAAGGGTCGTGACCCGGGCCGACAGATGTCGCCCCCCGCCGAGCGGATGATGATTCGGCCCCAGCTAAACTACGCACCATAAACTTTTGTTGTTATGAATTATTTCTGACGTCAATTATGTTATCTGTGATGTATGTTTTGCCTTCTCATTTCAAAACTTGAGAAAGAAGTCGCATATTAAAGTAAATTAATAACGTCAGGTACCTACTTAGGAAACTCACAAGTCCTAAAAATTAAATAGGTATATATAAAAACAAATTGGGTTCATATAATTTATGCAGTATTACACCCTTTCTAAACTTTAAGCATAGTAGACCAGTGCTTTTAATGTTTGAAAACAAAATAAATTATAGTAGGATGAAACCCATTGTAAAAGGAGGAGAATAGTACAAAAATCAAAGGAAAAATAAATTACGGGCGATCTGAGGTCGGGAAGGGGGAGAGGGGGGGGTTTTAAGGGAAAAAAATGGCTTATCTCGATTTCCTGCAAAACTACAAGTCCTATGGAAAAAAGTTAAATGGCAAAGTTGTAGGTAATAAAAAGATCTACATCTTTTGCATTCACACTTTTTTCACATAACCTCAAATTTTATGTAAAAAATTCAAAAAACCAAGTTTTTGGTTTTTTATTTTTATCTTTTACAAATAAAATTATTTTTTAACGAAATTTTGTGAAAACTTAGCTTTTCATGTCCTGAATACACCGTAATTTATTTGATTTGAAATATCTATTTTTTCATCTCATTTTGACTGAATACCGAAAAAAATCCCTAATTTTCAATCGCAAAAATCGAAAATTCGTCCGTCAAAATATCAATTTTTTTCAAAAAAATAGGGTGTTTTCTATTCGATGAAATCTCTACTTTCCGATGGTGTAAATATATATATATATATATATTAATATAGTAAATCTTCTCAGAAAATGCCAAAACTTAAAAAAGAGATATTTATTAAAATTTACACTTTAATCACTCGAAAAACGTAAGATTGCATGTTACAATGATAAACAAAAATATTGCAAATCGAAATATACTACTATAATTAACAAACAAATAAATAATAAAGTTAATTAAAGTAATAAATAATTAAAGTGTAAATTTTAATAAATATCTCAATAACAATGAAAAAAAAATCGAATTCGAGTTTTTTCATTTTTGGCAATTTCTGAGAAGATTTACTATGGTAATATATATATTTTTACACCATCGGAAAGTAGAGATTTCATCAAATAGAAAACACCCTATTTTTTTAAGAAAAGTTGATATTTTGACGGACGAATTTTCGATTGAAAATTAAGGATTTTTTTCGGTATTCAGTCAAATGAGATGAAAAAATAGATATTTCAAATCAAATAAATTACGGTGTATTCAAGACATGAAAAGCTAAGTTTTCACAAAATTTCGTTAAAAAATAATTTTATTTGTAAAAGATAAAAATAAAAAACCAAAAACTTGGTTTTTTGAATTTTTCAAATAAAATTTGAGGTTATGTGAAAAAAGTGTAAATGCAAAAGATGTAGATATTTTTATTACCTACAACTTTGCCATTTATTTTTTTTCCATAGGACTTGTAGTTTTGCCGGAAATCGAGATAAGCCATTTTTTCCCTTAAACTCCCCCCCTCTCCCCCTTCCCGACCTCAGATCGCCCGTAATTTATTTTTCCTTTAATTTTTGTACTATTCTCCTCCTTTTACAATGGGTTTCATCCTACTATAATTTATGTTCACTTTTTGTTATTTTAAGAGGTTTCTACCCTGGTCAATTAAATCTATGATACCGCTAGATAGAAGTTTTCATGTATAGAATCATTATTTTACGGTATTATATTATGATAATGTCAACGTCGTATATGGTCGTATATGAAGTTTTTGTGTGAAATGTAAGTGCCATTATATCTTATTATTATTTAAGGGTTAAAAGTTGTAGAGTTTCCTAAACATTAATTATTTATTTACTTAATAAATAATAATAATAATAAATATTTTGGACATCTGACACACAACATCACCTAGTCCCAAGCTAAGCAGAGCTTGTGTTATGGGTACTAGACAACTGATATAAATACATAAACATACTTTTTTTTTTTTGTAAATACATACATATTATACATAGAAAACACCCAGACTCCGAAACAAATATTTGTGAATCACACAAATAATATTTGGTCCGACCCGGGAATCGAACCCAAGACCTCTTGATTAGCAGCCGCATACGCTAACCACTAGACCAACGAGGCAGTCAAATTATTTGTAATTGTTTGTAAATAATTGTTTGTAGGAAATCTTTCAGTTGTATTAATACGAAGGAACCGTATATATTATAATCAATTTATTACCTAGCATGAAAGATGATAAATTAGCACAATTTAAAAATAATACAGTAAGTTGACAGAACCAAATTTAGAATTTTACTACTTCTGTCTGTTTGTAACGCTTTTACGACTAACATATCTTTCTTCCTTTCTTAACTCCTTTTTAGGGTTCCGAAGTTTATGACTTCGAACCCTTATAGATTCGTGGTGTCCGTCCGTCCGTCCTCGACTTACCGTTCAAACGGTAAGTGCTAGAAAGATGAAACTTTGCATGAATATGTATTGTAATTACGTCGACAAAGTGCTACCATAAAATTATGAAAAATATTTTTATTTGGGGTACCTCCCCTACACATAAAGTGGGGTGATTTTTTTTTCTCGCGGCTACCCCCTCGTGTGGGGTATCATTAGACAGGTCTTTTAAAAACAATAAAGGGTTTCTAAGACGATATTTTGATTTAGGTATCCGTTTGCGAGATATTCCACTTTAAAGGGCACTTTTTTGTAAAAACAGGGCGCCCCCCCCCCCCTCTGAAAGCTAAACGGCTGGCTCGAAAAATCTGAGAAAATTCATGATAGTGGTCCATATAATGAACTTTAAAGGATAACTATAACAGATTAGATGACTTTGTTAGTTCAGGAGTTATAGAGGCTTAACTTTTACAATGCGCTTACTTGGAAAACGTAATACAAAATTAACGCATTAATACGTAAACATAACAATTATCCATTGGATACGATTTCTAATCTACGTACCATTATGGGTGACTGAGGAACCCTTTCTTGTGCGTGGCCTGACACGCACTTGGCCGATTTTTGATTTATTGGGTATGTGATTATTTATGCAAAAGTATAAGACCAGAGGCCCAATGATGCAGAAACATCTCATTAGGCTGCCATAACATGGGCCACCATGCTACATACACAATGAGGATGGTGACCACAACTCTGGGAATCTGCTCACTTTCCATCAGGCAGAGTAGAGTCACTTTGGCAATCTCATATGTAAAAAAGAAGCACATGTCTAGCAGTGAACTCTAGAGTCTAGGGCCTATATTATCTGAAAATACAATAGTTACAATCAAAATACTTTCAAATTACTTACCTGACTAACCACCTAAGTTCTATGATTGTTTTAATAATACACTATTGGCTAGTGTAAAAAATCGGCCACGTGACAGGAAAGAGTTCCTCAGTCACCCATAATGGTACGTGGATTTAAAATCGTATCCAATAGATCATTGTTGTTCACATAGTAATGCGTTTATTTTGTTTGACTTTTTCAAGGAAGAGCATTTTACAAATTAAGTCTCTACAACTCCTGAACTAACAAAGTCATCTAATCTATTGTTTATTAATTAAAGTTCAGTATATGGACCACCATCTCGAACTTTTACAAATTTCTTGAGCCCGCCGTTTAGCTTTTAGAAGGGGGGAAGCCCCGTTTTTTAAAAAAAGTGCCCTTTAAAGTGGAATTTCTCGCAAACGTTTACCTATATCAAAAAATCGTCTTAGAAACCCTTTAATGTTTTTCAAAGATCTACCTAATTATATCTCACACAACGCGAGAAAAAAAACATCCCCACTTTACGTGCAGAGGAGGAACCCCAAATAAAAATATTTATCATTATTTTATTGTAATACTTTGTCGATGTCATTAAAACACATATTCATGCAAAGTTTCATCTTTCTAGCACTTACCGTTTTGGACGGTACGTCGAGGACAGACGGACAGACGAACATGACAAATAAGGGTTCCGTGTCATTAACTTCGGAACCCTAAACTAGTGAGTATCAATATATATATATATATGTTACCGGCAGTCTGTATAATCTGGCATTCTATACAATACCTAGACAATATTTTCAGTTTGGTCTTCTGTGTGTGGATAGTACTGCCCCAGTTGATCCGGCCCATTTGTATTGATATCAGCGTGGCTCTACTACCTGCTATTTGTATTTAAATGAGTTGAAAACATTTAAGGAAAAGTAACGTTGATTAAAATATGGATGATGGGTAATTTTTCTGAAAATAAAGTAAGGTAAAGTAAGTTTTTCATAATTATTCAGAAACAAATAATCGTAAGCCACGTTGGCGTTCTCTACAAATCCCTAAAAAAATAAAATCACCGCTAAAGACTAGTTTCAACATGTCCTGTGTACATAAATATATCATCTGTCAAAATCCTTACCTCTGTAAAGATTTCAATCAAACTAAACATCGTTCTGGAATAAGCTATCACTCTCTAGTAAATAGATCAGTAAAACTTGTTTTAAGTGACGTTTAAAAATAAAATCTCTACTTGAAATCAGTTTTATTTTTACGACTAAGACGCTTTGTAAAATACGGGCCTAATAATCGTTTCACTCAGTAAGAGATTGATAAAAAACATTAATACCATTGAATAACGACGATGGTATCAGTTGTCGTTTACTACACAAATATATTGTAGGTTTTTAATATTCTAGGGTCCTAGGGTAGAGTAAGTCCATAAAATTAGGCGCTAGTATATATAATTATAGTTTTTAAAAACGGCAGTTAGATCTTAAACTAGGACGAGTCCGTGACCAGATTGTTAATAAATATTCTTAAATGTTATATAATAAATACACTCACATTATGATTAAAATTAATGTTTTGGATGTAGGTTTAATAAATTAATGGTTCTCTAATTTGAAAGAAAGAAAAAAAGGTTTTCATCTGTTTGATTCTGTCACACCGTCAAGGCCAAACCAAGGCCAAAACCCTAAGTAAGTCTGCATGTACACTTTTTATGAATTGAAATACAAAAAGTTTTTTAAGTTAATTTTTGGACAAAACAAGTGCAATTCTCATATTTCATTTTTATTTATTTACAGATGAGAAAAAATAAATTAAATGAGACATTACAGTATGACTGCAGGTAAATTGTAGATTGTATAACTAGAAGTATCCCACAGAAAAAAGAACGTAGTGTAGACCGGAAAGAGGCGATTCGCTGCGCACACGTCGCCACGCGACCCACTTCCGCTTTTAATGCCATAATATAATAGGAGACATCTCCACAACCACCCTCATTCACTCTAAATACTATGTAAATATTTATCACCGTATTTTCTCACACTTTTTATTGGATTTTAAAAAGTGACGATTCATGAAATTAAAAAGCATAAGATATTGGTAAAGGATTGAACTGTGAACTGCGCAGGAGATTATTTGATAAGCAAACGAATATACGATTTCGGTACTGTCTTCAAACCTCTCTTGAGAATATTGCATTACAAGCGTGTGCTCTTTCGGATACTTTCTGAATGATGACTTAATATATCAATAATAAATAGGTAAGTATTTTATTGTGTACTTCAGTTTTCATCATTATCAACAGCCTTTAACAGTCCACTGCTGGACATACACATCTCCTTAGAAAGGAGGTTTTGGCCTACTATACCACGCTGGTCAGACGTGTCGGTAAAGGGTTTGTTTCAACATTGGCAGTGATGTTAGCTGCTTTTTTTGATCCTTTAGTCGCCTCTTACGACACCCATGGAATGAATAGGGGTGGTGACACTTGTATTCTTAATCCGTCACCACACGGATAACTTCAGTTTTAATTATGTTCTATGTTAAAGTTGTAAAATTCATTATAAGTATTTAACACATTATTATAACCGTATTAAATGTGATCTATTGTCTCTATTTCTAGAAACTTTGACATTCCTAGTAAGTTATTGGTTAGGAATACATATTTATTACATGTAAATTTTTATTTATTTATTACTTATCAGTGTAAATCTTAGTTAATGTACAGATTTCTCTACGTTTCTAGAATGGTTTTAATATTCTGGGTCTGGGTATGTATAATATTATGTATTTACAAAAGAAAAAGTATGTTTATGTATTTCTATCAGTTGTTTAGTACCCTTAGTACAAGCTTTGCTTAGTTTTGGGACTAGGTGACGTTGTGTGTTAGATGTCCGAAATATTTATTATTATTTGAAAATTAGATTCTAAATTGTTTCTTTTACTTTTTGTTGCAGTTATAAAAAATAATAATACTAATTGTAAATCTTTCTTAAGAGTTTAATCTAGTTTCTTACCGGTTATTCTCTATGGAGAAAAACCGGCAAATAGAGTAACGTAACATCATTAATTCATTTTTATTTGAATTGCCACAATAGACCCTAGTTGGAATAAAACTAATGAGACAAGAACTGCTAGTAACTGCTAGCGGTAAAAAGCACAGCTAAATTATTACCATTAGAATACAATTAATAAAGTTCCCTTAGGGTTGCGGAGATCTGATGCCAGTCACTTCACAACAAAAACTGATATTCAGATAAAACCGGTTAAACTAACCTCAAATAATAATGAGAATTAGGCTAGGAAGAGGAAGAATAAAGTTCACTCACATGAGTGTATACACTATTCGAATCGATTAATATCATACTGTTATAGACGTTCTGTGTTAATAACAAAATGAAGTAAAATTCCCAAGATGCATTATTTCTGTACTCTAATAAGTCTATAATACCAATATTTCGATTTACGAGAGATTAGTAAAGTTATAACAATAGCCACAGAGAACAGCCGACGGCTGCCGTCGACCGCGGCCTATGGTACCCCTACATTTGTACTCGTAATTATGATATTCAGTGTATAACAAGAGTGTAGACAAATTGTTACCCAATTACTACTTAAGTATGTATTTGGAAAGTATTTGTTCGATTATTAATGTACTCACTCGCATTAGCCCACGGTTTGGCCTGGGAGTCATCAACAACCCATAACGTCAGTGGAACCACAGATTAATAAAAAGTTTCGTGGAACGTTACGGTCTCCTCTCAGGAAAAGGTTAAGGCCATATGTTCCCATACTAGCCGAGTGTGGATTGGAAACTGACAGAACAACGTTTTGGCGACGTAATTTTACCGTTGGATGTTTTTAAGCCGCCAAAATGCCTCCAACCAAGCTTCACGACAACGTTATCTTATGATAAAAATTGTGACCTACTGATTAACGTAACCTTAAATCACGAAAACGTTCATGGTATCATGCCACACTCGGTCACCCATCTATGTACTGACCGTGCCGTCGTTGCTTAGCCTCTTGATTGTTTTCAATCACCGAGAGTAACTTGACTATGAAGGCTCTTTTTACATTGCCTTCTTGTTCTTTTATCGACAATAAGTATGAACAACTTTACCAATATCAGTGAAGTAGTAAAGGCCATTAAAAAAATCACTGTTGACTTCCTAAAATTGTTTATAATTCTATTACTTTTGTAAAGCCAGCATAGGATATACCAACCAAATTATTTCGTGTTAGTAAGCTTCACTAAACATGTATGGTAGTTGCAGGAGACTATTATAGGTTTAGCTTAAGTATAGAGACAAATATCAACTAAAGTAATATCTCAAAGTTGCAGGAAAAAATGAATCTGTTAGTATATGATCTAATGGTATTTGATCCAAAATTCTGTATTGCAACAATTGCCAGTAGAATTAATACGAACAGTATAATATGCATCAAATTATTTATATCAATAAGTTACGCTTTTAAGAGACAAATATGTCATCAGCAGTGTAATTTGAATTACATCAATTTACTAATAACATTGCGTTATCGAAACAATAGTTCCGACTGTCAGCTCTAGTCCGGTGTTAAAATAAAAAAGCTCATTGCCACTCCTGTGTACGTATGTGTAAAGAGCACTTAACTTGATTATTTGAAACCCTATGGCGTGTTCGTGTAAATTTATATGAAACGATTGAACGGTGGCATGGAGGCCGTACTGCGTGAACCGCCCCGGCGCGTGGCTTCGTCCTTCAACAAAACTCATCCACGCGTCACTCGCCCCTGATTACAGATTATGCATTTTTGTTACTATTATAAAAACAAAAAGCTTTACTGTTACGCCTTTTATACAGGCAGTATGGCTTCTATCAACTAGTCTATTCTATTAACTAGTAAAGTAATAGTCCATTTTATGACAACACTTGAAAAAATGTTTTTAAAGGTACTAACAGTAAATAAAGGTACTAAAAGTCTGTATCTATCATATACAAATATTTTTAAGTATTTGTAAAGTGGATATTATTAGAAAATTTTGAGATATTTTCCTGTCATCATGGTTCTTCTAGATGTTCTAAATTTCATATTGTAAAAATATTTCTTTAAAACTATGTACATATTTAAAGTAAGTACAATCAAACATACAACACGTTAACTTATTAATATCATGCAAAGTATCAGCCGTCGTAGATACATGATATAATACTAGCCAGCAAATCACATTCTCTACCTTCGAGAGCTTTGTTTCTAGCGAGCAGAGCCAGCAGTACATCCGGAGGTGGTGGATCAAGCGGATGCATGGTATCGAGTGTAGTATCCATGGAGGCGTCCTGGCGCCTATCACACCTCAGAGAAACCTGTTTCCGGCAATCCACTAGAAGTCACTACGTCCGGCACAAGCACCGCAAACATTCAGCCTCTAAACCACAGTTAACCATCCCGCAAAAACACGTAAGCACCACACTTAAATGAACACCTGTGTATACTTCAACAGCAGTGTTATGCAGGGAGCGGTTGCATCGGACGTCGCGACGCAACCAAAAGCCGTAGTCACGTGGCGGCGCCGCCCACGCCCGCCCCTCGCTGCCGCACTCTCGCGCCGCGCCGCCCTCCTGCCTCCCATTGAGAAGTCATTTTTTTACTCCCTGAATCTGATAAACCCCGAGGCGAGGGGTGAGCGACTGCGGCGAGCGCCGCTCCCCCGCCCCGAACTAATTTGCTGGAGTCGTACGACACACCCCGGGTGCTTACATCCATCTACAATATTACTCTAGCACGTTATCCCGTTTGCAAGGGCACTTCGTTTCTAGCCATCTAGACATCGTGAGGAAAAGAAAACGAAATTTTGACGACGTCAATTATATTTGAATAACGCACTGAACAAAGATGTTCAAATTTTTTCGGTAACGGCATTTTCTTAAAGCTAAAACACAAGGAAACCATATAAAACACCTGATTTATATACGTATTTTATTTTAAGGCTAGCTGACCCACGCAGCCCCGTCTGCGTCCTCTATCACCCGTAGCTTGTTGTTATACTGTGGAAGCAAATTTGTTTCCATAAAAAAGCTTATAGTAAGTAACCTTACAAGATAGACATATATTGTTGCGGACTTTTTTAACCGACTTCAAAAAAAAGGAGGAGGTTCTCAATTCGTCGGAATCTTTTTTTTTTTTTTTTTTTTTATGTATGTTCAGCGATAATTTCGTCGTTTATGAACCGATTTCAAAAATTCTTTTTGCTTTGGAATGGGCGTAGCTTACAGGTGGTCCCATCGTCACCATATCGGGATCTGATGATGGGATCCCAAGGGAATCGAGGGAACTCCTCAAATATCATAGGCACAATGTCGCGATTTGGGTACTCGGAATAGTATTTCATTGAAGTCGGTTCCTTTTTGTTAAAATTATTAGAACTTTCACATAGGAACAATTCTGTGATACATGATTTTTATAACCGTTTACACAGCGCATGAAGCGGAAGCCTATTGATCTTAGTGTGGTGATAAATTGCCTTCCTCGATAAATGGGCTATCTAACAATGTAATATTTTTTTCATATCGAACCAGTAGTTCCTGAGATTGCGCCAATCTCAGGAACTACTGGTTCGACCAAACAAACAAGGAATTAAACAAACAAATAAACTCTTCAGCTTTGTATATTCATATAGATTACTTACTTAAAGACTGCTCTTCTGAGCAGCAAACAATATAATAAATATTACAATAATACTATTTAAAAACCTTTAGGTACGCTTTGCATGAAAGTAACATTTAAATTAAATAGAAAGTATTTAGCTAATGCAATTTTAGTGACCGTCGGAAGAAAGTTGTGTAGTATTCTTAGAAAACCCACAATGTAAACACTTTCCTACTGACTTTACAGGGGGGCTCAATATAATGTATTATTGTATTCCTAGCTCTTTAACGTATGGAAGTATCAATCGGGAGTACCACGTCATTAAATTTTATGCAAGGTAGTTCAGTTCAAACATCTAAATTTTAGAGTACATCCTGGAACAGCCCACAACAATGACTTTGGAATTTGATGCATTAACATTATTAGATATTATACAAAACTGTACTGTTTCCCAATCTTAACTCTATCAAACTCTGTGACAGCTGAAAATATTCAAAAAAATTTAACTACACTCGGTTCCAAAAATAACGGGTCAGTCACATAAACCCGAATATCTCCCGAACTACGTATGCCATCCTAATGAAACGAAGACTGTTCAATTGAGAATTTAATTATACAGATAAAAAATAAAATAAAACTTAGTTACACCCACAATATTAATCTTAAATTAAAAAAAAACTAAAGTAGTCATATTTTTCTTAAGATTACATTTTTTTATGATTGTTTTTTTGCTGTTTTTCATCACTGGAGGCTTCATCACGTGGAGGCAATACAAAGTATTAAATGAAGAAAGTGATGAAAAACAGCAAAAAAACAATCATAAAAAAAATGTAATCTTAAGAAAAATATGACTACTTTAGTTTTTTTTTAATTTAAGATTAATATTGTGGGTGTAACTAAGTTTTATTTTATTTTTTATCTGTATAATTAAATTCTCAATTGAACAGTCTTCGTTTCATTAGGATGGCATACGTAGTTCGGGAGATATTCGGGTTTATGTGACTGACCCGTTATTGGTTTATGTGACTGACCCGTTATTTTTGGAACCGGCTATAGATTGTCTAGATGTTATGTGAAGTTAAAATCTGTTTTATAAAAAAGGTATAACATGAACTGTAACAGATCTAAAATATCGAACTCTTTGGTATATTGACCTTCGATATTTTTACTCTGTGAATGTAGGCATTATCAACTCAGTGCAACTATTATTACTGCAACGTGGACGTCATTTTTTGTTAATTTAGTTTTATATATAATTTACTTTTTAAATTGAACTACTTGTTAGCCTTATGTTATTATAATATGTCTGAATGTGACCTTTATAACCCAGACAAAGTTTTCCGGAGATTTAAGCTGGTGGACTTCCCGACATCATATGTAGAACTGTCGACCAAACAAACTCTCGATGTTGAAATTGATCTAAACACATCTGCCTATCTTAAGACATTGTGTGAAGGTGATTTATTAGTAAGTTTGTTCGAGTATAATAACACAAACCTAAGGTCAATAAAAAGTTCAATTTGTCCATATCTACGACCATTGATATTTCAGATATCCATTAATAGTATTATGGTCTTAGAAGTTGATTTGATAGTAGAGATTTTTTTACCAGTATTAGTTTACTACAAGAGTGACTGCCTTATTCTATTTCTAACATAAACTGAAATAATTGGCAGCAACTGGCAAAGTTGACTTTGTTGCTAGCAGTACATAAGAACGAATTCAAAGGTAGTTAGGTATCCATATCATTACAATTTAAAATAATATCATCATCGTCATTATATTAAAAATATTACTATTGAAATCTATAAATTCAACTCTATTTACAGAAATTTAGTGAAGCACGTGAAATTTCGCCATCTCATAGAGCATTTAATATAATACAGCTAGACGATCACACTATACAAATAACTTATCATCCAAAGAATGAATGTATATCTAGAGCTAAGCGTAATAAGCAACTCGGCAACAGATTTGTTTTTGATCTACGCTTAATACAAGTAAATGATATAAGATGTTGCAATAATGAACTTCACGCAGAAATAGGTCGATTTTACATTAGCGGTCAATACGAATTCTGTCAAGTAACTCATCATCCTGATCCAGTCGATTTCGGCAACGTAATTGTTAATAAAAGGGTAACAAAATACATCCGTATGCGAAATGAATCTAGTGTGATAGCGGCTAAAGTATGTTATGAAAGACGTGGTAATTTTGAAGTTGCACCGGACAAATTTACAATACTTCCAAACTCATCTATACGACTAGCGATTTCAATAAAACCAACGTCATTAAATATCCCGACCACCTTATACTTTCAAATAAGAAACCCTTATAATGATGAAATACAAAGTAAATCAGACGAATCGGATGATAATTTTATAACATATACAGTTATTGGAAAAATAACCATAATTCATAATAAGACGCCAAAAATTGTAGAAGTGGAATCTTTACACACTTTATATGATCAACTTCCTAAATATACATATATAGATAAGGAATTAGAAATACGTAATAAACGGAAAGCTACTGCCTTGAAGCATTTTGATGCGGGTAAGCAAACACAATTTTCACCAATGAAGAAAGCCATGAAAGAAAAATTCGCTACTGGAAGAGATAAATGTTACATAGAGAACTTGCTTCAGATGAAACCGGATGGTTATTTTTGTAAAGTTGTAGAACCTAAAGCTTCAGCATATGATTTGTTTGACATCGAATTATGCCCTTTTCTGGTAGATTTTGGAAAAGTTGGTTTATCAACTTATGGAAAAGAAGAATTAACTATTAAAAATGGAACAAAGTTTAAAATACATATTCGATTATGTCCTATCGACAACATCGCATACACTGAAAACAAATTATGTAGTACGACATTCCGGCTTGATCCTTTAAAACAAACTAAAGTAACAATATTTTGTCTAGGTTTTGAAGAAGGGAAATTTCTAAGTTCTTTTGAATATCTTATAGACAACACTTACAGACTTAAACATATGTACTCACTGGAAGTCGGACAGCCAACATTAACGGTGCTTGAAAAAAGTTTGAAATTTGGCATGGTTACAACAGATAGTTTTGTTACCTCAGTTCCAATACGATTATACAACAAATTTAATGAAACAGCTCATTTTCAATGGATGGATATACACCCAGAGATTCCGTTTGAAATCATGCCCATGACTGGATCTATACCCGGGCAAAGTTGTAAAATATGTGATATTATGTATGTTTGTAAACCCACCAAAACAAAGAGCCATGAAGTAGATTTTGCATCTAATAACTCTGAAACTAAAATTGAATTGAGTATTACAACACGCAAATTGTCTATCAAGTTTCTACAGCCCGCTGTGATTTTTAAGGAAATCCCCTTGAATATGGAAACCATAGAAAAAGTGAAATTGGAAAATTCTTCTAGAGAGATTGCCTTATTTTATGTAGTCGAACCGTTAATTCCAGGTTTTAGAATTGAACCCATGAGTGGGACAATTCGTCCTAAAATGATTATGACTTTTGATATCATAGTAAAAATTCCTTGTGTTGTGGAATTTGCTTTCGATGTTCTAGTTAAAATAAATAATAAAGAAAATGTAGTTTTATCAGTTAGTGGAACTGTCGTGGAACCAAAAATAATAATACAACCTAAGAATATTTATATGCCACGTATACCCTGCCATATGATAACATATGTACCAGTTACATTTCAAAATCTGTGTTCTGTAAAAACTGAAATTCAGGTTCTTGATACAGGTGATGAAAACATCTTTGATGTATATATAGCTCATGGAAACGAGAAACAAAAAGTTCTTGAGTTCATAGTTGAAGGAGGGCAATCTAAAACAGTGTACATTAAAGTATGTGACATATTTCGAAGAGAATATGATATGTACATTCCCTTTAAAATAAATGGTTTGCTTGGACCTCCCGAACAAAGCGAGGTTAGATCTACAGAACTTCAATATTACATTGGAGAATATGAACAGTAAGTTTTATTGACATTGTTTGCCAAAAATATTATGAATTAAGAGTTTAGTATTCCAATGTTTTTTTTTGCTTTTAGATACTACGAGAGTAATCCGAAGATAAAATTAAAAAGTATAAACAAAGATATTAGCTATTGTCGGATAATCGGTGTAATCACCGTTCCTTGGTTAACGTTTTCTGTGGATAAGTTTGAATTCGACTATATCCCTCATCAAACTAATATAATTGAATTTACAGCTAAAAATATTTCAAAATATTATTTATATGTTACTATTCTCACTGTGAAATTGGTACCTAATTTTAGCTTGGATATACAAACACAAGACTGCCAGTCAATTATAAATGACAGTCATATAAAATTTGAATTAGATCTAGATCAAAGCGTAGATATGTCTGTCAAGTTCCACCCTAGATGTAACGGCAGATTTGTAGCCACAGCGCTGTTGTTTTTAGATAAACACATGACCATACCATATTCCAATTTGACTTTCTACGGAAAAAGAGAAACACGCGCAATGACACCGAGTACTTATCGTGTTATATTTCCGCCTTGTTATGTCGAAACTAAAGTATCTCGAATTATAACGATTGACTATGAAGCAATATCTGACTTAGATGCATTTTCTTGTCAATCAAAAGACGAAAATATTGTCTCAGTTACGTTCATAAGTCATAGAATAACAGAAAGTAGTGACGAAACACATACTTTTATTGACGTTGAATTGGAAATTTGTTCTAAAACTCCATGTACTGGAAACGTGATGCTTATTTTTAGACATGAAAGTGAAGCAGGTTGTGACGTGGAAGTTCGTTTCTGTGTAACTTATTGTCCAATAACGTTACATGCAAGTCATTTAGTTACACCAAATGAAAATCCGTTTCCCTATTACCCCTTAGAATGTCAAACTGAATTGTATGATTACTTAGAAAAATGCTGTGCATTCCTAGAGAAGTGGATGTTCCAGCAAGGATTCAGAAGAGATCTATATCCTATCATACCAGATACTTTTCACTCCATATCGTCAGCGGTTACATCGCAGAATGCAGCAAAATCTGGCAAAGGAATTAATGTTTCATATTTAAATTTTGTACGAAGGATTGCAGGGCCCTTGATGAAGCACGTGCGCAAAGTCCCGTAATTACAGTTTATTAATTTGTAGAATACTAATTTTATTGAATATATTATTACCCATTTCATCCTATATGTTATATTTCAGGATCCAAGGAATAGATGATACATTCAAGAGTGTGTACGAAATTCATGAGACGTATAAAGGAATACTTGCTTTATTACAGTCACGAGGCTGCAACCTTTGTGCATTACAACCAACGTTCTTACTAAGTTATGAGCAATTTGTAATTTATGCAGAGAACGTTACCCCAAAGTGCAATCCTGATATAGCACTAACAAAATTGCTTTTATCGGATCTAGACTTATTTAATAGATTGAATAAACAAAGTTGGATGGACTTTATCTTACAAACTTATAAAGTTTTCATCATGGACAGCTGTTTTTTTGAGTGCGTATGTGTGAGTACCAAGCCAAGGGATACCATAAATAATTTAGTCACATGGTATAATGAACAAATACTAGCACAACACAACACCTTATTAGGAAGAACTAAGCCAGTCAAACAAATCACAAATATAACAACAGATTTGACAGATGGTGTCGCTCTTGCTTCTGCTATACTAAACAACTGTCCATTTCTGAAACGTCACTTCTCAATGTTCTGTGAAGTAACAGATGAAAATAAAGAAGGTGACATAGTCAATAATGCTTGTCTAATTATTGAAGCAATGAATCAGCTAAGATTATACTTTCCAATGTCCAGTAAAGATTTTTTTGAGCCCAATTTTTTGCAGATGTTATTTTTATCAATTCATCTTTATGTCGTGTTACCAATGTTTAGACCTAAGGCAACTATAGTTCTAAACCCATCACTATTGAAAAGCTCCACACGCCATGTATCAATATGTCCATCTAGTCAAGAATCATTGATTTTCTCATACATCATCCTTAATAACAACAGGAATGCCTTTACCGTTGAGAAACTCGCTTCTGCTGACAACGGCAAGAAAATGTTTTTAAGTGTAAAATATATTGCCAATTTTGTTGATAAAGAAGAATGTTTACTACTTGTACACGGTTATAACAAAACACGAATATTCGATACCTATGTTGTGTTTATACTTCAAGGTCAGATTAGTGCGTTAAACCCTGAAAGGAAATGCAAGGTAACCGGACCGTTATATAGACCAAACAAAGTAGATATAATGATCTCATCTCCTTTTCAATGTTCGGCAAATTTTAATATTTATATTACGGATATTGAACCAACCGTTCCTGTACACTTTAACGAAAGTCAAAAACCACGGTTTTATGTACGGCGTCTCAACCTGATCGACAAGGAGGTAATATTGAACGGTGCACCCAAAGAAAGTGGTCAAGATATAATAGAGCATAAATTGTATTTACAGATTATATGTCTGAGTACTCAAATAGGTAATAGCTGGATTTGGTTTAGGAGTGAAATTGGTCAATTTTTCATAAGGGTAACAACGCAACCTCGTTGGGATTTAGCCATAGATACTCTACAAGCTAAAATGCATACATGGCCAGTAGATCCTTGCAGCTGCGGAGAATCCTGTGAGTGTTACAGAACAACTGTCCTCACAATACCGCACCGAAATGAGCTTATGCTCAAAGCATTGCGTTACGCGTTAATTGAACATGCCTCTTCACTTATGATGACTATATTTGATCAATTAATCGGTAAGAACATTTTGCACTGACAAATTACACGGTAGAAAGTTCTTTACAAAAATATACCTCTAGCATAAGCATATTATGTTATTGATGAATTTAATTAAAATTTTATTTCTTGTAGCTGTTCCAAGTAATTGTTTAACGAAATACGAGTAGATAACTCGATGAGTATATGGCTCGTGTCTCCGTAGACGTTTATTTATCATAACTGTGTTAAGCATCTTATTTTATGAATTTGACTTTTTGATAATTAATATTTCAGATACGACAACTGGCAAATTGATATTGGCAATGTTATTCGAGGAGGGAGGCACAAACATGTCTGAGTTGAACCATGTCCTCAGGAGTCATAATACTTATCGACTGACATCAAAGGCACTAGTGCCAAGAATAGACCGTGTCACGCTGGCTCAACATACTAACCTATACCTAACGCTGCCAATCACTATACCGCTGCACGATAAATTGGAAAAATATTCTATTACTTTCACATCAGATTGTGGTAATGATATCCGGACGTATAGAATAGTTTTCATAGAGTCTTCCCTTGCTAATGCTTCTATAAATGCAGAATTGTAACTGAGCCAGTATTGCTACGATGACATGGAGAGTCATGCTTGATACAAGTAGGCATGCTCGACCAGTGTCACCATGATCGCACAGAAAATATATGTTATACTTCCGGTCTATGTAACCTAGTGAGACCAGACACTGGAACCCAGACCTCTCCTCACCTTAATTCTGCGGAAAGTGGAGGACATATTTAATTCTAGTGTATTCAATAAAAAGAATAGTTTTTATATCGTTAGCCCCAATAGGTCGGGAGCTGCTGAACAAATGTTCTTAAATTTGGTCTTAAACTAACTGTGGAGTTACTTTTTAAGGAAAGTTAAACGGTGTTGAAAAAAAACTGATTACACAAATTTCCACGTTTTAATTTTTGTTCCGTTATATGTTTACTACATTTTATGTTTGTTTAGATATTTTCGCAAATTATTTCGTATATTATTTGAAACTATTATGCATGATTTTTATCTAAAATAAATAAAAGATCGAACCAAGTGGCGTGAAATTGGGGAGGCCTATGTCCAGCAGTGGACTGGGATAGGCTGACGACGATGATGAAAAACTATAACAGTAGCTTTAAAGGTGGGTTAGAATGTAATAACAAATTAGTATCTAAATCAGAAACATTTTATATTAGCAATGATTTAGTCATCTGATATGAATTATTTGTTTTCTTAACATATATTTTGTTTTTATTGTAATTAATCTTTATTTTTAGTGAAATATTTAATAAATAAAAAATTGTGGTACCATCTTTTTCATGCCTTGGTCGCTATAAAAAACAGACTCTAAACAGAGAACTAGTCCCATTCGCTTTAAGGCAATCTTACTGTCAATAGACACACTTTGAGAAAAGGAAATAGGATTGTTTTGAAAAGGGGAATGGAAGATAACAATAGAAACGGCATATTTCTCATGGATATTAACCTCAAACTTCCGCAATTCAGTAAAACTGTGTAAGGCTTTTAGCGGGAAGTCTAATGCCCGTTGCACCAACTATACTTAATCTGTCTCCATCCATACTGACTGCTTTGGTGGCGCAGTGGTTGCGTGTGCGACTGCTGTGCTTGAGGTCTCGGGTTCTAGAATATGATTGTGAGATCCGCAAATATTTGTTTCGTGGTCTGGGTTTTTTTTTTATGTATAATATGTATGTATTTACAAATAAAAAGTATTTTTGTGTATTTATATTAGTTGTCTAGTTCATAATACAAGCACTGCTTGGTTTTGGACTAGATGATGGTGTGTGTTAGACGTCCGAAATATTTATTTATACTAGGAACGCCCTAACTTAGGTAGCCCTTAAATTTCAGGAATAATCTAAACAGAATAATCTCACAAGGAATACTTAACTCTCTTTAAGTAGACCCTTAAATTTTGGGGGACGTTGGTGAAAACGGCGATATTCTTTCTATCACTACGCTATTGTTGCAGAATTGGTATTTCAAACTTATACGACTTATAGGTGTACAGAGTACTTTTCGACCAATAGAAGAATCTATCTTTAAAACCTGTAAATTTGTCCGACAACACTCAGAATTCTATAGCACAATATCATTTTTGAACACCTATCCATAGATACCCCGCACGTATAGGTTTGATGACCCCCAAAATGTATTGTTTTTTTTTCTATTTTTATGTACAGACAGACTTGACGAATCTATAAGGGTTCCGATTTTTGCCATTTGGCTACGGAACCGTAATGAAAGGAAATATAATTTACGGGCGATCTGAGGTCGAGAAGGGGAAGGGGGGGAGGTTTTAAGGGTAAAAAACGGTTTATCTCGATTTCCGAAGAAGAAAGGGTTAAATGGCAAAGTTGTAGGTAATAAAAAGATCTAAGTACATCTTTTACACTTTTTTCACATAACCTCAAATTTTGTGTGAAAAATTCAAAAAACCAAGTTTTTCAGTTCATATTTTAATCTTTTACAAATAAAATTATATTTACAAGAAATATTGTAAAAACCTACCTTTTTATGTACTGAACATACCGTAATTTATTTGATTTGAAATATTTATTTTTTCACCTCATTTCTACTATACTTTAAATACTATAATATAACACGTGATCTTACGTTTTTCGAGTGATTAAAGTGTAAATTTTAATAAATAGCTCAATAAAGATTTAAAAAAATCGAATTCGAGTTTATTCATTTTTTGCATTTTCCGAGAAGATTTACTATAGTAATACATATATATTTTTATACCATCGGAAAGTAGAGATTTCATCAAACAGAAAGCATCCCATTTTCTTGAAAAAAGTTGAAATTTTGACGGGTGAATTTTCGATTGAAAATTTGTTTTTTTTTCGGTATTAAGTCAAAATGATATGAAAATATAGAAATTTCAAATCAAATAAATTATGGTGTATTTAGGACAAAAAGGGACCAAGTGCGAGTCGGAGGGTTCGCCCATGAAAAGTTTCGGTACCAGCAAGTAACATCATGTAAAAGTTTTTGTAGTTCGTTGTAACTTTCATCGATGTTTCTGCTTTGTGTAAAAATATTAATGCGGTTCACAAAATACATCTATTGACCAAGTTTCAACAGTATAGCTCTTATAGTTTCGGAAAAAAGTGGCTGTGACATACAGACGGACAGACAGACAGACATGACGAATCTATAAGGGTTCCGTTTTTTGCCATTTGGCAACGGAACCCTAAAAAGGTAAGTTTTCACTAAATTTCTTGAAAAAATAACTTTACAGTCAAGTTGGGTAACTTTGAACACTTTTCGCAGATTTTTAAGTACACTGAAAAAAATATGTATTGGTTGCACTATTTTATTCAGTATGGTGAGTGTTCTTTCATACCCATATTTTGATTTATCCATCCAATATGATGTATTAATACAGAAAACGGTTAGAAATTGATGTTTAAGTGGCCATTCAAAGTTACAACGACTTTCGGGTAACTTTGAATTCAGTTATCTGGGACAATGAAAATCCTCCATAATTCACTAATTATTTGATTTGGGTAACATTATACTTTTATTTAGAATAAAATATATATAGATGTGTCGAAATAAAGTGAGTGTCAAAGACATCGAATAACCCTTCACTGGGAATGCCATTCTCCAAATATTTACTCTGAATAGGTGGAAACAATTTAACAGAAACACATGTTTTTTTTAATAATATATGATATATTTATTAAGAATCAAAGAGATACATAAAATTATTCACTTATTTATCTATCAAATGAGATCAATAAAAACTGATGAGATTAAAGGTTACAGGTGAGCAATATATAATTGAAAAAATCATTCACCCCATTCCATGAACAAAATATCATCATCTATGTAAAACTTTCCATCCCTTCTTGATAATTGATGTTCTTTTAGTAGAGATAATATGTTCTCCTTCTTTACAACGCACCGTAGATTCTCGTATTTCAACTTCCGAAGTGTTTTTAAGCAATTCATTTAGTACGGTTTCCTTTGATAAAATGGGAACAAGCCACAGCTTCGAAATCCTGCCTTAATGTTTTATGTTCTCCACACGACTGAGCTCTCCCATTGCTAGTGCCTTTCGCAAAAGCTGGGCAAACAAAGATTTAGGTAGTGCCATGACCTTCTTGCCTCTACTTGTTTGACGGTAGTTGTCTAGTACTTTCCTCCAATTGCTCTTGACAGAAGAAAAATACCCTACATCTAGTGGCTGCATTAAGTGTGTAGAATTTGGGATCAAACATACGAACACAATATTGTGTTCTTCACAAAGGCGTAACGCTTTAGGTGAAATATGCGCACTGAGGTTGACACATATAAGCATTTTTTCCCCTCAAGACTAGAGTTACCCATAAAAATAAAACTTACAATTGGGTAACATTGAATCGTTCAAAGTTACACCAATTTCAAATAAATTTACAATGATCTGATAGACAATCAATTTTGGGCAAATAGACATTGTAAAATCACGAAATTATTAGAAAAAAGGCAAGTTGAATAAATGTATCACCTCTAGAAACAAAATAAACAGTGTTTTACATACCTTTTCTATATTTAATTCAGATTTCTACCACACACACTTTTTTCTTGTTGATCACTTCGAGCAGAAAAGGCGCTAAAGTTTTGAAAACTTATTGACAACTGTGAATTTTAAGACACATTTGAAATTTTGAACATCTCAACGGTCCGTTTCATAGAATTATTCAAGTAATTATACAAAAAAGTGTTTAGAAAAAAATATATAAATCTTCGAACAGGTTTTATTCAAAGTTACACAGAAATTCAAAGTTACCCAACTTGACTGTATTTGTAAAGGATAAAAATAAAAAAATAAAAACTTGGTTTCCCTTTCCTTTCCCCGACTTCAGATCGCCCGTAAATTATTTTTCCTTCCATTTTTAGAATATTCACCTCCTTTTCCAATGGGTTTCATCCTACTATATTTTATGTTCACTTTTTATTATTTTAAGAGGCTTCTACCCTGGTCTATAATGCTTATAAATATATTGAAAGAGGTTTAACCAAAAATAAGTTGACCAAAGAGATTTTGTTAAATGTCTGTAAACTATGACCATTGTTTTTTCTACCAACTGAGAAAGTACTTAACATTTTATTGTGTTATGAATACATTACAGCATAAAGCCTTATACATATCTAGTTCAATTGTTTATTGTTTCACAAAACGCACAAAGTATGATTGTGGACTAAGTAATATAAAAAAAAAAAACAATTAGGATTACATAACGGATTGTGTAGGACTCTGTCAGGTCGATTCTATAGCACGGAAGCGCACGCTCAAACACAGCGCATCGGTGTCGAGTCAATGAAGCGCAATTTGCATCATAAACGTGCAGTGGCAGGCTGCGATGCTCCCGCACCGGCTCGCCTGCCGCCTTGACCGCGCCATTCAGCCGGCACCAACTCTGCACCGGTCGTACCACTTTCCGCCATTCATCACAGCTCAATCACTAGTCCGAATAGAACGTAAATATGCGTTATACCTAGGTTGTTTCCAAGGTTGTTAAATACATAATATTTATTTTATTTGATGTATTTATCCCTTCTAAAGTGACTCTACTCTGCCTTATGAAATTCAAAGAAGAGGGGTCACAATCCCGGTCGAGCCGGTCCATTTGCGCTGAAATCAGCGTGGCTCTACTACCTTGATACACGATAATGAATAAAACAAAATTATTTCAATACAAAACTTTGCTAGAAAACATTGGCTAGGTACTTCTGTATTTTCTTTTAATATTTTTAGAAAGTATTTTTTACTCTTTTGTTTGCAACAATTGATAGCCCGCTCAAATTAGCCTCAAAAATAGGGGTCCTTTTACATAAAATCCCACCAAGCTAAAAATTTACAGGCGTCAGGGGTATCACTCTAATCAAATCCGATAGACAAGTTCCGATTGATATCGGGTGTGCAAAAAAATTCATTCAAGGTCAAAGACCGCAAACATAGGTTTTTTGGACTTTTTGGGTAAACTGTTAGATTTACCATAACAATAGACTCAAATAAAAATTGAAAATCAAGTAATTATATAAAACAAAGTAAAGGTAATTATCTATAAAAATTATTCACACACTTTTTTCTCTAAGATTTACCATTTCTGAGAAAAAGTCATTCGAAAGTTAGCTGGAGCTGTATTCTTCATAAAATGCACACTTTTCCACGCCACCTATTTGGTACGAGGCGCGTTTTCTTTAACGCGGTTTGCACGGAGGAATAGGAATACTCCACGGTCTTTTTTAGAGCGGTAAATTAGATCTTCAGCTTCTTCTTAGTCTTCGTCTTCTTCATTTCTTCTTCCATCATTATCTTCTTCTTTTTTATTTTCCTTTACATCCTCCTGAACTTACACCTTTAAATTGATGTAACCACATTATTTGCTTCAGCGTTGATGTTGGTATCTTCTTGTGTTGAAAGTTCAACATTTGAACACGACTGGCCTTGATAACTAATGCATGCTGCTGAACAAAACAAGCCCACTTTTTTGCAGCCTGATTTTAACACCCTTACTATCAATTGCAAAAACTGATGTAAAGGAACTTTTCTGATGCAGGTCGTAGCAGAGTGTGTGAGCATGTTCAAACTCTACGAGTGTGCGAACGGAAGTTTTAGAATTATTATTATCTTTTCAGATTTTCCGAGGCTATTTTCAAAACAGTGTCTTGAATTGAATTTAAATTCAGCAAATTTTTTTCATATTCTTGATTTGCTTCGTTCACTTTTAAAACAAAAATGTAATTCTCTTATACGTGCTCTGGTATGAGGATTATTTTCGATGTACTGGCTTGATCTTCTTCATGACGTGTTTTCATTGCAGCAATAGTACCTACTTCTCCCAGTACAGTTTTTCCGAAATTGCACATGTACTGCCACTGACTTCTGTGAATTCATTACCTCTCAGCACTTGTGTCTATCAATGTTTTCATGCCACGATCAACAATAACAATTTCACTTACAGGCAAAAGATTATTTTGAGGAAAGCAAAGTCTTGATATTTTCTAAATACTAAATACATCACAAATTTTAAAAAATAATATCAACAATTACAACGTGTTTTCACTAATAAGAAACGTGAAAGATTAACGGTATTACGCTAGGTCCTTCGAATAGAGAGCAGTTAGATGAGTATACCTGAGTAGACAATGGAACAGCTGACACATGTTGCACAAGGTCACGTGGTCAACAACAGTACAAAGGACTGGCTTTCTTTGTGTAACACAAATTCTCATTTTGTTTATCATTTATTGTGGTAAAGAAACAATGACAAAATATATAATTATCAAATGGTTCACATAATAAATGTAGCAATTCTGATACAAGCTGCATTTACTACATATTAGTAAAGATATATTATGATTGAGTCCTAAAAGAAACGGTAAGTGCACGTTACAATTTGTGATCTCGCGTCACATTCATTTAATTTCACATCATCATCATATCATTTAACCTGCAACAAAATAAAAGAAAATATATATAACTGAAATAATAAAGCATATATATTTTCTTTTATTTTGTTGCAAGATAAAAATACATAAATTAGAGCAATGGACGCGTCGCCATTATATCAATACAACTAAAATAGGTGTTGTAGGATTCAACTAAGTGATGCATTGAGGCGCGTTTACCAGCATTTGTTCGGCATCTGGTTGTTGCGTAAATTACTCATTAGATATAAATGTATTAGTCACCCAGACTTAAAATTTTATCTGTATTACGCATCCAATAATATTTAAAACCAGCGTAGCATAACTACCCTGGTAACAATAACATATTATAGAAAATATAGCTCCAAATAACTTTGAATCAAATTTTTTGCACACACAATGAAAACGTTTATGGATTTCATGAAAGTGGTGTCGCTGACGTGCCTGTAAAATTTCAGCTTGTTAGGAATTTATGCAAAGGTCAATGTAGGTATAATTTGACCACGCGGCCTACAGGCCCATCGTGTTGCTGGACGAGGCGGGCAAGTTGTTTGAGAGGGTTCTCTCTGCCCGCATCGTCCGGCACCTCAGCGAGGTGGGGCCCGACCTGTCGGACGCCCAATTCGGTTTCCGAGAAGGGCGTTCGACGGTCGACGCGATCCTGCGCCTGAGGGCCGTGACCGAAGAGGCGGTGAGAGGCGGTGGAGTGCTGTTGGCGGTGTCATTGGACATCGCCAACGCTTTCAATAGTCTGCCATTCGGCTGCATCAGGGCCGCACTCCAATACCACGGAGTGCCAGGGTACCTGAGGCGGCTGGTGGCAGACTATTTAGAGGAGCGTACCGTCGAGTACGAGGACCGAGATGGCGCCTTGAGACGCAGGGCCATGTCGTGCGGTGTTCCGCAGGGGTCTGTCCTAGGACCACTCCTGTGGAACATGGGATACGACTGGGCCCTACGAGGGCGTCTCCCCCCCGGGCTGGGTGTAATCTGTTACGCAGACGACACCCTGGTCACGGCCCGGGGGGCAAACTATGAGGAGGCGGCGCGCCTGGCCACCACAGGAGTCTCCCGGGTGGTCGGGCGCATCGAGGCGCTGGGTCTGCGGGTGGCCCTGGATAAGACGGAGGCCCTATTATTTCATGGGCCCCGTCGTGGTCCGCCCGCTGGCGCCTCGATCGAGGTCAACTCGGTCCTCGTACCGGTCCGGGCCCAGATGAGGTACCTGGGTCTGGTCCTCGACGGTAGGTGGCTCTTCGACGAGCACTTCCGACAGCTTGGGCCTAAGCTGGTGGGCACTGCCTCCGCCCTAGGGCGACTTCTGCCCAATTTGGGCGGGGCCAGTGTCCCCACTAGGCAGCTGTACACGGGGGTTGTCCGGTCAATGGCACTTTACGGTGCACCGGTGTGGGCGGCGGCTCTGTCCGCCCAGAACAGGGCGCGCCTCTGGCGCCCCCAGCGGATACTGGCGGTCAGAGCCATACGCGGATACCGCACGGTGTCCACGGAGGCGGCGTGTGCCTTGGCCGGAACACCCCCGTGGGATTTGGAGGCGGAAGTGCTCGCCGAAGTTTATCGGCGAGTGGCTGACTTCCGGGCGGAGAGCGGATTTCGCCCTCCGCCTGAGGACGTGCGCGAGTGGCGCGAAGCCGCTCGCCGAGCCACCATGGTGAGATGGTCGCTCCGGCTGGAGACCCCACGCGCTGGCTTCGCCGCCGTGGAGGTTCTTCAGCCGGTCATCGAGGAGTGGGCAGGGCGGCAGCACGGGACCCTTTCCTTCCGGCTGACGCAGGTACTTTCCGGGCATGGTTGCTTCGGAAAGTACCTGCACTCGGTCGCTAGGAGGGAACCGAGTCCCGCCTGCCACCACTGCGACTGCAGTGAGGACACGGCCCAGCACACGCTGGCGGTCTGCCCCGCTTGGGCGGCGCAGCGCCGGGTCCTCACTACAGTCATCGGAGGGGATCTCTCGCTGCCGGCCGTCATAAGATCGATGGCCGCCAGCGACAGTTGTTTTACCGCGGTCGCAACCTTCTGCGAGGACGTAATCTTGCAGAAGGAGGTGGCGGAGAAGGCCCGGGAGGATGCCATCCAATCGGACCCGATCCGCCGCCGGCGCCCCGGGCGGCGGAGGCGCGCATACCTGCGTCTCATGCCGCCCTGAGAGTGGCCGCGGATGGGCGGGACGGGTTTCCCGTCCGTCCGCAGTAGTGGCCAACCGCGAGGGGGTGACGTCCGCGTGTGACCGGACGTTGCCCAATTAGAGAGTCGAGAGAAGAGTTGGTGCCCGCAACAGTGCGGGCAGGCGCCGGTTGGAGTCCAGAAGGGAATCCCCTCCCTGGACTCCTTCCAATACAAAGGCGCAGAGAGGGTCACACCGTGTGGTTTTAGTCGGTTCGAGTCCGACACACCACCCCGCCGTAACCCCCGACGGGGTGACGGTCCGCGGGGAGTTCCACACGTAAAAAAAAAAAAAAAAAAAAAGGTATAATTTGACCAGGCTATGACGTTTGGAGGCAATTCGTACTATGATATTATTATGATTATTAATACAGGTTAACCGTAAAGGACAACCTTACAAAAATTAACAGCTGTATTTGAATAACCATTTCTACGTCACTACGTTAGCAGTTACTTAGAGATTTCCTTATTTTAAATGTAATTAACAGAACCTAAACGATGAACAGATTTGACCTGGCACATATTATCCTAGGATTTATTTAACGACACGTTACAGTCATATGTTTTAATAATTAAAAAAACAATAAAAATATTTGCTATTAATAATGATGACACCAATTGCAGACTTATGTCCTACATATGCGATGTCCTAACGTACATTCGCACTGTAACTAAAGCTATACAATATACTTTAATAAGACTCAAAAACCTTCGCTAAAATAATAGCTGTTTATCTCAATTTTTTTGTTTTTGTAGAGGGTATCTACTCCATATAGAGTATACTGTATCTAACAAATTAATTGATACCAATTTTGAAACTACGAGTTATTATTATGATAGTTTTTCAAAAGTGTATAAATTGACTGACTTTTGAATGGACTAGCTTATTGGTCTAGTGGTTAGCGTATGCGGCTGCTGATCTCGAGGTCTCGGGCTCGATTACCGTGTTGTATGATCTGCAAATATTTGTTTCGGAGTTTGGACGTTTTATATGTATAATATATGTGTATATTTACAAAAAAAAAGTATTTTTATATATTTATATCAGTTGTCTAGTACCCAAATACGACGTTGTGTGTTAGATATCCGAAGTATTAATTATTATAATTATACAATGTAGTTTCAGCATAATCAATACTTAATAGGTATAATATCGTATTGAGTACCTACATCTAACAAGTTTGTTAAAGTAATAGATTGCAGTGAACTGCGTGCATAGTGGCCTTCACCTTTTACAATAGTTCTGTTCGTAGGACTATAAGGAAGAAAAAATATAACGCATACGTTCACTGTAATATTTTAAGTTGAACGATAACTAAAATTTGATTCATTTTTATTTTTTAAATATAAACTCGACGCTTAAGAAGAAGTCGGCCATTGCTTGTTCGAAGTGGACCAAGTTTCATACGCAAAAGAATATCTACTCTGTTTATTAGGTTTGCGCTTAGCGGTAGCTCGTTGTTTAATTTATTAAATTTCCATCAGAATCAGTCAAAGTAACTTTTAGAAGAGCTTTTTAAAACCTCGATCAAGTGAAAAGAGTTCCGTACCTACATATATTATATATTTACTAAATGCATTTTTTTACTAAATACAATGCAGTTTTCTACTATTTATTTTTTAAAGTGTCTGTCTGTCTGTTTGGAAATAATCTCTGGAACGGCTGAACCGATTTAAACGGGACTTTCACTGGCAGGCTAACTTTTTTGAGACTAGCTTCGCTCCGCGACCTTACTCGCGATTTACGTCAATAACCACGCAGGTAAGATCGCGGGACTCGGCTAGTAACAAATAACATGTCCACAAAACGTAAATCTTTATATTTAGGCGTCTCTGATGCCATTAGGAGATATATTTTACCCACTCTAATATATTTGATACGAATATTTAAAAAACTACTTGTGAAAAGAACTTAAAACTGAAAAACAAACACATTATTTTTTCATCATGAGAAAATGAGTTCATTAATATTGTTTACTTATTTGTTTCCGAGTGCAAGATGTAGCAGACGAGATGAAACTTCTCAACAAAAAATAAATCAATAAAAAGTACCTTTAAAAAGTAATAATTACAAAATGACCTGTACTAACAATGAGGAATGCGACTCATGTTTTCCATCAGGTGGAATAGTCACTTTGGTAGGTTTCGATATAAAACAAATGAAACTCGTACTTACGCTTAGGAAAAACATTATTCTCCTTTGTTTAGTACCTCAAAATAAAACGATTGTAAAATCACCAAAGGACAATAACATTTAAATAAATTAAGATCAAATATCCAGGAAATGCATTCGGCTGAGAGTAAAACAATCTTAAAATCAATCTTGTATTTTTATAATCAAATGACATCATTCACTTGTGATTAACTAATTTAACATAAAACTATGCAATAAAAGGAACAAATGTTTAGTTCTATAATAACTCCATTTAATCGTAACTAAATGCATAATTTTTAGGGTTCCGTATTTCATGACTCGGAACCCTTAAAGATTCGTCATGTCTGTCCGTCCGTGCGTCCGTCCTCGACCTACCGCCCAAACAGTAGGTACTAGAAACATGAAACTTTTCGTGAATATGTGTTGTGATTACGTCGACAAAGTTGTACAATAAAATTATGAAAAATGTGTTTATTTGGGGTACCTCCTCTCCTACACGTGAAGTGTAGAAATCTATTTTCTAGCGTCTACCTCATCGTGTGGGGTATAATTAGGTAGGTCTTTTAAAAACAATACGAGGTTGCTAAAACTATTTTTTGAATTAGGTATCCGTTTGCGAATTATTCAACTTTAAAGCGCATTATTTTGCAAAAACAGAGCATCCCCCCTCTAAAAGCCAAACGGCTGTCTCAAAAAATCTGAAAAAATTATGATAGTACAGTGAAATTAGTCTCGAGAAATTTTTGCATATGTAGTGGTGTGTATATTACTCAGATCTTAGAGCGCGTTTCCACTATATCGTTCTGGCCTATACAAAATTGTTTCGATATCCTAACATTACTATTTAATTTTATACTTATCCCTAGCAACACTCTGATTTTTGTTTTCAATAAAAACAAGTTTTTATTTTATAGAAAAAGGTTTTGACTTTATAAAAAAAAGGTGTGTGTGCGATTCACACACGATAGAAGTGAAACTTCAAAGAGGAGAGACCGATATATACATTTTTTTTTCCTTTCATCTAGGTTTTTAAAACTCCGTGGGGTCTACGGGGGGTCAAATTTTTTGTTATTTTTGGCCTAGGACGCACCGTTTTCGAGATATTTCAGTCTAAAGCAAAAAATCGTCACTTGATAGTGGAAAGTGGAAACACGCACAAACCCAGAATAAACCAGTTTACGCTGTCCGCAGGTGCCACGTGACCATACACTACTACAAACGCAAAAATTTCTCCAAGCTAATTTACCTGTAGTCCATATATTGAACTTTCAAGGAAAACTATGGCGGTTTCGATAGCTTTTTTATTTCAGGAGTTATAGAGGCCTAACTTGTAAAATGCACTTACTTTGTAAACTTCGTACAAAAATAAAGAAATAATAAGTAAACATAATGTAACAATTATATGTTGAACACGATTTTAAACCTACCTACCATTATGGGTGACTACGTAACCCTATTCTATGCGTGGCCTGACACGCACTTGGCCAATTTTCTGTATACTTCATTAAAAAAAATAGACTAAAAGAGCCTCACACTAGAACTAACAATAATTAGTATATAATAATTTATATCCGCCGTGAAATTACAAACATCATAATAAAGCTCGTCTCAGTTATTGTTTCAAGCGCACCGAGTGATACTGTTCAGTTCATGGCATGGACAAGCGCGCGCGCCTCGACGTCTGTAGAAAGCTGATCTGCGCCTATAAATCCACCTCTCACGTTACCACTGCACCATTGTCTCTTAGGTCGTCTTCATAACTGCAGGTGTCTCCCCTTTTTCCACAAGTAGTTCTCAGCATTGTCTTCATGACAGTTTTTAAACAACTCATCGTAAAAACAGTTTCACCTTTGTATTTCATTTTTCATTGTTAGTTATTACTTTCAATAAAATACAGTGTTTATGGTGTAAAATGGACGCACAACAGTTTCGGGAATTTGGCACGGCTGTCATTAACCTGCTAGCCGATTATGTCGAAAACATACGAGACCGGTAAGTTTCTTTTACCAAAAACTACTTACCAAATCATTTGCGCGCTCTTTTACAAAATTAAGTAAGTAATTTAAACTGATCATCTTTTCGTGTTAATTAGTGAAAAGCCTTACTTTTCCAAGTTATTGTATATATAATTGTAACTGTATTCCGCTTCACGTTTACTCGATTATATAGCTTCTTATTACGGGTGGTGTTATGAGTATTGAGTAAATAGTGGTTTTAATGTAGTTTTATGAATATATCAAGGTAAATAAAATATTTTTTCATCTCATCTCATAGTTTAAATGTTACATAAAATATTTATAAAACATATAGGTACTAATTAGTAGAAATCACCATAAACAACAAAGTATGAAGATAATTTGCAATGAAATCTAAAATTTTTAGTATTATTTCCATATAAAATTGACACGCAACGTTTTAATTTTTTGTTGTATAAAAAAAAACAACGTGAAAGTTTTAGTGCATTCTTGTAATTTTTACAATTGAAGCGAACTCCTACATATAAAATAGCATCAAAGTGCTTATACTACGTTTACTCCATAATATCTCAAAGGCATATCTTTTCAGAATTTTCTTTTTTTTATATGTTTATTGAAAAGCGCTACAGTTAGAATTAGAAGTACGCCACCGAAATCCTAAAAATTTAATAGTCAATGATGAGTTTCATCTTTGGGGTGGCTTAATCTCCTAAATCATGGAAAAGAAGTTCGATAATGATATGAATGAAATTAATTAGGTCTAGAAGTACAATCGCGTCCTTTAAAACAAGATGCAGAAGTTCAGAAGTTTAAATACTGATTAATGCAGCTTAAAAATTTATAATATTTTATAAAAATTAAGAGAGTGTTTTAACCCCTTTGTATTTAATTTCCAATGAAGTGAAAATGACCATAGTAGTTTGAAACTACATTCATAGTCTTTTACTTTATTCGCCGACTAAAATATTTGTCAGTTAACTGCAACATAAATTTTCCTAGTGGATTCGTAAATACAGTTATCATCTCAAAAAATATATTTTATTTAATACAGGATTTTAAAAATCAGGTCTCGAGTTCAAACCCCGGATAGGGCTAAAAAGTGTTTTTGGGATTTTCTTAGGAAATTCCTAATAGCAGCCCGGAGTTTGAAAGTTTGTCGGAGATTCACGCTCGTGCCTCGGAGAGCACGTAAAGCTGTCGGTCTCGGTTCTCATGAACATATATGGCAATTGTTATTGGGAAGTCAGTGCCCTCAAATATACTGACAACTAGTTCAATCTTCGAATTTCAGCTCTCCCTTAGGGTTGCGGAGGTCCGATGCCAATCGCTCCGTGGATAAAACTGAAATTCAGGTAAAACCGGTTGAACTAGTAGCCGACCCCAAATAAACTTGGGAATAAAGGCTCGGAAGATGACAGGATTTTAAAAATAAAAAATGTGCTAATAACATTAAAAGGTTGTTGTTCTAAAAACGTACTTAGTAAAAATAAAACAACAATACTTTAAAAACGTTATTGCAAGAATTAAATAGGGTCAAGTTTTTCACATTTTTTGAAACCTTTTCATTTGTTTTTTCCTTTACCAACAATTGTTTTTATTACATTGTTTTGGATCTTTTTTACATGGCTGGCCTTATTACTTTAAACAACTGTACCTTTGTTCATTTCAATCCTCTCATATTATTGCAAAAAAACGGACAAGTGCGTGTCAATCCACGAATCAAATAGGGTTTCGTAGTCACCTACATTGGCACGTGGATATAAAACCGTGTCCAATAGATAACTGTAACATTTATTTTGTCATTTTTGTACGAAGTTTTCCAAGGGAACGTATTTAACAAGTTAGGCCTCTATAACTCCTGATTCCTGAACTAACAAGGTTATCTATGCCGTTATAGTTTTCTTTTAAAGTTTTGATGAACTTCAAAGGAAAACTATAACTTAGAGTAGGTACATGTAATCATGTAGGAGAATTATAATGACCATCAATTTTCAGATTTTTCTGTTTTAATAAAAAATACACTTTGAAGTTGAAAAACTCGTCGTAGTAACCTTTCAAGGTTTTCAAGATCTATCTAAAGATTCCCCCGCACGATAGAATAGATGCGAGAAATAAGCTTGTTATACAAAAACAGCTTTAAATATGAAACGATCGTTCCTTTTGATCAAATCAATATGAAGTGAACATTTTTGAGAGAATTCTATCTTTGGACCAACTTATTTATTTAACAGAACGCAACCTCAAATTCACTAAACATAATTTTAACAAAAAGGAACCGACTTCAATGAAAAACTATTCCGAGTACCCAAATCTCATTACATTACATTGTGCCTATTATATTTGAGGAGTTTCCTCGATTTCCTTGGGATCCCATCATCAGATCCCGATATGGTGACGATGGGACCACCTGTAAGCTACGCCCATTCCAATGCAAAAAGAAGTTTTGAAATCGGTTCATAAACGACGAAAGTATCGCTGAACATACATAAAAAAAAAAGAAAAAAAAAAATCCGACGAATTGAGAACCTCCTACTTTTTTTTGAAGTCGGTTAATAATAAAAATCGGGCAAGTGCGTGTCATGCCACGCATAGATTTAGGTTCCGTAGCTATATACAGTGGCAAGTGGAAATAAAATCGTGTCCAATAGATAATTGCTGTTTTCTTATTATTTCGTTATTTTTATACAATGTTTTCTAAGTTAGCGTTTTTCACAAGTTAGGCCCCTATAACTTCTGAACCATTAAAGCTATCTAAGCTATTATATATTTTTCTTTAAAGTTCATCATATCGAATATCATCATGAATATTTTTAGATTCTTTTAGGACAGCCGTTTAGCTTTTAGAGGGGGGGGGGGACACCCTGTCAATGAAAAATAACTCGCAAACGAATACCTATATAAAAAAAAAGCGCTTTGTCGACGTGATAGAAACACATGTCCATGCAAAGTTTCATTTTTCTGGCACTTACCGTTACACGGTAAGTCGAGGAAGGACGTACCTTCCTCGACTTACCGTGTAACGGACATGACGTATCTATAAGGGTTCTGAGTCATGAATATCGGGACCCTAAAAATCATTCCAAATTTACGTGTAATGTAAATTCATCAGCTACCCCAATTTTTTAGTAATCTTAATTTAGCACTCTGTTGACATGATAAAAACACATATTCACAAAGTGCATTAATCTTTCTAGTCTAGTAAGTACTAACAGTTTGGACGGTAGCTTCCGAGTCATGAATTACGGAACTCTAAAAACATTGCTTATTTACTCAATGATTGTACAAATAGACAGCAATTATGTCTGTAAATCAGGCTTTATACAGAGTATCATTTATTATGATAATGGCATGTAGCCCATTTAGGTATGATACTTACAATAACACTAAAATAAAACCTATAATCTTCAATGTAACTTTATATTCCAAATTCTTAGTACACATCGTATATTAAATTTAAAAAAAATGTGTAGATCGATTACTTTCACATTTGTAATAATTTTGTTTCAAAATAAAGTAGTAATTCAAATTTAAAATAAAGGTAGTGGTTCCAGTATGTACGAGAGAGCTCGTACGGAGCGCGTGGGCAGTACTACCTCTCACACAAGACCAAAACAAAATGACAGCAATCATGTTGTCGTAATTATTTAATAAGGTCGTAGAGCCACGCTGTTTTCAGCACGAATGGGCGGCGACAGAAGACCATCCTAATAATGACAGTATTCTTGCTGTCGCATTTCGTTGGTGAGTGTGAGACCGGAGGCCCAATATTTCTGCATCATTTAACCGGCCTTAGGAGGCTGGGAGAATGATGCAGAAGTTTCTGAACAGGCCGCCATGGTATGGGTCACCATGCTGCAGTGCCTACACTCGCAGTGAGGATGGTGGCCCCTACTCCTGGATTCTACCCACGCTTTCCATCAGGCAGAGTAGAGTAACTTTGGTAGGCTTACATATAAAAAAAATATATTTATATATTTCGTTGGTGTGTGTGTGTAACTAAAGGCAAAATATTGCAGCATGGGTCATCATGCTGCATTGTAGCATTATCTGCTTTCGTAATGAGTGTGATCACCACTATGCTTAGATTCTACTCATACTATCATCAAGCAGAGAAGAGACATACCGAGTGTGACTCGATAGTATTAATATTAGTCTTTCATAAATTCATAACTGTAAGTAATAAATATTCTCTCAACAAATTAGCGACTAATTACTAGTTATACCTGTAATCAAAACAATGGCCACTCATCATCAGATGCAAATCACATCGGAAAATCATTAAATCATAGACACGTAACATTCCACTCATTATAGTGTTATTAAATTAATTATGCTATAAAAACAATAGACTCCGTCACCATTGTTAGCCTGTGTGTAAAAGCTGCTAGAACTTTGTAATAATAATATTTTGACCTAGACAGGCCTAACTTCTAAAACGAAATCTAGCTCAGCCAGCTCAGTGGTAAACATACTGATGATATAATAAAGCCCCTTTTTATAGACGTTATTGCACTTTAAGCAACAATATTAATGAGCTGTAATTTAAAAATTACACAAAGTAGTTGCATAAAAATAAATAAAGTTTACGAATAAGGGATAACGTATTAAAACGAAATAATCTAACATCGCTAACCACTAAACCAACAGGCTATTCATTAAATAAACAAATAAAAAAAACTAGTTTTAATTTTTTATTATTATGTCGGTCTCATTGTTCAATAATAATATCTAGAAGGGGTTGATCTAATTTGACGGGAACTTGCAGATAGTCGATGATATGAGCAGTAATTCAGCTACTTCTATTAATAACTTTTATTATTCAAAAGATAGGTGTGTGAAAAAAAATTATCAAAATCGGACTACTCAGTAAAAAGTTATACGTGGTCATACATAAAAAAAATATACGCGTCGACTTAAGAACCTACTCTGTTTTTTCGTCGGTTAATAAATTTCAAACAATTTTAAAATTTTAAACCACCAAAAGCGACCAAAACCGTGAATAATACCGCGGAGTGCAGTCAGTACTTACTAAAACAATATTTATTATAGAAATAAAAACCCGATTGCTTGAAAGTTTATGAACCATAAACAGAAATACAAGCATCACAATATCTATATAATATTGGACTTACTAATGCATTGTTTTGTAAACTTACTAAACTAGCTAAATGCAAGATAGGCAACAGTCTGTGGAATGCGGAGGGCAATTATGGGACCCATTTATGACTAGGTTCGGCCTAAATTATAAAATAGTACTAGTTTTCTTGGATACATTGCTCTCTGTCGTATTTTTATTTAAGCCTAGCAGTGAGTCTACTCTGCGTAAAGGAAAGCATGAGTTGTAGAATCCAGGAGTAGGGGTCACCATCCTCATTGTGAGTACAGATGATATTGGGCTTCCGGTATCAAACTCACCAACAAAATACGACAGCATGAATTTTGTATTTTTTAAATTGGTTGTCAGCGTTTCTCTACTAACTATAAAACCCTTTCCTTCACCCTTCTCTATCAACATGGTTATACTTATACACATTTCGGTGCCTAACTTTAACCATGTTAAACCTAGGCACAAGAGTTCAAAATGGTTAAACTTATTTTGAATCAGTCATACCTCGAACATGCGGTCACAATCGTTTGAGCACGTGCCGGTATAGCGTAGTCAGTAGTGGTTTAAGCGTTCACCACGCCATTTCATACTGCGTTGAGTGTCGTGAGCTTAAACGACAACACTTGCCACAAATTATTGGTGTAGGAGTACTCTCCAGTGGCACAGGATATATTCTAATGCGGGAGTTATCTTTAAAAAAACTTTTCTTTATTTATATCTGGAAACCTGATGATAGATAACTTACAAAATTACACTCTGACACTTCCTGACTCAAACAAAATGAAAACTTTACTGATTGTTTTAGTGATGTCCTGCCGTCTGTAGAACCGGGATACCTTCTTAATGAACTTCCTGAGAATGCACCTGAGCAACCAGAAGACTGGAAAGATATACTAAAAGACTTCAATCAAGCTATACTTCCAGGTGTAAGTAGATACTAAATGAGCGAAGTTGTCTCTGACAACATTATATATTCAAATTTAAGTACATTGTTTGTACATAAGACCTGTAAGATATTATGGAACTTAATGCAAAAGTTATATTTTTACGTTTTACGAATAATGTCTAGCGCTCAAAACGAAATCTTAATATTTAATGAAGTAAAAGTAGAGTAACTAAAGTAACTATATAATTAGTATTGAAGGATTTAATTGTTTTTTGTTTTCCAGATCACCCACTGGCAATCTCCACGGTTCCATGCGTTCTATCCAACCGGCACATCTTACGCCAGCGTTATCGGCAGCATGCTCTGTGATGGTTTAGGCGTTGTGGGATTTAGCTGGGTAAATTAATAATTTCAACTGAATAATACATACAACCACAACCACATAGAATCACGCTAATTATATCTATTTAAACAACTGTCCCTCAAAGTATGAAAACGAATCAGCCGAGTTTTAATTTACTCAGCGCCTAAAAAACCTTGAACAACACTATAGGCGCTATGCGTCAAACGAATTCAAGTGTTAAGGCTCTAATAGTTACTATAGGCGCACACTATACTATCAAGACAGTATACATGTCTGTTACCTAACTGACTAACTCAAATATAAAAAATACTGGTTACTTAGTTTCTTGAATTGGCTCTGTCCTTCGTTCGGCATTATTAGGGTTAGGCTGTTCTGTGGAACAAAGTATGGAGCCAGCCAACAATAATAACAATTTTATTAGAAATCAGGACTAGCTCTAGTCCTGATTTCTAATAAAATCAATCAATAGAGGGCTTTATCTAAGGAGTGCTAAATTTAATTATTTAAATGTATCCTACCATATTTTTGTGGTCATAAGATCCGTATGAAGTATACTTCTTCCAGTAAATATTTTTTGTATTGTTTTTATAGTCTTAAATTTAAATTTCTCAAAAAGGGTAATATAAGTTAATTAAACTTAAAACCAATAAGTTTAAAGTTTAATTTACTTTACTTTGTTAGTCAGTTACTACAAACAAAACATTGCATTTAGTAAAACTTAAAAGGATTCGTATAAAGATAAATTGCAATATATCAAGTAATCATAACATTATAAAGAAGTTTTTAAACTAATGTTATATATTTACACATTATAAAAAAAATCATTACTTATAAAATAATTTTGTTTCGATACAAAATTAGTTGTGGTCAGATAACTTTAAGCTTAATATTACTCAATTCTTTCACAGATGGCAAGCCCTGCGTGTACAGAACTGGAAGTAGTTACAATGAACTGGTTAGGCAAACTTCTTGGTCTGCCCGAAGAATTTTTGAACAGTTCTAGTGGACCTGGTGGAGGAATTATCCAGGTAAAGCACTGAACGTGCGCCTTGTATAAGTTTGTTATTTCAGGAAGGAATCGGTCATCAAAACCGTGTATTAATTTTTGCAATTATGGACTATGTGATAACTAACTTTTAAACTTATATTTTATATATAAATATTTTATTATGATTTGACTGCCTCGTTGGTCTAGTTTAGCGTATGCGGCTGCAGATCAAGAGGTCTCGGGTTCGATTCCCGGGTCAGACCAAATATTACTTGTGTGATTCACAAATATTTGTTTCGGAGTCTGGGTGTTTCCTATGTATAATATGTATGCATTTACAAAAAAAAAGTATGTTTATGTATTGATATCAGTTGTCTAGTACCCATAACACAAGCTCTGCTTATCTTGAGACTAGATGATGTTGTGTGTCAGATGTCGAAAATATAAAAAAAAAACTAGGGTCATGTTTTGGAACAAATGGACCGACTTGAATAATGTGACAGTACAGCATCACAGTAAACAGGCTCAATATTTCGTTTACCTCCCTCTACAGTATAATGCTTACTATGTTGTAGTGTGTGGCTGGTATTGCCCCAAATACAGCTGAATTGAGGTTTGTACTTTGAATGATTAAAAGAGTTGAGTCATCGAACTTACGCATTAGAAACAACAGTATTTTCTTGATAAATGTTTTTTTTTTATATTTAAGTCTACCAGGCAAAACGTATATATGTATATGATATGTAGATATCTAAAACGAATTTAATTGTAGTGTTATACTTTTATAACTTCTAACATTAAGCCAACCAAAATTATATTTATTGCAGGGTTCAGCAAGTGAAGCAACTCTTGTTGGACTACTGGTTGCCAAAGACAAGACTGTTCGTAAACTAATTCGGAACGATTCAAACATCGACGAAGATGAAATCAAACCCAAACTAGTAGCTTATACCTCTAGCCAATGCAATTCATCGGTTGAGAAGGCTGGTTTATTAGGTTCGATGAAAATGCGACTACTAAAAGCTGATGCTGATGGAAGGCTTCGAGGAGAAACTCTTAAAAAAGCTTTTGAAGAAGACAGACAACAAGGTCTAATACCGTGTTACGTTATTGCTAATCTAGGCACTACTGGTACTTGCGCATTTGACCCCTTATATGAATTGGGACCAATATGTAAGGAAGCTGATGTTTGGTTGCACGTAGATGCTGCCTATGCAGGCTCTGCTTTTATTTGTCCAGAGTACAGACATTTGATGAAAGGTGTTGAGTATGCGGATTCATTTGATATAAATCCTCATAAATGGATGAATGTCAGTTTCGACTGCTCAGCAATGTGGGTTAAAAACGGGTACGATCTTATTCGTGCATTTAATGTTCAGAGAATTTACTTAGACGATGTTCAAACAGATATAAAAATTCCTGACTATCGTCACTGGCAAATACCTCTTGGTCGTCGATTTCGAGCGATGAAATTATGGACGGTGATGAGAATTTACGGAGCCGAAGGTCTGAGAAATCAGATCCGTAAACATATAGATCTTGCACAATATTTTGCAAAGTTGGTGCGAGCAGATGACAGATTCCTAGTAGAGCCAGAACCGTCCATGGGATTAGTGTGTTTCAGACTTAAGGAAGGTGACACTATCACAAAAAAATTACTTGAAAACTTGACAAAGAAAAAGAAGATATTTATGGTGGCAGGTACCTATAGGGATAGATATATTATTAGATTTGTCGTCTGTTACCGTTTAACGAGAAAGGAAGACATCGATTACAGCTGGAAACAAATACGGGATGAAGCCGACTCTTTACGTACAGACAAAATACATAAGAAACCGCAAATAGCAGCAATTGACTCATTAGTTGGAATAGACGTTTCTGAGAAGTCTAAATAAAATAAGCTAATTAGGATGAATAACGTCAGTGATGACAAAGTATTTGTACGTACGTCTATAGGTCCCTAGTGTGTATAAAATGGTGTATGTAAGAGACCAGATAGAATTTCGAAAGTCTTTACAATAGTAAGCTTAGTCATAATCTTGATCTGTCTATGCGATATTGATAAATGATGTTGCTATTGGTTCACAGTTAATAAAACAATTCATATGTATAAAATCTTTTACTCTTTGGTTTCGCAACAAGTCCCGGTGCTAATAGCATATGCGTCATAATACGGAGAACGGTTATATGCAGCTACAAGTACGGCTGACGCAGATACCGTATGAATAACCTTTGGGTAAACAATGTTCCTGGCAGACAATAGTCTCGGTAGGTTCCTCAAATTCACAAGTAACTCGTCCATGTATGCTTGAATCTGAAATAGAAAGTAAAAGTTAAATAGAAAATAACTTTAATATTGAAATTATTGGCCTTGTTTAGCAGTTTACATATACCATTATGTGTTACTAATTTCTTGTGTACCTTTACACAAATGACTATAACTTTAATTTAATTTAAACTAGTCATACATGTTAATAATGTTTGGGAAAATTGCTGTATTCACTTTGTTATTACAACTTGAATGGCTAATTTAAATTCAAGGTAGGTACGTAGCTGCTAAAAAAATCTTGTCATACAGAATTAGATTGCATTAATTTTAATGTATATTAATATACTTTCTATCATTTTTATATTCTCACTACATAGTATTTAACTTACCATTGTTGATTTGCAACAATTAACAAACTAACGTAAGACAAGACTAGTGCGTACATCAAGTTTCTAGAATGAGTTAACGGAACACACGAAAAGGAAGTCTAATTTCAATAAAATACGAACAAAAATCATTAATTATTATTATATTAACAAAGATTTAAGGAAGAAGTAAGTACGTACCTTCACTATCGCTTCTACTAATTGATATATAATTTTCAGAAGCCTCCTTATTTTCAATGACACCAATCGAACTTGCCGATGTTATTTGTATAAAATAAGTGAATAATGCAACAACGAGAATTATCAATTGCATTTTATTGGCGACACCCATTTTGTTGTTATTCTTTGCTTCGTAAAAGGGGTTATATTAATAAAAATCGTAGACACGTTACGCCACTTTACCGCTCGGATCCGAAGTGCAAAGTGCGGCAAGGTCAGCAAAGCGGCTTTATATATAAGCATGGATTATCGCTACTAGGAAATTTTCACAGCATACGATGAGTAATCCAAGTGTTGGTTTATTTAAACGGTAACACTGGATTTTAAAATTGTAAAATGAATAAAATCGCACAATAAGGAAAAATTTATTAATATTTACAATTAGGTAAATACCAGTTAATTCGTTTATCGCCTATTTTAATTCATGGAATTAAGAGACATCTGAAATGATGGTGGCTTTTTTGAATTGCAAGTTTAAACATTACTATTACTAATTGTAAAAACCCTGGCGGATCATCACCTCACTGGGTTTAATGGCAGTTTCTCATCGGACTCAAACCGGCAAAAACTAAGGACTATTCTGTCAAGGTATTGCTGTTTAGTAAGGTATGCCGAGTACGTGGCGTCATATTAGCTGTGCTTCTGTCAGAGCCAAGAATCACGTCCTTTCACCATTATTTATTCCTTATTTTTTATTGTTACTACAATAAAAAATAAGGAATGTATTTACATTACATTACATTACTATGTAAAATATGTAAAATTGAAATATGTTTCAATATTGACATGGACTGCCTTGTTGGTTTAGTGGTTAGCATATACGGCTGCTAATCCAGAGGTCTCAGGTTCGATTCCTGGGTTGGACTAAATGTTTGTGTGATCCTTAAATTTTTTTTTTCTGATTTTGGGTGTTTTCTATGTATAACATATATGTATTTACCAAAAAAAAGTATGTTTATGTATTTATAACAGTTGTCTAGTATGTACCCATTTTTTTTTATCGTGTGGAAACTCATCATGGACCGTCACCCCGCCGGGGTTTTCTTCGGCGAGGCGGTGAGTCGGACTCGAAAAACCACACGATGTACCCTCTTTTAGGGAAAAGGAGGAGTCCAGGGTGAGATCTCCTTCTGGACTCCTCCCAGCGCCTGCCCACTCCTGTTGCGGGCTCCGTCTTTTGTAGACCCTCTCTTAGGTAGCGTCCAGCACACACGGACGCCACCCCCGCGGCTGGCCAACTAATGCGGGTGGAGGGAAAACCACCGGGTGGAGGGACTTGATGGCGTTGTGTGTAAGATGTCCAAAAAAATGTTTTTTATTTATTTGTTATACGCTGTATATGCTAATTAATTAAAGTTTGGGAATAGATTTCAGAGTTTTTTTTTTTTATTAAACCTTTGTAGGTGTCAGCTAGATTTGCGTAATTTATTTTATTTTTGTTTATTTTTATTTTTAGAGTTTGGATTGATTAAGTAGAGTAATAGACTGTAAACGAAGACCATTACAGCAAAGAGCAAGTTATAAATGATCACAAATCAGAAATCACAGGCATCTTAAGCCTACGTAGAGCCCGTGTGCAATCATTACCCTTTGTTAAGGGTGTGGTCAAAATAGAAAAGGAACATAGAAAAATGGAAAATTTATCATATCAAACTACATAAATGGTACGTCAATGTAACAAAATGAAAATTGTAAAAAAAATACTATCATACTAACTTCGGTCAATTCCGTCCATTACTGACCTATATAACCATCACTTCCATCCTCTGCAAGTCCTCGAACGGATTATCAACAAACAATTATTCCGCTATCTGGAGAATCACTTCTTGCCAAAGCGATGCACTGGATGCACAGGTGCACTTCTAGCGTACGACATATACCTTACGGTAAGGCTTTTGATAGAAATTTTGTGAGTCTTTGGTCATTAGTCTCAACATAGTCAAAGCGTTCAATAGGGTCTAATATAATTTGTTCCCTTCGGCTCCCCACTTTTTAGAATAAATAACTATACACACACTTTACTATATACACTACAGAATAAACTCGGTATCCGGGGTGTAGTTAGTAGACGAGATCTTAGTAGGTACATTGATAGCGTTGTTAAGGTGGTCTCGCGAGATGTACAGAGTAAGACTCTTCTTCTTGCCCGACCATCTATTGTTTTTTATATTATATAAGACACAGATTCGTTCCTGAATCCATCCAATATATCTATTTTACTCGTTTAAATGCTGTTTTAACAGGTCACAAAGAACTATTGAGAAACAGATGTATTATCTCCCTCCAATACAAAGGGAGGATGCTAATCGGTGAGCGAATGTCTGTATCGCGATTCAGGATTAGCAGTCACTCCGTATAGTAGTGTATCTTCGGAAAAAGGTGCTGTTGCAAGTTTACGCTTGCGCTGTATGTAGAAGTCACCACAGAAATTTATTTAACTTATTTCATCCTGTTAAGTTCTCCCGTTTTCCCTAATGCTGTTCCTGAGGCTGTAATCTCCAAGATGCATGTTCTCTTTACAATTCGCGTACGTCTCATGAACCTATACGTTTGTGTTGCAATTGTCCTATTGTATAAGGGCTTAGCCTTCTTGAAAATTAATTATCTGCTGGAAACTACTCCTACTTGGCATTGCCCCCGAGAAAGTTTTGTTATTTGACAAAGACCTGAAGTTGGTCGCAGACTCCGTTATTAACGTTTATCTCAATAAGAATCAGTTGAGACAGGTGAGTCTGTTTGTGTGTGAGTGCGTATTTTACGGGATATGGATCGTTCTACTTGATGGATCCCGTGATGGTGAGTTGAGCATACAGTGTTTGTTGGCTTAACAGCCACCACACACTGTATCTTATCACCGTCAGCTTGGTTGGCCCCTTTACTTAAGTCGGGTGTTTCCGAAGTAGCACACATTCAGCAATGCGTGGGGTGAAAGTCATTCGTAGCCAAAGCGAGTTTTGTCTGAGTCTGGTGTATGGTTGCACGCATTGCCCTAACTTGGGCACTTTGCTGGATGACGATTTTAATCGAAATACTTTATATCGATTTACTTCATATTTACATGTTTACTTAAAAAATACTCAATTCTTTAAATCAATGCTTACGTCGAAAAAATACAACAAATCGGATGATCCCTAACTCAATGTGCGACTTATTAAGGGTATCGTTTCCATAATTGCTCGAAAAAGCACTTACGGTTATGACAAGAGAAACAAATTAATTCATTATTTGACAGTAAAAAAAATATCTCAGTTTCTTAATAAATCAATCTATAGAGAAACCGAGTAAAGTTACTAATACGATTATTTATTTTCGAGAAAAAAATCATCAACAGTGACTAAAATCACCGAAATCGACCTTTTCTGTTTGGAATCAATCTAGTATTATGTTGCTTTATTTGAAATAAATATTTTATTAGTTGCAAGAAAAAAGTACAAAAAAGAGATTAAGCATTTAAGGTTTCTATTAATTCTCACCAGAAAGTCATAATTTAATCTTAAACATCATTAATTTTTAGCGGCAAAAGTTCCATACATTTTAGTATGGAGAAATAATTTGCAATAAAACAGAGTTCACGCGATCTAAAAATTCAGTGTTCTCCGAATATTCAAGGCGAGCGCACGCTCGTTTTTAGCTCCACACGCACTGTCACGCACACAGAGATTTGATTGTTTACATACGACGACGTGACTGTGTGTAACTTTTGATAATATTTGGTAGGTCTGAGAATAGACACACCAATCTTTATATTTTAAATTATTATTAACCAACTTCAAAAAAGGAGTATTATTTGTGTTTTTTTTATTGTACATTCATTGATTACTCTGTCAATTGTGGACCGATTATTAAAATTCATTTTATATGACTGCCTCGGTGGCGCTGTGGTAGCGTATGCGATTGAGGTCTCGGGTTCGATTCACGGGTCGGACCAAATGTTTATGAGATCCACAAAAATTTTTTTTTAGGTGTTGGGTTTTTTCAGTCTTAGTTTATAGGGAAACCCTAAAATTTTATAAGCACGTTATAATACGCTCCTATAAATAGTTATTATGTATATATTTTTTATTTTGTAATGCTATTCCAGACGCAATATCTGGTAGCCATCATTTCATAATGATGAGCTGATGGTGGAAGATATAACTTTTTAACGGTCAGGAGTTTTAAAATTATTATTGACTTTTATTACTTTCTGACTTTTATTATTTATTGACTGCCTAGGTGGCAGTAGTAGCGCATGCGACTACTTTGCTTGAGTGAGGTTTCGGGTTCGATTCCCGTGTAGGACCAAATATTTGTGTGATCCGCAAATATTTATTTCGGGGTCTGGGTGTATTCTATAGGTAAGCAACAAAAAAAGTATTTTTATGTATTTATATCAGTTGTCGAATCAATAATATAAGCTCTGCTTAGTTTGGGACTGGATGATGTCGTGTGTAAGATGTTCGAAATAGTTGTTTATTTATTATTGTAATATATATCATACTGCCTTGTTGGTCTTGTGGTCAGCGTATGCAACTGCTAACCAAGAGGTCTAGGGTTCGATTCCCGGGTCGGACCAAATGTTTGTATGATCTGCAAATATTTGTTTCGGAGTTTGGGTGTTTTCTATGTATAATATGTATTTATGAAAAAAAGTATGTTTATGTATTATAAACTGCGAAATAAATTTTTACACGAATATTTGGTAGATGATATTCTGTGTCATTCGTCTGAAATATTTATTTATTGTTATTTATTATAAACTAGCTTTCTGCCTGCGGCTTCGCCCGCGTGGAATTCGTTTATATCGCACGACACGGTAAGAGTAGATGAAACAATCTTACCTGATTTTATGTTTGATAATAAGGAACTTCGACACAAACTTTCGTCCCCTATTTCAAACCCTTCTACCTTTATTTTCGCGATAAAAAGTATTCTATGTTCTTTCCCAAGTTCAGTTCTATCTTCATACCAAATTTCATCAAAATCGGTTCAATGGTTTAGACGTGAAAGCGTAACAGACAGACAGACAGAGTTACTTTCGCATTTATAATATTAATATTATTAGTAGGGATATGTGTGTTACCTTTAGTCGATCTTTCAAGATGTTCAGCTGATGATAGAAAGTAATACTACTCAATGGTTTGGTCTTGGAGAATTATTATTTCACTTTTATACGTATGTATAAACCGCTAGTCGTATTTATGTTTTACTAGCTTTTGCCCATGGCTCCGCCCGCGAGTGTGTCGATTTTCGTAAAAAGTAGCCATGTCCTTTCTCGAGGTCCTATATATCTCTATTTCACATTTATTTTAGTAAAATTATTGCGTAAATGAGCCGTTTGCATTAAATATATTAAAAAAAAACACAGTCCTCTGCCTCTTCAACCTGTCTATTAAACTCAAAACATAACGTAACTTAAAAACTACTGCACCGATTTTCATGATGTTTGCAGCAATGGATAGATTGGTTTTAAAGGAGGGTATAATTTGTCAAATTTTAAATGTTTTATAAATACCTATAAGACCACGTATCGTTAAACACACATAATAAAATCTTACACTGAGAGTCACTAGTGTAAGATTACGGCCAATTACGGGTGCGACCTGGATGAACGCTCTGACTGCCTCGTTGGTCTAGTGGTTAGCGTATGCGGCTGCTGATCAAGAGGTCTCGGGTTCGATTCCCGAGTCGGACCAAATATTATTTGTGTGATTCACAAATATTTACACTGAGAGTCACTAGTGTAAGATTACGGCCAATTACGGGTGCGACCTGGATGAACGCTCTGACTGCCTCGTTGGTCTAGTGGTTAGCGTATGCGGCTGCTGATCAAGAGGTCTCGGGTTCGATTCCCGAGTCGGACCAAATATTATTTGTGTGATTCACAAATATTTGTTTCGGAGTCTGGGTGTTTTCTATGTATAATATGTATGTATTTACAAAAAAAAAGTATGTTTATGTATTTATATCAGTTGTCTAGTAGTACCCATAACACAAGCTCTGCTTAGCTTGGGACTAGATGATGTTGTGTGTCAGATGTCCAAAACCTATAATAATTACGTTTCCTCTAATATAAACTGAAATATTAATAAAAAAAAATGTTAAAATGTTAAATGTATAATACATTTAAAATATTTATTTAAATAATATTGTGTAATAAACAATTTTATTCTACATATTTCATGTAGAATAAAATTGTTTTAAATGTCTACAGTATTTATTATGATAAGGATTAATATTACATTGTTCCAAATTACTTTGAAATTATTATTCACAAATAAATTAATAAAGAAATATTAAAAAGTATAATTAAAAAAGCATTACTGTAGGTTATTCCTAATTTATGTAACTTGTAAACTTTTGTCAATATTGGCTTTATTTATGTGTTCCTTTAAAATAATAAAATAACATTAATAAATCTTCCTTAAAAGGTAACCTTAATTATGATGAACACCGTATTTAAATACCTTGCGTATTTAAAAGGATCTGAGTTGACAGACAATGCACGCGAGCGATTTTATTTTATACTGTGTAAAATTATTTTATAATCTTTGACCATTCGATTGGTATACAGAAAGTATTATGACTTTCTGTACTGAATGAATCCTACGGGCTTTACGTTATGGCAAGATACATTGCGTGCGTTGTAAGACATTAAAATACGTTCTACAAAGGCGAACAGTTGATGGATATTTAACATAAGCAAAAAACCGAAAGTCGGTGATTGCTTGCTACGGTATGTATGCGACAGTGCGCGATGCGTCTGTGTGCATGTAAAATATGTATGTGGGTGTTCAATCACAAATTCTCACGCTTGGTGTCGCGGGCCTTAAGTATTTTGTTCATTTTTAGGGTTCCGTAGTCAGATGGCAAAAAACTGAACCCTTATAGATTCGTCATGTGTGTCTGTCTGTCTGTCCGTCCGTATGTCACAGCCACTTTTTTCCGAAAGCATAAGAAGTATACTTTTGAAACTTGGTAAGTAGATGTAATCTGTGAACCGCATTAAGATTTTCACATAAAAATAGAAAAAAACAATACAATTTGGGGGTCCCCATACTTGGAACTGAAACTCATATTTTTTTTTTATCAAAACTATACGTGGGGTATCTATGGATAGGTGTTCAAAAATGATGTTGAGGTTTCTAATATCATTTTTTTCTAAACTGAATAGTTTGTGCGAGAGACACTTCCAAAGTGGAAAAATGTGTGTGTGTGTGTGTGTGTCCTGTAACTTCTAAAATAAGAGAGTGATAAAACTAAAAAAAATATTTGTTGTACAGTACCATGCAAACTACCAACGAAAATTGGTTTGAACGAGATCTAGTAAGTAGTTTTTTTTTAATACATTTTAATTTTATTTTTAATTAATTGTTTTTTTAACATTAATCGTAAACCGCAATTTACCTTTCATTCAATCAATACACTATTATAAAAACATCGATCAAAATTACAACGAACTACAAGAACTTTTATATGATGTTACTTGCTGATACGGAACCCTTCATGGGCGAGTCCGACTCGCACTTGGCCGCTTTTTTTTACGTAGGGTTCAGTTATAACGTCCGGCATAACACAGGCGCTGGTTCATATTCCAAAAATCTATATCAAAACCGCACACCCTGCACCATATGAAAAGACGTCCCTGAATAAGATTAACGAATCACATAACTCTTAAAAAGTTATCAAACTTTTCTGATTATATTTAATGCCTACTCTGTAGAACGTAATTCTTAAAATATTATTTGTACTCATTTCATTAAACATTCTCTCGTTTTTCTGCATCATAAATCAATATTCAAATTACATCTTGGACTAATAGAGAAATAATACTAATATTACTACTAACATTAGGTACTACTACTGCCTACTATAACTACTTTAACTAATAGTAACACTGGCATCAATGGTGCAATTCTATTCTAGGTATTTGCGACATATTGTATCATAGTTTAAAGTCCTTTCATAACTATTTATGTTACTACAAAATAGTGAAAACATATATGGTTTTACGAGAACATGTTAGGTAGGTTTTGCTTTATAGTTAACCTACATTTCTTTGCCATCGAAATTACCATTTGCAATATCCATGTGTTGTAATCGACTTGCAAATTGGGTAAATGTGTTTTTAAGGACTGTGTAATATAGGTTTTTGTGCCTTTATTAGTATATAGGGTAAGTATAATTAGTTGAAAGTATTTAATAGTATACACATTTTTATAAAAACTAAATAATGTTTTGTACTGTTGGTAACTCTAGCATGCACTTCAGTGTTTCTCGCAAACCAAGGCGCACCACATAGTATTTTTAAATATATTTTGAAAACGCTATAATATTTGGACATTGGAGTGACTAGCTCATTCCCAGAGCTCTATCCCCTACGTCTAGATAGGCTTCAGTATGGATTCATAGATTAACAGTTCTGTACCTTAGAGGTATACAACATTGAGTGGCTAAATTCAAATATGACAGGAGAGCCAAAAATGCACGAAGTGAAATTTTGAATGTAATTCTGAAACGGTTAAAATAAAGGCAGAGTAATTAACTTAGCTATATATTTTATAATAAATAGAGGGAATTATCATGAATTACACATAATTACGATAAATCAATCTATTTTTCTAACATCATTGGAGATCATATACCTACCCTGTTAATATTTGTATACCTCTTCTGTTAATATTTGTGCATTGTATATCTCTTTTCATAGGCGACGTAGGACTTAATGCTTTGTATCATTATGTAGAACTTGTTCTTGGGATTTCAATGGTTGAATAAATTCAGTTTCGACAAAATGTGGAGTTATTATTGTATAACTCTGAGGTAGAGTTTATTCTCTAAGCTAAATGACGACTGTCTGCCAATAAGCCAGTGGAGCTCTCTGAGTTTCCTGTTCGCCTGGTCTCTTTTGGATTTTATATGTTCTCGCTAAGTAACTCAAAGAGATGACTCAAAAACTCCAGCAAAAAATATAAAGAAAGACTGCAACGATATGAAAATAAACTAGCGGTAACGTTACTATGTCACCTCACCTCACCTCTAACTATAGACTAAAAAGAAAGCCGCTGGCGTCAGTATAATAACCCTAACACAGAGATGACACATCATAGGGTGTGAAGAATCTACAACTTATAACAAAACATCTCAAATCTGATTAATACAAAAGGGCTGATTGCAGACATAAAAAAGTATGGCTTATTCCTAAGAAGGATTTATACTCATGGTAATGGGAAGCTGTCAATTGTGAGCAACATCGGACCGGTTGTTGGCCAGAAGCAGCTGTGGACGACTTTTGGCTCAGATGTGATGACAATGAGCCAAGGGCTAATGTATGACAAAAGTCTATAAATAAATACCACATGATAATGGGGTCTTTGAGTAGATATACGTCTTTAAACTAATTTAAGCAAACCGTATTTTAATGCGTACATTAGATATGTGTGATAATTAAATGCAGTTATAGCTGATATTGTAGTTAGCTATTATCAACCAAATATTGATATTTTATAGAACGTGTTATAATGATTTTTAGAAGTAACTGTACGAAGTCTGTGTAAGCACAATTACAGGACAAACATGAATAAACGTGCCATATTAGAGACGCTACGGAACGTGTTAATTACTTCTGTAAGCATTTTATAAAATCTCAAATAAACAATGTAACAGAAAAATGTAGAAGTAATAAATAATTGCAAAGTACGAAGTAGGGTACAATGTTAAGTAAATAAGTAAGAATAGTTTTGTCACGCATCTCAAATATCTACATGATACAGGATAGTGTGTATGTTGGCCAAACTCGAAAATCCCTTACATACCTACTTGTTTAAATAGTAGTAAATACTGTAAATAGTAAATTAGATACAATGTATCGTAATAATATCATTTAGAAGTCAACGGAGTTTTGTTATTGAAAAATGTTTTTGAATCATCACAACTTTCTTTGCTTCGAAGGTTGAAATTTGAATATTTATTACAAAATTTAAATGAGAGGTCGTGTAATGTCAATTGCAATCATTTGTGTATGCATCATTGATACATTAATTCATCAGTGGTAGGCATATTTAATAAACAAGTGCGTGTCAGGCCACGTACAGGAAAGGGTTCCTCAGTCACCCATAATGGTACGTGGATTAGAAATCGTATCCAATGTATAATTGTTATGTTTACGTATTAATGCGTTAATTTTGTATGACATTTTCCAAGTAAGTACATTGTAAAAGTTAAGCCTCTATAACTCCTGAACTAACAAGGTCATCTAATTCGTTATAGTTTTCCTTTTAAGTTCATTATATGGACCACTATCACGAATTTTTCTAGATTTTTGAGCCAGCCGTTTAGCTTTTAGAGGGGAGGGACGTCCTATTTTTACAAAAAAGTGGCCTTTAAAGTGGAATTTCTCGCAAATGGATATTTAAATCAAAAAATCGTCTTGAAAACCCTGAATTGTTTTTAAAAGACCTATCTAATGATACCCCACATGATGGGGTAGCCGCGAGAAAAAAAAACATCCCCACTTTACGTGCAAGGGAGGTACCCCAAATAAAAATATTTTTCATAATTTTATTGTAGCACTTTGTCGACGTAATTACAATACATATTCATGCAAAGTTTCATCTTTCTAATACTTACCGTTTGGACGACGGACGGACGGACGGACGGAGGGACGGACGGACATGACGAATCTATAAGGGTTCGAAGTCATAAACTTCGGAACCCTAAAAACTAACTTTCACCCGCAGTTCCGCCCATGTCTATGTCAGATCGCGATAAAAAGTAGCCTATGTCCTTTCTCATACTGACTATCTGGGTAGAAAATTTCATTTAAATCGCTGTAGTGGTTTTTGAGTTTATAGCGAACACACAGACAAACGCAGCTACGGACTTTATTTTATCTATACAAATAAATAAAATTGGAGTGTTTGCTTGTAATAACAATTATCCAGTTTTTTACTAAGTACATATCAAAGTACTTACGGTACCAAAGTATCTGCGGTATCCAAAATTGAATTTTTGAATTTTTTGTTTGTCTGTCTGTCTGTCTGTCAGTTCCGGGTAATCTCTCACTGGCAAATGGCTGATGACATAAGGAGTACCTTATGCTAATTTTTTTTTACTAACTTCACTCTACGGCGTTACTCGAGATTGATAACAATGACTCAGCTATTATATTAATATGTAGCGATACCTATATTGTGATTGAGAACTTTGCAGGCGCGGTCCGAAGGGGGGGGTCAGAGGGGACATGACCCCCCCCCAAAACCTAAGGTCAAATTAAATAAACTTGTTCGGATTAGGCATTTTTATTTTCTTCGTATTGTCAAGAAAGTATCTGAATATGGATTAAAAAGTGGAAACGGGAGGTCACAAAAAATTTTGATACGAAACTTCCTAAGTGTGTAGTTTCTACCATCGAAGCTTGTGATGATGATATACCAAATATAAAGACATTTCTCAAAATTCTGGCAACTCTTTCCATAAGTGGTGCGACAGCAGAGCAATCCTTTTAGGCTTAGGATCTAAGATACCTATTTTTTATTAGTGTAGTGAGTGACCCCCTCCAAAATTTCAAGCTGCGACCGCGCCTGGAACTTTGTAGTGTTATATATTAATGTTAATAAATTAATTTTAAAATTAGTAGTAAAATTAGTAATGCTGTCGATTGGCTCTTGTAATTATTAACTATTCTTGTAACCGAGATACAGTGATGTTTGTTTTCCTCTTACTTATACATTTCAGAACATGCTGTAATTAATAGTTTCAATAATTTAAGTACAATATTATAATATTTTCACCATTTATTTACTTGGTAATATGTATTATCAAACAAAATTTAGTTCAAGAACCAAAAATAACGCATTAGATTTTTACATAAAAATAGAAAAAAAACAATGCATTTTGGGGGTCCCCATACTTGGAACTGAAACTAAAAAAATTTTTTTTCATCAAACCTATACGTGTGTGGTATCCGTGGACAGGTGTTCAAAAATGATGTTGAGGTTTCTAATATCATTTTTTGTGTGAGAGACACTTCTAAAGTTGAAAAATGTGTGTGTGTGTGTGTCCCTCTAACTTCTAAAATAAGAGAGTGATAAAACTAAAAAAAATATATGTTGTACATTACCATGCAAACTACCAACGAAAATTGGTTTGAACGAGATGTAGTGAGTAGTTTTTTTTTTTAATACGTCATAAATCGTAACACGCAATTTACCTTTCATCCCATCAATACACTAGTATAAAAACATCGATGAAAGTTACAACGATCTACAAGAACTTTTATATGATGTTACTTGCTGATACGGAACCCTTCATGGGCGAGTCCGCCTCGCACTTGGCCGCTTTTTATATATACCTATTCATTTCATTCTTTTGTCGATTTACTGAGTTTCACTATCGTATGTGAATTGCACACACACCTTTTTAGGGTTCCGTAGCCAAATGGCAAAAAACGGAACCCTTATAGATTCGTCAAGTCTGTCTGTCTGTCTGTCTGTCTGTCTGTCCGTCCGTATGTCACAGCTAATTATTTCCGAAACTATAAGAGCTATAATGTTATAATTTGGTCAGTCGATGTATTCTGTGAACCGCATTAAGATTTTTACATAAAAAAAGAAAAAAAACAATACACTTTGGGGGCTCCATACTTGGAACTGAAACTCAAAAATTTTTTTTTCATCAAACCTATACGTGTGGGGTATCTATGGATAGGTGTTCAAAAATGATGTTGAGGTTTCTAATATCATTTTTTTCTAAACTGAATAGTTTGCGCGAGAGACACTTTCAAAGTGGAAAAATGTCTGTCCCCCCCCCTCTAACTTCTAAAATAAGAGAGTGATAAAACTAAAAAAAATATATGTTGTACATTAACATGCAAACTACCAACGAAAATTAGTTTGAACGAGATCTAGTGAGTAGTTTTTTTTTTAATCCCTACCTAATATTATAAATGCGAAAGTACCTCTGTCTGTCTGTCTGTTACGCTTTCACGCCTAAACCACTGTACCGATTTTGATGAAATTCGGTATGATGATAGAACTGAACTTGGGAAAGGACATAGGCTACTTTTTACTGCAATAATCGAGATACAAAGACCAAAGCTAGGTGATTATAAAAATACATAAATCGAAGATGTCAAAATGTATCACTGTTTACCTCCTGTCAAAACTTCACAGGTTGCTAGGAATAACACACTTGCATGGCAACCATAATGATAGTTTGTAAATGACATATAGACCAGTAGACCAGAGTAGATAATTTTTGAAAACAAATAAAAGGGTTGGGTTTCGAAATACGTCACCTGAATCTGAGGGTTTTGGTGGTGTAGGGGGCTTAAGGGAGTTAGTCTTAATCCCCCCCAAGTAATTTTGGCTGCCGGAGTTGCGTCTAAATATTTTTAAAAAAAATTCAAAAATTCTTAAATACAATTGCAATTATGCAAAACGGAACGTATTTTTATGTTTTAGTACAGTTTTTAAAATGTAATTTTTAGTTTTTATATGAAAAACGTGAAACGAAACGCAACATTTTGACACTAATTGACAGCAAATTTCAAATTTATGTGTCATTCCTTTGCTTTCGAGTTTAAGTGAATGTGTTCTTCCGTATCGATTTGTGTTTTTTCTACGACTTGGCTACGTTCTTGGATTCTGTTTGGATTGCTTTACTGTAATTAATTAATCAAGGTAATTATATTGGCACAATCCGACTTCATTGGGTTAGGTTAGATGGGTAAGGCGGGAGCGTAGCGCAGCGAAGCTGCCGCCTTACCCATCGTGGTTATTTTTTTTTAAACCACCCAGAAATAGGAGCCCCGCTTAGCGGGGCTCCGTCGACTATAATGCATAAAGCAATAAAATATGTATATAAAGTGGTATAAATAATGTTTGTACAAATTTCTGTTTTTGATTTTTCCAAAGGGAATCAAGTATTTTCGGCGGGTAAAAATGGTGAGGCAGGGTTCAGAGGGTTCAGACCCCTCCCCCATCCCCCCAAAAACTCACAACCCCTTAAAATGGCAACGTATTTCGAAATTTTTACCATTTCTGTTTTTAATTTTTTCTAAGGGAACCAAGTATTTCCGGCAGGTAAAAATGGTGAGGGGGGGTTCCGACACCTCCCCCCCCTCCCCCCCAACCACTCACAACCCCAGAATCAGGTGACGTATTTCGAAACTTTAACCAAATAAAATTAAGGTAGGATGAAACCTATTCGAAAAGGAGGAGAATATTATAAAAATGAAAGGAAAAATAATTTACGGGCGATCTGAGGTCGGGAAGGGGTAGGGGGGGGGAGGTTTTCGGGTCCTTTAACCGGGGCGTGAAAAAGCATCTCACTAAGCCGCCATAGTGTGGGCCGCCATACATTATTGTCCGCATTCGCAGCAAGTGTGGTAGCCCCGACTCTTGGATTCTGCTCATGCTTTCCATCAGGCAGGGTAGGATTCAGATTGGTGGATTGGTAGAGTCAGATTGGATGGCTAAATATATACAACAAAGGGTAAAAAACGGTTTATCTCGATTTCCGTCAAAACTACAAGGAAAAAAGTTAAATGGCAAAGTTGTAGGTAATTAAAAGATCTACAACTTTTTAGGGTTCCGAAGTTTATGACTTCGAACCCTTATAGATATGTCATGTCCGTCTGTCCTTCCGTCCGTCCGTCCGTCCTCGACTTATCGTCCAAACATTAAGTGCTAGAAAGATGAAACTTTGCATGAATATGTATTGTAATTACGTCGACAAAGTGCTACAATAAAATTATGAAATATATTTTTATTTAGGGTAGCTCCCCTACACGTAAAGTGGGGATGTTTTTTTTTCTCACGGCTACCCCATCATGTAGGGTATCATTATATAGGTCTTTTAAAAACATTAAGGGGTTGTTAAGACGACTTTTTGATTTAGGTATCCGTTTGCGAGAAATTCCACTTTAAAGGCCACTTTTTTGTAAAAAACAGGCCGTCCCGCCCGCCGAAAAATTTGTGATAGTGGTCCATATAATGAACTTTAAATGAAAACTATAACTAATTAGATGACTTTGTCAGTTCAGGAGTTATAGAGGCTTAACTTTTACAATGCGCTTACTTGGAAAAGTCATACAAAATCAACGCATTAATACGTAAACATAACAATTATCCATTGGAAACGATTTCTAATCCACGTACCATTATGGGTGACTGAGGAACCCTTTCCTGTGCGTGTCCTGACACGCACTTGGCCGATTTTTTTTAAATGAAAACTTCAAATGGGTCTATCAATATTTGCCTAATTGGTTTACAAACATAATAAATGTGGACGAACACTTCGTTACTGAAGTCTTAACTATGTCAACGACTGTAGGTAGGTACTATGTATTATCAAAGTAGTATAAAGAATAAAAGAAAAATGTGTGAGAGAGTCTTGATTTGGCTCGACCGGAGTGATACCAAGACTACACAGAAAACCGGTGCTGGGCTATTTTTTCGTAGCGACACCGAATGGGATTCGTTAGGGGTCATGGGCCCATTCATGTATTACGTAAACCTATTTAAGGGAAGCCGGGGTAAATAATGCCTTTTTTCCTTACAAGTGATGAGAGGGAGTCTTGATAGTTCATACGTAAAAATAAACATGAAAACCAGCCAATGGCACGTTTATTTCTTGCTTTAGATTCTTACGTACCTAAAACATATTCAACAGTCGAAAAAGGTTATAGCCTATTTAGAAGACGGATGGGGGTCAAAAACTACAATAGTAAAAATTGTATTTCGTTAGCTCAGCTGATTATCGCTTCTACTTTTGCTTATCTAACTGTTAAAATCACATTGTAGTCAATGTTGGATGTTTAGTACTTTACTGGTTTCTTTATTTGTATATTTATTTGTTAGAAAACAAACGGTTCAAAAAGTTCTGCGAATCATTTTTGCTCGACTGAAAGCAGCCTTCATACCCACCTAGCGGATACCTTAGAAAATCAAAGTTCATTGACAATGATGTTGGGTTCGCCAATAATAAAATTCCTATAGTCTGCAATCTCTACAGTCAATCTGTGGTTTTCCAATATTCTCATATCTCACACGCTTGTGAATGTTTTCTTGGTTTATTTTCAGAAGTTCCATGTAGCTAGTTCCACATGGAACTTTTGCAACCTTAAAATGTACAATTATTTCCCAATAGCTCCATGTAATTTTATACTAGTTTAACACATAAAGTTCATGTTTTTAATGTATACCTAACCGGTCGCAGTTGTTGATATCGACAACGGGCAAAATTGTAACTCCTGAATTCATAATTTGATGTGAATTGGAATCCGTTCGTGTAAGGATCACTTACACGAACGGATTCCAATTCACATTTTACTGCTTGAACATTTTTTATTGCGCCCTTTACATTAAATTTGTCTATAGTTGATAAAAAATTGCAAGAGCATTTGGCTATTTAATAAATAATATTATACTACTATGTACCTACTTGTGCACGCAACTTACAGATCGTTACAAATAAATCAATAAATACCTAAATATTTTGGTATTCTGACACATTACGCCATCTAGTCCCAAACCAAGCAGAGCTTGTACTACGGGTACTAGTTAACTGATATTAATAAGAGTACATACATACTTTCTTTTATAAATACATATAAGTATATTAAGAAATAGTTTGTTTTAACTGATTAATTTAGAAAAAATTCTTCATAAATAAAACTATATAACTATATTTAATCAAATATATCATCATAAGTCAACAAAGTACGTTTTGGATCCTTAGGTGCTGGTTGATTGCGAGCCGTCTGTGTTGCAGGGGTCCAAGAACCAGCCTGAGATGGGGGTTTTCCTCGGGCAAATGATACACGCCAACTTTCTTCCAGACCTTCCATTGATGCAAGAGCATGGGTAGCTATTTCTGGCGTTTCGAACGATAAAAATGCTCTGAAAAATTCAATGACCTTTATTAAAATGTTGTTGTTCACACACATTAACACACACACATTAACTCGCCTCTGGTAAAATTTTTGTCAACGTAAATAAATGTGTTCTATTTATAGTAATTAGTTTTGTTATAGATTGCAACACTGTTAGCAGCTGGTTCGTATGATAAAGCATGGATCATTCTAATAAATATATACTACTTTTGTCATATTCTATCGTCAATAACAAGTTATGCTGTCATAAATCACTGTTCACTATAAAATTAGAATTACTACATAACCCTTAAATATTACAAGTATTGACATTGTTTACTGACACAATTACAAAGTAAGGAAATATTACATGCTTACTTTTCATCTTCAGGTTCCTGTTGAAAACTAAATGGTTCATATGTAGCTAAGCGACGCCTGATAGTTTCTTCTGAAATGCGTGGACCAGACACCAGAAGAACTGAAATCTTGTTGGGTGGTGGTAGAGCTTGTGGGGACGGGATAACAGGTTCAGTTGGTCCCCCAGGACCAGGTCCAGCATTGGGATTATTACGGGCCTTTTCCTCTCTAGAAATCAGATTTTAACATAATTAGATTTTTTATAAAGTCACACTTTACAATGCTTCACTTTTTGTTTACATATCACACCTTTCCAAATTTAAAATTAGACATGAAAACTCGAAAAATTATATAACTAACAGTAACAATGCACTTACAGTTGAAGTTCCTTATTAATAGTAACCAAATTTGCATCATCAATTATTGGGACAACGATTGGGACGAAATGGGGTGACAGGATTGATAGTAACCATCATGAGAAAAATCAAAAAAAAAATCTAGAAGTTTGGTCAAACTGTAACCATTCTTCGATTATTGTGGTTAATTTTTATTATTTTTGTTAATTTTAACTTTGGAACAGTAACCCTAAATAACATTTCTAGAAACACAGTCGAAAATAATTACACAATTGCCCCAAGTTTTCTAGAAGTAAGACTATTTGTTAAACTATGAATTTAACATTTTTAAAATTTATAAACTTTGAAAGGCCCTCCTTTAAAAAAAATGTACTGGAGTGCCTTGGCAAATACCATTAAAAGTTGGCGCATTTAATCAGGATTGTAAAATGGTACAATACTTGTCATTGTCATACTATAAAAAATGAGTAAAAAAATAAAAACCTCAAGTAACCCGATTTTTGCTAACCCATTTTACTCAGTTGAAATGTTTTTTATTTGCACAAGCTCTTGGTAGGTTCTTAATTTTACGGAAAAATTATAAGAGAGATGGATAGTGGACTTTGCCATGAGTGAGCGAGACAGTTAGTGAAGCCACTTTTACCAAAATCCGGTATATAATCAACTAGTCCAATTCACAAAAATCCAAGTCCAAAAAGAGAAGAGAGAATACGGAAACGTGCACAATAGACCTATTTACAGATAGCCTAAATCATTTCTTGAGTTCTAGACTATTTGTCTACTAGAGTACATCCATTCAGCAGTTTTGCTGGAAAGACAGTTCCTTTCGCATTTATAATATTAGTACAGATTTTCATATTTTATTGTGCTTCTAATGACTCTGAATGCCACCATATTATTATAATTCTGGTGGCTATTTAATTTGAGAAATGTTACCTTCACCACAGTCAACCTGTCAGTCATTATTTTAGTTATAGAGAATCACACATGCTGTGTAAATTAATGAAGTTCAGTTTTTATAAATCATTAACTAATATGTAGTTAATAACTAAATAATAATATTATAACTTTAGAATTTGAGATTATTTATTTTATCATACAAACATATCTTCCTATAAGAATAACTATTGATATTTTCTTATTTATTTATAATCTTTATAGATTATTCTTTGCTAATAAGATTTTTCAGGTAAAGACATAATATGTCTTTACCTACCTACCATATTATGCAGCTCCTTAGCAAGAGCTTCATATTTATTTACTATGGAAAACATTAATAATATTCATAAAACTCACTTTTCCCTTGCAGTTACAAATGAGTCATACAGATATTTGACTCTAGGAGCTGGTTTCTCTTCAGGAGGTGGAGGTTCTTGTGATGCACTAAAAGGCTGATATGATGCTACACCACCTGTTGCACCTGCAGATCCACTAAGCTTTCTTTCCCTACCTGAAGTCAATAACAAAATATATAAACCACATTATTATAGTACACCCAGGCTTGCAGGGGAGTAGCCATAATCTTTTTCCAATACAAAACATTCTATATTTATTACAGGGGATAATATTCACAAACACATTTTAAACTCACATACAATGAAAACAACAAAAAACTTCACACACAGTCTATCATAAATGTGTCATGCATATGCCCATTTGGTCTTATACTTTGACAGAACAGAATGCTTGCGAATGGCTACTCTCTACCACATCGCTCCATGATGTATTTCATGTCTATCTATCATCATTATCAACACCTTTTAGTAGTGTCTTGCTAGATATCAGCCCCTCACCAGAAAGATGATCTAAGTTCACTATACCACATTGACCAGACAAATTATTATTGTACAACACCCTTACAACACCCTCCTATAAAATTAACAGTTTTATAGCCTGTAAAGTTATTATTTGCAGGGGTGACAAACAAAATAATGCAAATGTGGCATACCGGCTCTAGGGCGTTTAAAAGTAGCATTTTGTGGTTGTGGCGGTGGACTTTTGATGGCTTGAATTGCACCACTTTTTATCAACTTGCGAGCTATTTCACGAGCATCTCGAGCTTCAGTTGGTCGTTTCGGCAATATTGGCTTTTCGGGCTCCTGCTTAGGGGCTTTTAGTGCTTGTAAAGCCTTTTTCTTCTTCTTCAACTTCTGGTACTTTGCCTGTAGCATCAATTCTTCTTCCGTTAAATTAGAAGGAAAATGTAGGTACACCATTTTTCTATCTTAGTAAATTTAAAACTTTATGCAAAGCAAAATTAAATCTGATTTACAAAATAACGAAAACATGAGCTTTGACATTGACAGTTGGAAAGATTTGTTTACATCTGTCACGTCACAATCCGTTCTAGAATTTATTTTTCATTATTTTTAATTATTGTAAATATTATATCTGTTCGAACAATTAGGGCACTTTACACATATTCTAAAAAAATAATTAAAACATTAATAATGTAGCTTAAAACAGTAGCTTTTACCACGCATAATTTTGTATGTAAATATTGCGGATGAGCTAGCCCTTTTTTTTTTATTCGTGCGGAAATCTCCACGGATACCAGCAGTCAACAAAGGAAATCCCTGTAACCCCGACATACCTCGGGCCATCTACGGTCTGTAAATGACCCCCTTCGGTGTGGGAACCCTATTTTCCCTTTCTATTGCCCTTTTGGTTTGGACTCTCTTTTGAGAGCCCGCTCGGTCTTTGCAGTGTTCACGCTCACTCTACCCTGGCCTGCTTCTGCTAGGGTGACAGATAGCCTCATCTGTCACCCCCAGGCCTGCCGCATGAGCTAGCCCTGGGCGCCCGTCACACACTTGCACGACACACACGTAGTGTTCCATACTCTTGGAACACACACGGCACGCACGCCGTCAAGTCTCATACAGTTCATACACAAAAGAGAGAACAAAGTCTTTACTAGTCTAGATTCCAAACGTTACAATGCCGTTATATTACGAGTACTTTCAGCTAATTGTAATTATTGTAAATAATTTTTATACTAAAACAGAAAAAAACTAAAAGCGATTTTTGAGAGTAATTTACTAAATCGACTCAGTTACATTTTTTATTTAAAAATCAATATATTCGGTCCAATAATCGATTCTTCAATTGTGTGTGGCGGCGGAAGGGGGGTTGTTTTTCGATAGAAGTTAGAAAGGTTATTTTGTTGATTTTTGTCTAAATTTAGGAAGAGATTAGTAATTTAAGTGTTTAGCATGAATAAAATAAAGCGTAGTTAAGTAATAACACGAATGTCTCACAAGTTAAACCACCATTTTGAAAATAAATTTCGTTACCGCGGGAAAACTCTGAAACGTTTGACTTGTATAATGGCCGCAAAAGCGCCAATGCTTTACATGTTTGCTGATACAATATGAAATGTGTGATAAAACTATGCCTCTCCAATGCTGTAATTGAGAAAGAAAATAGTCACTGAAATGGACATATATCAACGCTATTAGTGTTGGCTAGTGAACTCGGTGATGTGAAAATTAAGTGTGATTCTTCATCCCGCCCGCCGCCACTAGAACAGTTATTAAAAGACAAAAACACTTACAAACCTATATATAAATATATAAAAAATACTATCAAAACAATTTAAAAATGAAGCAAAGTGAAAAAGTGCTTATGTTTGTTTAAATAAAATAAGACTTGACTTAAAGGTCTTAGTTACCAGATCAATAAATTCCAAAAAAAAAAAAAAAAAATTACACTAATCTAACTGGACTGGACTGACAGTTTGACACATTTAGATGACAGACAGAAACTCACACAAATTGTTAAAATCGATTGAATTGTAAAAAAATTGTAAAATGTTTCGTTTAACTAAAAAGTTGTCGACTGCTTTCTCAAAAACTGCACAAAGTAAAACAAGTACTAAAGTTAAAAATGTCTTGATACTTTTACAAGAACAAAGATTTTCAAGTACCGGTAAGATAAATATTGATATATGCCTTCTGTTTTATTCCAATGTCATGTTAATGCAAACTGTACACATTTACTACGTAACATAGTATGTTGTATGATCTAAAGAATTGTTTCGTTTCTAACCTTCCAGTAGGACAAGTTCTGTTAACTAATTGCGCCACAACTTGCATACGAAATTGACTAGTAGACAATTTCGTATGCAAGTTGTAGACTAGTAGTAGACTAGACTAGCTCCACTCAGATAATGGCCTACTGAACATTTCTATGAAAAATGAAAATATTTTTAACTACCTCAACTATTTAATCTAAATCAATTCAATTTCATCTAATTGTTAGGGACTATTGAAACAAAATTAACTTTTCCTAGGTCAACCTGGTAAATTCTCTGTGAAACATGAAGAAGTTGGGCGGCCTCTGTATTTTGATGCACAAGCCACAACTCCTATGGTCAGTATTACTTCAATTTTTTATTTACATGAAGATCTCAACCATGTTGGTCACCATGCTGCTTCGTCTGCAATCATAATGAGGATGGTCACCCCTACTCCTGCTTTCCTTCAGGCAGAGTAATCACTTTGGTAGGCTTTTTTTTTTAATTGAATTAATTTTAATTTTATCTGTGCAGGATCCTAGGGTACTTGATGCCATGCTTCCCTACTTAGTCAGTTATCATGGTAACCCACATTCTCGAACTCATGCCTACGGATGGGAGAGTGAAACTGCTGTTGAAAAGGCAAGGGAACAAGTTGCAGATCTGATAGGTGCTGATCCTAAAGAAATAATTTTTACATCAGGAGCGACAGAATCTAATAACATTTCAGTAAAAGGAGTGGCAAGGTTTTATGCTCCTAGAAAGAAACATGTTGTTACCACTCAAATTGTAAGTATTAAAAGATGTATCTGAGAGTCTTTATCATAAACAATTTGGCTGTTTTGTATGTACAATATGCATGTATATACAAAAAAAAGGTATTTTTATGTATTCATATCAGTTGTCTAGTAATACAAGTTCTGCTTAGATTGGGACTAAATGATGTTGTGTGTAGATATCCGAAAAACCATTACATTTGTTATCATCACCAGCCTATAACTGCCTCACTTTGGAAAGGAGGTTTGGACCTACAATATCACAACAGTAAGATGGGCCAGTATTGGGTTTTTTTTCAAGATTTTCTTTTCCTTGCACTTATGTTGTCATTTATAGTTTAACTTATTCTCTTAGTCTCCTATTATACCATCCAGGGGATGAATAGGGATGGTGACACTCTCTATTTTTAATCAGTAGCACAAGGACAATCACTGAAAAGGTGGTTTTGAAATTTTATACCATTTTGGCCACATGGACTGGTATATTTGTTTCAAGTTTTCTATCTTTTTTAAGTGATGTTGTCCTGCATATTTTGCTATCTGTACACTTAAATATACATTTTTGTCTAACAGGAACACAAATGTGTATTGGATTCTTGTCGAGCCTTGGAAGGAGAAGGCTTCAAAATCACATATTTGCCAGTTAAACAAAACGGAATCATTGATTTACAAGATTTGGAAAAAGCTCTAACTCCGGAGACTAGTTTAGTCTCAATTATGACAGTAAACAATGAAATAGGTAAACATTCATTCATAATAATTTATAAATTACTTTCTAATTTTTTAAGTTGCTATTAAAATCCACTTAATATGTGCTTAACAGTTAGTCATCAATGTTAGTTTTACGTTTGGTGTTTAGGTATGATTAATAGCAATGGTAATTATAAAACCTATTTACAATGCCTTTCAAATAAAAATAGGATTGGAAATCCGCCATCTTGCCCTGCATTTGTCACAACTTCAGATATTTTTGTGTGGTATGCAAAAAAAAAACGAGAATTTCAATTAAAAAACTTTATTAGGTGTTGAACGAAATTTACATGAAATTAATAGTGTAATTGATTTAGAATATTGATTAAACTTTTAAAAAAATGCTAACAAAGTTTTTCCAGCACCTTTCAGATAAAATGTACTGGTAAAGTATATTTTTTTATTATTTGGTGTTTATGCCAATGTTACAGTTGCAGTGATGTCGGTCACAAATCCATGCCTATTCTTATTTGAAATGCATGTACCTGAACATTTTCTGTTACATTCAAATATATTGCCATTCTTCCTTTAATACTAGCTATCCCTGCAATGTTACCCTCAGTTTTTATTGTACCTTTATAGAGTAAGAGCCCAGAGCGATCAGACATAACTTATTTTCACATGGATGAAACCTTAACTACTCAGTAGCGTCTAGTGTACTTTTAAATACCTGCGTGTTTGTGGAACTAGATCTGTGACACCTGGGCAGATATCAGGTGAGAAAGGTAACTAAAAATAAGAGTTATCTAACTTAAATTAGTATGGCTGATCTTTATATATATTTTGTAGAATATTATTCTAAACTAGTTTCATAAAGTGTCAGACACTTTTCATGGACCAGAGCTTGTGTCAGACGCTTTAAAGATCGACAAAAAATTTATGAACTTTACTTACCTTTACATGTCTGATTTTTTAATATGTTATTAAAGTAACTATTACAAAGTTACATTTCATCAATACATAAAAACAGAAAAAAAACAATACATTTTGGGGGTCCCCACACTTGGAACTGAAACTCAAAAAAATTTTTCATCGAACCCATACGTGTGGGGACATGACAGACATGACGAGTCTATAAGGGTTCCGTTTTTTGCCATTTGGCTATGGAACCCTAAAAAACGGGATCCAAGTTGCTGTGGACGTCTCACTCGCTCTGAAATAGCATGATGATCGCACTCCCGGCTGAATAATTTTTGTGTTTAAGGGATGTTTGGTCACTCGAATTTGTCTGACTGCTGAAATGTAACTTTGTAATAGTTACTTTAATAACATATTAAAAAATCAGATATGTAAAAATAAGTAAAGTTCATTAAATTTTTGTCGATCTTTAAAGCGTCTGACACAAGCTCTGGTCCATGAAAAGTGTCTGACACTTTATGAAACTAGTTTAGAATAATATTCTACAAAATATATATAAAGATCAGCCACACTAATTTAAGTTAGATAACTCTTATTTTTAGTTACCTTTCTCACCTGATATCTGCCCAGGTGTCACAGATCTAGTTCCACAAACACGCAGGTATTTAAAAGTACACTAGACGCTACTCAGTAGTTAAGGTTTCATCCATGTGAAAATAAGTTATGTCTGATCGCTCTGGGCTCTTGGACCATTACATGGAGAAATGCAACACCGCATGGCGCTGTAATTAAAATCACAACCTTGAAAGAGTTTTGCAAGTCATGTATTTGAGCATAATAATGAAACATGTGTTAAGCTTAACAGCATGTATGTAAATTACTTTGTTGAACATTTTTTTAACTATGTGATAAAACTACTACACACTACTACACTAAAATATGATTGTTCGTTTTTGACAGTTTTGGGCGTAAAAAAAAACCTGCTTTTGATCACCAGAGCTCATAAACCAATGAATTTTCACTTTGACTAAGAACTAAGGACTAACAGTGATAATGTGATGTCCAGATTTTGTAGAACTAGCTTTTATATGCAGCACATCCCACATTTATTTGGTTATCTCGGTAAAGAATAACACATTTGCTGCCTCAAATATTAAAGTACCTCTTTGCCAAATTTAGTTTTGCCTTTTAATTAAAGCCATGAAAGCATAACAAATTTTATTGCATGTTTATTTATTTAAATATTTTGTTATATCTCGCATGTTTAAAATTGTTATAAGTTTTATGAGACTACTGTAAGAAAAGAGCTTATTATTTAAAACTAGCTATGTCCCACGGTTGTTGTTGTAAATCGCTAATAACGACGCAGAGCGAAGCTAGTCAATAAAAATCTAACAGGGAAAGTCCCATCAAAATCGGTCCAACCGTTTTAGAGATTAGACTGAACAAACAGATATATAGACATTTGATATTGCAAACAGACACTCCAATTGTATTTATTTGAATAGATGTTATAATTTTTTCATGTCTTGCATGTTCCAGGTGTAAAGCAACCAATTTCTGAAATTGGAGCTATGTGCAAGAGCAAGAAAATATTTTTCCACACAGATGCAGCACAGGCTGTCGGTAAAATGCCTTTGGATGTAAACAAAATGAATATTGACTTAATGTCAATCTCTGGACACAAACTATATGGACCCAAAGGAGTTGGTGCACTTTATATAAGGCGTAGACCTAGAGTCAGGGTTGAGCCTATACAAAGCGGTGGAGGCCAAGAGCGAGGAATGCGTAGTGGCACAGTACCAACTCCTCTAACTGTTGGTTTTGGAGCAGCTTGCGAGATAGCCAAGCAAGAGATGGCTTATGACCATGCATGGATGGAAAAATTATCACAAAGGTTTCTTGACAAAATTAATTCAAAGTTATCACATGTTATTAGGAATGGAGACCCAGAACAGACATATAATGGCTGCATTAATTTATCTTTTGCTTATGTTGAAGGTGAGTAATGTTGAATAAATGTTATGAAACATTATTGACTTATAAAGGTTTCCTATTATCTTTTCCAAAACTTATCTAATGCTCCGTTATCAGTAAAATGCAATATTGTCATTCGACTTGACCTTACGTCACATTACCCAATTATCAGTGTTATGACAAATTGAGTGAGATCAAAGATCAAGTCTCAAATCTTAATGATAGCTACAACAAAATTTATCTAGTCAACATACACATTATGCATTGGTTTTGAATAAATTACTTTTGTTTTAAATAAAATACTACTATACACTAGAAAAAAAAATACAGTTAGGCTTAGAACTGGCTACATTATGGCGGCCTTATCGCTTGTAGGCAATCTCTTACAGGCAACCATGTAGAATAAATAGGTATGGGAGAAAGTATAGGGTTGAGTCTGGTGTGTTAAAAGTAGGTAAATAAATATAAAAAGAAGAAAAATTACAGTAGTGAAAGAATATCATATAGTTTAATAGTAATACTTAGTGTGGATTATTAAATAAATACAAACACGGAAAGAATGAAATATTAATTACGTAAATACTTAAATGAAGGAGTACGACTTCATTGTCTAAGAAAAGAAAGTAGAGGGACCTTATTGCCAGTATTCCTATAAATCCTTCGAGTTGAGTTAAAGTTGTATTAGAAGTCGTTTCACATCGGGAATTCACAGGCACCCACCAAGCCCTGCTCCTTGACTAATCAGGTTTCAAGTTATTATTGCTTTTACTGAGTCCCGCGGTGTTTGTTACCTACAGTCATTGTTGTAAATCGCGAAGAAAGGAGTCTGGATGTGTTACTATGTATAATATGTATGTATTTACAAAAAAAAGTACGTTTATGTATTTATATCAGTTGTTTAGTACCCATAATACAAGCTTTGCTTAGTTTATGACAATATGTCCGAAATATTTATATATTTTAATTTGATAATTGCTTTTTAGGGTTCCGAAGTTCATAACTCGGAACCCTTATAGATTCGTCATGTCCGTCTGTCCGTCCGTCCGTCCGTCCGTCCGTCCGTCCGTCCTCGACTTACCGTCCAAACGGTAAGTGCTAGAAAGATGAAAGTTTGCATGAATACGTGTTGTAATTACGTCGTCAAAGTGCTACAATAAAATTATGAAAAATAATTTTATTTGGGTTACCTCCCCTACACGTAAAGTGGGGATGATTTTTTTTTCTCGAGGCTACCCCATCGTGTGGGGTATCATTAGATAGGTCTTTTAAAAACAATAAAGGGTTTCCTAGACGATTTTTTGATTTAGGTATCCGTTTGCGAGATATTTCACTTTAAAGGGCACTTTTTTGTAAAAACAGGCGTCCCCCCCCCTCTAAAAGCTAAACGGCTGGCTCAAAAAATCTGAAAAAAATCGTGATGGTGGTCCATCTAATGAACTTTGAAGGAAAACTATAACCGATTAGATGACTTTCTTAGTTCAGGAGTTATAAAGGCTTATATGGTAAAATGCGCTTACTTGGAAAACGTCATACAAAATTAACGTATTAATACGTAAACATAACAATTATCTATTGGATACGATTTTAAATCCACATACCATTATAGGTGACTGAGGAACCCTTTCCTGTGCGTGGCCTGACACGCACTTGGCCGATTTTTATTTGATATAAGTACCGCATATTATTAAATATGCATTTAGTAAAAAAACTGTTAATTTGATATTATTCTTCAATTTTATTTATTTCTATATAATATGTCCTCCATAAACTTTACATAATGTTAGACAGATATTACATTCTTACATTAGTAGTTAATGTTATAAAATTATGAGTGCTCATAGATCCTTACTAATATTATACAGTAAACTGTCTGTCTGTGAGTCCCGCTTTCACGCCGTAACTACTGAACGGATTTGAATGAACTTTGATACATAGGTAGTTTAGAGCCTAAGAAATAACATAGGCTACTTTTTACCGCGATAACCGACATGCGCGCGGGCGGAGCAGCGGGAGAAAGCTAGGATTATATTATTTGAACTATGACTGAATTATGATTTCTTTTTAGGTGAATCCTTGCTAATGGCTTTAAAAGATATAGCTCTATCAAGTGGTTCCGCTTGCACTTCTGCTTCTTTGGAGCCATCATATGTTTTAAGAGCTATAGGGACAGATGAAGATTTGGCACATAGCTCTATCAGGTAATCTATACTGACTGCACGGTTGGCCTAGTGGCTTAAGTGGTCGCCACACCGCTTCCTACTGCGCCAAGTGTCGTGGGTTCAAATCCCATGTAGGATAACACTTTGTGTGATTCACAATTTGTTGTTCTGAGTCTGGGTGTTTGTTGTGTTGGTTTCATGTATGTTTGTAAAGTCCCCCGCGACACAGGAATTTATATTCCTAATGCGGGAGTTGTCTTTTTAAAAAAAATAAAAAAAAATACTAATATTATAAAGCTGAATAGTTTGTTCGTTTGACTAAACTCGGTTAAGTTGGAAGCACTGGTCCATTCAGCCTTCTCCAATATTTATCGAGGAATATTGTATGTACTAATACAGTGGGAATGGAGCAGCAATGAAAAATGTTGCAAAATGAGGGAAAACTTATTATTTTTAGGAGCTACCATTGTGTATGCTAAGTTTCACAAAAATACTTTTTTAACACAGTTAAAGGGGAATACACCCCTTTAGATGTGTTAAAGAAGGTCTGTGACATACATATGTCCACCTTTTAAGGTTGGCTCACTATAGGATAATTAAATTGTTTCACGCTGTATAACATCACGCTACGTGTAGTAAATTGTAATGTTTGTTAATGGTAACCATTATTGTTCTGTAAGAATTTTTTTATTCAATAATGTTCACTTCATATTTTAACTTGCATTACTGATAGTTGTAAATGTCGATAATCATTTTATACCTTGATGGAACCGGTGACTTTTTTATGCACCGGTATTAATAAATACTTTATTGTTAGGTTAACTACAGTTTGCAGTAGTAAAGCGATATACCGAGTTCAAACTGAAATTCATTATGATTATATGCATTTGAGCATGCAAAACTTATAGTGGTTCTCTATACTAAATTTGTTATTTTAATCTAAAATTACAGATTCGGTTTGAGCAGATTTACGACTATTGAAGAAGTTGATTACACGGCTGAGAAGACGATACGGCATGTAGAGCGTTTAAGAGAAATGAGCCCATTGTGGGAAATGGTGCAGGAAGGAGTTGATATCAAAACAATTCAGTGGTCTCAGCATTAATAGAATTCAGTTTGTTAACACAACAAAATTATTTCGTATGTGATAAAAGTGTTAGCCGTCATTTTAAAAGAGATCTGTATTTGCATATTGTTGATAGATATCAGTGTATGTATTTTTTTATTATAAGTGCTAATAAAATTCTATATTTAAAAGGTCACATAAGTAGCATATTATCACTGTAGCGGTATTTGCTATTATCAAATGATAGCTAGACAAATGGTTACTGACCTAAAAGTTGAACAAAAATAAAGCAAAAATATTAAAGTTAATTTTGCGTATCATTTCTAAAATTAAAATGAAAGATTACCTACGTTACTTATTGCTCAATTTAATACGTTATGTGTTGCACTGTTTAACAAACAGCGACCTTCAAGTCAAGGCAATATAAATAAAGTACTTATTGTTCATAATCAAGATCATATTTTTGTTCTCATTCTAATTTTTTGGGTGCATCAAAGCAAATCTCGTAATACTCATCGTAAAAAAATATTCTTGTAGTAAATTACAATACATTCAACGTTCAATGTAATAAGATATTATATCATGACTAAAATTAAATCTAATTAAAAATTAATCTAATCTGAAAATCTATTTTATGCCAGTTTTGAAATACTTGCGAATGAAACCGACTTCACATAATATCTTCTTCTTTTGGTAAAATGGCAACCAGCCGAATATCAGCTGTTTCTGCCAATGTCAAGTAGTTAGTCTTCAATTATATAGTCTAATAAGTCTTCGTCGTAATAAATTTAATGATAAAAAAATGTGGATGAGATGAAATAGCTTCACATACTATGTAGGTACCTATCACCATTGTTTCATTGTCAAGATTGATATGAGATTGAATGTTGATCAACAGTAGATAATCGGTAATTTTTTAATGAGCTGAATCAATATATCTTTATATATATAATTCTTGTGTGAGTGTGTATGTCACTGCACTTCTCTCAAACGACTGGACCGATTTTGATGAAATTTTTTGTGTGTGTTCAAGGGGATCTGGGAATGGTTTAGATTCGCAATTGGACCCGGTAGGTGGCGCTGCGATCAAGTTCTGGAATTTTAAAGTTGGGCTGTACGAAGTTCGCTGGGTCAACTAGTATCTATATATAAAACAGTTCCGTTAATGACTGACAGACAACACACAGCCGAAACTACTGGACGTAGGAAGCTGTAATTTGGAATGTGTATTTCTTGAGGGGTGTAGGTGAGCACTAAGAGAGAATTTTTTAAATTTTCATCCCTAAGGGGGTGAGAAAAGTAATCAGTTTGTACTGGGACTTTTTATTCTGGAGAAGTGTCGTGGAAGAATCTTTTATTTTTAAGGGAACGAAAATTGATCTTCTGATTTTGACAAACAAAAAAAACAAAATCTTTCTAAAAATATGCTTCATCATCATCATCAATCATTGTCAGATGGGTAAAGAATAACTTAAATAGCTCAGAGTTCAGGTTCCCATCTTTAAATGCTAGATTTAATCTTTAAGGTAAATCTCACCTCTAGACCCATTCAGTTAAGGTAGGTAATTATTATCTAAGCCAAACAACAAAATTATTTTTATACAAAAGTTGACAGTTACAATTTTTAACTTTCATTTTTTTTAATTTATTCAATGCCTATTACTGTGTATTATTGTGTTACTTTTAATGTAATTTAATGCTTTCATATTTTTGTGTGGACCTTCTCATTAATTTAATTACCTATTTATGTAATACTGAGTTATAAACTTTATCTACTTTGTGTTGATATTACCCCTGAAGAAATACAATGTAAATGCATTCTTTAATATAATAATAGTAAAACAATTATTTTAGCATTCATCTTTAAATACAAAAGTTGAATGGTTCAAATAAAACAAAGAAAGCAGTAACACATAATATTTACTGCAAAACAATTAATATGCCACATTTGCCACTGCCCTGGCTCAACAAATTGGTAAGTATTCTATTTTTCAAATATTTTTACAATTAGCCAGCCTTAAAAATTCTTGGGTATAACAAAGGCTAGGAAAAAAAAATCCCTATTCACACTCATAATACTCAAATACTTATTATATTATTACAATTAGGCAGGCATACCTTGCCATCATGAGAATATTTAAAGTAAAATAATTTTCATACCAAATGATTTGGGTTGCAACAGCTTTTTAAATCATAATACAAGACAATTCATAATGTGAACTGATCTAGAATACTAAGAATAAGTAAATAACTTGTATTGCTATCAAAATAAAACAAAATGTTAATACTGTTACTAACAATTTAAAGATGTTACCTCAATAATAAAAAAGTTTGGATACAATGGCTTTTTTGTTTTGTGTAAAACAATAAAAAAATGAGATTCTACAATTTTATGGATCTTAACTAATTAGGCCTATGCAGTCAGTTAATACCTAGCTTTGATTAAACAGTCATTCATGTTAACTTGATTAAAACTAATCCTTACATTAACCTTTACAGTGATTAACAGAAATATAAAATAATTAAAGCAATAATAAAATTTGATCAACAACTACATGAAGGCTCCTCTACTGGTTCTGGATTTGATATTTTAAAACTCTCATGATCTAAAGTTTGTAGTTCAATCCTTGATCTATTTGACTCCACAAGTTGTATTGCTATATCTGTAAACATTTCTTCTACACCTTTACCAGTTTTACATGAAGTTTTGTATGTAGTGCTTATGAGATTGTGACACTGCTCGCTGAAACATACACAAATAATGAAGTTAATATTTAAATTAATATGTAGTTACATATTTTAATTTAAAAAAATCAAATGTTTACCAGAAATGTTCAATATCAGCATCTGTAACTTGAGGAGAAGCTCCTTCCAAATCTGATTTATTCCCACATAAAAATATTTTAGCATTTTCAGCATATGTTACAATATCTAACAAATGTTGACTCAAAATATGAAATGAGGATGCATTGTCTAGTGAAAACACGAGAATAGCCGCTTCTGCGAATTTGTAATAACTTGATGTCACAGAAGCGATCCTCTCCATGCCTCCTGTGTCCCATAGCTGTAACTGAAATAAAAACAGTCAAACGTAAACGCTAATCCAATAATGATCGTATTAAGCGATGAATTTATAGATCGTTTCATTCCGCTAAATATTAATTAATCACAATATCAACCTTTACGTCTTTGTCCGTAAGTTCATACAGCTTTTCAAAGTGATCTAATCCTAAAGTTGATCTTCTATCTGAGTTTGGAACAAAAGTATTATTGATAAATCGACGAAACAGGGAACTTTTTCCAACACCGTATTCACCACATAGTATCACTTTAAGAACTGGGGTTTTAACAATCGCCATTATGTTTGTTTTCGATCTGCGATCTCGCACTTTATTTAAACTACATAAACATTTCGTATAGAGAAATAAACAAACTGAATAAAATTTCGTTAGAGTGCGCAGCACACACACCCATCTCGAATTAATTGAAGAAATCTGTCGTGTAGTGTTGTGCTGCTTTAATGTCAAAAATATATCGACATTTTACGATATCTTTTGTGTAGCTGAAAACTCAATGATAAAGTTTGCGAACCGAGACAAACTGAGTTGAGTGCAAATTACATATAGACCTAAGACCAGATTACAAAACAAAGGTAAATGAAACAGAACACGTAAGTGAATTTCCCAAAGCAAATGCTAATCAAAAATGAATACAATCTCGAGACCGTAAAGGTATTAATATGATAAACCTGCATGCATAATTACTGTTTTCACCTCAGGTTAAGTTATAATAGCTATTTTTTCTATAATATAATTATGAACATAATTATTTAATGTATAAATGCCGCTACTAGTCACATTTAATTTGGTAGACTGCGTGGTGACATTTTATTATTTGTTCTGTATGTTCCGTCTGCTTTTTTCTGTAATATGAGGCAAATAGGGGCACTGTTGAATTTAAAAGATTTCTTGTTTCGGTTATTTTTATGTGGCATGGAATAGGGCAGGAGTATGCCTTGCTGTGGACTACGAAAACCTGGTTATAAATCTATTAACGTGGATATGTTGAAGTGACTAAATATTACTATATAGATGTATATTATGTACCTACATACTTTAATATAAATTACGTACAATCTGAATTATCTTTCATTGGAATGTAATAAATCGATCAGAGTGGTGTGCAATAGGAGAATCCTGTCCAGCAGTGGACTGCGATAGCCTGATGATGATGAAGAAATGTATTAAAAAAAAGTCTTGACGTGTGTCCTACTAATGACAACCTTTGGTTTTAAATAAATAAATACAGAGATTAAACAAACGAGAACGAGAAACTAAAAGAAAACAGAAAATACCTCTAAAAATTACAACTAATTAGAAAAAAGAATTGTAAAAACAGAGTCGACACAAGTAACTATTGTGTTAGTTATGTTTATTTAGTATTTTATTTCAAAATCTAAGGAAGTGGGAAAGATTCATAATTAGTCTATAAAAAAGGCTTTTACTTTAAAATTTTTGACAAACAACGTAGCGTAAAGTAGGTAAATTGACGATTGAGGAATGAGGTGACCTCCTCACTATGCTTCCTATACTCCGTGAATTGAATGAAGTCACAAAAATGTAAGGCTGTTGCCTAATATGTTGCATAATGCTTTTGTATAATATGATAACAATATATCGTCTTTTTTTCACCAGTTTAGTTTAGTTACAACGATTGGTACAACCTTCAAGCCTGTATTTTAATTATCATCCGAATTATTATCTTCATTATTGCATTTGAATACTTATAACTTATTCGGTCAATAAAGAAACATTTAAAAATTACATTTTATATTATTTTATTTAGTGGCAAGACCTTTACACTATTTGGGCGTTTTTCAAAATTTTGCTCCGTTACGTACAGGATGTCCATTTATTTTCATACTAAATCACGTCACGTCTGGACGTTACGTATAACGCGGACTTGTCATCACATGTTTCTTTGGTACAAAAAAAGTTGATTATAGTAGTTTACTAGTACACATTCATTATCTACAACATATTTACTTATAATTTAACACGAGTGGTATATAAAATTTGTGGGTCTTACCTTTCAAAATCAATGTTCGTACCGGACAAACAAACTGACCCGTTACGTACGTCACGGACCGCAAGTGTTAACGATTGAATTTCTTCAGTTTTAATTCAAAGGAAAAGAACGAATGAATGATAAAAACATTGTCAATATGGCATTGATTGAAAATAGTTAGAGCCAAAGACAATGTTATTGTTATTCTTTATAAAATCATACCGTTACGTACAGGACTGTCCGCTGTGGCCAGTTTTTTAAATCCGATAATTTCAGTATTTATATTAGAAAAATATACTACAACCTTATTATATTTTATTTAAAAACAAATAAAATGAGTTATTTCATTCGAGTAATACTAAAGATATCTAAATATAGCTTATATATTCTCCAAAATACGTAATCAAAATCCAGGATATTATGAAGGACACATAAAAAAGTAGGATAATATTTTGGTATTTTATTAAATATTAAAATATGTTTTCCGCTTAAGTCTTATGTTTATCTTTTTTTTTACAGTAAGTTAAACATTTTACCCTAACATAAAATAATTTAATACTCACTTCCTACATTTTTGCCTTTTAATCAATGGTCAAACTCGTAGGACATAGCAAAATAGTTCTGAGCAAAATTTTGAAAAACGCCCATTTATGACAAACTATGAGTGCGTTCCACTTAGCGTTCACAACGATCACGCTCACGACCGCAGTTTTTCCCGTTCCACTTGCTTGTGAGCGTTACTATAGTAAACTCAAGTGGAATGGATTATAGAGGGTTTTGGGCGTGGAGGTAAATAATATAAAAATTTAAAAAAATAAGAAAAGATTTAAGAGGTTAGGTTATAATCTGTAAGCCTTGAAAATAATAATTAATTATTGTTTAAATCGACTTATATTAAAAAACTTATCATCTTTTATATTTAATATTAGTGGTGTATTTTATTAATTTATGTTCAAATGTAAATAAAATATCAATTGCGACGGCACTTGGATATTTGGTAAGAGGTCTCATTAATGCTCTAGAAAGTACTAGTTCAACCAGTTCATATGAAGAATGGAATTCGATTTTACGAAAAAATGATTGTGAAAAAAGAAAACTTCAACGTAAGTTTAACGGTCGCCATTTTTGATGCTTTGACATTTGAAAAGGCCGCCAATATTCTCAATGATCACCACGACCCACCTTTTTAAATGGGTCGTCGCGAGCTTCGCGTGAGCGTAAGTCATGACGTCATGAGTGACGTTTTTGCAGCGACCTTAAAGACCGCGGTCGTTAAGTGGAACGACTAAAGGAGCATTTTGATCGTTGTCGGCGCTTAGTGGAACGCACTATATGCAGTGCTGGATTTACATATTTGCCGCCCCAAAGCTTTAAAAATTTTGCCGCCCCTACTAACTCCTAAAATTAGATACACTGTTCACAATAAAGTTAATTCCTTTCTTTAGGAAATAATCTAGTTACTAGATTACTTTTACAGCTTTTGTTGTTTTTAAAGCTAAGCAAAGCTTGATTTTTACTGCACTACTTATTAGGTTTGGTAGGCTAAGGAAGATACCATGCACCTTTTTTTAAAAAAACCCGCCAGGTCCATAGACCAGCCAGGTGCCTCATGGAAGACCATGGATCGCACGACGCCCATGTAGAGGCAGCGAACTTTTTCCCTTGGTCTCCGAGATTGGGCAGGAGACGATGTAACGCCCCTGCTACCCCTCGAACCTGGGGGACTAATCGCCCGAAATACTCTTCGAAACTCGTCCAGGATGAGGCCCAGGTACTTCATGTACTGGCTCACCCAGACTTCAGTGTCACCCACTCGGAGCCGCGAGCTGAGTGGTTCCTGGCGCTTACGTAGGCCATGGAACCAAATCACCTATGTTATCTTGCCTTAGGCCTTAGGCCCAGGTCACGAATCTTTTCCACATCACAAGCCGCTTCCTACTCGGCGAGCAGAAGCACTTCCTCGAAGCGACCCTCTGGCCAGTATTGGGATATCGTCCGCATAGCAGACGACACTTAGGCCAGAGGGCAAATTGGTGCGACGGACCGCATCGTATGCGAGGTTCCATAATAATGGGCCCAATACAAAGCCCTGAGGAATTCCACAACACACTACTTCCCTTCGATTCTCCACCCCGTTCCGATCCACAAACTTCATCGTACTGTCACGCAGATAGGCCTCTATGATCTAACCATGCACCTGTCAACGTCAATATATCCAAGAGTTAGCAGTAATTGGTCGGCGGCGGCAAGGTCTGGAAGAGGCACGCGAGCGAGTGAATAAAATTCAACTTCAGCCAACCGACACGACCTAGACAGCTCCAGGTACACAGTTACCAGTGTCGAGTTTTAGTCTCAAACTACTAAATCAAAATATTGCACATTCGATAAACGTTATTAACTGATTTTAACTGAATTCAATTTAACACAAATTTAAAAAAAAAATGGAATTAAAGGTAATAATAAATAAATATTTTGGACATCTTACACACAACGCCTTCTAATCCCAAACTAAGCAGAATTTGTCGGTCGTCCATAGGTTGGTCCGCCTCAGGGAGGTGTTGGACGCTAGCATGCCGTCCGGATGCTTCCCTGAGAGCTGGAAGTGCGAAAAGCTGGTCAAACTCCAGAAGACACGACGGTCTGCCGATTCTGTCACGGCAACTCGATGGACCTATAAGGTCCATCGAGTTGCTGGACGATTTGGGTTAGCTGTTTGAGATGGTATTCTCTGCCCGCATCGTCCGGCACCTATGCGAAGTGGGCCCCGATCTGTCGGACACTCAATTCGGATTTTGGGAAGGGCCTTCGACGTTCGATGCCTGTCTGAGAGCTGTGACGGAAGAGGGAATTAAGACGAAGGCCCTATTGTTATATGGGCCCCGTCGTAGGCCGTGGTCGTGGTCCATCGTGGTCAACTCGGTAATTGTACCGGTCCGGGCCCAGATGAATTATCTGGGCCTGATCCTTGACGGTAGGAGGTTCTTCGACGAGCACAGCTTGCTTCGAAACTGGTCGACTCTGCTTCGGCACTTAGACGACTTTTGCCCAATTTGGGTGGAGCAAATGTCGCGACAAAACAACTGTACACGGGAGTTGTTTGGTCTATAGCACTGTACGGTGCACCGGTGTGGGTGGCGGCTCTGACCGCCCAAAATAGGGCACGCTTCTGGTGACCCCTGGCGATATTGGCGGGTAGAGCCATACAGGGTTACTACGGTCGCTACCTTTTGCGAAGACATCATTTATGCCATGTTCATGCTGCCTGGTTGTGTAAGCGCCAGGAACCACCCAACGGGATTTCCCCTTCATCCGCTTCAGTGGCCTTCAGGCTTCAGAGGAGGTGATGTCCGCGTGTGCCGTTTGTCGCCATGGAGATATAAGCAATTGATGGCGCCCGCTTCAATGAGAGGAGGCACTGGAAGGGGTTCAGAGGGCGTAATAATAGGTTCCTTGGACCCCTGCTATTTCAGTGTGGGAGTGGCACACCAAGTGGTTTTAGTCGGTTCGATGCCGACATACAGCCCAGTTGCAAACTCCGCTAGGGTGACGGCGCGAGGGAGTTTCCTTACGTCAAAAAAAGTGTTTGAAGTGGTCGCCACGCTGCATTCTACTGCGCCAAGTGTCGTGGGTTCCTACGTGGAATAACACTTTGTGTGATTCTCAAATTTTTGTCCTTAGTCTGGGTGTTCTCTGTGTTCGTTTTATGTATGTTTGTAAGGCCCCCCGCGACACAGGGTTTATACTCATAATGCGAGTATGGTCTTTTTTACTTTTTTTCTGTACTAATTTATGTTTTGGGCCATTTTGCCGCCCCCCTAATTCTGCCGCCCCAAGCTTTAGCTTTTTCAGCTTCTATGGTAAATCCGGCCCTGACTATATGTATCATGATTTATGACATGTCTTCGAAATCCCATTACGGTTTTTTTATTTTTTATGGGATAACTATTAAATATTTATAATAATTGACACGAGGGCAATTTAAATCAGCTCAAGGGCAATTTTTCTATGCTTGGTAGAATAAAAAATAACCATATTTGAACAGGTATTTGAAAAGGTAAAAAAATTTAAATAATATTTTATTTTTTCCTGGGAAAACGAAAGAGGGGCTCATAAATTAATTAACGTAGTTCGAAAGGGCTAATTAAGATCTATCAATATATATTTTTTTCATATCGAAATTTTCATTTTTGTAGTCTGGGACATACCCGGTCTGAAGTAGGAAACCTATTATATAGGTCTATGATCACACTGTATCTATGGTCATAAATAACGTCAGAGATTTTGTTGTCATTGTCATATTGAATTGAATAGGTTTTTATCATAACGCTGTGTAGTGTGTAATGTATTTCGGTTGTGGAAAAGTTAGATTCTTCAAAATGAAGGAATAATAAGTATGAATAAGAATTAAATGAAAATCAATCAAGATTAGTTGCATCTTTATACGATATATACATTATAAAAATGGATCTTCAAACATCTCATTTAGCTGCGGCTCTGATGTCTGGACCGACATATAACAATATGCCAATAGAAACAGCACTTAATGCACCTCCCAGTGGTTCAAATCATGAAGTCCAAAGTGAAAAGCCTCGTGAATCAGAGCAACCGATCGAGGAGAAGGAAGAAGCAGCCAGTGGAGAAGACTTTACTGACGAGGTGAGTTTATTGAATGCGAGGTCGTTATAAGAGTAGCCTGAGTTACATCATTCAAATTGACTGCCTGGAACATTGATCGCCTCATTGTTCTAGTGGTTAGCATATGGGGCTGCTGATCAAGAGGTCTTGGGGTCGATTCCTCCCAGAAGTTTGTATGATAGAGCATGTTTTTCCTTGGAAAGAATTCAATTTCAGATGAACTTAATTACCTACATGATATACATCATAAATAATCTACATATGGTCTAAATACTGAAGCATATTTTGGAAAAGAAATATTTATTGTTTGTGTAAAAATATAATGAAATCTTAATTGGCTTCTTACTTGCTTTTAGCGGGTTGAATGAATCGATGTATTAATATAATACTATATTTTAATACAACATTAAAACCATATTCGCCAAGTAATTTTAGGTCATTGGAAACAGTGATGGCGCTGTCAGTACCTAGAGGGGTGACCATTAGATGTTTAATACCCAGAGTGTTTTCATGATTGTTGTCATAAGATATCAGTTGTGAAGTTTAATTGGAGGATGGCTTAAAAACATCTAACGACAAGATTACATAGGCACAGCATAGTCTTGTCTTGCAAGTCGACATATTTATAGGTATGGGTTGTTGATCATCTAAGTAAAGCATATATAAAGAATAAATATGTATTATATTTTAGGAAAGTGAAGCACAGCCTGGCAATAAGTCAATACCTGGTAGAGGAGTTACATTACAGATGCTTCTCGAAGACAAAATGCTTGAACCTGGAATAGCAGCTATGACCATAGAGTATCTTGTAAGTATCATACTTTATTGTCTGTGATTATTTTAGTAAAATATTTTCTGTCTATATACTAATATTATAAAGCTGAAGAGTTTGCTTGAATCTAATCTTATCTCAGGATGTACTGGGAAAAAATCTTTTAGTTTTAAATAAGGAAGTAGGAAGCCCATAGTATATAATAATTAAGTATGTTGTCTTAAACAGAAAAGTAAACTTTTCAAGGTAGTAGAGTTATACTGATTTGAATATGCACAGACCTGCTTGATCAGGGCAGTACTACCATCTGAGAGCAGACTAATCTAAGCTGACAAGCATTGGAGCTGTTTGTTGGTGAGTGTAAGGCCAGAGACCCAAAGGCAATGTTTCTAATTGGCTGTTATAGAGTGGGTCATTAAGCTGCATTGTCAGCATTAACAATACCAATTATGAATTAACATTATCTAGAGTTTTGACAGAGACTTTGACATTTTCAAATAAAAATATAAGCGGCCAAGTGCGAGTCGGACTCGTCCATGAAGGGTTCCATAGCAGCAAGTAACATCATATAAAAGTTCTTGTAGTTCGTTGTAACTTTGATTGATGTTTTAATAATAGTGTATTGATTGAATGAAAGGTAAATAGTGGTTTACGATTTATGATGTATTAAAAAAAATACTTACTAGATCTGATTCAAACCAATTTTCAATGGTAGTTTTCATGGTAATATACAACATATATTTTTTTTAGTTTTATCACTCCCTTATTTTAGAAGTTACAGGGGGGGGGGACACATTTTTTCTACTTTGGAAGTGTTTCTCGTGTAAACTATTAAGTTTAGATAAAAAGTGATTTCAGAAACCTCAACACCATTTTTGAAGACCTATGCATAGATACCTCACACATATGGGCTTGATGAAAAAAAAATTTTTAGTTTCTTTTCCAAGTATGGGGACCCCCAAAAAGTATTGTTTTTTTTCTACTTTTAATGTGAAAATCTTAATGCAGTATACAGAATACATCTACTCACCAAGATTCAACGGTATAGTTCTTATAGTTTTGGAAAAAAGTAACTGTGACAGACAGACATGACGAATCTATATCTATCTATCGACTGCCTCGTTGGTCTAGTGGTTGGCGTATGCGGCTGCTGATCAAGAGGTCTCGGGTTCGATTCCCGGGTCGGACCAAATATTATTTGTGTGATTCACAAATATTTGTTTCGGAGTCTGGGTGTTTTCTATGTATAATATGTATGTATTTACAAAAAAAAAAAAAAAAAAGTATGTTTATGTATTTATATCAGTTGTCTAGTACCCATAACACAAGCTCTGCTTAGCTTGGGACTAGATGATGTGTGTCAGATGTCCAAAATATTTATTATTATTATTATTATTATAAGGGTTCCGTTTTTTTGCCATATGGCTACGGAACCCTAAAAAATATTAGCGCTGCAACCAAAAATTATCAAAATCAATTAAAAATGTGTCAAAAACCAGAAAAATGCTTTTTTTCTCTCCTTTTTAGGGTTCCGTAGCCAAATGGCAAAAAACGGAACCCTTATAGATTCGTCAAGTCTGTCTGTCTGTCTGTCTGTCTGTCTGTCCGTCCGTATGTCACAGCCAATTATTTCCGAAACTATAAGAGCTATACTGTTGAAATTTGGTCAGTCGATGTATTCTGTGATCCGCATTAAGATTTTTACATAAAAAAAGAAAAAAAACAATACATTTTGGGGGTCTCCATACTTGGAACTGAAACTCAAAATTTTTTTTTTCATCAAACCTATACGTGTGGGGTATCTATGGATAGGTGTTCAAAAATTATGTTGAGGTTTCTAATATCATTTTTTTCTAAAATGAATAGTTTGCGCGAGAGACACTTCCAAAGTGGAAAAATGTGTGTCCCCCCCCCTCTAACTTCTAAAATAAGAGAGTGATAAAACTAAAAAAAATATATGTTGTACATTAACATGCAAACTACCAACGAAAATTGGTTTGAACGAGATCTAGTGAGTAGTTTTTTTTTAATCCCTACTTAATATTATAAATGCGAAAGTACCTCTGTCTGTCTGTCTGTTACGCTTTCACGCCTAAACCACTGTACCGATTTTGATGAAATTCGGTATGATGATAGAACTGAACTTGGGAAAGGACATAGGCTACTTTTTACTGCAATAATCGAGATACAAAGACCAAAGCTAGGTGATAAAAATACATAAATCGAAGATGTCAAAATGTATCACTGTTTACCTCCTGTCAAAACTTCACAGGTTGCTAGGAATAACACACTTGCATGGCAACCATAATGATAGTTTGTAAATGACATATAGACCAGTAGACCATGGTAGATAATTTTTGAAAACAAATAAAATTATAGTAGGATGAAACCTATTGGAAAAGGAGGAGAATATTATAAAAATGAAAGGAAAAATTATTTACGGGCGATCTGAGGTCGGGAAGGGGTAGGGGGGGGGGGGGGGGAGGTTTTCGGGTCCTTTAACCGGGGCGTGAAAAAGCATCCCATTAGGCCGCCATAGTGTGGGCCGCCATACATTATTGTCCGCATTCGCAGCAAGTGTGGTAGCCCCGACTCTTGGATTCTGCTCATGCTTTCCATCAGGCAGGGTAGAGTCAGATTGGATGGCTAAATATATACAACAAAGGGTAAAAAACGGTTTATCTCGATTTCCGGCAAAACTACAAGGAAAAAAGTTAAATGGCAAAGTTGTAGGTAATTAAAAGATCTACAACTTTTTAGGGTTCCGAAGTTTATGACTTCGAACCCTTATAGATATGTCATGTCCGTCTGTCCTTCCGTCCGTCCGTCCGTCCGTCCGTCCTCAACTTATCGTCCAAACAGTAAGTGCTAGAAAGATGAAACTTTGCATGAATATGTATTGTAATTACGTCGACAAAGTGCTACAATAAAATTATGAAATATATTTTTATTTAGGTTACCTCCCCTACACGTAAAGTGGGGATGTTTTTTTTTCTCACGGCTACCCCATCATGTAGGGTATCATTATATAGGTCTTTTAAAAACATTAAGGGGTTGTTAAGACGACTTTTTGATTTAGGTATCCGTTTGCGAGAAATTCCACTTTAAAGGCCACTTTTTTGTAAAAACAGGCCGTCCCGCCCGCCGAAAAATTTGTGATAGTGGTCCATATAATGAACTTTAAATGAAAACTATAACGAATTAGATGACTTTGTTAGTTCAGGAGTTATAGAGGCTTAACTTTTACAATGCGCTTACTTGGAAAAGTCATACAAAATCAACGCATTAATACGTAAACATAACAATTATCCATTGGATACGATTTCTAATCCACGTACCATTATGGGTGACTGAGGAACCCTTTCCTGTGCGTGGCCTGACACGCACTTGGCCGATTTTTTTATTATATTATATAAATATGTTGACACAGATGAGGTTGTGCCAATCACCTAGTATAATATACATAGACAGCCCTATTGAGGTAACAAGTATTTCTGTTATAAATCTGAGATATTTTTTTAAACAGTGTAATTAATTCATTGTTTTTATTTTAATATTTATGTGGAGACACTATCATATTTATTGTGTTGGGAACCTGTGAGGAAGGTGTAAAGTATATGTATACTATTAATAAATCAATAAAGGAGGTGTGGGTCTCATTCCTATTCAGGACATTTTTTTTTATTCAAGCCAATCAAAGTGACTTTACTATGCCTGATGAAAAACCTGAGTAGGGGTCACCATCTTCAGGATATTGTGTCGCGTCCTGATGGCCTATTAAATTAGTCCCGAGTTTAATAAATGTAACAATTGCTCAATTTGAATTCACCTTCTTCCTCTTCCACGCAGCGTACATAAAAAGAAACGGCTATTGGGAGCCAAATCGAACTTTCTTTCCAAAATCTTCATTTGTCGTATTCAGTCACAGATTGTGATAAAAGTGAGTCAAAGTATTTAAAACTGGCAAGGCTCAGAAGTTAAATGCATTATTTGGTCTTGTATCCCGTGCTTTGAGAATACCTCCTTGAGCCTGATGGAAAGTATGAGTAGAATTCAAAAGGGTGATTGCCATGCCATTAGCTACGGAACCCTAAAAATGGAGGTTATATTAGTGAACGCGGCCCGTAGAAATAAAAAAGTGCATGGATAAATATTTTAAAGATAAAAACGTAAATGTTTATACAAAAAGTTTTTATTTTATCCTTTCCTAAAAACTTTGGTCAGATGTTTCTGCATCATCCTAAATCACACTCACCAACGACATACGACAGCTCAAATGCTGTCACCATTATATTGGTCTTCTGTGTTAGGAAAGTACTGTTCTAGTCGAGTCTTACTGAAATCAGCGTGGCTCTATCTATCTATGTATTGTTGTGATTGTTTGTTTTGTCTGACTGTAGATTTTATTTAATATATATATTGATCTCAGACTATTATCTGAGTCCCATTTATATTTTTTTCAAATCATGATCGAATTATGAAAGCCTGTTTTTTAATTTCGAAATACATTTCCACTTCATCAACAACCCAAAATGTCCCACTGCTGGGCTCGGTTCTCCTCTTAGAAAAGGGTTAAGGCCATACATCCCTACGCCGGCCGAGTTCGATAATATAAGTTAGCTTACCAGCAGTATGGTATGGTTGTGTATTATTATAGATGTTCTTATTAATTTTATGTATGACTAAATGTTCATTGTTCATAATATTGTTAATCATATTACAGGGTCAAAAGTTTGTTGGTGATTTACAATCAGATGGTAAAATAAAGTCTCATGAAACTGAAACAATATTTTGTTCACCCTCAGCTTGGGCAATACATTGTAAAAGAATTATCAACCCCGATAAAAGATCTGGCTGTGGTTGGGCTTCTGTAAAATATAGAGGAAAAAAACTGGATACAATAAAGGCTACTTATCTCCGGAAGAAACAGTTACAGAGGGAAAATATGCATTCTGATGGTATTCCTTTCCTCCTTTTAATGTCATATTATTATTATTATTTAGGTTTGAGATATGTTCTTAAAATATTTTGATTTTTGTGTACCACTCTCTCTAAATGAGAATACTAAACCTTCCTACTGCTCTATGGTAACAAGAGCTCCGAATTATATCTATTAGACATAAAAGCTTTACTGGTAGCTGACTCCGAAAATTGTTGGGAATAATAAAGGCTAGCAAAATTAAATAGCATAAAAGCATAAGTATGAACAGTATTGATAACTTTATATAACCCTATTTGTAAACCTTTATATTTATTATTGTATTGTAAACCTATATTATATAACCTACTATCTTTCGCCCGCGGCTCCGCCTGCGTGAATGTCGGTTATCGCGGTAAAAAGTAGTCTAAGACCTTTCTCAGGCTCTGGACTACCTGTGTACCAAATTTCTTTTAAATCAGTTCAATAGTTTACGATTCTAAAAAGGACATACACACAACCATTCATTTTCATATATCTAGATGTATATTGTAAACCTGTATATTATACCCTGCGTGCGTAATAATTTTTTTTATGTTTCTGATTTCAGAAGAGGTAGAAATGGAAGTTGAAAATCCTCCCGAACCTCCACCACAGAGGGTAGTTATGAAACACAACACTGTACCAAACAGAATGATGCAACAGTAAGTATTACAAGAAAAGAAAAATGTAGTGGAAAATTTATTTAAATTAAAGTAGTCTAATATTTTGTTCTTATAAATTTACAGTGATGCCAACATGTTAATAGAAGCAATATCATTTTCATCAGCAGGGAAAGTCCAACCATTCCTTGTGTCAATCAGTTCCAATGCTAGTCTTGTACTAGACATACATTGTCACTTGAAAAAGGAAGAGGTTTATGGGTATCTGGCAGGAACTTGGGATCTGAATAGTCATAGTATGTAATTTTCATTGTTTTCTTTTATACAAGAGACTTCTCTATATACAAGAACCTTGCACTGAATATTTTTTTCTAATATTACAGATCTAATGATAACACACACCTTCCCTTGTCTCATCAGTAAAAATGACAAAAGACCCAGAGTATTGGTGGAATTAGAGATACAAATGGAAATAGAAAAATTGGGACTTTCACTGCTTGGCTGGTATCATTCACATCCAACTAATCCAGCCATGCCCAGCTTGAGGGACTGTGATAACCAGTTGGAATATCAAATTAAAATGAGAGGACCCAGTGAAATATCTTACATACCATGTATTGGAGTTATTTGTTGTAAGTACATAGATACATATTACACGCATATTTTTTTACTAGTTTTACTTTTATAAAAACCAAACGAAAAATGATTTTATTAGGGTAACTTTGCTCCCTGGCCAATGGTACCTAAGATGGCGTGCGGTTTTTCGTCAGTTCGAGTCCGACATAACCACTAGCTGGTGGTATCCGGGGGATTTCCGCACATAAAAAAGGTTACCTCTACTGCACCTACTTTGTAAAATGTGCTTACTTGCAAAACTTCGTACATTAATAACGAAATAATGCACACGCTGCGCTGCGGACCCGATTTTAAATCCACGTGCCATTATGAATGACTATGGAACCCTATTCTATGAGTAGCCTGACACGTCCTTACTGATTTTTTATATATTAGGTATATGGATAATAAAATTTATTCAGTTGATCTTAGGTATTACTGTATATAGGTATATTTGGGGTTGCGTACTCAACCGGTTTTACCTCAAAGTCAGTTTTTCTACGAAGCGACAGATATCGTGCCTCGGCAGCCCTGCCGGTGAACGGAATTCGAAATCGGAATTACTTATATTTGAGGGTACTGACTTCAAAATAACGATTGCCATAGATCTTCATGATAACCAAGCCCCATAGTTTAATGTGCTCTCCGAAGCACAGGCGTAAAACACCACAAAACTTTCTTGGAAGAAAAACTTTAATGACACTTTGTGACTCGACCCGGTAATCCAAACAGAGACTTCTTGATTGGCAGTTACATACGCTAACCACTAGATCAACTAGACAGTTCAATCACTCATAACACTATCTATATAGGTATTGACTCAGAATACGATACACCCCTCGATTTCATTTTTTGTCTGATCAATGATTATGTCTACATTTCAAACACTCGACTCAGGGACTTGCTATACAAGACTGTCCCTAAGTCGTAGTCAAAGTACTTAACTAACTATACATTTATTCGTTTTGGTATACTGCTAGACTATGCCAGTAATACTTATACATTATACGCAAAGATACATAGTACATAGACACATAGTACGACACGTTTGACTCGTGGTATTTTTCCTACCACACCATCCGATTTTACCCTTGGAATTGACATTTGTTTTAGTATGGAGCTCTCAAAACCTTTTATTTGATACTTTGGCAGTCTAAATAAAGCTGTATACTAAATATCAGATCAATCAGGCAACAGGAAGGGCGTAAAATTTCTATTACCTACCCTTTAAATTTACCTCCAAAAAAAAACCAATGGTGAGCTAAATAAAATCGTTTAAAAAGAATGTCTTGATTAGTGCGACAATAATAAACAGAAGCTATCTTAATAAGAAGAACAGTATGTTATAAGATTGAACAGTAGGATTGTTTGTTTCAGCCCCTTACAATCCAGAGAGTCCAGTTTTGGAATCATCATTAACTTTCTTTTGGGTTATGCCTCCACCGGAACAAAGACCTACAGAATATCCAAGACCTTTACTGTTGCAGTACAACATGGTGCATGACAGCCATTTATCACCTCATGCCATGGAACAAATACGGAAAAGCATCAAGTACTATTTTTCATTCCCTGATGATACATTTGTTGATTTTAAAGACAGCTTTAAACCAGATATCACATACTTAGATAAGTTAAAATGCACTCTGACGGCAAAGTTTCCACGAGAACAAAGTGATGGTTTATTGTGGCATTTTATAAGGGATGAATTAGGATGTTCTTCTGAAAATGATGACAAAATGGATTTGGACGCTTTATTGGCGGTTCCTCAACCAATACCTGTGTCAAAGCCGAGTCAGCCAACATCAGTACCTAACTTCCTGTCTGTTAGTACATTGCAGCAGATGGTCAGTCGACCAGCAGGTGTACCACCCATAAATGTTTCCTCTGGCATTGGATCTGTCTCACCTCACAAATTTGAAACCCCACCACTGAATATACCCTTACTACCCACATCTTCTAAATCTGCGTCTAAATCAGCAACACCCACACTTCCATCTGCGTACCCAAGTGGATTAGATATGCTCACCAGTATGGCTCTCGGCTTAGGTACGCCTAACATGCCTCTACCAATGGGCACTTCGAGTTTAGAAAGTTTAGCAGCAGCTAACAGCATGCTCACGGGTCTTACACCTGGAATGTCGCCTAGTCTCGCGGCTAGCTTATCCGGGAGTAAACTGCCAGAGCCGCCATCTTATGCTGCCTCTTTGCAAAATTTAACCAGCAGTATTGGAAATTATGATAAAACATCTAGTAGTACATCCACAAGCACATCATCTAGTACTCCTATACCAGCGAGTCTCGCTTCCAATCTCATGATGAGTTCGGCAGATATCGCTAATGCTCTGTTTTCTGCTAGCAAATACTCTAGTGCAGGCATACTGGGTATTCCAGATCCTATGTCGAAATCAACACTGGCGGCTAATAATATGTTTTTATCACCCTCTTTGATCAAAATGCAAGAAACTTTGATGAAACCACTTTCTACTAGTAGTCCAATATCTACTAAAGCGGGATTGGATCAGAGTATGTTAATGAAGTCTCCTCACGACTTACTCAAAAACAGCGGAAAAGATTATTTACCACCTGATTTCGGAAGCATCGGTAAGGGAAAATCAGAAAATCCACTGGAGGCTATGAAAATGTGTGAAACGAGCAGTTCTTCTAAAATTGAAACTGTCAAATCGGATACTATGGATACCGCTACAGATTTTAGCATGCCATCGCGAGTTGGTGGCGAGTCATTTTTGAATCAGATGCTAGAATTGACGAAGAAAACGACCATGCCCGATTATTTGTCGGATTATAATAAACCATTAAAATTATCCAAACCCGAAGATCTCTCGACATCTGTGCCGCCATCAAATCACCCTTATATGAATACATCGAGTATCGTGGATACTATAGCACAAGTGGCGATGGGCAACTTCTCGAAGCACGATGAACATAAGGATTATGTAAACGATATACAGGATTATAGTAAAGTGGCATCCAATGACAGTGAGAACTGAATTACGATAAGAAATGTGTTAATATGTATTAAAATATGCACAAAGTAATTCAGGAAAAATTTGACAGGTTTATTTAGAAATCTACTAAACTAGTATTAAAACCTCCACTGTTTAATGTCTCAGTTTTTTAATAATATATTTAATATGTGTGAAATATAAACAAACTCTGTGATTTTTTTATAAAATTTTTCGTATGTCTGATGTAGGTTATGTTAAAGTGTGTAGGTTAAGTAGTATAATGCAGTTTTAATTATTATTATTATAATACACAACTATTGGCTGCCACATGCGACAAATTTATCATTCAAACGATTTTATCTGATTCAATTTTTATCAACAATTTAAGGGTAATTGACTATTTATTTCTCTTTATATAAAGGCCAAACAAATGACGCTTTGATAACGTGATAAGATTTGTTTAGTCACATCAGATCAGAGATAGTAATGTCCGCTACAGCGCTTTTAAATAATTGTGCATCTGACAAATTACGCCACATTTCGCATACCAGAAATGAATTGAATGTTTTAGCATCCTATTCTTGATGAATGTAGGTATGTTTTAGTTTAAAAATGGGTACGCTCGTTAGTTGAATTTTGATTTATATTGTTAATGCGAATGACTGTTTACCAATTTAAAATGATATGACATTATATCAATAATTCTACCGGTCAAGATAATTGTACAAACATGACACAGGTTTTTCCTGAAGTAGTACTGTTCTTGAGGAATCAATAATTGAATCCAAATATTGCTGATCTTGAATTGCTTAAATTCATTTGTGCAATGAGTTTAAACAATTGCATGAATTGTCGTTGGCTCCTGGTGCATTTCATACGGCCTTTTTTAGAACATCACCACTTTGATTTGTAAAATATTCAGTTTCTACTACCTCTTTCGACACTTCCAAACATTCGTTCTATAAATACCTTTCAAAAGTCTTTTGTCGTCGATCCTGTCTACGTGGCCAGACTATCGAAGTGTGCCCTTTTCAATTCTCGTCACTACCTGTTCCTTCAGTTCGCATCTCACCCTTATCACTAGATTCTCGGCTATCAATAACATTCACACAACACCTACTTCTTAGCTACCTAAAAACGCCTTTAGACATTTTTGTGCTGGCAAGAAAGGAATGTAGAACACCATTCACTTTATTTATCACTTCCACTCTTTCTATATCATCTCCGTGCACTCCGTTCCTTGTTATTGTATCATTGCAATTATTTATTTGCAAACGAATTTTATTCCAATTTATTATACCAACCCGTCTGGCCAGAGTGGTATAGTAGGCCAAAACCTCTTTTCTAAGGAGAGGCCAGCAGTGGACTGTTGAAGGCTGTTGATGATGATGAATTGTATTTCACAGGTTTTTCGCGACATTATTTATTTGTACCGTGCCAAGATTATCATTAGAATATATGGTTGTAAAGTATGTTTTATTCAGTAGTATAAAGTATAATATAAGCGTGTGCTGCTTGGAAATTCTACATAATATGTGAAGTATTTAGTGTCAGTATTTCTTATTAGAATATTTATTTTTAATGGAATAAAATTTTCATAAATATATTGTCTTTTATTGCACCTAGAACACAGTTTTTTTTTATATTTAAGCCGTCCGAAGGCCTGGTTCTCACTACGCCGGACCGGCAGATTTGCCGGGCCGGTAAAACTGCCGGAAAGGCTAGTGGCTGTACAAGTTATATGAAGCTATTCACATTATCCCGGGTCCGGTATTTTTTAACAAGCCCGTCATTTTTACCGAGCGTTTTGTCACTAAGAAACATTTTGCATTTTCATCAGTAAATCGTCAAAAGGGCTTGCTGTCATTCGAAAATATTTGAAGAACTTTGATTCGTCACTTCTAAGTTCATCCATTACTGTTTCAAATGTTCCAAGTGAAAATCTTTCTCGTAAAATAGGATGTACCTAATGTTTTCTTTTATTTTGCCTTCTATTAAGATACCACCACAACACAACAATTTCGTCGTCCATGGTGTGCACAGGTCCAAAATTAACTGAGCTGATTACTTAACTATTCGATTTTCTTGTGAGATCCGGTGTAATGTGAACACTCTGTCCGGTGTCCGGTTTCCGGCAGATGTGCCGGTCCGGCGTAGAGGGAAGGCTACGTGTGTAGTGGTAAGGTACTACGGCGGAGGCTGAAGTGACTCTAATCTGTCTGATGGAAGGTATGAGTAGAATCCTAGAGAATGGATCACATGTTGATAATGGACTATCCTCATGCGAGTGCAGACATAGCAGCATGGTGACCCACAGTATGGCGGCATACTGAGATGTTTCTGTATCATTGGGCTTCTCTCGCAGTTACGAAACGATATCATATGAAAATCACTGGTGAATCTGACTAAATAATTAGTTTTGTGACGTATTAACAATACGGAGTGTCACCATCATCCCGTGGATGCCGTAAGAGCCACTAAGAGCGCACCCTTAGCAAGACATCATCTCTGCAAAGAGAAGGAAAACTTGTCTCTAGTTTATATTGATATTGAAGGACATATTGATGAATAAGGAACAATTCCATCGAATTTTCCAAGTTCAAGATCAGAAACGAGTAGTATTGACGTACCTACCCAATGTTGATAATATATTCTGGTCAACTGTATTATTCCGACTTTAGAAAATCAGGCCAACTTAAAACTATGTCAAGGAAATTATACTGCCCTACAATGCTAAATTAGATTTATTACTTTTTGAAATTTAGGAGTAAATATCGGTATAAAATATGTTTTTTTGGAGATATTCAACTAGTTTTTGTTCCTACTTTGGTACTCGTCGTTTCATGCTTTTTCCTCTAGTTACATTTTGCTTTGTAGGACCCACTGGGCATCAAACTGTTTATGTATTTGTTTCTAGAATCGCTTTCAGTCATGAAAAGATCTTAGATATATTATGCACACATTTCACAATACATATTAAAGGTCATAAAAAAATATAAGTAAATACCAGAACTTATTTTAGTAAATCACAACGCGATTGATCTATGAATATTATCGATAAGCGTGTAATCAACTTTGATATCTTAATGACCGTATCGTTTTATAGGTGGATTATAAAACGTTGGGCCAGTGATTGTCTAGTCATTGTTCTATTTACTTTAATTTTTGGTATTTATTAGTTGTAATCGAACTTTTCAGTGTTATACATGTGTGATAATGAAATAATTATGTGCGTAATAAGGAATTTTCTTTGACAATAACAGTAAGGTTCTTTGTTATTCTTTTTTACATATAAATAACTAAAATACCATTAGAATAGATTCAGTCTAGAAAATGGAGTTTAGACGGAAAAGAAATATATTCAACAACAGAAGAAGTGAATAAGCTGACAAAGTGTAGGTTAGGCTATAGGTACCTACTACTACTACTATTGTCTGTATTCACCATACCTACTCGTTGCGAATACATTCATTCATTCATTGTCATAATCTAAGCATGCTTTCCATCAGATAGAGTAGTCACCTTAGCTAGAAATTTAGAAAAATAGATAGGATGGGATCTAGAAATAGTTTTTGGTGGTGAAGTCCGGATTAAAACTTGCCGATTTATAATATAGTTACTACCTACAGTTTTTTTTATTATTTTAGTGTTGTTTCTGTACTGATAACAAAACATTAAAATAATCGTATAAGTTATTGCCAAATGTAATAAGAGTATGTACCTACTGAAACAACGTAATTTTGTCGTGTACAACCCCTTACTTTGCCAACGTGGGGACGTATGGTCTTAACCCTATCCTGATAGGAGACTCAAACCCAGTAGTGGGTAGTTTCTATTAGGAATTTCCTAAGAACAACCCAGATACACTTTCAGTAGCGCCTATTCTTTCATGCCATATAGATATATTGCTATAGAAGCACGCATGCATCCATATAGATATATTGCTATAGAAGCACGCATGCATCCATATAGATATATTGCTATAGAAGCACGCATGCATCCATATAGATATATTGCTATAGAAGCACGCATGCATCCATATAGATATATTGCTATAGAAGCACGCATGCATCCATATAGATATATTGCTATAGAAGCACGCATGCATCCATATAGATATATTGCTATAGAAGCACGCATGCATCCATATAGATATATTGCTAAGCATGGTTTTAGCCATTACGAGGACGTAGACGAGTAGACTATTGCGACGTCATTGTATTTGTGAAATTAGTTTTTTTCATCATGATGACCTAAATAATGAAAATGTTTAAAAACTAGAACCCGACTACGTAAAAGCTTTTAGTAAAATGTATATAGCTTAAGTTACCCGGGCTATTATTAAGAATCTTGACGCCTCATTACGTGGTCCATACGCAATACGCGCGATGTCTGTAAATAAGCGAAGCTGCAGTAGCCTTGTTTGCACCCTAAGAAGGACTCTGATTTTAAGTGTTCATTGGCGCAGGTTACCTTTTGAGGCATACGTGAGTTAATAGACAAAATCGCATAGAATACCAACCAACCTATTTTAGCATTCGTGCTATTGTTTCGTTGGTGAGAGCGAAATTGTAGGACCAATGTGTATGTGGACCATCACTCTTGGATTGTACTCATGCTTTCCCTCCGGCAATGTAGCCACTTTAGCAGTCTCATAAAAGAAATCAATGTCAACTTAGTAAATCAAACCTGGTAAAGGCTAGTTAAATACGAATGTCCAAGATAATGCAACTTTTTACCTTCCTATTGCAATTTCCAAGCCTTGACCGAATTATTTTAGGTGTTTATCATTTTACATATAAACCAGCTTTCACTCACCGTCTATGTCGGTTATCTCGGTAAAAAGTAGCCTTTCTCAGGCCAACTAGCTTTTGCCGCAGCTCCGCCGGCGTGTAAGTCCGTCATGGCGGTAAATAGCAGCCTATGTATTATTCCGATATATAAGCTTTCGCGTTTATAATATAAGTAATGATAAGGATATGTGGTGATAGCTCTTCAATTAGTAAAGCAGTATATTTTATAGATTGTAATGTGTATAGATTGTTACAGAAATAATTAATGGCTAGCAAACCCAGAACACCCGGCTTTAAGGGTGTGGAAGACGACAGCGATACCGACTCTGAGTATACGCCATTCTTCGAGGACGGGGATGAACTAGAGTAAATGTTTTGGTATTGTTATGTGATTGTTATAGTATCGGTTAAATAGATAAGAAAAGCGAGAGAAAGAAGCAAGTATCTACTAAACACATGATCAAAGCGGTTATTTGTCTCGTTATTTCCTAGCTCCTACCCCCTGCACCGTTAGGTGATTCCTACCGCCTAACGTAGGTAGCCTCTATATTTAAAGATACATTTAAGTACTTAGGTGTATCCTAAAGGTTGGTGAAAACAAAACTAACAATTTATATTAAGTGGCTCTTAAATTAAAGGGATGTTGCCATTATTAATACTAACAAATAAATAACGCTTCTTGTATAGGAGCCCCTTTAAATATTTATTTTAGTGTTTATTGTTATAGCGGCAACATAAATAGCTATAATGCTTCATGAGAAACACCCTGGTGGCTGATCAACAATCAGAATAACAACGGAGTGAATTTCGGGTAGTAATCAGCAGGAAAAATATAATACTGTTTGAAAATAATTAAGTTTGGTTGTATTTACGTAGGAGGAGGTAGGATGGTAGGAGCTGGATGCCTGTAGCCGTAGATCGAACTAAGTGGCGTGCAATTGGAGACCCCTATGTCCAGCAGTGGACTGCGATAGGCTGATGATGATGATGTATTTACGTACAGACTGTGGACATGACCTTCGCCTGGCAATAGTTAGCCTATTGCCAGGCGAATATCATGTGTGTGATCACTATGAAGGATAAATCGGCGACATTTATTGTAAGTCTGTATTGTGTGTCAGCCTTATCTATCGAATTTATAATTTTTCTTTAGCCAAAGAACTGCCCAAGAAACAAAAGGATGGAATCTATTCCGAGAGCTACCTGTGAAGAGGGAGAGTGGATCTATGGCTTCAACTGCCTGCGTAGATACCACTGTAAAGATTATCAAAGTGTTAGCGTACATATTTATATTCACTCTGGTGCTCGGCTCTGCTGTTGTGGCTAAAGGAACACTACTATTTATGACATCGCAACTTAAAAAGGATAAGGAAATACTGCATTGTAACCGAGCCTTAAGAGTTAAGTATTACATATATTAAGTTAAAAAAAATCAATGATTTTTTTTTAAACAGGAGGAGAAAATGGACACGAGTAACTTGATAAGTGTGACCAGTACTCCCCATGCACTCCTGCAACTCAAGAGTAACAATTAAAAAGTGTGTTTTCTTCTGTTCTTCACTCCCTCCTCTCAAAGTTAGAAAGAGAAGGGGGAATTTTCAGGTTGATGAAATTTTACTCACTCGGGAAAAGCAATAAAAGAATTGCTTGTGTTTCGAACATATTGCTACACATACTTAGATAATACTAAAATAGATAATAATAATACGTATTGTCTTAGTTGTTAAATCTTAGTACTTGTTTGCTCTTAATTTATGCGCTAACCGTTTCTCAGATACTCATAAAATGATTTTAAGATTCATTGTCATAACATCCAAAAAATCTTATAGTTCAAAATAAGAAAGTCAATATTGTATTCATGTTCTAAGTAACACAATCAAGGGTTAGATCCAGAGTATCTTCCATTTAAGTAATATGTTCTCAAAAGTTGTGCAAAGAACAGTTACAAAATCGTATTCTAACACTAAAATAATCAATATTATGAATGGCAATCGCATGGATAGTTGTTGCAGATGTCTTCCGATATTCTATTACATACTTCACTTAAGTATTCATACTTTTTCCCATTGCAGATTTGGACAAACAATTTGTAACGGTACTTCCGTTGGAAGAACGAATAGCATGGCTCTGGGCAATTCTAATTGCATTCAGTATACCTGAAGTGGGAACATTCCTAAGATCAGTCAGAATATGTTTTTTCAAAAGCTTTAATAAACCAACTATAGGGCTATTTTCCGCGGTAAGTCGTTATATCGAAATATTCATAAATTAAGCTTTTATACTGAGATAAAAATGTACAATGTGTGAAAAATGTTATTGTTACGTTTCTTGGGCAGTTCATAATAACTTAAACATCGCTCACATCACCGTCTGATTCCAAACCAATCAGAACATTTACTAAGAGTATAGTACTGTGAACTTCTGATAAACATACGAGTACATAGGTAATATACACACGAATGATTAAAGTTAAATACTATGTTTGTAATTTCAATGTTAAGAGATTTTCACTAAATGCATATGAAAGTAAATACGGTTATAATCCAAAAACCATATTTTTTATCTGATTGTTCTGGCTATCTATGAAACAGCTGTACCGATTTACAGGACTTATTTGATGATATTAGGAGTAACTTAGACTATTTATATAATTTTTTGCCTGACTCCGTCCCGCGACATTACCCGCAGTTGTTGTTATAAAGGTACAACAAAAACCGGCTCAGTTCGTACGAGTATACTATGTAATCGAACTCTACATATAATTTATTTATCCTGCTTCTCTAGCCAAGTTGCAAATGTTTTTCGTTTTCTTTTCTATTCTCTACATATTCTATTTCTCTATGCTCTTTTTTATTGGCTACTGTCAGTCAGTAAAATGATAAAAACAAATATTAGCCAATAAAACAATAGAATGGAGAATAGAATTGAAAAGGAAAAACATTTGCAACTTGGCTATGGGGCTGGTTGGAAAAGGAATCCACTACCTGTAATTTAGCGTTTAGAATCATTTTTTACTAGATTTACAGGCCTTATAAATTACAGTTATTATTAAGCCTTAGTTACGCTATTCATGCATGCACTAATATTGATGTTATTTCAGGCCTTGTTAATAGAAACTCTACACACATTTGGAATAGCGATGTTGGTACTCATAATTCTACCACAACTAGATGTTGTCAAAGGTGCTATGTTAATGAATGCTCTCTGCATGGTACCAGGTGTTCTAAACGCACTCTCTAGAGATAGAACTGACTCGCGCTATCTATTGAAGATAGTCATAGACGTATTTGCAGTTTCTGCTCAAGTCACCGCCTTCGTACTTTGGCCTCTAATTACCCAAGATTATATTCTATGGACTATTCCTGGAGCATGCTTTTTGATATCATTAGGTTGGTGGGAAAACTTCGTGGGATCTATGCGAAAGAATACTCCAGGTAAGTAGAACGGCAGTTTTTTGATATATTTATCATTAAAGTTTATTCGAATCAAAGTATGACGCAACCATATACATATGTGATCAGTCAGGTCACATTCAAACCGTAGCTAAAATTAAACCAATACTTTTATTTTAAAAATGTATTTCAGGTCTACGTGCATTGCAACAACTACGTGAAGGACTCAAAAGAACCAGATATTATAGCCATCGATTCATATCCCTCTGGAAAATATTAGTTTTCAAGTGCTGTATTTTGATATCCATGTACCTTCAGAATGACGACGCAGGCACATTTTTCAGTAAAGTCCGATATGCCTTTGGTGAACGTTATTACAATATTTCCGAGGTATGTACCATTTATTTAGCTATAGTCATTAGTCATCACATGCACATCCTTTGAGCAAGAATGTATGTATTTGTTATCATCACACGAAGCCAATTTTATATGTTAATCGTAATCTTTACATCTTAGATATGTTAGATTAATTTTTGTTTATGTTTTAAAGTTCTCAATTTCCTTAGTAAATTTTAAAATAGATATTTTATGTTATACTGCACTCCCTTAGATACTTGTAAATAACAACTGAAATAACTAAATTCCGACGTAGATACACGATCTCTTTTTAAATTCAAGCCTACCCGAGAGAATCACGAGAGATAGCGAGTACAGACAACGCAGAATGGCGAGTCACACTATGGTGGCTTAGTGAAATACTTCTACATAATTGGTCCCCTGGTCCTGCACTCTCCAACAAAACACGATACAGTACGAATGCTGTCATTTTTTATTGGTCTTCTGTACGAACTGAAATCAGCGTAGCTCTACTACCCTGTTCTTTTAGGGACATTGACAAATATGCTTTATTTCAGTTACATGCCTAGACATCTACCTTATTCCATAACGTCCCACTGCGGGGTCGGGTCTCCTCTCTGGAGAAAGTTAAGATCATTCGTCTCCACTTTTTGGTTGGCGGTTGGGTACGGGCAAGACACGTTGATGCTACGTAATCTTGCCGTTGGATATTTTTAGGCTAACTAGGCTTCACAACTGTTATCTTATGATAGCAACCGGGACCGACTGCTTAACGTGACCTCTGAATCACGGAAAAGCTCTTATCATATCATGCCACAAACTCCCACCCATCTAGTGTGCTGACCACGCCGTCAATACTTAGCCTCGGTAACTGTTTCCAATCACCTAAGGCCACTTTGGTACGGCTAGCTAGATCATAAATATTTCATTAACATCTAAATCTTTTCATAGGTTCGGGTAGTACAGGATCCATTTGAAGGAATGCTAGGTTACGACCTAGTTGGAGATGTATTGTCGCTACCAGTTATATGGGGTGCTTCCTTATGGGTGGTTTTAATTCAAGTGGCAGCTGCATATGTCTGTTACACAGCTGGAAAAATTGCTTGCAAGATTCTTATCCAGAACTTCAGCTTTACATTCGCATTGAGTCTGGTCGGACCAGTTACTATAAATCTGCTTATTGTCTTCTGTGGTTTGAAAAATTCAGATCCGTGTGCATTTCATGGCACTATACCAGACTATTTGTTCTTCGATATTCCACCGGGTAAGTGTTATTATTACATAAAATATTTTGTTTTAAATTTATTTGTTGTGTTTCACTGTTTGTCTTATACAAATGGTGTGGTAATATTGAATTTGAATAAAGTCTCAAGACATATCGTATTCGATGTTAATATTATTCATCATCATCATCATCAACAGCCTTTAACAGTCCACTGCTGGACGTAGGCCTCTCCTTACAAGGAGGTTTTGGCCTACTATTATTAATAAACCGTATTTTAAGTCATTAAGAAGTTAATATTAACTTAGTAGATGCTTAGGAGAGTACTTAGATGACTGGTAGTTTCAAATTTTACAATGACTATTCGGTTTTAAAACATTCTTCTATTAACATTAAGACTTTAGTTTCTAGCACACTTGTATCTTGTCTAGAACAATTTAAAACACTATTTGTTAAAACTTACGAAACATTAATATATTTTAACTGTTCCGTAATTGACTGACAGACAACGCACAGCCGAGACTACAGGGTGTAGGAAACTCAAATTTGGCATGTTTATTCCTTGAGAAGCGTAGGCGAGAATTAAGAAAGGATTTCGGGAAATTCCAATTAAATTAGGAAAAAGGCAATTAAATTTGTACACTAGAATAACACGCAAAAGCTAATTCTTATGTTTGTTTTAGTATATTTCCTAAGAGAGTACATAGCTCGTGACATGGCGTGGGTGTGGCTATTGTGGCTGTTGTCACAGGCATGGATTACGATCCATGCGTGGCAACCACGGTGCGAAAGACTTGCCGCTACCGACAAACTGTTTGCTAAGCCTTGGTACACTGGAGTTTTGATAGATCAGTCTCTGCTCCTGAATAGGACTAAGGACGAAGATCATGACATTTATTTTGAGGTGAATATGATTAACTTAATATATTTTTAGTATTCTTAAAACTGATTTCAGAAGGAGTGAAATTTGCGACAGGTAAAGATTTTTTAAATACCTATTTAATAAGGAATCTGTTTCTTTAAGAAATCCTGTCAATTTTCCAAGATCTACTCGTATCACTTTGATACGTCTGAAACCAATCTGCAAACTGTTATAAGTTGGAATTATCAAAGCATTAATGGGATTTGTGTTGGCTGATCGGATTGTGAATTGTTTATAATCAATGTTTTGTTTTTAAGGAATCCCCGCCAAATGATGATAACCGTTCTATTACCAGTATTGATAAGGTATCTCAAGACGTTAAGCCAACTGACTGTGCATCAAGGTATTATTTTTTACTACTTTGATTTCGTCTTTAATTTTGTTTATTATGTTAAGGAACATTTAATTTCTTATCTATGATAAAATTTTCTACGACTTTTATATTGGGTGTGAAAGTATGAAATCGCCTATATGTACTGAAAAATTGAATTTCGTTTTTTTTTTCATTCTACATATTTATTTAATCAAGATATCTACCATTATTATCTATACATTGCTGCCATCTAATAGGAAGGTCATTTATGCTTTTGTAATAGAACTCTAGTGATATAGATTGTACAAACTCTGTGAAAGCATTTTGCTGTGCCTCCTAGGAAGAAACACTTTTTATCACGTAGAAATTGTCCAAATCAGGAACAAAATGATAGTACGTTGGACCAAGGTCTGGCGAATACGCGGCTCTGACCGCCCAAAATAGGGCGCGCCTCTGGCGTCCCCAGAGGATATTGGCGGTCAGAGCCATACGCGGATACCACAGAGGCGGCTTGTGCCTTGGCCGGAACACCCCCGTGGGACTTGGAGGCGGAAGTGCTCGCCGAAGTCTATCGGCGAGTGGCTGACTTCCGGGCGGAGAACGGCTTTCGCCCTCCACCCGAGGACGTGCGCGAGTGGCGCGAAGCTGCTCGCCGAGCCACCATGCTCAGATGGTCGTTCCGGCTGGAGACCCCACGCGCTGGCTTCGCCGCCGTGGAGGCTCTCCAGCCGGTCATCGCGGAGTGAGCAGGGCGGCAGCACGGGACCCTTTCCTTCCGCCTGACGCAGGTGCTTTCCGGGCACGGTTGCTTCGAAAAGTATCTGCACTCGGTCGCTAGGAGGGAACCGAGTCCCGCCTGCCACCACTGCGACTGCAGTGAGGATACGGCCCAGCACACGCTGGCGGTCTGCCCCGCATGGGCGACGCAGCGCCGGGCCCTCACTGCAGTCATCGGAGGGGATCTCTCGCTACCGGCCGTCATAAGATCGATGGCCGGCAGCGACAGTTGTTTTACCGCGGTCGCAACCTTCTGCGAGGACGTAATCTTGCAGAAGGAGGTGGCGGAGAAGGCCCGGGAGGACGACTCCACTCGGACCCGATCCGCCGCCGGCGCCCTAGGCGGCGGAGGCGCGCATACCTGCGTCTCATGCCGCCCTGAGAGTGGCCGCGGATGGGCGGGACGTGTTTCCCGTCCGTCCGCAGTAGTGGCCAACCGCGAGGGGGCGGCGTCAGCGTGTGACCGGACGTTGCCCAATTAGAGAGTCAAATTTGAAGTGGTGCCCGCAAAGTGCGGGCAGGCGCTGGGAGGAGTCCAGAAGGAAATCCCCTCCCTGGACTCCTTCCAATACACAGGCGCAGAGAGGGTCACACCGTGTGGTTTTAGTCGGTTCGAGTCCGACACTCCACTCCGCCGTAACCCCCGACGGGGTAACGGTCCGCGGGGATTTCCATGCGTTACAAAAAAAAAAAGGTCTGGCGAATACGGACGACGACGAATGGTACCCAATTGCAGTTCCTGTAGTGTTAAAACGGTTTCTCGTGCTGTATGAGGTCTCGCGTCATCATGAAGCAATAATAGTGAAGATCGGTTCATGAGTCGGCTGTTTCACTGCAAGTTTTGTTCGGAGATGTTGTATCATGTATCATTGTTCGGAGTTCGGCACACTAGACAGCTGCCGTTATTGCTTGACCAGATCGGAGAAAGTTATAGTGAATAACACCATGCTGAGACCAACAAACAATTACCATTACCTTTTTAGGGTTACGAAGTTTATGACTCGGAAACTTTATAGATTCGTCATGTCCGTCCGTCCTTGACTTACCGTCCAAACGGTAAGTACTAGAAAGATAAAACTTTGCATGAATATGTATTGTAATTACTTCGACAAAGCGCTACAATAAAATTATGAAAAATATTTTTATTTGGAGTACCGCCCTTACACGTAAAGTGCAGATGATTTTTTTCTCGCGGTTCCCCATCGTGTAGGGTATCAATAGATTGGTCTTTTAAAAACAATAAAGGTTTTCAAAGACGATTTTTTTATTTAGGTATCCGTTTGCTTGAAATTACACTTTAAAAGGCATATTTTTGTCAAAAAAGGGCGTCCACCCTCTAAAAGCTAAACGGGTGGCTTAAAAAAATGTGTAAAAATTCGTGATGGTGGTCCATACATTGAACTTTAAAGGAAACTATAACAGATGAGATAACTTTTTTAGTTCAGGAGTTATAGAGGCTTAACTTGTAAAATTCGCATACTTGGAAAACATCATACAAAATTAACGGATTAATACGTAAACATAGCAATTATCTAATGGATGCGATTTTAAATCCAAATACCTTTATGGGTGACTCAGGAACCCTTTCCTGTCCGTGGCCTGACACGCACCTGGCCGATTTTTGTTGGTAATCTTTGCTTTAGGACACTGTTGCGGCGTTTGACCTAGGGTCAGCCATTGCATTTTCCCAGTCCCCTCTCCAAACGCAACATTGATATTTCGAGCTGTTTTTGCAGCGTTAGTTCCGCGTCGGAACTCTTATTTAAAAATCACTCGAATTTTCTAAGTATCCATTTTTATTGTCTAAAAAAACAACTGAAAGTTGCACAATCGAATGTTGAACATTTTTTTTAAATCTCAAACCATGAAGGTTCTATGTCAATTCGAAGTAATTTCATACATAATAAAGAAAACGGTAATTTCATACTTAAACCCCTATTTTAATCTAATCTAAACAGCATGCAGGTTTCTTAGCAACATTCTTAAAATAAGACTTGTAATGTATAATCATATTTGAATGTTAGAAGCATTTGTTACTGAATTTATAATGATGATTTTTTTTAATGTAGAATTTACGTTTGTGCTACTATGTGGCACGAAACCAAAGAAGAGATTATGGAGTTTCTGAAGTCTATAATCCGAATGGACGAAGATCAAAGCGCGCGACGAGTTGCGCAAAAGTATTTGGGCATCGTTGATCCTGATTATTATGAATTAGAAGGTAAGATAATAATAGATTAATTTACGTTTTTAAAGTACTTGTGTATATTTTTTGTAAAATGGTTGTTTCTGAGGTTGCAGCTTATTTTTCATATAAAAATAACATAAATACAAAAACAATCTCGCGTACCACCTAGAATTTGATTTGCGTAGAGATGTAGCCTCACTCTGTATCTTCTATCGCGTATACCACGGAGAGTGCTCCGAGAAATTGTTCGAGTTGATCCTTGCCTTCTTTCCGTCATCGTCCCACGCAACAGCATTTCCATCCCCATCACTTAAAATGTTGGCAGTCCACAACAGTGCGTTTTTCTCGAAATTTCCTGCCTCGCACATCTAAATTGTAGAATGAACTGTCACCTGCGGTGTTTCCGGACCGATACGCCCTTCAAACCTTCCCACTTCAAACTCCCATCCCAAGGCCGGCAACGATCCTGTGACTTCTCTGGTGTTTCGGGTGTCCATGGACGGCGGCAATCACCTACCATCAAGTGACCCGTCTGCTCGTTTGTCCCTATAATATATATATATATATATATAATATATTTTCTTAGCACCATTGCACACATGTGTATTTCTTATGCCGGAACCACACTGCGTTATGCGCTATTCGTTATGTGATTCGGTACGCTGAATTATGTCAAATAAGACAAATATGTGTGATGTTTGCGAGGAGCGATAGACGTGTTGAGAGTTGCCGCAATTTATTATTTCCTAAATGCTTCTTACAAGTACATAGTTGCTAAAAGACCGAAAAGAAAATGCTGCTGGATGATTACAAGTCATAGAAATCTTTTCCGTTCGTCCACTCCATTTTAGCATACACCGTACACGTCGATACACGACCGCCGCAAGCGAGCGAATGACTCACCGAAGTGTGGGCAGTCGATGCGCATATTTGCCTTATTCGTGTGTTTTGAAGTGTGTCAAAAAAACCGATAAGGCGACTGATACGCGTATTTGCTATTCGTGTTTATGTGTTATGCGTACGAATAAAGCGAATATTAGCGAATATACTCTCCACACTTCGCCGTATGCGCGTGAATAACCCGCATAACGAATAGCGAATAACGCAGTGTGGTGCCGTAATTAGATACCGAACCACTACCTAGCGATTTTTTCATCAAGTTACCTTTTGCCTTCTTTAACGTTTACCATCCAACTTAATTAGACACCGAGGCCTTAGCTCTCTCTGAGTGGAGACCTGTTCCCAGCAGTGGGACTTTATGGGTTGTTGATGATGTTTAGAAAAGTTATGAATGCATTTTATATTACTAACAAACATAACCACACTTTGGAAATAAAAATGAATAAGTAGATGGATGACATAACTAAAATAATATCTTTCAACATCAACAGCCAACATTTTCATGGATGACGCTTTTGAAGTATCAGATCACAGCGTGGATGATTCCCAAGTGAATAGATTCGTAAAAATATTAGTGGACACGGTCGACGAGGCTGCCTCTGAGGTACATCTTACTAACATCAGGCTTAGACCACCGAAGAAGTACCCCACGCCATATGGTGGACGATTAGAATGGACCCTACCTGGAAAGAACAAATTAATTTGTCACCTTAAAGACAAGTCTAAAATCCGACACAGGAAACGTTGGTCCCAGGTAATTATTTATTTATCGGATGTTGATAAATATATAAAATGATTTTAAGAAGCGGTTACAACAAAAGAAGCGGGTATTTATTGTTATCACCAATTATTTATTGAATTGCTGAATTACTTTTCGAGGAAAAAATTCCAAGATAAAGACTTGTATTCTAGTAGGTACACAATGACGTATTTTTACTTACACATTGGTATTGTGATTATAATAACAAAACAGGTTTTCTAAAGTGAAATATAAATACATTTACAACTTAATATTTTTTTAAATATCATTCACTAGCGTTCGCACGCGGCTCCACCCGCGTCTATGTCGGTTATCGCGGTAAAAAGTAGCTTATGTCCTTTCTTAGACTTTAGACTATCGGGGTAAAAAATTTCATTTAATTTGGTGCAGTGATCCTCTTACTTTTGATTTTATTAAATCTCATGGGGGGTTTTAGGTGATGTACATGTATTATTTCCTGGGTCACCGTCTTATGGACTTGCCGATTTCCGTCGACCGTAAAGAAATGATGGCAGAGAACACATACCTGCTTGCTCTGGATGGTGACATTGACTTCAAACCTCAAGCTGTTACGTTGCTTATTGATCTCATGAAGAAGAATAAAAACCTAGGAGCTGCATGTGGGCGTATTCATCCAGTGGGTTCTGGTAAGTGACTTCACACTGATAATTTAAAGTGAAAAGTTTGTGTGTGTGTGTGTGCATGCGTGTGTGTATATATGAGTGTGTGTGTGTGTATTTGTATGTTACTTTTTAATGATCCGACCGATCAAATAAGACAATGTTATGTTTTACAAAATTTTTAATGGTCATAGAATGAATATACAGGAAAGTAAAATTTAAGTGTTCCTGTTGGATGACTTTCTGATAAGCCGCAGGTGGCTTTTGCGTTTGCTTGAACAATAACATAAAAAAAAATATATAAATAAAACACTACTTAATAAGGTTTTTACCTAGGTTTTAAAGGTAGGTACCTAAATAGATCCCAATTGATGTCATACTTACTTGCTGTATTCTACTTCAAGGACGCCTTAGAAAAAGATGTGATGAACACGTAAACTAATTAATCAAATCTGAGTTTGTATTAAATAATAGGCTATATTAAATAAATATAGTTCAGGCAGTAAATAAGTTAGAGTCACAAAAGTCCACAACAGCACAGTCTCTAACAGCAACTTGTATTGTTTTAGGTTTCATGTCATGGTACCAGATGTTCGAATACGCGATTGGTCACTGGCTGCAAAAAGCGACAGAACACATGATCGGCTGTGTACTATGTAGTCCTGGATGCTTCTCTTTATTCCGAGCGAAGGCTTTGATGGACGACAATGTCATGAAGAAATACACACTGACATCACACGAGGCCAGGCATTATGTGCAATACGATCAAGGTAATGAGCACCGATTTCTTAAGAGTTTACATGAACTTATAACTTGCGTTAACATTAATTAATCCATTTATTAACTATATAAACAATTTGAAGTAGATATACTCGTATATAGGATAATATAGTATTAAGTAAGACTGCTTTTAGTGGTTTTTGCAAGTCATAAGTCACTGTTAAGTTAAAACCGTGGTCTTGAAACTGAAATACTGACTTGTGTGATGAATGCTGAAATGAAAGATTTCTTGTCTTTCCATGTTCACGATAGACGAATAACCTTCCCAATTTAGATTTGAAAGGTATAAATAATAAAAAGGCACATAATTGAGGGCACTTTTTTAAACTGAATTATTTGTACATTATATAATTATATAGTATACAGTAAAACATCCAAAGCGAAAATTACGTAGCCACAACCTTGCTTTGCTTTTCCCCAACTCGCATTCGGCTAGTGTGGGGACATTTGGTCTTAACCTGAGAGGAGACTGGAAAACCGAGACCAGAAGTGGGACGTTATGGGTTGTTGATAATGAAATTTGAACAGAACCGTTCTAAATAGCTACAACTATGATTGAAATGTGAAATACTTCATACCTGTCTTTATATTAGTTGTCTAGTAATCCATAATACAAGCTCTGCTTAGTTTGGGACTAGATGATGTTGCTTTGTTTCTGTATAAAAATGTTTTTCAAAGCCAATTTATTTACGTTTTAGGAGAAGACCGATGGCTATGCACATTACTACTGCAGCGTGGCTATCGAGTTGAGTATTCGGCCGCATCTGATGCATACACCCACTGCCCAGAGAGATTTGATGAGTTCTTTAATCAACGCCGTCGGTGGGTACCGTCCACTATGGCTAACATCTTAGACCTACTCGCAGACGCCAAGAGAACTGTAAAGATTAATGATAATATATCTTTGTTATACGTAATGTATCAGGTTCGTACATAACATTTTATTTCGTCATCTGTAGTGGTCGGAGTTTAATAGAACACAATGTCTTATTTACGATTTTTATGCGTCTTTAAAGGGAAGCTTAGAGATGCTGGCTCCTTAAAACTTCACATTCACTTCACACTCCATTATCCGAAAGCAAATCAAGAAAATCAAAATCCCTCGATGTTGATATCTAATCTAATATCTTTAAACGAGCCATTCTGGTACATATATATCTATAATGATAATAATAATTCTTGTATATATGTGTAATCCATAAATTGTTGTTCTGAGTTTGGGTATGCTTTGTGTCCGTTTCATGTATATTTGTGAAGAACTCCGCGGCACATAAGTATACTCCTAATGCGGAAGTTGTCTTTAAAAAAGTCTATGAACGTGGGAAACTTCCAATCCCTATATCTGGTTTTGACGTCTCACAATGATATTCGGAAATAAAAGTATCCTGTATTGGCAAATCAAGGCTCTCTATAATAACTATGGGCATGTTAGTTCATGTTTATTCATTAATTAAATATAGTATTTCATTGCAGACGATGTTGATGATTGGCACCATCTTGGGCCCCGGCACGATATTCTTGATGATGATCGGTGCCATTAATGCTATCACTCAAATAAGCAACTTCAACGCACTCATCATAAATCTTGTACCCGTATTGTTTTTCATCATTATTTGCATGACTTGCAAGTCAGAAACACAGGTATTTTTTTTTTACATATTACTTATTTATTTTTATATAGTTCAATAGATTTTAACACTTATCAAAATAAACTACAATCGCAATATAACCACAGTCCTCATAGAAGTCCTTATGAGTGACAAGTTAGGTCATAAGACACGAGCTAGGTAAATATAATATGCCCTAAGTTTATTTTATTTCACCTAATTTTATCTCAATGATTGGCTAACTTCTGAGAAGCAGAAGGCTTTCTATCCATAAGCGTCCTTTCATTGTATTATCATATATTTTGCCGCGATAAAAGTTCTAAAATGAACTAAAGCTTGCAAATAAGAATTGGCAAGGTTTATTGCTCTATAACTTTATTGTAATTTAATATTGTTTTTAATTTTGCAGTTGTTTGTAGCAAACATAATTACTTGCGTGTACGCTATGGTAATGATGTTTGTTGTGATCGGAATTGTTCTACAAATAGTAGAGGATGGCTGGACGGCACCTTCTAGTATCTTTACAGTTGCTACGTTCGGTATATTCTTTATAACAGCCGCGCTCCATCCTCAAGAAATTATTTGTTTACTGTACATAACTATTTATTACATAACTATCCCGAGCATGTATATGTTGCTGATAATATACTCGTTATGTAATTTGAACAATGTTTCCTGGGGGACGAGGGAGGTGGTGCAGAAGAAAACTTTAAAGGTTGGTAAAAACATGTTAACCATTGTAGAAACAGGGTGAATACTATTTCGATGGGTATCAGGTCGTTGGGGTATCAGAGATGAACTTTCTAGGTTACACTGGATTCTCTGGCTGCTGTGGTCCAGATGTCGTAATGGCAGCAGCACCTGGACCTCTCCCGATTCTACACAACACCTCGCCGCAAGTTCAGGTGGGGTTCTATGAAAGAAAAAAAGGTTCCCTGACTGCTGGTACTCAATACCTCGTGTTGTTCTAGTCGGGTCGAGTTCGAAATAACCAACCCACACGTTCCAGTTAATTTTTTTTGGGATAGATTCGGTTGTAGACCTAAGCACATTTAGTGATATAATTTAGTGATGTAGAATCGCAAAAAATAATATTTACTACAATTTGGTACTACTAAAAGCCAAATTGCCCACTAATATTGTGGGCAATTTGGCATCATCGGCATGATCATCAACAGTCTTTAACAGTACACTGCTGGACATAGGCCTCTCCTTAGAAAGGTTTTGGCCTACTATACCACGCTGGCCAGACGGGTTGGTATAGGGTTGGTTTCAAGTTTTCCTACTCTTTGCATCGATGTTGTCTTGCGTAGTTGATTATAAAGTATAAAAATAAAACAGAAACTATAAGAGAACTGTTATGACATCGATGATTTAATATTTATTGCTAATAAGCACTTATATACTTCTTTATTTAACTTCTATAGGAATTAGAAATGGAACGCAAAGAAACAGAAGAAGCCAAGAAGAAAATGGATAACCATAGTTTACTGAAGTGGTTTGGCAAGTCTGAGGAGAAGAGCGGCAATCTCGAGATAGGGGTCTCGGGTCTTTTTAAATGTATGTGTTGTCTGAACCCTAACGACCACAAAGAAGATTTACATTTACTTCAAATTGCCAATGCGATTGAAAAAATTGAGAAGAGATTGGAGTCACTGTAAGTATTCTGTTTAAGTAAGTATAAAACGTAGTAAAGTTATGCTCTTTATTTCTAAGTTTTGAGTTAAAGGAATGTAGTCATAAAGGTGTTTACAATCACAAAAATTAAACAAGGTAGAAGAGCCACGCTGATTGCAGCATGAATGAGGTGGCTATACCAGGGCGGTACTGCCCTCTCACAGAATACCTACCTAAAATGACAGAGTTCCTGCTGTAGTATTTTGTTGGTGAATACGACGTCGGTGGTAAAATGATAGAGAAGTATCTCTTTAGGCCATCATTGTGTGGGTCAGCATGCTGCATTGTCTGCATACACAATGAGATGGTACCTACTCTTAGATTCTACTCATGTTTCCATCAGACAGATTCACTTTGGTATGCTTAAATATAACAAAAAAGAAACAACGTCTTTTACGCGACTTTCTTATTTTATCTACGTATTTCATCAGAAATTCATAAACAATATATTTTGGTACATGCTTGCCAAAGGTAGCAAAATAATTAATTACTGTTTATTTATTTAATACACAATGCCTTTTACAGTATTTGACAAAATGAAACGTTCTTTTTTTCTAGTATTTTACTTTGACAATTTTAAATAAGAATTTGATAATACTAAAATTAAAAACTTAACCCTTTTCTTGACGGTGTATCTGTATAGATACAGTCAACTTCGAAAAATCGTTTTTAAAAAAACATTATTTGTGGAATGAAACGTTACTATTTTTCGAAAAGTGACACTATTTCCGACCCTATTTACGTCATTTTGACGTTTGTTGAAGTTACGGTTACTTCATAATAATTCAAAATGCCGATCGGACTGAATGCAATTCCGCGTAAAAAGGTAAGAATAATTCATTTTTTATTTATTTTGTTCAATCAAGTGTTTATTGTACCTGACATGATAAACTAGAATGTTAGGTTAGTGTGAGGATGGAGATTTTACGAGTAAAAACGTAATCATTTTATTGGAAACTAACTTTGAAATGACATGTATCTCGCTGTGCACACTGCCATGTTTACTAACTTTTTTTTTTATAATGAAGTGTATCTTGTAGTGCACACTGCCAAATATACTAATTATTTAGAATAAATTATATAAAAACTAAAAAATCATTTTATTTTATAGGGTGCATGTGGTTTTTGTTATTTTGAACTTAAAATCAAAAAAAATATCAACTTATTTATTTTTCTGTATTAAATACTTACTTTTGACTAAAGGGGCTTATAAAAAATCTTGTTCAAATCTAATACTTATGTATGCTTGGGTAAATTTGGAATTTGTGGTGAATGTTGCTTTGCATGAGGGGTGAGCTTTGGGTGTTTGTTTCAGGGGGGAGTACAACCGTCTTTTTCAAGAGCAAAAAAAATTTGCGCGCTTGTTCCAAAATCGGGCAGACAATCAACGGACGATGAATCATCTGCTGAGTCTGGCAATGAAATGCAGGGCTTTCCATTTATACGTAGGGTAGACGATGATTCGTCTCCAGCGCCTTCATTACCATCATCATTGGAAAACCTGAATTTACTCTCTGATGACGAAATAGTTCCTGTTCAAGAAGCGGTCAGTGCATCTCCGTTGCAACCCTCTCCTTTGACACCATTTCAACAAACTCAGCCACCATCTCCGGCGGTCTTGCGATCTACACAGTCTTTACCACACATCCCGCAATCGCCAGCCATTCCACCATTTCCTGGATCTCCGTTGAGTTCAACTCGCTCTAAAGTTCGACAACCCAAAATGATAATAGCACGTTCAAGATTAGCAAGACTTAAAATGCCATCACTCAACTTTCGATGGACTCGACATAAATTTGCACATAGGGCTGAAACACAGACTAATAATTTTCCAGTGGAAGACAGTCCTAAGACTCCTTACGAGTACTTTACCACCTTTGTAACGAATGATATTCTAGACTATATTACAGAACAAACAAACTTATATTCCACTCAAGAAACTGGCAAGTCGTTGAATGTTACTATCGAGGATATAAAAGATTTTTTTGCAATAAATTTGCTTATGGGAATTGTAGACATGCCCTCATACACAGATTATTGGTCCCGAGAATTCAGGTACAGTCCTATAGCCGATATTATGCCTCTTAAAAAATTTCAACAACTGCGTCGAAACATCCACTTCAACAATAATTTGCTTGATGACGGTGATCGCTACTTTAAAATTAGACCTTTTGTAGAAAAACTACGTGCAAACTTTTTAAAAACTCCTCACGAAGACAAATTTAGCATTGACGAGATGATGGTGCCATATAAAGGTAAAAAAGCTGGTAATCGCAAGCAGTATGTGAAAAATAAGCCAAAGAAGTGGGGTTACAAGATATTTGTAAGAGCTGGAGTATCTGGTTTTGTGTATGATTTTATAATATACGGCGGCGAAGATACTTTTCGTTTGGCCAATTTGTCACCGATAGAATCATCTTTTGGACTGGGTGCTAAAGTTGTAGTGGCTTTATGCAAAACCATACCGGACCCAGCTTGTAAAATAGTATATTTTGATAACTTTTTTACAAGTCTTGAATTAATTCACTACCTACGAGAAGAGCTGGGCATTTTTTCCCTCGGCACGATAAGGGCCAACAGATTACGTGGCGCTGAAAAAATACTTACCGCGGACAAGATCCTGAAGAAGAAACCAAGAGGTTCCCATTCACAGGTGGTATGCAATAAGAACAAGGTGTGTGTCATTAAGTGGTATGACAATAAATGTGTAACTACTGCAAGCAGTTATGTCGATGCACAGCCTGTTTCCACAATCCTAAGATACAATAAGGAAAAAAAGAAGAGATCTGCAGTACCATGCCCTGAAATAATAAAGCACTATAACGCCCATATGGGCGGTGTTGATTTGGCAGATATGTTAATAGCTCTTTATAGAACTGAGTTAAAGGGGCACCGTTGGTATCTTCCTTTAGTTTCACAGCTATTGGACATTTGCGTAACAAATAGTTGGATTTTGTACCGCAGACATCACACCGGGAAAACTATGAGTTTGAAAAAATTCAGGTTCGATATAGTGCAGAATTTATTACTGCATGATCGGTCTATTCGAAAGCAATCTGCAGACGTACTAGGTCCTACCCCTTCAAAACTTATAAAGACTCCTGTTGCTGCACGGCCATCTTCAGACGTTCGCTATGATCAATTAGATCATTTCCCAATTTTTGGGTCAAAAGGAAGGTGCAAACTATGTACAAAAGGTCAAACCACTGTTGCCTGTTCAAAGTGCAACGTCAGATTATGCTTGTTACCTGATAGAAATTGTTTTTTTTGTTTTCACAAGGAATAATTAACTTTTTTATGCATTTGCAAATTTTAATAATAAAAAATATTAAAAACTTAATTTTCAGATTTATTTTATTGATTTTCCTTATTTTGGCATTGTATCTTATAAGATACATTTCTCCATGACAATAATTTGTTACATACTAGGCAATGTATCTCACGGGATACATTGAGTATCACCATACTGAGAAGCATAGGATTTTTTTTTCAATTTTTCCCAGTATTCTGATATTTAAATAAATATAAATTTCATAAAAAAGTATGTAAAATCATATTTTTTATTTTTGCCAAGTTAAGGGTTAAATGTAAAAACGTAAAAAAACTATTTTACTATAATTTATGACTATCATAATAAACGGCACATCGTAATTAATTCGACACAACCCGGTACGGCACGGTTTGGCGGATTTCCTTTAGTTACATTATATAAATATTAATTTAAGGAAATATTTTAATGAGACTTAAAATATTTAAAATAATGTAACTTTATTCATACAGTGGGGCTCCTGAAATGGTGGAACCAATGACTCGTCGACGATCTTCGGTGATGAGTCGTAAGAAGTCCGTGGACCCTCTCACCATGTTGCCGGAGTATATTGATAGTGATGACTCTACAGATATACCAAGGGTAACTATTTTACGTTTTCGATTCTAAATAAAATAAAAGCACTCTAATAAGCAAGCTAATATTTTGGATATCGTAATTTCTATTCTTTTACTTCTTCCTCTCCTGGAAGTTGGAGATCAGCCTTGAAAATCTCGCTTTGTCTCTGGCGCGGTGAAACAGTACCGCGGCGCTCTTGACTCCGGTCCACTCGCGGATGTTTCTAATTTTGTTGTTTGTTTTTAATTTCTATTATATAATTAATTAATTATCGTGACACGTCATTGCTCGTAATGAACTCCGAAACTATCAAACCGATTTCCATAATGTTTTTCTTAAATGTGTGTTTTACTGGCATGCCTAAGATGGGATCGTTCGCATCACGCATGGGCCATTGAATTGAATGTATGTACTGATTATATTTAAGTAAGACATCAGTTTTGTGAATTATTCTTATACAGTTTCTTAGTTTTATAATAATGTTTTAACAGGAAGAAAGAGACGATTTGATCAACCCGTACTGGATAGAAGACCCGGACCTCAGCAAAGGAGAAGTAGATTTCCTGACCACTGCTGAGACAGAGTTCTGGAAAGATCTAATTGATCTTTATCTACGGCCAATTGACGAAAACAAAGAGGAACTGGTATGCATTATAAATATTACTATAATTTTTCATTAATAATTTTCATAATTTAGGCCTTCCCTTTATTAGAATTAAACATATTTTAAAAAGTTTTTCAACCTCTCATTATAATAAAAGATATGATAGGGCTTAGTGAGCATTAAATTCGAAAAGGCCTGGATCATAAACATTTTTTCTTGGTCATAAGTTTTACAAAAATACCAAATTATTTTTAAGGTTCATAGACCTAATATATACAACCAAAGGTTAAAAAGTTAAAGACGATAACCCGATCACAAAAACTTTTGATAAAATTCATATAGCCGATTACACCTGGATCATTATAACGAAGCTATAGATATTCATTAAAAACGGCTCAGGTAGACTCAATAGACACACATACATAGACTGCCAAGAGTTTCAATAAGACTTCGCTGTAGTCGGGTAAATAAAGGAACCCTAATAAACTTCAAAAGATGCACAAGTAGATTGTATTAGGCTAATGCAAATATTGTAAGAATACTAATAAACTATTTTTTTTTTGTAACCATATTATCATAATAATAAGCGAATAAAATATTATTGTTTCGTCCACTTGTAGGCTCGCATCAAAACGGATTTGAAGAACTTACGTGACACAGTTGTATTCTCATTTGTAATGCTGAACGCTCTGTTTGTGTTGGTAATATTTTTGCTGCAAATGAACCAGGACCAGTTACATTTCAGATGGCCTTTTGGACAAGATGTTAGCCTCTCTTACGACAATAATGCGAATTTGGTGAGTTTTAATTGGCAATACATTAAGTGTTTTTTAATTTAGTTTACTTATTTTCTGTGAATCTACTCTGCTGATGGGTTAGAACCCAGTAGTCACTATTCTCAGTGTGAGTGTAGACAATGCAACATACTTCTGCATCATTAGGGCTCCGATCTCACAATAAACCAATGAAATACGACATCACGAATGCTGTTATTTTTGATTGGTCGATCTGGCCCATTGTTGCTGAAATCAGCGTGGTCTACTACCTTGAAGAGTTGTTATTATGTTATTTTGTTCTTTAAGGTAACTGTTACACAAGAGTACTTGACGCTGGAACCGATCGGGTCAGTGTTCCTTGTGTTCTTCGGGTCTGTGATGTTAATCCAGTTTACCGCCATGTTATTCCATCGACTCGGGACGCTCACCCATCTACTTTCTACGACAACCCTGAATTGGTATTTTAGTAAAAGTGTAAGTTAAAAAGAATATTATTCTTATATTTAATATATTACATCTATAAATACATATATTTGTACTTCAGAGGTAGACAATACTAACTCCACATTTTGTCAAAATTCCGTTTATTATATCATTAAAATCGCAAGAACCAGTTCTACATAATGGTATAAAGCATTAAGTCCTACGTCGCTTATGAAGAGAGATATACAATGATGTAATTGCACAAATATTAACAGGGTTTACTATTTAGAAAATAGATACACTTGTCGTAATTTGTGTAATTTATTATGCTTCCCTCTGTTTATTATAAAAATACAGCTAGTTACTCTGCCTTTATTATTTATAACTTTCTCAAAATTACATTCAAAATTTCACTACGCGCATTTTTGCCTCCCCTGTAAAATTTGACTTTAGCCTCTTAAAGTTGTATACCTGCCTCTAATTTACAGATATATATAAACCCTCGTGCCACAACGTCAGTTGCCATGCTCCTCAGAAATGGCAGAGTGTGCATTAGGTCTGAGAATAGGACGTAAAATATTTGTTATACTTATACCCCTGGTAATAAAGGAAAAAACGTATGTTCTATAGAACTGTGGATTACGAAAAATAATAAATTACCTATTTATAATTGGACAAGTAGAAAAGGCGAGTATAGGTACGCGACGATGACTTCTCCGAACCGAATTTAGTTTCTTATTTAAGAGCTCCCTAGCCTCTTGTGTTGTAAATTTACCTTATCCCTTTTTACTCTTTTGAAATGTTTCATCTGAAAACGATTTTGTTTCCAAGGTGTTTGGAAAATTCGATGTCTGTTTATGATACCCTCCATCAGAGAAGTACTAGTATTTTAACAGACTTCAAAAAAAGGAGGAGGTTCTCAATTCGTCGGAATCATTTTTTTTTTTATGTATGTTCAGCGATAATTTCGTCGTTTAAGAACCGATTATAAAAATTCTTTTTGCATTGGAATAGGCGTAGCTTACAGATCATCGTCACCATATCGGGATCTGATGATGGGATCCCAAGGAAATCGAGGGAACTCCTCAAATATAATAGGCACAATTGTCGTGATTTGGGTTCTCGGAATAGTTTTTATTTGAAGTCGGTTTCTTTTAGTTGAAATTATTGCAAACATCAATTTTGACTTTGACTTCACAGTTGGCCTAATTGTTTATGCGATCACCGTGCTGTTATTTTCTACTGCGCCAAATTTTGTGGGTTCAAGTCCCACATGTGACAACTCTTTGTGTGATCCACAAATTGTTGTTCTAAGTCTGGGTGTTCTTTGTGTCCGTTTCATGCATGTTTGTAAAGTGCTCCGTGACACACCATGTATATTCCTAATGTTGTAGTAGTCTTTTTAAAAACGATTAAATAATAAGCAGCCAAAATAAAGAATTATTAGAGAAATAAACAACCCGACTGCTTAAAAGTAGTGAACTGAAAAGAGAAAAACAAGTATTACAATATCTATATAAAATTGGTCTGCCTAATTTTGTAAGCTTACTAAACACTTTTAAAAGCGTGGCAAAGAAGTGGTCATACAAACTGTATCAATCACAATATCTGTATAAAATTGGTCTGCTTAATTTTGTAAGCTCACTAAACACTTTTAAAAGCGTGGCAAAGAAGTGGTCATACAAACTGTATCAATCACAATATCTGTATAAAATTGGTCTGCTTAATTTTGTAAGCTCACTAAACACTTTTAAAAGCGTGGCAAAGAAGTGGTCATACAAACTGTATCAATCACAATATCTGTATAAAATTGGTCTGCCTAATTTTGTAAGCTCACTAAACACTTTTAAAAGCGTGGCAAAGAAGTGGTCATACAAACTGTATCAATCACAATATCTGTATAAAATTGGTCTGCTTAATTTTGTAAGCTCACTAAACACTTTTAAAAGCGTGGCAAAGAAGTGGTCATACAAACTGTATCAATCACAATATCTGTATAAAATTGGTCTGCCTAATTTTGTAAGCTTACTAAACACTTTTAAAAGCGTGGCAAAGAAGTGGTCATACAAACTGTATCAATCACAATATCTGTATAAAATTGGTCTGCCTAATTTTGTAAGCTCACTAAACACTTTTAAAAGCGTGGCAAAGAAGTGGTCATACAAACTGTATCAATCACAATATCTGTATAAAATTGGTCTGCCTAATTTTGTAAGCTCACTAAACACTTTTAAAAGCGTGACAAAGAAGTGGTCATACAAACTGTATCAATCACAATATCTGTATAAAATTGGTCTGCCTAATTTTGTAAGCTTACTAAACACTTTTAAAAGCGTGGCAAAGAAGTGGCCATACAAACTGTATCAATCACAATATCTGTATAAAATTGGTCTGCCTAATTATGTAAGCTCACTAAACACTTTTAAAAGCGTGGCAAAGAAGTGGTCATACAAACTGTATCAATCACAATATCTGTATAAAATTGGTCTGCCTAATTTTGTAAGCTTACTAAACACTTTTAAAAGCGTGGCAAAGAAGTGGTCATACAAACTGTATCAATCACAATATCTGTATAAAATTGGTCTGCCTAATTTTGTAAGCTCACTAAACACTTTTAAAAGCGTGACAAAGAAGTGGTCATACAAACTGTATCAATCACAATATCTGTATAAAATTGGTCTGCCTAATTTTGTAAGCTTACTAAACACTTTTAAAAGCGTGGCAAAGAAGTGGTCATACAAACTGTATCAATCACAATATCTGTATAAAATTGGTCTGCCTAATTTTGTAAGCTTACTAAACACTTTTAAAAGCGTGGCAAAGAAGTGGTCATACAAACTGTATTAATCACAATATCTGTATAAAATTGGTCTGCCTAATTTTGTAAGCTCACTAAACACTTTTAAAAGCGTGGCAAAGAAGTGTTCATACAAACTGTATCAATCACAATATCTGTATAAAACTGGTCTGCCTAATTTTGTAAGCTCACTAAACACTTTTAAAAGCGTGGCAAAGAAGTGTTCATACAAACTGTATCAATCACAATATCTGTATAAAACTGGTCTGCCTAATTTTGTAAGCTTACTAAACCCTTTTAAAAGCGTGGCAAAGAAGTGGACATACAAACATACATACTACTAAAAAATACTACCCGACTGCGTCAAAAGGAGGTAATGTTTTTCGAGCATCTTACCTAGCATCTTACTATCTTTAAAAGTATCGTATTCAGTAGATAAACTTCTTATGATTTTATTTTATAAAAACTTTAATTATATACTTAGGCAGATGACATGTCAGAAGACGCCCTTATCCAGAAACACGCAGTTGAGATAGCGAAGGACTTGCAACGGTTGAATACAGACGACTTGGACCGGCAAGGGATAAAAGATGATCACGTATCGCGGAGGAAGACGATTTTCAACTTGGAGAAGGCTCGGGATGCTAAACAAAATGTTGTGAATCTCGATGCTAACTTCAAGCGGAGGCTTACTATTTTACAGAACAACAGTAACTCAGGTAACTTACAGTGTTTTGTCTTAAACGGTGGATGTGGGTAAAATAATCATTTTTAAACCATAAGGTCACTTCAGAAAATAATAGGAAACTATTTTATTGATTTACACCTTTTAGAATTTATTTGTCATAGGTACAGAGAATTGTAAAAACAATTATTATATCAAATTACTAAGACATGCTTAACATTCTCGAACAATCTACGGAATAAATAATTTTTACAACATATTTTTGATTACAAAACAAAACTGTCATTCTTTAAAAACAATCCAAAACACATAAAAAGAGGTTGCTTAACTGAGATTACTGCTCAACATTTTGACTTATGGATATACTTTGGTGACTGGTTAATTCATATAGTTGGCTGTTGCTGTTTAAGAATGACCGACATCGTCTTGGAGAACATCAATGAAATAATTCCACTAATACATAATAATATGTGCTAATGCTAGTACTAATACATTTGCGCAGAGGTGATCTCCCGGTTGCCTTCCCTGGGTGCAGACCCGGCCACTAGACGCGCTACACTCCGCGCGATACAGACGCGCCACGACTCCATCACCGCTGAAAGACGCCGCTCGCAGATGCAGCCGCGGAACTCAACCAACGACTACCTCTTCAACGCTGACCATATTTCGGTAATAACTAAAGTTAACTCTTTATTTTTTGTGTTTAGGAATTCAAAGATTTGGCTTAAGGGATTTTACCCTTGAGCAATGGTCGAATTCGATTTGAAGTTAAAAATGTTTCTCCTATTTTCTACTATAAAAGGCTTCAGAATATTTAGATCCTAATCGGTAAGACAGTTCTTCACGAATCCAATACATATTGGTAAGTATTCCTAAGAGAATGAGAGAATTTATTAATATACATACCTGCAATTTACCGAACTTTCATTCCAACAGTAAACCATTCTAACACTGTATTTAGTTATAGATGAGTAAAACCAAAGATATTGTTATCTGGAAGGTCCTTCTGGTCAAGTATCTCCTACAGGGTCAACCAAATAGAGTCTACAATCAATTCTACCCAATTACGATCATTATTTAGGGTAATTTATATACATTACATATTAATAACGTCTATTTAACCTTTTGTTAATTAGTCTCAAAAAGAATACTTCCATAATGAAAGAAGAATTAATGTGACTTAATTATATGTTTATCGATATAAATCATTGATTGATTCCTGCCTAAGCTGGGGCTACAAATCTTATAATTTTCACAGATGATGCATGTGCGTGAGCAGTTTTTTAAGATACAATCAAAGGATCTTTGGTCACTTTTACCCTTTAGGAGCATGTATGGATGAAAGTTTGTCATTCTCAAATTTGAAAACACGAATTCAGAAATAATAAAACTGCGGATGCGTAAATACCGAAAATCACCATAACGAAACCGAAATAACGATTTAGATGACTATGTTAGTTCAGGAGTTAGGTCTAACTTGTGAAATACGCTTATTTGGAAAACTTCATACAAAATTAACGCATCAATAAGTAAACATAACAATTATCTATTGGATACAATTTTAAATCTACGTATCATTATGGGTGACTGAGGAACCCTATTCTAAGCGTGACCTGACACGCACTTGACCGATTTTAACAAATAAACAAGCGCGTGTCTTCGATGATCTTTTATTCGGTTGATAACCAACCATAAATGCGGACGAAATTGAAAAATGGCCTGTAAGCTAATGAGGTTAAAGTACATAATAATAAAACAATAAATTTTATTTTGAATTTAAATTTAAATTTCTATCAATTTCATATCCGTGATTTATGAGAATGTTGTAATCTTGTAAAAATAAATCTTTACAAATATTTAATGAGTAGTACAAAGACTGCACGGCCGTCGTAGTTATTAAGGTGGTCACCAAACCACTTTCTATTGTGTTTTATGGAGTAGTCCCCAGTCCCCACATTAATATCTCTATCATAAACAGCCCATAACGTCCCACTGTTGAGCTCCGGTCTCCTCTCAGTGAGCGTTGAGGCTATACGTCCCCACACTGGCCGAGTGCGGGTTTGAGACTGAGAAGACACGTTGTAGCTACGTAAATCTTGCCGTTTTTTGGTTTTAAACCGCCCGAAGGCTTCCGACTAAGCTCCATGACTGTTATTTAATGGTAAAAATCGAGGCCGACTGCTAAACGTGACCTCCGAATAACGGAAACCCTCATTACATAATATCATACCACTAACGGTCACCCATCAAGGTCTACTGATCGCGCCATCGTTGCTTACCCTCAGTTTTCGATAATAGGTTCAATGGCACCGATTGCTTACCCTTGACGATTGGTTAGGAGCGCTTATATTAGCGCAATATCTCTATAAAATTACTATTAGATAATTACTAATTTTTTTTTAGCTTACCGATCTGGGTGGGCGCGCCTCAACCTCAGGACCGTCCTACCTTAACCGCGGCTACGAGCCCGCATTCGACAGCGACGAGGACGGCCCAATGCCGCGAAGGAGCACCGTACGCTTCAGGGAACAATTCGCATGAAGCGCATCTAATGCATTTATTTCAATATATGTTATTTATATCAAAGTTAAAAATTAAAATTTTAAGCATAATGTTAAGTATTTTACTTTTTTGTACCTTTACATAGCTTATATCGCTGAAGGACATTAAATACTAATTAGGGAGGTGAGATTGGTATCATATTATACTCATTTCGTAAATATGTAGATTAAAAAAAATATTTCGGAATATATTTCGTCACAGTATGAGTTTTTGGGTTGCTTTAATTCAATGCCATTACAAATTATGTCAACACCGATGTAAACTGCAAAACTGAAAAAAGCAATTCACAAAAGTAAACTTCAGACTAAGAGAGTATTTTAAATTCCCTTCCAAATAAAATATATAGTCAAAGAAACCTGTATGGATAGCGTAGTGTATGTAGTGGTTTATGCGATCTCGACGTTGCCTACTGTTATATGATCCTCACATGGGACAACTTTTAATACGATCGACAAATGATTGTGCTGGGTTAAGGTGTTCTTTACATAGATTTCATATATGTCTGTAAGAACTCGCGTGTCATATATTTCCATTGCAGGACTTGTCTTAAAAATAATCGTCTTTACCGAAATATTGTAGAAAGTTTTCATCGTCATCAACCATCAGCCACCAACAGCCTTTAACAGTCCACTGCTGGACATAGGCCTCTCCTTTGAAAGGCCAGTCGGGTTGGTAAAGGGTTTTTTCAAGTTTCCCTTCTTTTGGCAGTGATGTTAGCTGCTTATTTTGTTCCTTTAGTCGCCTCTTACGACACCTATGAAATGAATACAAACTGTCACCACCCCGGTGACTCTTTGTATTCTTAATCCGTCACCACACGGACAGAAAGTTTTACTATTGAAATATTTATTACTCGCCCTACTATTAGGTATTACTACTTAATCATCATCTTCCTAGCCTTATTCCCAATATTATTTGGGGTCGGCTACTAGTTCAACCGGTTTTACCTGAATATCAGTTTTTCCACGGAGCGAATGCCATCGAACCTCCGCAATCCTAAGGGAGAAATGAAATTCGAAGGTTGAACTAGTTGTCAGTAAATTTGAGGGCTCTGAGTTCCCAATAACGATTGCCACAGATGTTCATGACAACCGAGACCGACGGCTTTACGTGCTTTACGGGTCATAGCAAATTAAGGTTTGTTTAGAATATCGGAAAGTGAATTCTAAGTACAGCCTTCAGCTAGGGTTGCCGCTCGTGAGTCAGTCTGTGTTGGCGCGCGGTGTGTTAGGCAGTGGTAGCGACAGTGAGCGGCGCGGCCCCGGACACTTCGCACGCGCACCATGCGCGCACGCACCTTCTCGCGAGTGCACTACACGCTTAACCTACACGTTGTGAAGTGATATAGTACATTATAAGGATTACACCTCAAATAAACCCATAGGATACTTTCATCGGTAAGTTCGATCTTTGTTTACAAATTAAGAAGGTGACGACCTTTCGCAGCTTCCGAGGCTGTTTATTGTCCATGATCAGCTGCGAAAGTCCGGAATGTCGAATACTATCATCCGATATACCAAGTTGTATACTTTAGGGTTCATATTATATAAAAACATATGTAAAATTTTATCATTTTTGTCAAGAATGTTTTCATTGAAAGCGAGCGTGTGACTGTACACTGGTTTCTCTTTCGAAAGTTTCGCAATCACGTTTATATATTCCACCTGTTATAAAGCCTAATATAATTCTTCGTAATCTATTATATATTCAAAATATTTGGGTAAACTAAGTCCGCTATAAGTTGTCAGCGACGTAAACAAAAGTGAATGTGGGCGGCCTATACCGTATGGGATAGAGAATGGGAAACGTATACGTCATTTCCTTCAACAAGTATGTTGATTGACCTCTGAACGCCTAACGTAATTATATGATGATATACATAAGTTAAATGTGTAGATAATTATTACATAATTATCATACTTTTATTAATTGAGTAACTTAAGTAAAAAATCGCAGTCAATAGTTTTAAATACGTTATAATGTAGAATCTAATGCATTATTTTAAAATCAATATCTTTTAACTTGATATCAATGTTAATAGTTTAAGCAATTAGGTATAAATATTATTTATGTAAAAGATATAACATTAATTCAATAAATGATAGTATAAGTATCATGTCAAACAGCTGTTGGGACCTCGCTCATATCCGGTATCAGAGGGTCGTTCTCACTGGAACAAGAACAATTTGACGATTTCCGCAACACTGTTAGCAAAGTGCAATTAACTAATTAATAATAATCTTTGCTTGCGCAGTCGCCGCCCCGCGTGCAATACAAAGCGTAATTAAAGGTACATTCAAGGAATTTTCATTTTTATATGCATTTGCATGTGTATGCGTATGCGTTCATATATGTAGGTGCGTATTACATCAGACCGATAGTGAAGAATACTATCCGTAATTAGATAGTAAGTGTGGTATTTTATTATCGATTCTTTTAATTAGCTTCGTCTATCGTAAGTGATACCTGCTAAGTTCATAAGAGTCTTAGCATGATGTTACATAGCCTAGGAAGTTACTCTACAAATACTCTATTAAAAGCTTTATATATTATTTCTATAGATATTATTTGGGTATAGTAAGCAATGTCTAATATAACAAGGTCGAAGACTCATCCCTTTCTACTACTATACCCTTGACCTTTTTCTTTTAGTGTCATATCAGTACGAATACATTAATGAAATCTTATTATTTATTTAATCATCATCCACTGCTCAACGAAGTGCTAGATATTATTCATAAACAAACCATAATGTCCAACTGTTGGGTTCAAGTTGGCCACACGTCCTTAAGTGTTTTAATTTTTTTAAGACTGAATTCACTATCTCTGAATATCAGCTCTAAAGCTTCCTTCGTTACACTAAAATCTCTATATCCATAAACTATATCACTATCATATTGCTACCAATACTATTTTAGCCTTATATAGCATAAGAGTATAGAAACTAGTTACTTTTCCATGTGATATTTACCGCAGATATAAAACAATTTAGAAAATAAATATCTTTAACTGACGACCATTCACATAAGTTATTTTAAATATCCATCGATTTGTAATATACAAAAACGTAGGTGACTCATACTCTAAAACTTCAACATACATTGCATGCGTCTGTAGCCTGTGTTGTTGTATTAACATTAAAATAATTCATTGGAATGTTAAATGAAACTACGTAACAACTTTCGTGCAAGATCCTTGAGCTAATTTCCGTGTTGTAACTTAGTTTTGATATTAATACCCTAAATGCACGACATGGTACAGAAGTGGTTAATAAATAGTCATGATATTTTTATTGGTACGTGGAATGGGTAGCTAAGTCACTTCAATTGACTGCCTTGATGGTCTAGTGGTTAGCGTATGCGGCTGCTGATCCAAGAGGTCTCGGGTTCGATTCCCGGGTCAGACCAAATATTTGTGTGATCCACAAATATTTGTTTCGGAGTCTGGGTGTTTTTCTATGTATAATATGTATGTATTTACAAAAAAAAAAAAAGTATGTTTATGTATTTATATCAGTTGTTTAGTACCCATAACACCAGCTCTGCTTACTTTGGGACTAGATGATGTTGTGTGTAAGATGTCTAAAATATTTAAATATTCTAAAAAAAATATTTAAAAATATTTTAATTAAAATAAAGAAATAAAAGGTATCACGGTCGTCAGTCGATCTTAAACAAATTCAATGAGACATGTAATTCCACCTTAGGTATTCTCCAACAAATTGTAACAAGTCAGGATTTTAGGTATATTTTTCGTGATACTCCGTGTAAAAACTGATATTCAGGTAGAACCGGTTGAACTAGTAGCTGACCCCCAATAATCTTAGGAATAATATAGGCTAGGGAAATGAAGCTAGATAAAAGACATAGGCAAAAAACATGATATGACCATAAAATTTATGACATCATTATCTACGAACAATTTAAATAAACTGGTATAATATTAAACCACAATCGTGAAGAGAGCATTAAATATCATTAACCTTACCATTAAAATAAATTATTTATGAATCAATTTAATTTGGGAAAATGAATTCACAAAAATAATAAGTAAAGCTAAATACTCATAAACAATATTAGATAAAAAAATAATAAAAAGTATTTACTTCCTAAAACTGTTCCAGTATAGTCTCAGTAATATAGTCTCATTATAATAAATAAATTAGCGACCGGTATAGGATTGCCGCAACCCTGAAGGCGAACTTATTGTCAGTATATCTGAAGGCATTGACTTCCCAATAACAATTGCCATAGATGATCATGACAACCAGGACCGACGTAACGTGCTCTCCGAGGCATGGGCGTAAAACACTGCTAAACTTTCTGTAATACTATTGAGAATTTCTTCTAAGAAAACCCAACTACACTTTTGGCTTGACCCGGGATTCGAACCCGAGACCTCTTGATTTGTAGTCGCATACGGTAACCGCTAGACCAACGAGGCAATCTTTTATCTAGCATTCTTTATAATTTTTTGAACAAATTTTTTGTATTATTTAAAACAGTTAACTGTTACTTGAAGTAAGTTTTTAAGTTACAGTTAGGCGTTAATCAAGTTGTAATTACTTACTACTGAAAAGTTATAACGATTAGTAGTATTTAGTTCTGAGTGGAAGAATCCTACTACTGTTTCCTCACAGTTTGATGTTGAAATATTCACTACTACTACGATGGCGTTCTCAGTGAAAAAGTATCCAATAAAAATTTAAACCGAAAAATAGAATCCTTTGATATTCTCGATCATGTGGCACTTCTGATGTATTTAAATTAGTATCTTCTGAATATATAATACTTGCACAGCATTTTAATGAAATTTATTGGCGGAACCGATGTACCTTAAGTTTTCATTACCGAGAGTCACTTAGTAATGCGGGTTTGATAAACTTTAATAATTGATTGAAAATGACAATTCTTTGTACAAAATAAACATACTTCATACAAGTAGACCACAATTCCGCCTACCCTTATACGTATGTAGAAGCATGTTAGTTTACTCCTACTATTTCAAGGAAGTGCCGAAAACAAGTTCAACATTAGTAGGTTTTAAAATATACAAGAAAAATATCGTGTTTGGAATATTAACTACAAACGACATTACTTTGGATCTAAATAGATAGCAAATCTTGTGAGTTACTGGTTGTTAGTCGAGGTCACGGAATATATACGTGTTCTAAATTTATACATTTTTTTTTAATTTAATGTAAACTAAAAAGTGGAAACCTCTAAATGTTTATTTTAATTCGAAATATTTAATTGTATCTAAATAGTTTTGTAATAGTACCACCAGCTTATTTCATATATATCTACTCTACCTATATACACATATGATATTAATTTTAAACTGTTGTATAAAATAAATGGTGTTTGATGTTACTTGATGACACTATTGTAAATGCGTAAACGCAAACCTTTTAATTGATGATTTATCACCACTGATGAAATTTGGCATAGAGTTGAAGTAAGTCCTAATAAGTCTGGACTTTACTCGACTGAAAGAAAGCTTAAATAGAATCTAAGAATAGTGGCCAGCATTTGCAGATAATAAAATAATGTAGCTTGGTGTCCCACTTAATGGCGGCGTATTGGACCTCCGGATTCAATTCACCAATGCAATACAACAGCACAAATGCTGTCATTATAGGTTGGTCTTCTGTCAGAGGGTAGTACCGCCACGATTAAACCGGCCAATTCGTAGCTCTACTACATTGAAAAGAAAGTCCAGAATAAATATAAGTTCCCCAAAAATATATGAGATATTAGTGATACACACAATATAAATAGTATGACTTTGTCGTTCATCGCTCCCTTCGAGTTCTCACTTCTTGCAAGACAATCAGTAAGTACATGTTGTACTTTATGCTCCGATTCGCCCGAAAAAACGATGCTTTACTACGTAAACGTTTCAAGGTCGTTGCAATCTAAATTAGAAACGCATACTTTCAGTACCCATTTATCTTTGTGATTGTCAAACTGGAGTCGTGTGGATTGGACCTTGATGTATGGTACGGCCAGAAGAAAGTAGAGTGCGATTAGCATGGCACTTGCGTTCCAGAACCGTTTATTTAAATACTTTTGTTATGTATGTGTTTGTGTATGTCTATGTGTGGGTATAACTATTGTTTTATATGTAAATAGCTTGTTCATGGATATATTCGTTATAACTTGTGGTTATAATGTAGGGGTTAGGTAGATAACGAATGCTGTGATCTGTTTCATATCAGTGATATAGGAAGCTTGACAATAATTCCTTGTAGTCAGTAACTTCAAATAAAATTTGGAAAAAAATAACAGCAACATACAACAGTAATGCATCCCTCTCAAATATAATTAAGGTAAAACGATATTTGAACAAAAATCGAAAATATTTTTTTACCTACGTAAATATCTGTGGGCGTTTTCTATGTATAATATGTGTGTATTTACAAAAAATAGTATGTTTATGTATTTATATCAGTTGTCTAGTACCCTAGTACCCTGGTAGTAGTAGTAGTAAGCTCTGCTTAGTTTAAGCTATATTATTTATCTGTTTATCTGTGGCTAAGTTCAAAACATGATAATAGAGTTGTTTCTCTGTAAGTACATTTGACTTAATTGTATAACGCATTTTAACCTTTGATATTACTTATAAGTAATACAATGCGTTTAAGAGGTGACTATTGAAGTAAACATGCACCATTTGCTCTACAAAAGACATCAACGCGCTCGAACGATCCGTAATGGTTTAAAATGTCAATAACAATAATCATTCTGATTATCTTATAATATTGTATAATATAATATTGTTTGAATGTTTTATATAATATAAGTTGTGTGTTTTTTTTGCTCAAAATATTACCACAAAATAGAAAAATGATTTTGTCCATAATTTCTGATACTTTCACTCCCGAACTACTCAACCGGTAATCATGAAATGTTACCTTATATAAAATGTATTATGGGATACCCATTGTATAATATTGAAAGACATTTCATCCTAAAAAAAGGTACTGTAAATAACTTTTTCTAATTTATTCTCTGATGTCATGTAAGGTTATGACCAAGGTCTCGTGTTGGATGGACCAATGCAAAATCAGAATGAAACTAATATATACATTCTGGTTTGTATCAGGTTTCAGTTTCTTATAATGTTTAATTTTATTACCGAATAGATATCAACATTTGTCTATTTATTTATTAAAAGTAAATGTTCTGACCGCAGATAGCAGATTAAAATGTTAAAGTTTTTTTATATTTCTGACTCAGGTTTTTGAAAAATAACAACAGTTTTGATATTAAATAAAAAAACGATTTTAAGCACAATCAATTTGTGCAATACAGTTTAATAAGTAAACTGAGATTGATATAGAGTTGACTGTATTACAGTATACTAATATATTTGTTAATTTAAAACTTATTGCATATATTGTACAAAGGGGGACCTAATGCCATGAGGCATTTTTTTTCAGTCAACCTTCAAGTGTTGCAGAAATAAGATAAATAAATTTCATAAATTGGTTCATTACAAAATCTTACCACGGCTTAAGGTGGAACTCTATACTCGACTACACCGGTAGGTTTTAAAATGAAAATTGATTGAACATTATAAAGTACAATATTGTGCGATGTAAGAAACTTGAAACCTTTACCAACCTTGCAAACATCGTAGGCCAACCCCAACACTGTAGTTAATTATACAGTGACATTTAATCTTAGTACAGTCTTAAGGATTGTAGGAAAGACTTGTTTTGCGATGTGATCACCCACGCTTTTGTCAACATAGGTATAACTTAAGCACTTATACTCCTATGAGTAACTATATTTATATCTATATACATAATATTATTGATCTAAAAGTATCTTTTCTTGTCTGTTACTTCTGTCACGTATTTCTCGTTGATGGAATTTAGATAATGATTTTTACAAATTATCAGTTACTATTTGATTTGCAAGAATATATATACTATCAGTGGTTGGAACAATTTAGTAAATCATTAAAAAAAAACTAATCATGTATTTCTAGAATAAAAGCATGAAAAAAATAATATTTAAAATTTTGATGATAATTTATGTTTCTAAGTATTGAAAGCAGCGATTTTAAGTTTAAATATTGTGAAAGTTAGAAATTTGCATATGTAAATATAAATTTCATATTATTGTATTTTAAAATATTTTTAATTAAAGCAGTATTTTATTAAATCTCTTTATATAACACTTGACTATCACTTTAACAGATCTTAAATACTGTAAATGTTTTTAGTGAAGTTTCACTCCACATTTGAAGTAAAAATATTCAATCACAAAGAGACAAAACGCACTTCACTAATCTCGAGGCTGAGGTCAACGGCTTAAGATCGTTTATCCCTATTTGGGTTTAATATTGTATTTCATATAATGTTTATTGACTTAAATTACAAAAACCTACGTAATTCTTATTCAATCGCGCCTATGGATTCAGAAATCCCAAATAGGTATAATAAATAGTCGTGTTGTGTTTTGTTTTGTGTATTTGAACCTTATTTCATTGTCACTAAGGCAGAAAATTTATTTATCCAATTCGTGAGAGTTTAAGTCTTAATAGATAGAAATCATGTGAACTGAAAGATGTTGACTTCTTTACAATTACTATTAATCAATGGGAAAACTTGGTATCGGAGAAGACAGTTTCATTATTGATGTTCGATCATTTATGAAGATACTAAGGTAAGGTGTGTGTTAATGGAAACTACTCAGATCTTGACACGAAAAGCTTTATTTTTTTAAATTATCTGATAGATAAAATCAATAAAACAGTATCACAGTATCAGTGTCTTTCCACAAATAAATAAGTTCTCACAAATCTATTTATTATAATAAATATTTCGGACTTTTTACACACAACGCCCTCTTGTCTCAAACTAAGCAGAGCTTGTATTATGGGTAACTAGACAACTGATATAAATAAATAAACATACTTTGTTTTTTGGAAATACATACATATTATATATAGAAAACACCCAAACTCTGAAACTAATATTTGCGTGTCAAACAAACATTTGGTCCGACCCGGGAATCGAACCTGAGACCTCTTGATGAGCAATTGTTTACGCTGACCACTAGACCAACGAGGCAGTCGAATATGTATTAGTGTATTCGAACATAAATGGAAAGGCTAGTTGACCCCTCCACGGAACCATGGAACGTCACTTTTGGTTTCGACCTTTTGTCCAGCGGAGTGAGCTATTGTCAATAAAATTAATAGAAATTTATTTCAACATTAAAAGGCAGCTATTGTGCTAATTATTAACATTAATTGTATTTACTGAGCTATCGTACTGGCGTAGCTTACAGATGGTCCCATCGTCACCATATCGGGATCTGATAATGGGATCCCAAGGAAATCGAGGGAACTCCTCAAATATCATAGGCACAATGTCGCGATTTGGGTACTCGGAATAGATTTTCATTGAAGTCGGTTCCTTTTTGTTAAAATTATTAACCAGAACCAGCACCGCATAATTAGTAATGTTTATTAATGGGCAGCATATTTTAAATGATATGTAGTAAATATACATGAAAAATGAATCTAAAAAATAAAAACCTTAAAAATTATAATAAAACTAGAATATATTATTATAAGGAGTCCCTTTAGGCAAGGTTCCGAAGATACTGGCAGCGTTCCCCCTTTGAATAGCTATACTAATTCTTTGTCCAAAGTAGCTGCCAGCTCTTCGGCCCCTGTGACATCGACTAACCTTTTTGTTATTTCTTTAAAAAGCCATATAGCGCTAGGACCGCACGGACCAAGGGTCTCGACACCGAATGGGACAAAATCATATTCGGAGCCTAGATCCCAGTATTTGCATGGTTTAGCTTTTTCAGCCGCTTCACAAGCCGCAGCATCTCTGTTGTTGGTTCCATGTAGATGGGAAGGGTTCAGCGTGTCTGAACAGGTGGCATCCCATACCATTATCCGGCCCATCTTCCATGGAATCAAGCTCATACCGTCCGGTCTCTTGCCATCGTCTCTTGCAATACCAGTCGGCTCAAGTAGACTTGGCACGTTGACGGTGGCAAGGGACCGGCGTATGATATTGTTAAGTGCGGCATGTCTCGAGAAGTGACTTGCACTTTTTTGGCATGACAGTCCGTGATTTCCTAGCTTGTAGACATCGCTGCCACAAGCGTTTCTAGCTTCTTTCAAGCCAGCAATCTCAAAGTTTGAAGGGGATGCCCTTAAAATTTTACTTATGAGATTTGCTGAACTATTAACAGAAGATAGGAAGGCGGGTAAAGCAACACTGGAAATTATGTTTAAATTGATACTGTCATCAGCTTCATATTTCCAACTTCAACTTTTGGTTAATGGCTTTGTGGTGGAGTGTGATCACAACTTTGCCAATGTCATGCATTTGATAGACAATCTGTCAAATAATTTTATGAATGTAGAGCTGTGTAGAGTCAGAAAAGAATACTGTTGGAAAATGAGAGTAAGTAATGATTTGTTAGCTTTTATAGAGATAATAAAACATAAATAAACTAGCAATGTAGATACGCATAAAAATAGCACAAGATATAAATAAATATACGTTTTTGAATTATAATTTAATTCTGTTTGCAGTAATACACTTGCTTAGAATATACACAAAAGGAGTGAAAACACGCGTTAGAAGTAATTTAAGGAATATGGGGAGAGGAATATGAGCAGGAATGAATTTATAAATGGGAAATCTTGTCGTGGGGCACTTAAAAAAAAATGGTTCGCTGTTCCTTCATCAAGTTCTTCATTTTCCAAATCCTGTTGGAATCGATCAGCAAAATAGGGTCAACGATACTATTAACATAAAACAACAATTGACATTTGAATAAACTTAAAACAAGTAAAATTTACATGTCAATAATCAAAATTGTAAAAACTCAAGTAACGAACTAACTTAGAACAAATAACAATTACGCTAACACTTTCTCTTTTCTTTGAACAATTCTCTCGTCACCTTCGTTAACCAATACTTACTCGTATGTAACACTAATGAAGTGATGTGATTTAATCACTACTTTTACATTACCAGTTCTTGCACGATGTTTCATATATTAGAAATATTTTTTAGGTTTCCGTACCCAAAGGGTAAACCGGGACCCTATTACTAAGACTCCTCTGTCCATCCGTGTGTCATAAGGCTATATCTCTTAAACCATGATAATTACACAGTTAACATTTTCACAGATGATGTATTTCTTTTGCTTTACTAAAAATCGTTACAGTGCGTGTCAGGCCATGCACAGGAAAGGGTTCTTCAGTTACCCATAATAGTACGTGGATTAGAAATCGTATCCAATGGATAATTGTTATGTTTACGTATTAATGCGTTAATTTTGTATGACGTTTTCCAAGGAAGCGCATTGTAAAAGTTAAGCCTCTATAACTCCTGAACTAACAAAGTCATCTAATCCATTATAGTTTTCCTTTTAAGTTCATTATATAGACCAATATCACGAATTTTTCCAGATTTTTGGAGCAAGCCGTTTAGCTTTTAGAGGAGGGGGGGACGCCCTGTTTTTACAAAAAAGTGACCTTTAAAGTGGAATTTCTCGCAAACGGATACCTAAATCAAAAAATCGTCTTAGAAACCCTTTATTATTTTTAAAAGACCTATCTAATGATACCCCACACGATGGGGTAGCCGCGAGAATAAAAAAAACAACCCAACTTTAGGTGTAGGGGAGGTACCCCAAATAAAAATATTTTTCATAATTTTATTATAGCACTTTGTCGACGTAATTACAATACATTTTCTTGCAAAGTTTCACCTTTGTAGCACTTACCGTTTAGGCGGTAAGTCGAGGACGGACGGACGGACAGACGGACATGACAAATCTATAAGGGTTCGAAGTGATAAACTTCGGAACCCTAAAAACAGATAAAATTAATATTTGCTGTATTGCTCTTTTTAGGGTTCCGTAGCCAAATGGCAAAAAACGGAACCCTTATAGTTTCGTCAAGTCTGTCTGTCTGTCTGACTGTCCATCCGTATGTCACAGCCAATTATTTCCGAAACTATAAGAGCTATACTGTTGAAATTTGGTCAGTCGATGCATTCTGTGAACCGCATTAAGATTTTTACATAAAAATAGAAAAGAAACAATACCTTTTGGGGGTCCCCACTACTTGGAACTGAAACTCAAATTTTTTTTTTCATCAAACCTATACGTGTATGGATAGGTGTTCAAAAATGATGTTGAGGTTTCCAATATCATTTTTTTCTTAACTGAATAGTTTGCGCGAGAGACACTTCCAAAGTGGAAAAATGTGTGTGTCCCCCCTCTAACTTCTAAAATAAGAGAGTGATAAAACTAAAAAAAAATATATGTTGTACATTACCATGCATGCAAACTACCAACGAAAATTGGTTTGAACGAGATCTAGTGAGAAGTTTTTTTTTTAATACGTCATAAATCGTAACACGCAGTTTACCTTTCATCCAATCAATACACTAGTATAAAAACATCGATGAAAGTTACAACGAACTACTAGAACTTTTATATGATGTTACTTGTTGATTCGGAACCCTTCATGGGCGAGTCCGACTCGCACTTGGCCGCTTTTATTTATAATAGTTCCGGTACCTGAAATTTGAAAGTGAAAACGAAATTCCAATTTAATTTTCGTTTCTATGAAGAAATTGCATGATTTGACATATGCGTGATGTGAGTTGTGTAATGAAATGTTACTAAAGCTACCAGTGTCAATTCTCTAACAAATTATTGTTCTTTATTGTTGTTGAGACAAAGTGTCTGTGTCGACAGCAATCGTCTAGACTGGAAGTAAAATATGATTGACCAAAAGTAAATATTTAATATACGTCTATTTGCAATACAAGTTGCTATAAATGATCGTTTGTATAAAACTCGCGTATTAGATATCCGCAGATATTGCGATATGAGAATAACTAGGACAGATAACTTTAGACACAAACGTAGGTGCCACATGCAGTAATGTAACGTGTTAGTCAAGTTATTTTTTGATTTCGTAACATTGATTTGAGCAATTAGGTACGGATATATGAAATTGCTTTTTATGTTTTATGCAGATTCAAAATGCATGTTTCGCATTGTCTGTTCAAGGCTGACTTTGCTACTTCAACTATACCACAATTTTATACAACATTAAATGTGTAAATTGTGGTCTAAACAACTTTTATTAAATATTTATTTATTTATTTATTTTTTTATGCACTTTGTACAACGGCGGACTTAATGCCCAAGGCATTCTCTACCAGTCAACCTTAGGGTGGTGAAGAAATCTTGTAGGGAGGTGCACAGATAACTAGTGTAAAATACTACACATACATAGATATATACATACATACATACAAAGATAGACGTGCATACATACATACAAAGATACACATACATACATACAAAGGTATACATACATAGACATATACATACATACGTACAAAGATATACATACATATATATACATGCACTTAAATTAAAATATGCAAAAGTGATTTTGATATTACTTTGTTACGCTTTCATGCCTTGCCTCTACACCGGTCATCAAGTTGTTTAGGGGACAGAAAATGGGTTTTTAGGCCAAAAGAAATACTGTTTTCGAGGTATACATGAATTCAAGTATACTTCATTTAGTAACAGTCTATGTAATAGTGTCAAAACGTTTTAAACAAATGTGAAAAGATAATAACTTCTGCGATAAAAGCGTGGACGATTATTAAAGAGAAGCCAGAAGAGATGCAAATATTGTATAAGTAAACAAAATTCTTTCTAATATAAGCAAAAACACTATATGGCGAATGTTAAAAACATAACATAAAATAATATTGGATAGATGGACCCTGCAGTCTTCGTGTTGCAGTTCTTCAGCATTGTGTCTGTGACCTTATGTCTATTGGAAACAATAAAAAATAATGTAAGCATAGTAAAATGTCGCAGTAGCATAGCATAGTAAAATTTCATAAAAATAAATGTCAAACAGATTTTTAGATTACATCTTGAGAAGAATATTATAAGGTCAATTTTGTGATTCTTTCTAAATTGTGAGTCAGTTGTATCCGGGTACGGAATTGCATAAAAAAATTCAAGAATTTTTATTAATTCTTTTCTCAAAGAATGAGAAGTAATTGGTGTATTCGATTCGTCTAAGGTGAGTTGACACTTGTCGAGGTCGACGCCGCCCAGAGCCCCACTCTGGCTTCTCTCAAGCTCTCAAGCTTCACGCTCCAGCGATTATTCACTTACGAACATAATAAATAATATGTAGTAGTTAGCCATTTTGTTTATTGACTTGATATTCCAATCGATATGCTAATTTGTCTCAGCACTTAATATTCTAGTCGTAAAGTTTTGAATATTGTAGTTCCTGTATTTTCGGTGATGTCATATGTAAAATTAATTGGTCAGATTAATTTATGACTATTTTGACGAGAGGTCTGTTTTTTATATATAAACATTAAAATAGAGAACTTGTTGCTTAACTCTCATACATAAACACAGTTTTATAATTCCTATGCGACATTTATTAGGAATATGGAACCATAAAAATATCGAATATAACGTTATTTTAGTTAGAGTTCAAGAAAGTGTTACATTCATTTTACGTGGTGCAGTTTGAGAAGTGGTTCAACAAATAGATCTTTCTTGGCTTCAATCGGTCAATAAAATATTCAGAGATCCTGTTGCTTAAAGTTCTGTGAAAATAAGGTATGATTGATTGGAGTTAACGGTACGAATCATTAAACACGAATAAAGTGAACCCACGCATTACTCTGTCTTGTGAATTAGGCTTGCATTAGGTAAAGCATTCCTGATCGTTAACTCATCTTATGCAAGGCATGTACTCGACAGCGACACTATGTAAAGGTACGAATATAAGGCAGTGTTGCGCAGCGTTGCGGTTGGAAGACGGAGGGGCGGTGAGGTTTGGCGTGCAGAGGCGGGGGGTTGCCAGCTGGCGGCCTCTAGCAGTGAAAGTAAACCTGTGCTGGCCCTCGCTACTAGCCCGACAACACTCAGTGTTCATAATATGATTTAAATTATGATTTACTACTATTGAACTGCAATCATTCTAATGTCATTTACAATGAACATTGTGTTATAACAATTGTTTTGTTCCTTGATTAAGTAATACACCGATACACGTTACCTTAACTTCGCCAATGCATTTTAACGTTATTGAAAAATAAATAAATACATATTTGAGTTACTCCTTGTATAAATACTCCAATATTTAGTTATTTATTTATTTAAACTTCGTGCAAACATATTGTGCAAGGCGGATTTTAATGCTACGGGTATTTTCTGCTAATCAAACCTTATATTCCAACTAGAATTATATTACCGATATCTGATACAAATCTCTACCTAGTTATCTAATAATGTTAGACTGACTGATACTTTTTTTAAAACATAAATATTAAACTGTGTTCAGTTTAATATTTAACACAAACTCCGTAACAAATATTTTCAGATCATACAAATCTTTATTCCGACACGGAAATCTAACTCGAACCCCAAACACAGCAGTCGCATACGGTACCACAGCACCAACGAGGCAGTCAATAAAACAATAGCTAGTGTAGCTATAGTACTGATAGACTCAATGTTTGTCAACTTTTGATATATGTATTTTGTGAAGATAGAGGATTTCTTATAACCTTACATTGCCATTATCTGGCACACACCACGGAATCTGGTTATTAACCTAATTGAGCAGTCAATAGTACGGTAAACGATCTCGGTTGGTATTAAATATTTGGTCGTTTCCGGTAATAAAATATTACGTCACTTGTTTTAGTAAATCTCAAAGTATTAACTACGTATGTAACGTAAAAAAACTCATTTAATCCTTGTGAAGTTTGGATTCTTAATATAGAGTAAATTTTAAAAAGTATAATAAAGGAACCGTAACTGACGAGCGTTAATAAGATACGGTTTTATTAACAACGTTAACCTACTAAAGTATTTAAAGTATGAAGTCAAATCTAAACAATAATAATAAAAGAACACTAAAAGTAGTCACAGTTCTGTTATACATATATGGCTCTGTTATATTGAAACAACTTTTTAGTGTATTTGATGCTTTCTAAGTATACTTATATACGAGTAGGTATATACAATATACACATAGATATATATTAAAAATATCTATTTTACACCAGTCAACATGTAAATTTATTCAGGATAGTTCAACTTTACGAATTAATTGATGTGTTAGCTAGAAACGTTAGGTAGTCGCATCGTCCTATAACAAGTCGAGCATTCCTCCAGTACTCAAATGAGTAAATATTCTTATGTAGGCTATTTAACCGACATGCATAAACGTATATGAATACATACACGCGTTTTTATTTAATTACGTTTAAATATATACCAACCCGTCTGGCCAGCGTGGTATAGTAGGCCAAAACATCCTTTCTAAGGAGAGGCATATGTCGAGCAGTGGACTGTTGAAGGCTGTTGATGATGATGATGATGATGAAATATATATAACGGCGCAGGAGGCGCGGAATGATTATTAGGAAGTGTGACGTCAGCCTCGCTGACGTCACTTCTCATCTCATTAGTATCACTCATAATTCAAACACAAAGAAATCACCACTTAATCAATTCTTTTAATTAATTACCTGTCGGTACACAAGAGTTCAATCACACAACAAAATGAAAAACCTTATTAATTCTATCTAACTGCGATATAACTATTAACAACGCTAATTAAGATGCCTAGACACTTATCTTGTTTGCAGCTCGTCCTTCCTCGTGCCCCGCTCGAACGAAGTGATCTCTCCTCCATCTTATTTTTATCGTCTATACAAAATCAACGGATATGAAATGTTAGTGAGGGTAGGGATATATTCTAAATCCCGGATGTCGTTGATTTTGTATAAACGTTACAAACAATTAGATGCGTTATGCCTCATTCTATGACATGATAAATCTTTAATTAAATAATTAGAATTACTGTGATTAGCCGTACATTTTTATAACTCACTTGCTAAAGCGGAAGTGGACAGATATGTTTGTTATTCACAATTATTTGAGATTACTATTAATTACAACCATTCTCCGCTTACAAAAATTCTTATTAAATCACATTTAATTTTACAATAATTGTTAAGACAGTAAGAACCTTTTAATTGCAATTAAGAGTATGAATATAGTATGAACACACATAGCATTCCGCTTAGGGGCCTAATAATCAAATAACTTATTCAAGTAAACCTTTTATCAACACAAGAGACATTTTTAATTGTAACATAATAAAATATTGATTGTTAACTAACTGAAAAGCTCAAAATCATAACTAAATGTTTTCGCGCCGACATATACATACATACGAAAGTATGTATTTCTTTACTTTTATTTATTTATTACTTTAGGCACAACGGCGGCCTCAACGCATCAAGCATTTTCTAAGTTTACCGGTGGGTGTTGGGTAAATGGTCAACTAGGTGCACTAAATATTATTTATATATGTGTTTTAATCTACAATACCTGGCAACAAGAATCTCACTATCGAGCTAGGGCCTCGAAAGTCGCTGACCTTCGGTGGCGTCGGCGAACTCCTGCCCACGAACGCACTGATCTGATACGATGGACATGGCCTGCACAATGCTACACCCAGTTAAACATTGTTTATGACTTCTTTGTGTACTTACCTTGAAACTGTAACATACACAAAAATATTTACATATATGCCTATTGTTTTATTACATATTTTATATGGATGTTACGACTATCACTTTATCATTCAAAGGATTATTTTCAAGATCTCTATTGAAATACTAAGCTCTCCAACTGATTAATAAAAGCTACCATAAAAATCTAGCCGTAGTGTGAACTCATGAACGTACTAATTAATATATACATATAACTAAAAAAACCTTTTACTTACATATTACTAGTGTGGTCTTCTGATACAAATGTATTTTATGTTTTATTATTAGAAAATAATTCAGAAAAACGTAATCAACTAATTTATATTAAAATAATTCAAGTTTATATTAAGTATTCACAAAAGAAAAGTATGTTTATGTATTTATATCAGTTGTCTAGTAATACAAACTTTGCTTAGGTAGGGACTAGATGGCGTTGCGTGTAAGATGTCTGAAATATTTATTTAAATGTTTAATCCCTAAATACACAGGAATGCAACACGGCATTGCAGTCGGTTAACGACATTCAATAAATTTATTTTTCACAGGTCCCTTCTAAACTATGTACTAAATATACTATTAATAATAAAAGCGCTCATAGCTGAGTGGCCATAGGTGATTGGAATGGGTAAGCAACGTAGGCGCGGTCAGACCTAGATGGGTGACCGTTTGTGGCGTGATATGTTTTCCTTGATTCGGAGGTCACGTAAAGCAGTAGGTCTCGGTTGTTATCATAAGATAACAGTCGTTAAGTTTAGTAGGAGGCCTTCGGGCGGCTTTAAAACATCCAAGGGCAAGATTACGTAGCCACAACGTGTCTTGCCAGCCCTGAGTACTAAATTTAATTTAAATCGTTTCAGAAATTTTGGCGTAAAAGCGCGACAGAAAGATGTATTTATAATTATAGTTAAAAATGAGGGATTATGGCGTTGACTTTCCAATTTTTTATACAAGATACGAAAACCTTTCTTCGAATTGCACATACAAGTATGATATGCATGTACATAAGTGCATATCAATGAGCGGTAAATCACTCGCGAAGGTTCATAACTCTCAGAGGGATGAACGACCGGCAAGGTCGAAGGCTTTCGCATGGAATGCGCAACTTTTGCGCCTGATACTGGATGCACTGTGATTCATATACTTTGTTGGACTATGTTAGTCGTATGAAATATATAAAGTCTAGGGCTATTTGACTTTGAGCATTATTTGACAGTATGTGACTGTACAGTACAGACAGCTAGTTGCATATAAAGTCTCTGTGACATAGTTATCTTTCAGATCTTAGGTAGATTATAATATATCTAAAGTTTTGAATGATAGCGCTGAATTAAGTAAAAAAAAGTATGAAGATTATATTTGGTCTCTTAATGTAGTCAACCTAACTAATGATACCTTTATCTTAATTTTTAAATTAACGTCAAACGACATCTCAGAAGCAATACACTTCTACATGCAGCTCTTAGTCAAGTCCATGATCTTGTTACTCTTAACCAAATTTTATTGGGAATCGACATTGTCCTTTTCTATAATGGGTTAATAGTTTCGGTTATATTATATTCTAAAATGAGATTTTCTATGTAAGGTTTCTCGAGTTTTTGAGTAAACGTTTTTTTATGGTAACTTACACGTCCTTGGTTTACTGACTCATAAGTGACGCCCACAAACATAGATTTACAAAATAATTTCTATGTTTACTATACACACTTTATGGTATAAATATAATCGATACGTAAATGCTTATGAACTTTAAGTTGAAAGGTCAGTCGTGCCCGCATTCTAGACAGATATTAAATTAGGATCATGTTATAGATTGCTTGGGAGGTTAAACTTTGAAGGAACGTGCTGTTATTATGAAATATGGTAAGCTTTGAAGCATATAAAGAGAGAAGTAGTCGCAAACGCGATCGCCTGTCTAAATTAGTTCACCCCAGTTACTTATCAATACCGAAAAATAAATATGCCGATTAAAATGGTCTATATCTTTTTGGTATATTACAAAGTACATATCAAAATTAACGAGTATGCATGCACATTATTTGACAGCCTCTAAAATCCTCTTCTCAATAGACAGGAGCATATTATAATAACTATTTATTTCCAATAACAAACTTATTGGAACGTCATTATCGGTGAGTTCAAAATTATTCCAAAATGTATTAACTGTACTGACTTACTAAAGAGCATGTGCATGATAGATAGTATAAATTATGATTTAACTAACGTCCAAATTAGTTCAATTTGCAGTAATCTGTATTTTTTATTACTTACTTTATCGCTCTTGGAGGTGGAATCCATTCTAATATCATAGATTCAAAAGTAGCTCTGTCTCTTTATCTGACTATCCATTATGCTTTCAAAGCAATTTAGCTCTAGCTTTAGCGAAAAAAAGTTAGTAAAATTGTAAGGGAATTGAATAAAAATGCATTTACTTAAGCAACTTTTGAGTGTCCTTCCATTGTTTTGCAAATTATGCATGTGAATGAATGTTTCATTGCAATATAAGATGTAACTTTCCAAGTGTTATCATTTTTGTTTCGTCTATTGTTGTCTTGACTACAAGCAAATGTTAACTAACTCAATTTTTTGAAGAAAATGATTTGTATTACCTGTTGATTGTCGCAATGCAACTAAAAGCATGGGTTATCAGAAAAATGATCGCGAGAGAGATAAAAGTACTTTTTTCAGAACTGCGTAGATACAAAAAGTATTTGTTTTGTAAACTTTATGTAGATAGTTAAACTACTAATACATAAGATAGAGTCAATTTCCATAATTATATACAAAAATTCTATTTATGTTTAAAAACAACTAAACTGGTCTAGTAACCACAAAGATTTAGTATGGCACGTTTTATCTCTACGTTTAAGTATCATATGGAAATAATAATAATAAAAGCAGTAGATTACCACAATTTAAATATTCATTTTAAAATTTGAAGTACATCTCAAGAGGCAAATTCAAGACTTTAAAAGGTCTACACGAGTAAAAGCGTGACTGTGGATTTTACTGACCAAAATTTGAAAGTTATGAAGTTTCTCTAAATACTGTGGTATGATAATCACTGTTAACGGCTTTGATAATTGTGTAAATGTAACGTTTGATGCAAAAATGTTTGACACTGTATAAGATAAACTATGATATGTGTGGGACATTAGCGACCTTAGTTTGTACATAATTAAATAAAATCGGCAAGTGCGACTGGCGCTTTTCAAGCATTTACTTGTTGACGTTATCAATATCGAGCAAAAAAATCACATTTGTTGTATGGACGCCCCCTTAAATGTTAATTTTATTTTTTTCTAATAATTGTTGTGAATGATATTTGCCAATATCATGACAAATATCTACAAAAAACGAATGAGAGAAAGCTGTCACAGTATGCTATGTCTTTGCAATAGGTACTCCAAATGACATACTTAGTTAGTTTACTTTGTTTTATATTTTCATATTTTTTTATATTACTTGATGCAACTGTTAATTTATATACTATTTTGGAGTATTGTTAATTAATTTTTCATTTATTTGCAGAAAATAAAAAATGGCGACCTCCGGAGGAAAGCGACGAGAAGAAGGCAGTGATAATTCCGATGATGAACTCACACCGCTCGCTAACGACATCTATGGTGGCAGGTAAGTGTCAACTTGCAAGTAATAAATTCTCACATTGGTATATAGAGGTGAATTCCACATGAAGTAAAAGTGAAAGGTGTATTTTGGAAATGATTTTGATTTATGTACGAACAGGTTTTTGATTTGAACTTACCTAGAAACATTTTTGGACGATATGAGATTAGAAAACAATATTAAGTTCAATTTGTATATTGTAATCATTCAGGTCCGTGTGGTGACGGATTAAGAATACAGAGTGTCACCACCCCTATTCATCGCGCGGTTGTCGTAAAAGGCGACTAATGGATAAACTACGCAAGACAACATTAATGCAAAGAGAAGGAAAACTATACCAACCCGTCTGGCCAGCGTGGTATAGTAGGCCAATACCTCCTTTTCAAGGAGAGGCCTATGTCCAGCAGTGGACTGTTAAAGGCTGTTGATGATGATGATGATGAATCATTCAGGATCGTAATGACGTAATGCACCGTGATTACGTCATTGCGCTGTGAGACAGCCACTAATGCAGCTTTGCTTATTTACTTACTACGAACTTTAAGAAAGTCCTTAGCTTTTGTTTTTTTAAATTCACAGTTCGTTGTACCCTTTCTGTTTGTGATTTTGTTTCTTAGTTTTTGAATATTTAGTGATAGTACCAGTCTCTCATAAATTCGCTGTGATTTGCTTGTCTTCGACAGTTATATACCCGTCACGTTGTTTCTTTACTTCTTGAAAAGATAACTTCGAAACTATATTAGGATTATACATGGGTACTTTGCAACCATACATTAATACTGATAATGAAAGAATATATATATATATATATTCTTTATGTATATATATATATAGATATATATATATATATATATATATTCTTTGTATATATATATATATATACACAAAGAATACATAGAACAAAAATGTAGTTTAATTTATGAATCACAAATGTTGTGACAAGTGGGTTATGAACCCGCAACACTTGGCGCAGTATAAAGTGGCGAGGCGATCACTTAAACCACCAGGTCAACCATGCAAATGATGATATAAAAAAGCAAATGATGATACAAAAAAATGATGACACGTATGATACAAAAAAGCAGTTGTCACGCGAACTACGCATACATCAGCAAGTTATTAAAACTTTAATGCGCAGGCTTATTTTGCGTTACTTTCACCTCTGTCAATTGTTTTATAACTGTGTGACGTAAAGTAGGAAACAATAATACTTTTTATTAACCTCTAGATGGCACAAAAATGCATAGTTTTTAACCCAGATATATTTAAAATTACCTTTTTAAAATTACGCAGTAATTGTGTGAACTAATTAATTTCGTATTACATACTTCAGTTATGAATATAATAACTTGTCGTACGTTAGTGTGTACCTACTAAACTTTATTTTCAATTTATTGAGTTAGTATTATTAGTGTTAAGTGATAGAGAGGCTAACCTATACTTAAAGTAACGAAACATAATACATAAAACAAAACAAAATGTTGCAATTCTTTTAGGTCTTGTGAAATTATACATTTAAAAGACACTTCGCGAGTAAAGTAAATGTCTAATTCTTTGTGAACTTCATTAATAACATGAATAATTCACGTAAGGGTGCTCTTTGCAGTAAATTAGTCCTGGCTACCCCCACAGCTAATAAGAACGAGCGACTGCGCCCTCAGCACGTACAGAGTCAGGTGGCACAGTACCCCAGGATTATGTTCTATACCACGTAGTAATCTCAATACATACGCAGCAAGTGCGTATTCACGTAGCACTCTAGCTCGTTATAGCCGACCATCTCAGCACAAACAGCGTGGGGTACATCAAAGGAAAAACGGGTATACCCCGTACAGTTAGAAATATGTTCTACCATGTCACTGTTTTTTGCTTCATGCGGAGACCAAATGACAGCGCTTTGTTCCAGGTGCCAACGAATTAATGCATCATACAATACCTTCAGTGTTGTAATTCTCGCGAATCTTTGAGACTGTCTTAGCACAATCCAAAGCTTTTGTAAGCTTTCTTACATATATTCACTATATGCTCCCGACATAAATTAACTACGCTGAAACTCCCGCGAAGCTCCTTTTCTTGCAATATCTATTTACTTCAATGCAGCCTATGGTTCCATCCTCGTCGTCCTATTGCAAACTGCATAATTAAAAATAATACTTAACTCTAAGGTAATAAAAAGATCCGGTGGACGGTTTTGTCTGTGTTCATAGCTTTTGCTACACCGAGGGCTCGAGTATACTGTGTCGGCTAGTGTTTAACTAATTTCTATGGACAACTGCTACCTATTAGGACATGAATGCTTCTGTCTGGCTCGACAGGGGCGGTGCTACTCACACACTGAAGAGTTCGTTGTTGAGTGTTAGACCGAAGGCCCAATGAAGCAGAAGCATCTTACTAAGCCGCCATAGTGAGGGTCACTTTTGGATACTGTCCTTGCTTTCCATCAGGCAGTCACTTTAGTAGGCTTAATATAAACAGTGTAAACTATTCACTTATTGGTCCTTTGAGCAGAAGCTCTTATAATTAAATTGAGTGTGGTAATTTTACGGGTATGTAAGTGAAGAGGATTAAAAAAATCGGCCAAGTGCGTGTCAGGCCACGCACAGAAAAGGGTTCCTCAGTCATTTAAAATCGTATCCAATAGATAATTGTTATGTTTACGTTTATGGCCTCATTCACACAACAGTTTTTTAAACGGACGTTAAAAAAACGTTCATATTCAACAAATACATTCCCAAGTTAACTCTTTAGCAAAAAAAATGGGCACTTAAGCAAAGAAGTTTAAGCTCAAAACACTATTATTGTACCTGCTCGTTGAAAAAAATGAAACGCGTTAATTTCTTTGTTTTTGTTGAATACATTAAAAGCAGATAAAAGTTTGGTATTGAGTGTGACCCCCTCTTGCTGAAATCACGACTTGCATTCGTCTGGGTATGCTAGCAAGTATATCTTTTATGGTTTCTTGGGGAATACGTTCCCACTCCGCGGTATTCACATTCTTTAGCTCTCTGATGGTCTGCGGAGCCGGCTGCACTAATCTTACTCGTCGCTTCAGAACGTCCCAGACATGCTCTATGGGATTGAGGTCCGGACTTCTAGCTGGCCAGTCCAAACGACAAATTCCAACTTCTAGCATATACGCTTCCACATCGCCAGACCGGTGGGCGCGAGCGTTGTCGTCCATAAAGTGAGTTTTCGCCAAGAGCGGTTAAAGCGGGTTGTGCACAAGGAATTAGAACTGCCGCTATGTATCGGTGTCCAGTCAGTGTACCGTTTTCGATGAAGACTAACTCCGTACGATCCATAGAATTTATTCCTGCCCAAAACATAACAGAGCCTCCTCCATAAGGTGTGATTTCTTTAAAACATGCCTCTGCAAAGCGTTCTCCTCGTCTACGTAGCATTCTTCGACGTCGGACTTCACCATGCAGAGATATACTGGCTTCATCGGAGAACAATACCCTATCCCAGTCTTCATGAGTCCATGACACACAATTTCGAGCGAAGCTAAGCCTGGCAACTCCATGTCCACGGAGTAATTTAGGGCCGCTTGCCGGGCGACGACTGTGTATGTTAGCAGCGAGAAGCCTCCTCCTGACCGTCCATAGATTAATTTGCACATTTCTTACTTCTTCGAGTCTGTTCTTGAGGTCCACATAAGAAGATTTGTGATTTCTCAACGCTTGACTAACTAGAAAATAATCATCCCGTGGTTCGGTACATGTCTTTCTGCCAGAACCAGGCCTTCTCTTGACGGAACCGGTCTCTTGATAGCGCTGCCAGGTCCTTTGAACTGTCGACGGACTCACATTTAGCCTCTGAGCCACGAAGCATTGGCTGCGACATTCTTCAAGCAGCGCAATAATTTTACTCGTTTTTATCACTTTATCTACCATTTTCGAGATTGCTAAACAGCAATAACAATACTTTTAAATGTCAAGGACATCAGATAATTTAATAAAACTTGACATAAAGTTAATTAGAGTCGATTTTAACTATAGGGAATTCGCGCCACAAAATGTAGTTAAAAGTTGTTTTCTTTGAAAACCAGGCTCAGTCAAAAATTTGAATTTGGAAGGTACTCTTATAAACATTATGCCACTTTTATAACTGTCCAGTAACATGTTCATATGATTAAAACCTTTTCGGTATTTTATTTTTTTCAGCCAGGAAGAAAATCGAAACCACCCGTTTTTTTTGCTAATGAGTGTATATGTTCACACGACAGCGTTTTTAGAACACGACGCTTTTTTATCGAGCAGTGTTGCATTTTCAACTTTGGGCGTTGGAAATAGACCATAATATTATGCAACTTCATACTTGAACGCTTTTTTAACGTCCGTTATAAAAACTCTCGTGATTGAGGCCTTAATGCGTTAATTTTGTATGACGTTTTCCAAATGAGCGCATTTTACAAGTTAAGCCTCTATAACTCCCGAAATAACTAAGTCATTAAATCCCTTATAGTTTTCCTTCAAAGTTCAGTATATGGACCACCTTCACGAATTTTCCCAGATTTTTTGAGCCAGCCGTTTAGCTTTTAGAGGAGGGGGGACGCTCTGTTTTTACAATAAAGAGCCCTTTAAAGTGGAATATCCCGCGAATGGATACCTAAATCAAAAAAAATTCTTAGAAACCCTTTATTGTTTTTAAAAGACCTATCTAATGATACCCCACACGATAGAGTAGCCGCGAGAAAAAAAAAACATCCCCACTTTACGTGTAGGGGAGGTACCCTAAATAAAAATATTTTTCATAATTTTATTGTAGCACTTTGTCGGCGTAATTACAACACATATTCATGCAAAGTTTCATCTTTCTAGCACTTACCGTTTGGACGGCAAGTCGAGGACGGACGGACGGACAGACATGACGAATCTTTAAGGGTTCCGAGTGATGAACTTCGGAACCCTAAAAAGTAATAGTAGCATAGTGATTTAACGGTAATTTATACCGAAACAGATATTTGAAGAACTCAGAATCATAAAAGCCTAATCAAGCCCAAGCTTGTAAAAACAATTTAAACATTGCCATCTGAAACAGAATAAACGTAAATATTTATATACCATTTTCGAGACACCTTTATAGTTCGGGGTTATTTATCTGGTTATAACTTATCTGTGGCAATGATTAACGGGGTTTTAAGGATAGGTAGGTTTACATTACAAAAACTAGTAGCTTGTTATCCCATTAAATGATAGAATACCTCTAGAAGAACTTCATTAGATATAACTTAAAGTTTATATTATTATCGACTGTTATTCATTACTATACTGACCCGTCTGGCCAGCGAGGTATAGTTCAAAAAAACCTCCTTTCTAAGGAGAGGCCCACAGATTTCTATGATCTGTGGGGAGGCCTATGTCCAACAGTAGCCTGTTTAAGACTGATGATGATGATTCATTGCTAGCTGTACCCTGATATATTATCCGCAGTTTTTTTAGCATTTGAATCGGAAATAGTTCATTGCTTTTTGTTTTTTCTATTTTTTTTTAAATATATTTAGTCATTGTTACTCTTTATACTATCAGTTATAAATTCAGTAAAAACGGTTTGTTCATATGGAATTACAAACATATACCTTAATTTTATTTATTCGTAATTTGAATTTTGTTGTAGCAAATCGACATGCCTTTTGAGAGAATAGAACGAATCGTTAAAAGTTCAGGTATGATGCATCTCCTATTGCGTTTGTAATCATATGCCATTTTCAAATGACAAGGTTAAAATCAAACATATACATTTATAATAAAAAATATTACCAAACTTCTTATTGCACCTATACACTACTTTTTGTATCAGCTCACTGTGTGTTACAAAAGATAATCATGAGAGTTTTTAATCGTCATTAAAATCAAACCCTCATAAAATTTACTTCGATTTGTTAGTAATAACTAAAGAACTTAAAATAATTGTATCATTTTCAATTAAACATATATTGCAATAATTATTATAATCCTCAGTACTCAGCAATGCCCTTGTATCATTACGTCATCATTATCTTATCTTGAATCATTATTTTCCCATCATTAAGTCTCGTTAATGCAATAAAGTGATTCACTTTACAAATAACTTTTGAAATATTCATTCAAATAATTCTCCTACCAAGGTGTATAAAGGCCAGCTAATGTTTCATTGTGTGAATATAAACTTAAGATTTATGTATTATAGCTTTACTTATAAAGTTCATACAATAACAATGTTTTAAGAAGGATTCTTGCTGAATAAACATTAAGTTTCTTAAAATCACACCGAAGAGTCTCACTCATTAATATACGATACATAACATACGATATCAATCTGTTTCGAGTATTAATAATTTTCTGTTAAAGATTCTAGTCTGCTTTCGAGATTTCTTCTCAATTTATCGGATGTGTAATGTTTGATTGAATATCTGAGATTAATAATGAATTATTTTATTAGTTTCAAACCTCAATTTCTGGTTAGTATTACAATTTCTTATTATTTAAGAACGATTGATTTCTATTTTTAACGCTTGTTATTTTGTAATAAAATAATTTATGCAGTGAAAAAAATGTTACACTATATTAAATATAAAATTAAAAGTGAGTACTTACATGAATATATAAAAAATCGTAAAATGTAACATAAAGATTGGCCATATGAATATTTCCAATTCATTTAAAATACTCCTAGCTTAGCTTAAGATAGAAGCAATATCTAAAAGAGCATTGTTTCGTATTAAGCTTTATTTAGCCAGAGGTCGAGTCACGTCGATCGGTCACCGCGGCCCGGAACCCGTTCAAATGCCAAGGTTGACAACTCTGACGACACAACTTTCGATCAATCGCTGACTGCGCCACATTTTTGCGCCCCACTTTGCTCTCGGAGGCCTCTACCTTATATTAGCGACAATACTTATTCACTTGCAATGCATTTTAAGTGATCTTTGTTTCATGATAAATATGAGTCTTTCCATATTCATCGAAAAGTAAAAGCAATACGAGATGAACTAGTTTGTATCCTGAATGACATTCAATGTCGTATACGTAGGCACTCTTTGTATAGCCGTGCCTACATATTTCTACAAACAAAAGAATAACTTAAAAAGTATTTTATTTTTAAAAATATATCCATACGCTCTAATAAGTAGAGGTATTAAGTCTTTGTTGATGACCTTTAAAAGTATTTTAAAGTGGTATAGAAAGTAAGAATTAATATATTCCATAATTAGATTAAGATAATTAACCAATATAATATGTTTATTACACAGGGGTAACTTAAATGTTAAATAAAATATTATTAAACTAACACAGCTATCAAGTTAATAGCAATGTCACAAACGCATTTGAGACAAAATTGCAGATGTTCTAATCAAAATAGATGTTCTAATCAGAAACAGGGTCTTAGATATAGATTAAATGGTATTTAGTGGGTAAACTTTCATAGTAGTAGCAGTACCGAGACTGACGAGGTCGGGCGTGATTTGAATTCAATATTGCCACTAACAGACCGATGTAATACTTACCAGCTATTTGCTTACGTACTAGTAGGCAAATAATGCACCTCTAAGTTCTCCTACGAGTAGTCTTTGATTAGATACTGACGTACTATGTTCTTAGACTGCCAACTCTTAACTTAATAAGTAGTTATGTGTGGTTAAATGATTGAACTAAAAGCTATAACTGTGTAATACTAGATACATATAATTTTAACAAAAAGGAACCGACTTCAAAGAAAAACTATTCTATTGTTCTTAAGGATAAGGCCATGAGTGTATAGTAGAAGAGTAACGTTGGCAAATAACATGGACAACTGCAAAAAATATTTATATGTTACGATAGTTTTAGAAAGACTTGTCAAAATTTCATACAGTGTTAAATCATCAAATTCAATGAGAGCATTTCTCGGAATGTTTCATCTTAAATCTCACATTAAATTATATAAGAGTAGTTATTGTGCACGCTCGCGTCAATTTCGTTCTTTTATTTCTATATGAAAGTGTGTCATTTTTAATAACCTTGACGACTTTCAGCGAATCTATGCTTAGTCTATACTTAGAAAAAAATCGAATGTAGGTTTGATCAGGTATTATGATGTAGATTTGACTACAATTAGAGTATACAGCCGTTGGTGATGACGTAATTGTGTCAAAGCTGAGCCCAAGTATGGATTTTATGACAAACATGGAAGTTCGCAGCAGACGTGTAAAGTACACAACGTGAGCTCCCGACACCATGGTCGATGACCCCTGACTCGCTGGACATTGGGCTCGCGTTTGGAAGCACCGGTCCGCATATAAAGCAAAACTTTACCGTACAACGACATGTCAAATTGGAAAGTATTTTTTTGGTTCCTATATGAAATAATATACGTCCTAATGTATATGTACACATAATATTTATGCGGGTCGTTTCGAACAATTAGGTCCAGAGTAGTTAAAAACAGTGCCAATATATTTAAAGGTTTTAAGAACATAGTGTTTACAGAAAATCACTAAATATTTCTAAGTTTATCTGTTAATTTTGTGCGCACATAGTAATCCATCACTGAAATAAGTATTTAGCTTAATTTTGGTAGTAAAATAGACTATCATAAGTTAAAGTATAGTTTAGTAATGTAAATATTTCTAAAACCACCTTACTGTACCTTAAAAATCATCAGTTTCTTAGAACAGGTAGTAGAACCACTTTGATTTCAGCACTAATGGGCCGGCTCGACCGGAGCAGTACTACTCTCACACAGAAGACAAACCTAAAATTGAATATACATAATATTCAATTTTAGGTGCGTGCTGTCGTCTTTCGTTGGAGTGTGAAACCGGAGGCCAAATCATTCTGCATCATTCTCCCGGCGTCCGTAGGCCGGGGAAATGATGCAGAAACATCTCACTAAGCCATCATGATGTGGGTCCCCATGCTGCATTGTATGCAGTCAGAATGAGGAGGGTGGCCCCTATTCTAACATAAATTAATATTTCGAAAATCTTACACACAACGTCATATAGTCCCGAACTAACCAAACAAAGGACTAGAAAATTGATAAAAATAGATAAACAAACATTTTTTTTTTGTAAATACATACACATTGGGAAATCATTCAAAGTCCAAAACAAATATTTGTGGATCACATAAACATTTTGTCCAACCCGGGCACCAAACTCGATACCTTAAGCACAGCAGTCGCATACGCTACATTGTGCCACTGAGGCAGTCGATGTGAGTAGAATCAAATCAAAACATCAAAACATCATGCAGAGTAGAGTCATTTTGGTAGGCTTATAAAATAAAAATCAAAATCAAAGCATTTATTTCAAGTAGGCCAGTTACAGGCACTTTTGAATTGTCGAAACAAAAATGTAGCTACAGTCCCAGTCACAAGACATAAAAACTGTGAAAGTACTGTAGTTGCCCATTCCCTAGCGTAGATCTCTATGGAGAAGAACGGGCAAGAAACTCCATGGACACTCTTTTAAATCAAAATGTTTTTTACAAAATCTTGGTTACATCATTCATGTTGAGATGGTACTATATGTTGAGATGGTATATAAAAAATGTTAACCATCTATTTTATTTAAGAGCTAAAAATACTTTAAATCATTATTTATTCGTGAAGCAAGATAAACGCGGTTAAAGAAATTGCTTTATCGTTATGATTTTACAAGTTACTGTTATTACGTTACAACATCCTTTGCACGTGCACGGCTGTTAGTAACACGAAGGCTTTCGTAAGTTTTCGTGAGTTCGAGCGACATTGAACGATCTATTGTTCGGGGACAGAACCGCCTTCTAAGTATACCGCGTTTCGCAGCAAATACACACAAAATATACAATCTTACTAGATATACCGGCGATATCGAGAGTCTAGATCGTGTTCTTTAGAAGGTCACTCTTATGCCTAGTTTTGATTTGGATTCCGACCTCGTGTGCAAATGGTAGTGTAACTGGCAACTCAGCGTGACGAAAAAAATACGTATATTAATATTGTAATAAAATAAACATCAAAATATTAGACCTTCTGCCTGATTCGCTTGTTATTTAGGACTTAGTTGAATTATACATTTCTTGCGATATCATTTTAATGGAGTTTGGAAAGGGAATAATATATGTTTTGCAATAAGTTTAATAAATATTGATGTTATTCATAAGTAACATAATCATTCGTAGTGAATTTATGATTTTACGTTAATCTGAAATAAGAGAAGAGATTTTCAAAGAACTTAAATTTTCTGCCTGTTTAGTTTCAACATTTCCAAAATTGTGGAAATGATGAAAAGTTATTTCTTGCAAATTTAATAAAATGAAAGTGAGAAATATATAAAATAATTTTTTGCAATTAGAAAAACGAAAGTTTTAGGCATAAAGAATCTGTATACTCTTATGCAGCCACCACACTTCGTTATGCGGGTTATTCGCGCGCATACGGCAAAGTGTGGAGAGTATATTCGCCAATATTCGCTATATTCGTACGCATAGACACATAAGCCGAATAGCGAATACCCGTATCCGCCGACTTGTCGGTTTTTTGACACACTTCAAAGGACACGAATAAGGCGAATACACGCATCGACTGCCCACACTTCGGACGGGTAGTGAAGTGCTCTGTGCATAACTAACAACCATAGACTATAAAACAGTTTTTGAAATAGATAAATCAATTAAACTATTAAAATAATTATCATATGATCAAAATAATTAGACTTCATTTAAGTATTGTTTCTGTCAATTTAATAAAATAAAACGGAATTTAAAATAATATGTTTTGTTTGTTCGTATGGTTTCGTTTCGTTCACCATAAAAATGACAATGACACATCTCTATAACAACATATTTGCCTTATTTGGCATACCAGTTCGAAGTGTGGATGGCGTGTTTGTTGTTTGCGCGCATAACAAATATTTGAGCGAATACGGCGTACACACATAACGAATAGCGCATAACGAAGTGTGGTGCCTGCACAATACGGTATACACATATACGAAAAGTTTGTAAAATAAATAACAAAAAAGTTACAGGCACAAAAGAAAACGTTTAATGGCAATTCAAAAAAAAAAAACCCTCTTTCAACATAGCTTAATCGATTTTAATTTAATATACTAGTATCTAATATCGAACTCTTTACGATCACTAGTTTTCCAAAATAGACGAAAATAGACTGGTTTTATACACACGTATTTCATTATTTCGATAAACTTGTTTATTAGGTAGTATGTTTTTGGTAGATTATTTATGTTTACCACGGAAATGTCAGATTCTACGAATATTACTAATGTGTCAGTAACACCGCCAGATAAGCGTAGTGATTAAAGTGATCACCTCGTCGTTTTCTACCGTGCTGAGTGGTGTAGGTTAATACCCACATGAAATAATACAATCTGCACAAATAGTTGTTCTGTATCTGTATCTTTGTATCTAAAAAGTGTAAAGTATCTGGAGTGTCATAAAAACCAGCCAAGTGCATCGTTCACCCGGCCCCTGGAAGCCGGTAGAATGATGCAGAATGATTGGACCTCTGGCCTCACACTCACCAACGAAATACGACAGAAAGAATGCTGTCATTATCAGGATGGTCGTCTGTGTGAGGGTAGTACTGCCCCGGTCGAGCCGGCCCATTCGTCCTAAAATCAGCGAAGGTTCCGTACAAACCTGAATGTAATATATTTATAGTAAAAAAATTGATTATGTGATGTAACTAAACATTCTAACTCAATTGAAAGTACCCTTTTGGTTTTCATTCCGTTACGAGTAGTTACGTGTTTCAAAATATGCTGCTTAAATTGCTGATTCTTTAGATTGCGTTGACATCTGAGTTTGATTTTGTTACAGTTTAAAGGTATTATTGACCTGGGTATTTGATATAAATTTCTGTTCAATACCTCTACGCGTTCATGAGGAAAGGGGTAGTGAGTTTCAATTATTAAAAATATTTTATTTATATGATGTAACTAGAAATTTATGCTTTTCTCAATTTCCCTTTTATCTGTGCTATAAGACAGTACATTGACTTCAAACCAAATCGCAAGATTCTGAGTTGACGGGAAATACTGTGTAGGTTTTGGTTCCTTTGCGATTGTCGAAAATTTGCAGCATAAACGGCTGTATCTTTTCATTGCGTTGGCTTCAAAGTTTCATTTTTTCACAGTTCTAAGGGGCAGTAAGACCTAAGTATTTGACATGAATTTCAGCTTGATATCTCCATGCGTTCCTGAGAAAAATGGTCTTGACAGCCAGACAGACAGTCGGACAACAAAGTGTTCCGTTTTCCTATAAGGGTTCCATTTTGACGTACAGAACCCTAATGAAGTTTTTTTTTTTTTTTTTTTTTTTTTTTTTTTTTTTTTTTTTATATTTAAGCCTGCCAAAGTGACTCTACTCTGCCTGATGGAAAGCATGAGTAGAATCCAGGAGTAGGGGTCACCATGCTTATTGTGAGGGTAGACAATGTAGCATGGTGACCCCTACCATGGCAGCCTGGTTTGATTATTCTGCATCATTCTCCCGGCCTTCGAAGGGCGGGAGAATGATGCAGAATGATTGGGCCTCCGGTCTCACACTCACCAACGAAATACGATAGCAAGAATGCTGTCATTATTAGGATGGTCTTCTGTGTGAGGGTAGTACTGGCCGGGTCGAGCCGGCCCATTCGTGCTGAAATCAGCGTGGCTCTATACTACCTACAAAATTTTTTTTTTTTCTATTAAAAATTTTGATACCTCCTTTTTTGTTAAAAGCCCGAAATGCTAGAATAACTACTTACGTTTATTATTTTAGACAACTTTAATACTTTATTTTTATTCATAAATAAAAAATGACAACGTCTGTAATGTTCTTTATAGTTTTTATTGTTTTTTGAGTTATGTTCTGCGTATTAAGACACGAAGAGAATTTATTTATTTATTCCAACTTCTGGCTCAAAGGACCAATGTTATGGAAATTTATTGAAGGAAAAAAATAAAGACTTATTACATTATTGGAAAGTGTTCTGTCACAACTCACGGCAGGGGGGAGGAACCGATGCGATCACAGAAATTGCTAAGCGGACGATATAATTTCACGTGTTCACTGCAGCTGAACGATTCATCGCACAGTGGGACAATGTGCCCACAACTGGACATAACTGTTTTTTTTATTCTGTTCAATACGAGAATATTAAAGAGTTTACTAGGCAAATATACATTGAATGATATCGTTTAATTAAAATAACAATGAGGTGCCATCGCAGTCCGCTTGGAGCAACGATTAAATATATCGCCTAAAAATGAATTGTTATTTTTTTTAAATCTCTTATAGTTAATAAATTTCGAACGATCGAACCAAGTGGTATACAATTGAAGATGCCTATGGAAAGCAGTAAACTGCTATAGGCTTGATAGGAAAAGTTTGGAATAAAAGAAGGGAACAAAAAAAAGTTTAATGTTCAAGTTAATAAGGTTTCTGAGTCTGGGCTTAGAAAGGTATAAAAGTGGTAAAATAAAAGTGGCATGCTAGGGGAGGCTGACAAAAACATTTAAAATTTTCTAAATAACTTTACACCACCACGCGTTGAACTCTTTATAACGGCATATATATACATGCATCATGAATTATTTTTTATCGATTATATTATTTATCTAAATAGATTATTTTATTTAGACATTAAATTAAAAAACAACGATAAAAACTTACCCTAGTACTTTCTACACGAACATTATTTTTTACATGTACTTAATGAGAACACGACATCTAAAGTACTTTGAAGTCGTTTACTAATTACTACAAATGAACCTAAAAAGCGGTACATTTATACATATTGGTGAAATTAATATTCATACTTAGTCCAGTTGAAGACAATAGCGAAGCACTGGGCGACGTGGTGTCCGCGTCTTCAGTAGTTATTGCGTACGCACCGTTCGCTGTCCTCATAGCAATCGGGTTCCACCATACAACTCGGACATTGCAATCGCGTCTATAACGTCATATAACCAATCCACTCTTTAGTGAAGTGATTATTTATTTATTTTAAGTACACAATGTATTAGTTTACAAATAATGAGTGAATATAGTCGGAAAATCTATGATCGGGATGATGCAGAGCCTTTATACATACCAAATAATAACAATTCGTTATATAGCAATGGAACTTTGCAATACTGTAGCATATACAGGTAAGTTATGTAAATCAATTAATTTAAAGTTGCGTTTCAGTTGCAACGAGTTGATTCAATTTGAATGTGAAGTGTGTTAACTTGTTTTGTAATATACATTTCAAATAAGCTGAAATTGTAATTTTATCAATGGTATGACGTTTTATTGTTTACTTTTCTGTTGTAGTAGTTTGTCTATATACTTACTGTAGTTTGCACCGTTAATAGAAAGTCTATACGATATTCATAGTCAACGTCAAATATTAAACATCTTTGTAAGAATCGGCATTAGTTATTGTTTCATGGAATATATCGGTGTTGTTTTTCTTCGAAAATAATAATTATCTATATTTATATTTTTTTAATAATTATTAAGTAGCAATTAAAATAACTCACACAATCAGTGTTTAAAAATAATGTTTGTTTTACTATTTCGTATTTATTATATTTTACACCACCTGCAAAAAAGTAATCTAGCTATATGTAATGTGGCTCTGTTCTATTCACTTGAGTTATGGCAGCGTTACGCATAATTAAATTGTGTTCAATCAACAACTTTCTAATGCCTTACTTAGAAAACATATCCGTTCTGTCATAACAATAAAGTAGTCCTATAGTACAGGTGTTAGAGTTTTGAAACTGCAACATCAGGAGTAAGGTCGATTCTCCAGTAAAATTTATTTGTGTTCGACTGATTACATTCGATTTAATAGTTTTAGAATCTCTACCACAAATCATAGTTTGAGTTTCATCAACAACCCTTAACGTCCCACTGCTGGGCTCGGATGTCCTCTCAGGAGAGGGTTAATACGTCCCCACACTGGCCGAGTACGGGTTGGGTTTAATTTACTTAATTTTAAGAAAAAAATAGGTCATAAGTTAGCATTAACTACATTAAACAATATGTTTTTTTCAAGTACCTGAGCTGAAACAGGTTTTTGGCGATATAGTCCTATTAAAAAATCTCTATTCAGTGGGTTGTCAGAATAGCTTAAACGGTAGTTGTTGTGAAGTAAATAATAAAACAAGTGCATGAATTTTACGATACAAGACGGTCACATTTGGCCGGTAATTGGGTCATCTACCACCTTAGTTGTAAGTCAATTGCCTTACGTAAGCCCTACTGTCATAACCAGTGCGGTAGTATGCACCGGTGTTAAAATGTAAGGGGTTTCTAGCCGTGTAAACATACTTCGCACGCGAAGGTCACAATCGCAAAACGCTTCGGAAGGAAGTATCCGCCAACAAAGCAACTGCACAAGATTTCTCTGTCACTAGTAGCGTGTGAAAGTAGTTTTTCTTGAGCCAATGTTGATTCTACTGTGTTAGCAGGTTTCTGTTATGATCATTTTTTCGTGTCTTCATTCGCAACGTTTAATCTCTTTACTTTTTAACCGACTTCAATAAAAGGAGGAGGTTCTCAATTCGTCAGAATCTTTTTTTTATGTGTGTTCAGCGATAATTCCGTCGTTTATGAACCGATTTCTAAAAATCTTTTTGCATTGGAATGGGTTTAGCTTACAGGTGGTCCCATCGTCACCATATCGGGATATGATGATGGGATCCCAAGGAAATCGAGGGAACTCCTCAAATATCATAGGCACAATTTTCGCAATTTGGGTACTCGGAATAGTTTTTCTTTGAAGTCGCATTATTTTTGTTATACAGTATGTTATGAAATAAAAAAATGGGCTAATGTTTACAGCTACTATACAGTATTTGTTGTTTGTTCGAGTACACAATATACTTTAATACTCGATAAACTGTCAATTTCTCATCTCCTTAACTTGCTAAACCTGGCAATGTATTCTAAGATTGAATTAACTTTGTGTATTTATATGAACCTTTTTGTGTTCCAGCCAGAGAACTGTACACGAAACGAAAGGATGGGACGTGTTTCGAGAGTTTCCGCCGAAGCAGGACAGTGGGTCCATGGAGAGTCAGAAATGTTTGGAATTCACAGTTCGGCTATTAAAAGTGTTGGCTTACATAGTCGTCTTTGTAATGGTCCTCGGTTCCGGAGTCATAGCGAAAGGAACCATGCTCTTTATGACGTCACAATTAAAAAAAGATAAACGACTAGCGTATTGTAATAGAAATTTAGGTAAGTTGTACTTTATTTACATTATATTTTTTTAGAAGAAATATATCTTAATTTCTGTATACGACATTCTTTTTTGCTCTAACATGAAGGAAAAATGTTTCTTAATGGTGTATATGTTCAGATCTCATCTTGTTATTATATAATAGTATAAACTGAACATTATTTATGTTCAGTTCTTATTGTTTAAAGTATAAAAACATGTTATTTCTTTATTAAAGCGGGAACCACTTTCCTAGCATGTGTAGAAGGAATTAGGAACAATTAAGTAAAAATCGGCGTCCGGTATCCGTTGCCCGATGCGCGCGTTCCAGTTTCATTGTTTTCGACAAACTAAACGCTGTTGTTTTATCGACTCTATTTATTGTTATTTCTTTAGATAAGCTGTTAAACTTGACCGCATTTATTTTACGCACAATCACACTTTCACAATCGGCATTAATCATTTATTAACGAGAACGCGGAAAGCGTTAAAACAAGTTATAACTAGGTTTTAATGTAGATGTCATATTTGAATGAGATGTGTTTTTAATATCAATATTAAAAGTGCAAAATGATTTGATTTTTATGAGCATCGTCATAATATAACATTTTTCTGCTGATGTTGCAAGCTCATTTACAGACTTATCTATTAACTAAGTACTTTTAATAATTTGGGAAATGATTTATTTAATGTTAATTTTATGGGTAATTATCTCAAAAGACTATTTGCATTAGGAATTAAATGTTTTATTCTTTGAACTATAACAAGATTTAAAATGCTTTTAAAATTACAAGTTGACTTTTTGAACGAACGAATAAGAAAAGAATTTTTTTTTTAATGTATTGAATTTTATTTGATTTGTAAAAATATCTGATTTTTTATTGCTTATATGTTTTCAGGTAGGGATAAACAATTTATAGTAAGTCTCCCAGATGAGGAGCGAGTGGCGTGGATGTGGGCCATACTTGCAGCGTTCGCAATCCCGGAGATAGGTACATTGATACGATCTGTTAGAATCTGTTTCTTCAAATCTTCTAAAAGACCGACTAGCACACAATTTATTGTGGTAAGTGTTAACATATAAACTAAGTTTAATCGTATATCAGTAACGATAGACTATAGCAGATTCCTTCATTCGTTTTTCATTAGTCTGGCGCATGACCACTAAATTAAGACAGCAAAATTAGGGAAATTAATAAGTACAAGTACAAGTTTACATAATTCAATTATTCATCATCATATACGCACAGTTCGTTATATGTATTTATGTCAATTCTAATGAGTCAAAGCTTACTATATGGCGTACTGCTAAGCGTTTTATGCCGTTATTAGGTTCTAGAAGGATTATTGTAGCGAAAGATCACTGAAAAATAAAGGGAGGGAAAAGCTCTTTTTTTGTAAAATAGAGATTCTCCCCTCTAAGAGCTGGCGGCTGCCATCTGAAAAAAAATTGTGCTAATTTTTATGATGAACTATGAAGTAAAACTATATAACAACTTAGGTAATTTTGTTCAGGAGTTCAGGAGTTAGAGAGTCCTAATTTGTACAATGTGCTTGGAAAACTTAGTGCAAAAATAACAAACATTAAAAAGAAATTATAACAATTTATCTATTGGACACGACTTTAAATACACGTACCATTATGGGTGACTACGGAACGCTATTATATGCGTGGCTTGACATGCATATGGTTATTTTTATTTGTCTGGTAACAGTTCAAATAATATGCATATGCGTTTACTTTTCAGGTATTTGTAGCAGAGTCATTACATACAATAGGAATGGGACTTCTACTATTCATGATACTCCCAGAACTGGACGTTGTCAAGGGAGCCATGATTACTAACTGCATGTGCATTATCCCAGCGGTACTTCAATTATTGTCACGTAACTCGCGCGACTCGAAGCGTTTCATAAAAGTGATAGTGGACATGGCGGCGATAGTTGCGCAAGTAACCGGCTTTATCGGTTGGCCACTGTTGGAGAATAAACCAGTGTTATGGATCATTCCTGTTGCCTCGTTATGTATTTCTGTAGGATGGTGGGAGAACTACGTAACGCGACAAAGTCCGATTGGTGAGTATGCTCATATACGTAATTTGTCTTTAAATACTTTTTGCTAGTGATACGAGTACTTTACATAGTGTCTCAAACGTCTATATTTTATTGTCAGGTTTCCCTTATGGTTAGGTTAGGTTAGATGCTGCATAAAATTATTTAAACGTCCCACTGTACTTATAATAAAAAGTATATCTAAAACTCAAAAATATAAAAACTGTTTCTTATTTTAAAAAACTGTTCTTCAACAAAGGATTTCCCTTATGATTTTATGTAATTATGTAAAAACTATTCTAATATCTTCTCACCAATGAATACCAAACAAAATGAAAACAAAAAGGGCAGTCTTAAAGAGCGAAATGTGGGAAATAACTAAACGTTACTCATTTTTTGGTAACTAACCTAATAATTCAAATAGGATCATAAATTCTAATTATACATACGAATCCTGCCTAAGAGACCTTCTCTAATTGCCAGTGCTTCAAGGCTCTTTCGGTTTTGACATACGTATTGGTCACTTGTATTTTCATTAGTAAAACCACATTTAAGTTTAGGCTAAGTATGTGTCGAAATATGCATCCTGAAGAGCGAAGTTTATGATGAGTAGGCCTTGAATAGCAACTTCAAATATTAAGTATTTGCTAAGTAGTTAATAAATATTAACTTTTTTTAGAAACGAAGGTTTGTCGTCAATACAATTAAACAATGTTAATTAAATACCCATCATGTAGTTTTGTGTAAAATGAAAACTATATTTTGGGATAGTAACGCTCGTTTTGATGCCATTACTCTAACATGTGGTGACGGATTAAGAATACAAAGTGTCACCACCCCTATTCATTCCATAGGTGTCGTAAGAGGCGACTAAAGGAACAAAATAAGCAGTCAACATGACTGCCAAGACAAGAAAAACTTGAAACAAACCCTTTACCAACCCGTCTGGCCAGGGTGGTATAGTAGGCCAAAGCCTCCTTTCAAAAGCAAGGCCTATGTCCAGCACTGGACTGTTAAAGGCTGTTGATGATGATGACTCTAACATTTCTTTTACATTCACCTTATTTAATAGCTACAACTTTGGGTTCACCTCTAATATTAATATTCTTTTCAGGTGTTATCAAAAGTTTATCAAGATTGAAGGACGAATTAATTTTCACACGTTATTATATGTACCGGTTCATATCAGTATGGAAGATACTTTTATTCATGGTATGCATTCTTTTCATGGTATGGATTGACGGTGATGATCCCGCTATTTTCTTCCAATTATTTAATGCTGGATTTGGACCCCACAACATCGTCGTTGAAGAGGTAAAACCATTTGTCACAATTCACATGTACATTATCCGCTGCTAATCATAGACTTCGTTAGATTTTTCAAAAGGGAAGTCATCGGTTACGTCATAATACCGTTAACAGCCAATGTTAGGATTACCGGAGGCTTGTCTGATATATCCATGATAATCCTGGAAACACTAGCTAAGAGTCTCAACTTTTGAGTGGCATGTGTATGAACACCTTTGCCTCATATAAAATGAAAATAAGTGGAATTTTGCTATATCAATCTTCGAAAAAGCTTCGGCACTTGGCATTTGGCTCAATGAATAGTTATCTTAATTTTTAAGTTATAACTTTTATTGCAATTGATTCCTACAGGAGTTCTTAAGCGCTTTAAATTTGCTTGACCTGTATATGTTCACATATGTCTAGCGTGAATATGCCGTGTCTATTATTTGGCGGAATCTTTCTTCGATTTCAGAAGATAAAATGTAATACAGTGCTAAGAACTTACGCCATGTTATTGTATTTATAGGTACAGATTCAACTAGGCGGTACAGTTATTCCGGATTTGGCCAACGTGACATTAACGGGAGACTCGGTGGAAGTAGCAGCGGCTTATAAATCAGCTGTTTACGTGATGCTCATACAAATATTTGCCGCATACATCTGTTACATCTTTGGAAAGTTTGCTTGCAAAATTCTAATCCAAGGTTTCAGTTATGCTTTCCCTATCAACCTGGTAATTCCCGTGGTGGTAAATTTATTGATAGCTGCGTGTGGTATCAGAAATGGCGATACTTGTTTCTTCCATGGCACCGTTCCGGATTATCTTTTCTTTGAAAGCCCACCAGGTATGATCTTGATATCTTCGTCTTTTCAAAATTTTTCATTTATTTCTCAGCATGCTTAAGTGTACTTGTTTTTATACTTATTTTGATTGGAAGAATAAAACAAAGACTAATAATATATATGTTAGTTTAAAATCATTCTTAACTATTTTTTATGTTGATTTAAACGAATTAATTCATTAACAACATTCACCCTTCGATAGTTTTTGTAATTCTATTGAAGGCTAAATACTTCTAGTAACCTTGATTTTTGTTATCAATTGTTTTGGTTTAAATATTCAAAGAATAATGAGTAAATTTGTATTTCTTATCTATACGTTCGAAGAAATACCTATATTTATTTTTGTATTTTCAGTATTTACCCTAAGCGACTTCATATCTCGTCAGATGGCATGGGTCTGGTTACTTTGGTTGTTATCACAAACGTGGGTCACGATTCACATTTGGACCCCCAAAGCAGAACGTTTGGCGTCAACCGAGAAATTGTTTGTAGTGCCTATGTATAACGGTTTTCTTATAGATCAAAGCATGGCGCTTAATAGAAAGCGAAACGATCAGAGAGATGTAAAGACTGAGGTAGGTCTATATTACAGCTAAGCAATCATTTGTAGCCTTCTGTAACCTGTACTATATATTAATTTGTGATATTTTTAGGACCTCGCAGAAATTGAAAAAGAGAAAGGTGATGAGTATTACGAAACAATATCGGTTCACACAGACGCTACAGGTGCCTCACCCAAAGCAATCAAATCTTCAGACCAGATTACACGTATTTACGCATGCGCTACTATGTGGCACGAAACTAAAGACGAGATGATGGAGTTCTTGAAGTCTATCCTACGGCTGGACGAGGATCAGTGCGCTAGGAGAGTGGCACAGAAGTATTTACGAGTAGTTGACCCTGATTACTATGAATTCGAAAGTAAGATTTCTTAACTATTATTACGGGAATTTAAAGTAAAACAAGCCCTTTAAAACCAAGAAAATAGTAAATAATAATAGTAAAAATAATAAATAATAATGAAATAAAAGTAAATAATAAAATAATAATAATAAAAGTAAATAGTAAATAATAATAATATTAATTATTTCGGACATTTGATACACTACGCCATCTTGCTTCAAGCTAAGCAAGCTTAGCTTATTAATAAGCAAAGCTTGCACTATGAAAGCTAGATTGACTGATAGAATTCCTTTTAATTGTAAATGCATCCTTAATATACACAAATAACACCCAAACTGCCAAACAAATATTTTCGGATTATACAAACATTTGGTTCGACCTGGGAATCGTACCGAGACCTTATGCATAACAATCAATAGCAACCAACAAGCATACACTACCACTGAACCAACGAGGCTGACAGCCAAGTTATATGATTGTGTTAGGTGTCAGTCCTCGATGTAATTGTAAACATATATGTCTCTAACATAGTTTTAGTCTTGCAGTATATGTAAAAGTAGATGTTGTGTCTGTACTTTTTTCAAATGTTATAGTGTAAACTATCGCGTTATTCTGTTCAAAATCTTAGATCCAAATTATATTTACAGCTCACATATTCTTGGATGACGCCTTTGAAATATCAGACCACAGTGACGATGATTCTCAAGTGAATCGCTTCGTGAAACTTTTAGTGGACACGATCGACGAAGCCGCCTCCGAAGTTCATCAAACAATCATTCGTATCAGACCACCCAAGAAATATCCTGCACCTTATGGAGGACGATTGACTTGGGTTCTACCAGGAAAAACTAAAATGATTTGTCATTTGAAAGACAAGGGCAAGATCCGTCATAGGAAACGTTGGTCTCAGGTAGCAAATTGATCATTTATGTTGAAATTTCAAGCAAGTAAATACAAAAACTTAATATAATATTTATACTACACCTGATCGGAACAGTATTCATTATTCCCTGAAAATGAAAAGAGAAAGTTAGTCTTTTCCTTGACCTAAATAAGCGGAAAGGAAAAAATGTATGAAAATCCATTTCTAACGTGTTTTAGCGGGAGAGAACGTTGTATGAATTTTCATTTCTCATGTGTTATCTGATCTATGGCGCGCGCCTGCCCAAAAAGTTTTCATCAACAACCCTTAATGTCCCACTGCTGGGCTCAGGTCTCCTCTCAAAGAGTTTTCATATAATTTAAATATGGAATCTCCGTGCCACTGACATCCTTTTGTGAAGAATAAAAAAAAACAAAAGAAGCGCGGAATATTTATAAATATTATGTCAAATTCTAAGCTAAATTGTGTCTTACATGGTGTCTTACGTTTTGAGTTTATTTCATAAATACTTTAAATGTTCCTCACAGGTGTAGTATAAAGCACTGTGTAGCACTTGGGTGAAAGTCCCATTCCTACCTCGGAAGTATTGTGGCCCTAGGCTGCGCCTTCGGGCCACAAACTGCTCCCTCGCTAGTAATCGGTTCCTTTCCTCCCTCGGTGAACAATGTACTATTGTTGTAGAATGTCAATTTAAGATTTTTGCCAAATTTGAAGTTTCTTTATCGTAAGCGGGCATGGTTATTCTTAGCATTTGAGCTTAACTTTTTAAAAGTTCGTACAATTTGGTGTAGCTGGAATATATACATATCATTAAGAACCCTTAACGTTACACTGCTGGGCTTGGGTCTCCTCTCAGAAGAGGGCTAAGGCCATACGTCCCATCCTCACGCTGGCCGAGTACGGGTTGGGGAGACTGGCAAGACTCGCTGTGGCTACGTAAATCTTGCTTACAACTAAGCTTCACGACTGTTATCTTAAGATAACAACCGGGACCGACTGCTTAACGTGACCTCCGAATCACGGAAACGTTCATAATCATATCATGACACAAACGGTCACCCATCTAAGTACTGACCGCACCGTCGTTGCTTAATCTCGGTGATTGTTTCCAACCGCCTAAGACCACTCGGCTATGAGCGCTTCGCAATTTATATATTTCTGCTATGACAAGTATTTTTTAGCAAAGTAATTGTTGCGAATAGCTACTTATGAGTTTTTAGTCTTTCATACGTTATAGAAATTCAAAGTATCTCTTCATTGTTATTCCAGTTTTAAAATACTATACAGGAAAACATAAGGTTAAGAGGCATATCTAAGAGAGTTAAACTTTCTATCGGTATATTGTTTATTATGAGGTATAATGCATGCAATTACAATTTTGTGTAATTTTATTTTCTAAGGTTATGTACATGTACTACCTTCTCGGTCATCGTCTAATGGAATTACCGATTTCCGTGGACCGTAAAGAAGTGATGGCTGAGAACACGTTTTTATTGACTCTCGACGGTGACATTGATTTCCAACCGCATGCGGTACGACTGCTTATTGATTTGATGAAGAAGAATAAAAATCTGGGTGCTGCCTGTGGCCGTATTCATCCTGTGGGTTCTGGTGAGTATTTATCTAGATATCTACTAAGGTGATAAGAATACTTATTAAGGTATTACTATATAAAACATAAATAAATAGTGGATTTCGTGTCAAAGAAAAGAAGAATTAGGAAACAAAATACTCAAAAATTCGAACTAGTACACCATTACGATAAACCTTTACAAAATTACAAAACTAGTACAAAATTTTGGTGAGTTTTGTAATGTTTCGGTTTATCGCTGTTTCGATGAACATACACAACTTATTTACGTCTCTTGACATACTTTGTAAAATTAGCTTATTTTTTTATTAGAAAAACGGATAAAATAAACATTACATAAATATATATTACGTCTTATTATTATTATTCTTAGGTCCGATGGTATGGTATCAAATGTTCGAGTATGCTATTGGTCATTGGCTGCAAAAGGCAACAGAACATATGATCGGTTGCGTACTCTGTAGCCCTGGATGTTTCTCCCTATTCAGAGGAAAGGCCTTGATGGACGACAACGTCATGAAGAAATACACACTGCGCTCAGACGAAGCTCGACATTATGTACAATACGATCAAGGTAGAAAATACGTTAACTTTTCCAAGATTGGTTCGAACTTTCTTGGGGATGTTTGTTCTAATATTTTCATAAATTTTACCCCAAATACAGTGTAACTACATGACTGGTATGATTAAGGTCACTTTACTCACCCATTAAAAAATTTAAAAATATTTTATTTACTAGACAACTCGGACAATACAAACCCGGAATAAGGTAATCAGATGTCATGGGCCATTCAAATCTTTTGTACTATTGGGTACTAACTGTATTGTTAAGATACTTTACAGATATACTTTCAGTTGCCATCCGAAACTTTTAAAGCTCAATATTTCAACTTTAGTAAAACTAGTGTAACAGTATCAATTATTACAGGGGAAGATCGTTGGTTATGCACTCTGTTACTGCAACGAGGCTATCGAGTAGAATACTCAGCTGCATCGGACGCTTACACGCATTGTCCAGAAGGGTTCAGTGAGTTCTACAATCAACGTCGTCGCTGGGTGCCCTCTACAATCGCTAACATTATGGACTTGCTCGCTGACTACAAACACACTATCAAGATTAACGATAACATTTCTAGTCCGTATATTGCTTACCAGGTATGTTATCACATATATACTTTTATTCAGAAATATCGTTTGTTTTACGGCGAACATCAGATATGGGGCTACTAGGTTTTAATGAACTTCACCTATTTCAAGTATAAAAGTAAAATATATGAAGTGATCTGCTCTACACATATTATTTTTTTGCTTTCAATACCAAACTGTGAAAAAATGTATTGGAATGAAGTCTAATAAGCTGTATTTCTTTGCAGATGATGTTGATGGGTGGTACGATCTTGGGTCCCGGCACTATATTCCTTATGTTGGTGGGTGCCTTCGTGGCTGCTTTCCGAATTGACAACTGGACATCCTTTGAATATAATCTGTATCCTATTGCGCTATTTATGTTCGTTTGTTTTACTATGAAATCCGAAATACAAGTGAGTAAATTTTTAACTCTTATGCTTATAAATAAACTTTAAAATATCTATTATTATCACGTTTATTTTTTGTTATAGTTACTTGTAGCTCAAATTCTATCAACTGCATATGCCATGATAATGATGGCTGTGATCGTCGGTACGGCTCTGCAGTTGGGTGAGGACGGCATAGGATCTCCATCGGCTATTTTCTTGATATCACTCTCAAGTTCGTTCTTCATAGCCGCCTGCTTACATCCTCAAGAATTTTGGTGCATCATTCATGGAGTTATTTACCTGTTATCTATACCCTCTATGTACTTGCTTTTGATTTTATATTCAATTATAAATCTTAACGTAGTATCGTGGGGTACTCGAGAAGTGGCAGTGAAGAAAACTAAGAAGGTTTGTTTGAATTTTGATCCTTTACTCAAATAATTATTTAATTAAATTGTCATTAATAAAGTACCTACTTTATGCAGTAAGGTTAAAAAACAATATATTAATGATGGTTATCCTATTTCAAACATTTCGTGTTACAAAATTTGTTTTGTAGGAAATCCAACAAGAAAAGAAAGACGCGGAGGAAGCTAAAAAGAATGCTAAGCAGAAGTCTTTGTTAGGTTTTCTTCAAGGAGTTAATAGTAACGAAGAAGAAGGTTCTATAGAATTCTCATTTGCTGGATTGTTCAAATGTCTTTTGTGTACGCATCCTAAAGGAAGTGAAGAGAAAGTACAACTTTTGCATATAGCGTCTACCTTGGAGAAATTAGAAAAGAAATTAGAAGTTGTGGAAAGGTAGGTGCCTCATACCTAAAAAGATACAGGAAAACAGAACTTATTTTATGTATACTAACAAAAATTATTGAATGTGTTTTTAGAGCAGTTGATCCGCATGGGTTAAGCAGGAGCCGCAAATTGTCAGTGGGACTTCGTGGCAGTACGAGTGGTGATCATCAGTTGAACGCATTGGCTGAAGGCCCAGAAGAAGATCACGATTCTGACTCTGAAACTGATACTCTGTCTACAGCGCCTAGGGTATGACATTTTTATAAATCATATTTCATAATAATTTTGTTACTATTGGAAGTAACGCGATCACTTTTCTGTAATTTCTTGACCACGGCCAATGTGACCTAGCCGTAACGTCGAACATTTGACACTTATGTGATACCTCTTAAATGATGGAATTAATTGCTAAAAACTTTTATATCAGAAAAAACCAAGGTTTGATAAGTAAGAAACAATCAATGAAAAAAATGAATTGTAACCATTGATATATAAAAACTCTAGATGCACAGTCTCAAACAAAAGCAGCATACGAAACTATCCTTCGTAGTCATTGATTTATTGAAATATCAATGTAGGTAGTTTTAGTTATGCTATAAACATATCTTTTGCAAATTCAACCTTACGCGCATTGGTTAAAGTTTTTATTACAAAGCAGTGTACAATGACCAAACAAATTTTACTACCGAAGTTTTGAAAAAGAACAGGGTCGTTTGGATTATGCGACTAAAATAAAAGGTTGTGTAATAGTCGTTCGCACACTGAAAAAGTGGCCATTGAAATTTGTCGTATTATACTTGGACCGTTGAGTAAAGTTTTTAGACAAATTAAATCAAAATCACATGTTGCTTCCGATATGTAGTCATAAAAACAACAAAAACAAATTAACAAACTCTTTTACTTACCGAAAATACGATATCCCATCCTTTTTTAACGTTCTTAACGTAATATTTTTACAATTCCTCACGGACACTTCGGTATTTTTAACGTGCGCACAGAGTCGCGAGCGACGCGAGACTATTTGAAATAGGAGCACAATTTTAAATTGTGCTCTTATTTTATGAGGACGGTTTTGAGACGCTGAGTGTGTATCTTGGGTTTTTTAATACATCAATGATTGTAACCCTATTTTATACTATTAATTTCAGGAAAAACGAGACGACTTAATCAATCCTTACTGGATCGAAGATCCCGAACTGAAAAAAGGTGAAGTGGATTTCTTGACGCCAGCAGAAACATCGTTCTGGAAAGATTTGATTGACAAATATTTATATCCCATTGATGCCAACAAGGAGGAGGAGGTAAAACAAATACTCATATTCGTAGACGCACCACTACGAATGAATGTGCTCACCGCAATATTACGAATGGGAGACTAAATTTTAAATATTATTTTAACTTTTACCTGTTAATAGTCAATTCAGTAATAATGAGTTTAAGTGTAGGAAATAAGTTTGATTTGATCTGCATGTACTATTTTTTGCAATTCAGTAACTTATAAATTTGAAAAAATAATCATTATGATATTCAACTATATGCTGATGATGATGCACATTGTCATAAGCTTTTGTCATAGTAGTATGTTTATTTCATGGTGTATTAACAAGTTTTTCTTTCAGGTTTATCTCTACTCTCTATTTGAATAAGTTATTCATAATGTTTATCTTCCCAAATTTTAGGCTCGTATATCCAAGGATTTGAAAGAACTAAGAGATTCATCTGTCTTTTCCTTCTTTATGGTCAATGCCCTTTTTGTACTGATTGTGTTCTTACTGCAATTGAACAAGGACAACATTCACGTTAAATGGCCCTTCGGAGTAAAAACTAACATTACATACGATGAGATTTCTCAAGAGGTAACGTGAGAGTCCACTTTGCAGCAATCGGCCTTCAACGATGACTTGGGACTACGCGTGCCTAGAGGCAGTTTGAGATGTAACCAGCACTTAATACCCCAGTCACCCTTGAAAGTTGATTCAATAATTATTATATTTTTGTTTTCTGTAATTTTTTTACAGACTCGAATTGCAAGAGATTTGGTCGAGCTACGGAATAAGTCCGTTTTTGCGTTTGTTATGTTCAATGCTTTATTCATATTGATAGTATTTTTATTGCAACTCAACAAAGATAAACTCCACGTGGATTGGCCTTTGGGGATTAAGACAAATATAACGTACATCGAGGATACAGGCGAGGTATAGCCAAATGTTACCAATGAACGTGTGTCAATACACCAGCCTAACGACCTTCTTCTAACCGGTCTGTCTTGGGATGGCACAACCAGCATGGAGTTCAGGAGACACAGAGGACTAAACACTTCGATGGTTGACGTCTAATCTAAATCCAAACCTTAAATCCCGTGTGGTTCATTTCCACTCCAAATCTTTATAACCAAAAATGACTACGGCATTATAATTTTAGAAAATTCTTTATTTTAACTTCCTTTATCCATTGATGGATTATTCCTATATATATAGTATAATTTCATAACTGGCTAAAAGACGGATCAAGTGACGTCCTTCTTCCTATCCAGTCCTACCATGCAGGCTGTAAATGGGAAACCCTGCACAAGTATACCTTTACTTTCCTTTGTTGCTCGCAAGCCGCGAATGTAACCGGTGTAATTTAAAACGTAAAGACCGTTCCTACCAACTACTGCACAGTTTCCAATCCAATTCACTGAGGAGTTAATGTTTCTGTTCTGTTTATTAAGGTGGCGGAATATTTTCTATTAAAATCTATAACAGGGACCCTGGTTTTCTATGTATATAATTTACTTGTGTTTGAACACTTCAAATGTGGTGATTTGCTTAACACGTTTAGTTTTCAAAATTACAAAGTGGGCAAGACACCTGCAAAATTATAACTTGCATTGTGTTTGTAAATTCTTATTTTCCGTGTAAACATTCTTTCACAAAATCAAACTTTTTCAAAATTTAACATTTTAAGTATTTTCTAATACTTAACACCTATTGGCACTTGTATATAACAAAACCAGTGGATTTACTATGAACATAAATAATATAGTTTTATTAAATATGTGCTTTTTACTTTCATTTTGTTTTTAAAAACATTTTAATTTAAAATGGCTTTTATATATGCGTCATTTGACGATGCGCAATTCACATTTTTTATAATTTAAAATCGTTTATAACTCGAATATGATAACAAGCATATCTAATGTATTTCCAGGTGTTGATCTCAAAAGAATATTTGCAATTGGAACCTATTGGTTTAGTATTCGTATTCTTCTTCGCCTTGATCTTGGTCATACAATTCTCCGCTATGTTGTTCCATAGATTTGGAACCATATCACACATTCTGGCATCTACAGAACTCAACTGGTTCTGTTCGAAAAAGGTAAAATTTTTATTTAAATAACTATTTCTTTTTATTGATTGTCAGATATTAACGTTTTGAAATTTTTAGTCGGAAGACTTGTCAGAAAACGCTCTATTGGATAAAAATGCAATAGCAATAGTAAAGGACCTGCAGAAGTTGAACGGGTTGGATGACGATTATGACAATGATTCGGGTTCAGGTCCGCACAATGTCGGTAGAAGAAAGACTATACATAATTTGGAGAAGGCGAGACAGAAAAAGAGGAACATTGGTACCCTTGACGTGGCTTTCAAAAAGAGATTCTTCAATATGAACGCGAATGATGGTCCAGGTAACGATCTTACTGAGTTAATATATGAAGTCTGTCACCAATTTTCTATTAAGTAGTAAAAATCCTACTAGTTTCCTTTAGTATTTCTTTAAGAAGTCAATACGATGGTCGCAAGATAGTCCTAGATTTTTGACTTCCCGATTGCTTTAACTTCTGTGCTTATACTATTGAACACATTACTTAGGCGATATGTTTGTGTCACAATATTTTACAGGCACACCAGTACTTAACCGTAAGATGACATTGAGACGAGAAACATTAAAAGCCTTAGAAACAAGAAGAAACTCAGTAATGGCGGAGAGAAGAAAATCTCAAATGCAGACACTAGGTGCCAACAACGAATATGGAGTTACCGGAATGGTATTGAATTAAACTTATTTATAATTTGTACTTTTTCCGCATACATTTTAATCAAAAGTAAATTACATCGTCTTAAATCATTTTCAGCTCAATAATAACCTAGGTGTCGCCGCGCCACGTCATAGAACATCGACCGCCAATATATCTGTAAAAGATGTGTTCAGTGAACCTAACGGAGGACAGATCAATCGAGGCTACGAGACAACCCTAGGTGACGAAGACGAAACAAACTCACTAAGATTACAACCTAGACAAAATACAGTTTCCTTCCAGAGATTTTGAACAAAAGTTGCAAAGCTAAACGACAGCGTAGGTTAAAAAATGTAGATACTTGAAGAATGTACTTAATAATTATTAAGAACTCGACAAAATATTGGGCGAGTATTGTATTGCTTGTGATAATAGGTACTTTGTTAGATTGTGTGACAGGTATATACGCAGTCATAAAAAGTCCAATTTTGAACAATTTACAGCTTTATTATTAGATTAAAGATACGAATTTACACTGCCACTTTACATTTATTTCTTTTTTATACCTATTAAAATAATATCTTTGTAATAAAGATCCTTATTTTTATAGATTTGGAACTAGTATTGTAATAAATGAGATTAATTTAATTTTGCGACTTTATTTATTACTGACTCCTGTTCCTAGCATTAATTAGAACATCTGTTTATAAACTATAAAAGTAATTCACGAATCAATCTCTAAATCTGCACTTACTTAATTTTCTAAGAAAGATACAAATTCAGTTAGTTTGAATAGCTGGTCTTCGCTAGATGTGTGGAGAGGCGCAGGTTGAGTGGGTGGCGTTGGGGTGACTGTAACACCATCTTCATTGAGCGTCCATTTCCGATCTCTACAAACATGCAACACTGCATCTTTGCTTAAGCCCGTCATTGTAACAATTGTATCTATGGATATGGAGCTGTATGAGCGGCCAATTAAATTCAGTGTCCGTTCTCTAATTTTCTCTGAAAAAGGTAAATAATAAATTCTTCAACATTGCAAATAGAAAAAAAATCTTGAAAAATATTTCCATTATTTCATATAGAATATACAGGTATAATTAAATTGACATGAAAATAAAGTAATTCTTTAGAAAGGCGATAACCCATATCACTGCAAAGAGAAGGAAGGAAAACTGGTACCAAACCCTATATCTATCTGACTGGCCAGTGTGGTATAGTAGGCCAAAACCTCCTTTATAATAAGATAGAGAGAGGGAGACCTTTGTCCAGCTTCTACTGTTTTAAGGCTGTTAATGAATAGCTTCATTTGAGTTGACAGGTTTAAGATTGGTCACTAACCATAAGGCAATCCATTTACCTACTATGCTAAAAAAAATACTTAACAGATAATTCAAGTGTAGATTCATTATGAATGTCAAACACTAAAACAGGTATCAGGTAGGTATAAATACATACTCAAAGTAGAACAACCCGTCAACCTTACCAGCATAACAACAACCTTATTATCTATAAATGAAATTTAGAGACATTATAATATTTACCTTCTAATGCTCTTATAATATTAGCAACAGGCTCCGTCCAGTTGTAGGCAGCCAAGGCTTGATAAGTACCAGGGAGGTCCTTCTTCCATAATCTCTGGCTGACAACCCATATAGCTCCTATTTCTGGATTACTAGATGTAATGTTTTGGGGGATTCTCTTCCATAAAAATTTTGCATTACAACTGGAACAAAAATATTTAAGCTGTAACATTTAGTGATTTTCTGTAGTTATCACCAATGCATCTGGTCAGCTTGCTATAATAGGAAAAAATATATATATCCAGCAGTAATACCTTATATGTATATTACTAATAGTAATACTTCAGACATCTGACACTCAACGCCATCAAGTCCCAAATTAAGCAGAGTTTGTACTATAGATACTAGACAACTGATAGAAATATTTTTTTTTACTGTAACTGTACTGTAAAAAATACACATTACATAAAAAAAACACCCAAACTCCGAAACAAATATTTATAGTTTTTACTAACATTTAAAATTGATAAGAGTGGTTTACAATAGGAGAGGCCTATGTCCAGCAGTGGACTGTGATAGCCTGATGATGATGATGATTATGATGATGCTATCATTTGGTCCGACCCAGAATCGAACCTTAAGCACTGCTTCTGCTACAATTGTATATACTACCACTGAAGCTATCAAGCAGTAGACTATTAAAGGATGATGATGATTGCGTAGAAAGATAAAGTATCTAAATTACACCTAATGTAACCAGTCTATGTGGTCTGTTTTGTTCTTTGTTTCCACTTTTTATTATACAACCGGTATCTCCGGCTTTGTTGTCATCTGTATTATTTTAATTTTTTCATACTTTGAAACCGTCCAACGTTGCTGTATAATAATAGTAAATTATTACAAGTTTAATAAATAATAATAATGGATCTAAAGGTCTTACAGTGGAACTATAGGAGTGTAGTGCCTGAATGAAACTGATGTTGGAGACCTTGACCATTTATTCTTTTCTTACCCCAGCTATGATCATTCCCTTTCCCTTGAATCCCTGGCAACACTAGATGTTCCATTTCCTACCCTGTCTAGCTTATTAATGCATCAATGTAAATATTTTATTGCTTTCTCATCCTTTATTAGTCTCAATAATATTAAAAGATACTTATTTATGATTAATTAATATATTTATTATGTACCCATAATATTTTATCATTCATAGCTCAAACCAACTCCTCTGATCCTTTCTTTTTCAAATTCCGTATATTTTGTCTTTATCTTTCCTGTTTCCTTACCTTTGAACTTGAAATTGGCAAAATAGTCAAACTATACTAGCCAAGTGATATAAATACATAAACATACCTTTTATAAATACACACATAATATACATAGAAAACACCCAAACTCAGAAACAAATTAATTACAGTACTACTTATTAGAAGTTCTAAGGAGAATACAATGCTTGGAAGTGGTAGTCTTATCTCTAAAAGATAGTTTAGCACAGCAAGGTGGCTTACAGATATGTCAGGCTAAATATTGTTTTCCTTTAGGGGAAAAGTAAGGTTATTTAACAAGTAATACTTACAGGTCATTTTGATACAGATATATGGCCAATAATTGAGCATAAGTAGATGGCGATGCAATGCCGGTTGGTGCCTAGAAGCGAATATATAATAAATTACAAATAAATTCCGTCAATAATAAATGCATATTCATTTGATAAAAGTATTACTTCTAATTCCTGTTTTTCCAGATCACCACACAGTTTATCGAAATTAGTTATCATATCGGCAACGTGTAACTCAACTAAATTTATTAAATGAAATAATTTTTGATAGGTATTTTAATTCAATGCAATACAAATACACCGATTTTCTGAGTAACTAACACAATAAAAACACAGACAACTGACAAGTGACAGCTATGACAAATACAAGGTAGTGTTGCCCTTTTCTTCATTTCGTTAAAGAGCCGATTATGGCAGGTACCGTTTTTAAGGTTCCGTTGCCAAATGGCAAAAAACGGAACCCTTATAGATACGTCATGTCTGTCTGTCTGTCTGTTTGTCCGTCCGTATGTCACAGCCACTTTTTTCCGAAACTATAAGAGCTATACTGTTGAAACTTGGTCGGTAGAGTATTCTGTGAACCGCATTAATATTTTTACACAAAAATAGAAAAAAAGCAATAAATTTTGGGGGTCCCCATACTTATAACTGAAACTCAAAAAAAAATTTTTCATCAAAACCATACGTGTGGGGTGATCTATGTCATCTATGGATACGTCTTTAAAATGATATTGAGGTTTTTAATATCATTTTTTTCTAAACTGAATAATTTGCGCGAGACACACTTCCAAAGTGGTAAAATGTGTGTCCCTGTAACTTCTAAAATAAGAGAATGATAATACTAAACAAAATATATGATGTACATTACCATGCAAACTTCCAACGAAAATTGGTTTGAACGAGATTTAGTGAGTAGTTTTTTTTTAATACGTCGTAAATCATAAACCTCAATTTACATTTATTTTAATCAAAACACTATTATTAAAACATCGATACAAGTTACAACGAACTAAGAAAACTTTTATAAGATGTGACTTGCTGCTAGGGGACCCTTCATGGGCGAGTCCGACTCGCACTTGGCCACCTTTATGAAGTAAGTTTAGATTGCAATTTTTGAATATCAGCGCATTAAGAAACATTCTTTATATTGTAACCAATATAAAGAATGTCCTCTTCAATTTTGTGGTTTAACCACCACAAAATTGATGAGGAATTATTCATTATGGATGAATATAATTTTTCTACTTACGAGTAAAGGTTCGAGCACATTATGTCGGGCCGCAGCGTGTCGGGGCGAAGCGCAAAAATCCGCTCAAATCGCTTGAATACAAATTGTAAGAAGTATCCCAGACTGTGTCGGGCCGCAGCGGCTCGCATTATTGCTACGCGGAATTGCGTCCGTGCGATGCGGCCCGCCCCGCCCCGCTGCGCCCCGTCAACAATGTGCTATAGCAAGCGGATTTAATCCTCTTGTACTATTTCGAGTAATTGAAAATATCGATCAGGAGTCATACGAAAATATCCCCAAAACTTATCTTTGTCTACTAAAAGATCGGGAAAAAGATGGTGGTATTCGCCGAATACCTTTCTCTTGGAACAAATTGGATGTATCCATATTTAACGTTTTCTATTTTGGATGAACTTCTTGTCTATATATATGTCTATGCTGTTCATTAACTTCTTCTTCTAACAGTAGCCAAAAAAAAAGAAAGTTCTTCGTCAGAGCTATCCTTAGTACAGTTGCACTAAATACACAGCAGTTGCACATGTAGTACACTATACTAAAAATCCGTCAATAGTGTGTAACTGTAGTAACTAGTGCAACTGTACTTTAAAGATAGCTCTGACTAAGAAAAGCACATTAGTATGTGCAAGGATAGCACATAAGTATGTGCTAGAAAAGCATTTTGCGCTGCGCTGCGACCCGCTCCGCCCCGCTGCGACCCGACATAATGTGCTCGAACCTTAATTGTCACAATATCATGACACCTCAAAAATGTTTATTTGGAGATAAAACGAATTTTCTGTCCTCAACATTAATAACGAACCTGATAATGTTTACTATACGGTTTGCATTTTACACATAATTTATAACTTTAAATAATAAAGCTACCTTAATGTACCTAGGTCTAATGCTGACTATGGGGGCCTTTCTCTTGAGCAGGATTGTCTCGAGAATCTTCACAGCAGCCTTTCATACCTGAAACAGGTGATCACTGGAAAGGGATATTTACTAAATGCATATACACGGTACATATGGCAAAATATTTATTTTACAATTTTTGTCTGTATATTCCAAGTAATCTCTGGAATGGCTGGACCGATTTCGACGAGTCTTTCGAGACATATTGTAAAAACATAGTGGCAACGCTACAGGGACTCCAGAACAGATCAGATCTTGATCGACTCAAAGGCTTTCTCATAATCCACTAGATAGAGATACAGATTTTTATTATTAATTTAATTATTTATCATTATCGTACTGGTGCAGAGGTATGGTGGTGCTTTTTTCAAAAAGAGCGATAATATTCTAGAATTAAAGACCCATCTCTTTTATTGTGAGTCAAATCGACTACCGATACATCGAAGTGTTTGTACGAAAGCACTACTATGTATCACTAACTATGTATTAATGTATCACTAACTAACATAGGCAAGTCAAGACAAAAATTATGTTGTCAGTAAAAATTGGAGGTTCCATGCTGAAAATTATTATTATTATTTATTATTATTATATACACTTTGTTTAAATATATTTCCAACTTCTATAATTTTCATTTGATCAATTTAATTTCACTTTAAATTTTATTGTCAGCTTACAGACAGATTGCAGAGATTTGCATTGTACGGTTGGCCTAGTGGTCGCCATGCAGCTTTCTATTGTGCCAAGTGTTGTGGGCTCAAATCCCACATGGGACATGTGGCTCTGAGTCTGGGTGTGCTTTGTGTTCGTTTCACAAATGTTTGTAAAGTCCCCCGCGACGCAGCATTTACATTCCAAATGCGGTAGTTGTGTTTTTTTTAAAAAGATATTATTTTAGTACCTATTGAATAAAAAATATTGTCTTCATTTATGGAATACGACTTTGAAGAAACAGAAAATATATTATTATTTTGGCTCACCTAATGTTTAGTGAGCGTTCATAGCGTTCTTTTGTATAAGGTACCTGCGGGTATTAAGGCCTAGCTAAGGGAAATTTGTAATAAAATGAAAAATATCCAACATAATCAACAAGTTTTATTATTACTCAGTCATTTACTTAAATTACTACAGAAATTAAACGAAAAATAGCTTCTCTAGCTTAAAACCAAAACAATATATAACTTTTTTTAAAACGCAATCTGTAGGCCTTATTAAACTAGGGTAGGGTAATAAGGCCTATACTTTTAACTATCCAAAAATCAACTTATACTACGTAAATTGGTATTCTTCAAATCAAAATCATTAACATAAAGCAATAGAAAGCATACTGGTCTTATAAAATTAAATAAATTGCCTTTGTTCCCATCCATCAGGACATTGAAAGTCATCAGTACCTTCTTCGGTCAAACCGACACACTCTTAGTGGGTCCACTTGGAGCATCGCGAGCATTGCCTCATTGTATCGTCCATTCTATCTTCTTTGCAGACATGGCAGTACCAACACTAGTTTTTGTGATTTACTTTTGATGGTAGTAGACTTTTTTGCAGATACGATTTTAGCTTTCTTAGGATTTAAAGTCTTTTTAAACTTCTTTTTTTCTTTTCTACCAGTTTATCATCAGTAAAGTTGAGCATCCTCTTCATCATAAAATATAGGTTTACGTCCCAAACTTTTCTTTAAACTGCCAGACTGCAGATGATTTCTGGGTGTTCTTCTAGTAACCTTTATCTGTCTGCAGCCTTGTACGTACTCAAAGTTCCTCTTTGTACTGCTCTAACAGCTGCGATCAGATCGTCTTTTGAGCACAATGCCCGTTTGGAAGGCATCGTGACCGTAAGCACTGAAAACAATGATAAATAAATAGAAAATGTGTAACTACGTACAAACTACTCACCAACAAACGTTTTAGAAACACGCTCCTACTTATTTAGCAGTTTAAAAAATTGGGAGTATAATAAGGCCTATAGTAAAATTTTATAGGCCTTAATATCCGCCAACCACGTCGTTATGGAAAAAAATAATTATAATTTTTTTACAACTACAAGCCCTTTAATACTGTAACCTAGGGACAAGTATTAATTAATTAATAAACGGACAGACAATGCAGGTTTGTAAATATGGTATTTTCAAAATAACTTACGTTTTACTGGAGCCAATTTTTATAATTCGTGCCGCGTGACCGCACCGCTGAATGATTTCGACGACACTGGCGGAGGGAGAAGTGCAAGCGTTCGTCTGTCACTTCGCAGCGACTTGTATATGCTCTGAGCTTGTGTGAGTGTAACCTTGATCGTCAATTACTGTATTTCGTACGTTTTTTGTCACATAGGCCTTATTGCCCGACAGGCCTTAATACCCGCAGGTACCTTATTATATTTAAAGCTAAATTCGCAACTCAATGTTCCCAACGTTTTTTTTCAACAACTTTCCTTGCTATCGCGGGAATAGGTAATTATAATTTACTTAAAAATATTTACGTGTCTTTATGTTTTGCTGTCTGGTTTTCTATAATAATGATACTTGTAATTGTACCTAATATTCACAAGTGAAACCTGTAATTGGGCTTTGATTATTATGTTTTTACTCATAAGGATTGTCAGTTGTAAGTTTTCCTGTAAAACTTAAATAAAATTATCCTTTTTAACATAATATTTTTTTTTGTTTTGAACTTTGCTATTATAAGATAGATGAAATATATAGCTGTTGATGCAGCTGTTTATAGCCAGGTACTTAATGATTACAAAGTAACTAATGTGAATACTTAGTGCTTCTGGTGTTACGTTGATTGAAATATGATGATTATCTTACGACATAATCGATTAATCTTACAGCAATGAAGATTAGTAATGGGTACTAAAACTACATGATGTAAAACTATAAGCAACAATTTGTAAGCCTCTATTTTCACGAGCACTAAGGATGGCTGAATACATTTTTACACACAAAAGCTTTAATTTTTTTTATATTAGATTTCAGACCTCGAATACACAACGCCATTGAGATTCTACTAGACAGTTACATTGTATGATAGAATACTTATATACTTTATTTTCGTAAGTATAATATGTATTATATTATGTATGTGTGTTTTCTAAGTATAATATGTATATATTATGTACATATTATACTTAGAAAACACCCAAAAATTCAAAACAAATATTTGTAGAACATACATTAATTTGGTTCGGCCCGGAAATGAAAGGGATATTAAAGGTGCACGTCCATTGGTCCGCACCAGACGCACTGCACGCACGGCACGCAACGGATTTAATTTTGCTTTGTATAATTTCACATAGTGCTGCGGCCACTGCGTACCCTGCGTCCGGCGCGGGCCAATGGACGCGTACCTTATGCGTTGTTGTGTGGTCCAGGCAGCAATTAGGACAGGGTAAGGGGTAATATGTATGTTTACATATTACCAGAAAATGAAAAAACTGGAAGACAGAAAATAATAAACCTTTATTATTTAACCTTAATAAAAACCTTCTAAAAGTATTGTAAACATACCTGAATAATTTTGCGTCGCTGCCAAACAAGAAAATCAATTAGATACATAGGTGACACGCTCTTGTTTGTTTGTTAATTTGATTTACTTAGTTCTTTAAAGTTAAGCTAATTAAGGTACCTTTGTTCATTGATTGATTGATGCCAACTGAAAAATATTTAGGTACTTATGCTTACATTTGTTTAAAAAGTTGGTTGGTAAGTTTAAGTAATAATAGTTTGCTATTTACTGGTATTCAGTATTTTCGGCAGTTTCATTTTTATTTTAAGTTTTACTCGCATTATTCAGGAGTTAACTATCTCAAATCTTTGTTGACAACGTAACATTTCCTCATTGTGAGATTAATTTTATAATCTTCATGGCCCAGATTTTTATAATCGAATTTCACGGTTATTGATCGAGGGCCTGGGCGGGCTTGCCAGTCAACTTGTCTACTCGTATATTGCATCACAATAGGTCGGTGAGCACAACCGGTGGTGATGGACTAAAATGCTGACTCACCATTCAATATTGTCGCTCCCTATGTTAATTTTCTCGTTATGCTTGTATCAATTTGCATACTAATGCTTTTGATTGTTCAAAATCGCGTTCTTATTTGTTTATAATAATACCTTGAAAAAATTGAAATAGGTGTGTAGTAAGTGTAGTACTTACGGTGAGATTATTCTAATTACGAGAGTTGCACCGGTTTTCTCAAGAAGAGTTTAATCTGATATCCCACCTTTACTAAACAAACGTATTTTATGATTGATCACAGGTATCTATGGGGTATTAATATTAATGGCAAAAGGAACTATGAAAATTGAAATTGATTGATGTCGCTAAAAAACGTTATATGACGACCATTTGGTCGACATCTAGCGTTTTTTTAATGAGTATCTAATTGCAAATCAGGATTAATACCAGGGATATGGCAGTGATCCGCAAATATATATATAGGGATTTGGAATTTGGGAACTCCCAGGACAACTTAAATTGTCTTGGAACCCAATGTGAAATTAATCATCATCATCATCATCATAATTCTGTAAAAGATTAGTAAAATACTGTTAAAGCGTCTTCTTCACCTTTGATGTGATGGCAACCAGCCGAATTATATCAGCTATCTCTGCCAATGTCAAGTATATGACGTCTTTAATTCTAAAGTCTTCTAGTCTTCAAGTTTTCGTCGTAATGATGAATTTAATGATTTACTGTTATTTCTCTTAAGTGAATTGGGACATTTAAACTTTATAACAAAAAAGAGGCACTCGATTCGACTGCGTTTATTTTGCAAAAGTCTATTCTAACTTAACTGAATTTAGTTTTTAGGGTTCCGTAGCCAAATGGCAAAAAACGGAGCCCTTATAGATTCGTCAAGTCTGTCTGTCTGTCTGTCTGTCCGTCCGTATGTCACAGCCAATTATTTCCGAAACTATAAGAGCTATAATATTGAAATTTGGTCAGTCGATGTATTCTGTGAACCGCATTTTTCTATTTTACATAAAAATAAAAAAAAACAATACATTTTGGGGGTCCCCATACTTGGAACTGAAACTCATAAATTTTTTTTTCATCAAACCTATACGTGTTGGATCGATACGATCCTATATCTATGGATAGGTGTTCAAAAATTATGTTGAGGTTTCTAATATAATTTTTTTCTAAACTGAATACTTTGCGCGAGAGACTTCCAAAGTTAAAAAAATGTGTGTGTGTCCCCTCTAACTTCTAAAATAAGAGAGTGATAGAACTAAATAAAAGATATGTTATACATTACCATGCAAACTACCAACGAAAATTGGTTTGAACAAGATCTAGTGAGTAGTTTTTTTTTATTACGTCAAAAATCGTAACACGCAATTTACCTTTCATCCAGTCAATACACTAGTATAAAAACATCGATGAAAGTTACAACGAACTACAAAACTTTTATATCATGTTACTTGCTGATACGGAAACCCTTCATGGGAGAGTCCGACTCGCACTTGGCCGCTTTTTTGGGTACTTGTGTTCACAATATTAGTTTTTGATATAGATGTTCATTAACATGCATATAGTTCAGTCATATAAGCAAAATAAAGGGTGCCAACCTTGAAATTATCTTATATCATCATATTCCAATATGATCATCATATTGTAATATATCGTAATATTTCTGTATTAATTATGTCATCATGTCATGAAAAAATAATAATAATATTAAATTATTTGTACAAAGAGAATGAGAAAGATATAAATTTTCAAAAATAATCGTGTTTATAATTAAATTGGTGACATAGTCTAGGTCTAAGACTAGAAGCTGTAGTAAAATAAAAATAAAAAAAACCATTTTTAAAAATAATAGTCACATCTGCTTTGAAATCCTCAAGTGTCTATGTTTAACCAGTCAAATTAGGGATTCAGTCAAATTTACCTTTATTACTTATTTTAGATTCATATAAGATATTATATATATATTTTAGATTCATATACTAAGATTGTGTAAGATAAGATAAGATAAGTGTAAGTATTCGTGATTAAACTGCGAAATAAGAAAATATATTTATTTTTAAAGTTATTGTGCCTAATATGTATACATACATAATTGTACTTTTCAATTCATTCATCCTCAGCATATTTTAATTCACTGCTGGATATATGCCTCTTGCATGGTTCTCCATTCGCTTCTGACCCTTGACGATTGAAGACCCTTGTCTTTAGTGTTTGTGGGATTGTCCTCCTTGAGTTTGCCGAAAGCAACCCAGCCTAGCTGTATTCGCCTGTCTATTTCAGCATCCAGTGAACCTTTCTCGATGCTAATTTTGTGTCCTAGGTACATAGATGTATTCCTTTACACATTTTCTATCGTTTTGCCATCTATAGTAATCGGTGTGACATTAGTCCAACCCATGCACTTTGTCTTATCCGAGTTCATTTTTAGGCCAACTCTCAGTGAAGCCCGACTTAGTGCTGTACGCATTTTCCGTAAGTCTTCAGATGTCTCTGCGAGTAAAACGATGTCGCCTGCAAAGCGTAGGTGACTCAAGCACTTTCCATCGACCTTTAGACCCATCCTGTCCCAGCACACAGTCTTAAAGATGTCTTCCAATGCGCACGTAAATAATTTTGGTGAAATGACGTCACCCTGGCGTACACCTCTTCTGATTGAAGTAGTTGTTGAGTTGTCTTGTACTTGAATAGATATGGTCGCATTTCGGTAGGGGTTCTTCAGCAACTGGATATACCTATAATCAATTCGACAGCGTTGCAGCTTGCTGAAGACTGCCCAGTGTTCCACAGAATCGAAGGCCTTTTCATATTCCACAAAGGCAAGGTATAGAGGGCGATTGTATCCGTTTGTTTTTTCTATCACTTGTCTTAATGTGAATATATGATCGATCGTACTGTAGCCGCTACGAAACCCTGCCTGTTCCATTGGTTGATATTCGTCGAGCCGTTTTGTCAATCGTGATGTGATGATGCGTGAGAAGACTTTATAGATATGGCTTAACAAAGCAATTGGGCGGTAGTTCTTTAGTAGTATCTTGGTGCCTTTTTTATGGAACAGAACCACAAGACTGTCCTGCCATGAAGCTGGTAGCTTCGTTCTCGCCAGTAAACAGCGCTTCGCCAAAGATCCCTTGGAGTTCTTTCAGTATTGGTCTCCTACCGGCCTTGAGTAGTTCCTTGGTTATACCATTGTGACCAGGTGCTTTGTGGCGCTTGAGTTGATTTAGCGCTTGTTTCACTTCAAAAATACTGATTTCGGGAATGTCTTCCGTGTAGCCTTTGCTTAGTGTAGCCCGCTTATCTGCAGAATCTAATATGGCAGGACTGTCCGTGTATCATTCTTTTCAATTATTTTTGTGTATAATCAAAACGTAAAACAACACTTTATTTATGTTTAAAGTTTATGTTCCCTAATTAATATTATTTTTACGGGAATTAACGCGATCACTTATTTAGGGTATTACATACCTCTGATTTGCCTGACTATTGCAGAAAGGGTCAAAGAGCATATCGCTGCTGTGAAGAACCGACAGACGAGCAAATCAGCGATTGCAGAACATGCACTCGATGCAGGCATCAACCACTGGATTGAATTTCACCGCACGCAAGTTCTCTCCACCGAACGTCACTTTTACTCAAGAGTTGTACGTGAAGCGATTGAGATTAAAAAGCATAAAACTTTCAATCGGGAAGATGGCTTTAAATTATCTACAGCGTGGAATCCAGTGTTGAAAAACATACCACCTCGCTTTTCTGCGCAGTCGGTAAAACACCAGAATAGGGACTCATCGGTTTGCTTACAGAATAGGGACACTGTTAGTGTGGTATGTGACGGTACATGGCGACACAAAAACATCAACAATATCGAAAAAGTGCGGGTAGATGCAGAACCTTCTACTTCACGAATTCGACGACGGAGAGCGTGCGCCGATGAACCAGTCAGCCTGTGACCACGGCCGGTGTAACCTGTTCGAAACGTCAGGCAAATCAGAGGTATGTAATACCCTAAATAAGTGATCGCGTTAATTCCCGTAAAAATAATATTAATTATCATGGAACGCGAAAGTTTAAAAGTTAGTTTATGTTCCCTACTTTAACGTTAAAATTAGACAAAAAGTATGTTTTCTAGTAATGGTATGCCTAATCATAATATGACCTTTATGGGCTTATGTGAAGTTTGATTTTATTATACATCATGCAACGTGGTAACATCTATTACTAAAACTAATTGTCGTAAAATATCATACCGTCAATTCCATTGCATTCAATTTTTATTAGAGCATTAATCACGCTGTGCCATAAACTTTATGTATCGGTCATGAGCATCATTAATTACATAAATTAACGCGCTGTTAATGACACTAAATGTTAATGTAGAATTTAAATGGGAACTATCTTTAATGAATATTAAAATAAATTAAAGCAACCTTATAAAGTAATATTATTAATACTTAACAACAGTGTCTTTTGATGACGTCGTTGATGAAAAAAAACAGACTTTTCTCAATCCAACTTAAATCGGAAGTAACATTCTGGCACAAAGTTAATTTAGGTACCATTATATTTTACAGTACAATCTCATAAACACATTCTTTACACGTTGTTGTAACTATTATTTCACTTTTTAAGTATCAGCGCAAATATCAGTAGCCAGCTGAAAATCAAGCTGTGTATAATTATGTTATGTAGGTATCTATCTTAGTGTATAAAAAATAAATGGCTTACAAAAAGCGTTTTATACGTAAATTAAATATTAATATGAGAATATGCAAAAGGGTCTCTTATGAAATGGAATGCTAATTCGTTGGCTCCATAAATTGTTTTTTTTTTATGTAACTATAACCAAAATAACACTGTAATTGCTATCTATCTATAGTACTATAGTGCCCATGGTATTTTATAGCGACTTAAAATTAAAACTATTAATTTGCTTGTACTTTAGAGTGTAATGACGGTGATAAACATTTAATTAATAAATACGTGTTTAACGAGCTCAGTAAAATTATTAATATGGTCAGTTAAACAGCTTTGTAATTATGCTTAAATATACGAGACAGTAATAAACAAGTACGTTATCAGGATTTGTTTTAGAGTAAGAACAGCAAAATCAGAGAAATGGTAAATTATTTATTTATTTAAAACATAATACACAAGTTGTGCAAAGGCGGCCTAAGTGCCATTCGGCATTTTCTTACCGTCGACTGTCAGGTGATGTAGAAATATCATGTGGTAGGCAATAGTAGATGCAAAAGTTTTGAATTTTTCATTGAGGGCGTGATAAATAAAAGATATATACATATATATAAATTTACTACTACTACATACATACACAATATAACATACATACATTTAATATTATATAGGTAGTCACTTTGGATGGCTTAATATATAAAAAAAATTCACAGTCAGGTGCTAGGGTTGTGAGTTTACTGGCACTTCATTCCGAAGTAGTTCACGTATTTTCGACGAAATGAACGTTCCAGACAAAAACCGACTGTACATTTTTGGTCATGGTTGGAATATAAGGTCGTATGGTATGGTATGGTCGTATTCAGGTAACGATGGAGAGTTGAGGAAAGAGAAAGAGAAGTAAATGCTTGCACAGTGCAGCTCTGATAAGTTGTAAGTAATTGCAGTTGGGAACACAGGCACATGACAAAGATCGAAAGAGTAGCAATTAGTAGAGTCACACTTATTTCAACAAAAATGAGTCGACTCGACCGGGGCAGTATCTACTACCCGTTCACAGAAGATCAACCTAAAATGAGAGCATTTGTGCTGTCATGTTTTATTGGCGAGTGCAAGACCTACAACTGGTTCCTCCATAATTTTAGAAAACTATTTAGGTACTTTTAGTAAAGACCGAAACCATCGTATGTTGAACTATGACTGTAGTACACATTTGTTTCAATAATTCAGTAGTTACACCGTACAAAGTACTTTTGTCAGTCCGTAATGTTCGCATAATATCTATTTATTTATACGTTAGGTAAAAACTTTCTGGGGTACAAAGTTTTAACTTCACGTATTTACGAATATTACGCGGACGGAGGAGTATGAAATTTGGCACTCTTATACTTTATGTAGGGAAGGGCGTAACGTTGTTTTCTTAACTATGCATTTAAAATTATAAAATTAAAGCTTACACATTACACACATTACTATGTATTTGTCACACACACGCATATCTTTGCGTGTCTTTTGTTATAATAACGTTGTAGTCTAGGCAAAATCAATGACTACAGAAGTCTTTAATAATAGAATCTTAATAATGTTTCCACTTATAATTCGAATTAATTATGGTCGAATTATTTTAATTCTTAAAATCGCTAGTATTCTTATATGCTTTACACATTCGTATACCTATGTATTTCAATATATCGCATTGGCGTTGTAAAATACAATGTATTTACTAATAATCCTTAATTTCAGATTATAGATTCCAAGCGACCTAATTCGTAATGGGTGATTTTGCGCAAGGTGCTTCGTGCAAAGCGTTTCGTCACTTTCACTGTTCGTTGAATTGTCCAATGAAACTTGTCACGCTCTGGCGACGGTAACCAATGGGTATGCACACCGCCCCGCCTCAGTACAGAGGCGTGTGTTGCGGCCGCAACCCAAATGGCCCAACAATGCCTTTGTCCTATGATGCTAGGCACTTCACACAATAATGACCTGTCCTTGTCATTTTCAAATTCAGCACTGAAAGTATTCAAAGAGATGACCACAGTAAGTTGCACTCTAGTGACCTGTTCAACCTGACCATAAATATGGGTGTCATATGTATGCAATGGAGTTGTTTCATATTTATGCACCAGGTCGATTGGCAGTGCCCTCTCTCACGATTAGAAATAGGGTTCTCACGAATATTAAAAGCGGATGCTAAAAGCAATATGCTTAGCATACTGACATGTCATTAACTTAGGTACTAGTAGAGCAAACGCTTGTTCATGTAGATATTGAAACAATTCAAACTTGAGATCACGACTGACTTTATCCTAAGTATCTATTTATAATCATAACAAATTGTAAGTATTAAGAATCTTTTTGAAATGAATAATAAGTAACGGAGTTAAAAATGTACAAGGTAACTGAAAAGTACACTTTTGGGTTAGTATTTTTTTATTTATGTTAAAAAAGTACACGACTACACTGCTATAATTATTACTAGCAAGATAAAGTTTCACTTAGGTAACATAGCATGTGGTGCAATACGGTCAGCTGGTCGTGCCAAGTGACCGCGGGGTCACCCATCGTAGCCGCTACACTGCGCCGACAGCGCTATGCAAAATTGCTAATTACATTCAATCCCGATGCCGCTTCATGCTGAGAGGCATAGCGTGCAGAATACACGTGCCCGCGACACTACACAACACTTTTTAATTAACATCTTTCTTCATGGATTTATCTCTACCACAACATTTGTTGATATATTTAATGTTAAAGTAAAGTTTCCCTTATTATTTTATTAACAGGACTTACTAATTAATTTGAAACGTCAGGTTTTATTATTACTGATCATTTATATATATATAGTGGACTTTTTTTAGCAATATTACCTATTGTTTTAAAAGGTAAATCTACGTCAGAGGCTAGATAGTAAAAAATTAACACTTCTAATTACTATGAATCTTATAATTTATAATCTGGGGTTATATAAATGAATAATTTAATTACTACATTTCGATATCCAAATAGTTGTGCTAGCTGATATCTGTTTAGTGGGGAATTAAAAAACAGTAATAAAAATTTAACACATACATTTTATGCACATTTTAATTATGCTTTTAGCACTTAACTGCGTACATTTGCTTCAACGCCCAGTAAACAGTACGAGGTCAAAATTAAGAAACGAAACAAAATTTAACGCATCCAAAGTTAATGGACATTAATTAATACAATTAGCCCACGGCAAATTGCACGTAAAGACTGAAATAATGAGCATAAATTGAGGCAACTTTACACTTCTGATTTATTGTCCTGCACTTGTACGATTTCGACGAAAGAGAAAACGGACCAGTTTTCACGTGCGTATATGACGAACAGTATATAAAATTCATAATGAATATTTATAAAAACTTAATCACTGCTTACTGTATTTTCCAGAGGGGTCAGGGGGAGAAATCGTTAATCAGAACATTTCCACTTAATCATGTAAATGCGCTTGTTTTATTTCTAGTTACACTGATGTAGGTACAGATTTTTTAATTTTATTTAAATTTAAATGGTCTGATAAAAATTTTAATCCACGATGCAACTACTGAATGTAACATAACAATGACATAACGCAGGTAAAATCTGGGCTATTATCGTATTCTGAATCACATTACAGTTGCTTATTAATATTATTCGCCAAAAATGCGAAACTGATATTGGACATCCATATGCATGACCGTAGATTGGTAAAGTTGCTCGTTAATTAGGGTTCCGTAGCCAAATGGCAAAAAACGGAACCCTTATAGATTCGTCAAGTCTGTCTGTCTGTCTGTCTGTCTGTCCGTCCGTATGTCACAGCCAATTATTTCCGAAACTATAAGAGCTATACTTTTGAAATTTGGTCAGTCGATGTATTCTGTGAACCGCATTAAGATTTTTACATAAAAATAGAAAAAAAACAATACATTTTGGGGGTCCCCATACTTGGAACTGAAACTCAAAATTTTTTTTTTCATCAAACCTATACGTGTGGGGTATCTATGGATAGGTATTCAAAAATGATGTTAAGGTTTCTAATATCATTTTTTTCTAAACTGAGTAGTTTGCGCGAGAGACACTTCCAAAGTGGAAAAATGTGTGTCCCCCCCCCTCTAACTTCTAAAATAAGAGAGTGATAAAACTAAAAAAAATATATGTTGTACATTACCATGTAAACTACCAACGAAAATTGGTTTGAACGAGATCTAGTGAGTAGTTTTTTTTTAATACGTCATAAATCGTAACACGCAATATACCTTTCATCCAATCAATACACTAGTATAAAAACATCGATGAAAGTTACAACGAACTACAAGAACTTTTATATGATGGTACTTGCTGGTACGGAACCCTTCATGGGCGAGTCTGACTCGCACTTGGCCGCCTTTTTTTTCATTTGCCTATATTGGTTTCTACCATATATTATACAACTTAGCAACAATGTAAGTGCGACTTTTATATGGTTTTAATTACACACGTAGTTATTTATGCACAATTCAAATGACCTCTCCGTCGGCGAAGCACTATCAGTGCTTCGCCGACGGAGAGGTCCGCGCTTTACCTGAGTATTTTGTAAACACTTTTAGATTCAAGGCCTGCGACATCTCGTTTACCGAAAGTCGTTTAGCTTACATTGTAAAATACCTGTTTTCTCACCTGTTTGAATTTTGTAACACTAATTTGGGAATCATTTTATAACTTTGTCATGATTATGCTAATGAGAATGAATTGTCTGCAGCCGTCATGCTTGTATATTTAGGATAATTCTAAACTGGTATGTTGCAATGTATACTTCGTAAAGTTGTTTATCTTAGCCAATATTTGCAACTTACAGACACGAGATCTTCTGGCATTGTAATGGTTATCGGCACGTATTTAATGAAAAGGTGACTATTAGGCTAGCATGTGCTGGTGATAAGGATATCAAGGTCATCTCTGTTATTTAGGTATCAAACCTTTTCATTAGGCAGAGCAGAGTAGCTTTGGCAGGCTCATATGTATAAAAAAATGAATTTCCAAAAGTTAAATAAAAGATCTCTTTCTACTAAGTGCTCGTGTGCAAAGACGGAAAAAAGCTATAAAATGCATAACCCTCTATTGACTTTATCGTAGTCGGGAAAAAAATATACCTAATCATTTCAAATTTGATGTAGATTTCCTGATCTTTAATATATCGGTAATATTTAAAAAAATAAATTTTTTTTATATTTTTTTAAAATATAAAAAATTTATATTTAAAAAAAATTTAATCATAGATTTTTGATGAATTTATTTTTATTTAGTGTTACCACCAACATATATCAAGCCCTATTGGTTGTTCCAAGTTCACACTAAAGTTTAAAACTTTATACGATAAATGTACTACTATGTTCCTATCCATCTCTTAAAGAATATCGACTGTCAAGACATATTCCTCTATCTAAATCGACGACAGGTAACTGATTGATGTCAGTGAGATCTCGTTAAATGTAATCTACGTATTTGACAGTGAAAAAGTTAATACAGAAGCGCATATCTTACCGTTAACAAAGGTGTCGCAACTCATGGTGGTCACTGCGTGTGCGTTATCAGACAACATTTAATAAAATAGGTGTCAATGATGGAGTGCCTTTTCGATACGTGCCAAGGATCTGACCATTACCACCTGACAGCTGATGACCGATCGGCAACGCACCTTCCTCCACTAGCCGCCTTTGTCACGAAACAATGGACTTACAGCTATCTTTAATCGCAACAAAACGGATTCTAATTGGATCCGCGAAACTTGATATGTTTTTTGTTGCTTTATACATTACTTACAGAGCTCATTGTTACGTTAAATATATTTTTAAATACTGCTATCTAAGAGGATGCAGCACTTCAATAATAAAAATGTGATGACTTTCTTTTGCAATATTTTTTAATAAATATACGTCATAATATTTACGTTCATTAATTAATTCGACATTAAATCGTTTATATAAAAGTTCTTGGCTATTTAGCACTGCCAATACTTTCTGGATGATATTTATTTTCTCAAGTAATTAAAATATACACTGTATCAAATAACAACTACCTATGTGGGTTGATATGCTGTACGCCATGATTTTGCCTCATTAAGTTTATTTATGTGCGCTCGGCTCAACTCATCGATAAATGTACTGGGACAGAAGAAAAAAATGCGAATTAAGAATTTCACATTGATTACATCGCTGCACCTATAACTTCACATGAATTTAATGTTCAATTTTGCCGTGATTGCAAGAGCTATTTCACAAGTACTGTTGTATACAGGAATACAAAGCTTTAAGATATGTTCCGAGAATATAGCTATTGTCTATAAATATATTGTAATAAAGTTGTAAGTATTATATGCACTATAAATTTGTAAGATTTTTTTAGTACGTCCGTTTCTAAACTATACGAATAACTCAGGTTACCGGATGCTACAAAATGGTTACCGAGAGGTTTATATCTCAAAGTGAACTGCGATAAACCAGCTGGTTTATTGAGTATAGCACTAAAGGTACGCGAGAATAAAATATAATACAAAATATTCTTTAATATTAGAAATAGATAATACGAATACAGTGAAAATAATGTTACGTCATCTTTACTTGCTATATTTATAAATTCATATAACTTGGCGCAACTTTATGTGAAACTTGAATTATTTCCGACGTAATTTAGGGTGCTCATTAGTTTTATGAATATTATAGTAGTCATTATTATCGATATTGCATAAGTACATATTTAAGTATCCCTACTTTTGACAATCCTCCTCCTCCACAATCCTAAAACAAATACATGAAAACTGAAGTATGTATGTTCTTATTCTCATTCGTTTAGTACTAATCTTCTATATTTAAATATGCCTTTTTTATATTTAGCCTACCAAAGTGACTCTACCCTGCCTAATGGAAAGCACGAGCAGAATCCAAGAGTAGGGGAAACCACACTCGAATGCAGGCAATAAACTAAGGCTGCTTAGTGAGATGCTTTTTCACGCCCCGCTTAAAAAAAGAAAAGCAAATGAAATATTTGGATTTATCTCAAGAGATTGGTGATATGTGGGATGTAGATTCCGTGATCATTAATCCGATAATCGCTTATGGTTTGATAGCCAAGAGCCTCGACTAACACCTTAAGAGATTCACGTTAGACGGCTGGATCAAGGGTCTGAATCAGAAGATCCTCCTTGATATGGCACGTATTGTGAGGACGTTCCTGTTTTTAGAGCCTAACCATCACTTTCTTGGACCCTGTACACTAGTACGCCAGCTACTTTCAACTATTAGGAGATTGTACAATTAAAACTCCACTTAATTCTTCTTTCTTTCTTTAAATACATACGTATTATACTCGTACATATGCACATAGAAAATATTAGTTTTTGCAAACAAAGTAATAAATACTTGCAAATCATATCGTATAAACATTGTTGCTACCCGGGAATCGAACGCGAAACCTCAAACACAGCAGTCGAATCCGCTACAACTACAACATTGAGGCGGTTAAGAAAGAATGTAACAAAAAATAAACTACTTCAATAGTATTCGGTTTTAATTTTTGATTAATTGTGAAGATTAAAAAAAACGCAGATTTGCCCATTTTAGCAAGAGTATTAAAGGTACAGTTGTCAAAATTTATGGGAGTATGTATATCACGCGACTAATCATTCTGTCAATATAACGTGTCCAGTTTTATACGTGTTTATTGTCACTGTGACTCCTCGTATAAGTCACCGCGTGATGTTATATAGCTAATAAAGTTTCATAACTTAATAAATATTCGACAGGCTTTCAGGTAACCTTGCCGACACGGAGAGAAGTTGGTACTAAAAACTGAGATTAATAGTTTAAAGCGAAATAAAAACAACATCCTTAAAAATGTAGTAGGTGCTGGTAGTTCTTATTTTTAACTCAGGAGACTGAAAGCTTCAGTTAAGTTCACTCATTGTAAATGCAAACAATGTAGTATATGACACACATAGTGCGGGTCACCATACTACATTGTTTGCATTTGGCTGCATATTGATATGCTTTTGCAACATGCCAGACTCTCACTCACCAACGAAATCACCTATGCTGTCACTAAAGGTTGGTCTTCTATAAGAGGATACCGACCCGGTCGAACCAGTTCATCTGAAATCAATGTTACTCTACTACCTAAACCCAAAAACCTTTTATGTGAAGATAGTTTAATGGCTAACGCGTCACATCCAATGATTACAAGTTCGAACCCCTTTGTAAATAAGTTAAAAAAAGTACAAACGTGTGACCCGTGTGGACTCTTGATAATAATTTTAAGTCAAACAAGGTTTCAATTACTTATAATTTTAACAAAAAGGAACCGACTTCAATGAAAAACTATTCCAAGTACCGAAATCGCGACATTTGTGCGTATGATATTTGAAGGGGTTCCCTCGATTTGGACCACCTGTAAGCTACGCCCGTTCCAATGCAAAAAGATTTTTTGAAATCGGTTTATAAACAACGAAATTATCGCTGAACATACATAAAAAAAAAAAGATTCCTACGAATTGAGAACCTCCTCCTTTTTTTTGAAGTCGGTTGAAAATAATCACTACACGTAATTATTAATGATACGTATCTTCGTCAAAATAACTATTATCGATGTAATCATAAAAGCAAGTTATCATTCATTTCTTATAATTATTTAACTTTATAATTATATAAGCATATGAGTATGGTTACATCATGTTCATTGTACAGTGAGCTTATCAAACCCATAAAGCTTTATATCATGAATAAAAGATACAGCCTGTATGACATCGGTCGATTCAAAGCATGATCGATTGACGCCCGATCACACTTGTGTAGGTACATCGCTACATTATGAAGGTGCAGTGAACGGTAAAATGTGTTAAATTAATAACCTATCTTTGGACAATTTGTGTTATTTTCACTTCAGATTTTATTTTAAGGCAATATGTTTTAAAGAAAAATGAAACTTTATTTATGAAATTCTTAGTTTGATTTGTAAAACAAATCTTGTTTTTTATTCGGGCAATTTCGGGACGATTTCGGGCAATTATATCTACTTAATACTTTGCGGGACGTTGGTACTTCATAAGACATGTCCCGTTCTTGCTTATTCATTCCGTTGACTATTTTTCAACTTACCTTTGAACATAACTATATCTAGGTACCTATCTACACCTACCATTTAACGAGTGTATTGTATTGTATTGTTATATTACAGTCACACCAAGAAGTGTCGAAGAGGCGCTGTCTAAATAACCTGAAAATACGGAAAGGCCTAATAAATTGTTATATTGTACATAGGTACTGGTTCGTTATCTGCAAATGTAACTTTGTAATACTATATATTAATATGGGATTACAAAGTTATTTATCCAGTTAGAATTTAATTATCCGAAAAAAGATTCTATGACTCTAGTTCACGGGCCTGTGATGGTGTATATAATTAGGTAGTTAGTAAATAATTGTAAAATGTTTATTACTGATAAAAATATCCACATCCAATATAGCGTTTATAATCTACAGAAGAATAATTTTATCCTTTAATTTAATTGCCTTCTACAATCTTGGATATTCCCAGAACTGTTCTTAGCACGGTGATCTCTTGACACTATGTCAAGATAATAAACATTTCATGGTAATTGGTAAATGAGTAAATTATACTCGAAGCCTTACAACTAAATATTAATTATATGACTTAGTCTTGTTCAGGCAAAGTTGTAATTGACTAGAATTGAAATTTACAAAATTAATACTCAGTCTAGATATACAATAATAAACATTTTAGTTAAGATTCTTTTCGTTGAAAAACTCACTCGCAAACAGAAAGAAAGTGCATTCTTTGCTAAAATACTTGTATTAACAAATGAGGTATCCACAATTGGAGTTTAGGTTAAAAGTCCACAGCTGGACATAGAATTTTCGTTAGTAAGTGGTCTATTATACCACAATGGCCAGGCCAGACGGGCTAGTATAGCGTCTGTTTGAAGTTTTCCTTCTCTTGTAGTAATGTTGTCCTGCCTAGCTCCCTCAGACACCTCTAACGATCTCAGTTATGCGATGAACAGAGGAGCATACACTTCGTATTCTTAATCCTTCACCAACCCACCACATGGAAGACAAAGGAAGTTTACGCCTATTGTACAGAAACCTGTACCGTGGAGAGAACAGGTTTCTGTTTCTTAAACTGAAAAGTACCTACCTTATCACAAATATTTCAATTAATTATGAATTGCAGAACGCGAATCAAATCATGCACCGACATATTGGTTACAAACAATATTTTCATAAAAGTAGTTGGAACGGACGTGGCGTGAAATGGCCAGTTAGTGAGTAATATCATGTTATTTGGAGGTGACGAGGGCGAGGTCGTGACGGTACGTCGCACCGCGCGCCCCATGGTCACGAGTCGCTCTGCTGACCCCACAGCCTCTAGCTCGCATATTGAGTCAAAACAAAATTTATTTACATAAATGGTACTTTACATGTATGTAATGTCAACGAGTCGATTGTACGCCATCATTGCCTATTCATTTAGCATTCAATTCCTTTTATAGATATTATAATATCCAGTAATAAAAAAAACCATATATATATATATATATATAAGGTTATCTTAGCAATAGCTTTAAAAAGAAAGTGTGTAAATTGCTTCAAAGCGAGTAGGCAGTACAGCTACAACGATAGTACCCGTGTGTATATTTTTAGGGTTCCGTAGCCAAATGGCAAAAAACGGAACCCTTATAGATTCGTCAAGTCTGTCTGTCTGTCCGTCCGTATGTCACAGCCACTTTTCTCCGAAACCATAAGAACTATACTTTTGAAACTTGGTAAGTAGATGTAATCAGTGAACCGCATTAAGGTTTTCATATAAAAACAGAAAAAAAACAATACATTTTAGGGGTCCCCATACTTGGAACTGAAACTCAAAATATTTTTTTTCATCAAACCCTTACGTGTGGGCTATCTATAGATAGGTGTTCAAAAATCATATTGAGGTTTCTGATATCATTTTTTTCTAAACTGAATAGTTTGCGCGAGAGACACTTCCAAAGTTGAAAAATGTGTCCCCCCCCCCACTGTAACTTCTAAAATAAGGGAGTTATAAAACTAAAAAATATATATGTTGTACATTACCATGTAAACTACCAACGAAAATTGGTAAAAACATCGATCAAATTTACAACGAACTACAAGAACTTTTATATGATGTTACTTGCTGATACGGAACCCTTCATGGGCGAGTCCGACTCGCACTTAGTCGCTTTTTATTATATTGTATGTATATGTAGTTTTATATACAGGGTGAATTTTTGAGATGGGACAGTAAGGGCAGGTACCTAAACCGTTATAGTTACAGGAAAACGCTTTTAGATAGCTTTAAGATCCATAAATTTTTAAGATATTCTGAACTGCATTTACAGATTTTGGAAAAAATGTACAGTCAGCAAGAAATTGGTAATTTTAAACAAAACCTTTTTTTGATGCCAATCGATCCTGTTTCTTTTATGAATCAAAAGTCTCTACTGGGCCGACTGAGTACTAGAAATGACATCGCCAAAAAAAACTTTTCCCATCATTCCAGAAAAAGAGTCAAACCTATAAAAGAGCTCAACTCATTGGTATGAGTAGATCCGCCATAATACGCTATAAAGAAAACTGGCCAAAAAAGGAGGCAAGTAAAAAGAAGTTATAATTTCAAACGTCGAATTCGATTCAGGTCATTCATATGTTTGTGCTGAGAAATATCTAGATTGTTAGTTGTAATTTATGTACTTCTTGTTTGAAATTGTCTTTAAATCGCAAACGTTTGAACTTAATTGAAACGAATTTTGTAAATAAAAGTAACACGGAATCTGCATTGGTGTGATACGCGAATAAGTATTCATTGCGACAAGCACCATTAAGAAAGGTAATTACAAACTTTTTGAAGAATCTTAAAGAATATGGGTCATTCAAAAAGAAGTTAGTGCGATAGCCTCGTGTACATAGACATGGAGATCACTATTTTAACCTATATATAAAATAGTCTGTATATAGAGTAGAAGTGTATTTGTATGTGTATTTAAAAATTACATGTAAGTAGGTTAATCTTTTTTTACATAGTTATTTTCAGTAATGGTTTTTTTTTCTCTCCAACCACCGCACCACATTTCTACAACACCTGATGGTTGACTGGGAGAGAATGTCTCATGGCATTATGTCTGCCTTTGTACATCATGTGCATTAAGTTTAAAATAAATAAATAAGGTAGTTTAAGAAACACGTTCTCTTGTGAATGGTTGTAACATTGCGGTTGGAAATAAGATATACTACCGTTAATGTTTAAGATTAATCATTTGATACACAGGTGCTTCTGATGTTAAATCATTCTGATCATAAGGACAGGCTTGGCACACGCTTTCTTCACAATAAGGCTATAATGAATTATCACGAAGACCATGTTGCAATGGTGCAGTGCAGTTGTGCTGATGTTTAAGTAGCATGAGAATTCAGTATCAGATACATAAAGTCCATCAAAATATCAATATTGATATTCATTCTTACTGTGCAACACATAGAGATCCAATCTGAATAAAGGCATAGCTGCACCTATCAGAAATAAGATGGTGATGATGCAGTTTCAGATTATTACATGAACGTTGTGCTCTCTAATAATCGTAATCACTTATGAATGTAATTTATAAATGTTCACGTCATTGTAGACACTTAAATTATACTGGTAAATTCTTTCGAATTAAATCAAAGAGACTAAGTCCAAGTAAAATATAAGACGAACGTAGTAAAACAAATTAAAACCCCACCTATCTAATGCAGGTCTCTTTAAAATTCCAATTTGGAGGTCGACTTCTTACTTATACGATGTAGTTATGCAAAAATATTAAAAGAAGCGCAATAAATAATATATAGATGTATAATTTCCGAAACAGAATAACATATCATTCTAGGGCGTGGTAGGGATATGAGTAATTTTAATTTCATGATTTATTATGTATTTGTCGATGCCGCAATAAACTCCGGTTTACGCTTTTTCTGGTCGAAAATTGGTTTATATTGCGCAATGGTCGAGAAATATTCTTATACAGTGACCGTCATCGGTAGCTTCACTGTAATCTGTTATTCGCAAATCTTCAAAAGCTTTAAAGGGGAGTGTTATTGGGAGCTTTATAATGTTTTTTTGCAAGCAACTGGTGCGCTCGGGTGTGTTACGTAAGGATGCTCGGAAAACTGGTCCGACCGGCTCCAGATCTGGGCCAGAACCATCTCTCCGTTAAGATATTACCGCTAATAGATATTGAACATCCAGCCACTAGACACCGCCGCATTTTTAGGCACCATATATAGAAAATCAAGTTTTACTTTTATTTAAAGGACTAGTGGGTTTTGACATTGACGTATATAATGTTTAGTTTATTTTTATAATTACTGAGAGCTTCTTTTTCTGAATCTAAATTTCATTAGTATACGGCCTTCACTTTTGTGAATGTATATCTTATTTTTAAAAAGGAATTAGTAAAGCTTATAAAACAACTTTCTTAACACAATGATTACTAGTCTATTGTTTAGTTTATTTCATAAAAGATTACTAATAGATACAAGGGAAGGCCGGGAACTTGGTTCACCTTGCACAATATAGATTTCAGTAAGTGCTGACATTTCATTAAAATATATTGAAATCGTGAAATGGGGCTTGCATCCCATTGATTGGAAGCTGTTTGCCGGCGCGTGCGTCGGTCAGTACCCGATATTGATTTGCTTGCCGTTTCGAAACAGATTATTATGTTTAATGATTGTACGTGGTACTATTGTGAGGTGAAGATAGGTATCTACTACTGAAGATTAGTAAGATATTCACGGACGTTCGCTCTTTTCTGAAGGAAGTAAAGAAATAAGAGTTGACATAATCTTAAAAATGTTTTTAAAATATTATGCATTTTAATTGTGTAAAACATATTTTTACTGAATTATGATTTGATTTAACTATATAAAAATATATTGCAAGCAAAATATAAGTGGGAAGGTAGCTGATAAATCTAATTTATTGGTAGCTCGTGCAATCATGCGCATGTACCCAGTAAACACAGAGTTTATCTCAGTAAATAACTAGACAGCAGGGAGATTCATTAGGCGTCGATCCGTGTCGGGCTGTGCTGTAATCGAGCAATTGTTCTCCGGGGAAATTCAATTATTAGCTGTTAGAAACCGCGAGCGCAAAATATCGGCCATTGGGCAACCCGCTGTGTCGTTCGAAGTTAGAAATAATTGCTCGCGATTTATCTTAGTAGTGACTATAATTAAATATTTAACAAAAAATGAAGAAACGTCCATTAGTTCGGCTTATAAATCTTTAACAGTGGTTACATTGCCACGGGAGCATCCAAAGGCGGCAAACTGCGCAGTATTCTGTGTGATTTTTCTGGTCGTATTTCATGCTCGCTGTAACTTCGTTTAGAGCGGTCTCTTGAGGGTAGTTCGCTCTCAAGCTTCGAATAACTAGTGTAATCGTTCTATCATGCGACGTATCATTGAATTAGTTTAAAAGTTTAACATTATTAATTGGACAAGTACATATTTGTAACTAAATCGTCCAATTTTAAGCATATGTTTTATACATTCTGTTATTTATTATTAAATACAACTGTTAGTAAGGTTAAAGGTGCAGACACATTATCGGACGCGGCTGACGGACGCGCAGGGTTGCCAATTCCAACATGGAGCAAAACTGTAGATTAAGGCTTCTAAAAAACTGTAGAAAACTGTAAATTTCAAATTTAAAAACAGTAAATCTATACCTTTATCTTTATATTATATTTTGTATAATTTAATTTATTTAGAACTTTAACACATAAGTAAAAAAATTAGGATAGTTTACTTACCAATCACGTCAATTTTCAAAAATATGAACCTAAAATTCACTTAGAAATATTCACCCATTATTTGATTTTCAGAAAGTATAATCTACACTAGTGATCGCGTCATGCTATTGACTCAATTTTTTTTTGTCAGATTCAGAGAGATAAATTTAAGCATAGAAAAGAGAAAGAATAGATATTTCTTTGCTGGATGAATTCCTCTTGCTATGTTATGTATTGTACTGTTATTTTGTACTTCAAATTTTAATAATTAATTATTTTGCTTGAAATTTATGAGACATGTGACATATCAAATCACAATGCATTTTGTTAGCAGCAGCAGTTAAAATATCATTCAATAGCGTACCAATACAAAAAGCAATTAACTTTCCTCCAAGCACCTGTTGTTAATGAAAGAGAAATTAATCTCTTCTAATTTTCTTGTTGTATAACATATTAAAAACTTACGGTTTTTAATTAGTAAGGTTTTAAGTTTACGGAACTCGAGGGTAATGACTTCTGATATATTTATATTTTCAGGACCCAAATGGATATAATTTAGTGGTTGTCAACCCACGCAGGTGATCACTGGGAAGGGATGCTTCGGAGATCACCTGTGTCTAATCGGAAAAGAGCCAACGCCTGAGTGCCACCACTGCGATGGCCGGACCGTGGACACGTCGCTCCATACGCTGGCTGAATGCCCAGCGTGGGCGGCGCAAAGGGATGACCTCGTGGCGGCCATCGGAGTGAGTATTCTCTCGCTCTGCAACATGATCGCGGCCATGCTGCGGAGCGAGAGTGCGTAGAACTCCGCCGTTTCGTTCTGCGAGCAAGTTATGCTTGCAAAGGAGATGGCGGAGTGGGATCGGGAGAGGTTTAGATCTCTCCCGGTCCGCCAGGCCCGGGAACGGGCCCGGTACCGCAGAAGACTCAGGCGCCGGAGGTCGCAGAACGATCTCCGTCCTCCATAAGCGCTAGCCTGGGGATGACAGGTGAGGCCATCTGTCATCCCAGCAGAAGCAGGCCGGGGTGGATGCGCCATGCACTTTTAATATGACGAGGGACGTCTACAAGCCGCAGGTAGATGGCCCGAGGTACGTCGGGGTTCCAGGGATTTCCTTTCTAGGGTACACCTGATTCCCCGGCCATTGGTACATTGAGACGGCGTGCGGTTTTGGTCGGTTCGAGTCCGACATAACCACCAACTGGTGGTATCCGAGGGGATTTCCGCACAGAAAAAAAAAAAAAAAAAAAAAAAAAGTGGTTGTCAACCCAAATAGATATAATGACATGGTTGTCCACTGTGGAATGAAAGAGCGCCAATATTAATATTTTTAAAAGCAAAACAGCTAAATTCTAAACTAAAAAATAGATTCATCATCATCAACAATCCATAATGTCCTAATGCTGTTCTCGACTCTCCTCTCAGGAGAGGGTTACAGCCATATGTCCCCACGCTGGCCGAGTGCTGATTCGGGACCAAAAATACAATAAAAAAAGTATTTATTCCAAGCATGTAGTATGCATTCAATTCCATAATAAATATAATATATATTTATTTAAGTTCATTTGAATTTGAATTAAGTTCTTATTACATAAATATTTTTATTCTTTTCCATTCAGTTGACTCCATATTAAATTTTATCAAATTACATTTTTTTTAATTGCATAGACCCCTCTCAGGTGAAGTTTATTTATTTCGAAATGAATACTATAAATAGAAGTATAACACTGTAATTTTCTCTAAAGACTGAGTCCACTATACTAGATACTATCACGGTATACAAAATATACACTGCCACTGCGCCACCGAGGCCTTCCAATAAATTCAAATAAAGGCTAGGAAGATAATTTAATATCACGCTAAATAATTGAATAACTAGGCAATAAGATATTTTTTTTATATCACGATAAAAATATTTGAAGACAACTTATTTTCTTATCCTTTAAGTATAACCGGATATAGAGCGCAGGTGTGTCTGAAACGATGTAACTTAACGGAAACAATACAGTTTCCATACATTTGTCTAGAAATTATGCTAACTACATTTCATAGCCGGATTAGGAGCAGTCCGTGCGTAGGAGTTTATATTGCCAAGTAAAGATTTTCCTTTAATTATATTGTTTTATTAGTTTAATTATACTAGGAATTACGAGAAACAAGCCAATTGACAGTTAGGAATGTAATTCGAACTGCAATAATTGTACTACTGCTGTATTTATATGTTAGGTATTTGTCTTGTTTATTGGCTGTGATTGAAAGGGGCTGTATTTCAACGACAATTTATGAAACTAACAATATGTATCGATAAACAGTTGTAGTTTTGTATAGCCATCTGAAAAAGTATATGCTAATGAATTTGAGAAGCTTAAAATGTGTAACCGATCATATATATTTCATTTTAACTGAGTTGGCAATTACTATTTTAGTTTAATTTTTTTTTTTATTTGTTGTTCTAATCAGGTAAGATACCTGAAGATGTAAATAGTAGCTCTTTAATAGTGCGATAAAGATAGTGTCATCTAAGACAGAATGTGTTAATAAATTAAAATTTCATTAAAGCGATTCCTGAAACCGATAAATTCTAAATCTTTCGGATAGATGTATTGAATATACGAAAAAATACATATTTTATAATGTTTTTATTTTATGCTATTAGATGAAAAGCTTAGTTTATAATAGAAAATATTATTTTGGTGATAAGAGTGAAACTCGACGAATCCTGAAAATTACCTACAGAAAAATGTTATAATTTTATATTTATATTTTTCTAGCTTTTTTTTTTTTTTTTTTTTTTTAATTTATTTAGGTAAATAAACAACGACACAATATAAGAGTATGGATACGATTACAAACGTATGGGTAATTGTGTCATCAGCGACATTTACCACATATTAAATAAATTTATAGTCACATGTTTTTGCTTAGAGAATGTTGCAACTTACTCACTTACTCACATAGTACTGCAACACATACGCTGGTACATAGGCTAACTTATCCAACATTACTTTAAAAACCCTGACCAATTAGGTCAAGGATTCTAACACTAATTTTTTGAATGAACCAGGACGCATTGCCATTAGGTCAATAGCATTAAAATGCTTGTTATAGCTTTCTACCAATCTGTGCATCGGTGATCTTTTACCAGCATTGGTTCGGCATCGGGCAGTTGCAAAAATTCTACACTTATTACGGCAATGAGCTCTAGTCGGTACTACATAACAAAGCTTATCAGTAAGTGCAATGCAATCATAGTCGCCATGGCACAAGTCATAAAGCAGCACAGCTTCCAAATATAAGCGTCGGTGTTCCAACGTTATAAGATTATAGTCTATTAGTAGCTTGTTGTACGAAGATGACTTATGATAGCACTTATAATGCATACAGCGCAAGAACTTTCTCTGGACTAATTCTATGGCAGTTTTGTACTTATCATAATATGGATTCCAGCTTTCGCACGTATTACATTCCCATTTATAATTATAGCAAGGATAGTAAGGATTAGAATTTAAATAGAATATAATATATTAGAATTTTTTCGTATAATCAATACATCCATCCGAAAGATTTAGAATTTATCGATTTCAGGAATCGCTTTAATGAAATTTTAATTTATTAACACATTCTGTCTTAGTTGACACTATCTTTATCACACTATTAAAGAGCTACTATTTACTTTAGCAAAGGAGAACAAAAGTCAGAATATATATTACAGATATCCAAAGACCCTCATATAACAATAACTAACAGTAATATGACTGTCTGGTCTACGACCTACTCGTTTGTTGAACTCAGTTAACAAGTACGATTGCATGAGTTTCCTCATTGAATTATTCGATCTGTAAGCTTATAAGGGCATATATGGGCACACTATTTTACTTATGCCAAGCATCCTACACCTTATTCCCCAATAAAGATCCTCGCGTGGAATATAAAACAGTTCTAGACTACAGTCTCATTGTAAACAGCCAACAATATGGTAAACGTGATGCTAACTGTAAAATTTATTTGTTATATACAGAGTTAAACGGTGCACCTTATAAATAAATTTCAATTGTCTGTTGTCATTAAATATTCGCTGTTATAAATCAAAGCTTTATCGGAGCTCGTCGTTGTAACGGTTACATCGCATACGCTTCGGGAATATAATTTAATGATAGCGATAGGGGAGCTGGTACATGAGAATTGCTTCGATGCGTTAATGAAGCTTTGCTAAAGCAATCTGTGATTATATTATTACCGTATGTGATACCGAAAAACAAGGTACTTCTGTTGAAAATGTGTGCCATTTATTATTCAAATAGAAAAATCTTTTTTTCTTACTTTTTTCTAAAACACAATTTTTTCATAGTTCTATTAGATAGATAGATAGATAACTCTTTATTTGGACACAAAATTACAGGGTTACAAAAAAGGAACACATTGATCAAATATAGAGTGTACAAAGGGCGGCCTTATTGCTAAAAGCAATTTCTTCCAGGCAAATCTATTAGGTTCTATATTACAAATTATACAATATATTATGAGACATATTTGAGTTCATAGGGAGCCATTAAAAGATGTAAGAGCCATTCTGTTTTTACTCTTTTAGGGACTGTTGTGAGGTTGGTATTTGTTTAAAATCTTAAAATATTTTTATTTAACTTGTTAATGAACATCAAAAAGAAAATAAATTACCCCTATTTTCACCTGGCACCAGAACATTTTCACACAAATGTGAGTAGCGCCGTCCACGGATGTTCATAACTTAGGAATCACAAGTGTCCTATCAGTCTATGAGATGGGAGTGTGTTCTTTTTATGAGAGTTTGGTCGGGAAATACCTTACGCAGTCAACAATTTGTTTTGATTTCGCTTCATAGAAAAATCCTCAAGATGAGTTACTTGAACGTTATAAATACACCAACGTAATTAAATGTAGGCAAAAGATTCGGCTGCCATTTTACAATTGATAATAATTACGATGTGCGAATATTGCGGTTCGTTAGATTATGCTTTGACAAATCACGACTTTGCAATTCCAATGCAGCAGATTTAATGTATGGGCGGCAGTTTGCATTCTAACCGCGACCCGGCGGGCCACCTCTTTCCTAATGCACGCTTATTTGAGCTTTTTAACCTTTCATCTGTTGTTGGGTTTAAGCATTGAGCGACAATAAACACAATGCTGATACTTAATGTAGTTATTGTCTTCAATAAGCATAGAGTGCTACGTGTTTACAAATGTTATTTGATTAGTCATAATTTGATGCATGGAGGTAGAATATAACAGAATTTTCAGTTGTAAGTAGTTGAAGATGGGGGCTCCTTTGATTTAACTGTATTTTTTTTAAACTAGCCCATTAAACGATCAACGTTTAACACACGACGAATGAGTATGATAGTAGTGCTTAATAAGAGAGAATAAAAGGTCGATTTTTTTCATTTGTACTATGATTATTATTGTGACCGAAAGTCTTTTATATCATGTATGCGATCGGAGGTAGTTCGAAACTGAATTTGAAAATAATTAATTTTTGTTGCAAGAATCGTATGAAGCATTGATGTATTAAAAACCCAAGATACACACTCAGCGTCTCAAAACCGTCCTCATAAAATACGAGCACAATTGCTCCTTTTTCAAATAATACGACAAATTTCAATGGCCGCTTTTTCAGTGTGAGAACGACTACTACACAACCTTTTATTTTAGTCGCATAATCCAAACGACCCTGTTCTTATTCAAAACTTCGGTAGTAAAATTTGATTGGTCATGGTACATACACTTTGTAATAAAAACTTTAACCAATGCGCGTAAGGTTGAATTTGCAAAAGATATGTTTATAGCATAACTAAAACTACCCACATTGATATTTTTATACATCAATGACTAAGTGGGACAGTTTCGTATGCCGCTTTTGTTTGAGACTGTGCATCTAGGGTTTTTATATATCAATGGTATGAAGTTCAACTTCGTACCGGTTAAGTAGACTGTTAAAAGTTTTTGTTCAACGCATTTCAATACCAATTAAAATACTTTTAATAAGGTAATTATAGTGCTAAATCTATGTTGGAATACTCTATAAGTCAAAAATGACTAAGAATGAGTTTTGTTTTATTAACCGACGTTCTAATTAGCACCAATGTACTACGTGTCTCATATCGGTTAGAGGGCTTGTACGACAGCAATCAATTTAAGGTAGCCACATTCTCATTTTCATCCATATACCTAAACACTTTTCTGTTCCTACAGTTCCTTTCCATTTTAGCAACTTTTCCTTTCATATTGAACCTTAATTTTGCTAATGTACGGTTAACGGTAGGCTTGCTCCCCAGTATGAGAATGGGATTAAAATTATATATTATATAATTATTATCCCAAAGAAACTTGGGAATAAAGGTTAGGATGGGTTTATATTATTTTATTAATTATATTTACTACATATATTATGCTTCCTTACATATATTAGATATTTTTACCTGTCGGTAAACTTTATTTACTATTCATTATCTTAAAACGCAATAAATAATCATCACAATCTCAGCCGAAAATCCATTAATATACAATGAATTAATGAAGTAAATTGTGTATTGAATTAAATGAGTCATTGAATTACAAACATTTGTTGTAACTTTAAAAAGCCCATCCACTCGTTTCCTTTTTCGGTTTATATCTTAATTGTTAAAATATAATATTTTAGATAAAGTTAAATTACTGTCTATATGTAAAACTAAAAGAATAATAAAATAGGAAACCTATACAATAATTTTTTGAGTTTAAACAACTTTTATTAATTTCGCATAAATATTAACACTTTATTTCATTATTCCTATTGATATTAATTAGTATACCCAGGTACAATAGTCAATTATTCTGGAAAGTTTGTTGATCTGATAACCAAATCAAACATAAATTATAAAGCAAATTACCTTCCACGATTAAGTACTCTCACTTTTGTTAACAGTTTAATAAAATGTTGAATGTACAATACAATGGACCTACTATTATCAGTTACATTCAACATTTTATTAAAAGAATTTGCAAAGTTAGCATAATACACTTAACATTAAACATCGTATTGAGGGTTGATAAGTACGGAGTTAGAGGCAATCAGATGTTTTGTAAGAGTCGTTTTCATTATGAACACGATGGGGCAAGGCCCGCGGCAAGTGGCTCTATTCTGGGAACAGTGGTTGCGAAATGTTGTGCAGCTTGGATAGTGGTTGAGGGTAGGATGGTGGAAGAACGGTGAGGCGGGGCGCCGCGGGCGGGCGGCTGGTGAAAGGGCTGGGCGGAGCGGCGTGCCCGGCGCCGCCCACTGCACATTTCACCACCGTCGCCTCGCAGCGCGACGTTCCGAGCGCGCCCTACTTCTATCGGCAGGTCCGCTCTTGGTGTTCCATTGTGAGCCTATTGCCAACTTCGGCGAACAATACTATTGTGAAACGTTTAGATAACATCCCCGCGGCACGTAATTTGTTCTGTTAATTCAATTCTATCTTGAGATTAGGAGAACTCATTTTGTAGCGTTATTATGTTGCTTTCAAACCGTGTACACTGATATTAAACATGTTTATGGTAGTGATTTACTAGTTATAAAAATTAGTAAATGAACTAAAAAAACCAAAGGAGTTTTATTTAAATATGCTTTTATTTTTAGGGTTCCGTAGCCAAATGGCAAAAAACGGAACCCTTATAGATTCGTCATGTCTGTCTGTCTGTCTGTCCGTCCGTATGTCACAGCCACTTTTTTCCGAATCCATAAGAACTAAACTTGGTAAGTAGATGTAATCGTAATAATAAGGTTTTCACATAAAAATAGAAAAAAACAATACATTTTGAGGGTCCTCATACTTGTGACTGAAACTCAAAAAAAAAAATTTTCATTAAACCCATACGTGTTCTATTCTATTCAACCCATCTATGGATAGGTGTTCAAAAATGATGTTGAGGTTTCTAATTTTTTTTTTTCTAAACTGAATAGTTTGCGCGAGAGACACTTCCAAAGTGGAAAAATGTGTGTGTTCCCCCCCCCCCTGTAACTTTCAAAATAAGAGAATGATAAATCGAAAAAAAGTATGTTGTACATTACCATGCAAACTACCAACGAAAATTGGTTTGAACGAGATCTAGTGAGTAGTTTTTTTTAATACGTCATAAATCGTAAACCGCAATTTACCTTTCATTCAATCAATACGCACCATTATAAAAACATCGATTAAAGTTACAACGAACTACAAGAAATATTATATGATGTTACTTGCTGATACGGAACCCTTCATGGGCGAGTCCAACTCGCACTTGGCTGCTTTTTATTATGTCACATTGTCGTGAAATACAGAACTAATACATTTCAAGTAGATTTCTAGAGTCAGTAAATATGCTATATGTTCTAAAATAGCCATACCTTCTTAGACTGCCAAAATCTACACAGAAATTTAGCATTTCTATAAACTTACACACACAATACACTCCATCTCAATACCTACACCGACCTGGCATTGCACCTAAGACCTCTTGATCGGCAGTCGCATTCGCTAACCGCTAAACTAACGAGACAGTTTTGAGGCAGACAAATATTTCGAACATCTAAAGCAGGCACCACACTTCGCTATTCGCTATTCGTTATGCGGGTTATTCGCGCGCATACGGCGAAGTGTGGAGAGTATATTCGCCAATATTCGCTTTATTCGTACGCATCGAATAGTGAATCGCATATACGTCGACTTGTCGGTTTTTTGACACACTTCAAAGGACACGAATAAGGCGAATACACGCATCGACTGCCCACACTTCGGACGGGTAGTGAAGTGCCCTGTGCATAACTAACAACCATAGACTCTAAAACAGTTTTTGAAATAGATAAATCAATTAAACGATTAAAATAACCTATCATATGATCAAAATAATTTGACTTCATTTAAGTATTGTTTCTGTCAATTTAATAAAATAAAAAGGCAATTAAAATAATATGTTTCGTTCGTTCATTGACCATTAAAAATGACAATGCCCTGTGCATAACTAACAACCATAGACTATAAAACAGTTTTTGAAATAAAATAAATCGATTAAACGATTAAATTAGTTTATTATATGATCAAAATAATTAGACTTCATTTAAGTATTGTTTCTGTGAATTTAATAAAATAAAAAGGAAATTAAAAGAATATGTTTCGTTCGTTCGTATGGTTTCGTTTAGTTCACCATAAAAATGACAATGACACATCTCTACAACACACTATTTGCCTTATTTGATATACCAGTACGAAGTGTGGTGGCGTGTTTGTTGTTTGCGCGCATAACAAATATTCGGGCGAATACGGCGTAGACAAATAACGAATAGCGAATAACGAAGTGTGGTGCCTGCTTTACACACATATGCACCAATGAAAGGATAACAGGTAAATAATGATGTAACACTTCTACTAAGATAAAATAAAGTCGGCTAAAATTGATCTTTGCAGGAAGTCTGAATTTAGGAACCATCAATAACTTAACTACTGATTCATTTTAATAATATAGATATAAATCTTATGCAACATTGAGTGTAAATTGGAAATAAACAAACTTAAAAATTAGTTTAATAATTCTTAGCCCTAGTTGTAGGTGATACGATAATGGAAGTAACTCATGGGTTTTCTGTAAAGGAAGTCCATACTTGATTTGATAGTCGGCTGCTAAACGCGCCATTGCTCGCGGAGGTAATTGCGCTGAAAGGCTTCAATTTGAACCGCGTTTGGTTCTAAATAAGACGTCTTTGTACGGTGAGGTAAAGAGGCCGCATTACTCTTATTGAGGCCTGGAGCTGGCATTATGTGGTCGCCGCCGGCGCCCACCACGCACTTGCTCGCCACGTAGTTAGCGTACACGATATGATTGCATATAAAACACGCAATCTCTAACGGTCTGCTGATGAAAATAACTTGATAAATCACAACGGGTCTAAAATACACAGGTGACCTCTGAAAACATAAAGGTGAGGCCTTAACGCTCCCAATTACATTTAAATACACTTACATATGGTGTAACTTGAACGACCGTATCATTAAGTTCAATACTTGATGATTTGCCATTTTAGTGAGCCCAAGATAATCATATAAGTATGTACAGAATTTTACGTAACAACAGAACATGTGTAGTTGAGTTATTTTTGTACTGTGACTAGCATAATATAACGTCATTAAAATTTCACAAGTACTCTCATTAGAAATTCAGCACTATTGCCCATTAATCTGAAGGGGCGTACCGTGGCACGAGCGGTGCGCTATTGAACGCGTCATCTCAATGCTCGTAGGTGAGTACGCAACGAATACTACGCTGTGCCCATATTTTCGCGTCGGATGTCACAAATCCCAAAAGGTCGGTGAACTGAAACCCCATTGTTTTGAGTTGCGTCAACGGATCGTCTGCCTTAAGTTACGATAAATTGAATTCATTTCGTAGTATTATTTTAGGCACACTAAGCAATAGTATCTTAGGTCTATTATTACTTGGAATTAACAGATACCTGTTTTTTTACGTTTTTGGTTGTCATCGATAAATAAGGTTCCGGTGTGCTGGAAAATAAATTTAAACATTAAAAATTACGTTCACATGGTCTGTAATACCTACAAAATAGTAAGTGTAGAAAAAGATTAGATGTTTGAATTATTAGAAAGTCACTTAAATCGATTATGTTTATGTTTTTCTTATTTCTAATTTTATTGTTATTGGTATTTTTATACCACAGGACACTCAAATTCAGAATAATAAACAGTTTGCTTTAAAATTCGTTCGCCAAGTGATCCAAATTCCACCAAAATTAATTTGAATTTTAAGTGGTAACATTATTAAGGTTCTATCGTCAAAGATATCACGGATATATAATCACGGATTTCGCCAAGGCTACATTACAATGTTAATTGACAAAAAAAGCGGCCAACTGCGAGTCGGACTCGCCCATGAAGGGTTCCGTATCAGCAAGTAACATCATATAAAAGTTCTTGTAGTTCGTTGTAACTTTCATCGATGTTTTATAAAATAGTGTTTTGATTGGATGAAAGGTAAATTGCGTGTTACGATTTATGACGTATTAAAAAAAACTACTCACTAGATCTCGTTCAAACTAATTTTCGTAGGTAGTTTTCATGGTAATGTAATACATATATTTTTATTAGTTTTATTACACTCTTATATTAGAAGTTAGAGGGGGGGGACACACACATTTTTCCACATTGGAAGTGTCTCTCTCGCACACTATTCAGTTTAGAAAAAAATGATATTAGAAACCTCAACATCAGTTTTGAACACCTATTCATAGTTAGGTTACGTATAGGTTTGATGAAAAAAAAATTTCTGAGTTTCAGTTCCAAGTATAGGGACCCCCAAAATGTATTGTTTTTTTTCTATGTTTATGTAAAAATCTTAATGCGGTTCACAGAATACATTGACTGACCAAATTTCAACAGTATAGCTCTTATAGTTTCGGAAATAATCGGCTGTGACATACGGACGGACAGACAGACAGACAGACAGACAGACTTGACGAATCTATAAGGGTTCCGTTTTTTGCCATTTGGCTACGGAACCCTAAAAAGTATCTATGCGTATGTATGTGTGTCAAATAAGTACATGGTAGTATGTAAAATGTTTTATTATTGATTTTATGTATTTTTATGCATGAGTAAAAAAATAACATTCTGCATTCCTTCTCTACATGAACCATAAGTGTGCGAAATTTCATGCTCCTCCGTCCGCTTAATTTTCGTAAAAAAAGGTACAAAGCTATTGCTTCAAGTAATAAACAGATTTTAAATTCAAAGCTATGTGATTTTTTAATAATGTTTACTTACATTTTGTATTATGTAGTTATCTCTTGAATTAAACTGTAAATATGTTAAAAATATCCATTTTCAATTAATGATAATAATAATAAATAAATATTTCGGACATACAACTCCAACACATAAATCCATATAGTCCCAAACTAAGTAAAGCTTGTACTATGAGCACAAGACGACAAGTAGAAATACATATATAGTTTTTTCGTAAATATATGTATATATAATATTTGCAGATCATACGAACATTTGATCCGACCCGGGAATCAAACTCGAGACCTCAAAAGGAGCAGACGCATACACCACCATTATGTCGCCGAGGCAATGAAATTTATATTTCAAACACAATATACACAGCAAGAAAATAATATTCTATTTGTTTAGAGAAATTTCAATAGTCAAAATCAACTAGTGACCAATTACAACTCTTGACAACTGCATGTACATGTAAAAAGTAGTTCCATACATAAAAATATCAACCAGAGTACGTTTTTACAAGTTATTATTAACATTAAAAAAATACCGAACTGTAATCATGATTGGCTGATAACTTATGCTAATAATCCATGACACTTGTGGAAGCTTTAACTAAAATCACTCATTATTGCAAAAGTAGATACGCAATAACGAATTGCAGCCGTGGGAAATACCTTCAATTTATCTTAAATCTGAAGTAACTTTAAACATTATTTATAACATAATTATATGTTGAATTGATTTATTTATTTGTGTTTTACGCGATCCCAAGAATCTGTTGAATTCACTTACAGACAATACAATATGATCGAACAAGGTGGATAGCATTGTTCCCGTGTCGCGTATTTCTCGAAAGCTTCGTCTCGGCGACAATCACCCTACCAACAAAGACGTTTATCTCTCGGAGACTTCTTAAATGGGTATAATGTTTAGGAGCGCGACGCACCGGTGAGCACGAATTGACAATAAGAGCAAAGTTCAGCTCGGTTCAGGACTCGAGAGGAATGTGGGGGCGCGGAGGCGCGGGGCGTACGCTTGCGAAGGTGCTACGGTACTAACCTCTCTACAAAATCACGATTAGGCACTATTTATATCGACATTTCTAAAATACCTATACCTGTAATAGACAATATTAAGCACCTCGTACTACAATATTAAGCAACAATTTGAGCTCCGCGGTTAGAGAGGTGTGCTTGGATTATAGTTATAGTTCCTCACATGATCTTTAGGATTACATCCTAAATTACAATAATATCTAAATGATAGAGTAGAGAAACTTGCTCAGCATTCTTTGTACCTATAAATGCTTAGGATTAAATCAAAGCTTACCTAAGCTTAATGACGTAGTAAAAAATGGAACCTGACTGCACATCCTATTTTATCAGAATTCATTTAAATATGCGTATTACTCTACTTGTCAGCAAAAGTGTTTTACATTTCGTCTCGAAGTAGATGACAACAATGAAAACTGGTACTAATTTTTATGTCATTGGCAGAAAAAAGGGCCTTGTTGTCAGTAGGTCGAGTTTAAACATTAAAAGCGATCGTCTTCTAAGTGGAAGAGTGCAGGCGAAAGTAACGTCGGAATGCTACAAACTATGTTCACGCATGACCCTCGGGTCAGCAGCACACATTCTGACACATGTCAATTACGACGCTCACAGTCTGCAGGCGCCGATTGAGTGCTTGGACATGTTTGTGGAAAGCCTTCGTCACTCGGATTGATTCATTACTATTTCCACCATACAAAATTTATTGCAAGGTGAGCTTTGAACATTCATATTCAGTGTAGTTAGATACTGTTTATCCATTTTCTAATGGAAATTTATTCATGTCTGACACATGATTTCAAATGTACAGAAATATATTATAAGGTTATAAATTGTCAGTCTCTACAAGGAATAAAAACAGATGGCTTGGAGTGGTAATTTGTATTGACAAACTGACAATTGCAATGTTAGTTGTATTCGTTAATCGTGTTCGTAGCGTATTCACTGTGCACAATGATATACAGTCGCTTCGTTACTTCCCAAGTGTGTCTGCAGTTGGCAATTTACCGCTTGTAGATCGATCAGCTCCTATTATTGGAAGAGGTCGGACGTGTACAAACATCGATTTCGTGTCGTTAATCTGCGGCTACGTCCCCGAGAGGTGAGAGCCGACACTGAAAGCTCACCTCACGTATTGTTGTAAACGTAACGACTTATAACCATAATAATACCGTCTAATCCACAAAAATATAAACGCCGTGTAGTGGTTGCACGCCCTGGCTTAATTGGTTTGAGAAAGCGAACTTTATCAATACATTTTTCACGACAAGTTTATTGTGGAAGTGAATTAAGATATATATCTATATATCACATACATAAACTTGTTTCGTGATACTTCCGTCTAAATATTTTAATAAATAAAATCTTAAATTAATACGTCAAAATTTTAATTGGGTTTAGATAAAAAATATACTGGTAACTCTATTAAATAAAAAGAATTACATTTTAGCACTGCCGGACTCATTATAATGTACTTTGTGACTTTAATTTACAACAATTTTATTAAGATAAATGAGTAGGTATGTTCTAAATAAAAATACTCTGGAGGGTTGGTTCTAATATATTACCATTGATTTTTTGAAACTAGTTCATGAGACTATCTCGTAGTATCCCTTATTCCCTTACCTGAATGAAAGCATACCAATAAATTCAATGCAATAATAAACTTCAATATGGTAAATAATAGCTTAAGTAATAAAATTATCTATTCAAAATAGCATAAGTAAGTAACGTATGGCTTGTTTATTGAAATAATATAACTTTCGATTGCATTCAAGGACGAAATATCCATATCATATACCTACAGCTTTATTTAAAGAAAATCATTACTGAGAAGGCCGTAAGCTATAGAGTGGCAGTACTAGTGGCTGTGGTGGAGGGTTACCGCCTAGGCACGTTCGTTCATAGCGCGTGATTGCGGCCAATTATTTTCTGTTTATCTCTAATTACGCATGCGCTGCCAACGTCGGCGACTTATCGCCAATCTGCCCTTCGGCCTAAGATCCGATCGTTTTCTAATCAGCTTCGGATCCGCAACACGTGGAACATCACCGTAGTTAAGATAAGTCGGGTTAATTCGCTCCCGCATTCGTCGCCAAATACTGCCTGCTTCCATCCAAATATGAGAAATTATATGAGATATTCATTCCGTTCGTAATTTTGATTTAACAAAGATACCGCGGTTTGACTTAAGTGAATTCCTGGTAGTAAGTATTTGTTGAAAACATAAAAGATTGCCGCTTTGCATATGCGACGACATGCAGCGCGACAGGATGACTTGCGCGTGGATCGTGCGTGTCTTATTCGCGGGAGCATTTCGACGGTATTAATTTATCGGCAAGTCGTGCAAACAAAATGACGAGCCAGTTTTTTGGTGTGCACTCATGGCGGCTTGTGGTGAAATTAGGGTGCATTAACGCAACAAGGTCAGGTCGCTGCGTGGTCGCCATGTCCTGTCGATGCGGTCAGCCCACATTTTTGGAACTCGGTGAGCTTTGCGGTTGATTATTTCCGCATTCAATTTAACAACAATATACTCGCTGTGGCTTTTATATCAAAACAATGATGGTGATTATAAACTAATAAAGCAGCCATGTAGGGCAAGTATACAATATTGCCATTCATGGTACAATAGTATTTCATTAGTCATCATCGTGTAGTTATCTTAAGCATTTATCTATTAGCGGTGTGAGAAAAAGCCAATCAACTGAGCACCATCAAGCTCAGTCATAATCCTCCAATGAATATACATCGGTGACTAACATAGCAGTTATGAGAGACAATTTAACTAGACGAGCGTACTGAGCCGTACACTTATCGGACAGGCATCAACTGCCGATCGATGTTCAAATCTGTCTTGTGTAACTTACAGAATTTTAATTGGATACATATTGTGAAAAGGTTGTCAAATAAAATAAATATGTTTTTATGAAATAAATATATTATTATAAATAAATATATTGTATACAATACAAATAAATAAAATTGTTGTGTTTTTTTGTGAAATTTCAAATTAACATCTTTTCACATAATGTATGTGCATAATTTATATAGAGACGGTACTTACATAAAAAAAAAATTATAAAAGTTTTTGTCTGTCTATTTGTTTCGACTAATCTCCAGAACGGCTGGACTGATTTTGATAATACACACTGGAAGATAGCTGACAATGTGAAGATTAACATAGATATTTTTTTAGACTAGTTCCGCCCCGCGGTATAACACCACCGTCATAATTTCGTTTTTATATCTTAAGACAGCAATAGTCCACTGCTGGACATAAGCCTCTCTAGTGACACTTGGTCTTTCGTCACATTTAGTTATTTTAATCATTTAATTATTCCTAAATAATTGAGATATACAACAATATAAATGGAACGACTGCAAAACTTCTTACAAAATTCTATTACTCAGAAGTTTACTTTAAGGAAAATATAATACATATTTCATTTGTTTTCTGAATTCATTGGCTTACTTTAAATACTTGAACTTTCTGTCAAAATTTAGTTCTAATTACAAATGTTATCACGATCTTCCCGAGAGATTGCTTAGGTACCACTCCGTGTCTCTAGGTACCTATCTTCTATCCAAATTAGAAATGTTTTGACATTGTTCCTCTTTCAGGCCTAATTTCTTGTGTCAATTTAACTAATTTCTGCATTCTTTTAGTAGTAAGCCAACTACTGTGCTTGTACTGTACTGTACAGCAGCTTGTATTACCTGATTAAATAGTCAGAGTTGATGAATTCTACGTATCATCTCTTTCGAGAATACAGACGAATGAGTACGTTATAGTGTATACGTGTAGGCTTTAGAAGAGAAAACCTACACAAGACAAATCCACTCTTGTTTGTAATAAATACACATACATTTTATACACAGGTATCACCCAAATTCTTTTTTTTTTTTTTTAAAGACAACTCCCGCATTAGGAATATAAATTCCTGTGTCGCGGGGGACTTTACAAACATACATGAAACGGACACAAAGAGCACCGTGACTCAGAACAACAAATTGTGAATCACACAAAGTATTGTCCTACGTGGGATTTGAACCCACGACACTTGGCGTAGTAAGATGCGGCGTGGCGACCGCTTAAGCCACTAGGCCAACCGTGCAGTTATTCTGAAAGAAATATTTGCAGATCACACATTCATTTCATCCGACCTGCTAATCGAACCCGAAACTTTAAGCTTAACTGTCGCATTACGTCACTAAGTCAGTTGTATAATTCTAGAGGCACTTGTATAGGCATATATATAATTATATAGTTTTAGATAAATAAATATTTTGGACATCTGACACACAATATTATTATCTAGTCCCAAACTAAGCAGAGCTTATACAATGGGTACTAGACAACTGATATAAATACATTAATACTTATTTTTTTTAAATACATATATAGAAAACGCAAACTCCGAAACAAATATTTGCAGATTATACCAACATTTGATCGACCGAACCTCTTGATCAGCAGCCGCATACTTTAACCATTAGACCAACAAGGCAGATAGATATTATTAGTGAAACAATGTGTAATGCATTAATACTTTATGACATGCGTCTGATGTAGGAGTTATTACTTTATAGTAGTAAAGTTCCTAGAAGACTAAGGTAAAAGCACCTATTACGGAGGTATTACACAACATTTGAAAGTAAGAAACAAAAATAAGCATTTGTAAGTATTTTTAAAGGCGCCAAACAATTTTTTCGTCAAAAGTGGAATTTATATTTTGTATTGCTGTTGAGTCTATGTTGCTTTTCATGATATTTCTTATTGAAAAAAAATATTGAAATCGTTGGGTCGATTTTCCCTAATATGATTTTGGTCAGAGCCTATTACTGCGGTAGACGGCTCCTAATACGGAGGGTAAGAAATTATATTCATTGAAGTTCCGTACAAATAATATTGAATAAATAATAAAAATGTGTTAGTAAAATCATTTGTAAGTTTTTCATTCATTGACCATTGATTTGATTATATTGATTGACTTTTAATGACATTTACAAATATAGCATAACCGTGCATTCACACACACGTTTTAGGTTATTAAAATAAGGTTGATTTTTCTTTTTACGTTCGGTAAAATTTAAAAAATGAGCGAAAAGAATTGGTCTGTATAGAACAGTGGTACTCAACTTTTTTTCTATACGGTCTTTCTTTCCACAAACAGGTTTTAGTCACAGTGTTGCGGGCCAAAAGTAAAAATTATTTAGGGGTAGGTTCAAATTAGCGATGTATAATACTTTAATAATGGAAAAAGACAAGATACACACAATTAAACTATATAATTTTATATAATATAATATTATGTAAATAATATATTTAATATAAATATAAGAGTTTTCACAAATTTAAATTTTGATTTAAGTTTAAAATACTAAGATGTTAATCCTAATGGATTTCCCTCCTGAATTAGTTAGCGTTCACAGAATCAAAAATCTCTTTAAGTATCTTAAAGCAATAATATGCTTAATGAGATATTTGATACTGTGACCGCTTTTTCAAAACTTTGTCAAGATCTAGCTTGTCGCTGCATGCTAACCTTATAACATCATCCAGGTGAGAATCAGTAAGTTTGTTGCTGTATTTCGTTTCTGAAAAAGACGATTCACACACGTACGTGGGCCCAAAGAATGTTAACAGGATTTGGGCATTTCTTTGCACTCGTTTATATTTTTTGGGAATAATGCTCTAAAATTCTATATTACCCTGTTTTCTCTTTTTTCTCTAAACAGAACTTCTACGTTAGTGTCGTGCTTGAAATCAATAAATTCATTGAACAACTCTGAATAATAAAAAATTAAAACTGAAGCTAACTTGAAAGCTAACTGAAATTCGTTTAAAAGTAATGTAGTCTCTGGTACATTATATAATATATTGTCTCGAAGCTTTGTAAATACTCACACCTTGTCACCACGTAGCCACTTGCGCTTTAGGATAACTTGCGTTTTTTATTTATTTACGGAACCCTAAATCTTGTAATTTTATGTTCTATGAATAGGGCCGTTTTAGGAGATCATATAACCTGTTACAGAGTTACCTGGAAATAAGTACCACCGTAATAGGAAAACTACTCGTGTTTTTAATAATCCTAATTCTGACCCATAAAAATTTTAATAAACAAAAGAGTGTACAGGCTTAATCAAACGATAACAGTTTTTTGGCTCAGATGTATAAAACTTAAATCAACAGTTATAGAAAATAAATGATTTGTGATAAATTAAAATACACCTTTCTATTTTAACCCCTTCTAAGAAACCAACATTTTGTACTCAACAGTTTTCATATTTAACTAGATTTCTAATTAAGAACACATACCGCAGAATATGGTGTCCTATTTATGAGATTAATAATTATTTCAACTAAACTTGGAACTAATTCAATAAGTTAATAAATTGAAAGTTATAAACAATTAAACATATCCTGTATTTTTTCTATTTCGGAGTTATACCACCGTATTAAGATTAATTTATAAAATTCGTATCGTATCACGGCGGTATTTTATTTCTTATTTTTGGGATTTAAAATGAGCTACAAATATGAAAGAAGCTATTTAAATAGTGGGCTTAATAGTAGGAAAATGATTTAAATAAGACATAAACAAACTTGAACGGCTTATTAATACGAAAAACTTAGTTTATAAATATTAGTGTTTCTAATTTTGTTGTTCCGCGTTTGTATGGCAGCCCGTCACACATCGATGCCGTTACACAAACTGATTTATCTTGTTGTGGTGTTTAAGTGCTATACTTGCAAACGTCAGTTAAAATATAAAGTAATAGATTTAGAATAAATTGTTTACGTTTTGGTGTACTTAAACTGAATAAAATAGGAATAAAACTCGAAATTAGAAATACCACCGTAATAGGAAGCGATTTCGACTACCGCCGTATTAGGAGCTTTTACCTTAATATCCAATCGTGTTAGACAAGTTAGTGTTAGTTTGGTTTACAGCAACAACTTTTAATTAGTATGGAAATTGCTTTATTGCATGCATTAACAGAATTCTTTAGACCTTCTTATTATACGAGTTTTATAATAAAAACAGCGATTATGGTCAATAATCATGTATTTTGAATCTACTGATCAATAATGTAAGATCAGTGCACTCAATATGTGGTTGAAAATATGAACAGCGATTCTCCTTGGTAGTATACCATCCGAAGGAAGAACAAACCAAATGTACTGTTTAAAAACAGACATAGTTTTTATTGTCATGTTGTTATATCTTTATATATATAATTCTTGTGTGAGTGTGTATGTCACTGAACTTCTCTTTTGATGAAATTTTTCAAGGGGATCTGGGAATGGTTTAGATTCGCAATTGGACCCGGTAGGTGGCGCTGCGATCAAGTTCTGGAATTTTAAAGTTGGGCGGTACGAAGTTCGCTGGGTCAACTAGTGTTATATAAAATCATATTAGTTCATAATCATATGATTTTATATAATATGATTTTATATTATTTCATACTCATATTAAATGCTCGTAATATGTATGCTCATATCTAGCACAAAAGACTGAGTACACAAATAGAAAAGTTGCTTCTTTTATTGACATATTAATGGATACTCGTCATGTTAATAATATTTAAATTTTTCACAATTAATGTCATTTGAAAGACAGTTTAGACATAATGAAGTTTTATATCTTAGTCATTTATAGCGTCTAGAGATCAAAAAACCAGATAGCAATAAAATAAAACGTATTTTGTTTTTTTTCTCGTCTCAATTTGTGCTTTTATAATGAGGCCGTTTATAAAATTAATCTGTTTTCCACGCTACTATATTACGCGTACGTCTATGTTTTACCTAACAGTGTCAAGGTTATCGACTAGACCGAGCTACGGACAGGGGCCCATATTTTTTTCAGGCTTGACAGATTTTTAAGATAAGTATTCTATCTTAAAAATCTGCTGAAGATTGTAGAGGTTAATTTAAAACCAGTATTTTATTAGTTGCAGTTAAGATTGTGGATTAATCTTTTTGTTTCGTCGTTATTAAAAAAACAAATAATCCCGCGGACAAACGAACTTGTGTGGAATAAATATTTCGTTATTTTATTTTAATTTATACTGATATCAAAACCAACTAAACTCAAACAGGTTTGATTTGCAATTCTACAAAAATCTCAATAATTAAATATGATCGTTTTATAACATAACATAACAGCGCACTCTTCGGCAATAAATTGGTAATATTACTTCACTTTAATTGGGGCGTTGAGAAAAGACTATATGCAATAAATGCATCAACATACTTCCTAGACAATATCAGTTTGTGTTTAATGTGTTAAGTGGGCCAGGTAGTTAATGCGCAGTCTAGACACGTATTAGTAGACTCGATAGATGAGATTAGTAAAATCAATTATTTAGTTCTCACGAGCGACTGACGTTGCTTCTTACCTACGTCGTCAATCTACTCTCACAGCTATTTAGATATAATATTACATATATGTGTATGAGTGTATTAACTGTTAAAATGGTCGTTTTATTTTTAATGTCATATAAAAAAAGTCTTAATTTATTCGAACAGATGAAGGTCTTAAAAATATAATTAGTCTTTACTAATGTCTTGTTGTATGTTTCGAATTTTGTATGTATATAATTTAATAACTTTTTCACTGTCAAAAAGAAGGAGATAAAAGTACATGTAACACAAAAGTTAATTGTTCAATCAAAGCAAAGGCTGTTTATTTTGGGTACGGTTTCGTTTTTCCATGTTACAATACAATATCGTCTGCCTGCTGTCGTTACTAGCTATTGGTATGAATTTAGCCAAACTTTAGTACTTCCAAGATTACTACTATAGGTACTTGTAATAAGAGTGAAATGTACCTACATAAATAAATAAAATTGAAGTAACTGTTTGTGATTACAAATTAACAGCTCTTCACCAAATGCATTTGAAAGAATGTTTACTTACATCCGACATATATTCTTTCTTAAATTTTGTGTGTTCTGTTTTTCTGGCTATTTTGTGGAATGGCTGAACAAATTTTGACGGGACTTTCACTGGCAAATGAATGACCTAAGAAGTAACTTAGGACGCTTCTTAGACTAATTTGCGCGGTATCACCTAATGTTTGTAACCCATTTATAATAGGTAACATCGCAGGACCGAGCTAGTGCATGGCTAAATTAAAAACACCAATACGCTAATGCTACAATTACACAGAACGGTATATTTAAGAGACAAAATAGACAGGCTAGTAACTCAGATTTAGATTGTATTGACTCATCAGCTATTAATTATTCTTAGCATGATCATCAGACAGACGATAAAATATTGTAATAGGAAAAGATGGCGTCATTCCTTGATTCGGTATTATTTTATCCAATCTAGACCTTGAAAATGTAGTTGTACCTACTAGAGTAACAGTTATCAAATAATATAACAATTTTTTGCCTATTAGTAAGTTGGAACCAGCACATTTTACACGATTAAAATATTTTTAAAAGGGAATCAAAATGTATTTTTTTAATTGCCCTTTCTTGTATTTTTTAAATATTTAAGCCTTCAAAAACTAATTCCACTATCCCTGAGGGAAAGCATGAGTAGAATCGAAGACTGATGTTAGGCAGTGGTCACCATACTCATTATGAATGCAGACAATGCTGCATGGTGAGCTACAGTAAAGCGGTCTTCTGAAACATTTGACCTCCGGTCTCACATGCACCAACGTTAGACGACAGCTCCAATGCTGTCATCTAAGGTTAATCTCCTGAATGTGGGTAGTACCACCCCGAACAAGGCGGCCCAGTCGTTCTGCAATAAGTTCGTAAAACAAATTTTAATACTTTTATTTATTACATCGATGTAGGTTTCTTGTCGTTTTGATGATAGTTCTAAAATTGCAAATGCAAACAACGAGTACCTGTCCTTCAGGTGATTAAATAATAAACCTTTGAAAACAAGGTTTATAAGTTAATTCGTAAGAAATAAATCACACTTAATGTATTAACAATAAATAACCAATCCAATCTTTTGATTTTTAAGATCGTATTCGTTAAGGTTGTCAACTTTTGATTTATATTTCGAACGAGCTCTTGCCTGAGGCTCTAAGAGAATGGATATTGATCTACTTATCATGCAGTGTTCGCTTAAATTTAGGAATAGATAACATTTTTTTTAAATATGCACAAGGACTAAGACTTTGTTTCCAAAGTCTTCGTTGAAACATAACTAAGTCATTTTACGTGTACGGAAATCATCGCGTAATAGGTATTATATAACTTTAGCATAGCCTAGCATTTCGCTCAAGTTGCACTGGTCGCGTTAACTCCCTTATATACATAAGTGATGGAACGAAAAAACTTCAAAGTTAGAATTTCATTATGAAATAAGCTATGACACACTCTTATACGCGTACAGGCTGTAGCCCAGTAGTGCTCGCTCCCACGATGCACAGATAAGATTGCGAATGAGTGATGCGTACGACAATGTATAATAGATAAGCTGCACAAAATGAATCTGCTCTACATAATGACTCATTTATAGAGATAAGTGTCAATGGTAACTTAATTTCGTTTCGGAGAAATGATTAGTTGTTTCTGAAAACATGATGCTATCATTTCGTATCTTATAAATATAATATTAGATACACATAAATAAAACAATCTTTCCTTAATTAAACAACATTTTCATTACCTAGGTAGAAGTTTGACAACGGACTGAGTGACAAATCACTCATTGATAAGATTTGTCAAACTAGTATCGAAAGCGTTGATATGTTCTTTTTATATAAAAGACATGAAAATATTTATAAGGCGAATAGTTAAATAAAGTTGGTTCTTATTTCTGGGAACCTCAGGTCGATTTGTTTTTCAGTGCTTTAGTTTAATCAGGCTTATAGACAAAGTATTATACTTTTTTATGCTAAAATATGATAGCTGAAGGAGTTGTGACATACATTGGAAGTCACCACAATCGTAAAGTTACTGTAGTAACTTAAGCTTAAACTTAGCTTCATGAAAAAACTAGACCCAGAAACGTGATTCATATAGGGACTTATGATTTGAACTTAAATTAACTATTTTGGCATAATTTTAATTTTTCTTCAAATCTTCAACAAAGACTTGAAGAGCACATGGGACTGTCGACAAATTTCAAGGATTTTATGTTATTCTTTTAACAACCAACATTTATAGTTTTAAAATAAAATATTCTAATAATGTTTCAGGATTTGCTTCTCAGTTTTAAACTTATCCTATATGTATTATGTACCCCTTACAGTGCTAAAAGTGAAAGACTTAAGTATCAATTTCTTTATTCTATTTATAATAATATTCATACTTTTTTTTATATAGCCTACTAAAGTGACTCTAATGTGCCTGATGGAAAGCATAAGTAGAATCCAGAAGTAGGGTCACCATCATCATTGTGAATGCAGAAAATGCAGCATGGTGACTCTCACTATGGCGGCTTAGTCAGATGCGACAGTATTCTGTGTGAGGGTAGTACGAGCCGGCTCATTCATGCGTAAGCGTGGCTCTACTGCCTTTGCAAATAGTCGTTAGTTTATTGCATAATAACACTTTACCGTTTATTAACCCGATGAGGTGATGAAACACGGGTGTGGTATATCACATGTCATCATCCTTGATGAAAATAAGCAAGGAGTTTGCAACCGGCATATTTTAGCTGCTTTCTGACATAAACGCTAATTAATATGGTATTTATTTCTGATAGAATATATTAATGAATTGCAGTCCGATTCACACTAAATTGATGGCTATTTAGTTTTCAATCATTAGAAACAGAAAGTTGTGGTCTATAAAAATTCGGATCTAGATCTCTTCAAAATGATGAATATTAAATTAATTAATCGGTTTCACGATATAGCAACATGTTTACGCAACGCTGTTCCTATTTGGCTTGTTATTGACTACATATTTTACATCATTTACATAAAAGAAGAAGCCTAAATGTGTTTGAAATCGTTATCAAAGTTTCCATAATGTTTTTTTTAGAATTTTTTAATACATTTTGTGTTTATCAGCTTAAGTCTATATTCTTGAAATGTTTCTATCTATCCTTAGAACATTGGTGATAGCAGTAAGGTTGACACCTTTTCATTATACAGGTCGTCGACCAAAGGGGAGTCGCCATAGCGATAAAAACAATCTGTCATTTCTTGCGGGGGGCAATCTGCACACATACAAATTTTAGACTCACATTTACAAACAATCATCCGTCACTACGAACTCACACCTAACAATTAAAGTACAACATTCACAAATACAAACACACATTCTGTGTTATACACTGTATTGCATAGGCCCATGTGCGCTTATTCTTCGAGAGAGGAGAATGCCTGCGTATGGGTATGACTATTCCCTTCTGTGTTGCTCTATGCCTCTTCACTAAAAAATCCCAGTAAATCTATTGTTGTCTAAGAGAAAGGTTCATGCAGCATTGTAATAGTCAAAAAAAGGGTTAGCCAACACTATTTATTACGATGACGGAATCCACGAAAACGGCAATACACTTTACCTATTTCATTGACACAGACGTGACTATTCATTATTTGTTCATTACTGAGTACTAAAGTATTATGAGTACTTAAAGTTAGAAACAATCATCATTAAATCCGTATTCATTTGTAATTACGATTTGGCTACAACACTTTAATATAATTTCTGATAAGTGATTTGCAATGTATATCTGGGGCATGGTAGTGCCCCCGCCAAGTCCAGCAAAAAAGAGGCACGGCCGTACCATCTTTTTTTCGAAGCAATTTAGACCATTTTCGACCTTTTAACTTCGTTGTGCATAAACCAAGAAGCTTGAATTTTCAGTAACTAAGCAAGCTTTACATAAAGGCACTATATTTCAAATTGCATTTAATTACTAGTCAAAGTTTCGAACCAAAGACAAAATATATATTTTGTAATTTCCTTTCAGTTTTCTAGATACTAGATAACTTTGTAATCGGTCGGATTTACCATAGAAGCTGAAAAAGCTGAAGCTTGGGGCAGCAAAATTAGGGGGGCGGCAAATTGGCCCAAAAAAATTTTGGTACAGAAAAAAAGTGAAGCTGAGGACCCACAACTGTTGTAATTTTTTAAAAAGTCTAACATTAGGAATATAAATCCTGTGTCGCAGGGGTCTTTACAAATCAAATCAAACTATTTTATTTCAAATAAACCATACAACGGCACTTTTGAAACGTCAAGTAGTCAGTCAGTAGTCAGTCGTGAAGCTAATTGTCTGTTCCAATGCGTAGATCCTATGGAGAAGAACAGACAAGAAACTCCATGGACACTCTTTTCCAACATTGTTTTTACAATATATGGTTACATTGTTTAAGGCATTTCATTAAATGTGAGGACAATGTAAGGATGCTGATATTTACACGGGTAGTGTCCAAAAAATAATTAAACAATGAATAGAAGTTGTGAGACGACCAGCCCCGACTGGCTGCGCCCGTATCACGAGCATGACCTATGCACCAGCCATCGTCCAGTTCAACCGAAGCCGAACGACCCGCTACACACGCCACGGCCAGCATTATTTTTGAGCGAGCATGACATACTCACAACCACCAGTCAACAAACAAACTTATGCTGTTGGTGACTACAAAGTGCTCACATGTACAATTCAAAATGTTCGCGGTTATACAATAATAAAACCATTTATAAATTATGCTACTCTCTAAGAGTGCGATAAATATTTGGAACATGTCAATAAAAAGTAACTTATTAAGCAATAATGTTAATATAAAAAAAATTAAATGTCAAACAACAAGATACAATTAAAATATCAATAATACATGTCAGAAATATGGTTATCCAATGTCAAAAAAAAGGAAAAATATAAGAATGTCAATCAATAAGAAAAAAATAACATATGTCAGAAATACAAACTAACTTCTAAATAATTTGAGAATTAATCAAGTGGTTGTGGAGCAGGACCAGCATTAAGCCAAGCATTCTTGTCGGCAATGTAATCTTTAAATTTGTACTAAGCTTGCTTACATAGTGCTCGACAACAACAAAGACTCAGAACAACAATTTATGAATCACAAAGTGTTTTCCCAAGTAGGATTTAAGCCCACGACACTTGGCGCAGTAGCAGGCAGCGTGGTGACCACTTAAAACAGTTTTTTTGGACGTCTGGACACCTTCAGGTTTTTTCGCTTGCGCTGTATATGGAAGTTGCCCCATGGGCATCCAACAGGTCGGGGCCCACCCCGCATAGGAGCTGGACGATGAGGGCAGATAGCACCCTCACAAATAGCTTATCCACCTCGACCTTTAACACGATGGACCAATAGACCGTTACCGAATCGGCAGACAGTTCCTACTTCTGGAGTAGGACCAGCTTTCCACTCTTCCAGCTCTCAGGGAGTAAAGGAGGAGGAATAAAAAAAAGTTTGAAATGGCTCTGTATTCTAAATTCAAATTAATTTTGTTTTAAAACCATGACATTCTATTCACAAACCCAGTCTTTTGTTTTTTGATTAGCGTTGAATTTTCATTACATTTGAACATTTTTAGTCATAATGAATACTTTAAAAATTCGTGTAATTATGGAATATGAGTTTCGTCGTGGCGCCAACGCGACACAAACGGCACGAACATCAAATGCGTTTACGGAGAGAACTGTACAAACGAACGCACAACCTGTTATTGGTTTTCCCGGTTCCGTTCTGGAAATTTTGACTTGAAAAATGAAGCTCGCGGTCGTCCGGAGACTTTGGTTAACAATAATGAATTAAAGGCGATTGTAGAAGCTGACGAAAATCAATCTACAACTGAGCTAGCAGCAGCTTTTAATGTAAGCATCACAGCAATATTGATCCATTTGCGACAAATTGGCAAGGTAAAAAAGCTTGATAGATGGGTGCCTCACGACGAATGCGTTGGCAAAGATGCGTCGATTGCATGGGTGATTACTTCGAATAACAGAAATAAAAAAGTTTGAAAAAATAAGTACTTTCACATAATGCATACAAAACGGCAATTTATTATTATTATTATTTATAGACAGGCAGCCAGTTGAAACAACTGATATAAGCCTGCATCTTGATAGATTCCAATCAGTGTTTCCCGTTCAATTTAAGCAAGTAAGTGTCCAGTCGATTTTTAAATTGGTTTAAGTTTTGGGCAGAAATAACTTCATCTGGCAGCTGGTTCCAAGCTCTGACCACGCGGTTGCTCAAAAAGTGTTTGTGAGGATTGTTGTTCGAGAAGCTGGTACAAAGTTTAAGTTTGTGACCTCTCAGATGAGTATTGTCACTTCGTGTGAATATTTTGTCCAATTCCTGGAGGTCATAATGCCCTTTTAAGATATTTCATAGGTTTTTTAAGATATTTAATTTTACTGCGTTACTTGACACTGCTGTATTTGTTAGTAAGAATGCAGCAGTATCAAGTTCAAATTGTATATTTTATAAATCATTCACTGCAAAGTCACCAAGTTAGTTTCACAGTGCTATTTAGTACATTGTAATTCCCTCGATATAGTATAGAATTCAGAAATAATAATATTAATATATCTCTTTATTGTACATCAGAATAATAACATACAACGTTAGCTTATACTAGGAGGTACAAGTGGCAGCTTTATCGCCCGACAGCAATCTCTTTCTGGCAACCATGGGATGGAAAGAAAGACATGGAAAGTATATGGTAGTTCCTGGTATGTTAAATCTGAACTTATTATTAATTGGAAAAGTTATGTGCTTTTCTTATGAGAAAGGCTTTAATCAGTACTAGTGCAAATTTTGTTCATGTTCTGACGTAACTCAGTGTGTCTTTCCTTCTCATCTTTTTATTCCATTAATAGGCTTGTTACTCTAATCATTACAGTCTGTTAAGCAGAGGGTGTGTTGTAATTTTTAGCCAAGAACAAAATATTGTTAAATAAGCTCGACTATTCATTTTATATCAGTGTATAATTTATATAAAATATTAATATTTTCAGTAATATTTAGTCGTGAAAGTGATTGAATTTTTTTTATTTTCTTCATTACTTTCACTATCTAGTAAGTTGCAAATACTGAGAAATTATGCTTTTCAACACAATTCATAAACGGATTTTTATATTCTTGATCGATTATATTCTATGATCAACATTAATTAATTAATCCACTCTTAGGATATAATTCATTACATTTCTGGTTGAACAATATAAATATTTTATTAAATTGCAAAAATATTTTTCACTTTTTGTTTCTCTTAAGAAATGTACGTGTTGTAAACATGAAACTGCATAAATATGAATTTATTTATGATATTTTAGACTTTCAAGAAAGGTGTTTTTAATCTCGTAAATTCCCAAGGTGCGGATTGTTGCAGGTGGCCTATACCTACTGTTCAGTGGAGTTATAATCTGGGATAAGTATTTTATATTACGTACACCAACATGCACGAAGACATAGCCTCGAACATAATAGTATGTAGCCTTCATACCATAATCGTATGAAGGCTACATACTATTCACTATACATTATACACCAACATGCACGAAGACAGAGCCCCGAACATAATAGTTTGTAGCCTTCACACCATAATGGTATGAAGCCTTCATACCATAATATAAAAAAAGTAAGCCTATATCATAAATATGCATAAGCTTATAAGGTAGCTTTCTATTGATGAAATAATTTTAATAAGCGTTAAAACCTAAAGTAAAACATGAAAGTCACATTAGCATTAACCATTTTTACTCTACTTTGATTTTTATGGAAAAAAACTACGATCTTATTATATAATGTTTTTACATCTATTATTAAATTAACAATTTTTAAAAATATTTTATAAAATATTTATCTATTTTACAATATTACGAGTGTTGTTGTTTGAATTTCTGAGATATGTTATAGCCATTTGTTTTGCATAAATCTATAATTGAGGACACGTGGTTGTCTTATACATAACGAATGAAGTGAAATGTTCACACGCCTCTGAACACAACCGATGCTTCTCTCACTTTCGGTCATTAGCCTTCAAATTATGACTACTATGCAATATTGCAATATAATTCATACAGGTTCATATAGATTATTTTAGGGGAGATCAAATAAGCATAGTCGAACGGATCAACGTAGAGACAAAAGGCAGGATAGGATAGTTACTTATAATTGGTAACTGACAAATGAAAATGGGTTTGCGACACAACTCAGTTAGAACATGAAAGTCCCTCGAAGTCGGTATCTGCGTCAGTCAGATGGGTTCGTTTAAGAATTTTCGAATTTGAATTTTAGTTCTATCACAAAATTTAGTTTAGAAATAGGATACGTTAGCTGTAAATTGATTTTACGAGAGGTTAAATTAAATAATGATTTCAATTTACTTTTAAATTAGACATTCTTTACCATCAAATTAAGGTGGCTATTTACCAGTTGATGAAAATAAAACATTGGGTTATAACAATTTTTTTTAGGGTTTCGTAGTTCATGTCTCGGAACCCTTATAGATTCGTCATGCCCGTCAGTCTGTCCGTCCTCAACTTACCGCCCAAATGGTTGGTGCTAGAAAGATGAAACATGATATTTTGCATAAATATGTGTTGTAATTACATCGATAAACTGCCACAACAAAATTTCGAAAAATATGTTTATTTGGGGTTAAACCATTCCCACTTTAAAGTAAAGTGAGGATGGTTTTTTTTCTCTCGTCTACCCCATCGTGTAGGATATAATTAAATAGCCCTTTTAAAAATATTGCGAGGTTGCTAAAATTCCCTTGGAAAACTTCGCACAAAAATAATTAATTAAAAAGTAAACGTAATAATTATCTAATGGACATGATTTTAAATCCACCTACCATTATGAGTGACTACGGAACTCTATTTTGTGTGTGGCCTGGCATGCACTCAACCAATTTTTAGGGTTCCGAAGATTCGTCAAGTCTGTCTGTCTGTCCGTCCGTATGTCACAGCCAATTATTTCCGAAACTATAAGAGCTATACTGTTGAAATTTGGTCAGTCGATGTATTCTGTGAACCGCATTAAGATTTTCACATAAAAATAGAAAAAAACAATACATTTTGGGGGTCCCCATACTTGGACTTTAACTTGAACTGAAACTCAAAAAAATTTTTTTCTTCAAACCTATACCTACATGTGGGGTATCTATGGATAGGTATTCAAAAATGATATTGAGGTTTCTAATTTCATTTTTTTCTAAACTGAATAGTTTGAGCGAGACACACTTCCAAAGTGGAAAAATGTGTCCCCCCCCTCTAACTTCTAAAATAAGAGAGTGATAAAACTAAAAAGAATATATGTTGTACATTACCATGCAAACTACGAACGAAAATTGGTTTGAACGAGATCTAGTGAGTAGTTTTTTCTAATACGTCATAAATCGTGACACGCAATTTACCTTTCATCCAATCAAAACACTATTATTAAAACATCGATGAAAGTTACAACGAACTACAAGAAATTTTATATGATGTACTTGCTGATACGGAACCCTTCATGGGCGAGTCCGACTCACACTTGGCCGCTTTTATTTGTTTATGAGTTTATTACCCCGGATACCACCTACTGGTGGCTTTACACCGCACGCCGTCTCAGGTACTAGAAGCCGGGGGAAACCAGGGAAACACCGACGCGCCTCGACGTCGACCCTCCTACCTACGGCTTGCAGATAACTCCTCATGACTGAAAACAGTTAGTCCCCTATCTTTTAGTTGAACGATTTGTAAAGTAATCAACCTTTAACCTAAAGACAATTAAATGTCAATTCATCTTCTTCGGTAAAATCCCTTCTCCTAAAACATTAGGAAATAATACATTTTGAAAATAAAATATTTTTACTGAAATTATATCTTTAGCAGTAGATTATTAAAAGCTTTTGATGATGACGTCGTGATGCTATGTATTTACAAATGAATAAACATGTGCAATCTAGTTGATGTTAGTGTAGTGTGTGAGTTTCTTAATCTATTTTTTTTTCTTTCAACTTTTTTATTTCATACAAAATTATTTATCGCACCATGTTTTTAAACATTGTAAGCAACTCATACGGTAACGTTCAATAACAACCATAAAATTCACACTTAATTGAATATTTATACAATACGGAAAACAATATCTAGAACGTTTGTTGGTAATATTTTTCATGTAAAATGAAACCAATAACAAGTGTATAAAAATAGTATCGAGTTGAAACACGACTTTACGACTTTGGTGTAGAATAAAACTCAACTGATAGGAGATCGTTGTCCGTTTTATGAAAATGATAAGCTTTAATCCTCCGTGTGTAAATGATGTACTTGGCAGAGAATATATACGTGGGTGCAGTGCAATGTTAAACTCGTTTCAGTGATGATGCAAATTTGGCCGAGAAATCGTCTCGTAGCACACTTTCATAACAATCCGGTGATTGATTACATAAATTTGAATTCTGACGCTGTAACAAAAAATTTAATTCATCGCGTCTTCGGATATAACACGCCTTGAGCGACTGATAAATTACCGAAATGATGATTAAACGACTATTGCATATGTTCTCACTGCATATGACTACTGATTCCTATCGTAATATTTAATTATGAATATTGCGGTTCTATGTGGTTTCAATTATAAAAATACGAATTCCAACATTTTATATAAGCGTTTTAAAAGTGAATGATTCGAGAAGCATGCACCGTAAAACATTCACAGGACATCGCAAATTAGTGAGAAGCGGTGAAGCGAAACACATGGCAACAAAGGATCCCATATTTTGGGTTTATTATCATAATTAACTGTGTATAAAACCACCTCCAAATTATTTTAATGCTTATTAAGCACGTGTGCTCAAGTGGAGCATGAGTTTCGTTTTTGCCGCTTGTTCCGAATGCAATTATCGCCATTGATACTGTGGTTTGTCTATACCGCACTGTGAAAAGCTAACAGGTGCAAACTATCCTGATTCCATCGAAAATAAACATTTCCCATGACTTTATAATTTTACTCGTATAACATTATTAGCGATGCAATTTTGGTATATTTAATAGTTACAATTGAGTCTTCGTGTATTATTTTATAGTTGTAGAGTTTTAATGTAGTTTACGTAATTGTATTTGGAAAGTAATTTATTCTGTATAATTTTGTTATCCTTGTTCTAATTTATATTTTGATGAAAAACTTAGTACCTAAATAGATTTTGAATGCGGCTCTGCCTACATGTATCTCAGTTATCGCTTTAAAGAGTAGCCTAACTCCTTCCTTAAGAATTAAAGCAGTGCAGTCATTTAATCGTGAACGCGTCACGTACAGACAGACAAAGTTACTTTCGGTTATAATTTTAGTTATAATATGAGTGTGAATAATTGCTTGCACTGACTGAATGATTCATCAACGCAGAGATTCCTAAACTGCTGGGGCTACAATCTGAAATATAATAATAACCACACTCTTTTACTAGTCTTTATTAAGTTTGTAAAAATGTTTATAAGGGATTAGCGTAAACCAAGATTGGTGTGCGTGAAGTGGACTCAATTACTTTTAATAAGAATATTCCACCTGTCAGGATATTAAAAGTTTTCGATGTATTCTATTCCTCTGACAGGTGAAGTATGCTTATAACCTTGAAAAGGTAATTGTAAATCATAACTTGAACTAAATAAGACTGCAATGTTTTAGACGATCATTATTATAATTATCAAACATGGTTATCACCAATGATCAATTCGAGGGTTATCAGGACCACTTCTATCTAGAAGTTGTTCTGTTGTTGACCTAGCTCATGGCATTCCCGACGGCTATAATGGGCAATTCTAAAATATGTAAAGTATCTTTAAATGTATTATTTTCTTTGTCGGTATATATTCATTTTGAATAAAACTTTCGAAAGAGGTGATTGAGAGGCCATGAATATGCGTCGTAAAATTTTATTTATGTTGCATTACATAAATAAAATGTTGTTAAAGCTTGAAATTGTGTTAAAACTTGAAAATCTTGAAATTCTGTGAATCGGGGTTAAAGCTATTGGTTGATATAATACAGTACGTATATAGTTGCTAACGTTGGTCTAACTTAACGACGGAAAACGATGGAGTTATTAACTAACTGCAATTTTGTTGATTACCTGAATAATTTTAACAGTAAGGAAGACTTATCGACATAGTTTGTTATTATCATATTAATTCTAAACATTCAATCTACCACAAAGAGCGACAATACACGGCTGGAGAAACTTTAATTATAAAGCCTGGATGAATATTAAAATTATATTGAAGCGTAATTTATTCTATTAAAACAAATGAATCAAAACTATGTGTACAAGTCTTCAGTGAGCTTATAAATTTAATAATATATACATTTAACATGTGCTTACCGGTTACAACAGTTTAGATCTTTATCTGCAGACGCTAGTCAATGCTGGTTCAGCTCAATACAATGAGTACATAATATAAAAAACAATTCAATTTATTCTTTAGTTTTATGTAAAAGTATCATAAAATTTCAATTTCCAATTTAATAACTTTTAAACAGTCAGGTTTAAATTATCAAGTACAAAGTAATACGCTGTTGTCAGGATATTGAACCTAAATAGCCGTTACTGAACAGAGTACTAACCAACTTTAACTTTAATTCATTGTCTCGTTATCTAGTGGTATAAAAATTTGTGATATATAATTATTTTATATATTAAATATATTATATACTAGCTGACCCGGCGAACTTCGTACCGCCTTAGAATATTAATTCTTATTAAAGTATTGTGTTTAGTTATTAACTGATAGTGACAAATCGACAGCAGCGCAAAATAACGGGCCCTGGCCGGTAACGCCACAATCACTTTGTACCTGCATTTTAAATCTGTAATATCTTCAAAAATATTAATTTGAATTTGATACTGTAAAGGGCCATATTAATCTATATTAAATACACAATGTATTTAAGGTACTTAATTGGATAGGGATTAATACTGTATTGCTTAAAATCGCTTCATAAATAAGCCATTATTTTTCGTATAAAGAAGAAATAAAAAATGGTTATTGTGAATGGATAATTCACAATAACCATTTTTTATTTCTTAGAATTTATATTTATTATTATTTATTTCTAAGAGATAGATAGAATATACCATGGCGGACTTTTTTGTAGACCTTTTTAAGGTGTACAATGCTGTAGTACATTGTTTTGATCCATCTCGTAGGATACAGCCAGCGTTTGCAATGTAAGCGTAAAGCAGGCACCACACTTCGTTATTCGCTATTCGTTATTTGTCTACGCCGTATTCGCCCGAATATTTGTTAAGCGCGCAAATAACAAACACGCCACCACACTTCGTACTGGTATATCAAATAGGGCAAATATGTGTGTTGTAGAGATGTGTCATTGTCATTTTTATGGTGAACAAAACGAAACCATACGAACGAACGAAACATATTCTTTTAATTTCCTTTTTATTTTATTAAATTCACAGAAACAATACTTAAATGAAGTCTAATTATTTTGATCATATAATAAACTAATTTAATCGTTTAATCGATTTATTCTATTTCAAAAACTGTTTTATAGTCTATGGTTGTTAGTTATGCACATGGCATTGTCATTTTTAATGGTCAATGAACGAACGAAACATATTATTTTAATTTCCTTATTATTTTATTAAATTGACAGAAACAATACTTAAATGAAGTCAAATTATTTTGATCATATGATAGGTTATTTTAATCGTTTAATTGATTTATCTATTTCAAAAACTGTTTTATAGTCTATGGTTGTTAGTTATGCACAGGGCACTTCACTACCCGTCCGAAGTGTGGGCAGTCGATGCGTGTATTCGCCTTATTCGTGTCCTTTGAAGTGTGTCAAAAAACCGACAAGTCGACGTATATGCGATTCGCTATTCGAAGCGTACGAATAAAGCGAATATTGGCGAATATACTCTCCACACTTCACCGTATGCGCGCGAATAACCCGCATAACGAATAGCGAATAGCGAAGTGTGGTGCCTGCTTAAAAATGGGTTTATTTACGACATGTTTATTATGCATGTGTTATACATAAAAACCTTCCTCTTTAATCACTCTATCTGTTAAAAAAAACGTAGTTTTAAAGATTTAAGGATACATAAGGACAGAGAAAGAGACTTTGTTTTATACTATGTAGTGATTATGATAAATAGAATAGAATAGAATAGAATATACTTTATTGCACGCCAAATACAGTTTTTTTACAGTTAAAAGTTTTTTTACTAGATATGTACAATGGGCGGCCTTATTACTAAAAGCAATCTCTTCCAGGCAACTACTACTAAATAAACTACAGAAGCAAAGAAAATGTAATTATATTTTCTACAAAGTCTGCACTGGTGTGTTGTAGTTAGTTTATTTGTTTTACAATATACCACTGGAATTATTAAATATTTTCCATGAAAGTTTAAAAAGTGGCCGAAAGTTTGGCAAGGGACAACCATTTGGTGATGAACGATTATATCCGTATTATCAACAGATAGTAAATAATAAATATTTATCTATCCCTTAAATTAATCAATGGTTTAAAGCATTTGGCATTGAAGAACTCAACACCAAGGGTAGGTAAGTACGTATGTAAGTAGGTATGTAGATATTACTTACGTATTTACGCAAAGTTAATTAAATCCTAGTTCTCACATTATTTACTCGAAGCTTTTGTAATGATGTTGTCGTTGTAAATTCTATATTTTATAGTTTGGAATTGACGAGTATACGAGATGCAAGATTGGCGTGTTCATTAGCATTGGCACGAATAACGCTATCGACACAAATAAGCAATGTGCAGACGGCAATCGCGCTTACACCTTAAGGCGCAGTTTAAGTTTTTGCTTTATAGATTTTATAACTCTTAGATGTCTTATCAGACAGCTTAACCAGGTTATCAAAACCAATAGCTAGACTGTGGGAATACAATCATACTTGTTTAATGTTTTTTGGACGAAATTGACCATCCGACAATAATGTAACAAGTCGTGACGGTGGATTCTTTATCTATCTTCTAGAACCCTTAGTGTAAAAGTTACTGCATATTATACTATAAAACATCAGAACTCAGAACACCGCTATTCAATAATTATTACGTTTGTCTGTTTTTTACTGAAATCTAAACCTCCTCTCCAAGAGGGAGGTTCCCTAAATTTTTCCTACATGCCTTTTACCTTTAGCCAGCCAGGGCAGTAATTTTAAATTTACGGGTAAAACGACGTGGTTACATTTCTGTTTACTGTTTCAAAGCAATACAAAGAGCACATGTGTCTTTATTTCTAAGAGATGGTTTATTTCTAATATAATTATAGTTGGCTTTGTTATCAGTAATATTAATTGTTCACAGTGACAAAGGCCCAGCAGGTGCTACCTAGTTAAACGTAGAACATCAAAGGTCACGATCGTATTAATTCCTGTGACTTAATAATGTTTATCATTACGTCTTAATAATAGTATTACCAACAGTATTTTAGCAGATAGTTTTATTTTTCGATGTACATAAAAACGAATAAATATATATTTGTGCATAAGATTATTCTTATCTTGTTACAGTGAATCTATAAGTGCGACTCATGGTACTTGTTTTTGTCAATTAAACGACTGCCATTTAATACATATATTAGAATATGTTTTGTTAGTTATTGTTAATTAAATCTATTATTTCAATAATGTGAAATTGTGGCAATAGGATGAAATTGAGTTTATATTATAAGGCACAAAATTACCAAGGTTGCGAATTTCAAAATCGGTTTTATGACAAAAAAAATTGCAAGCTATAATGATGACTATTAGTTTACACTGTTGCATAATTTGTATATTTTTAAACCTTGACAGGGCAGCGCACAGAATTCTTTATTTTTTTAGTAATATTGCTTAGTAGTAAATATCTTATAGAAAACCATCAATTCGGGAACGTTTTTCTAAGTTTCATAAAATCCACAAAAACCAAACAAAGCACATAATTTAAGCTTTGTTTAATAACATGGGTATATTATGTATCTATTTTAAATAAACAATAATGAAAACAATACATTCTAAATTTTCTACAAGCAAAATACGTCAAAAAATTAAAGAAGTTGCTCTTATTGCGCATACAATTTAAGAAATTTCAAAATATTTAAAACTCTTATAATCGAATTAACGTTACATGTACAGAATAAAAGTTCTGTAATGTAAATAATATATATTTAAATTGAAATACCTCCATTTATACGTATTTTATTGAAATATTGTAATGTTCCTGGTAATGATCAACCGTTCCCGGAATGACAAAAAATTTAAATAACTAAGTTATTTATTTATATTACCATATTGTTCACACTTAAGAAAAACTACTCTTACTATTAATAAATTTTTATTATAATTTAGCTTTAACATCTTCATAAATCAGTCTAGTTAAACTTCTATACTCATATTATATCTTTTATACGTTTTAGTCATTTTTTACAATTTGAGTCTTTTGACCTTAAATCACAGTCTACTTCACTAAACTTCTACACATAATACAAAAAATACAAAAGTATGTAACGTAAGAAAATCAACAATAAATTCTGTCACGAATAACAAGTTAACTAAAAAAATATTAAAAATACAAAACAAAACTTATTATTTTTCGTAAACATCAATATCATTAACAAAATAATAATATTCTTGACTTTTTTCTTTCTTCAGCATTGGTGTTGGAATAATACTGATTATTTGCTCAAAATCAATATATGATATATCCTTTGATTCCAGCTTAAATTTTCTAATATTGTTACGCACAGATCTCAAAAAGGTTACTAAGATTTCGCCATAATCGTCATCGACACATGTCTAGCAGGTAGCAAATTCGTATCCATATAATTGTATTAAAACGTCTAGTCCTTTTTGCCAGTACACTTTTGTGATGTCCATTATACCTGGAATAGCATCCAAAGACTTTGGTTCTCTGCCTTTTTTTTCTATAATATTCTGTGTCCTTAGCCCGTTTAATTTCTGCTCTTCTTTATCTTTGGCGCAAATAAGCTGCACTATCCTTTTTAAGCTTTTTTTGATATATTTTTTTCTTTATCAGGATTCTCCATTATGCTGTAATTATAAAGAAACAAAATTCTAAAATAAATATACTAAAAAATTGTAAATTATTCGCCCTTAAAAATAATAATCATCATTCCGAGAACGCAACAGTCATTTCGGGAACGTGCCATCATGTCCGGGAACGTTTCCGAAATGACCGTTCACGAAATGACGATTTCTAATAAGCGCGCGCTTTGATTAGACGGCGGCCATCTTAAACCGCTGTGGGTTTGTCAATAGGAAAATATTTGAGGTTACTTTGTTATTTAGTGTCGTAAAAAAAATTTTTTAATAATTAAATGTAATAATTACGTTCACGAATTGACGGACTATTGATGTACGCTTTACGAATAATGAATTGAAAGGTACTTACCATTTATATTTATTTAATTTGACGATATATACTCTGACAGCCTGCTTTGTTATTGTTCTCTTCCTCGACTGACGTTAGACACCGAATGGGTACGTTCACTTAAAATTATTTTTGATCGATTATCGATACGTTCATTGAAATGACTTGTGCGGTATCGTACAAAATATATTTGACATTTTTATAGTTAAAAATAAATAATCTTTTAGTATCCTTTCTAAAACGAAATTTTGTATAAAAAATACGGTGTATTAAGTAATGAAATGTGTTAATTACCTTAAATTTTTAGATTATATTTTGAACTTGTTGCTGAAGATTGTACATTAGGACGCGTTCCCGAAATGATTTTCCATGCATGTATATTGATTTTATTTAAAATTGACTTTATTAATTAGTTATATTGTTTAATGTACACACAAAACAGGTTAGTTGAAGTAATTTATGAATATTTTTTTCTCAATTAAGTCAAGATTTAAGACATTAAATTGCTAGCAAAGCCAATTCTGCACCTCGGTGATTTTGAGCCATAAATCCTTTAGATAGATAGATAGTTGAACATATTTTTATTTATTTTTTATAATAATTAAGGCCTACCAAAGTGACTACTCGGCCCGATGGAAAGCATGACTATAATCGAATAACAGTAGGGGTCACCATCCTCATTTTAAGGCTAGGCAATACAGCATTCTGACCCGCACAATCAAAATGGTATCATGGTACCATCCAATACCATGACGGCCTGCTCAGATGTTTCTGCATCATCCTCCCGGCTTCCGGAGACCGGGAGAACGATGCAGAACGTTTGGTCCTCCGGTTGATAATGATGATGAAGAACGATGATAAGATATAGTGCTTCATATTTTTTTTAATAACAATAACTATTTATTAACTGTCTACACATTTGACATCAAAGACTTTTTTATATATATACTAGTTGACCCAGCGAACTTCGTACCGCCCAACTTTAAAATTCCAGAACTTGATCGCAGCGCCACCTACCGGGTCCAATTGCGAATCTAAACCATTCCCAGATCCCCTTGAACACACACAAAAAATTTCATCAAAATCGGTCCAGTCGTTTGAGAGAAGTTCAGTGACATACACACTCACAGAAGAATTATATATATAAAGATTTATTATTATTACATATATTATGATATTTATATATAACTATTATTTACATAGTAATATCTAAGCTGCTTAAGTAGTTCATGTTACTAGGCGGTTCAGGACATGCAAAAATCGCGGTCAATGGCTCCAAGAAATACTGATCTTATTATTTGAGAGTACCTACTCCCTGTCAAAGTTGAGTGTGAAACGTAGATCTCACAATATGTGCTATTTTTAAGATAATCTTAAAAAGCCTGCAAGTGAGTTAATCCATGAATAATCCTAATTGAAACTTAGTAAATAATTTACTAATTTTTTTAACATAATGATTTCCTGTAAAAATATTTCCATTCAAAATGAAGAGAGTGCCAAAGTTGCTGCATACTCAGCAAGGAACGATATCATAATTTCTTAAGTTTTACAGAGGCGAGATGAATATAAAAGGGGCCAAGTGCGAGTCGGACTCGCCCATGAAGGGTTCCGTATCAGCAAGTAACATCATATAAAAGTTCTTGTAGTTCGTTGTAACTTTCATCGATGTTTTTATACTAGTGTATTGATTGGATGAAAGGTAAATTGCGTGTAACGATTTATGACGTATTAAAAAAAAACTACTCACTAGATCTCGTTCAAACCAATTTTCGTTGGTAGTTTGCATAGTAATGTACAACATATATTTTTTTTAGTTTTATCACTCTCTTATTTTAGAAGTTAGAGGGGGGGGGGGACACATTTTTCCACTTTGGAAGTGTCTCTCGCGCAAACTATTCAGTTTAGAAAAAAATGATATTAGAAACCTCAACATCATTTTTGAACACCTATCCATAGATACCCGACACGTATAGGTTTGATGAAAAAAAAAATTTTGAGTTTCAGTTCCAAGTGTGAGGACCCCCAAAATGTATTGTTTTTTTTTCTATTTTTATGTAAAAATCTTAATGCGGTTCACAGAATACATCGACTGACCAAATTTCAACTGTATAGCTCTCATAGTTTCGGTAATAATTGGCTGTGACATACGGACGGACAGACAGACAGACAGACAGACAGACAGACAGACTTGACGAATCTATAAGGGTTCCGTTTTTGCCATTTGGCTACGGAACCCTAAAAACCCGCTGTACCCTATCTCCGCCTCGTAAGTATTTTGTGTCGATATTGTTAATAAATATTATAAAATTTACAGGGAAATTCAATTCAATATACATTTAAACATTTTATTGATATAATTATTTTAAATTCTTATTGCACACATGAGAAAATACTACTTACGTGAACCAATTTACAACATTGTTCAGAATATAGTTATTGACTAAGATTTATCAACCGAATAAAAAACTATTTGATTTTCATTACCTTTACCTTTGGGAAAATAAAAAAAAACTCTCCTCTCTTCTCTTCGCTTAGATCCTTGATTTTAAGGCTTAGATAATGTAGTCTTTAATCGCGCCGTCGTTGCACTTGTCGGCTTTTGTCAAAGGAATAACGACATGATATTATGAAGGAAGCTTAGCCTTCGGCGTACACCTGTATGCGAGTTTTCTTATACCGGATCTAGCACTATGCAAGATACGGTATAAGAAATAAATTTCAAACCCTCATCTGTTATTTACTTGTGAAAGAAAATTATTGTAGATAATATTCAAACCTCCTTTTAAAGGAGAGGCCTATGTCCAGCAGTGGACTGTTAAAGGCTGTTGATGATGATGATGATGAATATTCACATTGGAAATAAAAAATCAATTAAATTGCGTAGGTACATATTGATGGATAACTTAAACCACAACTGCATGCACGTGTACTGACACTATATAAGCGAATAGGAATTTACTATATTCGTAGCTACGAGTATAAAAAATTCCCATTCGCTTATATTTTGTATAATAGGTACATCTTTGAAAATATTTTGGTATCTGGGTAAAATTTAATAACTGAACAGTTAGTAATATATATATATATATATTTAATTAATTTTAACTACACTAGGACATGATCTTATGTATAATAACTTGTAACATTTAAATGAACTGTAGGTTTTATGAGTAAATATTTAAATACATATGTGTTCGAGCCGCTACTTATAAGTTTGATACTATCTTATTCCTCAACTTACCTACTTTGTTGTGTGGATTAATTTATTTTTTATTTTAGTTTACAGAGATTATTTAATTTTCATTTCCTAGCAACAAAATATATGTAATTATAGTTAATAAAGATGTTATTTAACTACTTTACTTATCTCGAGTGCATCTTTTTTAAGAGATTCGTCAGGTCGTGTAATCTACGAGTATACTATACAACTAATGATATTATAAAACTGAAAAGTTTATTTGAGGAATAAAGTAATCCGCATTCTTAATCCGTCACCAAATGGAAATAAAATTTTTTTCACTCTTCCAATAAACACTTAAGTAGAGACCGTTGGAGCTCAGATGGTACAGGTTATTATATAATTGTTTCTTAATTGTCGCGTAACTTCTGAATGTTTTGATCAATTGGGGTCAAGTTACCACAACATATTCTTGCCATAGGTTCACAGCTATTATACTAATGCTTAAAGAAACGGAGCAATGGATTTAAGTACCGTTAGTATTTTATATAACCACAATATACACATATTATATAACTATATTAAAAACACCGTTTCGTAATTTCAAAGTTGATAAAGAACTACGCTATTAAATATAGTCCATTATAATTGGTGCTATAAATAATATCGTGGTGATAGATGGAATACGGACCAATGCGAAGGCGGGAGCACGCGCAACCTAGTCATGATCGAGCGATTCCAAATGATCTTATGAGCATGTACAGTCAACATAGTAAGTATTTGAAACTTATTTTACTTACCAATGTCTTTAGTAAAGGTACTTCATATGTATGTATATACATACGAAAATTATATACATTATACTTCAATTGATATGAAATAGTTGGATATATCCTACAAATACATACGTGCTAAAACAAAATAAAAAATCAAGGATTAATTGTTTATTACAAAGTGTTCTCTGATTTTAGTAATGAATACTTTCTAATTGTAATAGTAAAATACTACTCCACAATAACGACGTTCTAAAGTGATATAGAAATCGTAAGCATACTTTGTAATATTATTTCAATTCAACGCCATCCACTTCTGAACGTACTCGTAGGTCTCACCCACGGAGCGCCATTATTAAACAACTATTAAATTAGTGTTAATATTAAATTACATAGAGGATAAAATTGTTTTCTAATCTTCTTGTAATAAATAGGTATTATAATTATATGTGTGTTATTATCGAATAATTAAAGGCGTCAAACTTGAGCAACAGCTCAGTGATGACGCTCGTCCATAAAGCGTTGTGAAACATGCCTGAGGGCGCTCGGGGCCTGTCGTAAATAATTGGAAGCGCACTGTTTGTACTAATGCACTATCTAAACATATAATACCTCTTTTTGAATTGAGCTATAAATTAGTTTCGAACAGGGAATATTTCGCAGAGGCCCGGTTCGAACGTGGGTAGGATCAAATATCAAAATTAACTCTCATTAGTTATGGTTATTGGAGTTATTCGGCTATTTCCACGTGTGACTACCAAAATACGACAAATTATATTAAACGAGAAGGCGATGGGAGTATTTTATTGAGACGAACCATTCATCCATCTATCATTGAAATCCATAATTATCTTTCAGGACTTAGAGCCATGTATGATTTCATTAGTTCATTTGAACAACTTGAACATATCTTATTAAATATCATTTTCTTGAACATAATCGTAATTTTAAAGTTGAATAAAGCTTATGCCTTATGCATCATATAACATTTGAACTTGATATTTCAATTACACACTTTAATATTTTTTTTCTGTATATGTATAAATATATTTTTGCTATCATACTATTGTAAGGGTACTTTTCTTTATAATTACTCCTTTTAAATAAATACAATTAAAATATTTTTCTTACAGGTGCTTAAAATTTCGTATGATTTGTTAGGATCGTAGCGTTATGTTTAAAAGTCTTATAACCGTACTTCAATAAATTCTCTCTTAATATATAATAAATCAACTATTCTGATCTTATCAATACCGATCTGATAGACTATAAATATTAAAAAAAATAACAAAAAACCCTTTCGTTTAATCAATTTCGTTCAGATGATTTAAACTTTCTTCATTTGACCAAAATCATCACTGTAGTCCCCTGCAGGACATAGGCCATTTATAGTAATGTTAGTTGATCATTTTTTTTGTTATGTTTGTAGTGTGGGTTAGTCAGGTATTGCAAAATTTAGTATTTACTTTCAAGCAGCGTTTAGTGAAGCGATAGATATGTACATATGTTGTAACTGGTAAATAGAAGCGTGCCAATAGCCGTGTCATCCACTAAAGCAATAGTGAGTGTTTAGATATGGCCAGCCATAAAAGTGTTATTGTTACCAATGCTAGTTACAATGTGTCTACGGTTGTAGAATCAATTTTATAACTGCTTTTGTAATCCCTACCTTAAACCCACTTTTAGACATCAATGTACTTTCTAGTCTCTTAGATAATGATAGAGAGACAATTTTCTATAGATACTTACTTCATCATCGTCACCTGCCTGCCCTTATCCCAATTTTATTTAGGGTCGGCACAGTATGTTTTATCCTTCCATTTTACTCTATCGATCATCATTTCACTATTAAATTGACATATCTTCACAATCCATCCACCTTTTCTTTTTCTTCCTCTTGCCATGTAACCTTCAATTCCTTGCCACATTTTCCTCATCCCTCCGCATAACATGGCCATGACATACCAAGATAACTTTCAACCAGTGGCGCTACTTTCAGGCATCCTCATATATATTCATTTCTGACCTAGTCCATCCGAGTCACACCACACATCCATCTTAGCATTCACATTGCAGTAATGTTTAGGTATCTCTCATCCACTTTCTTTATGGCCCAACTTTCAGAACCATACAGGAGGGCAGAATTATTTATATATTATTATACAAAATTATTCAAAAAATAGATTCATTAACAAATTTCGGAAAACACGCATCGGCTTTTTTAAAATTGCTTGATATTCAGTCGAGTTAGGAACATCCTCTTTTAAAGTTAGTTAAAATATTGTAAACGATGTCAATTAAAATGCAATTAATGTATAATATTAGGTTCTTAAAATTTAATTACCGGATTGGTGTCTATATTAAAGTTGCAGAGTAATAGGATACGGAATCATTAACAACACTTCCGTTTAAACCAGAAATAATAATAAAATTAGCTATTTATGATCGACCTTGCTGATCATTATATTTAATACATTTATGTGGACAAGTTAAGACACTAATCACTTTAGTCTATTTAGCTCTCAATGCGGCGCCGCGCTGCTCTAAATCGGCTTACGGCCTTTCAGACCTGGTTCTACAGCTGTCAACAAAAGCCAATTATCAAAAAGCTAAAAAGAATCAAATAGATATTTCACCTTGATAATAAATTAGATTCAAATTTTAAAAGATATTTTAATGATTATTTTTTATGGTAATTTTAATCACTAAGCGCCAATAATGAATGTATTACACACATCATTTCAAGCTAGTAAATACAAGCTATTGCGGACCTAAACCATTATATTTTTTGTTCTAATGTTAGATAAAAAAACACATAACGAAAATCACGATGCAATAAATCTTTAACTTGTACTGTATACAATAACATAAAAACAATGAAACAAAACGAATTTCTGTTAATAACTCTAAAAGTAGGCAACACGAAATTGATGTTTGCGATGCAACGTCTAGACCAGACACGTCCGACTAAAACAAGTTCTACCGATTCGTTCTTGTAATATCGGTGTAATTTATTTAATGTTAGAAATAGACCTCGCCAGCGCCACAAAGAATATTGGCTTTCACAACGGAACCTGGCAAATTTATGTGCCGCGAGATTTTACGAACGCGGCAACAGTGAGTTGCTAAGAATCACGAGTACAAAGCTTTACCACAATCAGTGCTGCGAGCCTGTTCTGCCTTCCTCTACAACTTGTTTAAAACACGCTAACAACACGACGTTCCTGTCTTAGCGCCGTGCGCGCACAATTAATTACTTATCTCTATCATATTTGTCATAAATGTTTGTACCTGGAATTTATTAAAATTTACATAAGTTTTAGAAAATACTCACTTCTATGATAGCCAAATTGTTTTATGACAAGTAAATAATTGATACAGCAAATATGTATTTACTAGTATAGTTACAGTTTTTGAGTTTGTCATTTGTGTCATTTTAATGTTATTTTTATAATGCAACTAGCTGACCGCCTTAGAATTAATAATTATTGTGCTCATTATTAGTTGATGTTGGCATTTCGACAGAAGCACCACTTATCGGGTCCCAATTGGACCTTTGAATGTTTCAATCTATTCAGGAACCCAAAAAAAATATGTTTACGAAATTTCATCCAAATCGGTACAGCTGTTAGGGAGGAATTAAGTAGCAAACACACGTACAGAAGAATGATATATTCTATGTACAGAAGAATGATGTAATGATAACCTATATATTAAGATAATGATATTGCATTTGAATGATGATACTACTTCTGCAAACTCATACAAAGTAATGAAAAAGTGCTCAAAATTCTTTATTGGTAAATAATTTTATGGAAGATAAAGAATATCATTTATTTAAATGACATTTAGGGTTTATAGTAGTTGTGTAACTAGATCATAAATACTCGTTTATGTTCCAGATTGTCTTTTTTATGTCATATTTTAATATTGTTTATGATATTATTTTTAATAACGTAGGTACTATATGCTCGAATGGCAGGCTCTTAAAAAAAGATAAGCCTATGTAGGACTGGTATACCATACTAGTAATAATTAATCATATTTATATAATGCATTACTAAATTCATTTTATCTTTATGTATCTGTACATCTATAAAAATAAATAAATTTAAAGTGTCTGTTTGTAATTTTAAATTTTCAAACAAATAGTCTTTCACTGAATGCATTTGAAAGTATAAGTGGTACTTACAAAGAAATTTCATTTTTAGGGTTCCGTACCCAAAAGTTAAAAAATGGGACCCTACTACTTAGAATTCGCTGTCTGTCCGTCTGTCTGTCTGTCACAAATACAAATACAAAAAAGAAACACAAAATAAAATAAATATTTATTCCCCCATATAATTTTTTTGCCCTTTTTTGCTCAATATGGCAACAGGTAGGCACTTGAAATATTCATGTGGCGACTTCTACCGCGCAATCGAAAAACATACAATAGCACCATCTATCGATAAAACACTGAACCGTGAAAGAAAACACCGAATGAACTATACGTAGTAACTACTAATCCTGAATCGCCATAGAGAAATTGTCGCACCGATTAGCATTTAAACAACACCAGGCATGATCACCTCGCCTGGTGGAGGAACACGACACCCGTTCCTCCACATTCACAAAATACTCTGGTGTATTTTTACTTGAATAATCTTCTATATATATATATAAATGAATTGCTGTTCGTTAGCCTCGCTAAAACTCGAGAATTGCTGGACCGATTTGGCTAACTTTGGTCTTGAATTATTTGTGGAAGTCCAGAGAAGGTTTATAAGGTGAATATTAGGTTTTTTATAATTATAGATTCCTTTTCTTTGTTTTTAAGTTTATTTTATACAAAAGTTTAGGTCTTCTATTTATCGATTGAGGCAGTACAAAGTCTGCCGGGTCAGCTAGAAAATAATAAAATAGAAAAAAAAACATACAAAATATAAAAAAAACTCTTTCGTTGTGATCGAAAAAAAGGTTACAATATGAAGTCTACCGTTACCGTACTGTTGTTTACCTAAGCAATGGTTCGGAACCCGTCGTGCGCGAGTCTCACTCACACCATCTTTATTATCTATTTATTTACTATTATCGTAGTAAAGGTGCAAGTACATCCGCTGGTAATAGCGCGGGGTTCAGTTAGCATTAAACAAATGATATTCAGACACAGATCAAATTGTTATGCTTATGTTTTCACACTATTATTTGTAGTGGGTAGAATTCGCATCCACAACTTCTTCCTCAAAAGTGAAGCTACTCTAGTATTGGTTTAAGCCTACCTTCTTAGCCGATTTCGTCTACGGTAGTTATTTTTTACAGAACAGGAGTATCATCATATCATCTATATATTATTGGACGGCCGGAAATTTCGTTATCTGGGGAACACTATAACAGCTAAGTGAGACCTTGATGCCGATCAACTGCAGGATAAGTGCTGCAGCTGCAGCATTTGGTTCCAAGGTCTACATCTCGCACGACCCTAAGCTGGCTACTAAGGTCTCGGTTTACATGGCGATCGTGCTGCCAAACCTTCTCTATTCTTCCGAGACCTAGTGTTTGTATCGTCACCATATAGTACTCTCGATTGATTCCACCTAAAATGCCTGCGCACCATCATGAAGATCAGATGGTCTGATCGGGTGCGTCACATCGAAGTTCTAAAACGCACCAATGTTAGTGGCATTGAGGCATATCTGATGCGTCGGCGACTTCGGTGGTGTGGTCACGTATCACGGATGGCGGAAGAGAGAGTGCCGAAGCTCATCTTTTACCGTGATCTAGAGGAGGGCAAGCGAAAGCATGGCGGACAACTCCCCAGTTATAAAGATGTTCTAAAGTGTCACATGAAAATATGCAATATAGAGCCCTCTCGCTGGGAGAGTTTGGCAGCACAGCGACCGGAACGGCGCGAGACTGTGAAAAAGTGAATCGGTGAATTTGAGGAACAGCGTTTAGCTGACCTCGACGCCATGTGCGATAAGCTTAAAGCCCGTCTACTCGCCGCCATTCACTTTAATTATGAGAGCGGTAAGTTCACTTGCCCACTTTGTGCAAAGGGATTTTGCTGCGAAAATCGGCTATATAAGCCATCTCCGGGCGCATCAGCGCCAAGCCCTATCATGGGGTCGAAGTGGCCGAAATCGGTTGGATTATTATTATATGGACGGCCGGCAAAGAAAACACAACTGCATGAATGCTGTTATTTTAGTTTGGTCTTGGAGGTCTTGGTACTACTCCGGTCGAGTTAGTCCGTTTGTCTTATCGCGATTGGGATCATGATTTTAAAAAATTGGTATAATTGTTTCCTTTAAACTCATTCGGGAGCACAGAAACATCTGACCAGCCCGCCATGGTATGAATCCCCATACTGTATTGCTTATCCTCACAATGAGGATGGTGACCCCTACTCCTGGATTCTACTCGTGCTTTCTATCAGGCAGAGTAGAGTCACTTTGGTAAGCTTAAATATGAAAATGAAATCATCACAGTGAAATGATCTACGACCACGCTTTTCATGTATATCGGATAATGAACTATGTTTAAAAGTAGCAGATAATAATTCCTACCATTTCCAATTTATTACATTATCTAGTAAAATTACAAGTTCTTTGAGTGAAGCTGCTTAGAATTACATAGGGTTCTATTATGGTGTACCAGTAATTTTCCTGCCTACTAGCACGTTTCCCTAGTATCGCCGTAAGCCAGTTCTGATACTAGGAATTATAAGTAGTCGATGTTACACCTGCCTTACAAACCGTTCTTGTAATTACATTAATTGTTCCATTATACCAACAATATATTACGAATATTAGGTTCAACGCGTTAGGAACTCCGAATGTTTTTTGCTCTATAGATATTGCTGCATAATAATTTCTTTGGAACAAGTTTAAACGAATCAGTAAACCCTTTTTTTATCCTCTTATTAACTAGGTTATTATTTAAATTGCTTCACTGCAAATATGATGTTTAAAGATTATAAAAGTCGAACAAAATTAATTATTAAAATACCTACACCGGTACATGGAATGTATGCATGCAGATGCAATCATCATCAAAAGGTATTAACGACTAGACGTCTGGTGACGCAGAATGTAATATCCGCATTTCGTATCGGAGTTCTTCACAAAATTATAAATACCTTTAAAAAAAATTATGATAGTCATTCTGAAGTAGTATTTCGTGAGCGGCGAAAAACTGGTTTATGTTCCCCTAAAGAAGCTGCGAACTAGTTGTAACTAATTGACGACAGATGAGGCGCTAAAATTGTATTTCAAGATTGTAATTGGCATCATCGTAGAGTAATCTTGGCCTAAGGCACAAGATAGGCGGGTGTCCAAGCAAAGGAAACGCTCGCTGCGTCCCGTTGCGAACCGACTGCGCGTCTCCACTTGCCGCGCCGGGCCGCCCCGCTCCGCATCGCGTGCCAACGTGTAACGGTCTCAGCAGCTGATTCTACTCAGCAATTGTTTTTTAATTAAACCCTGAAATGCGAGTCTTGTAAATAATTTTAGACATTTGTAAGAAAAATAAAACCAGAAAATAAAAACAATTTTAAAATGTTCTGTTACATAATGAACAAAATATATTTTAGGATACATTGGCGTTTAAATTTGTGTTTAGTGTGCGAGATCAATTTTATTATCGATAAATCAATATTATTGAATTATAAAATAGGTTTTTGTGAAACACGCCTGTGTATCGGAGAGCACGTAAAGTCGTCGGTCCCGATTGTCATAAACATCTATGGCAATCGTTATTGAGAAGTCAGTGTCATTAAATTTAGACAACTAGTTCAATAACTGAAATTCGAAAATTTCAGTTCTCCCTTGGCGTTACGGAGGTTCGATGCCAGTCGCTCCGTGGAAAAACTGGTATTCAGGTAAAACCGGTTGAACTACTAACCGACCCCAAATAGTATTGGGAGTAAGGTTAGGAAGAATAAGTAAGTAATAAAATAGGTTTTATAGATATCTCTAAGTACATTTTGCCAAAGACACAGTTTCTGCAACAAATAAAAAGAAATAAGAAGAAAGAAATCTGTCTAGTCTATTTTGTATTATGTAAATATATAAATCGAGCAAGAGTTAACTAATAATAATTAATTAGTTTGTAAACAGATCGACCGATAAAACAACAGTGACTTTTACGTTAGGTTACCAACACAGATCGATAAACTTATTAGTTACACTGGTGAGAAATATATGAAATCAGTTTATTGATTTTGAAGCCATTTAACGTTTTATTGGTCTACTATTATAATAATTTCTCATGAAATTCGTTACACACTTTAGAAAAAAATTCTTTTCTTTCTAATGGTTGTAATACACTTAGCATACAGCTTCCTAAGTCAAAACTAACGTAGGTCTAGATTATTCCTAAATAAGAAAGTTTAAGTATATGTTTATTTATGTGCATTATTAAATAACTGCAGACCCTTTTAATATAGATGGCTATGTCACAGTGTCAGATATCGTAATAATGATAAAAATATATTAATTTATACGAGAGTAAAAGCTATTAAAAGGTATCCTTCGAACACATAAATAATTATCTGTTATATCACTAGCCGATCTGTGCATTTTCACCTGCGTTCATATACACTATTAATACTAGTAAACTCTTAATAAATAGTTAAGAAGGCGAAAAAAAAGAAGAAGGTAGAGATATTAAGCTCTACTTTGATGGTGTTAATAAACACCATCAATCGCCGGTAATAGTCATACTTTGGATAAGTCATGAGAAATCCGCATTATTAATAGTCCCAATTGTCCATGTGGTGACGGATTAAGAATACAAAGTGTCACCACCCCTATTCATTCCTTGGGTGTCGTAAGAGGCGACTAAAGGAACAAAATAAGCAGCTAACATAACTGCCAAGAGAAGGAAAACTTGAAACAAACCCTTTACCAACCCGTCTTGGCAGCGTGGTATAGTAGGCCAAAACCTCCTTTCTAAGGAGAGCCCTATGTCCAGCAGTGGACTGTTAAAGGCTGTTGATGATGATGATGAACAGTCCCGAAACCATCGAGTTCCTTGAGCCTCTGCAGTGGCGGATATATATCGCCTCTATGGCAGTGCTCTATCGCCTTTACCAATGAGCGTTCTGAAGAAGCTCTTCCAAGTGGTCCCTCCTTCTCCCTTCCTTTATTGGAAAACACGTGCTGGACTTGGAAATCACCGCTTTAGAATAGAAGAAAAACGCACCATAACAAAACGGTTCGGCTCTTCTTTCCCATGCCGAGCAGTCAAAGACTGGAACGCACTACCAGCTCACGTGTTTCCTTCCCACTATGAGACCGCCTTTAAAACGGGGCGTGAAAAAGCATCTCGTTAAGCCGCCATAGTGTCGGCCACTATACTTTATTGTCCGTTATAGTATAAGTGTGGTGGCTTTTGGATTCTGCTCATGCTTTCCATCAGGCAGGGTAGAGTCACTTTGGTAGGCGAAATATATATAAAAAAATATGTTTTGTTTTCGATTGACTCCTAAATCCATTCAGTTGTCCACTTCTGATGGCCAAACTCAGAGAGGGGACCTGAATCATGTGATTTTAGAATCCTCCCTCTCCTCCCAACAACCTATATTAAAAGAAACTTTCTAAAGAACATTATTATTTATATTCGGTATACTGATTTTCTTTTTTTGGACACGAAAATTATACAAAATAATTAAAATCAACCCAAACATGGATTATAAATCTAAATTAGTCTTTAATTACTTGTAATGAAAAGTATGCCCATATATGGTTGAGTAATAAGCGCAAGATAAGGATAGATGGGTGAGTGCGCGGGTGTTTTAACACAGCGTGGGGTGCACAGTGCACGGGGGCAGGCAAGCAGGCGACTTTGCACTGTCTAATTAAGCGCGGCCTGGGCTAATTTGACGCGTGAGTGCCCTGTGCGCCCGCTTAATGAATGGTATCGCACACGTTCATCGCACCACGTCTTCTGACTCGTGCTCATTGCGCCCGCGCATTACGGAAATCTAACCACTGCTCAGTCGCCGATAAAAAGAATGATTCCTAAACAAGTGGAACTTGTGATACGGATTTATTAAGACTTACTTGCCAACTACTTGCTGATCACTTGAACTACAAACTGTACTAATTGGAACCAAAGTAAGATATATTAATTTAAAAGCATAGAAAAAACTATAAACAAAATGTAAAACGTTAAATACTTACGGTTATCGATTAAAATGTATCTACAACTTAAGAGATTTTTGATGCGCCTCTCTCAAATTATTAAAAATACAAGGGAATTTGCATTTATAAAACAACCCTGAAATTAGGAATTCAAAGAAACTCATGAATTCATGATTATCTGACGCTCAATTGGTGAACAAACTAAGGTGCTACCGAATTTTCCGACATTTGATTTTGTCATAGCCTTGTAAGATCTAATATCACAAACCATTATGATTTTCTTTATAGAATATGAGATAAGGAATAGTATTTATCATCATCATCATCATGACTTAATCGTATAAAAATCGGTGACACTTTCTCAAATAATATTTATTTTCTTTAACGTTCGTTTCCTATCCATATTGTAGATAGTTACTTTTAAGTAAGAGTGTAATGTATTGTAATATGCTGCTGAATGTTGCTATTATTTATTTAAAAAGCGGCCAAGTGCGAGTCGGACTCGCCCATGAAGGGTTCCGTATCAGCAAGTAACATCATATAAAAGTTCTTGTAGTTCGTTGTAATTTTGATAGATGTTTTTAAATTAGTGTAACTAGATCTCGTTCAAAAAAAATTTCGTTGGTAGTTTGTATGGTAATGTATAACATATTTATTTTTTAGTTTCATCACTCTCTTATTTTAGAAGTTACAAGGGGGTGGGGACACACATTTTTCCTCTTTGGAAGTGTCTCTCGCGCAAACTATTCAGTTTAGAAAAAAATGATGTTAGAAACCTCAACATCATTTTTGAACACCTATCCACAGAACCCCACACGTATGGGTTTGATGAAAAACATTTATTGAGTTTCAGTTCCAAGTATGGGGACCCCCAAAACATATTGTTTTTTTTTTCTAATTTTATGTGAAAATCTTAATGCGGTTCACAGATTACATCTACTTACCAAGTTTCAAAAGTAAAGTTCTTATGGTTAGGGAAAAAAGTGGAATACGGACGGACAGACAGACAGACAGATATGACGAACCTATAAGGGTTCCGTTTTTTGCTATTTGGCTACGAAACGCTAAATTCCTTTTTTTTAGCTAAAATGGAAAAGTAATTCTGTATGCAACCGTCTCCGGAAAAATGTGACTAATGCTTATTCAAAGTGCTTGCATGAGCCGGTAATGTTGATTATAGACAGCGGTAGGAGCTTTGTAAATGCAGTTCTAACGTACTCATGTATTTATGAAGGGCCAAACAACGTTTCAATTTACATGACAATAACAATGAAGAGTAAACTGTCTTCTTTTTGCGATAAATTACTCGTATTTTGTAAATTCGTTAACGCAAAGTTGTTTTATTATGGGAACGTTTCGTTTAATTAGATATATATTAGGTAAAACTATATTATAGCAATATTTATATTATAAACTTAGCACGTAGTAATTGCTTACTATTACAAAAATAGTTTCTCTAAACTAGGGAAGAGTTATTTAATTTACACACTAGTGGACTCTCTCTAAGCTCGTTGCAAAACATACAAAACTATTACATATAAATTTCTGAAATATTCAAGTTTATTTCAATGTTATTGCCAATGTTTTTTCAAAAAGTTTACTAAGAACATTTACCGGACACAGACGGTCACTGTTTCTATTGAACTTCAGATAGATTTTTAGGCTCATCCTGAAATTAAGTGATGTAATAAGTTATTATATATTTTAACAAACTGTCTATAGAGTCACAGTTATCATATATGCTGTCATTTACAGCTCGAAGACTAATAGAGCCTGAGCCTGAGCCTGATAAAACTGTGAAAAGGTTATTCACTATTCTTCAATAACTGACATTCTTTGTAAAAATCTTGTAACGCTAGATAACCGGGCTTCACAAAAGAAAAACTCGTTGTCTATTGAAAAAAGCAAGTAGACAATTTCATTAAAAATGTACTTGGCTAGTACTTATCAACATAATTACTGGCTTGCAGGAACTATTAACGGCAAACCGAGCTAATTAAGTTGGAAAGTACAAAAAAGTGCAGTGAAGTCTCTATATCTGTTGCTACTAGCCGAGCGAGTACGCAGGCTGCTCATCTGAATGCGATGCTATCAGCGAGACCGGCTGCCGATGTTCATCGTTGCTTTTTAGTTATTACTTTTGTTGCCCTACTAATTATTATTGGTCATGACGACCACAATGAAACACATTATTGTAGCTGGACGTTAAACGAGCTGACTATTGTTACTGCCAAATATTATTAACATTTATATAGTTATCGTTTTACCGTGTCTCCATTTGGATGTCACCAGATAAAGTAGACCTTTGCCTCTTTACCAAGAAGAGGAACATTAAAGGTGAATATTTAGTTGATGATGATAAACATATAATCGTTAACAGTACCGGTACTGACGGTTAGAATGTTGCAATACATTTACAAGCCTAGAATTTAAATACCTATGTACTTGTAGGTGACTTTTACAGTCATTTTATCGTTTTAACGTACTAACACATATTCAAATATTCAATAAAGTCAACAAAGTAAGTCCATGACCATATCTAAATTTAGCTAAGTTACAGATCAGAGAGCAATCAGAGAACTTTCATACAGGCTGTAGTTTATTGCGTAGTTTGCAGCAGAATATTAACTTTCCCTAAATTATTATTAACTTGTATCTTATAATATCTGATTAAGTGAATTCAGTTCTTTTAGAAAATCCTTAAAAAGATTCGTTATCAATATTAGAAACGAGAGGATAAGAAATTGAATTTATCTGTTGAAACATTGTGTTTTTAGATATTAAAGTGAAAGGAATTATTTATTTTTATCACGTGAACAAATTAACTTGATAATGTTTTTAAGAACGGGTGATTTTAATAAATTATAACAATTTATTTTAACGCATTGATCCTTCAAGATTACAATTTTGATTATATTTACACCGGCTTAAGAAGATTAATAAACTAGAGAGAACACCTTGCTAAGGAGTATTAAATAAATGCAATCCTAAAAGTTATTTAGTTTTGAACAGATGTCATAAAAATAATATATTACATTACACGCGTCGTAAATGATATTGTGAATTTATTATGTATTTTGCAATATGACCATGATTTATTTTTTATCTATGATATCTTGCAAAAGAGCATCATTGAAAGTTTATAAACTTGTTGATGTAAAAAGACACTGAAAATTATCTTGATGAAATCAACGCAATACAAGTAAGTTGTTGCGGATTTGAACACAACTAAGTGCACGACCGATATGAACTCACAGCTAGGGGGAAAGAGTAAAAAGAATAGAATGAGTGTGTGTAGAACTCATGAGCTAGTATAGTAACATAAAGAATACTGGAAGTACTAAGAAAATATTATATAATTTTTATTAACTATTAACTTTATGTTGACTGAAAATACTAAATGAAACATAATATTTTACATGAAACATGATTTCTACTATATAACAGAAAATGAACAAAATTTAACTAAAAACAGAACTAAAGAACAGTACAGTTTATCTGTTGCTTTTACCGAGTAAGTGAGAAATGCCACCATCATCTTCCAAGCCTTTATTCCCATGATTATTTGGGGTCGGCTACTAGTTAAACCGGTTTTACCTGAATATCAGTTTTTCAGCGGAGCGACTAGTATCGGAATTCCAGAACCCTGAGTGAGAACTGAAATTTGAAGGTTGAATTACTTGTCAGTATGTTTGAGGGCTGACCTGCCAATAAAGATTGGGATAGATATTCATGACAAACGGGACCGGCGGCATAACGTGCTCTCCGAGTCATGGGCGTCAATCACCGCCAAACTTCCATACTCTGGACTGTTATTAAGAATTTCTTGTAAGAAAAACCCTACAATACTTTTAGCCCAAGCCGGAATTTAAGCCCGAGATCTCCTGATCACAGTCGCATACGCTAACCACCAGACCAACGAGGTAGTCAAGTGACCGTGGTCACCGGGGACTAACTTCCCCTACAAATAAACAAACAACTATTAAAGAAAACAAATGCTATTTAAACAATTATCCTCTAACTCTCAACCGTTAATACGTGGTACCTTCCTTATCGTCCATTTGTGGTCAATTGTGAACCGATTTGTCCGTCATTCTTCTACTTATGTCGTCGTACTTCAAAGTAGGTAATTGGTGAACATCCATAAACAAACAGTGATACATAGAAATTCAAAGTCTTCTATCGCCTCTGATCCCATCTTCGTCTACAGGACAACACGTGCTGGTCTTGGAAGTCAGCGTTTTAAAGTGGAAGAAATATGTACGAACTAAACCTAAACGATTCGGTTATTTCGTTCTGTACTGAGCAATTAAAAACTGAAACTCATTTCCAGCTGTTGCAAGCTCATGTGTTTCCTTTCTACCATGATTCCGGTTCAGTACGTATAACATGCGTGAAAAACTCTCTTTAGGTCGCAATAGTGTGGGTCGCTATACTGCCTGCATCCCCTGTAAGTATGGTGGTCCCCACCTTTGAATTTTACTAATGCTCAGGCAGAGTAGAGTCATTTTAGTAAGCGATAAATTATAAATAAACCAAGAAATTACTTCTTTCTGAAGGAGGTTGATTAAATAAATAATAAGTAATAAGTTAAGTCTTTATTACTATTTTATCGAATTTGACACGTTTAATTAAGAATCCGGTTAAAATATAAAATTATTCTGCACATTCCAATATACTAGTGACGTTATTCTAACATGCAACTGAATATGCAAATTTAATAATTCCAGTATATCCAGAGGGTACCAGTAGATTAAACTGGTAAAAGCCTAGTACATACGGCAGTTAGAGAGTTCCTATTAGTGGTAACTGGTAACACATTATGTTTCAAGATAGCGTCTTATTGAATGGTACATTTAATTTTCTATTCAATTTCTTATCTGTAAATGTATGGTACGGTATATTTGTAACGTGGGAATCGTCATTGATTCACTCAGGATTGCTTCGATGGCTATCAGTAAGAAAAATAAATTAATAATAACATCGATAGTGGTCGACGTAATCTCCGTGTGCTTCCGAACTGAGATTGCTCATACAAATTGATCTAAAGTGATATTACCTCTGAGACGATTGGGAATAATAGATCTTGATGTTTATGAAGCTTCATATTGCAAAGTCATTACAAAGATAATTATGACAGACAAACCATTGCAAGTTAAATGATTAGAAGCCCGTGTTTTAGAATCGACTATCTATTACATTTACAATTTATTAACTCTATACTATTTTTACTAAAAAACATTAATTGAAAATCTAAAGCGAATGTAGTATTATTATGGAATAAGATAAAAATAACTTAACTGATGAAAAAATGATCCTTAATGATCAAGAAAAAATAATAAATGATTTAACTAATCCTTACTAATATTATAAATATGAAAGTAACTCTGTCGTGCTTTCACATCAAAACTACTGAACTGAATTAAATGAAATTGGGTATGCAAATAGTCTTAAGCCTGAGAAAGGACTTAAGCTACTTTTTACCGCGATAACCAACATATACGCGGGCGGAGCCGCGGGTGAAAACTAGTAATAAATTAAAAAGTATTTTAATTTAAAGTTAATTAAATCGTTATTTAATTACATTAAGAACTTTAACGACTCAATATGACAAAATAAAGTCTTCCGCAACGTCTGTCTGTCCATCTGCCTGTTGATTATAAACTGAAAAACCACTGCACCCATTTAAATGAAATTTTGTACCCAGATAGTCTAAAGCCTGAGAAATGACATATATAAAAATTTTAAAGCGATAACCAACATAGACGCGGGTGGAGCCGCGGGCGAAAGCTAGTTAAAGTATATTGCTAAATCTTTAAATACACTTGTTGTGGGTATTTAATCACGTTGATAGGTAAAAGGTCAGCGGGTAAGTACTTTCAAATACATAAATAAAACTATAAAAATTGCATATGGAGTAAGAGCAATAAACTTCGATAAAATACAGTTTGTTGAAACAGAACTATATAAAATTTAATAACAGGGTCGCATTTCTCTCATTCTCACCTCGCTAGGCCGTGTTATCCTTCCTTTGCCTTTCCCCCATCGACGGTGAAACAATAAGATCTACATTTTATTATCATTCGTGTTCGAAAACAGGATTCGCTTCTTAAGACGATTATAACTGATAAAACGGTGACTGAGTGTCCACCGTGTATTAAAATTTACCTCTTTATGACCGCTTCTATAATAAAACAATCAAATAATTCAGTTTTTGAACCTATTAAGTATCATATACAAGCCATCACACTACAATAATTTAACTGTTCTCGTAATATGTATTATCTTAAAACTGATTAAAGTGTATTTTACAGAAAAAATATAACACGGAAAAGTTCTTATTTTTCTTTTAAGTTCATTGTCTTAAACAAGCGATATGCGCCTTTGTAAGATGTGTGTGCGTCCGCGCGGCCTCGATGGCAAATAAACGCCGTAATTATATGAAATTATTATAATTTTGTTTCAGAATTAAATGGATGTCACAATATCACGCCCTTAAGTAACCGTTAATTCATTAAGTATTTGGTAGCTATGCTTACTGCCCACATAAATGGCTTACGAATGTTTATTATTCTTAATACCTTGTAAATAAATTACTTTTGCATTGTTTTGCATTTTTATATTGCCATAAGTGAATATACGAATATGTCAGTGCTCTTCATTAAATGTCATCATTGCTTGCACAAAATGTAACTGACTAATTAAAGTAATTAATTGTCACGTAAGCTATTTTAAACTTAAAGAGGTGTAGTAACAGGGCAATTCGTTAGTGGAAAGCTTTCGCTCTTTAATTCATTGCATATTTGGGTCTGATGTTGTTTCGGGTGTGAGTGTAGATATAAAAACGGCAATCCTATCTGTTATCAGTCCATTATGGTCGTCAACAAATGACGCAGCTTAAAGTCTTAAAGCTTTTTAAACGGGTGAGAGTCGTGCGTCCTCGCCGAAGTAATTAGCTGAGTTGTTTGTGCAAACTGACCGCTCCGTGCCACAGAACATGTAATGTAAGACGTTCTTGGGACAATGAGGCTCTTGCTTACTTACATACTGACGTACATATTAGTATATTAATATATTTGTTAGGTTTGTGAGTTGATACGATACTAAGGAGGGATTCTTCTTCTTCTTATCGTATCAATGGCAACACTACATGGTTTTGGCTAATATGCTCGGGAACGCGGATTGCGTTTGGCCTTGTGTTGATCCATTGTGGTGAGAGTATTTGAGGGATTAATAAAGCCTCATCAGAACTAGCTTTGATCTGTAGCTCCGCATTAGTTTATTGAAGTTATAGCGGTGATTTTTTAAGCTGATATAACTTTTTTATTTGTTAATCGATGGAAAGTAATAAAACACAGCGTTAAAATTAAATTTACTAAAATTTATATGAGAGAAAAGTGCATACAAATGGGTTTACCCACTTCTGAGATTAGCGCGCACAAAAACTGAGTACACTGACAAACAGACCACAATTTTGAAAGCTGTTGTTTCGAGTTTTGTTAAATCAATGTTTTTAATGTACAGACATTGACCTCTACAATTTTATCACAATATAAATAGATGCATGTCAGAATGCAATAGTATTATTGGTCTAACACAACGTACATAATAATCCGCATCCTAAATAATCACTTACAATACTATTTTTTAATGCTATTGTCTATGGCTGTTGAACATTTTGTATATATTTATATATCTATATAAATATCTCTAAAGTAGGGCCGTTTGATCCCAAGTAAAGCCTGCAGAGTAACCAGATTTGTTAAAAACATACATGAATATTTTTTACTGTGATAAACACATTTAAAGATACCAGAACTGATTGTGCTCTTAACTCACCATTTATCTTGGGTAATAAATCTACTTTTATAAATGACTTATAAATTATATGTTTCATTTGCATTGTATGAAAATGACTATAAAATCATGTAAGTTATTTTTACCAAAATTTCTGAGTGTCTTTCAGCAGATTACTAATCTATGTATACAATAACTATCTTGTATTGCAATAAGGCAAGGACAATCGTTTAAAGATAAAATGATGACAAATATTTACGAACTGCACCAACTGTAAGCTCTGGAATATTATTCTTTGATGACATTTAACCAAAAACATTGTCGTTATTGTGACAAATTGTGCGATAAGAAGCTGTGAGATAATTATATCGGTCACCGGTATACCAGTCGCGGTCGCTGCCAAATGCAATTGACTCGCATGCATCTGTTGCGACAAGGTAATGGGATTCACGAACGACATTCGGGTACCCAAAGATGAAATATTCAACGAATATATATGTACTTATATTTTAGTCAACGTTATACATTGTAGTCATTTCAGAGAAAAGTTGAAGTATTGTGATATAAAACGACGTACCGTTTTTATTACAATATCGCTGAAAATATCCAATATCACTTGGAATTTTGCAACAAACATACAACGAACATAGAGTGGCGTGTAGTGTCAGAGGCCTATATTCAGAAGTTGACTGCAATATACTGATACGACGGATACAAATAATAATCAGACTTAAAACCAAAAATTTTGGGATCACAAGTGTTGTTCCCTGGCATCAAATCCACATTACTCAGCACAGAAGGAAGCGGCGCGAAGTGACCCAAATCGTTACGCCATCCGTGCAGGCAAATGAATACCAACTGCAGTTTAGGCAACTGAAATTTAAAGCTCTGGCATCTAACCGTACATTATAAAAAATAAAACTAGCGCACGACCTAACAGGACTTAGGTATGGTAATAAAAAACGAGACGAACAAGGCCGTACAATATTCTGAACGTTATATTTTTCTGTTATTATTTAAACAAAGGTGTATAATTTTTATACTCGTGATCACCAAACAAAAAGTATTTTGAAGGTGAATATCGATTATTGAGTCGCCGATGATGTATGATATTTTTTCAGTGTTTCGAATATTTTATAATAGTAAATACAAATTCTCAGTAATATGAATGCCTAAATAATAATAGATGTCATATTACATTTAGTTAAAATAATAAATTTATAAGCAGCAATAAACATATGTACTATCAGCTCAAGTGTTTCCCTTCCACTGTGATAACGTGTCTTAAACGGGACGAGAGAAAACATTTCACACGGCCGCAATAGTGCGGGTCGCCATATTGTGAATTCGCGCGGTGGGTGTGGTTGCCTCCACTCTAGAATTCTACTCATATCGAATGAGTACCTTATCTCAAACCCAACGCCTGACTCTAGGGAGAAGAACTTCTAGGACGTCCAAGCACTTGTGACCCTCAAGTTGCAGGTCATTGGGCGGGTGTGCTAACTTATCATTAGGTAACTGTCTTCTTATACGCAGTCAAAATCAACCTATTTCCGTCCACTGCTGAACGAAGGTTTATCTAATGGCTGTCTCCCTATTTTACCATTAAAAAGCTTTTTTTCGCTTCTTATGATTATTTTATTACATAAAAGGGAGTCTCGTAAAGACAACGCTATGTTGTTATTAACAGTTTGTTTATTCTTGTTTGAATTGTATATTAATTCGAGTAGTTGGCTCAATTTTTGAATCATTGTTTGCATAACTTATAAACTACAAGTAGGTAGTAGAGCCACGCTGATTTCAGCACGAATGGGCCGGCTCGACCCGGCCAGTACTACCCTCACACAGAAGACCATCCTAATAATGACAGCATTCTTGCTGTCGTATTTCGTTGGTGAGTGTGAGACCGGAGGCCCAATCATTCTGCATCATTCTCCCGCCCTTCGAAGGCCGGGAGAATGATGCAGAATAATCTAACCAGGCTGCCATGGTAAGGGTCACCATGCTACATTGCCTACCCTCACAATGAGCATGGTGACCCCTACTCCTGGATACTACTCATGCTTTCCATCAGGCAGAGTGGAGTCACTTTGGCAGGCTAAAATATAAAAAAAAAACGCAAAACGTAAAAAAAACTATATTAACAATGACTAATTGGAATTAAAAATACTAATTAGTAATTAAATAATACTAATCCTTTAACATGATTCTTCATGATTATGAATGATTATTAACTATTCGTTATATATATATAGATATATATATATTAAGATAATATATATATATATATTCGTTATATTATATATATATATATAGAAATATTAAAAATTCCTTCTCACAAGGTTAGCAATATTTCTTGAGTAACAAAATACATATCTAGTCGGAAGTGATGAATTTTTACTTCGGAAACCATTTGTTAATATGATTATTTGTTTATTAAGCAATGGTTACATATAGCCTGGGGCTTGCCAAAATATAGTTATACCTTTGATCTTAAGATTTATTGAATCTAATTATGCACTTTTTTTTGCTTTGCTTTAATATTTGTGTACCTGATTTGCAGACCGTAAAAACACTACGAATTAGCATTAGCCATATTTTGTGTTGTTTTATTTTATATTCAACAGGCTTTTGGATTAAGGAACTAAGCATCACTTCAAGTTCCAAAATAAAAACTAAATAGTATTAAGCGATTTAGAAAGTCCTATTATTTTTAACAGACTTCAAAAAATAAAAGGAGGTTCTCAATTCGTCGGAATCTTTTTTACTCTATCGATTTAGAGTAGTCTTTGTACCAGCTTCGACTCAATACATTGAAATCATTATAAAGATGTTTTTGTAACCTAAAATATTCGTAAGAATGATAAATATATTTTTAAGTACATGGATTGTTTTTCTTCTCCTTAGCGAAGTTCCAGTTACTTTTTCTAAAATCGATAACGCATTCATTCTTCTGTATAATTGGCTGATATTTTGTTTTTACCATGTAACAGCATTGATAGATTATTATTTCCAAAATATTTGATGTAATAGTGTATGACTTACGTGTTATCGATTCTTTTAAAAGCAGTATGAAGAGAAACCCATCAACCCCTATGCTTATATCATACAGAGATACACAATCTGATATGTGAAATCATTTATACTGATTTCATTAAAGATAAGATAAACTATAAAGCTCATAAATTATCCGATTCACAGCGGGGACACGTGTCCCCTCTGTAGAAACTCGGTGCAATAATTTGACTGCTGGACATTTTTCAGCTTCGCCAATGTACATTCTTTTTACCGAAAAAGCAGCCGGCGTAAAATCTGAATCATGCTCCTTGTCGACAGCCCACTTAATCGTCGGGAAACTTAATACGCCAGTCTTCCGCATGCAGTACAATTTAATATTTGATGATGACGATTTTTCATAATACTTAGTTAAAGATATATCAAAAGAGACTATATTTATGCAGATAAAGTTTAAGATTACAGAGTACAGAAGCAAGAATAGTACGACTGTCATATTACAGTCCTTATTCGGATTAAAATATGATCAAATGAAGGTACATATAACACTTATAACAATTGTTAATTTACGAGTATGCAAATGACAAGAATATTGTCATTTGCATACTCGTAAAGTAACAATATGATAACATTTCTGTTTATAAATAAACAATTTCTATCAACTTAATATTTTTCTAATTCACAAGGATTTAACGTAGTAAAACAAATTATACAATTAAGTAAAACAATTTGAATGAAATATAAATAACAAGTTAGAATCTCTCTGAAGGAGAATGATAAAAACGAAGTGATTCAGAAAACGGAGGTAACCGATATATTTCTGAAAGTTAGCAGGATAATTTAAAAGCAACAGGCTGTCGTCTGATATATTTTTATGTGGCAGAATCGATAAATGCTGGATAAGCGTGTTTTGAAGTGAAGACCGCGTCTTGGCCAACGTAATGTGGGGCGCCCCAGGTGGCGAGACAACTTACGTATGAGGGTCGGCAGTGGCTAGATACAAAAAGCACAAGACCAGGCTCTGTGATGTGCCTTGGGAGAGGCCTATGTCTATCAGTAAACTGCAACTGGCTAATGATGATGATTAAAGTAAATGTAAGTTTGTTTATTATAGTTTCTGTACTCCACTCTGATCGAATTTGCATTCATAGATGTAGGTAGTTAATATTATATATGCATATTAATATAATTAATATTATTAAACTATAAGACTTTTCTTATACAACAACAAATGCAAAACAAAAGTCAACAATTATATTTATGTCCTGTCTGCAATCGAATTGTATAATAGAACATGGCATGACATGTAACAAGGCCAGGTCGACGTCGCATCGAATAACAAGCACGGATCTGCTCACCTGTGAATCCTTGACCCATCCAGAAGAGGCTACTCAAACAGAATGCACCTCGGTCCTGTCGCTACAGCGTACAGCACAACCTACATAAATAGGTATTTAAAATACCACTCGCCGTGGGAACCGTGACGGGCGCCCGAACCGCGATAACCCTGCGCCAGCGCGCGCCGTTCGCCTGAGCCGAATCGCGCCCGCTCCAAGATGAAAACAACGTGCATCAAACAATGAACAGATATCGAAATCCATTTCGTTGCTTAATTTCGTAACGAGGTACCTTTATCTACGTTTTTAATCTAAGCTTTTATTTTCAATAGCTGTACTTAATAGAAATAAAGTTTAAAGTGTTTTTGGTGGTTTGCTGTGAGATGATGTAAAATCGACTCTAATGAGAAGAGCCTAGGGGCAAAAGGCGTGTGTCGATCAAAGCGGAGGTTATAGAAGTAAGACTGCACGCTGCGAGATGTCATCTGAAACCCCCGCTGCGTCTCGCGAACAATATTGTCTCTACTATAAACTCGTTGTGAATTTTAAACAATTCATATTCACTGCAGTGAATTGTACACTGACATGAAATAAAACATTGTATAAATTTGAATACCGTATGTTTTAAACCCATTAAATAACGTGTTATGCCCAAATAAGCTCTGATTATTCATCGACCTTGTTTAACAATAAATAGATAGGATCAACTTGTTTTTTTTTTAATAGAACGACTTAAAATTTGGAATAGCTTTAATATAACACGTACAAATCGGTACTTTTGATTTCTTTACTAAAAATAGACCAGAGGTATTAAACAAACGAAGCGACAAACATCGCCTGTTTATAATTCTTATCTGTTTGCCAATTTTAACCTCAGCGCTACCAAATATAGCTTGACAAATGTGAGTGATACTATTCTCTAGATAATACTTAACTAAACTACATTAAACTTTATTTAGATGTAGGAAGTAAATGCATTCGATAAGAGCTTGAGCTGTTATTACATTTTCGATAAGAAATTGAAATCCTACATTACTTATAATCAATGTTTCACAGGGGCGAGACGTCGCAAGTACGGATACAAATTATTACAGGATTAACTCGGTCATCTGCAGTGCAGCTGCAATGCAAATAGAACTTTAGTAGCACATATTGTGAAGAATATATTGAACTATATCTCTTTTAAGTTCTCATTAGAATACTTGGAATATTGATACAACAGCATAATAAATTATTTAATAAACATTGCTAACAATTTATTTAAGTATCATGACGTTGTAGGAATTAGTACAAAGTAACCATTGACTGCACGATTGGCCTGGTGGTTTAAGTGGTCGCCATGCCGCTTTCTATTGCGCCAAGTGATGTGGGTTCAAATCCTACGTGGGATAATACATTGCGTGATTCACAAATTATTGTACTGAGTCAGGGTGTTCTTTGTGTTCGTTTCATGTATATTTGTTAAGTCCCCCGGACACAGTATTTATATTTCTAATTAGGGAGCAGTCTTTAGTATAGGTAAATTCATATAATTTTATCAGGAACTTTTTCGAAAAGTGGCGAAATTAGCCTTGAAATAACAATTAAGTTAGCCCAGTATGCCGATATCATTATTATATTTGTCTAACATGAATTTTATCAACGGAGTCTAGTAGTCTACTGCTGGTTATAGGCTTATATAAACTTATGAGACAAGAACAATAAATTTGAGCTTTATTACTTAAGTATCTATTATACATTATTATGTCATTTCTATTAGCGATTAACTCTGAGATATTACCACATCTGATACTGTTAGTTAAAATATAGAAAAAGTAAATTAACACATTAATTTGTAGCGACTAACTTAATCGAGTTATACATTATTATAACGAAATCAAAAACACTATGTAATAGAACCACTTAGTTATAAAAATCAAAACTTGAAAGTACAAGACAGGTTATCTATTCGCGCAATTACCATTTTACAACAACGTGATTTGACGCAAATGGCTATCGGTGCTAAATTTGAGCTTTATTGTTTTCCTTCAAGCAAATTGCAACAACCAAATTGTAATGTGACGCAATGACGGGGTCCTCATGTGTGTCAACGAGAACTTTACGACTAGCTCTTTGTGTCGTGGTCACTACACAGCTGCACACCGTCGGAAATAGATACATTACTGTTTATAAAGTCAAGTTATCCTATTTGGTTATATGATTTGTATATTCTTACACACTTCTAGATATCTAACTCGTACTATTTACTTTACTATCACTCTCTTTACGAAGCTGTCATGCATGTGTATCAAATCATAGTCCGCACTTCTTATCCATACTGATATTATAAATTTGAAAGTAGATCTGTCTAGATGTATTTCGGTGACAATAAAGATTGTATTTTGGAAGAGGACATAGACTATTTTTTGTCGCGTTACCAGGAATACACGATTATTCTTTACTTTTATTTGTTCTATTATTTGAAGGTGAAGGTTTTTTTTCAGAACATAGTAGGTTTGGTTAGGGGTGGCTCACTTGATGGTAAATGACCATCGAGTGTGTGTTCATTGTTTGACTTCCAAAGTCAGGTTATACAAATGAAAATTAACAAAAGAAATAATTAACTGGACAATTTGGCTTGGCTCGGTTTCGCAAAAAGAAAAGACTCTTATAGAAAAACTTTAAATTTTCATATATGTTGAAAGACAAATTGAAAAAATAAACAAGCGTGAAGTCGTAATTATACAAAAGAGTTTCTGTTAATTTAATCATAATATAGTGACTTGATGTATTGCTTTGTTGGTTCATTAGCGAAATCATTAATAAATTTAGAATGTAAATTTGTTTCAATTTCATTGAGACAGATGTAATGTATGTAATTCATCAATTTTTTTCTTAGTGATGTCTTATTAAATATATTAGTATGCATTTGGATTATTATTTGCTGTTTGAAATACAGTACAATAAAATTACCAATTCATTCATACTTCCATACTAACATTATAAATTATATAGTAACTATGTCTGTTTGTCTCTGACGCTGAACCACTGCATTGATTTGAATAAAAAATCAAGTTCCCTACAATGATAATGTAAGCTATTGATCTCGATATTTATTTTTCTGTCTCCGTAGTCACCATGGCAGCCTGGTTAGATTATTCTGCATCATTCTCCCGGCCTTCGAAGGGCGGGAGAATGATGCAGAATGATTGGGTCTCCGGTCTCACACTCACCAACGAAATACGACAGCAACAATGCTGTCATTATTAGGATGGTCTTCTGTGTGAGGGTAGTACTGGCCGGGTCGAGCCGGCCCATTCGTGGCTCTACTACCTACTAAACAACCAACATGAGTAGTATTCTTTTAATTCTAAATCATCTCAATCTACAGCCGTCATTTAATTCATTTAGAATTTTATGGAAACATACGGCATTATTAATAATATTTAGATAATATATACAATCAGATTTCAGTGAAATTTTACATGGAAATACTCTGTTTCTTACGGAAGGACATACGCTACTCTTGTGGAGCCAAAAGTCAAGGTTAGTTTACTAGAATTTAAAGAAAATAACATTTTTGTCTTTATTTAAACTAACTAAATTATGATGTTCCCATATAACAAATTTAATTTCAAAGTATCACTTTAAGAAGTTTTGATTGAGCTTTACTTAATGAAGCCTGCGGCGGTCGTATAAATTAAAAGTTGTGTTATAAAACTCTAGTACAGCTTTTATACATATAGTCACGATTGGATTAGCTAAAAAACTAAATGACTCTAAGTACAAACCATTCGAACGTTATTGACAGAACTTAATTATAAGAGTCTTGACCTCAATAGACGTGTTAAATAATATTTGCTACCGTCCTGCGTAGTAAAAAAGAACATAGGTATTCATATCATTACTTTTTACCCGACTATCGCGAAGTAATACGGAAGAGATTACAATTTTGGCAGCCTACGTCTGTTTTTTAAATCCTTTGCTGTTTTCATAATATTAGGAATAATTTAAATTTGGAAAATAATGATCATATGAACTACCGAGTCATTAATATATATGGTGAAATTGCGAGTAAAATAAGATAAGAAAGTTTGATAACATAAAAGAAAAAAAGAAAGAAAATTGGCTTCTAATAGTCCAGTACTGTAAACTTTAAACTAGAACTCAGTTTGCAAGGTAAGTGTACATTTTCGTTTAATGTGCAACAACGTTGAGAAAATCCATCAACACGATTACAGTCGAAAGACGTCCATCGTTGTACATAGACCCAAGGCTCTTCATAACAACCGCCTGCTTAGTGAGTCATTACCAATTTTATATCCCAAGTGGGATCAATTCCAGCAAAGGAAAAATAAATGAACAAGGAAGTGAGAAAAACAATAAAAATTTACACAATTGGTGCATTTTTTTTCCTTTTATATATTAATTTTCATTCAGATGTAATTGATCTGTAAAATATGGCTTTAATTAGGAATATTAAAGTATGTTTATCAGCAGTTTTGTTATCATAGTACAATTTCTACGTAAGCTGGGATGAGTCAGCCGTGTATTATTAAATCATAAATAGTCACAAGGCTAATAATCGCCAATGTGTAAAATTTAATGCAAAGTGTACAAATAACAAACTCGATAAATCATTCACAGGCACAAACTTTCACATTTATAACATTAGTGGGATGAAGTGGTATAATCGTCCATGAAATTATACAAATTATGACATAATAATTAATTATTTTAATTTCAATAAGTGGATAAAATTTGACAGACATTAATTAAGTAAATTGATTTGTGATTTAATAAATTATTCATTAAGATTACTTTGTTAGAATTTTGAAAACGGCGAAAATGTTTAGAATAACATCAACTTTTTTAATAGGTAAATGATAAGGAATAGTGGGCATAAACATAAACCGGTTTGCTTAGGAATAATACGATGAGAGATGCCACATTTAGATATGGCACCATCGCTTTATAAAGTACGAAAAAAGACTTTCAACTGCGCCCCGACGATTGTTATCAATGATTTTATGACGTTGCAAATGGATTTTTGAAAGTAATATGTGTATTAAAGGCTCAATTAAACTAATATTAATCATTTAAATATAATAGCATACAATAATGGGGTCTTTCACCACCGCATTGGACCATAATTCTTTAGACGGCGTTTATAGTTTTTTTTTTCTTTTTTATGTATGCTCTGGTTTAACTGTTTTATAAACAGATTTCATTAATTCTTTTTAATCTTTCCATTAGACTCAGGTAGTGCAAATGAAATGCAAGAGTAATTCGTAATAAATAATTATTATTTTACTTTAAATTCATGTTTGCTTGACATTATTATAAAGATTATTATATTATACAATAAACTTATATTGTATATATTGTGTAATATATGCAATATTATACAAGCCAACAAAGAATATCATTAAAAGATTTTCTAAATTTCCTGATAAATTAATACCTAAATCGCTTATATAGTCCACTACCTTTTTTGGTTTTGGCCCACTATACCGCGATGGCCAGACGAGTTGTTATAGGTTTTTGTTTCAAGTTTTCCTTCTCTTTGCAATAATGTGCCAATAAAAAACTCTTAGTGGTGACTAATTATGTGTAATTTTGGTGAATTTTGGCATAGAGATAGATTTCTAGGTGAAGTAGAAACACTGGTAGATTCGTATAAAAATATTGTAGAGAAGGAACTTGGTTACTTTTTGTCGCTATAACTGACATAAAAGTGATACAAACTCTAGTATTATTAATTCAAAAATACCTTTCTCTGTCTCTGACACACTAAACCGTTGGACCGATTAAAAGTAATCTATTTCCTTTTCCAAGGTTCACTCTATCTCTATGCTCGATAGACCATAATAACACGGGTGGAGTCGCGGGCTTAACCTAGTCGTTTTATAATAAGCCGGACCGCTATGCCAAAGTAACTCATCAAAATCGCCGTTCACTTGTATTATCCCACGATTGCTCGTCTCGGTATATGTTTAAATATCTCAGAATCGAAAGGCGCTATAATTTGCATAACACTTGTAATAAGTTGTGTAGTACAATGGCTTATAGGCTTATGGCATTGAGTAGTCAGAGTTTTAGTTAGTTTCTTTGTGGCTCTAATAAAGTAAGTAGCTTTTAAACAACACGGCTTAATTATTTACATGGGACGAAATAATTGCCCCTATTTCAATATTTTCGTAACACGTTTTTACTGTCCTATATTGACTAATAATCTGAATGTGAAAATCTGTTATCTGGCACTTTATCAAATTCATCACCATCACCATCACCCGCGTTTATTATAAAGGTACAACATTATAAATAAAAATATGCGTCCGAGAACGAAGGCAGAAGCTGATGTATAAATAATTTATAGCTACTTTTTATGTAAAATTTAATAATAAGACCTCCACTTGTAAAACTTGGTAACGTCATTGACATGTTTAAGATACGCAACCATACTCCCATAAGTATTTCGGGGTAGTCCGACTTCTTTCCTGTTCACTCATGGCAGTTTACTTTCTTTCTTAATAAAAGCTTTACCACTCTTGCATTTATCCGAAAACCCCACATACGCATATAATTTACATGTGATTTACCGCTTTCCATTTATATTTTATTAATAAAATGTTTATAAAATTATGTATCTATCCGTGTGGTGACGGATTAAGAATACAGAGTGTCACCACCCCTATTCATTCCGCGGGTGTCGTAAAAGGCGACTAAGGGATAAACTACGCAACACAACATCAATGCAAAGAGGAGGAAAACTTGAAACCAACCCTATACCAACCCATCCAGCCAGCGTGGTATAGTAGGCCAAAACCTCCTTTTTAAAGAGAGGCCTATGTCCAGCAGTGGAATGTTAAAGGCTGTTGATGAAAATTATGTAAATATTTACATTACTACTAAACGTTTCATTCTTGTTACGTGCAAAAAAATATATATTAACCAGTATGGTACCTTAAAAAAGTAGTCGGAAAACATAAATCTTATTGTTGTTCAATCGGCTTAACTTCCTGTAACGACCAGTCTCAGCGAACTGGCCCATTCCAAATAGGTGTTCTGGTAAAAATAGAGCAAAAACCCAAGTCTCGAGTTTTTTTTTCTGTACTCGACGACCTTGCAGTTGAGTTGTTTACTGATTGTGATACACAGTTACTAAAAAACGATGAGTGTGATTAATCGTAGCCATTAAAAATGTTCATATCCGAGAGAAACGAGATTGTTGAAGCGCCGCGTATTGACGCACTGGACGGGTTTGGACTTAGAATATCTGGTTGGGTTAGGAGGTACGTAGGCACTCATTCTAGTGGACAATAACCACGTTTTTGCGCGAGCATGAACATTCAGACGCCACTTTTTTGCGACAGTAATCTTGTAAGTACTATACTTGACCGTCTACAGCGCGAGCTAAAGTAATAATAAATAAGAGTAATTAATTTTAATAAATCGTACACTTCCTAGAAGTGCCAGCATTATCTGGTAGCAGTAATCAATCACGAGCCCTCTTTATGGTTGATGAGATTATACTTTTACTTTTTTATTTAATAACAAACCTCTTGAATATTTATGAGAGAGCTGTGGTCAATATCATCACTCGTTCGTTATTGAATGTTTCGAGTTTCAACATTATTGCTGTGTACATCAAGAATCTGTCAGTAGGAATCAATATAAATCGGACCTTGTGATTACTTATTCAGTATTGAAATGTGTTATGCTCTACCTGGTTACGAAGACCATAACGTAAAGATAATTGTGAACATAATTTTTCATAAGAGGTGCTCATAGTCAAGTTTCCCTACGTGATTAAGAACAATCATCATAGGATGATAGTCGTGCAGCTTAGTTGAAGGCCTTCGGGCAGCCTAAAGACATCCAACAGCAAGATTACGTAGCCACAATTTTGTCTTGCCAGTCTCCAACTCGCACTCAGTCAGCGTGGTGACGTATTGCCTTAACCCGCTCCTAGGAGGAGACCAGAGTCCAGCAGTGGGACATTATGGGTTGTTGATGAACTTAATTATACTAACTTAGTATTATATATACATTAACTTAGTAAAGCGAAACTAGTAATTATGATATAAGTGAATCTTATCTCATAATTACTAGTTTCGGTTTACTGATATAATTAGAAACAAATTTATTGTAAAATATACATAAAGTATTTACAATGACATAATTTCTAAACAAGTTTTAGTTTTAAGAATATTTTCTTTTGTTTAACCATATAAACTACAAAACAAAGGAACGTCTCATAAATAATAGCTTATTTCAAATGTAGTACATAGCACGACTGTTTTCCTGTCACTTTCACATTCGGTGAGTTTTTAGCATAAAATATTTTAATTACACTATTATTGTCTTTTTTCATTTGTAAATTGATATGTCTAGTACCATCGAGTATTGACGGATAATTAATGGTCGGATTGAACATCTTTATATATATAATTCTTCTGTGAGTGTGTATGTCACTGAACTTCTCTCAAACGACTGGACCGATTTTGATGAAATTTTTTGTGTGTGTTCAAGGGGATCTGGGAATGGTTTAGATTTGCAATTGGACCCGGTAGGTGGCGCTGCGATCAAGTTCTGAAATTTTAAAGTTGGGCGGTACGAAGTTCGCTGGGTCAACTAGTCTTATATATAAAATTCTCGTGTCACAATGTTTTTATCGAAGGTATTCTTCCTTAATGGCAACGTTTTTTTGTAGTTTTGAATGTATTCCCAAATTAACTCTATTATGATAGGATTAATTTCTTGATTATGATTGGGTTATAAAATTATTTTAGATGATGGTAGCGGAGCAAATTTAAACTTTCTGTCGCACGAATGTTACTTGTGTGTGTGTGTCTTCATGTCCACAGGTCCCATTTTACAATAATTGTTTAGTATGATAAATTATTTATTATTATAAAATTAAGGATTCTGAGTCTATTACTCTACAATTAACAAAACACATGAACATTGTATTTGCACTCATTATATGTTTTCTCAATACATATCAATCGCATGTTATTACATTTATTACATAATAATAATAATAATAATAATAGAGTAGAGTAGAATCCAAGAGTTGTCACCGTACTTATTGCAAAAGCAACAAGTAAACAATATATATGCATTATTTAACTTTTCTGTCTTAAAATGCCAGAAATAAGTTATTTTTACTAATTCTAATTCAGCCTACTGTGGTCCACTACTGAACGAAGCCCCCCCCCTTTTTTTTTGTATGATATGGGCATATGGTCACGTTAAGCAGTCGGTTCTGGTTGTTATCTTAATATAACAGTCCTAAAGCTTGGTCTGAGGCCTTCAGGCGGCTTAAAAACATCCAACGATAAGATTTACTTAGCCACAACGTTGTCTTGCCACTCCCCAACCCGCACTCGGCCAGTGTGTGGACGTATGGCCTTAACCTTCTCCTGGGAGCAGACCCCAGCCCAGCAGGGGGATGTTATGGGTTTTTGATTGATATATATGCATATATATGCGTATCAAACAAAAAATCACATTCTTACAAAAGAGGTTACCAGAGTAAGTTGATTACATTTTTCATCAATTTATTAATACTTTTATATGAATTAAAATCTACAAATTACAAAAAAAAAAAAACTAAGAAGAAATAAAATATACAAGAGTGATGATTTATTGATTTATCAAGTGAGATTAGACTTTAAATTAACACACGTTGTATTGAGAGAAGCATTATTGTAAACATACTAATATTAAAGAAAAAAAAGTAATTTCTAACTTAAAACGTTCGATGTCAAGACACAGGGCTATAGAAGAAGGTTAATCAACTTGACTACTACTTCTACAGAATATATGTATAAAGGTATTATTTAAAAACATCAATCGGTGTGAACCGAAAGCGTGTTACGTCAATACAACAAGAAAGCTAGTAGCGTTTATAATTTTCGTTGATTACCATCAGTCAATCATGTATAGTTAAACAATCAACAAAGAAATAAAAACTTTCTTTTTTAAGAACAACGCACGGGATTAATGTCGGCAGTGTCTTTTGTCTGATTAAAAATTTTGCAAGGTGTCAACATCCAATTGTCGCATTCAACGCTTGTCGCAAACCGTTAGACATCGCAGAATATTTCGGTAAATATCATAATATGTGTAAATATTTTGAAGTATTTCTATGTACCTAAAAGCTGCTAGAAAATTGATTACCAAGTGTTAAAACTAAATAAATATTTTAATTACTAAGGATTGTTCGTAAGACTAGTCTTGTCCGGAAATTATTGGAGTTTGAAGACGTAGTACAAATAATATACTATTGTTCGTTTGCTCATTACAATACAAAGCAAATAGCTTAGCACGTTCAAGGATGCCTTTATGGAGCCGTTATAAGATGAAACAGAAACAAATTGACTTGTTTCATTTTTGTTTATGTAATAATATTAGAGTGTTAAGTTTATGTAAGAATTACAGTCACTGGAGTAGTATCCTGACTGTCATAAAAGACAACATGGTTAATCACAAGGTAGCTACCCTCTTTCAGAAGACCAACCTAAAATGACAACATTCGTACTGTCGTGTTTCGTTGTTGAGTGCGATACCAGAGGCCAAATGATGAAGTAGCATTGCATGGTGATGTTCACCGTACTGTATTGTCTGTATTAGCAACGAGTATGGTGATCACTACTCATGGATCAGCCTTGTTTGTCTAGTGGTTAGCGTATGCGGCTGCTGATCAAGAGGTCTCGGGTTCGATTCCCGGGTTGGACCAAATATTTGTGTGATCCACGAATATTGGTTTGGGAGTCTGGGTGTTTTCTATGTTTAATATGTATGTATATACAAAAAAAAAGTATGCTTATGTTTATATCAGTTGTCTATTACCCATAATACAAGCTCTGCTTAGTTTGGGACTAGATGATGTGTGTAAGATGTCTGAAATATTTATTCTACTCATGAAAAAAGGCTTGCATATCTGATGAATCCTACTATAATTATGTCTGTTTAAAGTAAATCAATTTCATCAGACTTGACTAGATAAATGACTTGAAACAGCTGTTACTATATCAGTATCTATATATATATGATGTTTCTAACTATTAATATACTATAATATGTACCATAAATGGTTAATGTATTTACATTTTGTCAGATAGTCTGTATTGCCTACAATGGCTGAGTTCTCTAGAAAGCCGCTTATCAATTCAATTGTCTAGCCCCGCCCGCGCGCGTCACTGATTCATGCCTAACTCATTGTGCTGATAATTTAAAACGCCTATTATTGTTATACTTTTTTATATAGATCTGTACAGACCATATTAAGTATTCCTATAGGTAAAATTAATTTAGCTTGAAGTATCATAAAAAGTTCTACTATCTTTCAGCGGTTTAGTTAAATACATTACTGACGTATATTCTATAAATCGAATGAATCTTATAAAGATAATATTTAAAAACTAAATATATTAAATAAATTAAATATCAATGATTAAATCAACATACATGCGTACTTGTTTGAGGCAGCTATTAACAAAAGTTTTTAAAAATTTTAATGAACAAGTATTATTTATTACAAGAACTATTATTATTAATACTTTATATAATAGAAAAGAAATATTAAAAGAAAAGTAATAAATATTAATATTTACTTTACTTTTGAGTTGTAACATTTTTTGAAGTAAAACGACTCGCTATATACATGAAGTTATTTCAAAATATATCGCGTCTTTTATACATTAAAAGTACACGTGAAAAGTATTGTTAGCAATATTCGGAATTATCGTTATAAGCTGCCAATAGACATCCCAATAGTCGATGATACATTTCAAGGCTCAAAGACGCCACTCGAACATCATGTCTGTTTGACAAGGTTACAAACACGAGGTCATTGCATTAAACATGTACTTAGGTACTTACAAAAATCAAACAATTATTTTCTCAACCGATACTGTGAAGTATTAGGATATAAAATTTGTACGTGTATGTACTCTATTGTGAAACGTTGTTAGGTTGAAATAGTGACGATCCACCTTTATTCAATGTCAGATTTTTTCTAAGACTTATCTCGCTTTTTATAATTTACACTCTCCATTAATAGCTTGTCTATCAGATATTCTATTTTCTTGGTTTTTTTTCACGTTTCTGATACAAATTACAAGAGTTACACAATAATAGCAACTAAAAACCATCAAGGATTGTACTTATGCCATCTTTTTTGAGTCTATCTTGTGTTGAAAAATTAGTAAACAATAACCATAAAGATATAAAACACTGTTTTGACTATCACCATTATTAGATAACGACTAACAAAAAACAATAAGTAGCGATAACGTTATGTAGGCATTGCCAAAGGTGCCGTCTTCGCCGGTAATTAACAGGTATCCAAGCAATTACACATTTGATCATTAAATACATAAATATCTCTAGTGAATACAAATCACATCACTATTAAAATTGAAATACCTCTCTTTGCAAGACGATGACCACAGAAATAACTAGAAACGAAGGGGGTAGTAGAATATTAGTTTTTTTTTTATTGTAGCTACTCTTAGTCCAATTGAAAAGATCAATGTACATTTATATGTTTTAATAGGCCCTTTGTATATCCTATTTATATAATGTGAAAATAAAATCTGATAACCAAATTATTAAGGAAATGTTCTTTTATGTTTTTTTTATTCTCTGTATTCCTATTAATTTACAAACAGGTTAGACTTATTATTGCTAATATTTGTGTCCCATCAGTGTGTATGTGTGTTAAGTCGGGCAACTTGTCGTTGAAGACCATGGCCTAAGTGAGAATGTAAAATCCAACCCCTCAAAGATAGTAGTGATGTTCGCTAAAAAGGTGTTGAAATAGAATAAGTTAAGGCACTTTTCGTTCCGAAGAATAGGCAAGAGCTAGTAAGTACAACAACATTTTATTAGTGGTAACATAATTAAAATTAAGATGTACTAGAGTGTCAGAAATATTGCCGTTGTAAGTAATTTACATAATTATAACGTGTTTTATTTCTCGACTCTATATTCATAATAGAATTTTACAAATTACACAATATGTTAATTATCATTTAAAGAATTATGCATCTTACAAGCTTTCATTTTTATTGACTTAGTACAAAAATTATTTCTTTAGCGCCTTCGTTCGCTACGCTATGGCTAATGTGGAATCAATAATTTCACCACAAAGAAATACAAAAAAAGCGAATGATGTCGTTTATGTCTTTTGTACTATAACTTTAAAGATGAATCTGGGTGGAGCATATATACATATATACTCGTATTGAATTTGCTAATATAAATTTTTATTATACTCTATGGTTTTACGAATTAATATTTGTAAGATTAGTGTCCACTCAGTATTATTGTGTTACCTCAAAGTATCCTCGATTATATTTAAATTGAACAGTAACAGTAAAAAGGAACTGGCAATCAAGACCACAAAGACATCATCTTGAGGTGACTTTACCTAAAAATAAAGATGTAAAATAAAATTTACTTTAGTTGATTTGAGTCAAGTTATTGTCTAGGAGTCATTTCGTGCATATGTGAATTAATGAGCTCGTTTTAAAATTGCTACGCAGCACGCCCATGTCGATATCGGAACCTGTCCATGAACAGTCCGTTGGAGAAGTGACCGTTCTTTGTCCGAGTCGTCCTAGACAGCCGCCGCGTGCCGCATTCATGCATAGTAAATAATTACAGTGATCAGCGGCAGGTGGAAGCGCACGCGCGCTCATAGAAATAGAAAGGCACATTGCAGTAATTATTTAGTACAGTTATCCGTAATGGGCCGCTTTGCGAAAGCTGTTAAGTAAATAAGAAGCGTCCTGCGGTTCCTGCCGGGTGCGCACGAGCGTCTTGCCACATGCACGCGTGCGACAAAACGAGTCCCGTCCGTCGCGCTCCACGTCCAATACTTCATATTTCCATGCGTTAAGCCGCTGACTTGTATTAAACTAGCTAAGCACATTCCTCAAATACTCCTTATTACTTTTTCAATGTTTTATTCTCGATCTCGATATTTAAATGAAATTATGCCTACATTAGTTTAGTTAAATAAATTAGTTTATGATTTAATGTCAATAAACAAAGACGTGTAATAATGTGCACGTGAAATGAAGATCATTGCCATAATGATGCTATTATAGGCTATGGCACACAACTGATAGTTTGCTCGTTACGGGAGACACGTCAATTTTGCCTGACGTAGTCTTATGGCAGGACGAATGACGCGTTTTGCGATTGTGCCACCGGTAGTGCTCCCGGACAGCCCCCGGCGGCTCGATGTCAGGGGTTAAGCGATACTTTATTTTGAATAATTTATATGTCGTAGTGCGATAGATGGCGTGCCCTCCGCCTTGTACTGTTTATGGTAATGTGGGATATCTCGCATTGCAAATGTGCTGAATGTGTCGCCACCCGAAGCGGCCTTCTGCGATAAGCACTATTCGGAATGTATTTCTCCTTGGAAAATAAGCTTGTTTCGGGACAAATACTTTACGATCACAATGCAGTTTATATTTCCGAGAACTAAAGTGCATACGCTTTACAATTGAATAACATTTCAGATGCGTAGCTAGTGATATATAATAAGTGTAGTAAAGAATGTGTATTGACACGTATTGACAATTTTTCGAATTACGGTTGTTATTATTGAATAACAGCCATAATTTAATAAAACTTGAACTACCAGCAGGCTACCAATTTACAATCTGACTAAGAACTATCGGTCAGGGAGCACCAATTTAATTAAATTGTGGAAGGCATACTGCCGTCGATGGTAAGACGGGTCGTACTCAATAATAGCAATTCAGAAAATCACTTTTAAGAAATTGTCATTAATCAAAATTAATGGAGTTATTATCGCACTCAAACTTTGAAAAAATATTTATTACAGACATAAATCAGTCTTAAGGGCCGTAACGAAGCAGTGCCGTGAGCTTTCTAGGACGAGGCAGGACTGAGACGCAATTACCGTTCGCCCCACCGACCGCCTGCCCCATGGCCTGACATGTAGCCTTGTGTCCACTGTAAAAAGTATCACCATACCTTCCTACGTCCGACTAAATTACTTGCTTCATGTAACGAGTAGACAGCTTTGCAAAAAACTTAACCCGTGTACGGTTAAATACGTAGTTGTCTTACGACCGGTTCAATTGTTTGTCCATACATATACGAGTAATTGAATCGATTCATATAGGTATAACTATATCCGGTTATGCGGAGAATTCTTGAAATAAAGTATATTGACATTGTTTATACCTATCACACATCACTAGCCCGGACGGCATTAAATTCTGACATAACTTTAAATGAAGATGTTGGAACATCCCTATTTGTTTGATTTTAATTCAATAAAATAGGTCGTCTAACAAAATACCTCAGTTTATTCAGTGAAATAATTATGTCGGTATGTATCAAACACTAGTGTATTGTAACCGAATGGGCCGTCTCGAACGAGGCGGTACTGGAATCAACCTAAAAGGACATTACATACTTTGGTGAGTATGAGACCGGAGGCCCAATGGTGCAGTAGCATCTCACTAAGCCGCCATAGTATGGATCACCATGCTGCATTGTCTATGCTCACAATGAAGATGGTGACCCCTACTCTTCTACTCATGCTATCCATCAGGTAGAGTAGAATCCCTTTATTAAGCTTAAATAAAAATAAACTTTGAATATGTGGGGAAACAATCATTATATTGTTTTAAACTTTCATGGTCAGTAACATTAAAACAGAAATGTGCGGGATTGCTACCATGTACCTTTTTGTTGGTGAGTATCCGATATTTCGGCACTGTTGCAAGCGCCATGATCACGGAGTAACTGAAGATCTTGCGAGTGGGATGTTATTGGCAGACATATCGGTCTACCCTCTTTCGTAGTCTTTTTCTACGATCGTCCCCGGTACCACTGGTCACTAACTCACTAACAATCATTGTATTAATCTGTCGAAGTGTGAATATTTTATACGCTAATTTGCTACACAGATTTTTTTTAAATTATATTCCAATTGACAATTCTTATTTATTATACTAATATTTTTATGCAAAGTAGAATATTCTTCATACTTATCATTAGCAGTTTATTGCGTGTTACTTCACAGGTACATATCGTATATAGTATACGCAGTATATAATTGTTTTAGGAGTTAATGTCTAAAACGGTTTTCACTGGAATACTTAAAAATCATCATCATCATGTAATTGAATTGATCAATTTATGTGCACTTTACTGTAAGTGCCTACTGCAGCTCATAGAATCCTAGGACTTGAGGGTCAGATGTAGAGATGGTGCATTTTTGAGTTTGGGCTCCTGAAACCTCACTCGCTCGATGAAAAGCAGTGAAAAGATAGTAGAGTCACGCTGATTTCAGCATGAATGAGTCAACTCGACCGGGGCAGTACTACCCTCAGACAGAAGACCAACCTTAATAAAATGACAGCATTCGTGTTGTCGAATCTCTTTGGTGAGTGTGAGACCAGGGGCCCAATGATGTAGAAGCATCTCACTGAGCCGCTATAGTGAGGGTCACCATGCTACGTTATTTTAATTACAATGAGGATAGTGACCCCTACTCTTGGATTCTACTCATGTTTCCATCAGGCTGGATAGAGCCACTTCGGTAGACTGTAATTAAAAAAAATTGTGCCGAAGCGTATCTCAATAACAAATTTGTGATATATCCTGTTATTACAAATATTTTTAAGTGAATAAGAATTTGGCTTCCTTGGTTGTCGTAACAAACATTTCAGTATAAGCAAGATAATGGTCTGCTACTATGTCGCATCACGTAAACAAAGTGATCGATTCTCGTTTCTTACAAGAAATGACTAGATAATGTTACTGGTTTACAATATCATCTGAAATGATTGACTATATCATTAAGTAGTAAATTACAACACATTCAATCATTAAAATTATTCCATAACCAGCCCCCCTAGCCAAGTTGCAAATTTTATTCGTTTTCTATTCTATTTCTCTATTTTCTTGTTTCGCCAACGAAATATTAGCCAACGAAACGAGAAAATAGAGTAATAAAATAAAGAATATAATAAAAAATGAAAAACGTTTACAACTTTGCTAGGGGGGCTGGCCAGACCAAAATACGCACGATAAAATAAATCGATCTATTTAATTAATATTACAAACCAATTTCCATTTTTGTTGGGTAACTTATGATAAGTATGTGGTGACGGATTAAGAATACAGAGTGTCACTACTCCTATTCATCCCGCGGGTGTCGTAAAAGGCGACTAAGGGATAAACTACGCAAGACAACATCGATGCAAAGAGAAGGAAAACTTGAAACTAACCCTTTTTTTTTTTTTTTTACGTGTGGAAATCCCCGCGGACCGTCACCCCGTCGGGGGTTACGGCGGGGTGGTGTGTCGGACTCGAACCGACTAAAACCACACGGTGTGACCCTCTCTGCGCCTTTGTATTGGAAGGAGTCCAGGGAGGGGATTTCCTTCTGGACTCCAACCGGCGCCTGCCTGACGTCGCCCCCTCGCGGTTGGCCTCTACTGCGGATGGACGGGAAACCCGTCCCGCCCATCCGCGGCCACTCTCAGGGCGGCATGAGACGCAGGTATGCGCGCCTTCGCCGCCCGGGGCGCCGGCGGCGGATCGGGTCCGATTGGATGGAATCCTCCCGGGCCTTCTCCGCCACCTCCTTCTGCAAGATTACGTCCTCGCAGAAGGTTGCGACCGCGGTAAAACAACTGTCGCTGCCGGCCATCGATCTTATGACGGCCGGCAGCGAGAGATCCCCTCCGATGACTGCAGTGAGGACCCGGCGCTGCGCCGCCCAAGCGGGGCAGACCGCCAGCGTGTGCTGGGCCGTGTCCTCACTGCAGTCGCAGTGGTGGCGGGACTCGGTTCCCTCCTAGCGACCGAGTGCAGGTACTTTCCGAAGCAACCGTGCCCGCGGAGGGCGAAATCCGCTCTCCGCCCGGAAGTCAGCCACTCGCCGATAAACTTCGGCGAGCACCTCCGCCTCCAAATCCCACGGGGGTGTTCCGGCCAAGGCACACGCCGCCTCTGTGGACACCGTGCGGTATCCACGTATGGCTCAGACCGCCAGTATCCGCTGGGGGCGCCAGAGGCGCGCCCTGTTCTGGGCGGACAGAGCCGCCGCCCACACCGGTGCACCGTAAAGTGCCATTGCCCGGACAACCCCCGTGTACAGCTGCCTAGTGGGGACACTGGCCCCGCCCAAATTGGGCAGGAGACGCCCTAGGGCGGAGGCAGTGCCCACCAACTTAGGGCCAAGCTGTCGGAAGTGCTCGTCGAAGAGCCACCTACCGTCGAGGACCAGACCCAGGTACCTCATCTTGGCCCGGACCGGTACGAGGACCGAGTTGACCTCGATGGAGGCGCCGGCGGGCGGACCACGACGGGGCCCATGAAATAATAGGGCCTCCGTCTTTTCCAGGGCCACCCGCAGACCAAGCGCCTCGATGCGCCCGACCACCCGGGAGACTCCCGTGGTGTTCCACAGGAGTGGTCCTAGGACAGACCCCTGTGGAACACCGCACGACATGGCCCTGCGTCTCAAGGCGCCATCTCGGTCCTCGTACTCGACGGTACGCTCCTCTAAATAGTCTGCCACCAGCCGCCTCAGGTACCCTGGCACTCCGTGGTACTGGAGTGCGGCCCTGATGCAGCCGAATGGCAGACTATTGAAGGCGTTGGCGATGTCCAATGACACCGCCAACACCACCCCGCCGCAGCTCACTGCCTCTTCGGTCACGGCCCTCAGGCGCAGGATCGCGTCGACCGTCGAACGCCCTTCTCGGAAACCGAATTGGGCGTCCGACAGGTCGGGGCCCACCTCGCAGAGGTGCCGGACGATGCGGACAGAGAGAACCCTCTCGAACAACTTGCCCGCCTCGTCCAGCAACACGATGGGCCTGTAGGCCGCGACCGAATCGGCAGGCCGTCCATGCTTCTGTATCAGGACCAGCTTCCCGCACTTCCAACGCTCAGGGAAGCGTCCGGACGCCAGGCTAGCGTCCAACACTCCCCTGAGGTGGTCCGACATGTAGTCGAGGGCTCGGGCCATCACTCGGGCTGGAACCCCGTCCGGCCCGGGGGCGGTGTTCTTGGACCGGATCCGTAGAACAGCCGCCCCTACCTCCGATTCCCTGACAGGCGGAACATCACCCACGCTGCCCCGACGACGACCACGACGGGCCATCGATGGGGGTGTGTGTTCCGCCTGCTGCGGGAATAGGCCCTCGACCAGTTCCTGCAGGAAGCTGGGCTGGAGAGTCTCCGTAAGGGGGGGGCCCTGTGTGCGGAGCTTTTGACGCACCGCACGGTAAGGGCGACCCCAGGGGTCACGCTCGAGACTCTCCAGCATCTCCTCTCTAGACGCGTCTTTGGCGCGGCAGATGGCCAGCCTCAGAGTTTCCCGAGCTGCTCGGTACTCCTCGTGAAGCCGGTCCACCTCCTCACCGCCTCCGCGGTGACGTCGCCGACTCCGGGTGTGGGACCTCCGGGCACGTACGCAAGCCGCACGGAGGTCCGCCAACTCCTGGGACCACCAGTAGACCTCCTTCCGAGGAGGCCGACGGCCACGAACGCGGGGCATGGCCGCATCGCAGATGAGCGTTAACGCATCGGCGAAGCGACCAGCCCCCACGTCGACCTCCTCGGTCACTTGAAACTAACCCTATACCAACCCGTCTGGCCAGCGTGGTATAGTAGGCCAAAACCTCCTTTCTAAGGAGAGGCCTATGTCCAGCAGTGGACTGTTAAAGGCTGTTGATGATTGATGATGATGTTATGTCAAGAGTATTATAGAGTATATAATTTTTAAGTAATATTTAGAATGTCGCAGTAAAAATGAAAAAAGCGAACCAAATGAGTACTGATTCTTCACCTAAACCTGTCCCACAAACTCTTTGCTGATTCTAAAAACAGTAGAATTTTTGTATGCAATCTATGTCCGATAAGACTGAACAAGTTTTGAACACAGTGCCACATGATATTGATCTCTTTACCAAACTACCAACTATATCAACCCACGCTCATTGATCAAGCAACAAATCATGCGCTTTCCTAGCTTTCTGTTACACGTTTTCATGAAATCTCTCGCACAAATCACAGAAAAACGGAAGGAAAGATGTGACTTATGAAATCATTTGAAGTGAGATTAGACAGATTACATTAATATGAAATAGATCAGTCAAGAAAAGTATAAAATTTAGTCGTTTTGTGCTTTCCGACAATGTGTCGTACAAAAACTTATGCAATATACATACTCGTACATATGTCTTTAGAAAAAAACATAAGTCTATATCTATTTGGGATAATATAAAACCATTAACCAATCCATTAAGGCAGTCTAGTTCTAACCTTTTATTTCAAATATAAGCAGTCTCGAAATTAGTTTATGCAAAATAGTAATTTTATATTCGAAACATTTCGCAAGTTATCTGAGCACGTGAGAGTTGAACGTTTCATAATTACTATTGTTGTGATTTATAGGCGTTTCGAGATATTCCCGATAACGAGACGAAGCCGATGCAGAAAGTTACTTTATACAAAATAGTGAACAATATGACGCGATTTTTTAATAGATAATGATGTTGATGGACGACAGCGCTTCGCCATCGTACCTTGGCCGCGTACCGCACCGTGGGAAAAATATTTTGGCGCTACAATCTCTATGTTTCACAATCACTCACTGTGCATATACTTTCATACTGTAAACACAGTTTACTAGATACATAAACATATTTATAACTTAAATACAATATCAGTTTAGGATAATAACGGTTTAAATCTTCATCAGTAAATGGTTTACATTAAATTCGATACTTTTATTTAGTAATCATAACACATCTTCGGAATTGCAATAACAAATCGACGAAATTCTATATATGTCGACGTTAATGTACAAAGATCTCAGCAGATATACGGAAACGAGGAAATCTGGTCGATTTAAAAAGATTAAGAAATCGACTTGGTAGTGGCGACTGGCAAGTGCGCGTACTTTGATTATAATTGGCAGTATATTAACAAACAAAGTAGTGCCGGGGGCGGAGTGCAGACATATTTATGTGACCCGAGGTTCAAGTGACCTGAGCCGAGTTGCCAAATTAACGAATGCTCACGCAGGTCGAGACACTTTCTACTGGCCTGCATGCGTACCAACATTTTCATTATCGATCGCTTTCATAATTCAACTGACATTTTTGTTCCATTCAATTGCATCGCTGGAAAAAAATGCCTGAGTGCAAATTTATTAAGTTTTAATCACCGTGGAGGCCCATGTATTTTATTCCAAATTACTCACAGTCGTGTAATGTTTATATCATCCTACTAATATTATAAACGTGAAAGTTTGTATGTTTGTTGCTCTTTCACGCAAAAACTAGTGACCGGATTTGGATGAAACTTTATAGTACTATAGCTTATATTATATATCAGAATAACACATATGCTGCTATTTACTGCAATAATCAAGATACACGCGGGCGGAGCCGCGGACGAAAGCTAATATACATTTAAATATACCAAACAGTAGTATAGGCTCATTTGTATTACAGTCTCGCAGAAATTGATTCATAGAAACACTTAGTCTCGATGTGGTCATGTATTTTTTATTTTAGTTATTCGACTACTTAAATTTGCATTTTTGTAAGACATCAGTGTCTCGACTTATACATATTTATTAGAATAATTTATTACACCATTTATTTTAAGACTTTGAAAGTCTTGACTGATTTAAATATACGTTTATATAAAGCGGCTATTGTATTTTCACTAAAGAATAATTGCTCTCGAGTAACTGGACCACGACTTTGTATTTTATTTTCAGTGATCAATTTCTACGCTTACGGCGCAGTTCTGTGGTGATTTCCGTGACGTGGTGATTTATTAGACATTGTACTTGTCCTTAATGTAATACCTTAAGTAAAAATCATTAAGACTTGCTAGCGTCGAGTATATTTAAATGAGTATTATTTAATTTAAAAATAAATTGTAACATAAGAAAAATGTTTTCCAATTAACTAAGTTTAACTTTTGACAGATTGATAAATTAAGAAGTACCTACATAATTAACTTACACTACGAAAATGAATTATTTTTTGTATTTTGTATGAAATGACTGGTATTTAGCAAACAGGTCACTTAGTAGTAGCTGACGACGGTCGTCCGTAGATACCTTTAACTCAAGAGATATAAGTGCGTTTCCACCTTGCCGCTCTTAAAGAATTAGGGCAGAGAAAGAGGAGAGAAGAGATAACGCCGATTTTCCTTATTTCACGTCGAAAATAAACAAAACCAAACAAGTCTTTTGGTTACGTTGTAACGCCTAAACCACTTCACCGATTTCAATTAAATTTGGCATGGATTAATGTGGCATACTTTGATTCTTGAGGAAAGACATACGCTATATAGGCTATATTTTACTGCGATAATCGATATACATGCGGATGGAGACGCGAGCAAAAGCTGGGTTATTATAAAAATATGTTTTTGTTGTAACTTAATAGGTGTAGAAGTGTTGCTTCCACATATGTGTTTAAATGTCCGGCCACAAAGATCACACAAAGGCGACTTCGGACGAAATTACTTTTAGTTTCTTTATTTGTCTCTTTTTCTGTCTTTTAATTTTGTTTACTTAATCGTAATAATGAAGAAATTTCGAACAAACTTGATATTTTTAAAGTCCACTTTCCGTCAATAACTTCAAGTACAACGCGATTATCTAATATCCAATTTTATACTCCTCGGTGTTATCTGACAAGTAGTTACTGATATTACATATATAGATAGTGATATTACAAGCAAATCATCCTAACAATATTGTAAGTACCTATTTTGAATCGTCCTCATAAAATTTCCGCCTCGAACTGAACCGATCATGATAACATTTTGCATACACCTTAAAGAGTATATAAAAGAACATAATTGCTTTATAAAAAATACCATCTTTACTTTTTTTTTTCTCCCGACCTTTTTTCCCCCCTTAAAGAAAGCGTGAGGCAAATCTAAGAAAGTATGGTGACTACGGTCACCAAGCTCATTGCAAATGCAGACAGTGCAGCATGGTGACACACACTTTGGAGATGTTTTGTTGCCTATTGAGATGTTTTTGAGTCATGGGGGCCTCCGGTCTCGCAGCAAACGCGACAGCAAGAATGCTGTCATATTTAGATTGATTTTCAGTGAGAGGATAGTACCGCCCAAGTCGAGCCGGTCCATTTGTACTGAAATAAGCGTGACCCTACCTACTACTTTGAAAGTCTCTTATGCCAAATAAAGGTTTAAATATATGGCTTTACTGCCTTTTAATTATGATCGGATCGATTTCTCTACTTCGATACGGGTAAACTTCTATTTTTAAGAGAAACAAATGTGTATCACTCCGAAAGAGCCGAAGGACAATTACTTAAAGCCCTACCTTAGTTCAAGTTACTAATATGGTATATCATGGAATTGAAAGAAACCGCTTTATATGCCTGTTTAATTTTGAAATCCTAAGAATTTAACTTTTTCGGAAATAATTTTGTCCGTAGTGGGTATATGTTGGGAAATGTAATGTCATTTCTTGAAAATCATCTTTAAAAACACCAGAAATATTGTTCAAACATATTGTTGTTAATGATAACATTTATAAGTAAACAGCGAATCCTCTCTTTAACTATAAATCCTAAAGCCGCAACAATCCAAATAAAAAATCGACATAGGGTACTATTTGGCATAACAATAGAAACACAATAAAATATACGCATTATTTAGTCACAAATAATGTTAGGTGTTAGTCTCTACTTGATTGATATTCAGAACACTATCCGTGATTAAAATTATCTTACGATAGCCAAAGAGAACCAAATCATTAAAAAGAAGTACTTTTATAGCACTGTTAAGTTACAAGCATTTCGACAACGTGCAAATGACTCAGGTATTCCAATAACAGTTAACGCACCTTTTAACTCGTAAATATCCACCACATCAACATGTTTTTGGATGTCTTTTTATGAAGAATGTTTGTTTACTTAACCATTACGAATATGGCGCATGCTCAGAGCCGTATACGGAGAACTTATAATTACAACGATAGTCACAAATACTAACGACAATGTTTCCTCGAAGAGAGAAAGTAGAAGGGGTATGAATAAATCATTTCAGACAGCACTGCTCTACCAGCAAGAAGGTTAAGATAAACACATCGATGAAATAGCGTCGATTGTGGCGAACATGAAGCTGCAACATATGACATGGTGGTACCGCTCGTACGTTGTGACCCTGCCAGCGCCTGCTGCGCTTACAATCACTGCCACTATAATATTATATCAATCCCTACACGAAAACAGTAATCGTAATTTTAAAATATGGAAAAGCATAATTTTCAATGAAAACTGTACATTCAGTACGGCTGGATTTTCAACAGTGATTGTACATAGTCTAATCGGCATCGTCTTCGTTGACTTTGTTTGTACTTAGAATATATAGTGATTGGCAGGCGTCCCTCTGTAAACTTCAAGAAATATCTTACATATACATTATATTTAAAATTCTATTTATAGTTCACTAGTACGTTACCATTTAGTACCTACTGTGTAATATTATTTTGTGGAAAACGGTGCTGGTTGCGTAATTAATTTAAGAGAACCTCATAGAAATAAGACATTGTGTAATTTGTTATGGCGCAATTGTTTGTTGAACTGAATAAAATAAGATGAAGATAAAATATCATTATTATTTCTAATAATCTTATATATCATAGAAGTCAAAAGTTCAAAACAGATTCGATGTCTACTTATAAATCCTTACAATATATAATTTCAGTGTTTGAAGCAGTTACTAGTCGACTACTAACATCTATCTCACACTTAGTAATGTTATTGGTTACTTAAATTCGTATTGCACATCTTTCACATTATTGGATATTGCGATTTATTTTTATTGATACAATCATCCTATACAACGCAATATTGTATGATAAATATACCTGATAACAGTTATTTATATAAAAGAAATAGAAGATCATATAAGAAAAGAAAGTTTTAAATAGTGTTATTTTTAAGTTTTAATCTATTTATCTAACTTATACCGAACCTCTAATAAATATCTTATATTTAAAAAATCTCTTAACCGCAGATTTACTTAAGCTACAAGAATTTTCTAAGGTAAGTTTTACTATTGGTTCTTGTCTAACCTGACGCTCCTGATTTCTAGTTTAGAACTATGACCTCCTCAACTGGATTTATTTATAGTATAAATCTTCATAGTTACATCTTCTCTTAAGTTGTCTACGTCATTTCAATATATTTGCACACCTAACAGTCAGTATTTAGCAGTATGTACTATCAACTAAAATCCTACCTACTTCAATCTTAACTTTAGCACTGTTTTGGTTAATAATAAGCTAAGCATCGAGTAATTGAAACAAAAAAATTGGTCATCATTGTGACCCTGTCAATGAAATTTAACATATCACCGGCCTTTTTGCACATATTATTTTGAATTTCAATCTAGTGATTACATTACATCAGATACCATTAAAATTAATAATCATTCCTCAGATGCAGTAATCTGTAATATTGTGGACTTAAATATTATTTCGGTTGGTTACTTGGAATACTTTTCTTTCGTTTGTAAGTAAAAATAATTAAGCAGTACAGTTCGAGGATCAGTTAATGCATACTTATGCATGAAGCGAAATACAGTTTTCACAAGTTAAATTAAGTGGGTCAATCTGATATAAAGTGGCTATTGAAAAACGAAACCATAGCAATAATCACAGTAACGCAAGAGAGTCGATTCTTGCGGTGACTTGCGACAGCACTAAGGCCGCCATATTGTATTCATAAGATACGTACGTTTGTAAAGAAATGATCAATAAATTTGAGCTGTCAATAAAGATATCGATCAAAATTACAGGGTTCCGATGATTTAACAAATATGAGCGGATCGCCTGCACGCAGCTACAGGGTGGCCGAGAGCCTCTTCCGTGAAATTGTAATGCTATGGCCCTTAAGAACAATTTAGGCTACTCACGAAAACTGCACCAATTTCTTTAATTAGTACTGAATTGAGCTGTTGAAACCACTTAATTAAATTCGAGAAGGGTATATTTGCAGACAGATTTATGATGCTATGTCATGATTCTGATTTTTACCAAAGGACACTATTAAGTCTGTAAACATAATTAATATGAGTGCCTCAATAGCATTGAAGGAAAACAAGAAACAAGTTTGATTAAAGTGGTATGAAACAAAATAATACGGGTTAAAGTATGAAATTACTGTTTAATTGTAATAGGTACTTCGAATTGATATAGAACCTTCATGGTTTTAAATTTTTGAGTGCGACTTTTTTCAAATCGTACCCACGTGGTTCTTCTCTTAAAAAAGCGGCCAAGTACGAGTCGGACTCTCGATCAAACTATTCAGTTTAGAAAAAAATGATATGAGAAACCTCAACATCATTTTTGAAGACCTATCCATAGATATGTACGGTTTTGATGAAAAAAAATCTTTTGAGTTTCAGTTCTAAGTATGGGAACCCCTAAAATTTATTGTTTTTTTCTATTTTTGTGTAAAAATATTAATGCGGTTCACAGAATACATCTACTGACCGAGTTTCAACAGTATAGCTCTTATAGTTTCGGAAAAAAGTGGCTGTGACATACGGACGGACAGACAGACAGACAGACATGACGAATCTTTAAAGGTTCCGTTTTTTGCCATTTGGCAACGGAACCCTAAAAATGTGTGACATTAGATTATCGACTTTTAATGGTTTTTTATTCAACTTATACAAGAAAGATGGATACTTGGAAAATTCGAGTTATTTTAGAATAAGAGTTCCGACACGGAACTAACGCCGCAGAAACAGTTTACCAATGTTGCATATTTTGAAGAGGAAACTGCTAATGAACACACGTGTGATTTTGCTTTAAACGCTTTGATGGACATTTTGATTTGAAGAACGAACAATGTGGAAGGATTTGAATAACAAGGAATTAAAAGAGATGGTAGAAGCCGATCCGTGCGAACTACCCAGGAATTACCGGCATGATGAAAATGATGAAAAATTAAATGAAATAAATAATGGCACCTCATGATTTGACTGATCTGCAGAAAGAAACGCGTGTTGAAACTTGTGTTGCCTTGTTGAATCGAATAGAATTGAAGATTGGAATAGAAATAGAATTGTGACATTTGATGAAAAGTACTCTTTACGATAACCGTAAGCGAAAAATGCAATGGCTGTCAGTGTGCTAACAAAGTTTACTAATAAAAAGGTAATGGTAACTATTATGTGGTCTCAGCATAGTGTTATTCACTATAATGTGTTAGATAAATAATTTTATTAACATATTAAAATAAGTAATGTTTAGTTGCTAACTCTAACGCTAACACATAGACATCGTTTTTACAGCATAACCTTCTTCGAAAGTTTGTATCGAATGGAATGTTAAATAGCGCCCAAAGTAAGCCTTTTGTTGAGATCAGATTAGTGACACTATACATAAATTCATCTTCATGTCAAATGCATTTGTGATCTAGGGCCATCCTAGCCGCGTGCGTTACTCTCAATAAAAAGTTGAGTGCGTTCATTAACGCCTTGCGCAAGCTCGAAAGCGGCCCTTGGGGCACTCGTTGCCAGAGACAAGCAACGCAAATTACTTTGGCACCGTTTGACGGCGGGAAATTTCATTACCACGAGCACATATCATTATTATCTCGCCAGCAATCTACATATTTTACTCGGTAATAAATGCATGGGTAGTTTCACTTTCGGACACTGGTTTTCGAAAATGACCCGACTTTATAAATTTGCAGCGGTTCGGTTCTTGTGAAGGGCGTGATATAGTTTTAAGTGAATTTCTTTTTGACCTCTTGCTCCAAGGTGGTGTTCGTAATTACTTGGACACTGCCATATAATTGGTGTAAACAACGCAAACTGACATTTTTAATATTTGAGAGCACCAGCAGAAGGGCACTGCCATGTTTTCACATAAATATAACAACATCACTTACTAGTTATTGCTAAATGTGACCTTCTTTTTGCACCCAAGACAAGATTTATGTCAGTCTTCAATTAATTTCATGATCAAATAGAATATTTGCACCACAGATTATAAAAAATAGCGACCTGTAGACACTCGTTCAATTAATCAAATTAAAAGCATTAATTTAATTATGTTGTTATAATTAGGACCTCGAAACAATTTAAATTTCTCAACGTAAAAGCTTAGTATATTATAATAATTAAAACGATGTTGCCACCTATTTTCGTCTAGGTATCTTTATGACCGTACACTTAAGATATTAGATGTGGTTCGTTAATTTCGCGACAGAGTTGCGCTCGTTAGCCAACCACCGAACACTGACACTGTAATGACAGAACACGCCCCCTGTAATCACTGTGCGTGATTTTCACTCTACATCGCACTTCAGAAATGTTATGTGAATTTAATTTCTGGTAGTTATCAAAGTCTTTACATGTTTCAGCGCGCCGCCTGCTAAGCGTATCATTACGTTTACTGAAGTCTGCAATTACTCTTGTGCTGGTGTAGGTAAAAGTTTTTCCAAAGCAGAACACGTACTTTAATATTAATTTGATTGAATAATACTGTGTGTGCAATAAGGTCGGTCGGTAAGTAGCAACGAGACGATTTTAAGGAATGATTTAACTCGATTATATAAAATAGATATTAGATTAGAAGTTGGCCATCACCACCGGTCTTAATAAATGTATACTTGAACAGTAATCTAAACTTTTGAATTGGAATAAAATTCTCGTGTCACAATTTTAGTTACCATACTTCTCCGAAACGGCTGGACCGATTTGTATGGAATTGTGTGTGTCTGATTGTTTGAATATCGGCCAACATCTATTTTTCATACAACTAGGACGAGCCGCGGGCACTACGCGGGCATCAGCTTGTTATAATATAGATTTTTTCAGACATGAGAAATTTGGAACTCACTTTCTAACCCAAACAAATTTAAATGCCCTGTGCAGTGCTAGAAATGATATAACATATTAAAAAAACATATAATTAGTTTTTTATAAACTTCAAGCTAGCGCCTAGGACACCCACAACTCAAAAGCGTTACCGAACTTTGAGGTAGTACGTGAGTACTACCTTCAAGTTGAAAAAGGATTTTCAACTTGAAGGTCATTAATCGATCCGGGAGCAATGTAGGCGACGGCTGCTTATACGCGACAAAAAATCTAAATGCTGACCTGTCACTTTAGCGTGCGTTACCCCAGCAAAAAAGCAAAAAAAATTGGGCCTTAGAGAGATGAGAGTATAACAGAAAATTAGTGTGTTCTGAGGTGTAATTTGTTAGAAATAGCAAAATTTGTGCATGTAGTAGTTTAAAAGTTATTCTACAAAAACACTTTTTGCTGGAGTAACGTTTCAAACGTTACCCCAGCAAAAAATTTTTTTTTTAAACGTTTCAGACCCAAACGAAATACATGAATACATAGCTTTTGTTCCGTATTAAATGTTAGCAAACAGCAAAATTTGTGTGAACTGTGGTTCTTAAGTTATTGACAATTTTGCTGGGGCAATATTTCGGTCTTGTCTAGAACTTGAAAATGGCTGAACGCAGAAGGTTGAAAAAAAATAGCATCGATAGACCTTCTTTTGCTTAAATTTGTTTAATCATTCGTTTTCAAATTGTTTGAAGAACACCGATGTAATAAAATGGTTTTAAAAATCAGAAAAAACTGTTTTGCTAGGAAACCAGTATACTTACAATCAAATAAAAAACTGTAACATATAGCCATGGTTTACATTTATAATGACTGTAAATTTGGAATTAGTAACTTTAAGCAATATGAAGATATAAGTAAATATTATTAATTTTAAATGGTATATTTAAGTCATCGAATACACAGTTCCTATAAAAGAAGGAAACGTGGCAAACTCTAACAAATTTAAGTATATCATCAACAAACAAGCCTGTAAATTTCAGCTATCAATCACGAATATTATAAAAGTTATATGTAAAACAAGAATGTAACAACATTCTCTTATAACCCGACCAAATTAAAAGGTTGCGTAAAAGCAACCACGCCATACATTCGGCTGACATCTGAAATGAATGGTTTAATAGAATATTTTGTTGGTACAGTTACGAACAAAAAAAGTTAGGTCCGGGTGACAAGAATATTGAATTGAGTATGATTATTTTTTTTATTTAAAATCAGTCTTATAAGCTCACATACGTACATAAATGTTAGAAAAATCACAGATAGTTGAGTAATTTCAACATGTTTAGATACTAACTTAGATATTTTTTTGTTTCTTTTTACAATGAATTAAATAAATATTTACAATGTTTAGTAACATTTTCTTGTAAAATTTTTCTTGTCCTTTCCTTGCAAAATGTGTTCAGTATTTTAGACGCATTATTCTTTTTAAAATTACATTTGTTGCCTTCCTGTTGCTTCCATGGTGTCGCGGTGAATGTAACTTATTATTTTTCTCATAACAAGAACAAAAAAGGGAAAAAATATAGCATACTATATGAAATTTTTATATTGTTTTATAAAACACTATTCCCAACTGAATTCGAATGAAGCATTAAATTGTATGAAACAAAAAAATTAAGGTTTTAATTAATTTAAGGTTTTAAAATTAGTTTAAATATTTAAATTACAATCTGATAAAAATATTCTGTTGACTGTACAAAATACCAGATACTAAGCCGTTAATTTACGAAGATATTTAAATGTATGGCGCGGTCGCTTTTACGTAACCTTTTAATTTTGCTCGGGTTATAGAAGAATGTTGTTACATTCTTGTTTTACATATAACTTTTATAATATTCGTAATTGATAGCTGAAATTCACAGGCTTGTTTGTAGATGATATACTTAAATTTGTTAGAGTTTGCCACGTTTCCTTCTTTTATAGGAACTGTGTATTCGATGACTTAAATATACCATTTAAAATTAATAATATTTACTTATATCTTCTTATTGCTTAAAGTTACTAATTCCAAATTTACAGTCATTATAAATGTAAACCATGGCTATATGTTACAGATTTTTAATTGATTGTACGTATACTGGTTTCCTAGCAAAACAGTTTTTTTCTGATTTTTAAAACCATTTTATTACATCGGTGTTCCTCAAACAATTTGAAAACAAATTATTAAACAAATTTAAGCAAAAAGAGGTCTACCGATAGTATTTTTTTCGAACTTCTGCGTTCAGCCATTTTCAAGTTCTAGACAAGACCGAAATATTGCCCCAGAAAAATTGTCGATAACTTAAGAACCACAGCTCACACAAATTTTGCTGTTTGCTAACATTTAATACGGAACAAAAGCTATGTATTCATGTATTTCGTTTGGGTCTGAAACGTTTAAAAAAAAATTTTTTTGCTGGGGTAACGTTTGAAACGTTACTCCAGCAAAAAGTGTTTTTGTCGAATAACTTTTAAACTACTACATGCACAAATTTTGCTATTTGTAACAAATTACTCCTTAGAACACACTAATTTTCTGTTATACTCTTATCTCTCTAAAGCCCAATTTTTTTTGCTTTTTTGCTGGGGTAACGCACGCGTCACTTTATGGTAAGTCTATATAATGATATTTCAAGGTATATTCGTGAATAAATTAAAACAATACAAGTTATTATATCCGTTAAAATAAGAAAGTAACTCTGTTTTTCTGTCTGTCTCGCTTTCACGCCAAAATTACGGAACCGATTTAAATGAAACTTCGTACACAGATAGTCTAAAGCTAGAAATAGACTCTTTACCGCGCTAACCGGCCTACACGCGGGCGGAGGCGCGGGTGATAGCTAATTACAAAATAACTTTCAAAATTAAACTCTGGTTCATTCACTCAAGCAAAAATGAAGTTTAAAACCACCCTGCTATGTTTTTTTTTAAATATACATTAAAGAGCGATAATATCAATAATATCTACTATTATTGATATTATCGCTCTTATAGAAGACCAACCTAAAATGACAGCATTCGTGCTAAAGTCCTGCGGTGGTAAGTAAGTGTGAGACCAGAGCTACCATCACCATGGTGTATTGTATACACTCAAAACGAGGATGGTTGTCCCTACTAGTTGATTCTACTAATGGTTTTCCTTAGGCAGAGTAGAATCACTATGGTATAAAAAACCTTTCGTTATAAAAAAAAGTAACAAATTAAAACAGTAATAGTACCGGTACAAATAGCTCATATCCTTTTCAGTAACTCTAATGACTTTTATAGGAGAAAGAAAGAGAAATAGGAGAGAAGGTAACAACTAAAGCCTTGTTACCTGCTCCTTTGCTTGAAATTAGTTGAATTAACCTTATTATATATAATACAAGAGCTACGATCAACTATTTTTCACTTTTTACTGCCCTTTGTACGTATGCCCTTCGCCCTCTCCTGAGAGGACACCTGAGGCCAGCAGTGGGACATTAGCTGTTGCTGATGAGTGAACTGAAGAACCGTGAAGAACGCTAGGATGATGGCGATGGTGATGACCTGTCTTGAGTGTTCTTGAAGTTGAAATACATTAAATTGAAATACAATTGAAATTTGTAGAAAATAATAATTTCTTCACTATTAATATTAACATAATTTTGTTTAATGTTAAATTTTTAACTATAAAACGTAAAACAAAGAGAAATGTATCAACATCAACAGCCTTAGAAAGGAGGTTTTGGCCTACTATACCACGCTAGCCAGACGGGTTGGTAAAGGGTTTATTTCAAGTTTTCCTTCTCTTGGCAGTGATGTTAGCTGCTTATTTTCGGTGGGGCGGTGACACTTTGTATTCATAATCCGTCACCACACGGACATGTGAAACAAAACAAAGAGAAATGTATAAATTATCACATTATTTAAGGACGTTTAAATCTTGAATACTTCAAAGAAGCTGCCGGTAAGTAATTCAACAACCACGAAAAATTAAAGGAAAAATTCGTTAAACATTAAGTGTAACGAGTAAAAGATAATGTTCTTATGAGCGAAATGGAACGTCAACGCGAAGGTTGATCTCGTGTCGCCGAGGGCGCGGTGAAATGACAGTACAGTCGTTGTGCAAACCCGTACTTGTGAAAATCGATTAAGCTTTATTTTCTTGTAGGTACCAAGATCGCGTGATTCACGTTAATTATAAGAAGGTGTTGAAACGAAAATCTGGGCACAGAAAATAACTCAAAAATTGGAACAGATCATAGTTATTATATCAATTTGCTAACTGAAGGTGTATCGAAAATCAACTAAATTATATACGTTTTGTTCCGTGTCATTTAAGTAATCATAGACTCCACCATAATTACTATCTAAAAAATGCCTCCTGAGTGACCGCGACTGACGGTTTTAAATATACTCATAAATTACGTAGTTGCAAGCATAACCAATGACTTATTTACCCTAGCTAGGGCCAACGGGGCATGTGCTCACTGCGGTTGGCTACTAGAGACAGTAGTCCACCCAGTGTTAATAATACGCATTACCTAGATTACTGCTAATCAGAATACTGCATAGTAGCTGGGGTAATCTTGCTGGTAATCAAAAAAACGTTGGTTATTTAAAAGTTCTAGAACACTCCAGTCGTTTGACTCATTAGTCGAAGTATTTTTTCGCTTCCTCATTACTTTCGTAAAAAATATTAAGCATGATCTCGTGTCCGGGGCGCCAGAATTTTAAAATACGGCTATATCGATAACATATCTCATTATAATTCGACATAAAAGGATAATTACAGGCTTAAGATAAGTGTACCTATTATATATATACGACGTGTATTACATGCACATATTTATAACTACCACCAGCAAATTATTTTCTGTTCAACATTCCAATGAGTTTTTTATTCAAATGAATGTATCTTGCAAATTCGTAGGCATAGATTTGTTCGAACATTATAATTATCATGTACAAAATTACAACATTATCATTGAGAAAATGCTAGACAACGTATAGCCAATATTAAGTTACAGTCCGTAGTTTGAAGAGATAATGGGTCTATTAAATACAATATAATCAATAGAATTAACATTCAATTAACGGGTCTCATTTTGTTTGTTTAATTTTTATTTTTGAACTAAGTTAGCGCTGCCAAGATCGTCCTTGAAGTTATAATTAATAAATTGCCAGTCACTTTGAAGGAAATTGTGTTGTTTTTTTTTTCAAATATATTTGACTAAAATAAACGGTAATTTTTTTGTCATATTTAATCTTCAAATTGATTTACGTGCATTTGAGCTCACTCAAAGCTGCTCTTGCCCACATGAAGAATTCAAGCATTTTGAAGAAGATTAAACTATGTACTTGTATTCCACATATGGGCAAAACTATGTAAGTGCGATATATAAGATATGGAGTCATCTGAGGCAAATTTAGGAAAGTTTTTCTCTAATTAATCCTTTTATTGATATTGACTTATTGAAATTGAAATATGGATATGACAGACTTTATTTTAGAACTTTTCAAGAGTAACAATTCTTTCATACATTATTTTCACAAATCTTTAACCATTTACGCCCCCCACGTAATTGAATCTTTCTTTTTTTTTCCCCGTTTTTAATTTTTCATTGATACTCAGCTCCTGTTGGTCGTAGCGAGGTGATATAAAGCGTATAGACTTTCCCGATAAATAGACTTTCTATCAGTAAAAATTTTTTTGAAATCGGAGCAGTTGTTTCTGAGATTAGCCCGTTCAAACAAACAAACTCTTCAGCTTCATAATATTGGTGTAGATTAAACAGGTTGTGTTACAACTTTCTCCTACCTCTCTTCAAGCTTCTGTCCGTTAAAGCATTTAGGATTCTCCTTGTGGAGAGTACTGTAACATGTTTGTTGTGCCCATATCAGAAGTGGTTGAAACAAAGTCAATTGTGTGCAACAAAGTCGAGTCGGGTGTTTAGTCGTCGACGGTATCTAGCGCGCTATCTCACGCCCTATTGCCACGCTTCTCACCTCGGGACGCCACCTCCGCAGAGTTCGCCCGCCTTGATGCTTTATCGCTGGCAATCGCACCACTCATCTATTACACGAACCTTACCCACTAAACTGAATGTCGATGACCCCCTCGACCTTATCCCTCCATAAGTGGAACTACGAGTGACAGCTCCGTGTTTGCCAGTTTACATACATTCCTTTATTAGATTTATCTTTTCTTTTTAATTCTATACCCTTTTAAGTTTTTTAAATAATTAATCCTATAACTCCATCTAATCTAATCGACTAAATCCAGTCATTCCAAAAAGATTAAAATAAATTATCTCTTATTCAATTTTACAGTTCAAATTCTTAGACCTTTTAGATAAATTTTTTAGATAAATACTTTGTGTAAAATTTCGAAGAATGATCAGTTTCTATAATAGACTTGTTATTATATATATTTATTGAGGTCGGTCTCTGTGAAACTGGCATTTAAATTTCAGGTACCTATCTAGACTGATCAGTCAAGCGGCAATATCTAGATTGATACGTTTTATTAGCCTAATCCTAATTCAATAGCGCTTTACTTGGGGAATACAACTGCATTGCATCCTGTTTGACAAGCCTGACGTGCAGATACATATAGACACTTTCACTGCTTAATTGTTTTTAATGCAACTTGAACTAGTTCGATAATATAATGTCAACATGTCTGGCATTAGCTTTTGACGTTTTTTACAGATCACCGATGCATTAGCCAGTTCTGCATTTGATTATTTTTAATGTATTTTATCAAACAGTAGATGTGTCGACATTTTTAATTGTGGCGTTTGATTTTGCAATAACTATACAATAATATTATTACTATAAAATATTTTATGTTATGTAAGAGCGTGCTCATAACATCTAGTGGGCTATTATAAAACAATATTCTAATAAACCTATGTATAAATTTTGCTAAAGTACCTAATATTAAAGGAATGTAAAGATTTATTTTACATTTTGCATACAAATTTTTGTAATGTGATTATTTAATTTCATTGGGTTGTCTATTTCAGGTGATTACATTAAATAGTTATCAAGTTAGTAGAGCCGTGCTGATTTGAGCACGTACGGTTCGGCTCGACCGGACTTGTAGTACCTTTTTTTCGTGTGGAAATCCCCTGATACCTTGAAGCAGAGGAACCAGGTACACCCTCGAAATTAAATCCCTGGAACCCCGACATACCTCGGGCCACCTATGGATTGAATATAGCCCATAGATCTGTGTGGGAACCCTACTATTCCCTCCTGCTGAAACGAAAAGGCTCGCGCTCGTTGCAGCACTCGTGCCCCCACCCTGGCCTGCTTCTGCTAGGTTGACAGATAGCCGCATCTGACACCCCCAGGCTTGCGCTTATGAAGGACCGATATCTTTTGAAAATCTCGTATTTCGTTAGAGAGTGCGAGACCGGAGGCCGGACATTACTCGGCCGCAATATTGTGAGGCACCAAGCTGCATTGTCTGCAACAATAATGAGGAAAGTGATTCCAATACTTAGATTCTACTCTTATCTTCTATCAGGCAGATCAAAGAAACTTTGGTAGGTTTAACTAAAAAATCAAAATCTGCTGAATAATATTGGTTGTCTTTTTCAGGTACCTAACCGTATGCATTTACACACCACGTTAATACTTGTACGACCGAGTAAAATGCTTACAAAACATATTTTTAACATTATTATAATAATGTCATCAGTGCAATTAAAATAAAATGTTTAACGAGCCTCTAACTAGTAAACTCTTAAGTTAAAAGAAACTAGACCTCAAAAACCAGTTTACGCGTAATATAAAATATCTACTTATTCGATTCAAACAAAGGCATGACTAACATCTACATAAATCTTTTATATTTCTATACAATAAATAATAATAGTAAAAAATATTTCGGACATCTTTTACACACAACGTCAACTAGTCCCAAACTAAGCAGAGCTTGTATTACGGGTACTAAACAACTGATATAACAACTGGTATTATTACATAAACATTAATTTTTTTTTGTAAATACATACATAATATTATACATAGAAAACACCCAGACTCCGCAAGAAATATTTGTGGATCACTCAAATATTTGGTCCGACCTGGAAATCGAACCCTTGATCAGCAGCCGCATACGCTAACCACTAGACCAACAAGGCAGTCAAAGGATAATAATTCATAAATATATTGAATATGCTTTGACACTGAATATTAAGATTTAGGAAATAGAATCAGGAAATTACCTCAATATTTGGCTGCCAAGATCTAGGAAAAGCATTTTATCATTTTGATTTACTATTGCTTCTTATGTAGTAGAATGAACACAGACTAATAATAGTATGAGCATTTCGAGGTTAACGAGTGAGGTAAGCATTAGCATTCCATACATCATAATCAATCTAGAGCAAGGGCCGTTTATGGTAACACTTCGGTCTTTCACTAACTTCGCTAAAATAGAAAAAAGTGGCAAAGTGCGAGTCGGACTCGCCCGTAAGGGGTTCCGTAGCAGCAAGTTACATCTTATAAAAGTTCCTGTAGTCCGTTGTAACTTTGATCGATGTTTTAATAATAGTGTATTGATTGAATGAAAGGTAAATTGCGGTTTACGATTTATGATGTATTATACAAAACAACTTACTTACTAGATCTCGTTCAAACCATTTTCGGTGGAAGTTTGTATGGTAATGTACATCATTATATATTTTTAGTTTTATTAATCTCTTATTTTAGAAGTTACAGAAGTGTCTCTCGCGCAAACTATTCAGTTTAGAAAAAAAAATATATTAGAAACCTCAATATCATTTTTGAAGACCTATCCATAGAGATCCCCACACGTATATGTTTGATGAAAAAAATTTTTGAGTTTCAGTCCTAAGCTAGGGGAAACCCCATTTTTTTCTATTTGTATAGTTCTTATGGTTTCGGAAAAAAGTGGCTTTGACATACGGACAGACAAACAGACAGACATAACGTATCCATAAGGGTTCGGTTTTTTCCCAATTGTCTACGGAATCCTAAAAAGGGTACTTGTCTGAGAAGTGAGATTAGTTATTTTTACTTGTCTTGTAATACTTTCATAGTATTCACCTAAAATAATCAAAATTTCAATCGTATTAATCATGATTTCGGAGCGTATATTTTGTTAACAAGTCTTGTACACACATAGATAGATTTAGATGTCACAAAATGCATAAAGAGAATGAGTGCCTTGAGCACTAAGTACGTTGATGTAAAAACTTAATGCATAAAGTTTATGGATAAAATGAAATGTATTTTACTCACCCTTTTTCTTTGTTTAATCTGACTGACCTTTTTTGATGTTAAAATGTTGTAGACAAAATAATCTTGGGTTTATTTACGTGACGTAACGTTAATAAGCATACTAAGCGTAAAGGCCCTGTGGAAAGTCTCTTGAAGACAGTTCGTTAAGATATTTTTTCTTAAGTGCTCTTATGCTAAACTAGTATGAGTCGGCTTCAAGTCTGGAAATTTTCAAGGAGATACTACCATCATAGCACCACAATCCAAGTTAGAGGTGATATCGAAGTTTTGTAAAATACCGTTGTGGAACTTTTTATGACAACCGGGACTGGCGGCTCGATCTGCTCTCCGAGGTACAGAGAAGTCTCAAAATGCAATACGGTCACCCGTCCATAGACTAACCTGGCTTGGTTTACTTAACTGTGCAATGTGTTAGCACTTAGCCACAAGCCCCTTTATCTATTTCCAGATAAGTATTAAGTATATTTTATACATTAATTGAAACACCTGTCTCAGTGTGAGTATCAAATAGTAATAGCCAGATTGTTAAGCTGGATCTCTTATATTATATTGAGTATTCAACTCAGCTGTCGGCATTAGTTTGACTACCGCTCGTGTTATCCTATTTAAGCGGGCTCAAGCAGCCGACTTGAATTCATACGGTCTAAATACACTGGCCATCACAATGCATCAGCGCAACGCAAGTGAAGGGCACTCGGAATTCTCGGATTATTTTAACTTGTCTTTTTCAATGTCAGCGTTTAAAATAATTGCATCACAATTTTTAAAATGCGAGACTTTTGCTTTTAAGACGGTTTAAAACGTCGTATAATAAGATTATTTCCTGGAAATCATAAGATACTACGCTTTTTATTTACGTCTACATTTGTATGAATATAAATGTTGTCACATGATATCCTCGAAATAGAATAATATTTCGATAATGAACTGCATAGCTGCATTTTTTAAATTCAATGTAATACTTAGCCACCTAAATTTTAATGGCGTTTTAATCCTCGTTCATCTCTTTGTCTCGTAGCATTTAAAATAATTTAACTATCAGTAAGGATAGGAAACAAAGACTATTATATTACATTTATCATAACAATGAATATTACATTTATCGGTAAATGCACAATAAAATCAGTTGACGTAATATGAGGAGACAATTCTGCAGCTCGAATAATAAGGAGCGTAAAGACAGGAGACGCACGTTCGTGACCGACCGAAGGCCTTCCACTCTAGTGGCCCGCAATTATTTATATTTAAATTATTGAAATCACTCTCTCCCTCTAGCGTATCTTATTGACCATTGTTTCGTGTCAGAACTATTTTGACAATTGATGGTTGGACATACCATGCGGTTAAGTGCGCAGTGAGGTACTCGCGTGGGCCGTTCTCTATTGTAATTCGATTTAAACATAGGTACCATCGTTCCGATGACATTGAATGCTTCTTAGAATCAAATTCTGCTCTAGACAGTTATGAATGTTGTTTCGATACAGTTTTGAAATAACGATCTACCGTCACATTATTATGAAACTAATTCATCGATTGCTTAACTTATGATGGCATATGGCACATTGTAAAATAACACATTTGGTAAGTATATCTTCAATATGTTAAGTTAACCTGTCATATCATTTAGATTGAACTACAACTCATAACTTTTATCGTTAATTTAGATCAAACTTAAAGATTGCCACTATGTTTTGAACGATAAAAAGGTAGAACATTTATATATAACATAACACGGATGCACCATCATAAACCAAACTTTTTAGATACATGGCACACTTTTGACTTTTTTCATTTCAATCATGTATAGTTATTATGCAGCATAAGATGAGATGTTAGTTGCTGGTGGGAACCGCTCGAGGCTAATATTTCTAGCTCATTTGTACAAATGAGTAGAAATAATTTCTTGCAATTTGATCACCCATCATCGCGTTGTTCAATGCGATCTATTGCTGTCCGTCATTATCTGTAAGCCGATGGCGCAACGGTAACTTTTACCTCGTCAACGAACCAGACTACTACTGATGTTTTTTCGACGATAATACCGATGCAACACTTACAACAAATTTCTTAAAGTTTACTTTGAGCAGCGTTTCATTAAACAAGGCTATCTAGTGACTAACATTTCCAATAGTTGTGCCACGACGGTCTTTCAATTTACTAACTTAAATATGAGGATAATACACAGTTGGATAAAACTTATGTTTCAAAATCAGAAAATTAAAAAACTTTTGAAAAATAATATACTGAAATACTGGCATACATATTCGTATGCATCGATCATGTTCAAATTTACATTCTTGATAAGTATTAAGATCAAGTGAAATCTTTAATTCGTGAGAGAGTTTGTTTGAATAAGATGACTGGACACAAAAAACGAGTACAAAGAGCGGTTGGCCACAGGTCATTTCATTGCATCGTTATGTAAGGACAATATTTCGTTGTTTCTTTCTAGCTCTCATGTTGAATAACTGACGAAATCTAGATAGACGTATTGATTATATGTATATTTAAATATAGGATAACTAACTCCCATTTGTTTACTTTTTCACTTACCTCTTGCGTAACAAAAAGTATTATTCTACGACATATCATAAGGCTATATTAAAGTTTCTTGATAATTATATTGATTATGATAAAAACTATAAGTATATGGGTATGCTATGTATTAAATTGAAAACAAATCATAACACACAAATATTTTATACACATGTTTTTGATTTGTTAACACACCAAACTAAGTAAATTATAATTGTTTCGACTACATACTACTACATTAAGAAGTATTGCAAGGTACTGTTGAAATAAATTGTAAGTTGGTAGTATGTAAAAGGAAACATTATTTTGTATAAAGACACATTCGACGTCAATGCTTGTTGATCAGAGTTGAATGACACAATGAATGCTCCTTGTCATTTCTGATTTATAATTATGATTAATATTAGTTTGGTAAAATATTAGAATTAGAGTTATACCTTAGTAAAGACATAGACAAATCTTTCCTACGTATTTGTAACGTCACTGATAAAACAGCTAACAAACAATGCCGCAGCAAGTGGCACATTATCGTTGGCGAACATTTGACGAATGCCAAATACAGGTATTATCTACATGTAGCCTACGGCGACTACTAGTGTAAAATAAGCTTTCGAAATAACGAGCTGTATTTGCGACTTGAAGGAGCGCCTAAGCTAATACTTTCCGGGAAATCTATGTCAGGGGTCACGCGGAACACGCAACATTCGATGTGTAACTCGCGTCTCCTCTACGTAATTAATATACTGTTTAAGGCAAACGCCAATTAAAGGACTTTCATTAATTACTTTAGATTCTCATCTGACTAATAAACTAATTTACAGTGGTAATTCACTCACTACGAATGACTATTATTTATTAAATAAAAGGTAAATTTATTATTAGGTTTCTTTGAGTATGTAATTGGTTAATAATTATCTCGTCAGTGTTAACCTTTCCGTTGTGAGAAGTAGTCCGTAATTGGTCAACAGTGACAATAACTGTACTTATGTTTTCAATAGGGAGTAGAATTTCAAAAGAATGAGGTCAAAATGTTACGAAATTAATAAAAGAGGAGATATCTTAACCATTACCCAAAAATAAGAACAGACGCCTGAACTTATTTGATTGACACGAAAAAAAAGTACTATTTTAAACAAACTTTCAGACAGAAATTAGGATATGCCATCTAGAGATAAATAGGTATTTATTTTAAGCACTACTTACATATATCTTTCTTGACAATGAATATGTACTTAATTTTATGTTCCAATTCCATTCCACGCAGTGCAATTGTTAAATCGAAATAACGATAACAGTAAGCGTACATATTATCGCTTCCTATATTAGGGGCCAGACAGGTAAAATATATATTCACTAGATGACCCAGCGAACTTCGTACCGCCCAACTTTAAAATTCCATAACTTGATCACAGCGCCACCTACCGGGTCCAATTGCGAATCTAAACCATTCCCAGATCCCCTTGAACACACACAAAAAATTTCATCGAAATCGGTCCAGTCGTTTGAGAGAAGTTCAGTGACATACACACTCACAGAAGAATTATATATATAAAGATGTATCAGAGAACATAAAATAGAAGAATGTAGCCAACTAAACAAATATTCCATTTGAAATATAGGTTATCAAGGATGGAAATGGGCACATTACGGCACGTTATGTTCGGTTTGAGGGCTGGCAGCGACTGGATGCAAAAAGCAACAGACCAGACTCTGTGGTGTTCCTTGGAAGAGGCCTATATCCTGTAGTGAACTGCAACGGGCTGATGAATTACTGTCACTGTAAGCTAAACCGAATAGAATATATAGTTACAAGTACGTCATTAAACTAATAAAGAGGAAAACATCCTTAAATATGGAGGACTACTTATGTCAATTATTCCCAAAACAATGTTGTATTTGCAATGAAACAAATAATAATCAAAAATCATTACCTACATATGATTAAGTTATGTGCATTGCCACAAAGTTGTTAACAAGAAATACGCCACTAGAGAGAACTCCAATTATCCCTTCCTATTAAATTCTAATTATTCCTCACGGTAATTATCTTTTGCCCATGATTTGAAGTGGATTTCGCCAAAATCTTTAAATATACTAGACAGGATAACTACTGTACAAAAATTTGAACGTACATGAATGACGTATTTTTTGGTAATATTTGATATAAGCTCAGGAACCTGCTTTCTGTATCGAAAAAATGTAGCGAGTCATTAAAACAGCATAATCACATTAATTTAAGCAATACTACATTAGTAGTTATTGCTATTATAATTTGAATCAGGAAAGCTTGAACTAAACTCTATGCTAATTTGCCGTCAAACCTTAACTAAGAAGAGAAATATGTCTATCACTGCACTCGTGATAGCTGTTGATGATGATGATGAATAACGTGGGGTGTAGCTAGTTAATTTGCAATTTGAGAGAATCTAACACAAACAATAGTGAAGATGGTCTTGACAAACGATGTAACTTGTGCGCTAATCGTCGTGCACATCTCTAGGCATCAATCTTCATTACCCGTGTAAGAGGCGCCTTGCGATTCATTTTACCAACATGTAAGGCGAACGTGAAAGTTGCGTCATTACCGATCACTTCAAGTGTTATGTGAACATGTACAAACAACATATTTCTTTCAAATAATATTGTTCACTTGTCGTTTCTTGGAGTCAAGTCGTAAATCAAATACGTTTTCTTATTTCTAAAACATTCCTTGACTGTTACGTGTGTTTGATGGTTAATCTCTTGCTCTTACCTGTGACTAGCCGACCCACGTAACTATGCCTGCGTACTTCTTTCAAACGAAATATATTTTTGTAACCATTTTTCAGTGATGCTTATCACTAATATTGGTCGTAGCTTGATGTCTTATAACTTATAGCATTTCTCGATAAACAAGCTATCCAATACCACACTGCTGTACAACACAATATTTTTTCGATTGGAACCTGTAGTTTCTGAGATTGAACTGAAAAAAAATCATCGATAGAATTGTAGTTTATTAATATAGATGAATGAACTAAAATATGTTATTTTCTAGTTCTTAGTCCATCTAAAGGCCACATGGCTTAACAATGACCCATAGAGCAAAGTATTTGGTACTAAAGGCCAGCTAAGAACTGACAATTAAAATAAATGCTGCCAAAAAAAGTATGTAATAAAGTAATGTATAAAATATATCAAAACCTTAAATTGAGCACCTACTGAAATTTGTTTTAGATTGCAGAAAATCAAGAAATGGTTCAGTGTACGAATAGAAATATTTCTGATGTTATTTTTCCTCGAATAACTTATTTACATGCTTACTTACGTAATTGTTAGACAATGACATGAAAGTCATATACTTTATTTATAAATATAACGAGGTGAATTTATTAAATTCACATTGGCTACATGTAATTTATGTCAGCAGTATAATTGATTAAACAAAGTTTTTAATAAGCCAATTAAATAAGTTTCTCGTAACTTACTACAACATTTATAATGCAAAAATAAATTAATAAAAATTCGTCAAATGCGTGTCAGGCCACGCATAGAATAGGATTCCGTAGTCACCCATAATTGTAGGTGGATTTATAAACGTTTCCAATAGGTAATTGTTATATTACCTTTTATGTCTTTATTTTTGAACGAAGTTTTCCGAGTGTATTTTACAAGTTAGGCCACTAGATTTCAGGAATTACTCCTATGATAAATAGGTTATCTAAACCACTATAGTTTTTTTTGAAGTTCAATATATGAACTACTATCATGATTTTTTTCAGTTTTTTTGAGCAAACCGTTTAGCTTTTAGCGGGGGAGGGACGTTTTGTTTTTTTACAAAAAAATGCTCTTCATAGTTGAATAACTCGCAAACAGATACCTAAATCGAAGAATGAATTCAGCAATCTCACAATATTTTTAAAAGACTATAAAAGACCATCTAATGATATTCCACACGATGGGGTAGACGCGAGAAAAAAAATCATCACCACTTACTTGTAGGGGAGCTACCCCGCAAAAAATTTTTATTCGTAATTTTATTCTAACACTTTGTTGACATGATAAAAGCAAATATCCATGCAAAGTTTAATCTTTCTAGCACTAACCGTTGGGCGGTAAGTCGAGGACGGACGGACGGACAAACGGACATGACGAATCTATAAGGGTTCTGAGTCATGAACTACGGAACCCTAATAAAAAATGATTACTTTGTAATTATTCTTGACATTGTACTGAAAACTTCCAGGACCGTGACATTTCCGCGAAAGCGGTCATAAGTTAAAGTAAGTCCGACATAATGACTTTGGAGCAAATCTTAAAAGTATTTCCACATTACGAGACAGATACAATGTCCTCAATTAATACCTTGATGTCACGATGACAAACTATTATTGATATAGTGGCTTCTGTCCTCGATTGTTTCATTTGTTGATTATAGCATGTTTTCACGATATAGGTTTCAAATTGCGCCTCTAATTTAGACGAATTATTTCAAATTTACTCTATGGCTAAGACTGTAGAAGCTGTAAAACGATAACGTATTAATACCTATGCATACAAAATATAATGGTTAGAAACAAGATCTGAATGTATTTGAATCCGAACCTAATTATCAGGGCCGGATTTACCATAGAAGCTGAAAAAGCTGAAGCTTGGGGCGGCAGAATTAGGGGGGCGGCAAAATGGCACAAAAAAAAAATTGGTACAGAAAAAGTAAGGTTGCGGACACACAACTGTTTTTATTATTTGAAAAGACCATACTCGCATTAGAAGTATCCTCTGTCGCGGGGGGCTTTACAAACATACATAAAACGAACACAGAAAACACTCAGACTTAGGACAACAATTTGTGAATAGCACAGTGTTTTTCCACGTAGGAATCCACGACACTTGGCGCAGTAGAATGCAGCGTGGCGACCACTTAAAACACTTTTTTTTGGTGTGAGGAAACCCTCTCGGGCCGTCACCCAACTGGAGTTTGCAACGGGGTTGTATGTCGGCATCGAATCCCTCCCAGTGCCTCCTCTCACTCAAGCGAGCGCCATCAATTGCTTATCTCTCTGCTTTGGCGACGTACGGCACACGCGAAAGTCACCTCCTCTGAAGCCTGAAGGCCACTGAAGCGGATGGAGGGGAAAACCCGTTCCGTCCATTTGCGGCCACACTTAGGGCAGTATGACCGTAGAATAGATGATGTCTTCGCAGAAGGTTGCGACACGGTAACGGTACGGTATGGCTTTAACCGCCAATATCCTATGGGGTTACCAGAGACGTGGCCTATTTTGGGCGGTCAGAGCCGCCACCGACACCGGTGCACCGTACAGTGCCATAGACCAGACAACTCCCCTGTACTATTGTCTCGTCGCGACATTGGCTCCACCCAAATTGGGCAAAAGTCGTCAAAGTGCGGAGGCAGGGTCGACCAGCTTCGGAGCAAGCTGTCGGAAGTGCCAATTGAAGAGCCACCTACCGTCAAGGGTCAGGCCCAGATAATTCATCTGGGCCCGGACCAGTACAATTACAGAGTTGACAACGATGGAGGCGCCGGGGTGTGGCCTACGACGGGGCCCATGGAACAAAAGGGCTTTCATTTTATCTAGGGCTAACAGTAAGCCCAATCTCAAACAGCTTACCCAACTCGTCCAGCAACATGATGGACCTATAGGCCCTGACTGAATCGGCAGACCGTCCTATCTTCTGGAGTTTGACCAGCTTTCCACTATTTCAGCTCTCAGGGAAGCATCCGGATAGTATGCTAGCGTCTAACACCTCCCTGAGGCATACCGACCTATGGACGACTGACAAATTCTGCTTAGTTTGGGACTAGATGGCGTTGTGTGTGAGATGTCCGAAATATTTATTTATTATTATTAACTTAAATTCAATATTGTTTTTCAAATTTGTGTTAAATTGAGTTCAATTAAAATCAGTTAATAACGTTTATCGAATGTGCAATATTTTTATTTAGCAGTTTTAAGACTATAACTCGACATTGGTAACTGTGCACCTGGGTCTATGTCGTGTCGGTTGGCAGAAGTTGAATTTTATTCACTCGCTCGCGCATCTCCTCCACACCCCGCCGCCGCCGCCGACCAAGTACTGCCAACTCTTAGATATATTGACGTTGATCTGTGCGATAGGACGGTGAAGTTTGTGGATCGGAAGCGGGGTGGAGAATCGAAGGGAAGTGTGTTACAGGGCTCCTCAAGGCTCTGAATTGGGCCCATTATTATTGAACCTCGAATACGTTGCGGTCCTTCGCACCAGTCTGCCCTCTGGCCGGAATGCCGTCTGTTATGCGGACGATACCCTAATACTGGCCAGAAGGTCACGCTTCGAAGAAGTTCTGCTGCTCGCCGAGCAGCTGAGTGAGCCGAGTGGCTTGTGTTGTGGAAAAGATTCGTGAGCTGGGCCTAAGGGTGGCGCCTCAGATAACTGAGGCAACTTGGTTCCATGGCCTACGTAAGCGCCGGGAACCACCCATCTTGCGCCTCTGTGTGAGTGACACTGAAGTCCGGGTGGGCCATTACATGAAGTACCTAGGCCTCATCCTGGAGCTTCGAAGAGCATTTCGGGCGATTAGTCCCCCGGGTTCGAGGGTAGGAGGTTCCACGGTAGGAGGAGCGTTACATCGTCGCTGCCCAATCTCGGGGGACCAAGGGAAGAAGTTCGCTGCCTCTACATGGGCGTCGTGTGATCCATGGTCGTCTATCGGGCACCTGTCGGTCTAAGGACTGCAGCGGCTGATGGCCATTCGGATCGTACGGGGCTACCATACGATCTCGTATGAGGCAGTGACGATCCGGGCGCGATCTCCACGGAATGGCGAAGGGACAGCGCCAGATCATGAGCCTGAAATGCTACGGCAGAACGCACACACGCAAGCCCTACGGGCTTGGAGGGCACGGCTAGAAACACAGGGCTACGCCAGCCAACGCGCTGTTTTGTTTCGGTGAGTATCTGAATAGAATTGGACGTGAGGTTACGGCACAATGCCACCACTGCGGGTCCGACCAGGATTGCACAGCACATGCTGGAGGACTGACGCGATATCGTCCTGTCCCAAGGGTAATTTATTGATTACCCTGAGATGTACCCCAGTCATGGGGTAAGGCAGGGGGAACTTCAGAAGTTGCTGATGCGTTCCTGGAGCTCCTCCCGACTGCCGAGGTAGGCCGCCGCGGGGTTTAGTGGATAGACCGGTTTGCCGGGAGTCCCAGTGCAAAAAGTATTCCCCCCGAAAACAAAAAAAAAGTGCATGGTTAGCAGTATCGGGCCTTACTTACCTATCATCCTTAGCCTACCAAACCTTATAAGTAATGCAGTAAAAACCAAGTTTGCTTAGCTTAAAAAACAACAAAAGTTGTAAAAGTAATCTAGTAACTAGATTATTTCCTCAAGAAAGGAATTAACTTTATTGTGAACAGTGTATCTAATTTTAGGAGTCGGTAGGGGCGGCAAAAATTTAAAGCTTTGGGGCGGCAAACGTGTAAATCCAGCACTGCTATTTATGCATTAAAGACAAGTACATATTCACTAAACTAATCGGATATTAGAGAATACCGTAAGCATAAAGTCCGCCAATCTATGAATAAATAATAATAATAAATTTCATCATTTTTTACACACAACGCCATAAATATAGTCTCAAAACTAAGCTGAGCTTGTATTATGGGTAGCTAGACAACTGAAATAAATACATAAAACATATTTTTTTGTATATACATAAATATGATACATAGAATACACCCAAACTCCGAAACAAATATTTGTGGATCACGGAAACATTTGATCCGACCCGGGAATCGAACACGAGACCTCTTGATTAGCAGTCGCATACGCTAGACCAACGACGCAGTCCAACTAAAAATATATTATCGACAAACAGGGTAAATATATATGTTAACATCAATCATAAAATCAGTTCATTACGGAGCTGGGGCTACAATAAATGTATACACTATAAAGTAATTATTCATGCCTTTATTAAAATTAGAATGCAATAAGATCGAATTATTGGGTCACTGTTTTTGTCCGCAAAATACGGTCATTCTGTGCATGCGAAACAGCGCGATGCTATGTGTACGGCGCAGCGCGACGGCGCGGCCCGTGCCCGCGCGGGCGCCTTTCACCGCAGGTCGCAGGTCAGGGCGCGCTCAGGTGCTCCGCCCTCGGCTCTCCGCCCCCGCACCGCAGCCCTGTCCACCCGCGCCCTGCACTCTGCCGTAACGGCCCGCCACCATTGCCCTATTCAGCTGTCGTCGCGAGAACAACATCGCCGCCGCTGGGAACAACAACACTTATAAATTATTCCGCTGCTCCATACTACTTAGAAACAATTACAAAACAATACAAATTTATAACATAACTTTCACAATTCTCTTTGTATAGTTTCCATCGTACAAAGTTACAATTATTGCATCCATCCTATTTATCTTTCAGAGGACATTAATTTTATTGTCTATGACTAATATGAATACTAGAAAGTCAAATCATCTTGGAGTACCTATCAAAATTTAGGTTACAATTTTTTGTTGCGTATCCACATGATAATTTCCTGTCACTAAGATGAAGATCGAATCAATTTGTAGTCGAGTGTACATCTTCACAAGTGTTGCGTATGGTTGAGATGGCGTGCGAGATGCATCGTTAAGTTAATGCGGCCGTAACGGCGGAAGCTGCGCATAACGTTAGCGAGCTTTCGGCGGTTCCCACGGCGCCCCTCCTCGCGACCGATGCGGTTACACAATGAGAGGTGAACGCGGATCTAAGCAATCGCTTAACCTCGCCCACTGCGCCTGCGCTGCCGCACCGCGTCTCGCCAAGCCCGACAAAACACGATGCACATTCAATACCAATCACACGTTCAAAACTCACATTTTTAACACTAACAACATTTTAAATACTTGTTTTTTATAAATGAATAGCAATGCAATCATTTTATCTGTATCTTACATGTAACAAAACAGTTTATGCTAGAGCTATATTTAATAATCATATTTAAGAAGATTACAATGAAAATGTTACGTAATTTGTCAGGTCTATTGTATATTGACTATTAGCCTTTAAAAACAAAGAGCTAGCACCAAATACAGCCGCAAGCCCAGAGACATTTGTGTCATATTTTTGTTCAAGACGCTTGATAACGGACGTAACGCCATGAAACTCCGGAAGATAGCAACATTGTATACTTTCTATACATCCGGCAGTTCAGGCGGGGTCACGACCGCTCTTTTTGTCCAGCCTCCAGGCAGGCGAGTGCACGCGACCCGTGCGTGATTATGTTCGACGCGCTTAATTATGCTGTCGCATCGTCACTTGATGGGCGATAGTGAAAGCGAACGATACTTGCTGTAATCATAGACGAAATACAACCTACGTTTAAAATGATCGACGTCTTGACTATTGTCACATATCACAGAAATTATATTTTCGTATAAATTTATTCTAAACATCGTCAAAAAAGACTCTATCACGATCTAAGCACGTGTTTGTTAATGTTGTTTTGGTGTATCAATCTAGTTGTAATACAAACACATTAGCGTACGAAATCCTACTTGCTCACACTTATATTTTATCTGAACAAAGATAAATCAAGTTAAATTGAACAGCAGCAGTGACAGCCTTGAGGTGTGAGCTGTCGGACAAAACGAGATATTGTGATGTCGCCAATTCGAGACCGGCCATGTTTCAATTTATTTATCTGACTTATACTTTAAAAATACAACGTATATAAATATGTAATACATTGAAGTACCTGTACGAAAAATTTAATTTATATAATTGCACTTAGTCTAATATATATAATTATATTAATCATCTATGCAAATAAATAAAATCGGAGTATCTATAATATGCAATATTTATAAAATGAACAGTTTGTTACTAAATGCAATACAAAGTCAATATACAGCACTAAACTCGAAAAGGCATTTAAAAAAAAAACTGTTTGTCAGCATTTTTGTTCCTGCTAATCTCTGGAACGACTGGACTGATTTTGACGGGACCTTCACCGACAGAAAGCTACATAAGGAGTAACTTAGGCTCTACACTCCCCGGCCTTTACAACAATACTCACAATTTACAACAATAACCGCAGGTATCACGTAACAGCACGAGACACAGCTAGTAGCTTAATATAAATAAACTAATAAACATTTTATTTTTCATTCTCAAACCAAATTATTCAAGTCAAAAATCTATCGAAATTCAAAGTGACCTCGAAGTATTAAAACTTTAGCTATCTTACAAGAGGTTCTTCATCATCATCACAGTCATAAGCAAGGTTTCTACCGCACTTCAAAAACCACCAGTTGATCTTGAATTGTCCGGTAAAATGATAAGAGAATATCATTACATTATAATAACAGCGTCGAGTACGTGCGTCATCATTTTTGATCAAGTCGAACCTCAAACTATACACAATAAATAAATATATAAATGAATCTTTGATATGAAATTACGGAAGTTTGTCTTAAAAGTTGAGACTGCATCATAATTTAATAAAAGTAGAGATAAAAACTGATACACAGCTATTTATTTTCTGTTCGATACACTTCAAGTGAAGGCGACATTGCATATTCACTCTTAAATTAAATACATAAAGAACGATTCTCGTTTTGGTAGTCGATGTGAACGCACAATTTCCATGTGCGGGTTCGGTTCCGGCTTCGGAATAGTCCGGTCCTCCTTGAACGACGCGACTGAATCCGTCGGGCTCGACCGCAATCTTTTAGATCATCGTCTATATAGGTATCTACCTACTATAATACATTTATTATAAACAACGAAGCGGTTTTGAATAACGGGGAACGGATTCATTTTCATTAGTATTCGTGTAGGATTAGAGTTTTTGTGCTAAGCCTTTCTAATTAGGAAACGTTATGTAAACAATGCAATAATCAAGTGAAATGTAAGGGCTTCGACCCCACAATCAAAGCTTTACTAAAGCTATTGAAACAACATTGTGCAAGCATACCTACTATTTTAATATCATTGATAGTTATGTGTATGACGAGGACACACTCGGTGACGTGTAGGCGGCAGGCGCGTCAAGTGTGCAATACGCATCATTTATTCATGTAAGACATACCAATGAAACTAATACATATTATGTTTCAATACTTCTCGAAACTGAATAAATTGACCAGAATAATTATGTTAATTAATTGAAACAGCATAATTTTTGACAGGCAAATAGATTAGTACTACCTAAATAAGTAAGAAATTTTAGTATTTCAAATTAAAAATGGCTCGTGAGTAAATAAATATTCGAAATATTTATTATACTCTCACTCATACTAAGCAGAGCTGATGGGTATTATGGGTACTAGACAACTAATATTAGTACAATAAACATACTCTTTTTGTAAATACAAGTAACTAGTTTGTACTAGTATCTGCGATGATAGTTAAAGTACCATTTCACCAATAAGTAGAAATAATCTTACCCGGGTGAAGGTTGAGGGCAGCCGTCACCTTAGTGGAATCCACCAGTGGACGTCTACAGATTAGATGATGATGTTATGACAGGGCCTATAATTGATAACGTAAAATATAAAAAAGCAGCCAAGTGCGAGTCGGACTCGCCCATGAAGGGTTCCGTATCAGCAAGTTACATCATATAAAAGTTCTTGTAGTTCGTTGTAACTTTAATCGATGTTTTTATACTAGTGTATTGACTGGATGAAAGGTAAATTGCGTGTAACGATTTATGACGTATTAATAAAAAACTACTCACTAGATCTTGTTCAAACCAATTTTCGTTGGTAGTTTACATGGTAATGTATAACATATATTTTTTCTAGTTTTATCACTCTCTTATTTTAGAAGTTAGAGGGGGGGGGACACACATTTTTCCACTTTGGAAGTGTCTCTCGCGCAAACTATTCAGTTTAGAAAAAAATGATATTAGAAACCTCAACATCATTTTTGAACACCTATCCATAGATACCCCACACGTATAGGTTTGATGAAAAAAAAATTTTTGAGTTTCAGTTCCAAGTATGGGGACCCCCAAAATGTATTGTTTTTTTTCTAAATTTTTGTAAAGATCTTAATGCGGTTCACAGAATACAACGACTGACCAAATTTCAACAGTATAGCTCGTATAGTTTCGGAAATAATTGGCTGTGACATACGGACGGACAGACAGACAGACAGACAGACAGACAGACTTGACGAATCTATAAGGGTTCCGTTTTTTGCCATTTGGCTACGGAACCCTAAAAAGGACTTGTGATCCTTTAGCGATTATCACTTAGCCGTGAAGTGGCATGTATATAATCAAAAGTAAATTACAAAATTTCTTAATCAGTTATTTGACTTTCTCAAGTTATGAATGTTCGGAAAAAACCACAAACACATTTAAGAGCTCACCGAGTAATACTAATTTTATCAGCTATTTTTAAATACAATTACGGAAGATAAAAATTGATTAATTTAAATTTCGTAAATAGTTGCATATAGTAATGTAAAGTGTGGAGGAGATAAAATATTAACAATCCACAACAACAGCGTCTTTTGTACTAAAGCCGGTTCCAAAAATAACGGGTCAGTCACATAAACCCGAATATCTCCCGAACTACGTATGCCATCCTAATGAAACGAAGACTGTTCAATTGAGAATTTAATTATACAGATAAAAAATAAAATAAAACTTAGTTACACCCACAATATTAATCTTAAATTAAAAAAAAACTAAAGTAGTCATATTTAAGATTACATTTTTTTTATGATTGTTTTTTTGCTGTTTTTCATCACTTTCTTCATTTAATACTTTGTATTGCCTCCACGAGCTCTTCTGACAGCTTCCAGGCGATTAGGCATGCTGTACACCAAATTTCGGAGCCGGTGCTGAGGAATACCTTCCCATTCCTCCACCAGTGCTTGTATGAGCTCGGGAAGCGTGATTGGTGGGGGGTTTCGACCTTTCACGCATCTCTGAAGCTCGTCCCAGGCGTGCTCGATGGGGTTTAAGTCCGGGCTTCGCGCTGGCCACTGCATGAGTTCGATACCGACCTCTTCAAGGTAGTCATGTACAATTCTGGCGGTATGGGGACGCGCATTATCATGCATTAATATGCCATGCCGGTCCATCCTGGCCATGAAAGGACCTACATGTTCATTGAGGATCTCTTCCACGTACCTCTCTGCATTTAGAGTTCCATTTTGAATGAGCACCAGCTCGGTGCGGGCCTCAGCAGAAATCCCAGCCCAAACTTGTACGGAGCCTCCACCGTACGCCACTTTTTCCTCCACACACGCTTGATGGAAGCGCTCCCCTGGTCTTCTGTACACCAACTGCCTACCATCATGCTTATAAAGCATGAATTTAGACTCTTCCGTGAACATTACCCTAGACCAATCGTCTAGTGTCCAGTTTAGGTGTTCGCGCACGTATCTCTGTCTTGCAATTCGATGTCCCCGTTCCAGTTTGGGGCCATTTGCGGGCCTCAATGGTTTCAAATTTGCTTCAGCAAGACGTCTTCTTACTGTTTGAGCGCTTAAATTGCCACCTCCAAAGCGAATAAAGTGAGTTTTTAGACCAACAGCAGTTTGAAAACGATTTCGGAGCATTGTAGCCACCAGTTGTCTGTCTTCCCTGGCCGTTGTGCATCTTGGTCTGCCATTTCCTGGTCTTCTAAGGTGTGATCCGGTCTCTTGGTACCGCTGGACTACCCGCTGAACAGTCGACAAAGATACACCAATGTTTCTGGCTGTTTCACGCTGGCTCCGCCCAAGTTCCAAAAAAGTTAGGATTCTGGTACATTCCTCTAGCGTGACTGCCATGCTTCACCTCACAGAATAATAATTATGCACGTGGAAAACGTTTACGATAAATTTTTTTGTGACAGAATAGAAATGGAAAGCATCCATAATGACATGAAACAAAAATTTTGTTTTTAAAAATAGTCATTTTTTTAAATTTTGTTTTTCTAATGAAGTTTTTTTCATCAACCAGTTTAAATAATATGCTATTAGAAGCGCAACTAAAAAGTCTTTATTCTGTTTTTTTATTTCATTGATCTAGCTTTTACAGTTCTGGAGGTATTTCAATTTTTGTGACTGACCCGTAATTTTTGGAACCGAGTGTATATGTTCCTTAACAAAAAAAATTAAAAAATTAAAAAACTAAAACGACAATTCGTAAATCGAATCCGAAGCATTAAAGTAATTTTGCAATCAAAATCTTTTGTTTGTTATTACAATATTGTTGATTCTTTAATTTCAATAATTACATCATTGTTTATTTCTTTTGCTTATTATACAAAATATACGTATTTTTTATATACATAAATATGGAGTATACGCATAAAATTCAAATTCATTACATCACTACTACCTATATCCGGATAGCAATGAGTTGTCATTAAATAAATAGTTCCATTGATGATTACGTACTCAATTTACCTTGTAACAGCCTGTATTGTAACTGCAAATCTGACTTCATCATAGTAACGACATAAATACCATAGTAAACATTTAGTTCCATTGGCGATGATAGGCATTTTGCCATTATCACAACGATTTTGTACCTTATAATTTGCAACCAAAACTGCAGTAACTTAAATTAATGAAATCAGTTTCATTACATTTTTTCAGAAACTATACTTGATTACGAACTTTTTATTTGAAGAATTATTTAGAAAATCCTAAAAACAGTCTTGTTAGAAGGGTCTGATTTTCGTTTTCAATGTTTCTTTCTATTACTCAATTGACTACGGTGTTAACATACGGGTATAATTAAAGATTTTATCAATCTATAAGTACGTTAGTTATACAGTTGTTAGTCAGGTAACTTAAACTTAAATCAATCTGTGAAATTTAATTAACTATAAATAATCCAGATTTGTAATTTAAGTTGAGATATATTATCATAATTGGTCTCTTTGTTTTTAATTTTTTACTCGGAAGCCACCGCTTCAGAGTGGTTGACATACGCTCGCGAATTAAACGGTTCAGCTCTTCCTTTCTGTGCCGAGCAGTTAAAACCTGGAACTCTCTACCAGCGCATATTTCCTTCCTTCTATGACCCCGGGTGCTTCAATCGGGGCGTGAAACAACATCTTACTAGGGCCACCACTTCTGGATTCTGTTCATGCTTTCCATCAGGCAGGGCAGAGTAATTTTGGCAGCTAATATAAAAAAAGCACAAATTTACCCAGGGGATGACTGAGGCGGAAAGTTATATAAGTGTAAAATGGATAAAGATATGTAAACTTAACAATTTATATATAGTGTTTAAGAAATCCTTAGTAGCATGAGCATGTACGTATTTTTGCTAGTGTAATGTAACATCTGTGTTAGAACTTTAATTCAGCAACCGTTTGTTATCTTATCGCAACGTGGTTTTGTACAAGCTTGGAATTTCCGCAATCGAATTACAATGAGGATACTGAGGCATTGAACTGATTCCAAGAACTTCGTGTTATAAATAAGAACATGCTTTCAAGCTTTTTTCTTCATACTTATAAGAAACGTAGATTTCATCTCCCTAGGCATTATTATTTTTACTTTAGGCACGAATGTAAAATACCGCAAACTTCAGTCATTCATATACGCCAACCGCTAGAAAAACCAGGTATTTCTAATAATTTTTCTTTTTACTTGCATGAATCGTTGCTTTTTTTTACCTCAAAATTAATGTAAGTATTGTTCATCATCATCTCAGCTAAAAGATGTGACCACTTTACGTCCAGCCGTCTTAACCGTCAAGTCTTAGTAGTTATTTAAATTACTAGAATACAAGTTGTGATGTCTTTTATAGGTAACATTGTAACCTCTACATATATGTAACTCATTTTTACTGTTCCGAAGTTCATCACTCAGAACCCTTAAAGTTTCGTCACGTCCGTCCGTCCGTCCTCGACCTACTGCACAAACGGTTAATGCTAGTAAGATGAAAATTTGCATGAAAATGTGTTGTAATTACGTCGACAAAGTGCTAGAATAAAATCATGGAAAATATTTTTATTTGGGGTACCTCCCCTACACGTAAAGTGGGAATTATTATTTTCTAGCACCTATCCCATTGTGTAGAGTATCATTAGATAGGTCTTTTAAAAACTTTGAGAGGTTGCTAAGAAGGTTTCTAGATGTACGAATTAGTTTGCGAGTTATGTCACTTTAAATGGAATTTTTTGCAAAAACAGGGCGTCCCCCCTCTAAAAGCTAAACGGAAATTTATAACGACTTAGATGTCTTTGTTAGTTCAGGAGTCCACGTTCCATTATAAATGACTTCAGAACCCTATTCTATGCGTGGGTATGTAGTGTGGCACTTGGTTATGTTTTTTTTCTTTGATTGTCAATCAGTGCGAATCATCAAAAAACAATCAATGTGATTGAGCGGCCAGTGAATGAATATTTAAAAAAGCTGCCAAGTGGGAGTCGGACTCGCCCATGAAGGGTTAAGTAGCAGCAAGTAACATCATTTATAAGTTCTTAGTATATTGATTGCATGAAAGGTAAATTACGGTTTACGGTTTATAACGTATTAAAAAAAAACTACTTACTAGATCTCGTTCAAACTAATTTCCGGTGGTAGTTTACATGGTAATGTACAACATATATTTTTTTTGGTTTTATCACTCTCTTATTTTAGAAGTTACAGGGGGGGACGTGTCTCTCGCGCTATTCAGTTTAGAAAAAATGAAATTAGAAAGCTCAACATCATTTTTGAAGATCTATCCATAGATAGAAAAAAAAAATTGTTGTTTTTTTTCTATTTTTATGTGAAAATCTTAATGCGGTTCACAGATTACATCTACTTACCAAGTTTCAACACTAGGTATAGTTCTTATGTTCCGTTTTTTGACATTTGGCTACGGAACCCTAAAAACTTAATTTCAACGAACTTTAAGTTTCAAGAATTCGAAAATCCAAACAACATCGGAAACTACAGTTACAGGATGTTTTACGTATTCTGATTTAGCACTTCACTAACATGTTTTCTTACAATATACATACTATATATATATATATATATACCTAATCGCAAAAACCATCTGTAAACATCTGTAACCCGATAGAAATAGCAAAGTCATTTAACAATTATTTTATAGATAAAAAAATCATTAATTGAAAACAGAACCCAGTCTATGTTTATGGCTCCATCTACACCATTTGAAATATTTAACATTATCATACATTTAAAAAACACTAGTACCGTTGGACACGATGACATCGCGACAAAGATCTTTAAAGCGGTTGCGCCTATGATATGTACACATTCGAGCTTTATCATAAACCTTTGCATAAGTACTGGCAAATTTCCTGACGCCTTAAAAAATTCAATCGTCAAACCACTTTACAAAAAAGATAACCATGACTACTAAGTCTGTAAGTGCAATGGGTCTATAATTTACCACTAGGTAAATTATAGACCCATTGCACTCATCTCAGTCATATCTAAGGTATTTGAAAAGTATTTATATCGTGAAATTAATAGCTACTTAGAAAAATATCACATTTTAGCAGAAGAACAAAAAGAATTTCGGAAAAACAAAAATATCAATTTGGCCATTTACGATTTTTTGCATAACATAATGATGAATGTAGATAAAAGAACACCCGTCTGTGCCATATTCTGCGATATGACGCAAGCATTTGACTATGTCCAACATTCCCGCCTGCTAGATAAACTTGAAGCGTATGGTATTAGAGGAAAGGTACTTGAACTAATAGCATCGTATCTTGCTAACCGAAAGCAAATTACAGAGATCACCAGAATTAACACTAAAAGTAAGCAAGAAGAAACTTTTCAATCAACAGAAATAGAAATAAAGCATGGAGTTCCTCAAGGTAGTGTAATGGGCCCTTTGCTGTTTAATTTATATATTAACGACTTACCGAAAGCTACCCAGCAACCAATGACACTGTTTGCTGACGACAGCACTGTGACTATAGCTTGTAATGACCGAGAAACATATGAGAATGACATAAATAATTCTTTGTTTTCTATTATAAAATGGTTAAATAATAACAATTTAAAAATTAATCTAAATAAGACAAAAATTATTCACTTTAGACAGCGTACACCTAAAATTGACAATTTAAATATTCATTTTTAACAATAATTACATAATTGAAACTGACACTACAAAGTTCCTAGGATTAATCATAGATAGTAAATTGAACTGGAAGCCTCAGGTTGAAGCGCTTAGTAAAAAATTGAGTAGCGCAGCATATGCCCTTAGACAACTTGCGCCAGTTCTCAACACAGATTCACTAATTACTGCCTACTACGGATTAGCCGAATCAATAATTAGATATGGAATTATATTTTGGGGAAATAGTACGGATAATGATATAGCGTTTCGGGCCCAGAAAAGGTGCATAAGACCCATGTTTAAACTGGAAACTACAGACAGTTGTAAACCGTACTTTATAAAATATAAAATATTGACATTACCTTCTATATACATTTTGGAAACAATAATGTTTGTTAGGTCCAGCGTTTGTCTGATGCCGTTACAAGGAACATACGTGACAATTCCAAACTCTGCCTTCACGGTGCTAAAACAACTTTTACGCGCAAAAGTGTTTTCTGTATGGCTCCGACTATCTACAATAAACTACCAAAGTCATGGAAATTGCTAAGTACTTCAATTTTAAAAAATAAACTTAAGAACTTTTTATTTGAAAGAGCATATGATATTTCTGAATTTTTGAACGAGGAAGGTTATTCCTGTCTCTGAAGTGCTGATGTTGTGAAATATTTTGTTAATTGAAAAGTTGCTAGAAATAATATAATAATATGAATATGACTGAATAACTTTGCCTGTGTAATTTATTTCTTTTTTTCATAAAATTAAATAATTATTATATTTTTTACATTGTCATCTACTTAATTTTGACTAATTAGAATATTATTGTTAATGACTAACTGCGTAGGTATTAGTTTTGATTTTAAAAAAATTGTGAAGCTTCGGTTATATTGTAAAAAAACACTAGAATGGCCTATGGCCTTCAACCAATTTGTATGTCGTTTAATGCGACTAAACATGACTAAGACTATTTAAATTATTAAGATCTTGCATGCAATCTATGTACACCATGTTTTTACAAATAAAGACTATCTATCTATCTAACAAGTACTAATACCCTTAACAATAGACGAACTGAGTGCACTAGTCACAAATATATCTATACAAAGTCATTTATAAATTATATTATAATTTAAAATTAAAATTACAGCTCTGCGTTTAGGAATAATGAGGCTATCCTTCAAATTTAATATATTTCAAAAATACATTTCCTAGATCACCTTAATCATTTAACTTAGCTGTCAGACTTTTAGGCACTCTGTTCAAACACGGAAGTCTATCAATGATCAAGATTATTTATCTTGAACTGAACACCTCAATAAATACTTTTGTATCTGTTTAAATGTTATCTATGTTCGACCTTTCACGATACTACATGAATTACATCTCAAAATATTGTTCTTCGCTTCTACACACAACGGATTTGCTTTTCATTAAAACTTAGTTAGAATTAGCCGAGTCCTGCGGAGTTACCCGCAGTTATTGATATAAATTGCAACTCCATAGAGTAAATCGATTCTAAAAAAATAATAGCCTGAGTTACTCCTTATGTCATCAGCTATCTGTCAGTGAAAGTGTCAAAATCAGTCCAGCATTCCACAGATTAGTTTAAATAAACAAACAGACAAAAAAATGCTATTTTGATGTAAGTAATGTATGTGCTTTCATATGCATTTGGTAAAAACTGATAATTTGGTATTACAAATCGGTTTTAAGTATTATATTATAATTTTAATCAGATGTGATAATTATTGCCTTGAAATTTCTTTAGTTATTAATTGCTAAAACTTTCATGCAAATATAAAAAATGTCCTCATAGGAAGCAGTACCTACTTGTAAAATTGTAGCTTCTAATTAGTATCCGACCGAAACAGAATTTTTAGCCGAAACCGAACCTTCGGTTTTGGTCCCAGTTACGGCCGAAACCGAAACTTATTTGAATTTTTATAGCATGTTCAATCTATTGTATTATAACACATATATAGACAGTTAACACGTGTAAAAAAATAAAATGCAACTATAAAGTATGTAACAAAAATGGATACAAAATTTATTCCAACAACAATTACAAATAAATATAATAATGTTTGAATCAAACATCACAGGTATCTTAACACATCTTTTAAGTGTTACATTAATTTCTACATAAATTCATATTGTATAAGTTCTAGGGAATAACTCAACAGAACCAAGTAAAATATCTTATGAATTCTATTCTATTACAACTTACAACCTATTTATTTTCCACTGTAGGACAATACTCTGATGAATGCCATAAAAATATTAAAAATACATCATCATTAAGTAAAAGCAAATACTTACCTAATAAAGTAATAGCCCATAGCCATAAGCCCAAATCATCACGATCGCGCCGGCTAGCAAACTCAACTGGTAATCACGTACACTCACTCTAAGTTAGCCGAATGATGCGCGACAATTCACGAACACCTAGTTTCGGCGGGGCCGAAGTTACGGCCAATTATTGGCCGAAACCGAAGCTGAGGCCGAAACTAGCCGAAACCGAAACCGAACCTTCGGTCGGTCCTTACTTTTAATTACAACAAAAATGTATGATACAGCAGGATTCAGTTCTAAGGCAGTTTCTTTCTAATCTTTTAGGTATTCTAGATATTTTTAGTATTCTTAGTGTTCCTTAGTATTAGAGGATAGCTATGTGCCAGTGCTCATGTCCAAAAACAAGCATGACATGACTTTACTTTAAAAATACTAGTCTGTATGAATTGTAAACTTTGGGTATTTCCTTCATATATATATTTCCTTCAAGTTTATAAACCAACCCTAAAACATTTACAACTACAATTTAAATAGACTTATGGACGGTTATATCAATGTCTCAGAAATTTAAGGGAGGGGAGAGTTAAGTTACCCTTAGTGATATTTTCGTCTTCACCAACCTTTAGGGGACACCTTAGTAAAATTTAAGGGCTACGAGACGTGTTCGGTAGGGGAGTAAGGAGACGGTTTATGAATAGTTGGTAAACAAGTGCATTACACCTACTGCACTACCCACCTGCAGGTAAAGTTCCCTTTTTTACGTGGGGAATGTTTTTCGCACCATACCCTTCGTGGGGTAACCGAAGGGTGTGTGTGGGACTCCCGGTGGAACCAGTCTACACACCTAACCCCGCGGCGGCCTACCTCGGCAGTTGGAAGGAACACCAGGAACGCATCAGCGGCTCCTGGAGTCCCTCCTGCCGTACCCCAAAGACTGAGGTACATCTCAGGGTGACTGGTTTCACCCCCCGGGCAGGACGGTGTAGCGCCTCCTACCGCTCGACACAGTAAGAGGCGCAACACCGATCCACCTTAGACGACACCCCCCGGCCGCACCGGTCTTGGGTCGCTTGCAGCGGTCACATCTCCCCAAGATGTGGCTGCACCCATAAGCGACGATTAGAACCAGTTCTTCATAAGATTGGCGCGTTCAACCAAACAACCAACAAATTATTTAGCTTTATAATATTAGTATAGATAAAAGCAAAGATTATATGATTTCGCGTTGGCATAGTTGTAGATAGAGATGGTATATTTCCATTCAATTAGCATACAGACATTAAATGAATCTTGTTTACATAACCTAGGCAGTATTATATGTTGGTCCATGGTGTTAGCATCTTATACTCAAGACCTTTTACCATACCTAGATCAAGAAATAATGTGCACCGGAGTTAAATTCATAATTATATGTATATGATTCTGAGCTCATAGGCGCGGCCGTCCAACATACACTGTAAAACTAGGCGGTAAATTTAAATGGCAATATTTTCAAATAGATAATCGGTATGCAGCGTCGACTCTTAACTAAAATAAACTGGTGTCTAAATATAAATTCATAGAGAAACTAAGTGGATAATCTTGCTTTACCAGTATCACAAGACATCGGATTTTCACGACTATATATTGACAAATCGTGAAATTAAACATTGTATAAATATATGAAACGTCTTTTAGGAGCTTAAATTAATGCTAGTCTAAAACAAAACGAAAACGATGACAGTATGATATCCTTGATAGGAAAATAAGTCGTTCTAAATAAAAACAAGAAGATGATACATTAAATGAAAAGTTTTCTTAACAATTACCGAGAACTATTTTGGTGTATTTTTAAACTTTGACCGATTTTAGTTCTCATTTAGAAAACTAATGTAAGCAAAACTAGCAAAACGAATGATAGATGACATAATTAGTATTTTATAGAAAACAAAAATACCAAAAGTTCGTTTAAATTTGAATCGGTAGCAGCGACGGCGGGGTGGGGTGGATACCATGGCGTCGTTTAGTGATAAACATTGTGCGTTCTGTATATGCGAGTACTACCGGAACAACGATTATTTTATTCTAGCGCAACTAAAATTTTGCGCTCATTACAACATACGGCGTAAAAATAAAGCTCCATCGAAAATGGGTACAGAAAATCAAGGAGACAGGTTCAATTGTTGTACAACCACGATCCGGCCGACCTAGAACATCAAGAGACCCCGAAAAAGTCGAGCGTCTATCCGTGAAAATCCTGGTCTCTCTACTTAGAACTGGTCTAATGCCTTAGGCGTTCCCAGAACATTTTTGATTTGTATTCTTCACAAATATTTGCATTTATATCCGTACACAATTCAAATGGTACAGGAATTATATCCTCAAATTCGCGCTCACAGGCTCCAATTTGCAAACGAAATGTTAGAGAGGTTCACCAGCTTTACTGGCCACCTCGTAGCCCAGACTTATCTCCTTTGGGCTGTTTTCTTTTGGGATACCTTAAAAGCAAAGTTTTCAACAGCAACCCAGAGTCCAAAGAGGAATTAAAGGAAAATATTCGAGAGGAAATGCAAAACCTTTCACGAAACACTTGTGAGGCCGACATTGAAAATTTTCGCTCCAGGTTGCAGCAGTGTCAAAATAGCCAAGGATCACTGATGATGTGATTTAAAAAAATTTTTATGTACTTTAATAATAAATAAATACTTTTTATCTCACATAACTATTTTTTTATAATGAAAACTCATTTTAAATGTAATTCTTCAAACGTTGAATCTATTGAGGGTTTATTTGTTAAAATCGTCATTTGAAATGTAAACGAACTTTTGGGCCAACCTGTACTACATAAATACATGTTGCCACAGATTTCATTTAAGTTTGTTAAGATGATAACAAAGTCTCATAATGACATGAATCACTTTTGGACTCGAATCTTGAAACGATATCATGCCGAGTCTGTAGCGGATGATATGAGGCAGTACTTATTTGTTCTAGACATCCTAAAATGCTTTTCATGCAATAACTCAATGATACATCGGCCATCAAAATGCTTCTTATGTTGCGACTTTCTAAAGTTATTTACTTATTGTTAAAATACATTGCGAACTCAATAAATATTTTATTCAACATATGATAATGAGTACATGTAAAGTTACTGCCTCCGGTTTTCAAGAAATATTGGCACGTCGTCGACGCAACATGATAAAAGCACCCGTTACATCAAACGAACACACATGCATACATATTAAAATTATTCATAATCTATTATGTAAAAATAGCATTCATAAATCATGCTTGTGATCAATTTACGCCGTATGGGGCCTGAGCGTGTGGGCTGAATGAGTTTAGGCGATATATTTGAATAAAAATAACAGGCGGTCCCTGGTCTCGTTCCTTTCGCAATTAGATATATCGATCATACATGCTTAATACCAGTTTTAGATGAGTTCTTAACCAAGAAGTAAAACATAACCGATGAACAACTCCTAATTACCTAAATAAATTAACTTACAACATGAGTTCGTTACACTTACTGCATTTGAAAATACAACCATTTAGCTGAATTTAAAAGAAAAATATCTAAATTTGTGTAGGAAGATTTTTATACATGTTATATGTTGTGTACCAATTTTATCAATATTTTTTACAGATTAAATAGAAACATAAATCCCATTCTAGAAAATACTATCTATGTACAAAACTTAATAGTCGTTTATGGCAGTAACATGTAGTCATTGTCCTTCCTCAAAAATCTATATGCAAAATTGTATTAAAACCAATGCAGCGGTTTAGCCGTAAAGCGTAACAGACAGACAAAATTACTTTCGAATTTATGATATTAAAGTGTGCATGGACCGGATACCTGAAACGGTAAAGACGCCACAGCATGCTAGTCATTATTGTATTACATGAAGTGAACTCCACCTAAAACATTTACATTATAATACAACAATAACATCTTATTTACTATATAGCTGTTTAAGATAATCCGGTATGTTATTATTTCGGACGTCTTTTACACACTACATCATCTAGTCCCAAACTAAGCAGAGCTTGTATTATGGGGACTAAACATCTGATACAAATACATAAACATACTTTTTTTAAATTATACATAGAAATTATACATAGAAAACATCCAGACTTACTCAACCCCAGACCTCTTGATCAGCAGCCGCATACGCTAACCACTAGTCCAACAAGGCAGTCAAAATATAGGTATATTAATATAGTGAGGATGCAGACAGCTTGTCTTCTGTAGTCACTGCTGATACGCAATATTATTTAGCAATAGTAGTGGTGGCTAAGTAAGAATACTAACATAAAAACATTGTTTTAATATTCTTTAAACTATCATATATTTTGACATCTAGTCTAGAAATTAACATACCAGTTATTCATCCTCGAGTGACAGCTAGATGTTCCAAAACCAATATCAGCACTCCACAAAAGCTAGCAGACTGAATCGTGACTACTGATGGTATGACACATATAAATTTTTACATTTCTTCGCATTTCTACTTCTTTATTTGCTTTTTTTTCCCTTTTTAAAGACAAATTGTACACTAAGAATAAATCCTAAGTCGCGGGCGTGGCGTATTTATATTATTATATGAAATGGCTCACACAAAGTATTGTACAATGTACAGATCGGAAGCACAGCACTTAGCGTAGTAGAAAGCGAAGAGATAACCGATTAAACCTCATCCATGCACTCGATTTGAGTTGCACAATGTAAGCAATCCATGAAATGTATGATTTAGGTAAATTAGATCAAATGAGTGACATCTCATCATCTTCCTAGCCTTAATTCATAAGTTTATTTGGGGTCAGCTACTAGTTCAACAGGTTTTACCTGAATATCAGTTTTTCCACGGAGCGACAGGCCACGGACCTCCGTAACCCTGAGGGAGAAATGAAAGTTGAAGGTTGAACTAGTTGTCAGTATATTTCCGACACACCGCTCCGCCGCAAACCCCGGCGGGGTGACGGTCCGAGGGGATTTCCACATGTAAAAAAAAAACCTCAGTATATTTGAGGGTACTGATTTCCCAATAACGATTGCCACAAATTTTCATGACAACCGGGACGGCTTAACGTGCTCTCCGAGGCACTGGCGTGAATCACCGCCAATCTTTCAGACTCAGGGCTGTTATTAAGAATTTCTTTTAAGAAAAACCCAACAACACTTTTTGGTCCGTCCCTGGATTTGAACCTGAGACCTCTTGATTAGCAGTCGCAGTTACTAGATCAAGATTGATATGTCAAGAAGAATAATGATATGATACCACATTAAAATAAATAAAAAATGGCCAAGTGCGTATCAGGCCAAGCATAGAATAGGGTTCCGTAGTCACCCATCATGGTAGATAGATTTAAATTCGTGAAAAAGGACCTATCTAACGATATCCCACACGATGGGGTAGACGCTAGAAAAAAATCATGCCCACTTTACAGGTAAGGGAGGTACCCCAAATAAAAACAAATTTCATAATTTTATTTTAGCACTTTGTCGACGTAAGTACAACAAATATTCATGCAAAGTTTCATCTTTATAGCATCAACTGTTTGGGCGATAAGTCGAGGACGGACGGACGGATGGACATGGCGAATCTTTAATGGTTCGAAGTCATGAACTACGGAACCCTAAAAAACAATCTTTACTAATCGACAAAATAGTTAATGAATGCAAGTCTGCAGATAAGCGCATTTAAACAAAACAAACACTCAACTTTAAAATATTAGTGTAGATCAATTATAGCTCAAAACAGTCTTATTGATGACGCAATATTTATCAACAACTTCCGTAAATGTATAAAATAAATGTAAGGTGAGAAAATTTCCGTACTCCACACTCAAGCGTGTAAAAATTGTCATAGTTGATTATTGTGTTTATACACGGTTGTGAGCGGCCGAGAGGCGCGGTAAGCTTCGCGAGAGGTCCAGCGAGGCTATCAAATCGATACATCATTAAACAATATTGAACTGTCATGGGAAGTGTTGCCTAAGACAATTTGTGTTCAGTGTTAGGTGAGGATTGATAGCTCGCCTAAATTGAACTTATAGGTTGGATAGCATAATGACAGATTAAAAATTGCGATATGTCCACCTAACGAATATTAGTTAGTGTATCCTATCTGGCGGCCTATTGTTTTTGATTGATTCTATTTTAAGCTGTCGATAATGATTATGAAGATTTCTTGTTCATCTTCGTTAAAAAACTAATATGTTTATAGTTTTAAGTTTCAATTGATGAAACTGGTTTCAACAAATTAATTCAATGGATCACAAGCAATACGCATCTTCTGTTTGACTAACGAGGTCATTAAGATGTAAAATTTTCTTTATATTTTAAATCTTATTTCTTTTAGGTTCGCGTAGAAAAGAGAGAACTCTATATAAAAAACCTGTTGTCAAAATAGTTACATAAACTGTATGTAAAATAATAATGCTGTCATGTGCATTCGATACAACACACGAAAGTAAAGTTCCCTATTTAATGCAAAATAAGTATTTAGAAAGAAGATTCAATACCTTAATATTTAAGCCAAATTCTTTTTCCTTAAATTGCACCACATTAATTAACATGGGAACCTAAACAGCGCTGAGAGCTTATGCAAAGAGTAAGTCTCACCACGTACCGTAACACGTCGTTAATTTAGAATTTGATAAAAATAAGAATATAATAGGAAAGATGAATTTAAATGAAAGTCATTAATAAACTGATTGATTAACTTACTATTAATTGATTAATTTACTAAGTACTCCAACTATGATCCTTGTGAGGCTCTTGTCTCTCGTAATTTCTAGGATAAAGCATACAAATTTTAAAGTATTATTAAATGCTTTCAAGGACACTAAGAAATATAATTTAAGATATGTAGAGAATGTCGATCAAAAATTGACAGTCTGTTTTTCAAACTTCCGCAACGTATAAATTATTTGAAGATCAAGGAGTTTTTCTGTTCTCACGTTGTGAGACCTTTGAGATACCTTCTTAGAACATACTTTTTCTGCCACGCAAGCGGAGGAAACTAAGGATGCTCTCGATATCTTTTGTGGCCTTTCACTACAATTTAATATCGTGTAGTCATGCAACGCGGATGCCAATATTGAGCAATACAAACGTACATAGGTGTCGTAGTAAGCTGAAGGGGTGAGCGATCAATATTTAAAATTAAACTAAAAATACATGAGAGCCATTTATATTCTATACATATATGTACTATTATTATACATATATATATATATTACACTGCCTCGTGAGTCTACCCGTTAGCATATGCGACTGCTAATGAAAGAAGTCTCAAGTCCAAATCTTGGATCGGTCTGATGTTGGGTTTGTCTTAAAAGAAATTCAAATTTCCAGAAAGAAATCAGCGGTGCTTCACACCCGTGTCTCTGAGAGCACGTTAACAAACCGTCGATCCCGGTTGTCATGAACATCTATGGAAGTCGTTATTGGGAAGTCACTGCCCTTAAATAACCTGACAACTAGTTCAACTGATATTCAAATAATCCGGTTAAACTAGTAGCCGACCCCAATTAATCTTGGGATTAATTAAGGCTAGGAAGAAGACCATATTATGTATAGGTAAACATATACATATGTAAACACCTACAATTAAATAAGTTAATATTTTGTTGAATTGATATTCTATTAATTTATAAAATTTGAAAATATATACAATTTAACATGAAACTTTATAAATTGAACATATATGAATGTATTTTATTGTATTTCAATATGTTGTATGAATATGCTTAATTAAACTAGTTTTTATGTTCTACATAATGTAGCTTGATAATAGTTTAATTAGTAGAAAATCTTTCGCTTATTTAGGTTCTTTTATTTAAAGAATGCTGAAGTGTGTACACTCTGCCTGTTGGAAAGCATTAGTAGATTTCAAAAGAGGAGGCCACCACAATCACTGCGAATGCAGACAATGCAGTGTGGTGACCAACACGGCGGCACACTACGGGAGCCTAGTGAGATCCTATTTCACGCCATGCATAAAGAACCCGGGATCTGGTCTCAGCTATCGGAAAGACTAAATTTAAAAAAGCGGCCAAGTGCGAGTCGGACTCGCCCATGAAGGGTTCCGTATCAGCAAGTAACACCATATAAAAGTTCTTGTAGTTCGTTGTAACTTTCATTGATGTTTTTATACTAGTGTATTGATTGGATGAAAGGTAAATTGCGTGTTACGATTTATGACGCATTAAAAAAAAACTACTCACTAGATTTCGTTCAAACCAATTTTCGTTGGTAGTTTGCATGGTAATGTACAACATATTTTTTTTTTAGTTTTATCACTCTCTTATTTTAGAAGTTAGAGGGGGGGGGACACACATTTTTTCACTTTGGAAGTGTCTCTCGCGCAAACTATTCAGTTTAGAAAAAAATGATATTAGAAACCTCAACATCATTTTTGAACACCTATCTATAGATACCCCACACGGATAGGTTTGATGAAAAAAAAATTTTTGAGTTTCAGTTCCATGTATGGGGACCCCCAAAATGTATTGTTTTTTTTCTATTTTTATGTAAAAATCTTAATGCGGTTCACAGAATACATCGACTGACAAAATTTCAACAGTATAGCTCTTATAGTTTCGGAAATAATTGGCTGTGACATACGGACGGACAGACAGACAGACAGACTTGACGAATCTATAAGGGTTCCGTTTTTTGCCATTTGGCTACGGAACCCTAAAAATTGATTATCTGTTATATATACTATACAAGGTAACTACAGTATATAGATATACTGTAGTTACCTTGATATGAATTTATAGAAAAATATCTATTGATATTACAAACACACTTCGGTTCTATTTATTTGTATAGATTATGTCCGTTTTATTTATATTTTCTCAAGACAAACTAACTCAATCTTTGACTTTAATATGATTCATAGAGTGGAAGTAATCGTTTTGTGAGCACTTAGGTACCTTAGTTAAATATTTATTTACACGTACCATCATTGTCTGTTATACACTCAAAGACGGTTTTTCTTTACCTTAATTGAGGCGTAAGTCCAAATTTGAGCAAAGGTAAACAAGTAACCAAACCGTATATGTAAATTTGTATTCTCAAACACTAGAGGTGTGACTTATCGTTAGATATTTCCTACTTATAGTGAAATCGAGTTACTTGAAATAGATCAAATTATGACAGAACACATATTGATAATATTCGGTTTATTTCCGACATACTACATCACAGCTCACCCCGATTGATATTCAATCAATTTGACAAAACGATAGCCGCGAAACTCCGACTTTCATGTTCTAAACTATTAATATTTTATTTTTGGTTGGTCTCGTTGGTACTGTTGCTATTTCAGACTATAAAATATTCTTTAAGAATATTCATCATAATCCGAGCCATTGTTATCTGTCACGCGGTGGGTATACAACTTATAAACTGTTTCATCAATTACTTGGATAAAAAATGTACCTATATACATATCCATATCCATACTTAATATTGTGTATTGTGAAAGTACATAATTATATCTATTTGTTTGTCTATCTTTGTAATAGAACCTCGGCGAATGATATAGGTTATTTTATGTTGCTATAGCCGACAAAAATATGTAAGAGGGCAGAGCAGCGGACAAAAGCGCCAAAAGCTAGTAACTGTATAAATTTAATTTCATTAGCTCTACGATTTTACATTCTATAAGTATTCAGATATTATCATCTATCTGGTTGTCAAAATTATCATAATCTTATCTATGTATTTAAAATGCAATATCATCATGATATTTTGTTGTAATTTGTCCGTGGCATTTGCATGTCCGTTTTATTTTTAATATACAACTCCAGATGTGTTTGCAGTATATCGGAAGGTTATTATATGTATTATGTTTATTGTAAATCATAATATTAAAACGTAGTAATCAATAGATCTACAATATAGCAAGCTGATGATAAGGCAATGTTTTGAGCTTCTATGTAGGCATATTGTATACCAGTAACTTTCTCTTATGTTAGAATCATATATGTTTAGAATGTTTTTATAGAAAGTGTAATCCCTTCAAGTTGGATGGTATTTCTAATTCCAATAAAAGATCGTAGTCTGAGAAGTTGAAGAGTATGAATGAACATTTCCGGAAATTCAGGTTCGGATTTAGAGTAGAAAGATCTTCACTCTCTTCGTATGCATTATCTCCGTCATCATTACCCTCTTGATTGAAAATACCCCTATAGTATGAAATAGGTACGTCTTCGGTATCAAGCATGTCACTATATCCTTCTTCCCCTTCATCAGTCAATGCAATTAGATCCTGATCCAAGTGTGTTGACTGATGAAGGATGGTATCAACTGAGGTATGATAGCTAAGTCACATTCATAATCATGACTTTTCTGTAAAATGACTACGATAGTTTCTTGAAGTCCCTTTGTAGCTCGTTTGAGATGTATAGTCTGTTTTTCTATTCTAAAATAAACCCCATTATTTTTACTTATCTACGTATGTTATCACATCACTGTACTCAACCGAGAGCACTAACATTTATTTGACAGAAGCTTTATTTTAGGAATGAATTATTGTTATTTGTTTGTCATAGTTTACTTTGATATATACTTACACCAAAAAAAAAAAATACTTTAAATCAGAAACTACTTCAAAAAATCGGGAATCATTAACCTACCTCCATACATTTTGGTAACACAACTTCAATTGACACTTTTTGTCAAAAATATCACATTACCCGCGTAATTCTGTTCAATTTACATAAACAGTGTTATGTTTAAATAAAATAATAAAGTAGGTCCTTAAAAATTTACTAGTTGTTTAATTGACATTCTCGATTGAATACAGTGACTTCTAATGGGTTAATAGAATAGATTTTGCTTGCTAAGGTGAAATGCGATTCTTGAAAGAAGCAATATTATTTTTTTATACCAAAGATCATCATTTTTGCAAAAAAAAAATATTAATTATTTTAATTCCATAATACTTATAAAATTCAACATTATAATGTCTGCAAATACATGTCTTTTATTTATTATGTATATTCTAATATTATGCCACATAAATTTACATACATGAAGTTAAAGATGTAAGCACATCGGTTGCGTATTGTTCTTAGAAAATTTATTTAAAAATATACATATTAAATAAAATGTGTATAAAATGTAAATTTGTCTATTTTGGTGATTTCCTTAAGATTATTTAAAAGCACTTTTCACAACGTGTATGAATAAAAATAACCATTAATCAATTCTATTGTTACTAAGAGAATGATTTTCTAATAAATCTATTAAAATTCTTTTGTTTCCCAAACTGGTCTGTAGTGAGGAATTGTGCCTCAGCTATATAGTACTAGATATAATAGGAAACGACCCAACTCTGTAGTATTGCTAGACGCGAGAACCATTTAAGAAAGATTCAAGAAAAATTGTTTATTTGTAATTTAGTTGTTGTTTCTGATGTCAGTTGATGTTATTGAGATAGTAACAGCCTTTTTAAAAAAAGACAGAAGTTTAACAAAGAAGAACTTTCAAAAGCTTAAAGTTAAATATAACACAGAGCCGTTGCTTACAATTATGTAGCCTTTATGAATAAGGCTGATGTTTTTAAGATATATATAAATAAAAAAATAATCATTTATCTTTATGTATAGTTGATGATGAATTCCTTTACCAGCATCTTTATGTTTAGTCGGTCATTGTATAAGCATGTATTTAAGTTCCTCTGAAATTATGAAACTTTGTCCAATCCATTCAAAAACAATCAGCGATAAATTTGTGATTATCGTGAAACACAAATTTATCGCTAATTTTGTAATAGATGTGGGTATTGTGTTTCCAGTGCTACGTGGTCGGTGTTTTCTCTTACAGAATTTTATAGGGTTATGTCGTAACTTGATGTAAGGCCTGTGACTAATCGTTTAACGAACATTTTCAATAACCTTTCTCCAGTTTTAATTACAGATAGTTTATTGAAAAGCGTCTGACATCCAAAACTTGTCTGTATTAATAAAGGTATTGGATCATTCATGTTAAAAAGAAACATATATAATATACATATAATATATTAATAAAAAATTGTCTTTTTCTTACATTCATACTTTTTGTCTTACCACCAAGTGCCGCCTCTCACACTTCTGACGTAGGACTAAAAGGGTTCAACTCTCTAGTGACTTTGAAGTTGCAGAGGGCTGTGATAGTCACTTACGCTATTCGGACCTGTCTCCTTATTTGCCCCCTAAACTGTAATGCAACTAATTGTAATTTTAAAACACACAGTCGGGAGACCGGATAGTTATTAAGAAACAAACATAAACAACCAACCATAGGTTAAATGTACAAATCAATCATCAGTTACCCAATTATATGGAACATAGTTGTAGATTGTTTACAGGAAAACCGTAATAAAATTTGTTTAGTCAGAAATTTCTTATCTACCTAGATCCGAGATAATTAAAGCAAGGTCAAACGTCTAATAACTTTAAACGAGCAATTCTTGCATATTTTAAACATCTGTGTATATTTGTTTCACGGAAATGGCTGTCACAATTTGGATTAAATATTATGTATCGATAGTATTAATTTATATTGTAAAAAATAGTAAAAATAGTTTTATGAGTATTTATGTCTAAAACTCTTTTTTAAGTTGCTATTATAAAGTTTTAAAGAGGTAAAGTTAGTGACGTTGTAGGGCGTCATCTCTGGATTCACTGAATTGATTTTGAATTTTTTTTTACCAATCGAAGCTATATCATTTGTCAATGTGATAGGTAATATGTTAACCCGATATTCTTAACCGCGATGAACGTACATTCGGGAGGAGTTGCGGGATAAAGCTAATTTTAAAAACATAAATGTAAATAAGATACATAAGGGGCAAATTCTTTCCCATTACACTCATCATCATCATCATCATCATGTGCCTCCCCTTATCCCGATTTTAGATGGAGCCGGCGCAGTATGTTCCATTCTACTCTACCATTTACTACAGGTTTTTCACTGTTAACTCCCCTCCTAGCCATATCTTCTTTCACACAATCCATTCACTTTCAAAGAAAGTCTTCCTCTTGCCTTGTAATCATTAACTTGCAACCCAAAATTTACTTCGCATAACATGTGTATACCAAAATAAACTTCTTAACTTTTCATCTAGTGGCGCTACTTTGACTTCCTCGTAACTATTAAAAAACGTGTTTATGTATTTAAATCAGTTGTCTAGTACCCATAACACAAGCGCTGCTTAGTTTGGGGACTAGATGGCGTTGTGTGTAAGATGTCTGAAAAAAGAAACGAACGAAATTAATTCATGCAAATTATGCCATATCCAGTTCTCACTGTATTCTGTGTGTAGTTTTACCATAAGCATAGTTTTTCATATAGTTCACTACTCTTAAATTTTACTCATGATTTCCATCAAGCAGAGTGGAGTTACTTTGACTGTACGGTTGGCCTAGTGGTTTAAGCGGTGGTCGCCACGCAGCTTCTTGTGCGTCAACACTTTGTGTGATTCACAAATTGGTGTTCTGAATCTGGGTGATCTTTTTGTCCGTTTCATGTATGTTTGTAGTCTCCCGCGATACAGGATTTATATTTGTAATGCGCGAGTTGTATTTTTAAAACTAAATAAATAAATTTTGGCAGGCTCATTATAAAAAAAAATAATCTGACATTCATATGCTCTAATAATTATTAAATCATTAGGTTATCTCAAACGGCGTCTAAATGCCCAGTTTTAATAACAAACTTGTTAATAGACGTTTACGACAAAAGAGATAAAAGGACTAAGAATTTATAAAAATCATAGGAAAACAGTTGACTAAAGTTGACGAGTTGACTAAATAACTTCCGTGTTTTATATGGGTTGTAAAATTAAACTCAATAAAATAACTTAAAGTGAGTAAAATGAAGTTGACAGACTATATTATTATAATGAAACGAAAAAGAAAATAATCTACTTAATTGATTTTATGGTGTAATTCAAAACAAGTTAACTAATATAAAAGAAATAACAGTAAAGAGCTCTGTAATAGTGATGTGAACAAGCGTTTTCCTTTCCGTATCTAAATAGTCGTGGAAATACACAATACACCGTGAATTGCTTATGGATTACGTAACAGTCTATCACTTGATTTCATTCCTATCTTGTGACTACCTTGTAGACGCATCGTCTGACCCTGGCTTCGCTTGTGTGCATACTCAACATTTATGTACTTAATGATGTACTTGGAAAGATGTAGATGGCGCTGATGATGACGTATACTTAATTTTAGTACATTCAGATTTAAAATAATTTTTGTTACAAATATACAGGACAAGTTTATTGCAAATTTGTTTTATTTCTGTTGAATGTCAATGAATGAATATTGACAGGTGTTACCAGCTTTCACCAATTTACGCCATGCTGGGCTTAGACAAAACAACACGGTGACAAATGTTTCTTATGTAACGACTGTTTGATTACCTGATTTTTACGTGATAATATAACAATACTATATAGAAAGCAAACAAACAATGTGATTATAAAATAGACAAACCTTTTAAAAATATAGCATGGGTACAATGAATGCAAAATAAACTCCTTTCGTACCTAATAATTTTTCATGAACATTTAATGTTCTAATTGTCTGTTGTATTTCTTTATTTTTTAAACCTTAATAAAATTCTTCGTAACAACTTTTCAACAAACAAACAAAACTCCAATTGTACAATTTGTACACATAAAACATATCATACAATCGTCAACGTTGAAGAAAGACACACCGTATCATGTGGGAAATATGCTACTCCATCGCCAAGTAAGGAAAAATAAATATGAACGGTTGATTGTTAATATTTACTATATCCAATTGATAATCGTTAATAAAGGAATTAGCGTGCAACTTGTTTGTCATAAAATATGTCTTTGTAAACGTAAGTAATTATATACTGGTGATTATAAGGTGAAATATGCCCATGCATTCGTCTTTATGTATATTGTAAGATTTTATGTCCACCTATTAAATTAACGTAAGGACGTATGTGCTAAACTGGTTGTTAGGAATTTTAGTATCAGTTACCAAACACATTCTGTCACTGTTGACAGTAAAAACTAAACGGTGAGGTGTAACGATAGCGACCTAGTGTGAGGTTTTTTAACAAGAACTCGATCATCACGGTGACCGCGTTCGGTGTTGCGATTCAAATATTCATCAATAGCAACCCCGAATAAGGTTCGACGATTGAGACTCGACAAAAAGAAACTTACACTAGGCAGACTGTTTGTCAACGGAGGTGTTCTAGGATACGCATGTTTAATGGATAGATGAAAGGATGTATTAGAAAACGTTCAACGGTCTATTCTAGTTTCCCCGAAATATATGTGGCATGGACAATAGATTTTAACAATAAATAATTAAGTACATGTAACTACAGATAACTCACATGGAACAAATATTTGGGCCTCAGGGAGATCTTTAAAAGCAATATGCCAATAAAAATTAAAAACAGAGTTATGAATTCCTGCCTACTGCCATGCCTGACACATGCGTGCCAAACCTGGAGTTATACTTACAAAATAAAAAAAAACAAAATGATGACATGCCAGCGCGGGCTCCGGCCTGCGCTCCAGCGCAGTATGTTAAAAATTAGAAAATCCACAAGATACGGTACACAAAAATGAGAAGCGTATCAAAAGTTACAGATACTCTAAAATCTGCTAGAAAACTCAAATGGAAATGGGCAGGGCACGTAGCGAGACTAAGAGACGACAGATGGACCATAATGACTTATTGTCCATCTGTTTCCCTATTGGGCCTTTTCTCTATTGGCCCAATAGAGAAACGTCAAATAGGTAGACCGTACACTAGATGGTAAGACGATCTAAGGAAAACGGCCGGCCCACATTGGATGCAGAAGGCACAAGACAAAAAAAATGGAATTCTATGGAGGAGGCCTTAAAAACAAAAAAATAATAATAACAAAAACTGATATAGGATATTATGATAATAGAAACATATGAAAAATGGTTTAATTTTTTTATTATAATAATAAATTTGTTTAGTTCATTTAGATTGAATGATAACATGTATTTGCAAGAAATGTAAGGTTTTTTTATTTATTTTATAATAATAAAATATCTACAGACATGTGTTTTGAGATGGAAAATTATTTTGGGTGGTCACTGCTTCACTCTTAATAGAGTCTTGGCGTGGTGTTGCACGGTTTAGTCGGGTCTATTCCACTACTCCCATCAAATTATGTTATGATGGGACAAGTGAGAATTTATTGTCTCAGTAGTCCCATGAGGCAAGTGACACCAATGTAGTCCCAGAGACTACAGGCACAAAAAAGTGCCACTTGTCCTATCATGGGACAACTCAATGAGACTAGTGTGAAAGACCTTTGTAGCCAATCTACAACCTTTTCCAACGAATACTATTTTTATTACATTTGCAGACCGATACGGCAATCAAACTCTCAAAAAAGAGGTACCTCAATCTAAAACGCTAGAAACACAATATATCAATCTTTTGTTACCAATAAGAATGAGATGTTGTCCCAAGTGCTATCAGTACCATAAAAAATATAATATGAATATTAGAAATGAGGATGTTTACAATTACCTTGATTTAGTTAAATCTCGGAGATGTTTTGACATTTGAATAAGTATTCCAAGCGGTCAAAGATAGGTATGTCACTTATAGACCAGGGTAGATACCTTTTAAAATAACAAAAAGTAAACATAAATTATAGTAGGATGAAACCCATTGTAAAAGGAGGGGAATAGTATAAAAAATAAAGGAAAAATAAATTACGGGCGATCTGAGGTCGGGAAGGGGGAGACGGGGGGGTTTAAGGGAAAAAAATGGCTCATCTCGATTTCCGACAAAACTACAAGCCCTATGAAAAAAATTTAAATGGCAATGGCTTTTGTATTTACTTTTTTTTCACATACCCTCAAATTTTTTGTGAAAATTTTAAAAAACCAAGTTTTTGGTTTTTTATTTTTATCTTTTACAAATAAAATTATTTTTTAACGAAATTTTGTGAAAACTTAGCCTTTCATGTCCTGAGTACACCATAATTTATTTGATTTGAAATATATATTTTTTCACCTCATTTTGACTGAACACCAAAAAAAATCACCCTAATTTTCAATCGAAAATTCATCCATCAAAATATCAACGTTTTTCACAAAAATTTGGTGTTTTCTATTCGATGAAATCTCTACTTTCCGATGGTGTAAAAAAATATATATATTACCATGGTAAATCTTCTCAGAAAATGCAAAAAATGAAACGATTTTTTTTTTATTTGTTATTGAGATATTTATTAAAAATTTACACTTTAATCACTCGAAAAACGCAAGATTGCATGTTACGATGATAAACAAAAATATTGCAAATCGAAATATACTACTATAATTAACAAACAAATAAATAAGAAAGTTAATATTTAATAAAACATCTATAACAATATTATGAGAAAGTTATAGAATCTTCTTTATATTTTATGTGTATATGCCTATTTATTACAATTTTTAGATAATTTAATACCATAAAAAGTGTAAATGCAAAAGATGTAGATCTTTTTATTACCTACAACTTTGCTATTTAACTTGTTTCCATAGGACTCGTAGTTTTGCCCGAAATCGAGATAAGCCATTTTTTTTCCCCTTAAACACCCCCCCCCCCCCTCTCTCTCCCTTCCCGACCTCAGATCGCCTGTAATTTATTTTTCCTTTAATTTTTGTAATATTCTCCTCCTTTTATAATGGGTTTCATCCTACTATAATTTATTTTGTTTTCAAGCATTATCGGCACTGGTCTATTAGGGTTCTAATCGAATTGTTTATTGCTACCGAGACGGGACCGAGAACGATATTATTTCTGTCCGATATCAACGGCGGCAGGGGACAAACGGCCTTACATGTTATTATTGTATTTGATCAAGTATTGTTTTTATTACGTTATGGTTACCAAAAAGAATTAAACTTCTCAGAAAAGATTTCACTTTTATTTATAACATATTTTACAAAAGTAAATCGCAGGTCGACTAAAAATTGTTTGAAACGAATAAAAAGTAACATGTTTTAGATAATGTTATTACCTACTCAAATACATTATTTAAACACACATAATGTAATAACAAGATATTAAAGACCATGCATATTCGCATAGCTGCTGCATGTATTGTTATATCATCAGCCATCACTAGAGATTTCACTGGGTGCCTATGATTTTAACAAAATTACATTACGCAACCGTGTATTGACTACACACACCTACAATTTTACTTCCTCAAAACATCTGTAAATCTTTAATTTTTTTCCTACTAAGGTAGCTAACATTATGTAATTAAAGTACTTATATTTTTTTTTACATTTTCTGTAAATATTTAAACAAAATACACTTGTATATTTTGTAAAATATTAGGTATATCCGAAAATAGAAGTGTGACCTCTAAATTATCACTTGATAACTGGATCAGATAATTGTATATCGTGGTCATTAATCTAGTGACCGACTCGTGCGAATGTGCCGGTCACTGTCTGATTTAGGTATATTTTATAGCTGTGTCAGGGGGTCATCGACTGGCTCCCAATCGCTATGACATCAGCTTCACTTAGGATTACAAAACACTCTCACTCACGTAATAACACAGCTTTGCTAGGCTTTACAAAGACAGTAAGAGATTCAATAAATTATGAAATATCATTGCAGCTTGCCGTCTCTATAGTGGTGACTAATGAGGCTTATGAGGCGTGACTCATATTTAATGTGTTTCGTGTTTTATGAACACTTTTAGTTTTAATAACTAGGTGTGTCGCAGTTTCAGTAATCATCACTATAAACCAATACTCTTTTGCTATGCTTTTGCTGTTCTGTCTTGTATGATGGCATATTTATTTTCAAATTCAGTAGTGATCGGTTGATTTTTTCAATCGTATTTTTCGAGTTAAAATGAAAATAACTTATTGACAGTAAATCTTTAACGTAACCACAAAAATAAAAAAATGTCATCGTCGTTCCCGTTTCTTTTTTGTCATATTTGTATGATGTACTGAATCATATGTGTTAACCGGACACAGATGACCAGTGAAGGTCTGACTAACACTTTGTAACCGATAAACGTGCCAATTCATTATCATTGCAGTGGTGATGTTTACATAAAATAAAAATATATCAGCTATTCAATTATACAATACTATTTCAAAGAAGTTATTTCCAAAATAAACGCTTTTTCTTGATGGTATGAATTTATTGTGGTTCATATTTGGAGGTAATGATTCTACTTTGTTCTTAACTTCAGCTTTAGAAAGGTCTAATTTGAAACTGTCATTATGACCATCCTCAGCTTTTTGTTGGTGGGTCTTTGAGCAATACTATTATAAGCATGTCTCGGACGTATAATAATATAATAACCATAGGATATATGTGTAGGTTACAAGCAGGCCAAGACAGTTATTTTGCGGTGACTTGAAACTCGTAAGTTAAGATAGTGACCGCTGCCAGTATTAATTCACATCTTTGTCTTTTTTCAAGATTTAGCAAGAAATATTAGATCCATTTGAAACTGAAAACTAAAAGTTAGATGTGATATGATGGGCAAAATGATACGAATATTTAATTAACTTCACTATCATATATAATAATATATAGTATTTGCGTAAATGTTACATAACTGGGTAACGACTCTTACTTCCCACAAACAATAAAAATGTATGCGCACAATCTCTTATTTTTCCCATCTGGATCTCACCGAAAATAAACTAAATGAACTTGAGTGGCTTCAAAACCTCTACACTAGATTCATATTTGTGTTACGCAAGTATGACTATATCTCAGAGTTTCGCTCTAAGCTCAAGTGGCTGCCAACACGCTTTCGCCAAAATGTTCATATTCTCTTTTAAACAGTACCTATTCTGTTTTATCCTAAAATACCCTTTTATCTTATAGAATGCTTTCAGTTCTTACACTACACTTATTATAGGGAAGTGAGATCATCGGATAATTTAAAACTTGAAATGCTAAAACATGCCAACCGGGTTACAAATAAATCCTAAACTGGACAAGCAGTGATATTTTAGAACACTTGCCTTCAACAATACGTCAAGCTAAAACCTTGGCTGTATTTAAAAACTAGTGTTCCCCGGCTTTACTCCCGATTTTTAACAATAACCGCGTGTAACACCGCAGGACTCAGGACACAGGAAATGTATTAATATTAAAGATCATCATTCGGCAGACGTCAGGCATAGTGAATCATAAAAAGAGGTGACTTTTTTTAAAAGATAAATCTCGCACTTGGTATACATCTTATGTCGCGGCCTATACAAACACACATGAAACCGATACAAAGTACACCCAGAGTTGGAATAGTTAGATTTTTTGGATTTTGATTGGGAAAACTTGAACTCACAACACTTAGCGAAGTAGAAAGTGGTATGGCGACCGCTTAAACCTAGGGCATGCGTACAGTCTAATTTTCAGGCTAAATTATTGCATGGACAACATTATTAACAATACCAGTTATAACTAAACTATTAAAATAAGTCAATTTCTGTTACTGTATACTTTACATATTATATGACATCAATTGTTTTGTCTTAAATATATATATATTAGCAAACTAAACGCCTTTTGTATATCTGCAGCCTTAGAGCCATTTTAAATTGTCTTTAAACATACCCACATCATAAGACTCCAATATTTTTAGGCAAAAAACGGAACCCTTATGGATTCGTCATGTCTGTCTGTCTACCCGTCTGTATGCCACAGCGACTTTTTTCGGAAACTATACGAACTGTACTGTTGAAACTTGGTAAGTAAATGTATTGTGTAAACCGCACTAAGATTTTCACACAAAAATCGAAAAACAAACTGGGGGTCTCCCATACTGGAAACTGAAACTCAATTTTTTTTTCATCTAACCCATTCGTGTGGGGGACAGGACAGGTCATCAAAAATGATATTGAGGTTTCTAAACTTCATTTTTTTCTAAACTTCTTTTTCTTTATCAAAAATGATATTGAGGTTTCTAAACTTCATTTTTTTCTAAACTTCTTTTTCTTCACTTCCAAAGTAGTAAAATGTGTCCCCCCCCCCCCTGTAACTTCTAAAATAAGAGTGATAAAACTGAAAACAATATATGATGTCATTACCATCTAAATTTCCAGCTAAATTGGTTTGAACGAGATCTAGTAAGTAGTTTTTTTTAATACTTCATAAATCGTAAACCGCAATTTACACATAGATCAAAGTTACAACGAACTACAAGAACTTTTATGTGATTTTACTTGCTTCTACGGAACCCGTCATGGGTGAGTCCGACTCGCACTTGGCCCCTTTTTTTATATGTGATAAGTTTGACGTCTTAAAAATAATGATATACATTAATAAAAGAAGAGATAACCTGAAGCTCAGCCTGAGGCATTTATACCACAGCCAACATAATCATAGAATTTAAAAAGTAATCAATCCATTCTCTTTGGCAACGTTAACAAATAGTGTCTTCAATGACTCGTAAAATCTCACGACTCTCACTCGACTAAATAATATTGCGAAATATTTTAAACATTTGCGAGCGTGTCATAATGCGTGCAGAGATTGAAACAATATAAGAATATCTTTAAAAATAAAAAAATCGAAATCCCTAAACAGTTGTGAGATACATTTTTCTTTTCTTCTTCTATAATATATAAAAACGAAGTGTTTGTTTTACCAAATTAACAGATTTTATCTAAATGCATATATATACGGTACTTAAACCAAAAAGTTAATTTTTAATACTTTATCCGCCAAATCCCTGTAATGGTTGAACTAATTTTGACGAGAATTTAACTAGCAAATAGCTGATTTTGTCATGTCCGTCCGTCCGTCCTCGCCATACCGTCCAAACGGTTAGTACTAGAAAGATGAAACTTTGCATGGATGTGTTTTTATTACGTCGACAAAGTGCTATTGTTACATTGTGTGGGGTATCATTAGATAAGTCTTTTGAAAACATTGCGATGTTACTAAGACGATTTAGGTATCGGTTTGCGAGTTAATTAACTTCGAAGTGCATTTTTAAGTTCTCTAAAAACTAAACGGCTGCCTCAAAAAATCTGAAATAAATCATAATTGTATTCCATATATTGAACTTTAAAGGAATACTATAGTGGCTTAGATAACTTTGTTAGTTAAAGTTATTTGACTATCTTGTAAAATGCGCTCACTTGAAAATCTACTTTTATAAATGTCTCTGCAACACCCTCTCCTAACGCACTTAATAAATTAATTGCTTATTAATAATATAACAGCTTGTTCATTCAAGCTTTACTATAATTTATTTTGCTTCTAAAACTGTTTAATTGCGATGGTAACATCCAATTATACAATAGAGGTCACCACGCTTAATGAGAATAACAGTTGCTCGAACTGCTTTGATTTTCAATTTGCAGTTCGTTATGAAATTATCAGTAGGATTTATAAAACTCGTAGTTAATCCTTATTCCTTTTATGTAATGTGCTTCACTTGAAGGAATAACTGTTGCTGGGTGTAAATTGAAACACAGAATTAAGTAAAACATCGAGACAGTAAATATCAATTTTCAACACAAATGAGTCCTTAATTATTAAAAGGTCTTTTCCAAAAAAAGTAAATAGTTATCGAGACATGGCTTGAGACGTTGACGTAATACGAGATTTTCACACAGTTCATAAGTCAGTATCTACAAAGCAGTTACATAAACTACTTCTTGTCATTGCATTGTCGTAATATAATCAAAAATTATTTTAGAAAAATCAAATAATTTACTTATTGCAAATATTGCAACTTTAATTATATTTTTTATCACTAATGGTGTCGTAAAAGCTCATCTTATTATGTAGGTATAGAGGTAAACGAATCATCCTTGATAAACTAAGATATTTGCAACAGCGAGCCACCTGAGCCGGTAATATGAACGAGATTGTCCACAATGTGACCTCCGCTTCGCCGAGTAATATGCTAATTTAGATATTCATTAGGCAAGAACGGTCCAATATTTGGAACTGTTCAATCGGTGCTAGTTTTATAGTTATTATAAAAAAACGTTTTTAATGTTTAATATTAAAACATTTCCACGTGTATTCGAAATTGCTTTACAAGTATTTAAACCTTTAAAGACGTCGGTTAGCAAGTTACCAGTCAAGTTTGTCATGATCGCTAAGAAATTTAGAGTCCAACTTTAAAACCTATTCATATATAAATGCATAAGTCTGCCAATAAATAATAAGTAGAACACTACTTGTGTATGTGATTAATGATGTTTTTTTTATCCACCCACGTTGTATAAATCCACATAGAAAGTTACTGAGGACACCGATACAGCAAAAGAAGTGATTTTTTTAGTTTTGTATTCTCAGTTATTAACAATGCAATCTAAAACTTTTTTGGTAACGTATGACCTAGATAATACTTAGAACACATAGGCTATGGAAATAGTTTACATAATATTGATCCACATAACGGAGTAGACGTCATCGCGAGAGGCGGCGAGGCGGCGGCAGTGCAGCGACGCCAACCAGACTCAGCGCGGCCGACGTCCGGCTAGACATAGGTACTCGTACTTCGCGGATTTTGATGTGTAGGTTGTATGTAGAGTCGTCGCAAGCCCGCGAGACAAGCTTCCATATTTACTTATCCAGTGCCAAGTTACTTACCGGTTTCACACGAGTGGGCGCTACTAGTTCTTTTTCGTATGTTAATTAGACTAGTATCTAATACTATCACAATATAATGTCCTACAGGTTTAGCAATTCATTTTGTTGTCCAATATACATATATTTTTAATAGATATGATTTATTCTAGTATAAGGTTATAAGCATAAAGAAATCATTTTGTTATCTTTTTCAACAGCTACGACACTAATTGACATTTAAAAAGTACATATTTTTTGTTCAAAAGTAGGAAAGATTTAACTACCGCTATCTATAATCACAACTACAAAATTCCTCAAATATGTACATATAATGCTTCTCGTACGTAAGTAGGTTGTGGTTTAATACCCCATGAATTTAAACCACAACCTCTGACACAGTGGCGCTCAGCGAGGTGACAACTTTTCTGTAATCCACGTCGTCTAGTTATGTATATGGTTACTTTCGTTAAATAAATCAATTTCCGTTATAGTTAATCTAATCCAACATTAAAGGTGCATTAACAAATAACCTTTTCAACGTACATATCGCAACAGTTAACATGCAGGCGTGTTTAATGTGATTAGTTCTATGGCGTCAGGAAAACAGATAAAATTAAATTGGACGCTAAAGTAAGAGATACTACGCGACCTTGGGGCAGAGCAGTTTGTTCCGGGTTCGGTATACCACCCACCAACCGGTCGCTGCGCCTCGCAACTTGTCGCCGCTGCACTCACCTCCATGAACCTGTCACTAAACATATGAAATACATTCTAAACTAGATGCTACCATTCATTGAAGCTAAATATAATTCAATTTGTCGATTTTCAACTCAAAAGAAAGAAAAAAAATAGAAAAGTTTTATGACTGAGAATATTTTTCTTATTTATAGTATGTACCCATAGTAAAGATAATGTTAGATTTTTATGAATATGCATGAAGGTCATTGCATATATTGTTATTTATGAACGGCTTCGTTGCCCAAACTATTAGTATCATATATCACTAGCCCGATTTAATTTATTAGAAGAGCGATATACGATAACTGGGGGCACACAATTGACGTTTAGGTAAATTTGAACAATATGTAATTGCTGGGTCATCAGTTATAAATAAACTTTCAATCGTTAGAAATTATTTTTAGCCACATAATATGTTCTTAATTGAAATGGTGAAATCTTAACCTACAATTTTATGGCAGAATATTCATGTGAATAAAGAAAAGGATCGGATACTGCTAAAATATTTTATTAAGATTTAGCAATGTTTTATAATGAATTAAATAATAAGGCAATCACGTGGTATTTGATGCAACTATTAATGAGTATGAATTTAAATTACAATATCATTAGAAGCAAAAGCTGAGATTAATATACCGATGCGGCGTTTTCACCTATCACAATTTCTTTGGAATTAAATGTCCTACTTATTCATTAGTATTAGACTCGTCAATCGTAGTCATAGCTGGGTCGATAGTAAGGTTTATGTGCAATTTATTAAGATCGCTACTTATAGAATTTAAGTTAGTATCACTATCTGTGTTGACTTCATCCACTTCCGATTCAATTTCATTTGTAGTCTCAATATTGGATATGGCATTAGACACAGTTGGTACCACGGCATCCTCCACGTTTTCAGGTACTTTTTGTGCTGAGGTTGGAACTTCAATTGATATAATTTCATTCTCAGTTTCTTTGGGCGACTCAGCTACTTTATTTTCTTCCAATGGTTTAAATATCTCTTGAAGTGAAGAAACTTTCTTTTCCGAAGGAATTATTCTATTTAAATATACTAATATATCTGAGAGGGAAACAATTCCTATCAGTTTATCTTCTTTATTAACTAACAATAATCGATGACTCTCAGTTCTAACTATAACTTCTAAGGCCTCATATAAAGTAATACTTGAACGACATTTTTGTAACTTTTCTTCCCAGTCTTTCTTTTTATTTCTTACTTCACCTATGGTCAACGACAAGTTGGAGTATAATTTTTCACTTACTAAGTTCAACACTTCATATTTTGCATAGACATCGACAAGAAACCCGTTTTCGTCTAATATTGGCAAAGCTGAAACATCTTTTTCTAGTAATACCTGAAATGCCGATCTAATACTTGTATCATCTGTGACAGACACGATATCTTCATAAGTTCCAATTTTTAATTCGGTTAGTGTTTTATGAAAGAAAGTTAATTCGGGGAACTCATTAAGATATACAAATAAAAACCTTAATATTCTTTTATGTGATAGGATGTACAATACGTCACCATTTAAAGGATCAATCATCAAAAGACGATGGACACGATTTTTGGTAAGTAAATTAATGGCGTCGTGAAGAGATTGATCAGGACCAACGCTACATAATGGTTTACGTGTCTGTCTTAACATCTTTCTCCAAGTATGAAGCGTATGGCGTTCCAATTCTTCTACTGATATATTCTCTTTATCGAGATGTAGAAGAATTCTAATGAAATCGGTTACGGTTATCATTCCGACTAGAAGTTTTTTACTTGAATCCCAAAGTGGTGCAGAGCGAATACCGTGAGAAATAAGCGTGGGGAAAGTTTTTCTCACAAAAAATTGCGTATCAAATATTATAACTTTTGCAGACTTTGGTAATATTTCATAGCATTTGTGATATTTAAAGAAATTCAATAGAAGTCTCGTTTTATCCCTGCCTCCTATTGATATTTGTACAATCGATAAATAAGGATCATATTTCGGAAGCCCTCGAACTTCCCTAAATACTTGCTTCGCTTGTGTAGGATCTAAAGAAGCATATGAGTTTTTATGATAAGTAGGTGAAGTGGTTTCAATAGATGATCTCCGAATTTTTTTCGTATTCTTATTTTTTACAGTATCCGACGAAGACTGATTACTCTCTGAATGAGGTTTGCTGCGAAAAATATCCATTACTCTAGTAATGGGACTATATTTTCTAGAAGAAGCACCCGTCACTGTATGGTAGTACTTCCTATGGGAATCTTTCGTCTCAGCATTCTGTTCATCAGGTGTACCCTCATGGGACTCCGTAGTTTTAGCTTGTTTAGGAGGATATTTCTTTGCATCACTTTTTCTTCTTAAACGGAAAATATCAAAAATAGAGCTCCTTGGACTAGAAGAAGTCCCATGAAAAGTTTCATATTCTTTATTACCACTACTAGATTCCCTATCCGCACTAGATGGTCTAGACGTATCTGCAGTTTTATCCTTAAATATTGACCTTACGTGAGGTCTTTGTGACTCCACACCCCGCGTGCCAAAATGGACCGTATGTACATTATTATCAGTTACACTAGAAGGAACTTTATCATCTGTTGTGGCTAATGTGGTAACAACAAATTTCTTTCGCTCACCAACAACAGTTTGATTTTGCGCATCAGACTGAAGTTTTTTCTTTTTGTTCTTGTGCTTTGATTTTCCATGTTTGGTTGGTGATTCGGTTGTTGCGGATTCATTTTCTAAAATTGGATCCATGTCCAAATTTAATTACAAAAGAACGCTTTATACCTTTATCTTAGCGTATAATCCAGAAAAGCGCTTGCCATTACCTGAAACAAAAAAGGGATCAAGTTTAAGACTTACAATATCATATGTACTCGTATGTATATAGAGAGACGATCATGTAAAACTTTTCTTTCCTCTTTTCGAACCAGCTTTATTTTTCTAGTTTTAAAACGTTGAAATATATGAAAAGGGAAAGTTCCAAGTATGCCGTCAAAGTGGTTGAAACGCGAGATCATAATATTATCAATTTCTAATGACAATGATCAACCCTTACATCAGTGGCGTAACAATAGGGTGGCAGGGCTGGCAAAATGCCACGGGCCCCCGACCCAAGAGGGTCCCGGCCCAAGAGCCTGGAGCTCAAAAATATTTTTTTAAACTTTACCTGAGTATTCTATTTGAAAGGTATATTTTTACAAGTTATGCTTAAAATCCAAAGTGAGACAACTAAAGACCATAATACAATTTTAAGTTAATCGATAAGCATTTCAACCACCATAAACAAAAATATGTTGATACATTTTTAGAGATGTACACGTTACCCGTGGCGAGTAATTTTACGTACATAAGACCGTCAAAAAACCGTCAATAATCCAGAACAACCACAACAAGGTCAATAAATCAAAGATAATTATATTGTATCTTTGCCATATGTTACTGATACTGATAAGGGTAATTTTAAAGAGCTAACTGATCAAGTCAAAAGGTTCGTGATTGAAAACGGACATTGTAAACCTTTCTTAAAGGCCCTTTCTTAAAAATAGTGACAATAGATCTTTTCTAGAAAAACATTACTATATTGTTTTCAAGTCTGGCGTAAAACTTGAACGTACATGGCTATCTTATTCTTTAATACTTCAGAAGGCGTATTGTGAACCTGTTGGTTATTCGCAAATCGGCATCTAATATAAAATGTTCGGATTATGGGCTATGACGACTGGAAACATATTGTAGATGCCATACAAAGACACGAGACATCAAAAATTCATCTGGATTCCTGTCTTTCGTATCAACAGTGGAGGCTACATGGAACACACTCGATGAAGAGCAAGGGTCTATGATTAAAAATGCAGATAGCAGTGATCCCAGCTCCAAAGGCAACTTTTTGAGTATTGTTGAGTTATTAGGTAAATACAACTCGATTCTACAAGGATTGTTAAGTAAACCAAAGGGCCAGATAAAATATTTAAGTTCAAAAATACAAAATGAGCTAATTTCTGTCCTGGTTCTAAAAGTAGAAAATTCACTGATAAATGAAGTAATGCTGCACTATTCTACTCTATCATATTCGATACAACTCAAGATATTTCAAAAATTTATCAAATTTGGGAACTTTACCGTTATTGTATGATCGAAAAAGAAAGTAATGGGATCCCAAAGGCACTTTTCATTAAAGAAAGATATTTAGGATTTCATGAAGTTAATGATCAAACTGCCTTAGCAATGTCCAAGCAAATTATTAAATACATAAATGATAAATATATTCCACTATATAAGTGTTGAGGACAAGGATATGATGGTGCTAACACAATGAAAGGGACCTATGGTGGAGTTCAGAAATTCATAAAAATGTCGAGCCCAATACCGTATATGTTCACTGTGCTGCTCATAATTTAAATCTAGTACTCAATGATGCAGTGAAAGAGGTTATTGATATGCAAAATATTTTTGAAACAGTTCACAACAAAAAACAAATTTATAATATTTTTGGGCATAGTATCAAAAGATATTCCATATATTTTATCAAGATATGTATCTAATGAAGAAATTGAGTCTTCAACTTCAATAACATTAAAAGCATTAAACCCTACTAGATGGGCAGGACGTTATGATGCCGTTTTTGCTTTAATAGTTCGGTTTGTTGAAGTCCAAAAAGCGCTAACTCTTCTATGGATAAATGTGAAGTCTCCAATACGCATTAGGATAGTGTGGGCACTACAGACCTTGCCTCTCGCCTAAGAGAGGAGGCCTATGTAATTGAGTAATTACATAGGCTAATGTAATTGAGTACGTAAAAAATCTCGAAGTTTATTAAAATTAAACTGAGTACAAAGTGACGATTTTTACTGATAGGGCCCCATCAAAAAAATTTGACACGGGCCCCAGATGGTATTGTTACGCCACTGCCTTACATGAAAAACTCATAGAAAATGGTAGATATGTAAACTCCCATTTTCTGGAGTATGAGTGAGTATGAGAAAAACTCATACCACAGGAAATAGTAGATTACATCATCACGACGTAAATAGCTAACACATGATTTACTTTACTCTATGGTCAAATACAAGCAATAATACCGTAATTAAGTTACAATATTTACAGTTTGTCAACATTATGTAATGGTATTGCCAAACATAAATTCAAATATGATCAAACATTGGCACAGCTTTTACTTCACCATCACAAACATTAATGTCCTTTAATAGTTCACTACTGGCCTGTTTGACATAGATTTGTGTCAAATTTTCCGTCTCTTCCCAATGAACAAATGAACAGAGTTGGTTTAACTCCATATTCATAATCCAATCAAAGTTATAACCTATGCGTTAGACATATAAAATGTTGTGTCTGCTTTGTTATATTAAATAAGTAGTTAAGATTGGTATAAATTAAGTCCAAAAGCTTATTTTAACCGTTGATTGTGTGCAACAGAGGGCCAATTGTTGTGTGGAGCATTGGGGAAGGCTTATGTTCCAGTGAACGTCTTTCGGCTGAGTTAATGATGTTGTTGATGATGATAATGATTACTATATATTACTTAAGCTTATACAATATTTCGCTTTGTTCTAATATACCACATGGTTTTGAGCTGTTTTATGTTGTTCATCGTAATCATCAATATCTACACCATATTGTTTCAGATAACAGGAGAATCTCCTTAGCAAGAAGATTCAGTTCAGAGAAAAATATGAAATCAAGAATTTGTACAGACTTGACTTGAATGGTACTGTATTCCCCAATTTCCAACTTTTAACATTTTAGTATTAATTCTCAATTTATTAACTCAGAAAAAAAAAACAATAAACAAACATTTCATAAAATTATCGAGTACATAATTAGGTTGTCGATTCTGAGATCAGGCTACATCACTTGTACTTACTTAAATAACATTACGACTTTTGATCTTTATAAACCAGACATTTTACACACGTTGCAAAAAGTTTTAAAGCATAATCTCCTATTAAAAATTTAAAAGACCTCAAGTTTTCCAATATATTTTTGAAAGAATTCAGCACACCCGTATCCATTAAGTATGTAAATGATAAAATGATTTATTATATAAATCATTTTTGGCCTCGAACTAGTTTACAATTTCAAAAATCTTATTACTTACCAATACCAGAGATACATATATTGCCAACAAGAAAAAAAACACGTAGGTAATAAAATAGTAAAAACAAATAGGAAATGATATATATTTAACATATTTATTATTTCGGATCAGAGACACTGTAGGTAAATTAGATTTCAAATGATTTTGAAGTAGGTACTTGAAATTTTCCTTTAAATTTTGGTAAGATGGTGAAACAGATCATTTTCATATATGCTTTTGTATTCTATTACATTATGGTATAAGCATTTGGGTAGAAACATGACAAATGATCAACTCTACCAGTGCCTAGTAGCGTTTACTATCGCATATCGTATACTGATAGTCTGCAGTGAGATTGCTATTTACCGAGCTTAATCAGCGAGACACATAGTGATAAGCACTGGTTGCCAGTTCACACAGTATCACGGTGATTTACAAATGACGTAGCGCTTCATAATTAATGTACTGTTTCACTAAAACGTGATAATTACTTTACATTCCCTTCAAGTTAACAAAAGACGAAGGTGAAGCAGTTTATTAGCATTAAGATTCTTTTAATGACTTTTTATTCTGTGAATCGTAATAATTATATATTAGCTTAACAATTCTGTGGCTCATCATCATTATCATAAGCCTATCGCAGTCCACGCCTGGACATTGGCCTCTCCCATTGCACACCACTCTGATCGACTTTGGAATATAGCTTATGAAATGAAATTAATGAACAACATCGTGACAAACCAAAACAATCTAAATGACTATCTTTTTGCCAAAGGAGGGTTTTGATTTTAACAGGCTACGTATGTATGTACCTATGTTCATTGGTACCCTCATAGCTCCTCAACTACTAATTAGAACTGGACAAATAATGTATAATCATTAGAAGCGTCTTGATGCCCGCCGGTTATAGGCTATATGACCAGTCACTATATCTAATGTGTCGCCCTCTAGCGGTTATAAAGAACTGTGCTAAACATATCTTTTATGAGCTTAAAGTCTTTGGATTTTTTCTTGTTAAACTTCAAAATTGAGAATGTAATCGAAGCGCTCATAGCCGAGTGGCCTTAGGTGACTGGAAACAATCACCGAGGGTAAGCAACGCCGATGCCGTCCGTACCTAGATGGGTGACTGTTTGTGGCATTATATGTTATGAGCGTTTCCGTGATTCGGAGGTTAACGTTAAGCAGTCGGTCTCGGTTTTTATCATAAGATAACAGTCGTGAAGATTTGTTGGTAGCTTTCGGGCGGCTTAAAAACATCCTACGGCAACATTTACGTAGCCACAACGTTTCTTGCCAGATAGCAACCCGCAATAGGCCAGTGTGGGCACATCATCATCATCAATCATCATCAACAGCCTTTAACAGTCCACTGCTGGACATAGGCCTCTCCTTTGAAAGGAGGTTTTGGCCTACTATACTACGCTGAATAGACGGGTTGGTAAAGGGTTTGTTTCAAGTTTTCCTTCTCTTGGCGGTGATGGTAGCTGCTTATTTTGTTCCTTTAGTCGCCTCTTACGACACCCATGAAATGAATAGGGGTGGTGACACTTTGTATTCTTAATCCGTCACCACACGTATGGGCACGTATGGTCTTAACCCTCTCCTGCGAGGAGACCCGAGCCCAGCAGCGGGACGTTACGGGTTATCGATGATGATGATGATGACGAGAGTTTTTAACCATGTACAGTATATTCTTATTTCTAAATCGTAATCGCGCATTGCATAAACTTCGTTAGTTTACTCCAGATATCCCATAACTTGAAAAGGTGCAATTCAAATTACACTCCTCAAAATATATACCCATATCCATTAGAGTACTCGTAAATGTATATGTATATATATACATATATAGATAGCAAAACCGAAGAAGTCATATTTACAAATCTCCTATGTATTATACTATATATATCCTTTACGTGTCAGTTTATCAGAAATTTAATGAAGTCAAAAATTGCAGAAATAAGTTAAATGAAAAGATACAAGCGAAAAATCGCTGTAAGAGTCTATATTCAGTACTAGGTAGAACCTGAGTATAGGAAAAATTCACACATCGCACGCTAAAACCAAAAGCCCTTGTCTCAGTCACAGTCAGATAAAAAGCTGAAATTATTTCTGCAATTTTTATGTATTAAAAAATTTACATGAATCCTTGTAGCTGTAAATAACTATCTAAAGGCTTCTCATACGCACACATTCAATGCTATGGCATGATATTATTACATATTCCATATAATTTAATTCCATTTATACAAACACCAAATGTGTATGTATTTACAAAGATTGTACAAAGTTTTTATTGACTATTTTAATAATTACGCTTGCGTAGCGCATATTGTAGCGTAGACGGTCCCAGTCGCATTTGTGAACCACCACTTTATTTTTTTACGTTTATCTTACCGTTTAAGAATAATGTTGACGTTACACTATAAACTTTAAAGAACAAAGATTTTAAACCTCACTAATGATACTACATTATTACTTACCAGCTTTCCCCCACATGTATGTCGGTTATAGCGGTAAAAACTAAGATGTCTTATCTCAGGCTCTAACTTATCTGTGCAACAAATTCCATTTTAATCGGTTCAGTAGTTTCGGCGTGTAAGCGGGACAGAATTACTTTAGCTTATATTCGTAATGCTAGTAAGGATTGGAATTTGATAAGGACAAAAAAGTATCGACATTCCATTTTTTTATTTCCTTATTGGTAATGTATGAAATACGTTTAAATATTTTATTAAGTCCGATTTCAATAAGTATGTAAGTGGTTGTGATGTAGGTATATAATGTCCCAAAGCCTGGTGCCACATTGATTTACTATCTTGAAGTAATGAAAGATCATGTAATTGTAAAATTAACCCTTTACTTACAATAATAATCTTATAATATATGGTTGTTGCTAAGCAACGCAATGCGCCAAATGCACCCACTTTACTACACGTTAATCTATTTGTTGTTGCATTGCGTAATCTGCACACCAGATTCCCTTAACGTTTATCACAGTAACACCAACATGAAAAAGCTAACATGTGATCTCTATCTAGTAACCGGAACACGTGTACGCGAATCACAAATAAATTAAACGCAATTTTATAAATCAATAACCCGTTGGTAAAAACTATGACGTTAAGAAAATAATAATACACATACCCACTGTAGACGTAGACTGCATATTGTTTAGTACACGTTTTGTTCACTGTGTTATGTATAGATTATTCTATTCAAAATATATTTAAAAGAAAGAGCACTATTTCACTGGCATTGCGTGTTATCCCGACGATATTATGAACCGCCATGTTGCTTGTCAAATAACGCGAGGGTTCTGGAGTGCGACATCTGCCGTTGGGTGAGGGGAACGCTTCGTAGGGCGGCACGGCGGCGGCCAAAACGGATCGGGTCGGGTGGAAATGTTATCATTGTGTGTTACTCGCAGTTAGACTTTCAAATCGTGAGATGTCACGGCAAACTAATATCAGATTAAAGTCGTCAGACAGAATGTAAAATTCGTAGAAGGATAAGCTATTCGCGTGTAGTAATTGTTTGGATCATCGTCGTAACTACCTTCAAGAACAGCTCCTAGAAATAGTTTCCTAGTACCGTTTGTAACTTCCCATGAATATACCTATTTCTCATATTTTCAATATCTTTTGGTGCCATTTAAGCAGATTTATTTCACTTTTCGTAGTTTGGCAGTGTTTAAGTTGTAGCAATCATTTTACTAATAGTTATGTAACTAACAACTAATATTTATATGCTTCCATATATGGTTACGTGTACCTCCAACACACAGGGAAGAATCTCCGACCAGGCGAGGTGATCCTGACTGGCGGGCCACGGCCCAACGGTTTATGTCGGGCAGTTGTATAGATACTAATCGGCGCGAGAATCTTTATAATGCGATTCAGGATTCGTAATTCCGTGGTTCAGCGTTTCTTCGGTAGATGACGCTGTTGTAAATTTTCACTCGAGTGATATGTGGTAGTTCGCCACAAAGTTATAGAGCGTATTTTTCAATATCTTTTATGAATTGTAAATTCTAAACTACTTCTTAAGCAAACTTTTTAAGATATATTTTTATTTAAAGTAGCACAAAAAAAAGTAAGTGTCCAGGTCTCGACTCCGTATATCATGACAGGTAGGACGCACTGACTAAAAACTTTCGTTTTTAGGCAATTGGAACACCGGAGTTCGTATGAGTTTGCTGATCTCTCAGTTAAGCATCTTCTTTGAAAATTAAGTGATGGGTGGGTTCACGCCTGTTGTCCCCACTGAAAGCTTCGACTTTTGGCCTTTACGCTGCAGTTCACAGAATTTAGTGTTCCCTGTTCCCTGAGGATCTGGACAACATTTTCGAGGTTTTAGTTTACGTCTGTTGTGGTTTAAACGGCAGCAAATCGATTTTCCAGGTTTGTCTGGAACATTTCAGATCCTATCATGATTTGGAGTAGAGTTGGTTGATCACTATCGGTATTAAACTTATTGACCACTAAGACTTTTTTATCACACCGTTGGAGCTTTACCACTTCCACTTCCGTTGGAGCTGTTTCTTGAAGTACGAATTCATCAAGAAGAGCTCCTGGCGTTCGAAGAAGTTGACTAGTATTTGCTCCCATGATTTGTTACTTTAAATCCATGTGATCCTACTACCGATGCGTTGTAAATCTATACTCCCATTTTAGCGATGAAGTCACCCATAAGGGTGAAGTGGCGGGCTCTCGCTATGTTATCGAACATATCCTCCACCTCGTCTTTCGAGTGAGCCGAAGTCCGTGTGTACACTTGCACAACCTTGTGGCTATACCTCTCGGTGAGCTTAATAACACGACACGCTTACTTGAGGTACGCTACCCACACGCTGTTTACACACTGGAAATTTCCACAACGTTGTTAGATACAGACATGTTTGCCAGAACCCCAACGCCACCTTGGGATTGTTGACTTCCCTAGCGGAAGTACATTAAGTGACCTGACTTAAGAGTTATGGTGTCCTCCCCCTCTCTTCGGACTTACAAAACCCTAGGATATGCCTTCTAATTTCTCAAGTTCTACCTCTAGTTGGGCCAGATGTGAGTCTAGCCGTAGCGCACGTCCATTGTAAGTAGCCAGGATCAGTCGGTTGTGGTGGTTTCCCGAAACTCGACGATTAGCACCCCCTGCCACCGTCACTATAGTCGCCACCATAACCAGGAATGGGCGGACTATAGGGAATCGGGGCCGTGGCCTTAGTCTGTATTGGGAGAATATGCCCCTAATCACCACGCTGGGTAGGCGGGTTAGCGATCGCAGGGTGCAGCTTATTGTACCGGTAACGCTGCTGCCTATTAGCGGTCAGTACCGAATGCAGGTGAGGTTGGTTTGGGGCAAAATATATTGGATCGGCTCCTTACATCCCGTAATGTTTTTTATTTATAGAGTATGGAGATGTATATGTAATTCTGTAATATTCCATTACAATATTGAAAATTTAATGTATTAAATATAATTAGTTATTTTTGAAAATTAAGTATACTTGTTTACCTATTTAACGACAAGATGCAATATTTTATAAAATGTATAACGGAATTAGTAATTATTACTTTTACTTTGCTAATTATCACAAATCAGTTTAATAATATAATCGAACAATTTAAAGACTGAGATTCAACTGCAATTTCTAATTGCATATTTGATTAATCATACCTACGAGTTTATATTATATGTACATAACTTACGATTACGACCAAGTTGTTATGCCAGACTGAAAATAAACGTGTATCATGTAAGAATAAGTAAACAAGGTAGCAACATACTACCTCCACTTATAAACCTATGACGACATCGCAATCTAAATTTAGGAGTAATTTTCCCAGTTTAGTGCGCATGCGGGAAAACGATGACGTATGTTTTCGTCATGAATGAGTGACGTCACCGTTTCAGGGGCACGAGGCAAACGGTGACGTAACTTGCGGGGCGAGAGGGATGCGTGATCGATACACACCCAGTGACGGTATTATTCCCTTAGTTCAGTGACGCTTGTATAATTGTAGCAGGGAAGCAGAAACGTAGAGCCTCTTAATACGGCACGGGTCGACAGCTCACGTGCAAGATTAACTTTATTATTTGCATAATAGTATGGTAAGTACTTATAAAATACAGGTCAACAGCTTGGTCCAGTATCAATGAGTTCACATGACATTCTAATTAGAGATGAACGATTGAACCGTAGAAGCTGTCACTAACTGACATTTTGTTGATATTTTACTTAAACCGCTAATTAAGAATAGACTTTTCCTTACTTCGTCAAAAACCTTTTTAAGGGTGACTCTTTTAAAAACGTTAACACTTCGATGAGCATTTGTCACCCATAGACCAATACAGTAAGGTGTAGCCGCGCAAGCGTTACCCTCTGTCAAAGTATAAGCCTAAATGGACATATGCATTACACTGTCAGGACATAGAATATTATGTTTAAATGTGTGTGTGAAATTTTGTTTTATTATTTGTTTCAGAGCGACTTCATAGTTAGAGATTGTTTTTTTATGTGATTCTTATATGTGTATGGGTGCAGACGCCCCCCCACCCTCTCAAAAAATTACAGACTGTTTTATATCGGAAAATGACGCTAAAGCCCTTAGGTCTGCGGGCATGTATTGTTCTATGTTATCGACAACAAAGTTTCCACCTTTTTAAACAAATATTATCTAATACAACCCTAGTTCAATACATACCTACATAACACTAAGAATGGCAAACGCAACAACACTTTCAATTTAACAGATACTTAACTTTATTTTAACATTATTTCATACGTTTATTCCCATATACATATTTATTACAAACAGTAAATAAGCTCATGTATTATCATCGACAAAACTGGTGTAGGAAATAGCAATAATATAATTCTGTTTACACAACTGTTTCAGTCATCTCGTCTGTAAATTGATAGCACAATTTTCTTATTTGTAGTTTGTAAAACATATTAATTCATACCGGTAGTTTTTATTGTTCTGTTATTTATTGTCAATTTCAACAGTTGCAGTTTTCAATAATATATGAATTTAGAAGTATCTAACGATGAAGATGATGATGAAGAAGTAAGGGTTAAATATTTAAGTATATAATGTAGCTACACACACTTGAAATTTATCACTTAATTGCAAGTGGTTTATTATTGTCTTACTTAATTAAAATATTTAAGAAGAAAATTTTATTCAAACAAGAAAAAAATCTCGATTGTTTTTAATTTGAAGTTCAGATTGTTTTAAATGTATTACACTTATTATTAATGTTAGGTTTTAAGCTTATACGCAAATTCAACAGTTTTCTCTTCTGAGAAATTAAGTAGGTTTTAGCACAAAAATATACATTTCTAGCCTATATATAGGCTATTTTGATAAGCCCACAACGAGATTATAAACTCAAATTGATTTAAATTCAACAACAAAATTCAACCAAAATAAACAACTTTCATTCGGGCTAGTAAGGTTAGCGAAGTAAATATTATTTCACATTTTCGAGACTGACTTTGGTGGCTGTATGAACACGAAGTAAAATTAGTAGCAGTAATAAACAAGGTTATTAGAAAAACATTTTCTACGAATGCATGGTTTACTAGCCACATGGCCCGGCTTCGCATTTGTCTTTGAAAATCTGAAGTTTTCTCTACTATAATATGCATGTATTACAGATATAAATCCTTACACGTAATAAACTGAATCACTCTATTTATTGCTGAAAACTGCAAATATCCGTTGAATACTTTAAAAAATCAAATGAAACAGACAGCAGGAGTCACTTCATTTTTAACTGACTCCAAAAAATGAGAAGGTTCTTAACTCGTTGAAGTCTTTTTTTTGTTATGTTCAGCGATAATTTATTTTGTTTCTGAACTGATTTTAACATTTTTAACATTTGATTCGGTACAAGATCCTAGGTGGTCGCCTTGTCACTATGCCATGATAAGATAATAGGATCCCAAAGATATCGAGGGCAACTCTCAAATTTTATAGTGTGCCTATATTACGTTTTTCATATATTCTCAAGCTATTCCAATATTTGCGTTGGTAATTGCCATTGTTAGATGAGCTGATGATGGAAGATACAACTCCTTAGCGATTAGGAGTTGGAAGTCGATTATAAAAATAATCGTATGTACGTTATCTTTAGTCATAACTATTCTTTCAAGTGTTTTCTATGTATAATAAATAGGTACATAGAAAATTTAGTATACTTAATATTTACAAAAAAAGTATGTTTATGTATTTCTATCAGTTGTCTAATACCCGTAATACAAGCTCTGCTTAGTTTGGGATTAGATGACGTTGTGTGTAAGATGTCCGAAATATTTATTTATTTAAGTTAAATAGGTGAGCTAAGATGATGATAGAAATAACAACATCTTAACGGTTAGGAATTGGGGGATAATACTTTATTGTGTATAGACTTTTAGTTGCATACTTTTAAGTTATTCATCTGAGGTAATAATTAAAGGTAAAACTACGTAACAATTAGAAATTAGAGGATTTTTTTCAAAGTCATACGTACGTATATCTTGATTGTTATTTTTTCAACTATTCACATGAGCTGCTGTCAATCTAATAATTAGTAATAAATAGGGAAGGATAAACCAAGTAAAAAATAACAACAATATTACAAAAAACCTGTCGAACACTACAACGTTTATACTATTGGGCTTAACACCGACTTCAATCAGATTTTAGGTACAGCACACATTATAATACTACTATGTATTAAAAATAATTGATAATTAGGTCCAAATAATAATTTTCAGCTAGTACTTAATTCAAGTTGGTCAAATTGAAGTCAGTTTATTTCCTCCTTTTTAGAACGAGGAGGAAAGGAAGAGATTTTTCTACTTTGTAAATATTTTGACCATTTTGTTACTTTTTTTAATGCTTTGTCGGTGTGGAGGTAAACAGGATCTTCGAATTTGGGGTTGTTACATAATATATCTATTAAAAGAACTAGCGATGCCTTGGTAAGTTTTGTGAGTTCTCACGAAATCCCGTTACCGTTTGACTAAACATTATGTAGACTGGCATAAGGAATATAGTTTGGAAAATATACGCAGATGGTGTATAACATGTTTCAGTAATATAAAATAGGATACAGAAGAATAAATATTCTTGATTATTCACTATTGATATCAACAATACGTTGTCTTATCGCCAAGAGCGATCTCTGCAAAACTATTTCGGACTGAATTTATTAGCATTAAAGAGTTAATTTACGTCATATTATACAGAATTATAATATTAGATTTATTACTGTTAATTAAATGTATCTAACTAACAACAAAAATTAACTAAGTCGTTCTGAATATATATAATGATAGTGGTGAAGGGTTGTGTTATACGTTGTGTAGCAAACAGATAAATACCAGTTTAACTGTCTCTCTGAAGGATCTCATGAATGGATAAACTGTTTTAGATTGTGTAATATTTGATTGAAAGCCATTTTAGAAACTCAGTGTTTTCAGTTATAATTGAGAATATCGGTTTAGTCATTTTAAGATTGTCAGTTCTTTTCTTTTCGGATATTAATAGAAGAAAAATGGTATGATATATTTTAACAGCACTAGAAGCTTCAGTATTATTATTTATATTTTTACATATATTTAAGTCTACCATATGACTCTACTCTGCCTGATGGAAAGCATGAGTAGAATCCAAGAGTAGGGGTCACCATCCTCATTGAGAGGGTAGGCAATGTAGCATGGTAACCCATACCATAGCGGCCTGGTCAGGTAATTCTGCATCATTCTTCCGGCCTCCTGAGGCCGGGTTAATGATTCGGAATTATTGGGCATCCGGTCTCACACTCACCAACGAAATACGACAGCAAGAATACTGTCATATTAGGATGGTCGTCTGTGTGAAGGTAGTACTTACAGCCCTGGTCGAGCCGGCCCATTCGTGCTGAAATCAGCGTGGCTCTACTACCTACTACTAAAAATAAAATAATATGACGAAGACAACACGAAATCATAATCATACGAAAATAGAGAGTAAACATAACAGATAAGCGTTAATTTTCACGAAGATGTCCACTTATGTACAACAAGTCAACATCATCCACCCATTCCTAAGGATATTCAATTCTTTTTGGCATAGGCACTTTATTAAACATAGAGCCAATATCGCACTAAATATATGTACAGTATACTGTACTGGCCTCTCCTTTGAAAAGAGGTTTTGAAGGAGAGGCCTATATCCAGCAGTGGACTGTTAAAGGCTGTTGATGATGATGATGATGACTGTACTGGATCGAGTCCTTTGTGTTCTGTGTTGAATTATGATTTCCTCAGTCTGTTGTTTAAAGACGTGCTTGGTAACCTATGACGATTATTGCTAATAGCTAATCAGTAACATAAGAATGCCATTCCATTTATTATGGAAATGAATAAGACACTCAAAAACAGCGTAATTCACTTTGGCCTATAAACATGGCATTTATTTCTTAAACAACGCATATTGCAAGCATTTCAAATGATGATAAAATGAACATATATTAGTACTACAGTAATAAATGTGAAAGATTTGAGAATTTCTTAGCTGAATTACCTACCTAATTTGAATTTTTGTAGAAAACAATACTTTGATATTTCTGAAACACGGGATTGTTCGATTAATTATTTACATTATGAAATCGTAAATCATTTAAGTAGTTACCTTAATAAGACTAGCCCTAAAACGACACTAAGAATATAAGGAAAAATTGTGGTTAAATCGATATTGTATAGTAATGTACCTTTTATTGTAATGATTACAAATTTTCAGATTCTGTAGCGAGTTATTAAAACAGATCAATCGAACAGCTATGATCGGGCACTACCTAGATATAACGGATTGATTTTGCATTTAACGAAAACAGATGTACCCATGGCCGATGAATAAAGTTAAAAATAGATTTTTAAATAGGCAGAGCATTTCTAGCTCCAAGTTGTTTTACATATTTCATAATAGATATTTCTGGCAATATTTTCAGTTGTATTTTGCAAGTGATACCTATCTTAATTTGTTCTTTTATTGTATATTACAAATTAAAAGACAATTCCTGAGGTTGCTCTCAGGAACTGTCTTTTAATTTTAAATTGAAAAATACTAAATGTCTCGTAATCATAAGTACCTGGTTTTTATATTGCGCCTACTAAAATGACTCTACCTACCCCGCCTAATGGAAATATTATTGCAAATACAGACAATCAACATGGTGACACCACACCCGGGAAGAAAGTTAGAAAGAAAAAAATCACGTGCCCTGGTAATGAGTTTTAGAAATGGAGGATTATATTTGTATAGGGGGGCAAACAGGACCAACCAGCAGCTACTGCAGCTACCAAGCATGGACATCTGCTACTTAAAGTTACAAGCGCTCTGAGTCCCTTCCACTGATTCTAAGGGTTTGGTTTGGGCTCCGGGGTATCTCTTGCACTTCTGCCAATCATTATCATCTGAAACAAAACACGCTTGGACGTCGCGTGTTTTGCTAATGAAGATTCAAAAATAAGGTTAATACCTATATAAAACATCTACGGTATCTCATTTTCAATTACCAAAAGGAAATTAATGCTGCCAAAGTATTTAAATTGGTAATCGAGTATAGTAAACCTTTTGTAATCGTAGTACTCACGTAAATGACCGCTAGGCTTATTTCGTTGCGGTGGTATTCATTTCATCTTCAAAAGGGGGATAGGGTAATCGGAATGAATAGATAGACAGATACTTTTTGTATTGTCAATAGATAAAAATATTTAAATTTTACAAGCAAGAAAATATATTATAGGGATTCAATATACTACGCAAGAACACATCAAAGCAAAGAGAAGAAAAACTTAAAAACAACCTTATACCAACCCGTCTGGCATAGTATGGCATAATAGATTTTACCTAGTATGGCATAATCTGGTATAGTAGGTTAAAACCTTCTTTCTAAGGAGAGGCCTATGTCCAGCAATGGACTGTTAAAGGCTGTTGATGATGATGATGAGATATATATATATATCTCTATTTAACTATTTCGCATAAATATGTACTTGAAAATGAATATGCTAATAGGCGCATATACGCGTACTTACATAAATATACACACATACATTATATTTATTATTTTGATAATGTATGTTAGTATTTGTTTAGAGTTTGTTAGTATTTGGGTTGATGAAACAAATACGTTCTAGAAATTTTTGGAAACTGTCGAATCACTTAGTTTATTTTGAGCTTCTAATACTTAAATTATTTCTATAACGATAAATAAATATCTTACATAAGTCTATCGAACTAAACGCTGTCAGTCTCATTGAGTTATATAAAGGTACTACATTTTAGTCCAATGATGAGATGACCTATTTCCAAGACATGGCAAAAAGTTATTGGCACTTGGATTGTTTTAGTTAGTGAGTTGTAACCTAGACTGGTTTGACCATTACTCAAGATAGATTTAGATACAAATTAAACTAAGATAAAATATAAACAACAAGCTACATAAATACCTACTGAACACTTCTTGGGAAAAGGGTGTGTATGTATGCCATTAAAGAATAACAAAATTAAATACAATTTCAAAATACTATCAACTTGAAAAGTCCCTCAATGATGATAAAAGATCAGATGGCCTTGAGACGCCTGAATAGATTTTCTTGAATAACTAGTAATATTAGAATATATTGATGAAATAGGTATGTACCTACCTAAGACCACAGAATACTTAATGGTACCTAAGACCAACAAAATTTATTCTTAACATATCAAATACTAATTTATGTTAGATCATTACCATACATAGAGAATTATTTAAAAAATTATGACACTTATCCGGTCGAGTGGATTATTAAAAGATTAAGGAGTCGCCAATGTCATAATTTCAAATCTCGGCTAATTCTATCATCTTTAGCGGCTGATAGCGAACTAGAGTGCGTCAAATTATGAACACTCTTTGAGATAATGGTAACTGATAACGATAACATGAGATTTTATAAATAATACCTACAACTTTTTTTCTATTCTATGCAGGTGGTAGTATGATTTCAAGCGTAATTATGAATTTTATTGTAATTATAACCCAGACCATAATCTATTTCTTGTGATGAGTAACAAGTTAACCTACTTTATGAATCACAAACTACATGTTAGCGTTTTTGTATTAATATTGTATTGTAAATACCTCACTTTAAAAACACCAGAATGCTCCTAAACAATAAATATTTTTGAATGTACTAAGTAAGTATACCTACCTACACAAAATACCTTGGTCTCACGCCAAACCATCCCATGACTGTCTGTTGAAAGGGCCATGAAATGTACCAAAGTAAATTAGTAAAAATATATACAGATTCATTAGAAACAAGTGATATTTTCATGACGAGCACTTTTAAACATAACCTCAAAATGTTACACAACACTACGCCCAACTGATTCAGTATAAGAATAATCTAAATGTAATTATTGATACATATAGTATACTCACAACACAGATCATTACGCTGAACCTCTCTAGCACTGACTATTTATGAACACTTCACACACACTCTCACAATATGCATAATGCATTCAATACTAGCGAATAGTTTCATATGCGCTGTGTTCGCGTTAAATCGAACACAGGTAGTTCACTGGTCGATAATGCGAACGTAGTTTAATATGGGCACTGAGATGGGAATTGATGGATCCACTGTTTTGTGAGCGGAGACCGCCATACCCAATTAGTACAATTTACAACCGAGCCACAGATTGTTCCAACAACGCGCTGACGGCATCGAAACAAGCTAGTCGCGTTCACGGTATGGAATTCTCTCGCGGCCGCGGCCCGTTCCTCGGCGCGGCTGCGTTCGCGCACCGATATGTGCCCGCACTCACACATACGAACTCGTATCTTTGTAACACACACGCGCTACGCATTAAATATAGATGACGCTGCCGGCGGCTGACGAACTACTGATAATAAATAATTACGTGTCTTATCAAATACAAACAGAATATCATATGTAGAACTTGAAATTTCCAAACATTCAAAATCTTATATTTGTCAACAAGGAATGACAATGTCATTTATTAGCAACGTCACTTTTGAAGAGGATTGAGATTAACCGCTATAAAAAGTTTTTAGTTTATCTAAGAAAATGTTGTTTGGACCATTTAATCCCTTTGTTTAGTGGAACTTATGTGTTCTAACATTCTTGAAATTAAACTCACTTGTACTTTTATTCCACTATTAAATGAACTTATAAATGTGACCGTTTGTGGTTTGTTACTATCTTTCTAGCTCTATTCGTTTAGAAGCTGAGTCGAGGACGGACGGACGAACTTGCGGACCGACAGAGTCATGAACTATGAAACCCTAAAAACATTTCATCTTATATATGTATGAAATTCTCATGTCGCGGTTTTTGCAGTTAAACTCCGGCGAAAGGGCTCGACCGATTGTCATGAAATTTTGTGTGCATATGTAGGTCTGAGAATCGGACGACATCTATGTTTCTTAACCCTAAGACGCGAGCGGAGCCACAGGCACAGCTAGTATACTTATATAAACCAACTGCATTAGTTGTGCCACCGGGTACATAATTTGAATGATGTACCTATAGCACAACTAGTTATGCCAAAATCTTTTTTGCAACGGGGACTAGGCGCTCGTAATGTAGTGGTATTCCATTACTTTTCAAGTTTACTTATATCAAAATTCTCGATACTAATACAAAATTCCCAACCCATTCATTTAATCCATCTTCGTCCCGAAATTATATTTGTAAAAATAAGCCTTAAATTATCTGATAGCTACTGTACTTTCATGGCCCGATTAATATTATTCGAGTATAAATAGAAACAGCTCAAGTTATTTTCCTCAGATGCCACTTATGTCTAAATAAAACTTAGATTTTCAAAAGAAACGCAATACATATTTTACACGCGCCTATCGCGGTTTTTTATTCACCAACAAAACCACGTAGATTAACACATTACAAAGTTAGACAATCCTAGCCAGGTCAATTAATTCTTAAAATATTAAAACCCCTTCGTGCCTCGTAGTACGTTAATCCTTCGTCGGTCCCGGTTACAATTTAGTGACTGTTTGTGGCAATCATTACAGGTAGCGATTAGGTTGTAGATATATGTTAGCAGTCACTAAGCCTAAAAAATCTAAGTTCAAAAATAATAAAAAAATATTCCATCTAAAGTATGCATTTGACGGCTATAGACGTGTTCCCATAAATTAAGCGGTCCTAGTTTGCAAATTGCAAATTCACTGAAGGTAATATAGTAAAAATAGGGGTATTTCACGCACGTGACTCAGAGAACACTCGGTCCTGGTTATCATGAACACCTATGGCGACCGTTATTTGGAAGCACAGGGTTTATCTGTGTTTAGTAGAAAGTACCCTCAGGGTCGTGGAGGTTCGATACCAGTCGCTTCGTGGTAAAACTGATATTCAGGTAAAATCCTAAAATAATGTTGGAAATAATAAAGGCTAAGAAGATTACTGTCTGAAATAAATATGTTATTGGATTCACGTAACAAACAGAACCCTTAGCAGTCCACTTTATAAATATAATATTTAACAAAACAACATTCGTCCCACACGAAAATCGCACTCGTACAACGCTGTATCTACGTATCTCAGTTTCTTAAAGGAATTAATAATCAAGGCTTGTTTATTTTCATCCTTACTTCCTACCTAATATTGAAAGTATTACACAACAACAACAACAGATTTCATCCACACTTGAGAACGACAAGCTTTAGCACACGTGACCCTGGCTTGATTGTAGTGGTACCATGGTTACATAGAAAACCGGACTCTACTCGAACTGCCAGATGGAAAGCATGAGCAGAACCCAAGAGTAGTGGTCACCATACTTATAGCTAGTGCAGACAATGCAGTGTGGTGAGTTGGTGAGGCACACTACGGTGTCCTATTGTGATGCTTCTTCATCATTGGTCCTCCGGTCTCATCCTTACCCATACTTTTATTGAAAATTCGAAAGTACCTTTGTCTGTCTGTCTGTAATCCTGCCACGGTTAAACCGTTGCACCGATTTCAACCAAATTAGGCATGGAGATACTTTGGCTCCTGAGGAAGGATATGGGCTACTAGGCTAGGCTCGTTACCGCTATAACGGACAACTCGCCGGCAATGCTAAGTGAAAGAATAAATGATAAAATTATGGTTTCAAAAAATAAACCAATAAGAGTACTTACTTATCTAGCCGAACTAAAAAGTAGAAAATAATTTCGTAAAAGATCGTAAAAATAATTTTGTCGTACAAACGCTGGGGTGCTAGTTATCAATTGTTGTAAATATTTAATTGACAGATATTGGTAAAAGTAAAGTTATTAGAATATTAAATATTTTTAATAGTATCACGCTTTTCATATACATATCAACACAATAAAAACGTGTTAAAGCTACTAAATAATAAACTTAAAGAACTATGAATATTGGTTTCTTTAAACTATATTAAAAATACAGTTTAGTAAAAAAAAACATTTCAAAAACTACAAATAGCGGTTACGGCAGTAGATTCTTATTAAGCATAAATCTTTAAACGAACCCTTTCATGATCATGTGCTTGAAATCATGAAAGGGCTGGAAGACCAGAATAGTCTTCTACTTTGTTGTGAGGCAGGCGAGCGTAATGACATCCACTCAACACCCACGTAACGAGAATGATAAAACTGATCATTCAGAATTAGAATTCATTGTAGAAAACTCCTTCAGAGAGTGGAAAAATTCCCGCCTCATGTAGAATTTCAGAGAAAAACACTGAACGTTTAGATCGATAACTTCTTAGCTATGTATATAAATAACGTTAATATCATTTTTAAAGGTTTCGAAAAGTTGACAATTTCTACACAAATCAAATTAAAATTTTGACATGATATGCTTCAGGATTTTTTTTTCTATTTTTCTCGTCAATTTACTCGTAGTTCCTCGTTTCTCATCAATGCAATTTTAATGTACCATAACAAAGCGTGAAAGAATAAGCATAATTATCTAATAACCGTCACATGTTATTATTCTTAATAAATGCATATTGCGATAATTAAATGTAACATGTAATAAATACTTGTAATTAAACAATAAAAAAACATCGAAATTAAAATGTACATGCTACATATTTGACAGATGGAAAAGTCTTTTGTCGATGAGTCTGCGATACGACGACATCGATTATAATGTAAAATTAGAATAACTGGACGGTTGCCCGTTCTGCGAGCAGCAAATAGTACTGGGGCATGCGACCAATCGTAACAAGCAAGCCGCAAATACATGCACCGCACTGAATGCGGACACACCACGGAAGACAACTACCCCCCACAGTCCGTAACGTGCTCCTCACGCCGCTCTAGGTAGCGCTCGGTACAAGCATTATGTCGATATTATGTAACATATCACCATGCATAAATTACATGCTAATGTTTAAATCTACCATGGACTAAAAATTCGACACAGGCAATATTCATTATATTATATAGTAACTGTGTCCCGCGGTGTTACCCGCGGTTATTGTTGTATATCGCGAGTAACGCTGCAGGGCGAAGCTAGCCTAAAAAAATTGCCCAAATTACTCCTTGTATAATCAGTTTTCTGTTAGTGAAAGTCCTGTCAAAATCGTTTCATTCGTTCCAGAGATTACCAACAACCAACAAACACAAACAGAACAAACCAACAGACACACAGAGAGAGATTTTTTTTTAAAATTGCTTTTTCGGTATAAGTACCCTATATACTTTCATATATATTTAGTAAAGACTGTTAATTTAATATTACATACAGACACTTCAAATTTATTTATTTCTATGTTAGTAATGTGGTCCTTCAGATGATAATATCTGCCTAATCACGACACCTCCAGGGTGACATTCAACAAAATTAAAAAGAGCTCTATAAATATTATGGATTGCCTTTTCCAACTGAGTTACTTATAGCTTTAATCGATTTTGGTGAAATTTTAATCTACGTAGGCGATGTTCCGATATAGCCTAAGTAGAGAAGTGGGTACTTATGGTGTTCGAATATGTATGACGTTTTATTCACATAAATAGAAAAATAATTAACGCCCACAATTTCCATCAGTATATGTTTATACGATATCAATTTATTTCACAAATATTTTTGAAAGAAATACTTAGTAATTTTTACGGTGTTGACTATCTTAATAAAATCTGAATTTGATATAAATAGAAAACATGTTTTTTAACTTAGTACAGGATATGTATTACACACATTTTTTTTACTGTAACATTTTTATTTTGTTCTATTTTTTTTGATCATTTAAAACTAAATCAGTAGATTTCGATTTTCTAAGTCAACTTGTTAAGGGAATTCAACATTGATATAATGTTTGAACACATAGAAAATATCCCATGTTTCCTTAGATTCTTATAAAACTATTCTTATAGGTAACTAGTCATGCTAAGCTTACTTAATAAGCACTTATTCATCATATTATGCTTTCTACCCATAAAACCGATAAAATTTTAATGTATAATGTAACATGATTAAATTTTTAACTACCTAATTAAGTTTGATATAGCAGATTAAAATTGACATTTATATAGGTGCGTGATCAAAGCCTTCAGGTTTAATCATGCTTAAATGTCGTAATACCAATAGTATTAGTACATTGTCAAAAAAGAGGCTGTTCGCTACGCTTTCAGTACTACTCGGAAGCTACACTTTAAATTATTATAAGATTACTTTTATAGTGTAGGCAGTCGTTTCAATACGAATGCTAGCTGTCACACTAATTTAAGTGAGTGCATGCGCTCGAACTGCACTATAAGTGTCTACGGTGTGACGACGGCTACAATCAATGCGGAAACGTTCGCCGTCTGCTCCGAATGGGAGCACGGGATGCGACACGATAGCCACCGCCCGCCCTGCGCCTGCCGTTGCACCCGCGTCACCGACGTATTTGTCTCCGCGTACCACAATAAACACTTCTATACTTACTTTATCTAATTAGTCCTTTCTAGAACACTTCTACTTAGAAAGCAATGAAATACTGATTCCACAGCACTTCGGTGCAGTGCCAGGCCGGAAAATAAGTTTACTCATAAAATAAAATGAAATGTTAACACACTTGTAGGGCAAAACCTTCTTGCTAAAGAGAGAGCTATTATGGGGTACTGATGTGACAATAATGATGTGTCATTGCTTGTATGTTTTGTGTGCTGAAAATGTTTAACTTGGAATGGAAATAAAACAAAATTGTTCCATTATGTAACACGTATATATTTATATTTCAACTAAAAATATACCATTAAACTAACTGTTAACGGTATAAATTCACACTAATTATGAAAATTCAGATAGATATGAAGGATAAAACAAAAACACTTAAAGCCAAAAATAGAATAGCCAATTGGGAATAGATTAAAATAAAACATATTTTTTGAATAAAAATAACTTATTTTCTCTACTATTATATGAGATCAGAAACTAACGTAGTACATGTTAATTTATTTTAGTAGTAAATCTAAATGGAATCGCTCTATGGCGAACTTTGTTAAACTGTCATATATTTTTTTATCACAGTTTATCAAAAAAGTATTGTGTAATGTAATGGCATAGAGATAAACGACAAATAAACTTAAGTTCAGTACACGACTATCCTATAATATTTACTTACGCATGGATTAATGTGAAAATAATTATAATACCAGATTGCGTAAACCTTGACTGAATAATTTTCTACCTTATAATATGCCACAATGGCAATCATTGACGAAATAATACAGGCCGAGTTGCTTGCTATCATGATCATTAATGCAGAGGTAACGTTAACACGCCTTTTTGCTTACACTTCCCGCAACACGGAGGTTATCCGACTGACTCACGATCGTTCAAACGTTCAAGTTGGCAAGAACTGCAATGTATTTTCTTTTCTTTTTTTTTAAAAGTACTACTTTGCGAAGGGATAATATATATCATGCGGGACTTCCCAATCGTATCCTGTTTTGGTGTTAAAAAAAGTCGTATACTGTGGTGGAAGTTGAAAAACAATCATATTTAAACTTTAAAACACGGGTGTCTTATATTTAACAAAAAACGATTTTACTTTTATAAACTGTACCTAAGCAAAGAAGTAAAATTATATACAACAACAACTCATTACGTCCCACTGCTGGGAACGGATAGCCTCTCAGGAGAAGGTCAAGGCCATATGTCCCCACGCTGGACTGATGCGGGTTGGGGACTGACAAGACACGTTGTTTTTAAGCTACTTGAAGGCCTCCTGACTGTTGTCTTATGATAACAAACGGGATCGACTGCTTAACGTGACCAGGGAATCACGGAAACGCTCATAATATATCATGCCACAAACGGTCACCCATCTAGGTCTGATTGCGCCGTCGTTGCTTACCCTCGGTGATAGTGTTTAATTGCCCAAGGCCGTTTTAAAAAAACTATATAATAAAAATATATAAGCTCAGGGAAACCTATATCTGTAGTTCCACTAAACATGAGATATCATTAGATAATTGTAATATCTGATCAAAGCTTAGACTGAAATTGACATCAATTATTTTTGGCTAGAGTTGAGGTGAAAATCCATTGAGAGTCAATTAAAACGTACCTTAGGTCAAGAGAAACCGATTTATAGAGTGTTTAAGATGAGAAAACCAATTTCAAAGAAAATAACTTACGGTCCTAAGTTGAAACTCGGATACAGACCTGAAAATCATGAATTTATACTATACTCCTTTTAAATTGATTAAAATAATCTTGAATTGTGAACTAAAGATCTAACTTTCCTTTCCGTACATTACAATCTTCTTCAACAACTCATACAAGTGGTTACGTACTTCATATAAGTTAAAAGTGTGTGCATCTGGATCGAGGAACTATGATTTATAAATTTTAGTTCCTCTTTAAGAAAGTCAGGACCAGGACCCTTTTATAAAGGCACGTCACAGGGCTTATAATAAGCACGTGTCAAAAGGACACTTCTCAACTAAATATGCACTGCACAAATTCACTTTCTCTTTCAGGTACATAGTTAAAGTTTGGTATGTAATGTAGTGCTATTGTCCTGCCTCCTATACCATCGAAGGACATGAAATAAATAAACATATCAATAGACCCAGTTTCATGATTAGGTAGGATAATTAAAATAAAACGACAGCTTAAGGCCAAGAAACGTCTATTATTCAACAAGCAGCGACCCGTAAACTAATGAGGGTTCTCCATAACCGGCCTAGTTATGTATTAGCGAATTAACTGTTTTACAGCAATATTTATTTCAGACTATTCGCTAACAATTTAAATCATTTTTTGAGAAACATCTAAAAGTGGGCTTGAAGTGCTCTTATAATGTAACTCTACTTTAATTACATATTTTAATTACATATATCAGTTACATTACACGTAATTTTTTACTGTTTCTATAACTTTTCAGACGCGGAGAACGATTGTATAAGTAAAGGCGCGAGTGTTGGCCATGGAAAGCTCACGGTGTGGCAGGAACGATGAACGAAGTAGCGGTCGGACGCAGACGGCGCGGGCGTATGAAAGCTCCGTCCCGTACTAGCGATGCCGTTAGCACAGGCTCGGGCGGGCGGCAGCGGCGAGGCGGCGGCGGGCGGGCCGTGGGAGGTACCGTTAATGACGTCGCATCCGTGACGTCGCCGTGGTGACGTCAGGCGGCGCGATATAGCCACCAGCCTCGGCGGCGGCGGCCTCAGTAACGCACCGCCCGTTCGCCAGCGCGTATCTCCGCGCGCCAGCTCGCGTACATCCCGACACAACCGACTGACTGAGTGAGTGAGTGCGCGTGCAGTGAGTGGAATGTGCTAGGCCGCATGAGGATCCTGCTAAGCGAGTTGGGACTATCCGGCGCGTGCTTCGGCCTGACCCTGGAGCCGCGCGCCACTTCGTTGGACCCTGGAAAACCTGCGCCAGGTCAGCGCCTGCAAGACGATTCGCGTACCACTTCTGTGTTTATTTTCGCTTTCGTTGTGTAGAACCTCTGGGTGTTGTAGACTGTGTGGAACTGTCGTGATGATGGCCATCGGCTAGAATGCGAGGTGTCTTGCTGACGCCCTCCAGCCAACATTGCGGCATAAGACAATTCCAAAACACACGTATGTACCTTCCCTTTTATTTTATTTTTTTATGTTAAGTTTGTTTTATTGTTTTTTAAATTTTTGTCCTAATCGTTTATCCTCTCTTATAATATATCCTACTATGTGCTGCTTAAACATATGATATAAATATTTATAACAATTTAACACACTTCGGTAACATTTGTAATCATCTATGTATGAGCAACTCATCTATGCGTGCAAGATCCGGCTTCAATCACAAAGTTGCGTGACTTAGATAAATCAACGCAATATAAAATATAAAACAATATAACTATTTATCTGAACATTGATTTGGATGGATATTTTAATATAATATACATAGCTTCATAAAACTTATAAAAATTCCTAACAGTTAATTGTGAAAAGTATTTTATCTTTAATTTTTTAAAGTTACTTAGTTATTTGAAGTTTGGTTCTTTGCAACTTGCTTCAATGCGTAGCAGTGGCAAACCTTTATAAGCGGAGTCCTATGAACAGCAGTGAACTGTTATAGATTGTTAATGATGATCATGAACGCATAGTGAAATGTTGTTACTAAAACCTAACATTTTCAAAAATATAAAACCTTTGTAGAAATATTTTTATAAAAACTAATTTGCATCTAACTCATCGATTTCTGATAATGAATACTACAATAGAATCAACTGAAGTGATGATAATTAAAAACAAGAATCCTTCAATAACTTAAAAAAGTGATAAAAAGTAGAATGTATTAAAAAAACACATCCATACTTATAAAAATTGAGACCTGTACTGGTTTTTGTTTTTAATAAATTCAAGTGGACATAATAGAATTCAAAAAATAAATATCAGGTAATTTAAAAATTTAAGATATACCCACTTATATGTATAGCTTCTTCAATAACTATGACTAATTTAACTTAAATGTAGGTAAAACATGTATGCATATACATGTAAAAATGAAATATATATACAATTCTTACGGCCGGTTTGATGACACAAGTTAAACCGTTTACTTACCATAAATATTACATTCGTTATTCAATTACAAGGTGTGTTCTAACAACTATAATATTTTAGCGGAATGACAACAGAAACTGCCTTCGCTCGAAAATTGATAATAAAACTATTCATTAAACGGTGATCGGATTTGTTCGAGATGAGGTGTGTTAGGTAACAGCGAGTATATATGAGATGTTTATGTCGCGATCGAAGCCGATGGCCTCAGCCAAACTGCCTTCTGCCACTTGCCCAATCCGTTGTCGCAACCGGCAGACGTTGCACCTGTCGAGATGCGAGCCACTGCAAATTACCGTCACACATGATGCTCAACTATTGTACCATACATGTTCCACATATCGCACTATACCTTCTAAACGTCTTGAATCACTCAAATATATTACGAATACTATAATATGAACAGATACTGAGACGAGACAACTTCTGTATATAATACAAATTGACGCTAAAACAGAATAACAAACTTTCACTTTTTGTTTTCATAAGCGTGTGCTTAATATATTAGACAAAAGGGGTTCTTTAAATAATGCGCTAACGTTTTCCGTCGTACTTTTAACGCTAGATAAAAATTGAAATGAATATTCTAAAATGTAAAAAAATTAAGCTTCTCCACCCGCGTATATATTGTTTATTGCAGTAAATATTATCAAATGTTCTTCCTCAAGAAACAAAATATCTTCTTGCCAAATTTCATTGACATCGGTGCAGTATTTTAACCATAAAAACGTAACAGTTGACATAGGTACAGACAGAGTTACTTTTCAATTTGTAATATTAGTATGGATGTTATAAAATATAATTAAAATATTAATAATAAAGCATACAGAAACTCAATGAAATAAAACTACGACAAATCTATGTATAGCTATGTATTCTGCAGTCCGTTGACATGAATTGTATCAGCCGCCAGCTGTAAAGACGTCACGATATGCCCGCTACCCGACGCGTCACTCTCACTGAGTAACCCACGGGTGGATCTACCCCTCGCCTCGCCAATAAGGATACCGCCACTTCTCCCTAAAATTACCGCTCAGCAGGAAGATTTCGTCGGTTTAAAATAACAATTTTGATTTATGAGTGATATTATCATCACAGTTCACGACATCATACAGTGTCATTTTTATGATTAAACAATAGATATTTATGTCTCCTCAAATATTACTTCTAATAAAACAATAATAGTGACAATATATCATATATATTTTTTTACTTAACTTGATTTTCCGCTATACTGTTCTTTCTAGCAACTGAATACTTTCAGTTTAAAGCTTGATTGCGTCACGATATCTAAAAATATGAGGGTGGTGTAGAACCGACGTTGAGGGGTGGTAGGCAGAGCGTCAGGTGGCGGACCGCGGTGGGTCCGTGGCCTCGGCCTCTGCATAGAGCTACGCCTGTGACGTCACAAGCGGTGTTACGTCACACATCGACCCGTGCTACTCTTCAAGGACGCCCTTGCTTGGCCGCCCGACTGGCTAACAACTTCCTCCTGACTTAGAAAGGCTTTATGTAAACATACCAAGCCTCAAAGTATTAATATACATAGAATAAGCATCCAAGATATTGACTTTGTATTAATGTATGCTTAACATTTTTAGTTTCATGTAGTAGTACGCAATATAGCCAAACGTGCGATCACTTCACGTATGGATGTCCTTGAGACAGAGCGACGAAACTCATTCTAAAAGTCTTAAATTTATCGCTACAAGTTTGTATACAATCTTTATTCAAGGAAATATAATTTAATCGTTTTCGGCTCGGCTACAGACTCGACTATAATATTTAAAAGAACAACAAATAGTAGTTTATCTCGAGCGGCCCTGTCATTCAGGAGATAGCGAACCAAATCCGCAAACTATTACCATCTTATTATTTTTTATATTTTATTTTACTCCTTTTTATTCATTCTTTTCTCAAACCTTGTTAACCTAAATATAACATTTACATTGGAATACTTTTACTTCAAAATAAAAGTATTTGAATCGACGGACGACATCTCTGATGATGATCATCACAACCATACCTACCCCTTAAAATACTACAACAATTACACACACAAAGCCGCATTTTGACCTAGTCACTAGTTAGATTAATTTCGTAGGACAACTACTGATTACTCAACAGCTTCTTCTTAGCTTTTTCTTATTCCTAAGATTATTTGTTGTAGTTTTTTCACGCATCGACTGGCATCTTTCCTCCGCGACCCTGAGGTCGACTGAATCCAAACCTTGAACTAATTGTCATTATATTTTTGGGTAATGACTTCCCAATAACGATTGCTTTAGATGTTTATAACAACCAAAACCAACGGACAGACGAACGTGTTCCCCAAGACACGGTCGCAATCATTATATTATTATAAATTAAGAACTTCTTACAAGAAAAACCCCACAACACTTTTGACACGATCCGAGAATCGAACCCGAGACCTCTTGAATCGGCAGCTGCATGCGTTACCCGTTAGACCAATGCGGCAATAAAATACTTATCAGCATTAGATAATAGTAAATTGAGACCGGCCATACGTCATCTATTCTTCTATGCGACAATAGTCAGTTCGGGTATTTCATCATTATCAGCCTCATCTCAGCCGAAGAACGTTCCCTGTTGGGCATAGGGTCCCCCAAGACTGCACAACGTCTGGTCTTGTGCTGTTCCATTATATACTAAGACTAGTTGAACGCGTAACATAGGATTAATTATACTGATCTTGTTTCTTCAGTCTTAGAGCAATATCTGAATAGACTAAATTAAGAGCTTTCTATTTAAGGGACAAATTTACATATTGATTTTCAATGTGTGTATCTTTATACACACATTCATAAGTGCTTTAACGTGAAAATAATAAGTAATAGGAATTTAACTTGGACGTATATTTTTATGGTTCTGTAGTTTCTGTTTCTAGAAACACAAGATGTAAATAAAAAAATAATTTAATTGATTTATCACTGCTGTAAGTGGTGGTTTTATAGTATCTCACGTTTAGTTAATAATACTAAATAATATGCAAAATAACATGAAACGTGAAAGTCGAATTTATATTTCGATTTATGTCTACAAATGTTAATAATTAAAATTAACTGCTTTCTAAATTCGCACTCTCCTACTTTTATATTTTAATAAAAAACTTATATTTAGGTACATACATAATAATAGGCACTGATCCACTTCTAAGATACGTAGCGTGATATTTTCAGCCTTTTTAGTTTTGTTTTGTTTTTTTGTGGCGGTGAATGCTTTTCTTACCCAACCCTTGAGGTAATAATATTAGCCTATAATCTTCCGAAATTTATGTAAAGTAATTGAAACTTGACATTTTATTTAGCAATAAAATAACGAGTAGATGTCAGTTTTTATCGTTAAAGCCTAATATAGATTAAGTTTTAAAATACAAAAAAATAAAAGGGCATTTAAATTTTCAATGTACTAAAAGTACTTCTAAAAACCATGAATGTAACATACAGTACAATAGCATAAACCATTAACAATATTAAAGTATTTCTTTAACTAGTTATTTTAATAAAAGTGTTAAATTATAAAAAACTTAATTAAAAAATGTTGTTACAAAAGTTATGTTTCTATTTCCATATTACTATAACCAGTAAAGAATTCCTACCTTAAGATATTTTCGTACTCGTGACCTCCAACAAACAAAATTAGATATCAAACACAAGCGAATACTCTATAAACTTCTACCTGTAGACGTTAGCGTAGAGGTGGAGGAGGGTGGTGTGACGTCAGAGTAAGTGACGTCACTGTTGAGCCTCCCCCGCCCACGCGTCGTGCCGCAACAGCTGATAAGTCCACCAAAAACACGTTTATTAGATACAATATATTTTATGACGTTTGTGCCCTTACAAAACGACCGATCAGACGTGACGTAGGAAAGTTCAAACTCAATTTCACAGAACGTATTTATCTATTCACAAACGTGTTTATTACTTTTTTATCAAAATTAAATGTTATGAATGACGAAATGATCTGTAATCAAATAATTTACTACGTCATCGCTTGAGGCCTTTGATATTGTAAGTTATCCTGAAACAAATAAAGCTAAGGTATTATTTCATACAAATATTTTTTTGCGACTAGAAAATGTTGCGGAAAATAGTAATAACCGATTTGTTTCCATCTGTTATCTGTCTTAAAAATTAAGTTTTAAGCACTCACCATTGAAATTGAAAGTGAACCAGCCACTTTTTATTAAATTTAACTACTTATGTATTTAGTATTTAAAGAGATAGTTTAACATCGTAACAGAGTAAAAACCTTTCAAAGATGTTCTTGAGTGAGATATGCTTTACATTCAGTTCAACAGTAAAAAAAAAATATGAGCTTTGCAAACAAAATACAATATATCAATTTATTGTCGATATATCTATAGAAACTTATTTTTATCATTCAATACAAACTTCGCAACGTTTTTATAGTAAATTAGCAATAATCCATCCACAAAATATTGAAGTTACTTTGAATCGCTATGATTTATTGACATAAAACGACCATAATCAATTATTGATACAACTATAAAACCCAGACAGTACGAACAGTTTTCCGTATTAAAAAACTCTATTAGAAATCGTATTATATGAGTCCCGCGGTGTTTACCGCGTTTATTGTTGTAAAGCATGAGCTAAAAGCTAGTCTAAAAAAATAATCAAGTTACTCACTATGTCATCAGCTTTCAGCCAGTGAAAGTCCCATCAAAATCGTTTCAACCATCCAGAGATTAGCCAAAACAAACAGAGAAAACTTGTGAAAATTGCTGTTTTGAAATTAGTGCCCTATATACCTTGATATGCATTTAGTAAATAATTGGCCAAGTGCTTGTCAGACCGCGCATAGAATAAGGTTCCGTAGTCACCCATAATGTAGGTATATTTAAAATTGTGTCCAATAGATAATTGTTATGTTTACTTATTATTTCTTTAATTTTGTACGAAGTTTTCCAAGTGAGTGCATTTTACAAGTTAGGCCACTAGAACTCCTAAAATGAAAAAGTTATCAAAACCGCTATAATTTCCCTTGTAAGTTCAATATATGAGCTACTATCATAAAAATTTTCAGATGTTTTGAGCCCGCCGTTTAGCTTTTAGAAGGCGGGGGGGCTGTTTTTAGAAAAAAATGCGCTTTCAAGTTGAATAACTCATAAACGGAAAAATGGTTGTAGAAACCTCACAAAGTTTTTAAAAGCCCTATCTAATGATATCCCACACGATGAGGTGCGAGAAATAAAGTCATCCCCACTTTACATGTAGGTGAGGTACCCCGAATAAAAATATTTTTCGTAATTTTATTGTAGCAATTTGTCTATGTAATTACAACACATATTCATGCAAAGTTTCATATTTCTAGCACCAACCAATTGTCTGGACGGACGGACGGACATTCCGAATCTATAAATAAATAAGGGTTCCGAGTCATGAACTACAGAACCCTAAAAACTATTCATTTGATATTTCAATTTTCTTTAGTTGTATAGATTGCTTAGCTGTGACAATATTCGTCACTCTGTTTACACGATTACGCCAACATCGCGGGGTTGCGCAAATACGTCATGTTGTGAGAAAGCTCATAAAGTTTTACTTCAACTGTGTACGTTATAGTACGGCGCATTACAACTTACAATTGAATCCATCATGGTGACGTACATACTAACAAACTTAAAATTTGATCAATAACAATGTTTGCCAATTACCGCCTTTTACCGCCATCTTTCGGACAACTTTAAGTACGACAACAGAATATTTTCCTTTCCCCCAAAGTCGCTTAGCAGCCTGAAATGCTGGTCGCGTTTTTAGTACATAGTTCTCGTGATATCCGATAGAGGGCAACTGACCAAACAATGAAAGTATTTTGATTTTACATAAATGGACCTTTCTTGTATGAGGCCTGTGTCAAGCAGTAGATTATTGTGATGTTATAATTTTATATAAAACTCAGAATTCGTGATGGTTGTTAATATCACAGCTTTTTTATGTCTCAATTAATTTTTGATGTCATAAACTGTTTTTACCATCTTATTTACTACTAGCTGAGTCCCGTGGTGTTACTCGCGTTTGTAACCGTGGAGAGATGCTTGTTTTAAAATAATAATTACCCTAAGTTATTTTACTTTTTTTTTTACGTGTGGAAATCCCCGCGGACCGTCACCCCGTCGGGGGTTACGGCGGGGTGGTGTGTCGGACTCGAACCGGCTAAAACCACACGGTGTGACCCTCTGCGCCTGTGTATTGGAAGGAGTCCAGGGAGGGGATTTCCTTCTGGACTCCAACCGGCGCCTGCCCGCACTGTTGCGGGCACCATCTCAAACTCTCTTGAAACCAACCCTTTTTTTTTTTTTTTTTATGTGTGGAAAATCATCATGGACCGTCACCCCACCGGGGGTTACGGCGGGGTGGTGTGTTGGACTTGAACCGACTAAAAACCACACAGTGTGCCCTCTCCGCGCTTCTCCGTTTAGGAGTAGGAGAAGTCCAGGGTGGGATCTCCTTCTGAACTTCTCCAGCGCCTGCCCGCTCCTGATGCGGGCACCGTCTCGATTTGACGACCCTCTCTTAGGCGGCGTCCGGCACACACCGACGCCGCCCCCTCGCGGCTGGCCACATAGTGCGGGTGGAGGGAAAACCCGTCCCGTCCACCCACGGCCACACTCAAGGCGGCATAAGGGCGCAGATGTTCGCGCCTCCGCCGCCCGAGTCGCCGGCGGCGAATCTGGTCCGATTGGATGTCGTCCTCCCGGGCCTTCTCCGCCGCCTCCTTCTGCAAGATTACGTCCTCGCAGAAGGTTGCGACCGCGGTAAATGAGTTCTCGCTGCCGACCATGGAACGAACGACGGCCGGCAGCGAGAGATCCCCTCCGATGACTGCAGTAAGGACCCGGCGCTGCGTCTCCCATGCGGGGCACACCGCCAGCGTGTGATGAGCCGAATCCTCACTGCAGTCGCAGTGGCAGGCGGGACTCAATTATCTCCTGGCGACCGAGTGCAGGTACTTTCCGAAGCAACCATGCCCGGAAAGAACCTGCGTCAGTCGGAAGGTAAGGGTCCCGTGCTGCCGCACTGCCCATTCGCCGATGACCGGCTGAAGCGCCTCTACGGTGGCGAAGCCAGCACGTGGAGTCTCCAGCCGGACCGACCAGCGATCCATCGTGGCTCGGTGAGCGGCTTCGCGCCACTCGCGCACGTCCTCGGGCGGAGGTCCAACTCCACCACTCTCCGCCCGGTAGTTAGCCACTCGCCGATAAACGTCGGCGAGCACTTCCGCCTCCAAATCTTGAAACCAACCCTATACCAACCCGTCTGGCCAGCGTGGTATAGTAGGCCAATACCTCCCTTTCAAGGAGAGGCCTATGTCCAGCAGTGGGCTGTTAAAGGCAATTGATGATGATGATGATTTTACTTCTTATGTCATCAGCTTTCGGCCAGATAAGGTCCCGTCAAAATCGGTCCCGCCGTCCCATAGATTAGCCGAAACAAACAGACAGACAAAAATAAAAAAAACTGCTGATATGATGTTGGTACGGTCAATGATATTATAAAAAAAGGTAGATATCGCACTATCGCGCGAAAATTGTTGCGGACAAATGTAGTCAATCGTCTTCATTTCATTTAGTCGGCTAATAGAAGCTAGCGAATAAACTCGTTCTCAGAGCGTTTCCGTGAAGTGCTTATTATTACCAAAATGCCGAGCTGTGTGCTAAGAAGGTGTAAAAACTATGGTTCCAAAATAAATAAAAAGGAAGGAGTTACATAGCACGGGTAAGTATTTATAAGTAACTACGTAATATTTGTATTTTGTCACGGTTTTGTTTCCCATTTACCGAAATTATTAAATTATATCCAATATTATTAAAGACGCGTTAAAAAAGGACAGAGGATAAGATTGTAACTGAAGTGTGACAAAGACAAGGCATGCGTAATAGATTAAATCAAACAGAAGGGATATCGTAGACACAATACATACCTATCGTCCGCGTCCTCCAGTACCGTCTAATTGATACGCTCATATTACTATTATGTGTTTAGTTGTCATTGTCTTTCAGTTAATATGATGATTATATTATTTGGCAATAATAGTGTTAAAATGTATGTTGGTAAAAAGACTGTGTATATTGTTTTGTATTTACCAGATTTCCAAGTGACAATCTTACGAGAATTAAATGGGTTAGAATGGTTCAGGCGGAAAGAGGTGAGTACGACTGCCTACGAGGATGCCTACGAAAAGTAGTACTATTTGTTCCGTACATTTCAAGCAGGAATATAAATACACTACTTCGAAAGGATACATACGTCTGAAAAAAAATGCAGTGCCTGTTATAAACATGGTAAAATTTGTTTGTATCCATAATAAAATTGTAGTATGATTAAATCTGTCCTTAGTTTTACATTAAATTTAATTAAGGTGTTTTCACAATTCAAAATGTTGTTTATAATCTTGGAAAGTATATATATAATTTACAATGACAACTTAAATACTTTTTTCTTTTTAGGATAGAAGATGATGTTTCTGATGATGATGATGCGTACTTTTAGCTAATGGCGATATTCAATGTCATATCTGTATCAATTTTAACGAGTTAGTCCTTAATTTTATTAGTGTGTGTAAGAGCAAATCGCAAGAGATCGCTATCTCTTTCTTTACCATGCATTCCGTATTATCTTTTGCATTCGTAATCGTAATGTATGTATACACCTATATATAAGTACGTCATGTCATACCGCAACAATATCGAACGCCGTTTAGTATGAAGGTAACCTATCTTTCTATATAATATCATTGGGTACGGTATATTCTTTGAACTGCACTTAGTAAAAAACTATTCATTTGAGATTATATACAGACATTTCTATTTTATTTATTTATATAGATCTTATTATTATTATTATTATTTTAAATAGCTAGTAACAGTAAGGAGCTAGTCTAAAAAGAAATAGCCTAAGATACTCCCAATTCCATGAGCTTTCTTGCAGTGAAAGTTAAGTCAAAAGTCATCCAGCCGTTTTTTACCCAGAACAAACAGACAGAAAGACACAAAAAAATATAAACTGTTTTTATTGTGTAAATACCTAATATAGATATTGGCTGCTTTTTTTATATTTCTAGCATTACATATAAAATTAGCATGAAAAAGAAACAGATCAGAACTAAACAGAACTTAAATTTATAGAACTGTAATTTCCACTCGTTTCTGTTGTTTTGAATTAGTGTTGTATTTAATGTACTAATGTGTATATGAGAGGATGAATATTATGAATTAAAAATACCTATTACCTATAAAATTGGTACCTATGTAAGATTAATGTCCAAGTGTCTAGTGTATTAAGCTATGTATACAGGCCGGTTTCGCAAGGAAGTCTTTGAAATTTCCGGATTTCCTCTACCATAATGTATCACATCATGTCATGTTTAAACCTTCTTCTTTAATTATTGTATCTAGTGCTGAAAAAAATATAAAAAGCTATTTGATACTTTAAAATATTTAAGCAAACAGACAACGGAAGCAACTACATTTTATACAAGTACTATGTAAAGATACGATGATTCAATAATTGATTTAGTTTTAAATTATCAAAGCCGGTTAGCCCCCGAATTTAGATACACACAATTTCCCATTTTATCAATGTGATCGATCATTAAAAATTCTGTCTAACTATATTCTTAAATATACAATGCTAGGTATCGTCCGGGTAATCCCTAAAAATCTGATTTTGACGGGACTTTCACTGGTGATGGCTGATGACACAAGGAGTGACTTAAGCTATTTTTTTAAGACTACGTTACTCACGATTTACAACAATAACAGCGGGCAACGCAGTGGGACTCAGCTAGTCTAAAATTAAAAAAATTTGCACGAATGTTAAACAACAAAGGCCGTTATTACATAAAAGGCCAGAACCATGAATATTCGATCCAATAGCGGTGTGTCTCTTCAAATATTAATTTCTTAGTTGCCGTCCTACCTTGTAGAAAATATATCGACTTTATAGCAGTATTTGCTATGAAAGTGATTTATTATTTATATTGTTAGGTTACTCTATGGCAGCCTTAATGCATTTAAGATTAAAATTATTTCTTTTTTTATTGAAAGCAAACGCAATATCAACCGTTTTATCTCCCGTAACAATACTCTGGTACAATATAACATTGTAGTATAAACTTTTGTATTATTCGTAAGGATGGATATATAGATAAGCCGTAAAGATTATGGAAAATAGAAAGTAATGAAACTCTGTAGACCAAGCGCAAATAAATAATTCGGACATATGACACACAACGTAATCTAGTCTCAAACTAAGCGGGGCTTGTGCTATGGGTACTAGACAACTGATTTAAATACATATACACTTATTTTTTGAAAATACATAGCCAAACTCCAAAACAAATATTTGCATATCATACAAACATTTTTTGGGAATCGGGAATCGATCCCGAGACCTCTTGATCGAAAACATGTAAAAAATATTTATAAACAGAAACTTGCGTCGATCCTTAAAATGAAGTGCCAGATAACAGAGTATATTAATAAACCTTTTAGGTAAATAGTTTATTTTATTCTTTTGTAAAGCTTTCCTGTGATTAGGGCGCTGAAATACCTGTACTAAGATAATTTTAGGGCTCCCACTTGCAAGTTATAAATGCATGCACTGCAATCAATATGCACCAATATACTTCACGTGCAATTTAGTAGATGACCCCAAATAATATTAGGAATAAGGCTAGGAAGAAGATATTTCATCTGCAATCAATACTTAATTGGCGTTGAAAACTGAATGGCGTGACATGTTTTGACTCGTGCAGTGCGTTAATTTAATAGTTCTTGTAAAATTATAAAAAAATGATGTTTGTCCTCGTCATGAACATTTCTAAATACAACTGTTAAATGGGTACTTATAATTTCACCAAAGCAAATATTCTATTTTTTCTCAAAAATCTAGGTTTTCTTAAACTAATTGAAATACAACTATGTGTGTGTGGTTAAGATAAAGTTTATTTTACTGAAAACTTAAATTAAAATTTAAGACTAATTTGGTTTCATAAGAGATGTTTTCGGACTATATTTGTAGGGAAATTGAAGATGCAAGTAGTGTAGCAACTTCTCGTTCGTTCGTTCATCGTATAAATCATAGTTTAAGTGTATATGTAAGTATGTTGTGTATGTAATTGTAGATATGTTACTTATATATGTTGTTCTTGAGAAAAGCGACAGTGCATCTTTTAATTCATTACCACACCACCATACAATAGACTAGTAGAGAATGCCAAATGCATGAAGTCCGTCATTGTACTTTCGTACGTAAAGTTATTAATTAAGTATTATTTAAACAAAAAATAAATCAAAGTTTTCTCTTGTTGTAATTTTAGTAAAAAGACGGCAACAAATACCAGTAACTAGACAGTGTTTGTCTAAATATTGCCGTCACTTAAAGTTTCTTCACTTCACTTTTGTTTCATGTAGTCTCATAACATGTCAATAACAATTGAATACAAGGTCAGGGTCATTTAAATAATATTTTACATTAATAGTGGATCTGAAATTAAATATTCGCGGAGGCATATTCGAAAACGTGTTTATTAATTATTCGAACAACTATTAGTGTTAACAGAAACTTGTGGTTTAATTTTAGAGATTTGCAGATAGATTGAATATGTAGAAAACTAGAATTAAAAGTATTTATAGTTTAACATTTATGCTCATTGGTTTTGGGCTGGCCATTCTCAGGTTTGAGAGTCATATTCATTACTAATTCAAATAGTGTTTTATTTATCAATATACTATCTGATACGCATCAACTATGTGAGAAATACAAGTCAACTATGTAAGTGCGCACAAAAACTTGAATATGGTGTTTGTGGACTTCGAGAAAGCATATGATAGGGTACCCTGAGAGGTTCTATGGTGGGCTTTGAAAAAAGAAAGAGTGCCTGTTAAGTATGTAGAACTAATTCGTACCATGTACAGGGAGTCGACAACGAATGTTAGGACAATTGCGGGTAACACTGATTAGTTCGATATCTCTGTAGGCTTGCCTGTTAGCATTAAATGCATTGACATCGGACATACAGGAGGAGAGACCTTGGTGCATCCTTTTAGCACATCGTACTGCTTGGTGAAGATGATGGTGAAGGGGGTAAGATCCAGAGCAGATTGGAAAAATGGCAACAAAAGCTGGAGAATATTGGCTTGAAAATCAGCAGAACCAAAACCGATTAAATGTTCTGCGATTTCGACGCTCTTTCCAGCCCTGTAACCATTACGCATGATGGGACAGCAATAACAGTCTGTTCCAATTTCAAGTGCCTCGGCTCCTCTCACAATGTGTCAGCGAGATCGATCGAACTGTACAGCACCGAATCAATTCGGGATCAAGTAGCGACAAGTAATGGGGACAAGGTCCTTTAAGTTTCATGGGGAAACTAGAGTTACAGCCTCTAGTTTCCCAATGAAACTTAAAGGACAGGTTTATAAACCTATCATCAGACCTGCTTGTATCGTTCTGAAAGTTGGCCTATTAAGAAAGCGAATGAGAGACGCCTGAACGTTGCTTAAATGCGAATGCTAAGATGGATGTGTGGTGTAACTCGAATGGACAAGGTCAGAAATGAATACATATAAGGAAGGCTTAAAGTAGCGCCACTGGATGAAAAGTTTAGAAGTAGTAGGTTATCTTGGTATGGACATGTTATGCGGAGGGATGAGGAAAAGTGGCGAACAAAATGTTCGGTATGGGAATTGAAGGTTACATGGCAAGAAGAAGACTAAAGAAAACGTGGATGAATTATGTGAAAGAAGTACAATGGAAGGCTACTGCATACTGCGCCGACTCCCAATAAAATTGGGATAAGGGCATTATGATGATGATGATATCTGTTACAGTGAAACATATCATAAAACGCAAGGTGCCCATTAAAGCTAAAAATGGAACAATTTTCCCGTGTATAATGCAACACTTTTTTTGTCACGAAGCCACGGGCAAAAGCTGTTAAAATAAAAAAAAGTTACTGAGAAACAAAAACCTGACTGCTATAAAGTTATATTATAAATTGAAAAGAGAAAAACAAGTATCACAATTTCTGTCTGAGTGTAGTCAAGGGTTAGAAAACACTACCGTAAGACTTTTAAACGTTTTTTAAACTTATGATGATAAATATTGATCTCTTTATTGGTGGGAGACAATTCAAAATGTCAGCCAGAAAGAACGGTCCTGTGTACCCTGTGTACCTAGTACACTTCAAGCTCTGGTTTTGTTGTGTATAAGTTGCAGTTTATACGTCAGTTTAATGTCTAGGAAGCATAGTGTTCATTGTAAACATCTTTAGTCTTAGCGTGATAATGTACGTGTAATTTATAGCTTTCCTCGACAACTGAGCTATCTAAAACTGCAAATTTCAAATCGGACTAGAACTTGCTGTGATAAGCGCAATCAATCAAACAAAAAAACTTTTGAGTTTTACAATATGTACATAGTAGGGTTTATTCCCGGGAATTCTCGGCTCGAGATCGAAATCGTTGGGCTTTGTTCCCGTGAAATCTAGCTCGAGAAAAGTCGAGAACTCGAGAAATCATGTAGCTATATAGAAATTAAATTACCGTTTGTTTTGTTGCTTGGCGCCCGGGCCAAAGCGTAGCGGCACCCTTAAACATTGATCTTATAAACTGCAAGCGCTCTGCGGCCTCGTTTTTAGGGTTCCGTAGCCAAATGGCAAAAAACGGAACCCTTATAGATTCGTCAAGTCTGTCTGTCTGTCTGTCTGTCTGTCCGTCCGTCCGTATGTCACAGCCAATTATTTCCGAAACTATAAAAGCTATACTGTTGAAATTTGGTCAGTCGATGTATTCTGTGAACCGCATTAAGATTTTTACATAAAAATAGTAAAAAAACAATACATTTTGGGGGTCCCCATACTTGGAACTGAAACAAAAAAAATTTTTTTTAATCAAACCTAAACGTGTCTAAATCTATGGATAGGTGTTCAAAAATGATGTTGAGGTTTCTAATATCATTTTTTTCTAAACTGAATAGTTTGCGCGAGAGACACTTCCAAAGTGGAAAAATGTGTGTCCCCCCCCTCTAACTTCTAAAATAAGAGAGTGATAAAACTAAAAAAAAATATGTGTTGTACATTACCATGTAAACTACCAACGAAAATTGGTTTGAACGAGATCTAGTGAGTAGTTTTTTTTTAATACGTCATAAATCGTAACACGCAATTTACCTTTCATCCAATCAATACACTAGTACAAAAACATCTATGAAAGTTACAACGAACTACAAGAACTTTTATATGATGTTACTTGCTGATACGGAACCCTTCATGGGCGAGTCCGACTCGCACTTGGCCGCTTTTTTACACGATAGTTTACGTAGTGTTTCACAGATTACGTGATAAATTGAAATCAAACAGGTAAGTATTTTCACTTTGATTGACACATCATGGCTTTATTATTTATTTTATTTTCATCAATAGTATAATCTAAATATGATCTTAAATTTTACTAGGTACGAGTAGGTACCTATGTGTTCTTTTCTATTATTTATAGTCAAACTTTAATACATAAAATAACTAACGATACATTAATTATACTAATTAGTCTACTTACATTTCCTATTTTAGTAAAACAACAAGACACAAGCTTAGTTGTTAATTATTCTTATATATTTTTCTTATGTAAGTAATTTGAAATTATTAATATTATTTTTACGGGAATTAACGCGATCACTTATTTAGGGTATTACATACCTCTGATTTGCCTGACGTTTCGACCAGGTTGAACCGGCCGTCACATCACTTAGGTCACAGGTTGTGACAACGGCCGGTGCAACCTAAAAATAATATTAATTATCATGGAACGCGAAAGTTTAAAAGTTAGTAATTTGAAATTAATTAATGTGTCATTTTAAATTTGTGAGACGAATATTGCAAGTTGTGTTGTGTGTGTGTGTGTTTAACACATATTAATCAATAGGCTTATTATTAATTTATTATATATTTTATATTATAGATTTTACCGAAACGTCACTATAACAGTAAAGATGAAAGCATCAAAAATATTTAAAAAAAGGAATCTGCAAATGCGCAATGTATAAAGTGCCAAAAAACCATTGTTTGTAAAGGTTCAAATACTATCGGTTTGGTGAGATATTTAGCACATGTGCATAAAATCAATAAGTATTACTAAATGCCCGCAATCTGAATCTGAAGCATCTACAAGTTCAGGTGTGTGTGCACCGAAAAAAAAGGCCTGGATATGAAAGTATGCAGCAACAGATACTAAACTTTAAAACTCTACCGATACAATCTTTGGGTGATTTTTTTTTTATTCATTAAATTTGTTGAGGTTATTGTAACCAAATAATATGAGAAAATGTACGTAAATGTAAATTTCTCGACAACCCGAGAAGACCCGAGAAATTAGCTTCGAGAATTCTCGAGACCCGAGAAATTAAAAAGCTCGAGAAATCATGAACCCTAGTACATAGATATAAAATTATCGTGTTACAATGCTTGTTACCAAATTCCTCCAAAACAGCTTGACTAATTTTTATAATAAATCTAGCTTTTATCCGCTACTCCGTGGTTCGCTGTAGGTATATGTCGGCAATAGTGACTAAATCCTTCGTCATGATCTATTCTATCTCTTTAAAAAAATTTCGTCCAATTCAGTTAAGCGGTTCAGCCGTGAAAGCGTAACAGACAGACTGATTTACTTTCTAATCTATACAATTAGTATGGAAGCATGGATTTGTGATTATTTTGTAGATCTAAGAATAGGACGTAATCTATTTTCATACCAAAATAAATTATTTTACCACTATCACTACTTAGATAAGTTTTTCGTAATTAAACATGCCTACTAAGATATAATAAATATAGTAAATAAGAATGCATGTATTAAAACAATAAAAATATTCAAAACAATTTTTCTATAACAAAGGCTACTGTTTTGTTTATCGCTTAATAAGACTGGAATTAATGGTTCTTAACATAATAGAAACTGCAAATGCCACTGATTTCATAACCTCCCAAGGGATCCATCGCCTTTTCGCCCCAAAAAATTCCAGCCCTCAATGCTATAGCAAAATGAACCCCACGCTTTTATAATAGGAGCTGAAATAAATAGAATCTAGGTCTTTGTTTGCGACGTTGTTTTAATAAACTTAGATGAGGTGTATACATAGATTTCAATTTTCTGGGCGTGGCGAATCAAGTACCGTAACACAATGTATTCAAAACGCCAATATTCGGTTGGTAAAACTGCAGTATAAATAGGAGACCTTTCTTTGGCGACTTCATTTTTAGTCGTACAAGGGTAGCGATCAGCAGTGATCACGTATCAAATAATCAGCCGTAATAGGTACATATCGATTCGTTGTAACGAGTGCTATAGTGGTGAAGGAAGAGCTAAAGTATGTTCGCCGAGGGTAAATATAAATGATGCATGGCTCGAATAGCGTGATAGTTCAAAGGACGGTGCCGTCAATCCATCCGCCTACCGATTTCCGAACACATTCACAATCGGTTCTTCGACTACGAAACTTAGCCGTCAAACTTTAAATACCGAATAACTTTAAGCCTAAAATAAATATAGTTGAAATAATATATATTTAACAGTTGTCAAATTAATAAAATTTTTAACTCAAGTGAAAATGTCTGATTGTTGCAGGGCCGAGCGCCATAGAGTCGCGCTCGCCAAGCGCTTTCACACCCAACTCATCCAGCATGCTACTGCTGCAAACACACGTAAGTCAATATTTTTAAAACTCTCTTACTATTTTTTATGAATGTAAAAGGTTATGAGACTAATACAAAACGAAAAAAAACTTATAAAAAATATTACGAAATGACAGGTCTATTTACGAATTAATTTTATATTTAATTATTTATTATTTATATTTATTTAACTGGTAGGACTACTTTTTACAGTAATTCATTTATAATGTCACTATACAAGTAATTCATTCATTAGAACACCTGCACCAATTCTCAAACTGGTATAGGTACAAATAGACAATGACTAAAGACGCCATTGGTGCGTCACTGCCGCCCCTGCCGGCCATCCGCCGCCTACCATTGCGACGCCTCCATTATTGATTGTTATTTCTATTACAGAGCAACTACGGTTCGTCCTTCACTGACTTATTATCAACGCAATTTCAAGAAGACTCTACGGAAATCTTAGAAGAGAATTTAGATCCATTCCCAGACGTTGAGTTCCACGCTCCAGACCCACCCGAAGTTAAATCTCATCGAGATACACCCATCAGCGAAGCCTTATCTCCTACGCTTGGCCCAGCGTTGCCCAGTTTTGAAGAAACTTATTCTGTCCGATACCCTAAGCAAGAAATGGCAGAATTCGGAATAAAAATGGATGAGGACTGTTACAACGTTGGCGCTTATCAAGGCCATACGTCTACGCAATTGTTGTATCAATACCATCAACCATCTCTTCCATACGTCCCAGCGACGTATTATGCACCTGCGCAACAATGCAGCCCTACATTCGATACTGGCGGTGTCACCCCTACTTCAGACTCATACTCATTACCTCCGTTCCCAAGTACGGTGGACTTACATATATCAACTGATCAAAGCGCAAGGCAACGTCGAGCGTCATTGCCTGTTCAAAGGTCAGAATCAACCAGCTCCAACGATAGTCCGAAAATTCCTGCTAATCGAATTCATTGTATGCAAGCATCTGCACCCAGCTCGGCATCGAGTTCACCTGGTGTAGCCCCGCCAGATGGTACTGGTCATCGCGCTGCACCTTCATCTCCAAGCCAACTATGCGCTGTTTGCGGCGACACCGCCGCATGCCAACATTACGGAGTTAGGACTTGTGAGGGTTGCAAAGGATTCTTTAAAAGAACCGTTCAAAAAGGTTCTAAATATGTTTGTTTAGCTGAAAAATCTTGCCCAGTAGACAAAAGAAGACGGAATAGATGTCAATTTTGCCGATTCCAAAAATGTCTGAATGTAGGAATGGTTAAGGAAGTCGTAAGAACAGACTCATTGAAGGGAAGACGAGGCCGACTGCCGTCGAAACCAAAATGTCCGCAAGAATCTCCTCCAAGTCCACCAATATCGCTTATCACAGCTCTTGTAAGAGCCCATGTTGATACCTCTCCGGACTTCGCTAATCTCGATTATTCTCAGTACAGAGAACCCAATCCTATGGAGCATCCTATGTCCGACTTGGAAGTAATCCAACAATTTTATACACTTTTGACTACATCAATTGATATGATCAAAATATTTGCCGACAAAGTGCCAGGTTATGGAGAATTATGCCCTGAAGACCGAGAACAATTATTTGCATCAGCTAGGCTTGAACTTTTCGTTTTACGACTTGCATATCGCACGCGTCCAGAAGATACGAAGTTAACTTTCTGCAATGGTGTTGTGCTCGACAAGCGACAATGTCAGCGCTCTTTTGGCGATTGGCTTCATGCCGTGCTAGACTTCAGCAACACCCTGCATTCGATGGATATAGACATATCGACATTTGCTTGTCTATGTGCATTGACATTAATAACAGGTATGTATACTGTTTCTGTAGATTCTTAGATATTCTACCTTTTAAATATAACTATCCTTCCCCGGTCCCGGCCTACAACCCGCACTCGACCAGGATGGAAACGTATGGCTTTAACCTTCTCCTGAGAGGAGACCCGAGCCATTATGGGTTTATTAGTGAGACATTATGTGTTTTATATTGATTTGATATAACTATCGGGATCAAACGAGCAGATCAGTCATCTGATGATAAATGATTGCCACCATTCTTTACAACTCAAAAGACAAAAGTCCGTTACCGACCTTTTGGGTAACCAACCATTAAGCTAGAAGCGGGACTCTTTGTAGTTACTTTGGTAGCCTCACTCACTCAACAAAAGCAAGGAAAGGAAGCCGTGGTATCACGACAGCTAATATCAACAACTAATCTATAATTAGGTTCTGTTTATATAATTAGGTAGTTCATACTAACAGCAAACTTTTTTTGTCAACAGAGAGACACGGTCTCAAGGAGCCTCACCGTGTGGAGCAGTTACAAATGCGAATAATCGGTTGCCTGCGCGCGCACATGCCAGGTGGCGGTACCGTCAGCGGTGGTGCACCCCACTTCAGCCGTGTTTTGGGTGCTCTACCTGAACTGCGCTCCCTGTCGGTGCAAGGACTGCAGCGTATCTTTTACTTAAAGCTCGAGGACCTAGTGCCAGCACCACCGTTCATCGAAAACATGTTCCGATCCAGTCTGCCTTTCTGAATGTTCCGCGCCTGACCTCTGAGGACCACTCCCGCCTTCGTAGTCCATTTCCTTCTATCTTAGAGCCGAATCCGTTATTTTTATAAGTGTTTAGATTATTAAAAAAATATTTTTCTAGAGTTTAGATGGAAGTTAGTTATGGCGCGATCTCCCACGGAATCGGTTCGTGCTACTCATATGAATTTAAAAATTAAGTACCTAATTGAGACAATCTTACCGAGTAAGTCCTAAGTTAAGGTTAATTTATTGAAAATATTTAGGAATTTGTCCTTTGGGTGTGATTTTGTTTAATATAACAATGTTGTGTATTTAGTAGTCTGCATTTGAGTTACCGCTCGTGATCGATGGCATCTTGTCGTACAAATATTCCTATGTTATTTACTTATGTATTACTTAGATAGGAAAAATCTAGTCACAAGACTTAGAAATGTTAAAAATCTGGTTTGTAGTTATCAGGCTTTTATAATGAATATAAGTTTATTTAAGATTTATAAGGCATTTAATGTCCTTTTGTACGAATGTGAGGTTCCTGTGGCTGGTCGTAGGCTGTCTTTGCGACAATGTCTGACGTGGCCGATGAATGTGAGGTCTACGGCAACGTTTATATGGCCCACCGTGAGCCACCGCCTGCTCTGAATGATGATGATCCCGAGCATCATAGCTCACAGCGATACGATTGTTGGAAGTTACCCTTTAGTTTTAAATGATTTTGTAATATTTTTAGAAGCTAGGATACTAATGTAATTTGTTATGCTAATTATATATAAGGCCTGAGAAAAAGTTCAGCATAATCGACGTCCCCAAAGCAAAATCCTTAAATGTCATCAACGTGTCTTAAAGAGTACCTTTATAGGTAGATAGTGTAGAATTTTCTTATGTGGACCTTTTATATGCTTACTTCAATACACATTATAGATGTATTAAGTAAATATACATATCACAAAATTATTTTTAATATGTGATCGCACTTTGTGTCCATATCCTTTGCAACTTATAAACTAAGCCATTAGGAAATAATTTACATGAAATTAAATTGCTAGTAAAATTTTGTGTATTTTGATCGTATGGATAAATTGGAAATGGTAATTTTGTAAGGGTAGGTACATGTTCGTATTTTTATCTACTGCATTGACTCGGCGACAAATGGACTAGAATAATATTTTCACTGGACCAAATAGGTGATAACAAAAGACCTAATGCGATATACGATATCACCGAAGATATGCTAAGAATTGTATTACTAATAACCTACCGTATGTACTGACTTAGAACGGGTTCGTATCCACGAACGCCTTCGATAAAACCGTAACAGTTTAAATGAAATTTGCCTTGATTCTTCCAAAAGACTTATAAATAACTTACCTATGCTGTAGGTATAAAATGTACAGAAACGATTTATAGACAGCGCTGTCCAATTTTACAATAAAGAAGAGCTACTTAATAATGAGTAGGTATCTAGATAGGAGAAAGATATATGTGGCGAAGTTATATAATAGAAACAGTGGATGTTTGAATAAATGTTCAATGTTTGACGTCTTTACGTCATTGACTTAGAGTGATTGTTGAAATTGGTGTTATCCTTGAAATTCGAATAAGTTATGTAACTAAAAGAAGTAGTACATAAGAAACTTTAAAAGACGCATAGAAATTAAATAATTTGTATACAAAAAGTGATAATCTAAATTATTATAAATGCTGGACTTTTTACTCGTTGCCACAACTCCTTTATATTAATTAATTTTATAGATTTCTAGCCATTATCAAGAAATTTATTTGTCGTAACTTTTTAATATGTGACGATTTTTTAACGAATGAACCCGGAGATTGTACGTACCTACATAAATACCACGGTTGTGCTTGACATATTCTTACCTATTCTATCATCTTTAAAGTTAAAGTTTGTCCATGTAATTCTAAATATAGACATTCCTTTTACAAGCTTGATGTATCGACCATGTTATTTCGAAAATATTCTTGAGAGTTATTGTTGAAAGTACCTAAGTGTAATATACATGTCCAAATTATAACAATACCTTGTCCATTCATGTCTATAAGATAATGTAAACTAATTTGCTAACTAATTTGCTATCTAAAATAAAATTATGTCAACTTAAATATACGCACGGTTGGGATAGTCTACGAAGATACCCAGGCTAATCTTAATAAAAACTTTAAAGAGCGTTTAGATAATAGACTGAATGGGGCAATGTTACTTGAGGTTAACAATATCTGTAAATGAATTGCTGATGATGATTTGCTATTTAAAGTTTTTAAATAAAGTGGAAACTTCTTATATCATGCAATGGTCGAATCCTTACAGTAAAATGACTTGTATATTTCACCAACATGACATAAAAATATCCCTCCAATATTTGTGTACCGAGGTATCTACCTAAGTATGTAACTGTGTAATAAAACTGAATAAAATAAACTAACTATGCATTTTTCTTCTTTAAGGTTTGTAATGAACTGCATTTCTTAAATCTCAAATATAGATACATAAAATTAAATGTGCTTTTGTTATTATATGTTTTACATTTTCTTTGTAAATATTTCATCAAAATAATATCGGTGCTAACGCATCTATCGAATTTGTGACTTTTATTTACTACATAAAGCTGTTTCACTCATTTTGCTGATAAATTTTATGTTAGGTTCCTACTTTGTATATATCTTTTTATGAATTCTAGGAATTGTGAAATTAATAAGCTACCGATGAAATAAGGGCTATTTAGAGCCCTATTAAATTCTCTTATTTACAATATTTTGGCTTTCTTCATGTAATCAGGAGAAGCAAGTCCGCTAAAATCCACAAGCCAAATTCTACTACAGGGAGGTCAGAATCAGAGCTCTCCAAAAGTACCTTTAACAAAGAAAGTATTTATGATGGAATATAAATAAATAAATATTTCGCATATCTGACAAACAATATCGTCTAGTCTCAAACTAAGCAAAGCTTTTGTTATGGGTACTAAACAGCTGATATAAATAATGGTTTTAAAAAAATGTTTTCCTGCCTCATCGAAAAAAACCGCCAAATCATTCCTCCAGACCACATTGCGTGTTCTTGTTGACCAAAGTTCTTGTTGAAAAACTTTGTGATTAAAAACTTTGATGAACGAATCGACATCTGCCAGCGTGCTCGTAGTGGACATTTGTCTTCTTAATATAACAAAAATTTGAATCACCTTCATCTAAATTCTTTGTTTTATTTTGCTTTAGAAAACAAAGTTCTTTTTGAAAAACCCTTAACATAAAACTTACTTTTATTTTGTAAATACACACATATTATGCATAGCAAACACCCAAACTCCGAAACAAATGCTTGCAGATCATACAATCACTTGGTCCGACCCGGGAATCAAACCCGATATCTTTTGATCAGTAGCCGTCTACGCTTATCACTAGACCAACAAGGCAGTCGATATTTCTAGTAACTAGACCGCAAACTATCCCAGTCGTGTGCAGTCCGCATCCGGTAGCCACCTGTCACTTCTTCGTCTTCAAATGGTCGATCCATTTCACACCTGTTGTTTAATTATGAATAAAAGGTATTTTAAAGTAGTAAAAGTACTTTTTTTGTAATAAAAAATATTCACTACTACTCAAAATCAATGAAATAAAAGAACGTATGCCTACGCCACGTACCTACCTATATCATAAAATTAGGCATGGTTTAATATCTGATAGGTTTACAACACGTTTCCATCATGAATAACTTATGTCGTACATCGGCACGTGCAGATTTGTTATATCATAACAAGATTACGCTGATATATATTTTCCAAAACACGCAAACGACCATAATTTAAAAACATGTTTGTCTTTTCTTTCCTCTACATTTGAAACCGAATTGTCCTTGGAATAAGAATATGAAGCAAAGTCGTCGTTTGATGTGCTGAACAGATTGAGATCGAATAATTGCATTTAACTCTAATCTACAGCCTCCAAGTTTTTAGTTTGAAAAAAAATTAAGGTAATTAAGGTAAGCGACTCTGAGGGCCACGGCCGAGGTGGCCAGCGTCGTGTAACGAATTCGGAGGCTAGGTCTCTTCATAGTGGGAGGTACTCGCATCACTACCAAGCCCTTAATGAGGTATTTGGGGCTCATACCCGACTGGTGGGACTTCAAATGTCAGTCCCTAAGCCTGATCCCCAGCCTAGTTGTAGCAGCTTTGGCGCAGCTGCTGTCTAAATTGATAGGACCCGATGACTTCTGCAGGAGACTACACGGAGGTTATGCAGTCCATAGCCCTTTATGGGGCTCTAGTATGGCTGAAAGCCCTGAAGATCAACAACTTCATGTTATTGCAATGAACGCAATGCATATCGAGATAGCAAAACAAATGCTTTTAATATTATTTCGTAGATGGAAAAAATGAAATGGGCGGAGCTTATCACCCATTTTTTTTGTCAGTGCGGAAATACCCCGGATACCACCACCACCATCTCCTGGTGGTTATATCAGACTCGAACCCATGAATAACCCCACGCCATCACGGGTACTAGTGTATAGAGTACCAGTACGTTCATGGATGGTGGTAATGGAAAGTGACTGCCATCTCTTTTTTTTACAAAAATACATGAAACGGACATAAAGAAAATCCAGACTTAGAACAACAATTTGCGAATTACACAAAGTGTTAACCCACGTAGGATTTGAACCCACGACATTTGGCGAAGTAGAATGCGGCGTGGCGACCGCTTAAACTACTTTTTTTTTTTTTTTTTTTTTTTAACGTGTGGAAATCCCCGCGGACCGTCACCCCGTCGGGGGTTACGGCGGGGTGGTGTGTCGGACTCGAACCGACTAAAACCACACGGTGTGACCCTCTCTGCGCCTTTGTATTGGAAGGAGTCCAGGGAGGGGATTTCCTTCTGGACTCCAACCGGCGCCTGCCCGCACTGTTGCGGGCACCATCTCAAAATTTTACTCTCTAATTAGGCAACGTCCGGTCACCGCTTAAACCACTAGGCCAACCGTTAGTCGTATGCTGATTTAATTGAAAAAAGGAAAATTGTTTCTAATAACCCGGTTTTACCGTGACTAGCTTTGATGCAAGCCTTCTTATATGCCTAGCGCTAGACAATAATTGAAAAGATAGACCTGAATTGAATAAAGTCTTTATTGAATAAGCATGGCAATAGGCCGCAAAAGTACCTATGTTTTACCATGACTACTACATTGTTTGAGTATAGTGTCCACTACTAAGAAAAACACTCAATACCGAACTAAGCAATTCAGACTAATACTGATAGGTAACATTCAATGGTATAATAATATACTACTGTTGCTTAATTAAGCAGTTGGTCTGAATTGAAATATTCCGGTGTTAGATAGCCCATTAATCGAGGAACGGAATAATCTATATATCATCACGCTTTGAACAATGATACGAAAATATCGAAAAGTTATTCAACAGTAGATAAACTGTTACAGTTTCACAAAAACAATATAAAGACTTGTTTCACTTCAAAAGTTCTTTAATAAATCCATGACAGTATATTTGTCTACTATCTTTAAATATTGACTGACTATATATAACCTTTTTTAGGGTAAACAAATTTGTTTCCGCTGTATTAGTAATTATCGTTCTCTGCGAACGCAGCCAATTACCAATGTCGTCGTCCCGAGTCAAATTGACGCAGGGTTCCAAACTTAGGGGTTTTCCCTCTTGATTGTTACTAAGAGAGCAGAGTTAAATAAAATGCGACGGCATTTTGGCTAACACAATTATAAACATATTCTTAAGAATTCGTGGTTAAGGTTAAACTGCGTTTATATTTACTACAAATAAATTGATTATTATTGTTATTAATAATTTGTTTGTTCAATTCGAACGTTTATCAGCAAGTCATACGTTAAAATGCCTAAAGTATTGTCAAAAATAAACAAAGACCTTGGAAACAGATCCAGACTTAACAGGTGAAGTAATTCCATTGTATTTATGAGTGTGAATCTAAAAGACTTGCGATACAGGCAGAGAACCGATATAATATCTCTATTAACAACCCTAAAACCAAAGAAGAAAGTACAAAACTCGAAAAGCTTTTAACTTAAAGATCCTGCATGATTAAAATTTGTTTTTTTTTTTGTATTACTGGTATTATTGCAGGCTAGCTATTTATCAAGGTTTTGAATCCAACTAAGACAAGATATAGCTGTAAAAAAATAAATCCTGAAATAACATTGTTTGTTTTAATCTCCCGTATTTTTGATGTTATGGTTTATATTTTTGTGTTATTTGTGTATGTTAAATCCGCAAAGAAGGGCATTAGTTGAGTTACAGAAACTCATATCGGATCTAAGATTTGAATTTTTTTTTTTTTTAATATTTACTAAAAAAACATATCTTTTCATTCATCAAATCACAAATCAAGATCAAAGCACATTTGAACATCAGGAATTCTCGTCTTGGTTTTTAAATTAATTTAACTATTTAATAAAAATATAATAAGAGGATGGTTGTTTTTTGGGTCAAAAAACTTAATGTGCGACTCGCGCTGCGTTGAGCCGTCAAAAAACTGATTGTAGTTACATACTACAAATAACTTATAACAGAGCACTTTTATACAATTTCATTTCTAAATAGATATAATATTCTTTTTAACCGATTTCAAAAAAAAGGAGGAGGTTCTCAATTCGGCTGAATCTTTTTTTGAAATGATTAACTATTCACACTCATTGTTCATTCATGTGATTGAATGAGAACAGAAGGCATCACTTTTATTTTAAATATGGCAGCATTATTTTACAAAGTGACATTAGCTCATACTGTCACTTTTGTCAGGTGTCAGGTCATGTCAGGTCATCAGGTGGCTTCGTATAATTAAAAATAAGACTATAGTGATAGAAATTAGTTTATTTCTTTTATGTACAAATTTCTGAACTTACGAAAATTAAAAGCATTTCATTCTAAATCAAAAAAGAATTATAGTATTTTTATTATTATATTATTATAGTTTACTTGTATATTAAGTGGTTTAGAGTTACGGTTGTGTAAATTAAAATTATTCTTAAGAAACAATGTCGGGTTCTACAGATATTAAAGACGTGTTAGACAAAAACCTCGAAGACTTTGAAATACAAGAAGTATTGCGAAATGGCACCGACTTACGGGAATATGCTTTACAACTGGATAAGAGTATAAAAGATGCCGAGAAAACCTCAGTTGCGGACTACTTAAAAGAAAGTGAAAACATCGCCTCACTACATAATCAACTTGAAGATTGTGATGGTATTTTGGCGAAAATGGAAAGCATGCTTATGGTATTTCAAGTGAGTAGTCAATATCTTTTTATGTTTTGATAGATAGCTATTCAATCAAATCAGTTTGTACAATACATAATCAATGTTGATATTATATTTTCTCAAACTGTCTCCTTTGAACCCTTTGTCTTGGAAAAAGAAGTTTTATTAGTGTAAACAGTATTAGTACCTCAATTGTTTTCTTAATTTTTAGAATGATTTGGGTAGCATTAGCAATGAAATAATAAGTCTACAGAAGCGCTCAGTCAACATGTCTGTGCAACTGTCAAATAGACAAGTACTTAAAGGACCTCTCTCAACTTTTATAGAAGATATGGCAGTTTCTGAAACACTTATTTTGTAAGTATATTTAAAAAAAACAAACTAACATTGTCTACTCATATTAAAACTTGGTTGTAATTATCAGCCCTTTATTACAGTGGTGTTAATAATGTACCTGTGACTGATAAAGAATTCATGGTTCAACTTGCTATTTTAAACCAAAAATTAAACTTTGTGAAAGAACAAGATTTTAAGGAAACTAAAGCTTGTCATGATGTGAAGGATGTCTTAGAAAAGCTCAAGATAAAAGCTGTATCCAAAATAAGAACATATATTTTAGAGCAGATCTATAAGTTTCGTAAACCAATGGCCAACTATCAAATCCCTCAGAATGCAATGTTAAAATACAAGTTTTTCTTTGAATTTATTCTAACAAACGAAAGAAATGTAGCACAAGAAATTTGCAACGAATACATTGATACATTGAGTAAAGTTTACTACTCATACTTCAAATCATATGCTTCAAGACTAGACAAGCTAAAATATGAAGAGGCACCAACAAAAGATGATCTTATGGGGATTGAAGATGGTTCTAAAGGAGGCTTTTTCCAGAAATCTAATTTGAAAAACAAAAGCACAATATTCACAATAGGCAATAGAGGTGATGTCCTAGCACAACAGCTTGAAGCGCCTATCATTGTGCCTCATGTACAACAAAAGACAAAGGTATAAACAATTTTTTATTTTTTTTATAGAAACAACTGATTTGCCGTACAAATATATTTGAAATGGTCACAAAGAATGATCATTTGTGTACAAAATAAATCAATCATCCTTTGTTGAAGTTTTAAACATAGTATGTTCAGTGTGGGCAATCATGCCAGATGCATTCACATTTGCATACAAATTTATGTAAAATAAACTTCCTAGGCTCCCTGTTTTATTGTCAGACATGTTAACATGACATCCTGATAAATTGTCATCAGGGCCACATGACAGCTTTCACAAGGTTTATCTGTAACACACTACTTAATGTATATCAAACAATTTCCACTCTTTTTTCATTAAATTTCCTGTTTTTTTACAGTACTCATATGAAGCTCTATTCAGAAGTCTTCAGTATGCTCTTGTCGACAATGGGTGCAGAGAGTACTTATTCACTACTGAATTCTTCCATGTGAAAGGTAGTCATGCTCAAGAATTATTTGATAGGATCCTTGGAAAATCTTTGTCATTACTTGTGGTATGGCTTTTATCTTACTATTATTTGTTTAAGTATATTTAAGTTTATTAAAATTATAGTCTCAGGGGACTTAATAACCATACATAAAGCAGACATAGTAAACTGCATCTCGGAACAATTTGTGAATCACACAAAATTATGTCCCATCTGGGGTTTGAACCCATGACACTCAACTTAGTAGAAAGCAATGAGGCTACTGCTTAAACTTCATAGCCATCCTTGCTATACCCTGTATTTAAATTTAAATATTTTATTTGTGTATAAATGGTACTTTGCAGTATTTTAACTGTAAATTCTCAAATTTCCTCCTTACAAGCTGACCATGTTTCCATTCATTTTTTTTTCAAGACTGACTTGTAGATAGTAGGCATTGTTTATAAACCTCATGCAAAAATAATTCCAAAGAAAATGATAATAAAAAATACAATTGAATTTCAGAAAAACGTTGAGAATTATGTAATTGAATGCTATGACTGTTTGGCATTATATCTCTGTATACAGCTGATTAACAGATACAGATGGATGTGCCACAAAAGAGCAGTTGCAGCCTTAGACAGGTACACTTTGCTTCCAATTAATCCCACTCAATATTACCTACTATTATTAGATCTGTCATATAAAACTAATTTGAAATATATTTGAATATTTTCTACCATTTGGTAATAATTTGAAGAAACAATACCACTGTTATAAATTACAATGTATTACATTTTATCAGTATGCACCCTTTATGCAATAGTACTGTACTGTTGCTCCGTGTTATTATCCTCATCAGATAAAGGAAGACAGGTGTGAGTATATTTAAAGCTTTATGTATCACCAAATAATTGCAATATCATTTGTTTTTAAATTAATGAGAATTCTTACTTTCAGTTATTGGGACTCATTGCAAAATACATTGTGGCCTCGATTGGATTATGTATTGAAACTAAACATCCAGAGTGTACGAGAATGCGATCCAGCTAGATTGTCTAATAAGGAATTGGGACCACATTATGTAAATATAAAGAATAGTTAACTATATATTTTTTATAAAGATACTTCTAAAAACTATAGCAAAACAATTAATTATTACAGATCACTCGGCGATACGCAGAATTCTCAGCGGCAATGCTTAGCTTAAGCGAACAATTTCCTTCAGAAGAACTTAGTAATCTTTTATTAGTTCTTCAGGATGAAGTCCATTGCTTCTTACTCAAAATGGCAGCGGAATTTCCGCAACGGATACAACAACTAATATTTCTCATAAATAACTATGACATGGTGTTGAATATATTAATGGAAAGAACAAGAGACAATACGAAAGAGGCAGAAAGTTTTAAAGAACAATTACAAGCCAGAAGTTCAGAATATGTTGAGGAGATATTAAGTCCACACTTTGGTGGAATGATTCAATTTGTTAAGGAAGGTGAACAGTTGTTTGAATCTGATAAAAAAACAGAATTAGCTAGTTTAGAGAGAAAATCACTTTCTCTTGTTGCCTCGTTCAGCTCTGGGTGGAAACAAAGTCTTGAGGAAATTCACAGAGAAGTTTTAGTATCATTTCCAAATTTAGTTACTGGATCTGGTCTACTGCAAATGGCGCTCACGAACTTCGTACAATACTATCATAAATTTGCTAAACTATTGACACCTAATGCTAGAACTCAATTAGTCAATATTCATGTGATTATGGTAGAAATCAAGAAATACAAAACGAATTATTAAATGAATTTATATTATTAAAGTTCTTAGCTAAAATGTGTAAATAATTTTGCGCCTGGACCTATAGTCGCGTATAGTCACATAGTATATATATTAATATGACAGTTAATTAAGCACTATTTGGAGCAATAAAACGTTCGTGACACATAGTGATCGTAACTGTTTGTTTATTTGTCTGTTCGCATTAAGAAAATAATGGGCTATGGCTATTTGACCATTCGCATGCACCTATCGCTTTAATGACAGGTCAAGTTGTTGACGTTTTTGACGGTTCTTTAGTCTATATTAATTATACTCTCGATTGTCGATACTTGGAAGTTGTTGGAAGCACATAGTTGTGCTTATTCCGTTACTAGCTGTTGCCCGCCGTTCCGCTCGCATGTATGTCGGGTTATCGCGGTAAAAAGTAGACTAGAAAAATCTCCATGCCATAGTTCATTAAAATCGGTGAAGCGGTTAAGCCGTGAAAAATTATCAGACAGAGTTACTTTCTAATTTATAACATCAAGTATGGGATATAGTGAACTATGATATAGAGTGAAAGCGGTCATGTGAAATTAAATTAAATAGTGGAATAAATACTAGTGAACTTTTTCAGTCATAGAACCAATTGCGAAAATGACAATACGCGACGAAATGAGATATAAAATATAAAGTAAATAAATTTTGTTTGTAAATTTACTTTTTATTCTCGTGACAATTCATTTAATATTGCGTTATTAATTAATTTTGTACTTATATGATCTAGTAAATATAAAAAAAAAACATTAAGACTAGCACACATACACAAATGTGTAATTCCATTAATAATATCTGGACATTAAAATAAAACAACTATAGTTCCTATCGAGATTATTTTATTTTAAAACTTACTTTTTAAATACCACAGTTAAAAGCGTCGTCATAGATGACGAAATGACTACCAAAAACTCGTAATACAAATTACGAACGAGTCTTCTACGAACTTCAGTAGCAGAGCACATACAAAAATGTAACATATACCAAAAATTCAAGAGTTCGTATTCAAGTCGTTCAGGATTCAAAACGAGAATCATTTACTACACAAATTAAATTTACACCTAGTTTCTAAATATTTACAAATCTGTACATAAAAATAAAATACAAAACATAGTTTTACATGTTTTGATAATCTTACAATGAACGCCAGGTGCGTTTAGCGTCGTTATGCAGGAAATACACTTTAAGACTGCTGTTACCAAAAATATCAGGAATGGTAAATTTGCTAAGAAAACCATTACTTTCAAGATAGCGTCTTAAAGTAGTATATTTCACTCACTTTTATTTAACTTTAAGAGAGCTTCATTCTTGTCTTATACTCAGGTAGACGGACTGACTGCGCTGATCTGTTATTTTAATGTTAGTCACGAGATCATAAATAAATTACTTCCTAATCTCGGAAGTCTAAAAAGTTTTGTTTTCCAAGTAACATATGATAGACCTGAATGGAGCAACATTTATTCATTTCAAAATAATAATGACAAAAATAGATCAAATATTTCTTAGTTTTACTTTGTAGTTTTCAAATAATTATTTCTTAGTACTAATAAGCTCCAATGAGTCCATTGATTAAAAATGTGCTAGTACTGGTAATAGAAGAACTGTTCTGTATTATACTCCTCACGAAAATATGAGATCAATAAAGACAGAAAATTTACCATGAGTGATTTTTATCCATTATAAGTGAATCATAACTATTTTCATAATATATTATCATAATTTTTAAAAGGCTATAAATTATTCACAAAAATTTGTTACAACGGCAATAACAAAACGCACTATACGTTGTCTAACTTGCCATGCTTAAAATCTGCTTATGTGAAAACTAGATGGTGTTGTCAGATATCTGAAAATATTTTAATCAATATTTAAGAATGAGTTTATATTAGCAGCAAAGCAACAATTTATTGATATAGTAAGTAAATTTAAAATCATATTATTAATTAGTATGATTTTAAAACTCCTAATACGCTATCATGTTGATAACAATAACTCATTTATGATAGTCATCGGCTATGTCTGTCGACTTTAGTTACTACTACATGGTTAATAACAAAGTTAAATGTTTTTTTTTTTTAATTTTAATGCAAAGTTATAAAAATCAGGTGTATTAAAAATATTATTGTCGATGGTATTACCAGCCAAACCAATACAAAAGTAATTCCTACTATACAGAAAGCGGTATAAAAGACTCGTACATGCCTGTCATTACCCTTTATCTGTTTGAGTACAAAAGTACCGAATTGTATAAGACATTTTTTTATAACGGCAATACTCGCAAGGTAAGTATTGCACCTATGTACTTATGTATATACTATTTACATCGATACTCATACAACACAAATTACATTAAGCACATTCTCAATAATTTATTCAGTAAGTGCCTCAACTACGCGAATACTAATCGCCAATTCTTATTAGGATGTACCAAACTTTATACAGACATTTATTTTAGATTAATTAAACTAAATAAATACTTATTGTAGTAGAAATATATTTACAAATGTATTGTAACACTTATAGGTTATTAATTAGCTTGTTATAATTGGTCGCGATAAGTTATTTAACCACGCATTTAAAGATTTCATTCTAATATGTACACGAAACTGGTCTGCCAGCTCAGGTGACATGTCCTCCATTTTTCTGCTCATAAGTATTTCATTAACTCGTTGTGTATTATGTCGACTCATAATTAGCATGCTACTAATGGATGCCTCTTTTACTCTCCTTGAGGCTGCAAAAAAGTAAATTTTTTATTAAAATCTTCATATAATATGTCATCAACAGCCTTCAACAGTCCACTACTGGACATAGGCCTCTCCTTAGAAAAGAGGTTCAACCTAGAAATAAAACATATAATATGTACCACATATAGATTAGTATTTTATAAAGCCGTAAAAAAATAAAAAAATTGCAGAAAAATCGGCCAAATGCGTGTCAGGCCACGAACAGGAAAGGGCCACCAACATTATATGGACCGCCATCACGAATTTTTCCAGATTTTTTGAGAGCCAGCCGTTTAGCTTTAAGAAGGGGGGGGGGGCGCCCTGTTTTTACAAAAAAAGTGCCCTTTAAAGTGGAATATCTCGCAAACGGACACCTAAATTAAAAAATCGTCTTAGAAACCCTTTATTGTTTTTAAAAGACCTATCTAATGATATCCCACACGGTGGGGTAGCCGCGAGGATAAAATATCACCCTACTTTACGTGTAGGGTGGGTACCCTACACGTAAAGTAGGGTGATTTTTTTCAAATAAAAATATTTCTCATAATTTTATTGTAGCACTTTGTCGACGTAGTTACAACACATATTTATGTAAATTTTCATCTTTCTAGCACTTACCGTTTGGACGGTAAATCTAGGACGGACGGACATGACGAATCTATAAGAGTTCAGGGTTCAGAGTCATAAACTTCGGAACCCTAAAAAGGATAAAATAGCTTTCATCATTAGCCGCGTACTGACCAAGCGAGCGGCTTCGCGAGGCAGCCTCGGACATTTGCCGCAGCACGCATGACGCGCGAGGCGGCCTCGGTCTGTAAGTTTTCTAATCCGAGGCTTCATCGCGCGGCAAGGCCGAGCCACCGTGAGCATCGACGCTCAGTTTAACTTGAAGTCGAATAGAGATAAAAGCGAGGCAAAACACTACCGTCTTGAGTGAGCGCGGCAAACGTACTGAGGCGCCTTTGAGCATCGACAAAAACCGACAACGCTCGGCTCGGGCCGCGGCAGGCTCGGGCGAGGCAGCGCGAGCGTTTGCCTCGGGCGAGGCACGTCTTGACCGACCGAGGATTTGCCTCGCGAAGCAGCCTCGCGAGGCTGCTCGCTCAATCAGTACGCGGCCATTCATAGTGGACTCATGCAATAAATACAAAGTGCTTTTCTTTATGTGGTATAAAATTTGATCTAATGTTGTATAAACTCACAATAATGAGTGTCTAGTGTGACTAGTTGTTTCACATTTACACGATCGTCAAGAACCTTTGAAGTTGCAATTGGCCTATACTGAAATCATCCCGAATCGCAACGCTGAACACACTAGCCATCAAAATACCTAAATAAATATGAATTACCAGCTGTAGCCGAAATTGACTAACTGTAGTTTTAAAGTATTAAAATATAATAAATATCAGAAATATTGCTTACCTGTTGTGTCCAGAACATTCACAAGTTGATTTAGAACAATTTCACAGTGAACTTTCATATCAACAGGATAAGGTTTTACGAGTGGTCCAATTAACGAAACACAGAACTCTGTTATGTGCTCGGATAAACTTTCTTTTTCTATAAATTGAAACAATCTCTTCATAATATTGTTTTGAGTCCATCTCGGGCCATTGCGTTTAGCGAGTATGATTATAGCAATTCGTAACATTTTCTTTTCACATGGTATATCTGTAAAATGTAAATTATCAAAGTAAATAACTGTAATTAACCAACTTCAAATAAAGTGGAGGTTCTCAAATTAGATGCTTTTTTAAAAATATAATAGCACACTACTATTATACATACTACTAGTAATAGTTGTTCAATGTTTAAAACAATACGTAGAACAAATCACTCCACTACATAACAGTATGTGCTTTGATAGTGGTAGAATTATTTATACAAATAAATAAAATTTAAGTATTTGTATGTAATATCAAATAAACAGTTTTTTACAACTTTATGCATATGAAAAACTGTACTTACACCAAAAGTTATTTTTGGTGTAAGTACTCTGGATCGGCTGGACTGATTTTGACGACTATTTCTTTTAGACTAGCTTTGCTCCGCGGCATTTCTCGCAATTTACAGCCATAGTCGCCCAAACTAGCTAAGTCTGCGCGTTACCCGCTTTATTTGCGTATATATTAGGTCCTCAGATATGAAATTAGCGTTTCGTCGTACTGACCACTGTCTGAAGTATCTCCTTTTTGGTTAAGAATTCCAAATTCAAATTTATGAATTCATTTAGCTGGTACATTTAAGTTTTGAAAATAGTCATTCATTATTTTTACCACTCATCACCAAGTAGCTCATCTAAGCTACAATTGGAATGTCTGTGACATACATAGTACTCCCCGGACCTTGCTCCAACAGATTAACATTTTTTCCGGAATTATCCGGAATTGAGTTTTTTTAGTAAAGGGATAAATGAACTACCTATGAAATGGCAAAAGTGCATAGATAACATACTTGATGATGCATACTTTGATTAATTAAATATATTTATTAAATAAAATTGACTTTATATTACTCCCGCACAAAACGCCAACTTCTTATGTAAGGACCTAATTAGGGCTTAAAGTATGAAATTACCGTTTTATTGTATTAGGTACTTCGAATTGACATAGAACCTTCATATTTTGAGATTTTTGAGTGAAACTTTTTTCAAATCGTGGTTCTTCTTTTATAAAATGTGCAACTATAGATTATCGACTTTCAGTTGTTTTTTTTTATGCAGCTTAGACAAGAAAGATGGATACTAGTGACTTGAATAGTTACGAGTTGCAACACGGAACTAACGCTGCAGACAGCTCGCAATATCAATGTTGCGTTTGGAGAGGGGACTGCTAATGAACACACCGTGCGATTTTAAACTTTGGTGATGGAAATTTTGATTTGAAGACCGAACCACGTGGAAGACCGTGTGAAACAATGAATTGGAAGAGATGGTGGTAGCCGATGCGAACCAATCTACCCAGGAATTAGCGGTATGGTTTAACATTTCCTGACCAACAATTTTGACTCATTTGCGTCAAATCAATAAAATAAAAATGGTTGCCACATGATTTGACTGATCTGCAGAAAGAAACACGTGTTGAAACTTGTGTTGCCTTGTTGAATCGATACAGAAATGAAGGAATATTGGATCGAATTGTGACATGTTATGAAAAGTGGGCTCTTTACGATAACCGTAAGCGAAAAATGCAACGGCTGACCCCAAGTCAAACGCCGCAACAGGGTCCTAAAGCTAAAGTGCGTGTTATGCCACGCACAAGAAAGGGTTCCTGCGTCACCCATAATGGTACGTGGATTTAAAATCGTATACAACAGATAATTGTTTTGTACTACGTTTTCCAAGTAAGCACATTTTACAAGTTAAGCTTCTATAACTCTTGAACTAACAAAGTTATCTAATCCGTTATAGTTTCCCTTTAACCTTTTGACCGCCAGGGTCACATATATGTGACAAGCGAAAACTGTCCCTGTACGCCAACGTCACAAATATGTGACAAAAAAGCGGTACACCGAAATACGAAATAAAGCCTTTAAATATTACTTTTAAGCCTTTAAATTTATATAAGTACCTTAAGAAGAAGCTCTAACTCTTATCTATTTCCATAAAACTATTTAAATTGCTTTATGATATAAAGAAATTTTACTCTAAAAAGAAAGAAATAAACTCTTAAAAAAGAATGTCCTCACACGCCAGAGTCACAAATATGTGACCACTAGTGATGTAGGGCACGTTAGGAGATATCGTAAGTTTATATTAAAATTTCGTTAGCCTGTTTTATTTTTGTTGTTAAGTTTTGTTATTATTCTGTTAAAATGAGTAAGAAAGTAATTAACAGCCGTGCTCGTGAAATGATAATTAAAGTAGACAATTATTTTGTAAAGAAGAAAGAGGAATCTTAGTTATTTATACAAAATATAAGCAGTGCCCTAAAAAATGCTTATAACCGCACGAAGTGGAAGCTTGTAACTTGTGGTCGCGATACTCAGCATTGAGGGAACGACGAAGAAGAAGAAGAAAAAATGCTTCGTACACTACTGAGTAAATAAAAGTTTTAAAATGTCTATAACAAGTTGCTTTGCTTTAATTCAAAATTCTACTTGTTACTTTTTATGCCAGGTTTATAGAAGCTAGTATTTAAATACTATAAACGTACATACTGTTTTACATTTTGTTAAATTTTACTATTTTTATATAGTTGATTATATACATAACCTATTTGAATCGTGTATTTTTTTAAATATCTCCTTCAACGGAATTATAGAAATTTAATTTAAAATACGTGTTTTAATTATTATTAGTTAATATTATTCTCGATAAGCGAGATAGTACGTTGCTACATCCTTATTTGAGAAGCGCAATATTCATAAAAATGACGTACCGTCCACGCCAGGGTCACAATATCAAGACAACAGATCAAGAATAGTGTTGTACCTATAGTTATTATATTTAATTCTAATGTCGTCTCAATTCTGTTATTACGGTATTGAACAACTCTGTAAATAGTGTATAACTATTACTAGAGTAGGAAGAAGTGTAATGTTGAAATAAATTCAGTGTTTTATGGACATGTATTTTGAAATTGTAGACGAAAATAAAAATACAATTCATGTTATCGATAAAGTTTTGGAATGCTTATTTTTTTCTTAGGTATTTGCGCTAAATTTGTGGTCTGGCGTTGAGGGCAAGTTGACGAGTTTTTGCTCTGGCGTTCAAAAGGTTAAATTTCATTATAAGGGCCACTATTCTCTATCAGTTCTCACTCACAAGGCTCACTATCAGTTTTTTGAGCCAGCCGTTTAGCTTTTAGAGGGGGGGGCGCCCCAGTTTTTACAAAAAAGTGCCCTTTAAAGTGGAAACTTTCGCAAACGGATACCTAAATAAAAAAATCGTCTTACAAACCCTATAATTTTTTTAAAAGATCTGTCTAATGATACCTCACACGACGGGGTAGCCGAAAAATTTTTTTTAACCCCATTCTGTGTGTAGGGGAGGTACCCCAAATGAAAATATTTTTCATAATTTTATTGCAGCAATTTGTCGATGTAATTACAACACATATTCATGCAAAGTTTCATCTTTCTAGCGCTTACTGTTTGGACGGTAAGTCGAGGACGGACGGACAGACGGACATAACGAATCTATAAGGGTTCCGAGTCAAACTTCGGAACCCTAAAAAGGTAAATGGTAACTGTTTGGTGGTTTCAGCATGGTGTTATTCACTTTAACTTTCTCCGATCTGGTGAGGCAATAACGGCAGATGTCTACTGTGCCGAACTCCTAACAATTATAGCGAAACTTGCAATGAAACAGCCCCGACTCATGAATCGATCTTCACCATTATTGCTCCATGATAACGCGTGACCTCATACAGCACGAGAAACCTCTTTAACTCTACAGGAACTGCAATTATACTTTGTCCATTCGTTTGTCTTTTTGACAGGTCACGCCTATAAATTAGCGGTATTTTCTTTCGTAATTATGTACTACAGTAATGTCGTACTTTATAGACGAGTAGGGAAGTGGTTTGTGCATAGCTAAATACAACAAATTATAAAACAGTTCTTGACATACGATAAATCGATTAAACGATTAAAATAATCTATCATATTATTATGATCTAAATATCTGATTTCATGTTAGTATTGTTTCTATAAATTTAATAAAATAAAAGGAAATTAAAATAGTATGACTTCAAGATTCATTATTTGCAAGGAATTAAGTGAAATTTTGGAATTTAAGTTCAAACTTAGACCACTGACTTAAAATGTAACTATACACGTGTTAGTAAAATTTAGCTTTGAAACGCGTGGTTAATAATAATGTTTAAATCCAGAGTAATGAGAAAATACATTTGAAAAATAACTTAATATTTAAGTCCTAAACCGACCTTCAAGTGACTGTGTTAGGAAGTTTTCTTTGTTCTGGGTCAATTATATATTTATTAGTGCACATTTTATTTATTTACAATACTGACTTATAGAATATACTTAATATCGATCGGTTTTGATTTCAAATCGAATCGGTGACGTGTGAGGGCGTCACTAATTTCGAAATTTGTTGAACTGTCAAAAAGATAATAAAGGAATCGACAGAGTATAGAAACCATTATTAACCCTCCGTATTCGCCAGACTTGCTCCAACGGACTACCATTTTTTCGTGATTTGGACAATTTTTTATGTGCTTTTATTTATTTATTGAGTTTGTAGAATCTAGATCACTAGAATTCTATCACAAAGGCAGAAATGACCTTCCTATTGCAGCAATGTATAGATAATAATGGTAGATATTTTGATTAAAAAAATATGTTGAATAAAGAAAAAACTAATTTCATTTTTTCTGTACAAATCGGCAATTTCATACTTTAACCCCTAATATATCTATATATGTAAGAGAAAAAATCAGTATTTAACCATAATTAATTACCTCTAAGTTCATGTATAGAATTTCCAACTAACTCCAAAATTCTTCCTTCATTCCACTCCGTTACTTGATATGAATACTTTCGTTGTAATATATTTCTGATTTCTTGAACTCTAGAATATCTATCTTCGCACTTGTAGAAATGTAGGAGAAATACAAATATTGTAATCAAAGGTGTTTTGGCTGAAAACAAAATTATTATATTTATTTAGTATATTAGAAACAATAAATGTTAAACAAAAAGAAAATGTATTCTTACCTGCAGGCATGTGTGCTAATGGAATTATGTGAGGCCACACTTCCAAGCACTCTTTAATAAGCGGTGCAGATTTGAAAAGAATACAATACATAGCATCGAGCATAAACACTTTTAGACGACTCTGTAGGCCAAAATATCTACAAAGTAGAGCATAAAAATGCGACACACTTTCAATAACCTCGAACTCTGGTGTTCGGTTTAACTTGAATAAGGTATGTTCTAGACTGCATAGAAGAGTGTCCACTATATCTAGTGGATGCCATTGGGTTTTAAGATGCCTTATTACAAAAAGGAGAACAGCCTCTGACTTAGTCATATGGGGAGCAGGTGGGGATGCTATTTTTCCAAACAACTCCATCTTCCTTTCTGGATTTGTAATATATTTTGTGAGACCAGCCACAACAATTTTATAATCATATGTTTTAAACTCCTCTACTAATTCGACCATTAAGCTATTATCTTTATTCATAGTCCCTTCAAGTATCCTTGACATATGTTGTTCAATATTACTGTTTACATTCGTCAAAACTGATTCTGAAATAAATTTTTGGTTATTAATATTAGTTTTCATATCATATAGGTTTTTTATTTAACTCTAAAACTAAAATGCTGACAGTTGACAAGGACAATGGCAGGAATTAATGGGACTTTTGTTTCGCCTAACATATCTATGGCTGCTAAGATTATGGACACTTTTAAATTTACACACACATTAACACATTTTAATTCCTGAGACGTTAAGAACTTTTCGTTAAAAGGTTATTTCAGTATTAAATTTACAATTTAATACAAAGTTCACGCATGAGTTGAGTTGAGACAAATAATATGAGTTATCATTGTTGTCAATATTTTCGAAATCAAAAGTCAATAAAATTTTCGTAATCATCATCAGTCTATTGCAATCCACTGCTGGACTAAGGCTTCAGATTGATTTTGGGCTTCAGGCATCCAGCTCCTGCCAGCCATCCTGCACAATTCGTCATTCCACCTAGTACGTCTACTACTCTACGTTTGCCGAGATAAAATGTTACTTTGCTACTAAATAACAATAACATTAATAATAGATTTGGGCGAACTGGTTTGTTTTGAAAATCATATTGAGAAGGATGTGAACATAAGAATTGCTATAGCGTCGCAAAAAATACTGAAAGTTGAAGGGAGTCCTGAAAAATAAATCAGTTAATTTCAACGTCAGGAGGAAGCTCTTAGATGTAGCAATACTTCAGTGTTTAACCTATGGTTGTCATAGCTAGTCGTTGAGAAGGAGAGAAGAAGATAGATTACCCATATGTCAGTAAAAAATAGAAATAAGTATGAACCTCTACGAAGGGATGAACATCTCGCATAGAATTAATAACCAGTTGATCAGAAAAAATACAAATGTTACCAATGTTGGGCGGGGGTCAGGTATGTCGTAAAATAATAGAGTGGATCCTAAGAGACAATATAAGGTCAAGAGGACGTCAAAGAAGAAGATGGGTAGACCTGTTTATGCAAAGGCTGGACTGGATGACCAGTCAGAGATAGAAAAAAGTGTAGAGTTGATGGAGGCCTACACACACATAAAGCCTGGAGCCAAAATAAAAGAAATGCATGCATTTTAAATTATATTATAAATGTTTATTTAAAATGAAATAAATTTTTAAACTGATTTTTAATAAGTAACATGTTAAATTTAGTATATATTTATTAGACAAATTTTATTAACTAATAATTATGTATGTAACTTGAAGTCTAAAATGAATTATGTAATTGTGTCAAATGTCAAACTGGACTGGATTGGACTGCTATAGCCTGATGATGATGATGTATCCATAAAAGGTAAGAAAAACCAGATATAGTTAGAGCAATAATTATTGACATTACATATATCATAGTTAAAAAAACACTCACCTGAAATATGTCGCACAGGAGGCCTTACTTTCTTTATGCCATATTTCTCTATCATGGAACACAAAATACTTTCTTTAGGATTACAAGCTGGTAAATCTTGCGGTGATATTCTAGCAGACGAAACTTCTTTATTGGTTCGTTCATATTCTTTGGTATTCAAGCTTTGACTCACACTGCTTCGCAATACTCTCTTGCTCTCTGATATGCATATATCAGAACTATTAGATAATTTACGTTTTCTATCTGAACTTTGAACTGGTTTGTGGTCTTTATGTATAAAAACATAATTTTCGTTAGGTTGAGAAGTTCCAAAGTCGGCACTTTGACTAATACTTGCGGCTAATATAGGTGCTTTTTCAACTTTTGGTGAAGTTGTAGTTGAAGACATTATAACAGAAGTCTGGTTGGGTTGAGTATTTCCAAAGTAGCTGGCATTTTTATTTCCTGTTTTTACAAGTTTTGGTGAAGTTATAGTCGAAATCGGCGATGTGACATCTGGTAGCGTACTTTCACGATTTGGGGATTTAAACAAAAGCCGCTTAGAAACACTACGTGAATTTGGCGACATAACCGGACTCTTTGGCGACGTAACCGGACTTTTTGGCGACGTGTCCGGACTTTTTAGCGACGTAACCGGACTTTTTGGCGACGTAACTGGACTTTTTGGCGATGTCGCGGCAAAATCTAAAAGTCGACTAGAACGCCTAGGAGAAGTGATCAAAGTTGTCGGAGCTGGTATTATAAGTGACAACGATGTTTTCGTAGGGGTCGAAGATACAATACTAGGCTTTGGAGATCGTAAAACAGGTATCGATGAGCTATTTGTAAAATTTGAAGATGTAATTGCAGTATCTGAAGATGCATCAATTAATTTTGAGGATCTGGTAGAACGTCTATGCGATATAGTTGGTGTAGGTGGTGTCTTATCTGGTATCGGTGAAATAATCTTCGGTATTGGAGATGTAAACCCAGAAGATAATATTGGTTGAATGGAGTCAGATACAGAAACTGTTTTACATTCATCATTATTATAATGTTCTTTTACTGCATTTATTATGTGTTCAACTTTGTTATTCAACGTCGTAGTTACAGATTCTTTAGTGGACAAAGCATTTAATTCAGCCATCACTTTTACAGCTTTAGCATACACCTGTTTATCATTTAGTGTTGCTGAGGTGTCTTTTCTTGTTACCTTTTTAACGTCGCGGCAAGGTATCTGTTTTGGTTTTATGCGGAGTTTTTTTAACGGCGCTGTTTCTGTTTTAATCTTATATTTCCGAATCTGACATTTAAATCTGTATTTAGCTAAATTTGTCAATTTTCTAACACGTTTAACTCTCCGTCCTTTGACTTGTTTAGTTGGTGAAAAGGTTTCTATTTCTGCACTACTGTTTAGACACAGACCAGTATCTGATCTTTCAGAACTCTCATTTTGTTTAACACACTTTTCAGATATTATTTCCGGCGCTGGATGAGACAAAACATCGTTTTCAACTTGTTTATCTCTTACATGTTCTATATCGCTTGGTTTTATAATTTGTTCGGATAAGACTGTTATGACAGACCCAGGCGCTAATTTTGAAGAGGTTGGTGGCCTAACTGATTCTGTTTGTTTTATTGAATGATCTACTAAGTTGGATGATTCAAATAAAAGACGGTTTTCGTCATTTAAATTGACATCCGGTACATTTTCAAACAAGTTTTTATCGGGTATCGAATCATTAAGATCTTCCAGTGCTGTATTAGGCATAGACAATCTGCTTTTAAGAAATGATTTGATATAAACCATTTCTTTCATCACAGTAGCCAAATTCGATATTAAAGCTTTTTGACTTTCCTTTGTTTTTGCAATATCTTCTTTAGCTTTCACCGCTTCTACTCTTGCTGCTTCTGATACATTCATTGCCATTGCTGCATCGGGGCACGTACAACTACTTGAACATTCATTATAAACATTATTGGTTTGTGTTGATGTTGATTTGAAACCAATCTTTTTAGGTGTTCTCGGAATTGGTGTTATAAGTTTATGATCCAATCGCATGTTGCTTAATATCATTTCTATTTCACGGTCGGTGTTACAATCTTCTTCTTCTTGGTTATCACTACTTTTTAACTGTAAAATTTTTTTTGCTTGTTTTTCATTTAAATCCATATCAGGTATATGTTGAAAGATTGCCTCAGACTTCTTTTTACGAATAACACTACGCGGCGCGTTGTCTATAATTTGAACAGGACAATGTACCTCTGTAACTATGATATTATTGTTGGTTTCAGTTAATTCTACATTATTTATAGTCAATTCTGATTTATGTTCAGATTCTTTGACATTTTCGGATTGTACGTTTATTGGACTGGTTGCTACATTGACCATTACCACTGGTGGTATGGGACTGATCGCCTCATTGACCATTAGCACTGATGGCATAGGGCTTGTCGCTATTTCACTAACCTTTACAGATAATATAGGACTCGTAGCAATGTCTACTAATTTGCTAGAACGAATTTTATTAACGCTTACTCCATTTATTGGACTAAAATAGTAATCTGGGCTATGTAACCATTTTTCATTGTCAGAAGAAGTAAGTGAAGAACCATAACCTGTATCAACACTTATCCTTTCAATTTTACAATCACCATCAACTTCCATGGGTATATTGTGTTTATTGGCAATGGAGATTTGATTCTGAAATTTTAAAAAGATTAAATCAAAAACCTATTCTTAAATATGGAAATTTGAGATAAATTACTAAAATGTAATAGTTTTATGCAATAAATATTTGATAAATATTGTATTGATTTTAAATCTACTTACCATCTCAATATTGTTGTGTTGTGAATCCTGTATATCAAACTCTGATGTATAATCCACAGATATTTCATCTTCATCATCTTCACTATTTTCTTCAGCTTGAGTTATGGAGTCATTTTTCATTTTACTTTTTATTTTTTCTCTACTTGGTAATGATTGTTTTTTCAGCTTGGCTGTAAAAAAAAAGATCAGTGTGTCAATACAGTTTGGACATAGATGGCGCTGTGTGACAGATGTCCGAAATATTATTGTTGACCCTACATGAGGTGCTGGTGGACCCCCAGACCGATTTGTTTTCTAAATACCTCAGTTCGATCTTTAGTTTGATGTTGCCAGCTTGGGATTCGTTAGTGCCGACGACAATCGCCTCGTACCATGTCGTGATATCACCTGTACACGCACTGCAGTTATGTAGACCCGAATGTAGGAAAATTATTAATATTTTCATTAACTACGTATTTTTATTTTTTCATAAAACTATAAAATATACTACATAATGTAATCATTTGTTTGTAAAATATATCTAAATTCAAAAAATACTGATTGTTTTGAGACAATAGGTGAATGTAGCCAAAAAATATTTCACACAAATAAAAATTTGATTAGACTTCCTGGATCCTTCAGTTTCCTTTAGCTCCAATATTTTTTTTTGTATCTAGATACAAGTGTTCCAACTAATGATTAATTTTTTAAGTTCCTTATTATATTGTATATTATAAGAATTTGCGTTTTTTTTTTCTTTTAAGAGTCATCAACATTTAAGTATGGGTAGTGCAGTACCCTAGAATAGGAATAATGTGTGTGCTAAATAGTGTAAGTTTCTAAGGTTAAATATAATAAAGTATAAGCAAATATACATTTTTTTATATTTATAACTCGTGCGACCTAAGATGGCACCTCACTCAAATGTCAGTCGTTTAAAGTACTGAGTTCAAGAAAAATATAATCTATTCCAGTTTTTTTAAATTTCAACATTTATTTTGCTTCAAGTAGTTTCTCATAACATACTACTTTATCTTAAGTGCTACTTTACTACCTGAGTTAAGAAAATACATATGCATACCAATAGGAAGCAGGCCTTATTCATTATTTACCTGAATGCATTCTTCGTGCAGTGATTTATTAGGTAATACCTAATATTTTAAATGACATTAGGAACTGAAATATGCTTATAAAAAACAATTTTCAATCGCCATGATAAGCCTTTTAATTGTAGTCTCTAAATATCAAGTATATGGATATTCTTTATTTTAAACTATTGCGTCCCATAGTCGTCATGCTGGTTTTTTTTTCGTGTGACCTTTCTTAAAACAATTGGGTTATCCAGACGAAACTAATGATATACTAATAAAATAAATTCATGGAGTGATTTAAATGACATTAGGTAATACCTAATAAACTAAAATTATTATGGAAAGATTCGTGCAACGGTAATAGTGATGCTAACGCTACTCGCAAGACGACAGAGGGGTATCACGCGGGGGAACGGTATCATGTTTCGTTTTGAGCCAGGTGCCATCTTAGCTCGCACGAGTTATAATTGCCAAAGTGATTATACTCTGCCTGATGGAAACCTTACTTATGAATACAAAGTGTCATCACCCCTATTCATTCCATGGGTGTCGTAAGAGGCGACTAAAGGAACAAAATAACATCACTGCCAAGAGAAGGAAAACTTGAAACAAACCCTTTACCAACCCGTCTGGTCAGCGTGGTATAGTAGGCCAAAACCTCCTTTCAAAGGAGAGGCCTATGTCCAGCAGTGGACTGTTAAAGGCTGTTGATGATGATGATGGAAACCATGAGTACATTATGACTGCCTTGTTGGTCTAGTGGTTAGCTTATACAGCTGCTGATCAAGAGGTCACGGGTTTGATTCCCGGGTCAGACCAAATGTTTGTAAGATCTGCAAATATTTGTTTCGGAGTTTGGGTCTTTCTAAGTATATGTATATGTATCTACAATATATGTATATATTTACAAAAAAGGTATGTTTGCGTATTAATATCAGTTGTCTAGTACCCATAGCTCTGCTTCGTTTGGGACTAGGTGACATTGTGTATCAGATGTCCAAAATACTTATTTATTTATTTATTATTATGGAAAAAATATCACCTGTGGCAGTTTTTGTTTCTTCAATTTGTTTGCGTAGATTATCACATTTTGTTCGCCATTCGGCAACATCCTTTTTATACTTTTTCTTCCACTGTAATAATTCCTTTTCTATACTTTCCCTTAGAATTTTTTCACTATTTCTTCTTTCATTTTGTTGCAAAATTTCTATTTTACCTTCATATTCTTTAACAAGTTGCTGAAATAAATCAAATCAACAGTTTAATCTCACATAATTTATGAAATTTTATTATTCTTTCAACTAAGTACAGGGCATACTTTAAATTTCTTTTTAGAAAAATTGATTCATTTCTGGATAAAATTGCAGTATTCATACATAGCTTAGTTAACTAGGCTATGTGTTTATTGAAACAACCTATTTAAAGGTTCAATATATCCCAATCCCTTCAATATATATAGAATAATTATAGGTATCTGAATAATGATTACCTTGATGTTTACAAGATTTAGACTTCATACTAGTGCAGGCTTGTATTACATTGACAAGAAAGAACTTAATTATAGTTCTGTTATTCTATAAAAGTGTAAATTAAATATATTTACCTGTAATTGGACCACATGTGATCTTCCAGCTTGAACACGATTTTCGGCGTCATAATACTTTTCTTGATAATTATTTATTGCAGTTTTTAGGCTTTGGCATTCCTGAAATTATCATTAATGTTAATAATAAGAATCTTAAGAATGAATGTTATTGTGGTCATTTATGATAACATTGTCTGTCTTGAATAGTCCACAGTTTGACGTAGGCATCTTTCCTCCTATGCTCTTAAAGGAGATTTTAGCTTACTGAATGTTGAATTTGACTCATACTTTCCATCAGACAGAGCACAGCCACTTTGACAGGCTTTAAAATCAAAAGTAGGATAGACTCCCTTAGTCGATTCTCACCACACCCATGAGATGAAAAGGGGAGGTTACACTCCACATTCTTAATAAGTACCCACAGTTACATAAAATAAAATCTCACTCAAATGCTAATAAGTAATAACTCCACATACCTTTTCACACTTTGAAAAATTGTCTAACATCTCTTTGTATTCCAAACTGGTTTGTGTGTGTTCCTGGTTTGTAGACTCTAGTTTCTTCTTGATTAAATCTAATTCTTTATTTTTACTACATAATTCTTGTTTTAAAGAATTGTAATGGCTGTTAAGGGCACTGAAACAGAAAAATAAATGCATGAAAAATTTATTCATGGCCTAAAGGATAATTAATAAAAAATATGTCTTATATTTAAATAGATTACATAGACGTTAGAAAACCTTTTTGCTGTAAGCCTCTAAACTTGAAATGTTCAATAGAGCCAAAAAACTTTTCTGAAAGTCGAAAAAAAAACATTACTTTACAAAATTTTAGAAACAATTTTATTTTTTCCTGTTTTACAAGTTACAAATTAAATTATAATTATTTTAAATCAATGGATAGATTTTGGCTCACAGCATATACATTTTCTTGGGTCGATCTGTATCTGATTATCTAATTAAATAAAGGAAACAAATGGGTACAAATAAAGTAGACAAATACTTACTCTACTCTGACTATTCTTTTTTTTATTTGTGCGATGTATCTTTGTTTTAATGCTTGGGCCTGAAAAATAAATACACATTGAATTGTATTAATAATGATCTCCAAAAAAACCTTCAGATACAATGTAAATAATTTTGGGTACATAGAGACTTCTTGCTATGAATCATTTGAGACACATTCCTAGAAACTCCCATGTTGTGACTGGGTTGGTAAAAACACAAAGACTCATTTATAAAACTATTTGGTTTTCATAAGCTTGGCTTAAATAGAAACAGATGATTAGATGTGGTTACTTTGTTTGTAGGTAGGGCTATTGAAAGCACATGTACGGAGTTGAACATATACAATACTGTTATACCTAGTTACTGTTTTTTACTAGTTCTGGTGCTGTTCGGAGATTTTCAAGGACAATATTAGCTCGTATGATAAATGGAAAATCTCATCTTGGTTGCCGCGACACAAGCTACGAGCTTGTTGCAGAAAGCGTCATTAAGTTGTTATCTATTTTTTTAAGTATCATCATCAGCGTATCACAGTTAACTGCTAGACATATGGCTCTTCAATTGCACGTTACTTAGTTTGATCATCGGCTTCTCGCATTAAGCTCCTGCCAGCTGTCTTGCACGAATCATCACTTCATCGGGGCTGTAGACCAGGAAAACTACATAGTAATACGAAATCACACTTAAGTTCAAAAGTCCTTCTGAACATATTTTTTTTGACACACTCGGTGTGAGGCCACCTGGAACATGGTTTTGAGGTATCATCAACTTATCACATTCCACTGCTTCACTTCATCATCTTTTCACTTGGTCTGTGGAATCGCTACAATATGTTCGCTTCGAAGCAGTCTCCACTCATGAACTCGTTTACCCCAACAATTATCTGTTCTGCAGCTAATTGACCAGCTAAATGAAGAAGATTTTTTTTATACTTTTCATGATTGTCCCCTTTTAGAAAGATGCGCTCCTACCAAGGCTTTAGTAATTTTTATTACTCCTCCAAAAATTCGATTCACGGGTCGGATCAAATATTTATGTGATCGGCAAATATTTGTTTCGAAGTTGAGGTGTTTTCAATGTATAAATAAATAATATATACATATTTACAAAACCATTAAGTATATGTTTTTTATATTCATATCAGTTGTCTAGTGCCCATAATACAACCTCTGTTATGTTGTGTTATGTTATGTTAACAGTTTGGGGACTAGGTGGCGTCGGAATGCGGATGTCCGAAATTTAAAAAAATCATAAAGTAATTCATGTGCTCGTGAATTTTTTACGCCAAATACGACCCTGGTTCTTTTAAATTTTTTGTTGAATCGGCCCAATAACTCACTGTAGTCCAGTGGTTGTATTTCGTTTTTCAAAAAAATTCATGAGGATGACACTTTCGCATTCCAAACAGATGTCACCATTACCTTTCCGACTGATGAGATCATCTATGCCTTCTTTGGAGCAGTTTCACCAAATCCATTGCATTGTTTATTGTTTAGATTCTGGTGCGTAATGATGAATCCAGGTTTAATTAACACTGCTTCGAAGTTAACAGCTGCATCCGCTTGTCGTGTGAGCAATTGTGGCACAGATCAGACCGACAATATTTTTTCATAGCCAACTTGTGATGAAAAATTGCTGTTCCTGTTGACACTCCTATGGCCTTTGCTACTTTGCGCACCAACCACTAACTATGGTTATAGATGGATAGCATTGTTTTTATCTCCTTGCATTTTTTCCCATCCAAAAAAAAAAAGCAATTACAGAGCACTTGCTCTTTTTCCATCATAGGGAGAATATGTAAAGTAACTTATCAATCATTCAGACTGATTGATAAGTTAGTTTGAATTTGGTAGCTTGTAGTAAGATGTTTTGTCTGAAATTTATTTTCGCGTTATTTAATAGATGGCAGTATACAATGATAACTCCATCTTCCCTCAGAAACATTCTCTGTTTTCAAAGTTATTGAAAAGACAAATATATTGATTTTAAATACACTGCTGCTAATAATCAATTAATACTGATCATCAACAACTCCTAACGTCTCACTAGTGGGTTAAGGTGAGGGTTGAGGACTGGTAGAACATGATGTGGCTACTTAATCTGTACAAATAATTAAAATTGGAGTGTCTGTTTGTAATATTAAAAAAAGACGCTTTTTACTAAATGCATATATAATGTATACACTGTACATTTGAAAAAATATTTTTTTTTACAATTTGTTTTGTCTGGCTGTCTGTGTATGTTCCAGGTAATCTCTGGAACAGCTGGATTGATTTCGACGGAACTTTCACTGGCAGATAGCTGATGATATAAGCAGTAACTGATGCTACTTTTTTTAGACTAACTTTAGACTACTACTTTACAACAACAAATGCGGATAACACTGCGGGGCTCAGCTAGTCAGAAATAATACGAAAATAAATTATTAATTCTAAAAATATTAACATAACACAATATTTCATTCATAAATTTATTTTAAATGAATTTATGTATTCTGGAACAATGTGTTCTTGCAAAATAATAATCCTACATCAAAGTAAACTAAAATTAATGTTATTTTTGTACAAATCAATTTTTTTTTTTTTTTTTATGTTTAAGCCTGCCAAAGTGACTCTACTCTGCCTGATGGAAAGCATGAGTAGATATCAATAGATGATGGTACACTTGACTTACTCGTAGTTTATAACCCTTGTGTGATAAATGAATTATACATCATACTTATTTATTTATGATTATTTATACAAATTAATAAAATATAAGTTCTTATTTTAAATTTTTGTGTCTGTATTTATTCCTGCCTAAAGGCTAATATTTGTACTGAGACTCTGCCTGCTATTACCTTTAATGGAACTAATATACCTGTTTGCAGATCAATCAAAGATTTAGGCTAACACCTAGATTGCACACTAAACTGGAGTAAGTTGTGAATCAGTACCAGAAGGGTTACTGTAAATAACCTGGGCAACTTTCTACCAATAAAAACTAAAAACATGCTTGTGCAAACCCTTATCTTCCCAATAATCAACTGACGTGATGTGTGCTGTTATGACCTGAATGCAGATCTTGGTAATTTAGACCGTCTTTGCAATAACTGAATTTCGTTTGTTTATACTCTTCATAAATATGATCAGATATCTTCTTTTCGTTATCAGCTCAATTGGTTACCAATTCGTCTGCATCTTAAACTATGTACCTTTATTCTGTGTGCCAACTGCATCTTTTATTCTATCCTTAATAACCCTTCGTCACCGACATACATATTTGGACTCCTACTTGTCCTTGCTATGTCTGAGTTTGTTGGCGCATCCTATTTAGCGCAGTCCGCACTTCTTTGGAATGAGCTGCCTTTTGCAATGAAAGTTTTAGTATATGATAAGTTTATTTTCGTGTAATTTATATAATAATATGACAAACCATAAATGCACCTACTTCCCATATTTTTTGCATCACCCTAAAGTTGACTGGTAGAGAATGCTTAAAGCATTAAGTCTGCCACTTACAGTGTATGATTTGTAATAAATATATACAACTATCACGTTCTTTTACTGCTAATGCAAAAACACTAGTGAATAGTACCTAATGACAAATTTTAGGTTATTTTCTTCCAACTATTTTAAAATACATAATCTTTCATGTATTTAAAAGCTTTTCTTTGCTGCTTTCAGTAGAACAGAAAAATAATATATTATTATGGGGTAAATTAAACTACTCACCGGAATGTTGTTTGCGGTAGGATGAAGAAAATCCAGATCAAAACCGAGAAGAGCATCCTCATGTGCGGTATCCATAGTTATTGCTTGATTAGTAAATAACACTTATAACACTAATGAACTCCACAATTACTTATCAAATACACGAACGCTTACATTTTACCATTTTGTTGTTGCAAATATGTGACCGGCGCGGCAACATGTAAAATTGATAATTTTTAGTTTACCACAGACTGGCACAGACTACAGAAAACTAATACTTATACTGCTACAGATTAGACTCTCTCTACCACAGATTATAAATTTCTACCACATGGTCCATGATATAATATGCCAGTGTTGTCGGGTTCTATAATCTAAGGGTATTACCCTTTTTTTAAAACGTTTTAAATTAATCCTGAGATCGTAATTAATCTATAGAATTTTTATTTCAGTTTTATAAATCCTAAAAATATGTTTAAAACCTATTTTTTATTTATGATTTTAAATTTTCCCGCGGAAACACTGGCCACCATTCAGTTTCGTCTCATGACGTCACTTTGTTAGTAAACAACACGACACCCCCCCCCCCCCAGGGTGTAGATTTGAGATATATAAAAAATACCAATTGACGTATCTTAGATAGCACTTTCCTAAATTATTTATTATTAAAACAGCACCCTCTTAGTTTACGAGTAAAAAATAAATAAATATACTACCTGCTACACCGTCTATATCACTTGAAAATAAGGTTAGGGGTGGGACCAAGTAACAAGATTTTTTTGTTTATCATTGGTGTCTTATGCCTAAATGCAATAATTGAAGTATAAAAACGACACAAAAATTTACTTAACTATTATAATAAATATAAATACTTATATAAATAAATGATTAACCTCTAACTGATTAGCTGTTACTAATCAACTACTAACTGGCAAGATTTTGCACTGATAACATTTTGAAGTTCAGTAAAAGTAATTTATTGGAATGCGATATATCAATAAATAGTACCTATTGCATTAACTTCTCGACATCAATTATTTGTATCGGATATTAATAAAGCTAAATTTGGTGTGCAGGGTGGTTATTAGGAGTAGGTTGGCTGGAAGAGATTAGTCTTAGCAATGATTCCGCACGTTGCACCTACACATCTTATAGAAACATTGAACTATAAAAACTGTATATGGTGTACAGTAAAGTATATTCTAATTTGTTTTGTTCTGTTTTGTCCTGTGTGGTTCTGGTCTATTCCCTTTTATTAAGAACAAAACCTCCACGCGCAAGCAACTGCAACGCACAGCATTAATATTAATGGTAATTATTGTTAGGAATATACATACTCCTTATTGATATATTCTTGGAGAGTGGTCTATGTCCAGGTACTTTAGCAACCGATGTTTGTTATTTTCTAGAGCAAGAGCCCACAGCCGCCAGACCTACGTCATTAGTGCAAAGCTGAATTTTTCAGGATTATTAGAACAATGTCTTGTTAAGACGTATGTGTACGCATTAGCTTGAAAGCGGGGCCGTTTCTGAGGTAGCGCGAAGTACAGATGGATAAAACCTTACTTACCTACGTTAAAGGTGCAAAGCTAGTATTTACAAATTTTTTCAAGAATATTATTTAAAATTAAAATTCATTACTGCCAGACACTCTCCGTGGGCCATTACTTCTGCCAGACGTCTTGAAAGTTGTGAAAAAATTAGGTAAACTGCGTTATAGTAGCAAACCTAAATTTAGTACATATTATCTAAGGTAGGTACTATTTTAAGACCCTTTGTATGCGGCCAGACCAATCCGAAGGGCCAATCATCCCCCCAGACACCTTTAAATATTTGTAGTAATTAGGAAGCTGAGGTATATCATCTTTGGTATTATTTCAAGAATATAATTGTAAAATATTAAATGGTTTTTACACGCTTTTTATTAGCTTTACCTGTATGTTTGTTTGTTTGTTACCAACTCCTTTGGGTGCGCTTTTGACCCACTTGGACCCACACACACAAAACCTGGGGTGCTTTCTGACAATATTTCAATAACGTCGCCCTACGCTTTTTACATTGAAATTATTTTCTATTTTTAGGTTAAAAGCCTATTTGTTTAGTTTTTTGAAACTATTCTTTTAGAAAAATACTAATTTGTTTAAAGATTTTTTAGTTTTTTTTTTCATATTAGTGTATTGTCATCGGTCCCAGATAAATCTACAAAGTTTGAACGAAATCTGGCCGTTTAAAGTGGGTCAAAATCGCACCCAAAGGAGTTGGTTACAAACAAACAAACATACAGGTGAAGCTAATAAAGCATTTAATATTTTACAATTCTATTCTTGAAATAATACCAAAGATGTTTAGATATATAGATATACCTCAGCTTCCTAATTACTACAAATATTAAAAGGTGTCTGGGGGATGATTGGCCCTTCGGATTGGTCTGGCCGCATACAAAGGGTCTTAAAATTATTAAAGATGAAGAATAGGAAATAAATAGCAGGACTGTGTGACATAAAATAAAATAGCTTTGATAAAATATATATTGACTTTTCTTGTAGATTGATAGAATAGAATGAATAACGAAAATAACAAACATGGTTGCTAAGGTACCTAGACATAGACCACTCTCCAAGAATATATCAATAAGGAGTATGTATATTCCTAACATCCACCTCTGTTTGCTATTCCAGCCATCTTCTTCAGTATTTCGATTCTGGGCCCATAAAGTGGTTTGGTTAGCATGTCAGCAATCTGCCTGGCTGCAGGCACATGGCAGATGGTAATGCTTCCATCTTGAATGCATTCTCGTATGAAAAACGAACGAATCCTTATATGTTTAGTTCTTTGATGGAACTCTGGTGGATTACTAGCCAACTTAATTGCCGATTCATAATCCACACATAGGGACGCAGGACATAAACATTTATTACCAGTGATTTCTTTCATAACCTTTTGAAGCCAAATAATTTCTCTGGCAGTTTCACTAGCTGCCACTATTTCAGCCTCGGTAAAGGAAATGGCAACCGTGCTTTGGCGTTTGCTATACCAAGCTATTGGTCCTCCGGCATACATGCAGAGGATGCCTGAGGTTGATCTTCCAGTTTCCATATCACCTCCATGGTCAGAATCACTGTAACATTCTAATCTATGGATATTTCCTGGCTTGTAAATGATGCCTTCATCTATTGTCCCTTTCAAGTAACGCATTATTCTCTTGACATTAATGATGTTCTCCTTTGTAGGTTTATCCAAATTGCGTGATGCAACACTGACTGCATAAGCTATGTCAGGCCTCGTGCTTGTCATCAAATAAGCTAAAGCACCAACAGCTTCACGGTACGGGAAGCGCATCATAGCTTCATCAATTTCAGCATTATTTGCTTTTAAAATTGGTGTTGGGACAGGCTTGCAATTCTCCATACCAAATCTTTCTAGTATGCGAGTGATGTACGCTTTCTGATGTAGCAAAATGGAACCATCGGAGTACCTCTTTATCTCCATTCCAAGAAAATAGTTTGCAAGCTTTACTGTTATTTTGAAACATATCCTCATTTCTTCTAGGAAGCAGTTAGCTTGTTTCTCACTAGTAAATGCAATCAAACCATCATCAACGTAAAGAGCAAGAATAAGTTTATCTTTTCCTTGTGTTCTCACAAACAAACAGGGATCAGAATAACTTTGCTTGAATCCTATTTTTACGACATAATCTGTGATGCATCTGTTCCAACAGAGTGAAGCTTGCTTAAGTCCATACAAGCTTTTCTTTAATTTGAAGACATACTTTTCCTCAGCATAACCTTCAGGCGGTTTTATGTAAATGTCCTCCTCTAATTTGCCATAAAGGAAGGCTGTGGACACATCAAACTGTAATAATTTCAGTTTCTCTCTAACAGCAACGCTCAATACAGCTCTTATCGTGTTGCTTCTAGCAACTGGACTAAAAGTTTCATGGAAATCTATATCTTTCTTCTGAGAATATCCTTTAATGACTAGTCGAGCTTTATATTTGTCAACAGAACCGTCAGGATTTGTCTTAATTTTAAATATCCATTTACAAGGAATAGCTTTCCGACCTTTTGGTAGTTCAACTATATCCCAAGTTTGATTTTCTCTAAGCGACCTTATTTCACTTTCAATAGCCTTTTGCCACTTTTCTTTATCTTTACATGACATTGCCTGTTTGTAGGTTTTAGGCTCGAACATATTGTTAGCTTCTAAAGCCATAATATTGTCATTGAACCGTTGAGGAGGCTTTAGGTTAGCTCTATCTCTGAGGATCATCCGACTTCCTTCTTTTTCAATGTCATCATCAGACAGATCAAGATCATCAGTTCCATTGCCTTGAATGAGTTCATCTTCTTCTTCAGAGTGAATGGATTCAAACGTCGATTTATCTAGATCGATTCTTGATTCATCACCTATATCTTCATCGACTTCAAATTGATGATGAGCGCTTGATGAAATAGGTTGTTCAATTTCTTTCGATCTATCCTCCGTAACATTCCTTTTTTCAATATTTCCATCATCATTGATTACTACTTCATTCTGGAGACTTGGGAAATCATGGAACAAGTTATTCTGGATATTACTTGTAGGCTTTTCTGGTTTAAGTGTATCCTCTTTAGGTTTTCCCAGTAACGGTACCTCTTCAAATATCACGTCTCTGGACCTAATCAATTTGAATGATTCCTTGTCCCAGATTCTGTAGCCTTCGTCTCCTTCGTATCCAACAAGAATACCTTTTTGAGCTTTTCGTTGCAGCTTCTTGCGATTAGCTTTAGGGACGTGGGCATAGCACGTGCAACCTAAAATTCTAAGATGTTTGATCGCTGGCTTCTTACCATACCACAATTCATGAGGTGATTTGTATGGTACGCTAGATGGCCCTGTGCGATTCAACACATAGACAGTCGCATTCACAATCTCTGCCCATAAGCCATCAGAAATCTTTTCATGTGCATTCATAATGGCGCGCGCGGCTTCTACGACAGTCCTGTTATCTCTTTCTACGCAACCTGCTTGCTCCGGGGTGTGGGGCATCGTAAACCTTTGCTTAATGCCGTTTTCAGTTAGGATATCTTTAAATTCCTTGTCAACAAACTCTCCACCGTTGTCACTTAATATTTCTTTAATGACGTGTCCTGCAACTTTGGCTTCTTTTAAGAAAATTCTAAGCTTTGAGGCTGCTTCAGATTTTTGTCGAAGAAAATAGATGTGACGATAGCGTGTAAAGTCGTCTTTAAATAGGATGTAATAACGTAACTTCGAACCCATTGAATATGGAAATGGTCCGCATATATCGGTATGGATTAGTTCTCCTGGTTTAGTAGCTCTAACCCTTTTACCAAAAGATTGCTTGTGAGCCTTTCCATAAACACATCCTTCGCAAATATCCGATTGTTTATTCTCCACTTTTAATCCTAGCTCTTGTTTGATGACCTGACGAACGTGTCTCTTATTTTGATGTACTAGCCTTTCATGATAAATTTGTAATGGATTTGACAGTAATTGATTGACTTCATGATTTTTAGGCTTGATACAGATAAGCTCTAGCATAAATAGTCCACCTTTTATTTTTCTAGTCCCAATTGCTTTGATGTCACCATTTACTTTTACTATACATTTTTTAGGCGTAGACTCAAACGTACTCGTGTATGAGTTATCATGTACAGAAAGTACCGAGAATAAGTTTTTTCTTATTTTTGGAACATACCAAACGTCTTTGAGTAATATGTGCACAATTTTCCCATTGACGTTGGATTCAGCTCGAATATTGCCCATTCCAATGGCTTCAATGGTTTGCCCATCCACCGCAGTCACCGTATGTGAACTCTTGAAGTGCTCGAAGCTTTCGAAGAAGTCGCCTCTATTTGTAACATGGCTTGTCGCTCCGTTATCAACGTACCAGTTATCTTTATCATAAGGCAATCCATCATCCAACGCTAACACTGTCAGATTTACATTTGAGGTTTGACCGTTATTTGATGGTTTTGGTGGGCGTCCATCATTTATCCATTTTCGACATTTACGTACTGCATGTCCAACTTCTCCACAATAATTGCATTTAAAAACTTTATTCTTCTTCTTTGTCTTCACTGTTAAGACTTCTTCAGTATTTTCCGTTTCTACTTTACTAGTCAATGCTTTTTCGTAGGCACTTAGTTGCGAAGTTAAATTTTCTACTGTCCGATCGTCTTTTGTTATTAGGAGCCAACTTGACTTGAAAGCGAAATAATCTTTTGGTAAAGTTCCAAGTATTTTACAAATAAGTAAAATTTCAGGCAAATTTGCATCAATTTGGCTTTTTAGATCATGCCAAATGTTTTTTAACGCAGATATATGCTTTCTTATGTCATGCTCAGGATCCTTTTTAAAATCAAAAAAATTTAAACAGAGATCATAACTTTTGTCTTCGCTACTTCCACTGTAGAGGCGTTCTAACTCGTCCCATACTTCTTTAGCGCTTTTCAACCGCATGACTTGTTCAAGTATCTCATCCGTCATGTTCGTCGTCATCAGGGTCAAAACAATACAGTCAATATTTCGGAATTGTTTTAAATCCTTTTCATATTTATCTTTAGCTACGACATCTTTATTTAAAGTTGCAGTTATATCAGGCTTACAGATTTTCCCTTCTAAAATTTCTTCAGCACCGGGAATAGCCCTACATATAGTCAAAATCCTGTACCTCCAATGCTTGTAGTTTTTTTCATCTAGGTGCATTATTTGTACCTTCGAAGCCTCTGCGATCCCCTTATCCATGGTGATGTTAAGACTCGATACAAATTATTTTGCTAGAAATTTTTATTAAATTCTTTCCCAGATAAAAAGAAAACTTTTAGCATCCACTTCTTATCTCTATTACTCTAGCTATTCTTATTTAATGTCACACAGCCCTGCTATTTAATTTCCTATTCTTTATCTTTAATATGGTAGCAGAGTAATAAAAATAAGAAGTGGATGTTAAAAAAAGTTTTTTTTTTATCTGGGAGAGAATTTAATAAAATTCTGGCAAAAAAATATAATTGTATCCAGTCTTAACGTCACCATGGATAAGGCGATCGTAGAGGCTTCGAAGATACAAATAATGCACCTAGATGGAAAAAAACTACAAGCATTGGAAGTATAGGATTTTGACTGTATGTAGGACTATTCCCGTGCTGAAGAAATTTTAGAAGGGAAAATTTGTAAGCCTAATATAACTGCAGCTGATAAAATTGTCGTAGCTAAAGATAAATATGAAAAGGATATAAAACAATTCCGAAATATTGACTGTATTGTTTTGACCCTGATGACGACGAACATGACGAATGCGATACTTGAACAAGTCATGCGGTTGAAAAGCGCTAAAGAAGTTTGGGACGAGCTAGAACGCCTCTGCAGTAGAAGTAGCGAAAACAAAAGTTATGATCTCTGTTTAAATTTTTTTGATTATAAAAAGGATCCTGAGCATGACATAAGAAAACATATTAACAGTGAAGACAAAGAAGAAGAATAAAGTTTTTAAATGCAATTATTGTGGAGAAGTTGGACATGCACGTAAATGTCGAAAATGGATAAATGATGGACGCCCACCAAAACCATCAAATAACGGTCAAACCTCAAATGTAAGTCTGACAGTGATAGCGTTGGATGATGGATTGCCTAATGATAAAGATAACTGGTACGTTGATACGGAGTGACAAGCCATATTACAAATAGAGGCGACTTCTTCGAAAGCTTCGAGCACTCCAAGAGTTCACATACGGTGACTGCGGTGGAAGGGCAAACCATTGAAGCCATTGGAATGGGCAATATTCGAACGGAATCCAACGTCAATGGGAATATTGTGCACATATTACTCAAGGACGTTTGGTATGTTGCAAAAAATGTGTTTATGGAAAGGCTCACAAACAATCTTTTGGTAAAAGGGTTAGAGCTATTAAACCAGGAGAACTAGTCCATACCGATATATGCGGACCATTTTCATATTCAATTGTTCGATTTGTGTGGTTCGAAGTTACGATATTACGTCCTATTTAAAGACGACTTTACACGCTATCGTCACTTCTATTTTCTTCGACAAAAATCTGAAGCAGCCTCAAAGCTTAGAATTTTCTTAAAAGAAGCCAAAGTCACGTCAGGACATGTCATTAAAGAAATATTAAGTGACAACGGTGGAGAGTTTGTCGACAAGTAATTTAAAGATATCCTAACTGAAAACGGCATTAAGCAAAGGTTTACGATGCCCCACACCCCGGAGCAAGCAGGTTGCGTAGAGAAAGAAAACAGGACCGTCGTAGAAGCCACGCGCGCCATTATGAATGCACATGAAAAGATTTCTGATGGCTTCTGGGCAGAGATTGTGAATGTGACAGTCTATGTGTTGAATCGTACAAGGCCATCTAGCGTGGTATACAAATAGGTATGGTAAGAAGCCAGCGATCAAACATCTTAGAATTCTAGGTTGCACGTGCTGTGCCCACGTCCCTAAAGCTAATCGCAAGAAGCTGCAACGAAAAGCTCAAAAAGATATTCTTGTTGGATACGAGATCGAGAGGATCTGGGACAAGGAATCATTCAAATTGATTAGGTCCAGAGACGTGACATTCGAAGAGGTACCGTTACTGGGAAAACCTAAAGAGGATACACTTAAACCAGAAAAGCCTACAAGTAATATCCAGAATAACTTGTTCCATGATTTCCCAAGTCTCCAGAATGAACTTGAAATCAAAGATGATAGAAATATTGAAAAAAGGAATGTTACGGAGGATAGATCGAAAGAAATTGAGCAACCTATTTCATCAAGCGCTCATCATCATATTGAAGCCGATGAAGATATAGGTGATGATTCAAGAATCGATCTAGATAAATCGACGCTTGAATCCATTCACTCTGAAGAAGAAGATGAACTCACTCAAGGCAATGGAACTGATGATCTTGATCTGTCTGATGATATCATTGAAAGAGAAGGAAGTCGGATGATCCTCAGAAATAGAGCCCACCTAAAGCCTCCTCAACGGTTCAATGACAAAATTATGGCTTTAGAAGCTAACATTATGTTTGAGCCTAAAACCTACAAACAGGCAATTTCATGTAAAGATAAAGAAAAGTAGCAAAAGGCTATTGAAAGTGAAATAAGCTCGCTTAGAGAAAATCAAACTTGGGATATAGTTGAAATCAAACTTGGAATATAGTTGATTGGTCGGACAGCTATTCCGTGTAAATGGATATTTAAAATTAAGACAAATCCTGACGGCTCTGTTGACAAATATAAAGCTCGACTACGACAGTCAATAAAATATATTCTCAGAAGAAAGATATATATTTCCATGAAACTTTTAGTCCAGTTGCTTGCAGAAGCAACACGATAGGAGCTGTATTGAGCGTTGCTGCTAGAGAGAAACTGAAATTATTACAGTTTGATGTGTCCACAGCCTTCCTTTATGGCAAATTAGAGGAGGACATTTACATGAAACCGCCTGAAGCTTATGCTGAGGAAAAGTATGTCTTTAAATTAAAGAAAAGCTTGTATGGACTTAAGCAAGCTTCACTCTGTTGGAACAGATGCATCACAGATTATGTCGTAAAAATAGGATTCAAGCTAAGTCATTCTGATCCCTGTTTGTTTGTGAGAACACAAGGAAAAGAGAAACTTATTCTTGCTCTTTACGTTGATGATGGTTTGATTGCATTTACTAGCGAGAAACAAGCTAACTGCTAGCTAGAAGAAATGAGGATATGTTTTGAAATAACAGTGAAGACTGCAAGCTATTTTCTTGGAATGGAGATAAAAAGGCACTCCGATGGTTCCATTTTGCTACATCAGAAAGCGTACATCACTCGCATACTAGAAAGATTTGGTATGGAGAAATGCAAACCTGTCCCAACACCAATTTTAAAAGCAAATAATGCTGAAATTAATGAAGAAGCTATGATGCGCTTCCCGTACCGTGAAGCTGTTGGTGCTTTAGCTTATTTGATGACAAGCACGAGGCCTGACATAGCTTATGCAGTCAGTGTTGCATCACGCAATTTGGATAAACCTACAAAGGAGAACATCATTAATGTCAAGAGAATAATGCGTTACTTGAAAGGGACAATAGATGAAGGCATCATTTACAAGCCAGGAAATATCCATAAATTAGAATGTTACAGTGATTCTGACCATAGAGGTGATATGGACACTCGAAGATCAACCTCAGGCATCATCTGCATTTATGCCGGAGGACCAATAGCTTGGTATAGCAAACGCCAGAGCACGGTTGCCATTTCCTCCACCGAGGCTGAAATAGTAGCAGCTAGTGAAACTGCCAGAGAAATTATTTGGCTTCAAAAGATTATGAAAGAAATCACTGGTAATAATTTTTTATGTCCTGTGTCCCTATGTGTGGATAATAAATCGGCAATTAAGTTGGCTAGTAATCCACCAGAGTTCCATCAAAGAACTAAACACTTAAGGATTCGTTCGTTCTTCATACGAGAATGCATTCAGGATGGAAGCATACCATCTGCCATGTGCCTGCAGCCAGGCAGATTGCTGACATGCTAACCAAACCACTTTATGGGCCCAGAATCGAAATACTGAAGAAGATGGCTGGAATAGCAAACAGAGGTGGATGTTAGGAATATACATACTCCATAATAATATATTCTTGGAGAGTGGTCTATGTCTAGGTACCTTAGCAACCGATGTTTGTTATTTTTGGGTAATCATTCTATCAATATAAATGAAAAGTCAATATATATTTTATCAAAGCTATTCTTATTTTATGTCACACAGTCCTGCTATTTATTTTCTTATTCTTCGTCTTTAATAATTATATCACCCACCTTCGATTTGCTGATGATTAAATAAAATGTCATGGAGATTCTGACTGATGATTTTAGTAGGGTACCCAAGTGAATAGGTTTTAAAATTAACATATAAGCCAAAAATTATGTCGAATCTATATATCGCATGCTCTAGCATTAATGCTCGATGCTAGTTAATGTTAATGACATTACAAGAAATACATATGTACCTTAGATATCGGCTCGAATCAAACTCGGTTAAGTATCGTTCGGGAAGCTGCGCCCTTGTCCCCTCAAAAGATGTACCTTTTGTCTCAATGTGTGTGGGCCAGTGATGATGATGATGATACGGAGACGTGGTTGCTCATAATTCGGAGCGGAGGGAGAATCCAATTTACATTTCAGTCTGACATAATTAGTTAAGCTGTTTTCTGGCCTGGCCTCTCAATGTTTTAATGTTACTGAAGAAAAATTTCGGGAGGTTTAATACCCAAAATTTCCTAGTCCAGTCAATGAAAGTTTAACTTTGCCATTTTGGGTTGATCACCTGCAAACAATGCTAAAATTTCCGTAAGTCTTCGTAAATTAATATACTAAAATTGCAGGGTGCTGCATTGACGGCAAAGCTTGCAAAAGACTGCAAAAACGACTTTTTTCGTTAAAATATGTCGATTGACTGGAAAAAAATCCCAGTGCAAAATTGTAGCAAATTAAATTTCTACAAAAAAGTATCAACGTATTTTCGCGTATTTCTCATAGTTTTTGCATAAAAAAATATATTTATGGTATTGTTTATCTTTTTTTTTTATTTTGAAACGATCCTTTCTACATCATCATTATCATCATCATCAGCCTATCGCAGTCCACTGCTGGAAATAGGTCTCCCATTGCACATCAGTTTCATTAATTTTAGGCTTCTCGCATCGAAAATTATAAATTACTTATTCATACAAAATGACATTTCAAATAACTAGAATGGGTATAGTATATTAAGGGGTGTTCCCTACTTCCTACAGACTGGCCTGAAGATTTGTAGTGTGTATCATAAAGTATATTTATTAATGTACAAATATTACAATTCTGTTCATAAACCCAATCCTTTCCATTTCTCCTTGTTTTATCCTGTACATAATAGTTTCCCTAACTTTTATCATTGACTAATGCTTAGCGAGCAAAGCCGTAACCAAAAAACACAACACTATCTTTTAGGTTTGTCAATTGTCACAGTCATTGTTTGTTTGCAAACATCAGAATCGAATTTTCCGAAACTTTAATCACCTAGTTTATTGCTGTCAATAAAACCGATAACAATATTTGAAGTTGTACCTGTCTTCTGTAAAAGTTTTTCCTGTATACTGTGAGTTTTTAAGAACAAATCGAAAAATAACAAGTAACACGAAGTCATTTTGCTTATTTAAGCGCGTGATCTTCTCAAGTTCAAGGTTATCTAAAGTTAGGACCAAAATTAATAGAGCTAGTTAATACAAAATAGTCAGAACTCAGAAGAAGTGAGACGGTTAGTAACAATTTTTTAATTAATTTTTAAACTTCGTGGTGAGTTTTAAACATCTGTGCATGTACAGAGTTACTAACATCGATAAGCTTTTGTTTTAAAATATGTTAATTAAACATTACTTAAGTAAAAGGTCTTTGACCTACTACACTATCTAGGTATTAATTTTCGCGACCTACATCCAACAACTTAACGCATTATTATTGTATGTTCAAAATACACTTGTCTCATTATTTACTTATAATAGTGTAATTGTGAATAGTAATGTCCTACGTTTTAGTAAGTTGTTTATTTTTTTGCAGATGGGTTACCTGAACACCAACCAGTCTACACACAGTCAAACTAGTTTATATGATCGTGTCAAGAAACTACTGGTGTCATATGAATGGAGCGATTGCAGCTTTATTGTAGCAGGCAAAAACTTCAAAGCACATAAATTAATTCTAGGTATAAGTAGTCCTGTTTTTGAGGCTATGTTTTATGGGCCATTATCCTCCAATGAGGACATTGTGATAACTGATATTCAACCTGATATTTTCCAATTAATACTTAATTATATATACACAGATACAGTTGAAATAAACAGTATAGATCAAGCTTTTGAGCTGCTGTATGCATCTAGAAAATATATCTTAGAACATTTGACTGAAATGTGCATTGCTTACATTCAATTGAATATCAGTGTTGATAATGTTATAGAAGTATTAAATTACCCAGAATACATGCAAGATAAGCAATTAATTTCATATGCATTAAAATTGTTCTGTGAACATGCACATTATTTATTACTAGAAAAAAAGAACCTCATTACATACTCTTGCTTGAAGGCTATACTTGAGAGTGATCAAATGAATATAGCAGAAAAGGATCTAATCAAACATGTTTTTGAATGGTCTTCATATTGCTGTGAACAAAACAATATTTCTGTATCACTTGAAAATAGACGTAATGTTCTAAACAATAATGGTATGTTTAAATTATTAAGATTTTTAACACTAAACATAAATGATCTTGAGGAAATTGTTACCGATAAAAATAATCTTTTACTACCTAACGAAATAGAAAACATAAGGAAAAGTATTACAAATTCAAATAAGGATGTAGTGGGACCAATAGGCGTCAGGGACATGCCTAGAAATGTTTTACAGTTACAATGGCATCTATGTTATAGGTGTCCTATTAGATCTGTGGCTCCTATAATTATTGATTCCAACAATTATATCATCCAGTCTAGAATAAGGGTTAACAAATCAGTATTCATTCATTCTCTTTGCGTACCAACAAGAATGGCACCAGCAGATCATTTTTGTGATAAAATGCCAAAAGTGTACAATGAGCAATTGTCTATATCGGTAATGTATGAACGTGACAACAGTATTATCAAATTGACTAACTTTGCAGATACGGTTGACTATGACTCAATGGTAGATATACCTCTGACAGAGCCTTGCTTTGTGAAAAAAAATGAATGGTACAAAATTTGTTTTGTTTGGCCCCGTAATAGATCAGGTACATATTCATATGTAGTAGAATTTAGACATGATCACTATAGTGGACATAAAGTATCATTTGAATTTGATGACCTACCATTTAGTACTGGAACAAGTGGTAGTTTCCTTGGTGGATTGAAATTTTGCTTGTAGTGATAGTATAATTTAATATTTATTACTATGTATTAATTTATTAGATAATAATACTATGTTAATATTTTATTCAATTAGTTTGATAATTGTTATATAATAAACTAATATTCAAACTACAAAATGCCTATAATTGAGAGATACTATAACAATACAAAAGCCAATTTAACACAACTGAACATAAATTGGTAATATTATTAAGGTATTTTACACCATGTAAAAAAATATATTAAAATGCATGTTTATGATAGATTTTGAAAAAAGTAAACGAGAAACGTCAGTATATATTTATAAAAATGCAAGGTAAATTTTGTAATTCAATTTTAAAATCGTCTTATAATCTGTTTTTGAAATTTTTAAAACGCTATCTGCGTTATTGGATTCCGGCGTGACGTCATTTCGATAGTAAACAACCTAGATTTTTGACGTGCTCTTGAGTTATTTTGAAATTTTACAAGGTATTATCACGTTTGTGGACTTTATCCTTTATTTTATTAAAATCAACGCGCACGCTTTGTATTTGGCGGAAAGGGAGCATCGGAGTTCTCGCACGGTAGGGGGCCGCCTGAAAGCCACACATGGCCCGAGGTGCGTCGGGGTTCCAGGGACTTCCTTTCGAGGGTATACCTGGTTCCTCGACTCATAGTACCCGAGACGGCGTGCGGTTTTAGTCGGTTAGAGTCCGACATAGTCACCAACTGGTAGCATCCGTGGGGATTTCCGCACGAAAAAAAAAAGGGGGGGGACACATTTCACCACTTTGGAAGTTTCTCTCGCGCAAACTATTCAGTTTAGAAAAAAATGATATGGGAAACCTCTATATCATTTTTGAAGACCTATCTATCCATAGATATGGTTTTGATGAAAGAAAAATTTTTGAGTTTCAGTTCTAAGTATAGGGACCCCCAAATTTTTTTTTTCTATTTTTGTGTAAAAATATTAAAGCGGTTCACAGAATACATCTACTGACCAAGTTATAACAGTATAGCTCTTTCAGTTTCGAAAAACAGTGGCTGTGACATACGTACGGACAGACAGACAGATATGACGAATCTATAAGGGTTCCGTTTTCTGCCATTTGGCAACGGAACCCTAAAAAAAGCGCTAAAAAAAGTTGAATAACTCGCAAACGGATACCACAAGCGTAAAATAATTTTTGCAATCTCGCAATGTTCACAATCGCGAAAAATCTTCCCCACTTTACGTGTAGGGAGGTCCCAAATAAAAATATTTGTAAAAAAATTATTGAAGCACTTAGTCGACGTAATTAAAACACATATTCATGCCTAGTTTCATCTATCTAGCACTAACCGTTTGGGCTGTAGGCCGAGGACGGCCGGACGGATTTGTCATGTCCGTCCACATGACAAATCTATAAGGGTTCCGAGTCAGGAACTATGGAACCCTAGTAAGAGTTGAAGTCTAAGTCAATCATAATTGGAAAAAAAATACTACTTCGTCATTAAGGTATGATACTTTTTAAAATTCTTTAAATTTTTAAAGAAGAAAATTATTCTGTTTTTACACTATGGTGTTTTAAGTGTCACTTCTGAAACTCATTTTATGAAAATCGCTTTCAAAATCTAAGAGTGTTAGTTAAAGAATTTAGATGGCTAACTAAAATTATATCGTATCAATATGAAATCATCACATTTCAAATTAATATGGAAAATAAATACAGTATGGAACACTCACCACGCTGTCAAAACATTAGATGGACCGAACAGGGTAGCGATGCTTACGCGACGGCACTGGGCCAGTGCAGTTAGCGCAGCAGGACCAGAATTTTGCATTCTAGACTCGTGCAGTATCCACCCAAACCACCAAGAACCGCGAGTGATCATTGTGGGAGCTGGCATGGCGGGACTTTCAGCTGCACATCGCCTCACACAGTGCGGCATACGTAATTTCATCATTTTAGAGGCTAAAGAAAGGTATACATTTTCTTTGCTAAAAAATATGTTTTTTAGATTTTAGAGATTACACAATAATTATAAATTAAAACACCATTAACGCATTGTTTAGATCAACTGATGATGATATAAAAAAATAAATAATAAATAAAAAAAAAATCGGACATTTTACACAAGCCACCAAGTCCCAAACTAAGCATAGCTTATACTATGGGTACTAGACAACTGATATTAATACATAAACATACTTTATTTGTAAATGCCACAAATTATACATTGAAAACACCCAAACATTTAGTCCGACCCGTGAATCGAACTCGAGACCTCTTGATCAGCAGTCACATACGCCAATCATTGCGTCACCGATAGTAAGACAATTACTTCAAAACTAAGTGAATTATTGGCAACTTAGGAACAAACCTCTGAAGTGATAAGATTTTTTTACCTGCTAAACGAGGCTTGTTGCCTTTTGAGCCCCCTCCTCTTCCCCAGAATTAAGTTAAAGGAGGGACGAGGTTGACAATGTTGACATACAAAATAATGGCCGTAAGATCGCTCCAAGTAAGCTGGTCCATACTTGCCAATGTACTCGTTCCTAAGTATTATATTATTATAATGAAAGGGTGCTGTTAAAATACAAATGATAAAAAGCGTGAAGTCACACGAACTTCGTCAATAAAATACACTACTATTTTAAATCTACTTGATTGTTATGTCGTACAAATCAGCGGTTTATGAAATCTCAATATACTTATATAGTATTTTGCAATGTAATAAAATGAAATCATTTTACCGTAGGTATACATGCTTCTTAATAACGTGATACTTAACGTGTTACATCATCGTAATTATATTAAGTACACTGTGATGTCATCCAGTCCCCGGCGCGATAGACACGTCATGGTGAACTTAGCAAATGCGAAACACACTTCGATGCGTAAATACATGTAGGTAGTATTGACTGTTGTTTCCTCGACAAGAAGCAAATCCGAAACATAGAATCTGATCGTATACCTACATAGTAGAATTATAAATTCGAAAGGTTTAATGAAATTTGACATGGAGATATTATGAATATTAAGTTATATATTTTGATTCTTGAGGAAGGATATACTACTCTTATCAGTGATAACAGCGATACAGTAGTATTAATTTAAAAAAATGTGCTGTAATGTTTACTCATTCGTTAAAATACATGTAAATATTGCATACACATTACAATGATTAAAATAAGGGATAAAATATAGGTACATCTTATCCAGACTAAAACGTCACGAATAGAAACCTAAATTGATTTTACTCGTGCTCGATATTTATTTAATATAAATGATGGTAATTTGAGGAAGTAACGTATATAATACTTAAATATTATTACTAACAAAATAATTTTAAAGAATTTTTGGTAAATAAAATTATTGATATTTGTAGAATTGTCTTTAAAATATATAATTAAATACATTTTTTTTTAATTTACAGACCAGGCGGAAGAATACATTCTTGTTGGCTCGGAGATTCAGTAATTGAGATGGGTGCGGAATGGATTTTTGGTGCTTGTTTACCAAACTCAATTTACACTCTGGCATCACAAGACAGGCTTCTTCAATCACCTTTACCTCGCTTGGATGCGTCTCGGGGCTTATTTTGTACCAGCGAAGGACGTGCCGTTGACTTACCTGTTACAATTACGGCCTATCATACTTTCAGGCAAATAGAACAGCAAGCAGCAAACTTGTTCCGACTCGGCGGAGAAAGAAGGCATGGAACTTTACTGAACTTTATAGGTTTACGTATACAGCAAGAATTATATAATTTTCCAGAGGATCAGAGGTATGATGCTGCTCGAGTCATGTTCGGACTGACTAACATTTTAAGAAATAAGTGTGGAGATGATTTGTCACTTGTAAGTGCAGATCAGTACGGCAGTTATATTGAGTTACCTGGCGGTTGCGTACGAGTTCCATTAGGCTATGTAGGAGTAATGGCACCACTATTACGCGAGCTTCCAGACAACTGTATACGTTACCAAAAACCAGTAAATGTCATTCGGTGGGGTCGCGGGCAAACTGGATCAGGACGTGTGCTTGTTAAGTGTTGTGACGGGGAAGAGCTGTTTGGTGACTACGTCATACTAACGCTGTCTCTTGGGTGTCTAAAATGTCAGGCGGATAAACTATTTGCTCCTCCGTTGCCTGTTTGTAAATTAGATGCAATTTGTAATATAGGGTTTGGTTTGAGTGACAAAGTATTTCTTGAATATTCTGAACCATTTTGGGCATGCCACGAGGGTAATTTAAAATTAGCATGGTCAGCAGAAGAATTACAATCGAGAAATGATTGGACGCGAGGTGTGTGTGCAATCGATGAACTGCCTGGTAGTAAACACGTATTATGCGCTCTAATATCAGGTCAAGAAGCTGCTGTAATGGAATCAATGGCAGAGAACGACGTCGCCGAAGGCTTGACTCGATTACTTCGAAAATTTACGGGTAATCCGTGCTTACCCTACCCACAAATGATGTTACGTTCTAAGTGGGCGGCGGATCCACACTTTTGCGGATCTTACTCCTATATGGGTTGTTGTTCAACGGTGAGTCATCAGTGTGAATTGGGCACGCCAGTGCCTGGTCCCTGCGATTCTACTCCTCCAATTCTACTTTTTGCTGGAGAGGCTACAGTACCTGGCTATTTCGCCACAGTGCATGGAGCGCGGCTTAGTGGTATTCGTGAAGCCGAACGTATTATTTTATTAACAAAAAAGTTCGAAGGTCCTCCAAAAACTTAATTTATTCCTTTATTTGTATTATCAGTTACGCAAAGTGTATATATGTATCCTGTCGAGTGTTTATTTAGCTAGTATTTTGTTATAATTTAAATACTGTGACGAATATATTTTTTGTTTTTTTTTTTCTATTAAATACTATTTACATGTTTTTATAGCGCATGAACATGTTTTATTTATTTTAATATAGTTGATAGATTGGTTTTCCTAAACATTTAAGTAGTAGATAGAAAAGTTGTGAATGGGCCTAATAAGTTAGTTCGATATTTTGCTGATCAAATAATAAATAATCATTGGTAAAATATTCGAATGATATTAATGGAAAAATAGAATTAATCGTCATGTGAACGATTTTAATTTTTTTAACTTCTCCATGTTTGACACTGGTCTGTCGAAATGAAACTGATTGTCAGTCATATTCAATTAATTCTTCTTGGAGAGGTGTGATGCATGCATTCACTACGTACCACATTGCTACTTAGTTATCTGGCTATTATAGTTATGCTATAACTAAAGTTTTATAATTTTTTTATTCACTCAAGGGAAAACCAGAGGCGTCTCTAGCCTAAGCGGCGCCCGTGTGCAATCATTACCGTACCGCCCACTAGAAAGTGCGTTCAACATTGAATCCGTACAAAAGTCAACATTATTACATAAATGTAATATCAATGTTAGGTAGTAGAATCACGCTGATTTCAGCACGAAGGGGCTGGCTCCAGTGTAGCAATACTACCCTCATACAGAACCATAGATATAGAATACCATATATTAAATTATTCTATATCTATGCACAAAACACCAATTTAAAATGACAGCATTCGTGATGTCATATTTTGTTGTTGAGTGTGAGACTGAAAGCCCAATGATGCAGAAGCATCTCACTAGACCGCACTAGTGTGGATCACCATACTACATTATCTGCACTCACAAAGAGGATGGTGTCCCTTACTTTTGGATTCTACTCATGATTTCCATCAAGCAGAATAGTCACTTTGATAGGCTTAGATTTAAAACAAAAATGGAAATTGTAACAAAACGAATTGACGACTCGTCACTTCCATCCTCTGCAAAGTACTCGAACGGATCATTAACTAGAAATTAGTCACCTGTTCACTACTAGTAAGTCTTAGATTCTTCCCCTTCCAAGTTTTTAGAATTCTCAACTTAAAACAATAAAATAAATAGAGTGAGGCGATACTTCTAGCTTGATCATCTATGTGATCATATGAGACACATATTGATTCCTGCATATTTATCGCAGTACCTACTTGTTAGACGCTCTCGATCGGTTGTAGCAATAAAGCCATCACTTGAGCTTCTGCAGTTGCGAAGAAATGTCGCCCCTATGCTAGTCTTATAACTTCCTTATGGCGGTGAATGTTCTAACGAGTTCCCATCTACACCCTTCCTCTCCAAGTCCAAGTCGGTCGTGGGATTCTTTATTAGCGTTTCCATGAAGCAGTAGAGACTCTTACATGAAGGCGAGTCTCCTGATCCGATGTGGGAGTCTAGGAGTACGGGTTGTGAGCCACTCACATTTTCTGATGCCTGCACACAGTGTTGCAAACGTTTTGTTGTGGTGGACGGGATGGGATGCCTTACCCTCCAGCCTCTTCAATGGCAACTGCCAGGAGACGACGTCCGTGTATGCCATTTGTCACCTAGATAGTCTACCCGTAGATAATAGAAGGCGCTGGATACAGGTGCTGGGAGGTGTCCTGCTGTCATAATAACAGCTGTTCCCGGATCCCTCTCATCTCAGACGCAGAGTGGTACACCGTGTGGTTTTAGTCCGTCTGGTTTTCCACAAGTAAAAATAAAAAAGTAATAAAATGAATCTAAGGCGTGTTATTGAAACAGATATGGATAGACTGCGGATTTCCTCAGAGCTCTAGTGCATGGTTGCACGCTTTGCCTTCACTTCACTATTCACTTTGCCGAATGACATTTTGAGTAAAAAAAAAGCTGATTAACTTCATATTTACATGTCTACTCAAATACAATACTGAATTCTTTACATCAACGCTTTCCTCACAATGTTACGGTATAGTGAAACCGTGTAGGAGTCAAAGTGTGCCACACATATGAAGCTATTTTTACGTAGGGTTGAATTATAATATCCATTGTCACAACACCCTACAGCGCTGCGCCAGTGTGCACCGCACACCTTGAACTATAGGTAAAGACACTCTTGGGGCGAACCTCAAACTGACAGTTTATTATAGTTTTTCGTTATCGAGTGTTTCGCAATATCATTTTATAACTATCAATCCATCAATATTTATCTTAATAATATTTTGCTTTTGCTTTTAGTTAACAATTCCTGATGGAGTGAAAATGAGGATGATTTTATTACATGTTTAAAGTAGAACACTGAGCTAGTGGTGAGGTACAGTGGCTACATTTTACAGTGGCTCTTCGGCCTTATGGTGGTGCGGGTACGGTAACGGTAAGAGCAGAACGTTTTTAAAGATGTGTCTAAAGAAGTATTCAGTATAACAAGTTTTTTTCTGGACAAAATACCGCTGCCGCGCTAGTTAATCCTAACTGGATCGCAGCTTAGTGACCCCCCTGGCGCGAAAGCTGGATCCGCATTGCAAGTAGGTATCTATCTCAAAGTGGTACTTATTTCGTCAGGCTTAACATTTTATTATACAATTACGGTATTGACATGTGTTTCGATACAGCTTGCTTGGTTACTGAAAATTCAAACTTCTAAATATTTCCACAACGAAGTTTATGGGTTCGAAAATGGCAAGCGCTGTTTGAACATCGGCACCGCCATACCATTCTTTTATCAAAGCACCAATTTTATAAATTAAAGAGCTACAGAGTTTTGTCGGCTTTATATATGTGGCTCAGTCGAAAATGTATCTTTATTATTAGGATATTATAAACGCGAAAGTTTGTGAGTATGTATGTAAATGTATCTATATGTTTGTTGCTCTTTCACGCAGAAACTACTGAACGGATTTGGATGAAACTTTACAATCATATAGTTTACATATCGGAATAACACATAGACTACTATTTATCGCCATGACGGACATATACGCGAGCGGAGCCGCGGGCGAAAGCTAGTATATATATAATATATATGTATATTCAAGCCCACCAGTGACTCCCGATGGAAAGCATGAGTAGAATCCATTAGTATGGGACAGTGAATTATGCAGAATGATTGGGCTTCCGGTCTAACACTCATAACGACAGCCAGAGTGCTGTCGTTATGAGGATGTATTCTGTGTGACTTGTGAGGGTAGTACTGCCCCGGTCGTGCCGACCCATTTGTGCTGAAATTGCGTTTCTCTATTTAAAACTATTGATATATAATTTATAGCCGTAGTTTGTTAAATTTTTACGAGACACCCTTGTGACTGTGCATGTAGGTAGATAGCTTCTTTAAAACAAGTATGTCTTAATGATCGTAATAGTAACAGTGGAATTCAGGGTTTAAACCTAATAAGCTTAATTTTGTAGAATTGCTTGATTCTCTTAAGAATAAAAAAAGCGGCCAAGTGCGAGTTGGACTCGCCCATGAAGGGTTCCGTATCAACAAGTAGCATCATATAAAAGTTCTTGTAGTTCGTTGTAAGTTTGATCGATGTTTTAATGGAAAGTGTATTGATTAAATGAAAGGTAAATTGCAGTTTACGATTTATGACGTATTAAAAAAAAACTACTTACTAGATCTCGTTCAAACCAATTTTCGTTGGTAGTTTGTACAATAATGTACATAGTAATGTACAACATATATTCTTTTTAGTTTTATAACTCTTATTTTAGAAGTTACAGGGCCCCCCCTGTAACTTCTAAAATAAGAGTTATAAAACACTCATTTTTCCACTTTGGCAGTATCTTTTGCGCAAACTATTCAGTTTAGAATAAATTATTTTATTAGAAACCTCAATATCATTTTTGAATACCTATCCATAGATACTCCACACGTATGGGTTCGATGAAAAAAAATGTTTTGAGTTTCAGTTCCAAGTATGGGGACCTCCAAAATGTATTGTTTTATTTTCTATTTTTATGTGAAAATCTTAATGCGGTTCACAGATTACATCTACTTACAAAGTTTCAAAAGTATGGCTCTTATGGTTTCTGAAAAAAGTGGCTGTGACATACGGACGGACTGACTGACAGACATGACGAATCTATAAGGGTTCCGTTTTTTGCCATTTGGACATATTCACACAGTTATATTTGGGATTTATGATTTTATTATTAGAACTTTGCTGTCTTGTATCAATATTGCGCAGGGTTCAAATGAAATTCAAAATTCTAGTCACATTTTACTTGAATATATAGACACCAATAAATAACATACATAGATAAGGTGCATTGGGGTAAGTTCGGCGCTGGGGTAAGAACGTAAAAATCGAATTTCCAACTTATTCGGCTATAGTTTTTAATGCTCGCCACATTGCGTGCCACGTCATTATGTTCCACCCCGCCCGCAGTGGCCGCCAATGACTTCGGCAAGTCGGACGTATGCTACGCGCAGTTATAGAAAACAAGGTAAGTATTATAAAATTTTCTCTATCCGGTCTTTCACCTTCATTCTTATTTGCCTATATTAGCAGAAAAATAGCTCTTTTTGTTTTAGTTTTGCCTAAATACTAAGTTTTAAGGAGTGACAATCCGCTAGAACTAATGCAGAAATCTCTACTGTCTCTGTAGGCTGAAATCCGGTGTTTCCCTTCTTGAGTGAAGTGCGGACAAAAATATCCGGTCTTAACCCGTTTCGAAATTGGTAGTGATTGTCAAAGTTTTATTACATAATTTTTATTTTGATATACTTAATTGTTTTCGTAATCGCTTTGATATGGAGTTTATGTAAGATATATTAATGCATTAAAATTCTTCAGGAGAAAGAAGACAAATGTACATTTAAGTCACCGTATTATTGTAAATATCGTTGTAATATATACAAGGGTGTTTTTATAGAGGTATAGAACTTGGAAATTGTTCGATAAAATTTTCCGTACCCAAATTACTATAATATGCCAAATTCAAACGAATACTCTTTTATTTACTGTTTGCGGGTTTCGCCAATACTTTTACTAATATTATCACACATGTTACACTCCTTTTACTGAGATTTTAGGGTTTGCGTTTGTTTTCTTCGGGGTATCATATTACTTACGTAAACAATTCACTTGCACATGCCACGTAAATACTCACGAACCTCTTCGCGGGCCACTTCCTATACAAAAGAAGCGCTGCAATTAGCCATGCAGAAAATAAATAATAAGGAGCTCACCTATGCAGCCACTTCAAAAATGTACGGCATACCTACATCCACACTTAGTGATAGAATCCAAGAAAACAGCAATAGTAAGTAACACCCTTGGTAGACCGACAGCTATCCCAGTGGTTTTAGAAGCTAAGCTGGCAAACTGCCTACGAACACTGGAAAAGTGGGGGTGGGGCTTATCAAGAGAAGAGGCACTTGATGTGACACAGGATTTTATAAAAAGAAATAAAATTTTATTTTTTAAGACCGTTTTCAGTTTTTTTTAATTGTAATACCTTTGATTGTTATACCTAATTATAGGATTCTTAAATAATATTTTTTACAGAATTACACATTCGTCTCATTCTTTGGATATTCTAGTTTTCTAAATAAACACAATTTTGTTCCAGTCACCTCTTCCCTTCATCTCTCTTTCGTAACAAAAACCTATGCACAATAATAATTACGAAATTTCCAAAGCTCCATGTTTTGTGATGCCCTTAATATTCATCCTGAGGATAAAACCAAACTTTGAGAATCATAATATCTTCTAACTTTGGCAGATGGGGCAAGAACGGACAGCCTAAGCAACCGAAACAAGGAATCATTTGGAACATTTTTGTTTGTAGCATTAGATGGATTTTGTTGCTCTCATGTCAAAGAACAGGAAAGATCGGATGAATTCTTGTTTTGTACCTTGTTCTACTAGCAATAGAAGCAGTTTTAAATTGTTGTCCGAACTTACCCCTTCATGGCCAAATTTGTCATCATACTCAAAAAATGTCTCTTGATTTTACAGGCTTACAAGTCCAGAAGTGTTGAATGTTTAATCAATAAATTAAATTCAAATGACACTATGTTTAATCAGTATCAATTTGCACCATTTTTCATTAATGTGGTGTATACTGGAATTTAGAAAATTAAGTTTTTGCAACACCCTTGCAACTATTTGAAAATCCGTCCGGTATTACCCCAACGCACCTTATATTCGTATAAGTAGATTTTTAATATGAATATAATTTATATTGTATTTAATACAATAAAATAAAATTTCCTATTTGTCTATTAATATATGGGTATACAAAATATAGGGAATCATAACAATATTTATATTTACTTATAAATTATATTCTTATTATGAGCGATACCTAACATAATTATAAAAGTATTCGAAAATGCCAAATATCCCAAAAGGGAATCAGAAATGTCTTAAACAACTTAATGCATAAATTCTCAATAACAACATTTGTCAGATATAGTACCTACCTAGTAACAATACCTAATAATAGTACCTCATGGTAAATGATCAAAGGGTATTCACCTACTTTTGATATAATTCCAACTAAGGCTGGTCTATAAAATTACACGTACATTTATTGCTTTTTATAGATATTGTAAAGAATAAATACGGTATTTCAACCAAATACTACTAAAATAGGTATTTTCTAGTCTAAAAATAACATTTTTCCTTCCTCTTCATCGTCTTTTCTGTTCGGCTAGAATACTGAACGTTAACAGACGCTGATATTATTGTATCTGGCAGCAAAAACAGATTTGTCAGTTTAGTCGACAAGTTTTAAGAACATATTCGGTCTTAATTTACATAATAGGTATATATTGTTTCTTCTACTCACTATTACGATTTAGATAAGATCAGTATACATATATCAATGGTTACTTGCATTTATATCTTAGAGTAAGTAACTCATCTAAACACATATGATTTTAGTGGAATTTTACGTGACAAAAATATGTACGAATAATAGGATTTCATTCAAACAATAAATTATAGTTTAAAGTTGAGCTTAGAATATTGCAATAAGCACTGCCTAATGACGTTATTGTCAATTACGGCATTTAAATACCATAAATTACATAACTATATAATATTCTAAATTACAGCCTGAATATTGTTTTCACATACATTATTGTCGAAACTAAGCAAAACATCATTATAAACGTCTACTCATAACATTCAAAGTGTACATCATATTTCAAAATTAAATAAGTTCTACATAAATAGTCAATGATTTATGTCGAATGGGTTTTGAGTACATCATTAGCTGAAGCCTTGACTTCCTCCCAAGAGATATGAATGTCACTCTCTTCGCTATAACGAGAGCAAATTGCCAATCTCAGGAAATATACGTCATCAATCTTGGATGGAACCAGATGAATTTTACCACGGCCATTAATGTGCCTCAGTAATTCCTCATTCAATTCGTTATCACCTTTCAATCTGAAGCACACTAGCCCCATAGTAACTTCTTCATAGATTTCGAATCTATCATCGTCGGAGCACAGTTTCTCGAAGAGATGAGCCAGTGCAATATGCTTTCTGATATGCTTCTGAAGATTTTCCACTCCATACAGACGCAAGACAAACCATAACTTGAGTGCTCTGAATCGACGTCCAAGAGGAATTTGCCAGTGGCGATAATCAGGGGCTGATCCTTGCTGATCATGTTTTAAATATAGAGGATCCACGTTAAATGCATCAATAATCCAACGCGGCTCCTTCAACCACATCGCCGAACAATCGAAGTTAACTAACATCCATTTGTGAGGATTGAAGTTGAAGGAGTCGGCCTTTTCTACACCTTTCATGAGATATCTGTATTCAGGACAAATAAATGCTGAACCAGCGTAAGCTGCGTCGACGTGTAACCAAACATCATTCGACAAACAAACGTCCCCTATTTCATCCAAGGCGTCGAAAGTGCACGAAGATGTAGTACCCAAAGTGGCTACAGCCTGTAGCAATGTATTGCATAGATTAGTATGTAGGTATACAGGTAGCATTTAACAATGACAAAATAGTAACAGTAGTCTTATAAAATAATTAGTGATCTAAAATATTTAAAAAACAGTACGTAATATACTCAGAGTTTGGGCCTCGGCCATCTCTTTAAAAGTTCAGAATCTCATGGATCTCGTTTAAGTTTGTAACCAGTCCCCAATAAGAGGTCATAAATATTTTTGCTAGGTTGGTAAAGAAATAAAGAGTCTTACATAGAAAGGTATGAGGCCATTGCGAATATCTTCTTCAATAGCGTCCTTTAAAATATCGCCTCGTAGACGTCTCTTATGATCAGGTTTCAAAGTGCGTAGTTTTACACCACCGAGGAGACCAGCACGTTCTACTGACGAATGGGCTTGCTCTGGAAATCAATTTTTGAACATTACATAAATTGTCGAATGGGATTGACTTTGTAGCCGAATGCTTACATTACAGTTAATTCGCATTTCATAATCTGTGATTTCCTTGTGCAATCACTGCTATTTATTCTGTTCCTACCCTCTTTGGTTACCTACTAAAATAACAACTATACTTACAAGCCGTGAAGGTAGTTAACAACGTATTTATGCTAATGAAAAACTAGTCTTCTTCTTCTTAAGTGCCCTTTGGTCTGCTGAATAACATTTGGAAAGTCTGCCCTGTCGTCAAATGATAAAAATAAATAATAAACGAAAAAACAAATGTACTAATCATGTAACTTACTGTTGCAATAGCCAACGAGTTTTGAAATAATCTCAGTTTCAGTCCATTCGGGGTGTTGCTGCTTTACTCGATGCATGGTACGAGATTTAGCACCTAATAAAGCGACGAGAGTAGCCTCACTAGCAGTGCCTTGAATTACGCCTCCAGCTTCACCTCCGGAACGAGCCAGAAAACATTCAGGAAGTCCCAACATCTGGCCCAGCCAATCCAGCATGACGACTTCCAGCTCAGTACATGCTGGACTTGCGATCTAAAAAAATGGCTCGTATAATATACAAACATAAACAGACATTCATAAAGTTAATAACAAAGATTTGACTAGATCCAGAAGTCAGAAGTTCAGCAGCAGGACATAAATATTTTAAGCAAGCTTTTTATTTGCAGGTACGAATGTCTTCAATTTAATTGGCACATATTTCTGTTTGGACACGAGTAATCCTATTGGAGTTGTGATTTTATTAACATGCAAAACACAAAAAAAAAAAATTTAACTCAGCTTCCCGACATGACCATAATTATAATATACATAATAATGTACAGATAAGAAAACATGCGTCAAACTGCACACCAGTGAATGCAATCTCTACAACTGACTGGCTTCCCTTGAAATATCATGACATTGACATTGGCATCGTTTCGCAGTATTGTTCATAAAACTAAAAGTTGTTGTATGTTTTGCATGTCCTTGTAAGTTAAAACAAATGATTAATTAGTGTATCAATATAGTTCATTTACCTATTATTTTCAACACGTTTGAATACTTCATTGAATATTATTAAATTGTTTATGGAATCTTTGGTACAATTGTCCCACATTTTACCAACATTTCAGGTAGGTAGATATACGGAATGTTTGACATTCTGGCCGACATGGACACGACGGTCTAGGACCAAATTCGTACGGTCAGTCGGAATGGTGGAGAGGCTGCGCTAACCCAGAGCTTGGAATGCTACGGTAGAACGTGCAACGTGTAAGCAACTAGAGACTTGGCATGCATGGCTTTAAACTCAGGCCTGTGCTAGCCAACGTGCTGTCGGAGCCGTTCTTAGAAGTGTGGGTAGAGGAGACCGACTGTGTCACCTTTTTGATTGATTCAGATACTCATCGGGCACGGTTACTTCGTTAAGTATCTGATTTGAATAGGACGTGAGGCCACAGCACGATGCCATCACTGAGAGTCCAAGCATCGATTGCTACTTGAACAGGTCGCACCGAACCTGTCGCCACCCGGTCGGTGATTTTGCCTTTAACTGTGTATAATGGTGGATGTACCTCAATCATGAGATATGCAGGGGGATTCAAGAATTCGCCGATGCGTTACAGAATATGACTGCCGAGGTGGGCCGTGGTGCCGAGGTTTAGTGTAGTTTAGTAATTATAAACGGAATATAAACATACCCAAGTGAAACCGATACAGGCGATGGCCCCACTGAGCATATCAGCCACAATGGCTGGATAAGAGTTCGCAGTAGGGAAGTAGGCGTGGAAGCGCGGAGAGTGCCAGTGGGTAACTCCAGACATTACAACGCGTTCGATGTCAGCCATCACCGCTGTCCATGGCTCAGCCTGCTGAGGCGCCTGCTCCGGAACCAATGGGCGCAAATACCCCGGTTTTACGGATGGCACCACTTGTCTGTAAAATGTAATGCAAAATTCTGATTATTTTTGTTATTATTAATTTCTTATTTTTATCAAGCCACTACTGCTAAAAGGTTGATATAACAGAATAAAATATTCAAGTTCTACGGAGATGTTTTGATTTGTCCAGAATTTCAACCGATACTAAAGACTTGCCTTGAGTATACATAGAACCTTGAGTTTGTGCTCACGAGTAAGTGTGGCACTTCTAATCATTTGTTATCCTGTATATTGTATACATAGAGAATTCTCGCACCGATAAGCATAAACACAACTTTCCATCATCAATAGTTGGCCCACGGCCCGCCAGTCATGATCACCACTCCTGGTCGGTGGATCATCGTTTTATGTTAAAGGGTCATCCGTTCTTCTATAGTTTGGAGCTAGAAATTAGGTACTCATATTCTTATGTCGTTAGGTACCTAGCTACGCAAAAACATAGGTAACGTAATTGTCAAAGAAAACATATGGTTCCTGAAAATATTTTTAATGTACGCCTGCGTTTACTTAGCTAGTATTTTTTTTATTAGTTAATACTTTTTAGCATTAGCATTGATATTAAAACTACACAGATTCATACCTGTCTCTAATATTCTCCAAATACTCCGCAATATAGTCCGTCATCGCCTTAGCGAAATCTTTAAAGTCTCCAGCTTCCATTGTGTCTGTAAATAAAAAATATTATTGTATTTATGTGTTATTATGGATTATGATGATGCTATTATCAGCTGATAAATCGATATATAGAGGTAGGCACTTAAATCCTGTACCAGATACTGGTGTGGAATATATTAACTTTATAGTAAATCTTTTTTCACTTATCTTATACTCTTTAACATAATTATGTTTATTACAATATATATATAAATTAATTGCTGTCTCGCTAAAACTCGAGAACCGCTGCACCGATTTGGCTAATTTTGGTCTTGAATTATTTGTGGAAGTCCAGAGAAGGTTTAAAAGGTGAATATATAAAATGAATGCATTTTTTTTATCAATTATGGATTCCTTCTGTTTGTATTAAGTTCATTTTATATAAAAGTTTAGGTCTTCTATTTATCGATTTAGGCAGTACAAAGTCTGCCGGGTCATCTAGTTAGGTAATATTTATTGCATATTATTGATTTATCGTATTAGGTGAAATTAAGTTTTGTATTTCCAGACGTAAATAAAATCGTTATCTTCAAAAATACATCTAATGTCGTTTGATTACAATGACAAATCACAATGCACTAAGGTAACTAAGACATGCAGACATGCGTTATAAAGCAATAACTCATTAATTAAAATTTATACAATTTTTAATTTAAAAAAAATATTATTATTTCAATATTTATTTTATTTTAATTAAAAATATCTTATTGAAAGCAATTCCAATGTTTCAATCTTAGGCCCTGCGCGCACGGGAAACTTTTGTCACTGTGACTGTTTTGTCACTTTCATTATGTCTGTAGAATTATATGGAGATGCGCGCACGTTGCGACGTGACAATCGGATGACAAAACTGTTTTTGGCCTGCGAACAAGCCTGTTACAAAACTGTCACAGCGACAAAAGTCACCCGTGAGCGCACTGCTTTAGGTATTTCGACGGAATATAAAAAAATATTAAATGTGGGTAAACAGTGAAGATCAATTTTATTAGTGATAAAATAAATGTCTACTTGTTAACTTCAATTTTGACTGGAGCGTGACCCTTTCCTTAATTAAGCCTTGGGTCAATATTATAAAGACAAATGTGACTTTGTAACAAAATATAGCTTCACTGTGATGTATTGCGACGTCGTCCTTTGGTTGAATATTAATTTTTATAGATAGTTACTTAAGGAACATGTGTTGGTTAACAATATAATAAACGAAAATTGCAGTTTTAACAAATACTATTTAATAATACCATGCTTCATTTACAGTATTATTATTTAAGGGTCGGCATTTTTCGATATTACTCGTAGTAACAGGCGTAAAAAATTTGAATTGTAAACTGATCTAAACAGATGAAAGAAATAACCAGTAGGTGTTTACTTTAACAAAAAATGTCAATATGCTCATTGATGTATTATCAGCGTACCTGAAGCACTCTCTACCAGTTAATCATGCATTGAATGATGCAGAGAGTGGAAGAAGTAGCTATAGTATATATCAGTTGACAGTTGCATCAGTTGCATGACTAAAGCATGCTTTATGTAGCCTTGATAATTAGCCACTTCTGCCGAAACTGAACACAACGAATAGCAAGTTTTTCATTAAACATCTTTAGTTGTAGTTTTTGTGAAAATTGTCAATTACAAAATTTCAGGTTCTGCTCTAGACTTAAACACGTACGGTCATAAAAGCTTGATTGCGAAACAACAACAGGCTTTACGAAATAGTGACATTGTGTTAAAACAACTAAAGAAGTACTTATGTAGGACAGGCAAGCAAATTAAAGTAAGAAGAAAAATAAAATAAGTTTACAGAGTGTAGCATTGTAGGCATAACATATATTGGCAAATATGCATTTATATCATTTATGCATTACAGAGTTTTGAAATACGAACCAAAGTTTAGTTTTAAATCCTGTTCCCATTTGGCCATGGCTAGAGACAAAATGATACACACAAATATTATTAAAAATATATACATAAATAATTGATGTCCCTATATAGATAGGTACAACAAAGTTAAGTGTTAAGTGCTCTTAAATCATAGAATTGGCAATAAGTGTGAAGAGATAGCATTGCTCGCAAGTATTCACATCTAGCAGAAATTCGTTCAATCAGTTTCGTCCCGACGTCTATAATTTAAATTGATGTCACTTCTGATTAAGTACTTTAACCAATAGGAAAATAATTAGTACTACTGTCTAGTGCAATAATATCATCTATTTTGTGTTCCCATAGATTGGATTCAAGGTTTAATGCATAGAAACATGCTTATAAGTCTAGTATGTTCAGACGACATGCCTACCAACGGAGGCTAAAAAAATTCACTAGTTGTACTCTAATTGTACGAACTTGCAGTGTTCTATATAGTTAGCGCACCAATTTCAGGAATTCTATACCAACCCTCAAAAACTTCAAATAAGGTACCTGCGGGTATTAAGGCCTGTCGGGCAATAAGGCCTATGTGACAAAAAACGTACGAAATACAGTAATTGACGATCAAGGTTACACTCACACAAGCTCAGAGCATATACAAGTCGCTGCGAAGTGACAGACGAACGCTTGCACTTCTCCCTCCGCCAGTGTCGTCGAAATCATTCAGCGGTGCGGTCACGCGGCACGAATTATAAAAATTGGCTCCAGTAAAACGTAAGTTATTTTGAAAATACCATATTTACAAACCTGCATTGTCTGTCCGTTTATTAATTAATTAATACTTGTCCCTAGGTTACAGTATTAAAGGGCTTGTAGTTGTAAAAAAATTATAATTATTTTTTTCCATAACGACGTGGTTGGCGGATATTAAGGCCTATAAAATTTTACTATAGGCCTTATTATACTCCCAATTTTTTAAACTGCTAAATAAGTAGGAGCGTGTTTCTAAAACGTTTGTTGGTGAGTAGTTTGTACGTAGTTACACATTTTCTATTTATTTATCATTGTTTTCAGTGCTTACGGTCACGATGCCTTCCAAACGGGCATTGTGCTCAAAAGACGATCTGATCGCAGCTGTTAGAGCAGTACAAAGAGGAACTTTGAGTACGTACAAGGCTGCAGACAGATAAAGGTTACTAGAAGAACACCCAGAAATCATCTGCAGTCTGGCAGTTTAAAGAAAAGTTTGGGACGTAAACCTATATTTTATGATGAAGAGGATGCTCAACTTTACTGATGATAAACTGGTAGAAAAGAAAAAAAGAAGTTTAAAAAGACTTTAAATCCTAAGAAAGCTAAAATCGTATCTGCAAAAAAGTCTACTACCATCAAAAGTAAATCACAAAAACTAGTGTTGGTACTGCCATGTCTGCAAAGAAGATAGAATGGACGATACAATGAGGCAATGCTCGCGATGCTCCAAGTGGACCCACTAAGAGTGTGTCGGTTTGACCGAAGAAGGTACTGATGACTTTCAATGTCCTGATGGATGGGAACAAAGGCAATTTATTTAATTTTATAAGACCAGTATGCTTTCTATTGCTTTATGTTAATGATTTTGATTTGAAGAATACCAATTTACGTAGTATAAGTTGATTTTTGGATAGTTAAAAGTATAGGCCTTATTACCCTACCCTAGTTTAATAAGGCCTACAGATTGCGTTTTAAAAAAAGTTATATATTGTTTTGGTTTTAAGCTAGAGAAGCTATTTTTCGTTTAATTTCTGTAGTAATTTAAGTAAATGACTGAGTAATAATAAAACTTGTTGATTATGTTGGATATTTTTCATTTTATTACAAATTTCCCTTAGCTAGGCCTTAATACCCGCAGGTACCTTAATCAAGTGAGAGGTAACCACTAATTGAATTTACACAGTATAGGTGTATGTAAATGAGTACTTAGATTAACAAACCTAGTCGTTTACTCATTACGAATTGAACAATATTTGGAAGTTATATTTTTATAAATGTCATTCCTTTTAGTAAATAAAATACTTCTTTAGTGAGAGTTAATGATTGTAAGTTGTATGTATTTTAATTTCATCGTTTAATACATTCAAAACTTCAAATAATGTCCGGATTAAATGGTATCAAATCCCGATCGATCGACCTACCGATATCGCGAGCTTATCAGAATTTACAACGAAGGTGTATGATATTTAATGAATGATCCATAAATGATCTCAATAAAGGTACTTGTTTACATTAGTAGCGGACGCTATCTAATAGGAAAATCCTGTGCCAATAAAGTGCTTATAGGTATATGCAATGATCTTTTTTATAATATCATTGGGTATATGTTATTGTAGGTAAAAATTCTGCTAAGGTATCCATATATTTCTAGCGTGCATTATATACTTATCCCTTAATTACAACAAAAATGGATAGGTAGCTATTTTCATTTATGGTATGGTATGGTATATATTTACATGCATATTTATTTCATGGGTGCATTGGCGGACTTAACGCAGAAGCATTCTCAAGTATATGTGTAGGCAAACCTATGGACCTGTAATTAATTGGTGTCTGTCTTTTTTATCTTGATTCGGTTATTTTTTGACTTTTTGCAAGTAAAAGTTAACGGATGTCTCATGAAATATTATTAATTTCCTTTTTAAGCTTCAGTGGTTCTGTTTGCCTGATAACAGTCTTTTTTCAGGGATATTATGTTTTTGGGTAGATTTTTAATGAAGTGTTGGTTATTCTAAATCAACTTCGATTGGATGAATATCCTCTGGATCTATTTGAGCATTTTTAAATTATGTGAATGTGTGAAAATGAAGAAGAGGTGGAAGAAGAAGAAGGGTCTGAAACATCTCACTACACCTGTTAGCAACTTAGCATTAAAGGCAAAAGTGAAACTGCGGAGAAGTGACTTGTGTATGTATTATCGTTGATAGAGTATGATACGGTCAATGTCATATATTACATCATATATATCACACATTCAATGTCAGATGAAATGCTACCGGTTGTCAAGTAAATACTGAATAGTTCGTGGTCTTCGTTCAATGCCGAGAGAGCGGCACAGTGCGGTCATTGGGTTTGCGCAATCTGGCGAGTACGCGCCGCACGCCGAGCAAGTGGTGCGAGGTTATGTATAGACCGGCCTCCACGAGCCGTTGTGCATGTATAAAGATAATATGATAAGAAACTCAAGAACGGCTTTGATGTTCTAGAAAATCAACGCCTCATTACAAAGTTAAGAAACAGCAAAGCCTTAAGAAGCGCACTACAGCCGTAGAGACTGAAACTTTTCGAAAAAAAGCACACGTTTCACAGCTTGTACAAGTACTACCAAGACTGGTATTCTATACATTTATGAAATTAAAGTGTATGTGTGTAATTTAAAATCAGCAGCTTGTCATTTAATACATGATGAATATGTACGATAATTACTTTAATGTTACCCCCGGGTTGGTACCCGTGGTCCGGGTGGTCCGTAACATCAACACCGCGGTTGTTAAAGAACCGCAGGTGATGTCATTAGCCAACTGCTAACGAAAGTCCCATCGAATTTTTTCCAGTCGTTTCAGAGATAAACCGAAGCAAATAGACGGGCAATTTTTTTTATCGATTTACGTAACGTATATACTTTCATTATTACACATAATTGTACGTAAAATTCGAACAATAACTAAACCCCTTTAATTAATCATCAAAACATTTGCAATCAATAACCTTATATTAATTATGTTTATGCCACGGTGGCGCAGTGGGAGTGTATACGACTGCTGGGCTCGTGTTCGATTCCCAGGTGGGACGAAATATTAGAGCGATCACCAAATATTTGTTTCGGAGTTTGGGTGTGTACCTATAATATGTTTGTATGTATTTACAAAAATAAATGTTTAAGTATCTATATCAGTTGTCTAGTAGCCTTATCTCAAGCTCTGCTTAGTTTGGGACTAGATGGCGTTCTGTGTAAGATATGTCCGAAATATTTATTATTTTTATTTATTTATTATACGCTGCATAATATACGCTAATTAATGAACACACTGAAAATTTTTGTTATTTACAATATTTTTAATTTAATAACAGTATCTACCTAAACATAGATTTACCCAAATAAAGAAGATACGTCTGTAAATTAAAAACAAATTGTTGTTTAGATAGTTTAAACCTATCTAGTATCTGTTCATGCCAAACTGTTCGTTTTGATTCCCACTAGTTGTCGAGAGAGTGTGAAATCAAACCAAATTGATAAGAGTGCATTGGTTCCATGATGTTATCAAACTAAAACTACTAGATTTATAACGCTGTTATACTCAGTTTCTGTATTTACGTAATTTCCATAAATAAATTGTAATAAGTTTAGACTAGTGATTCTGACGAAAAAAGAGTTCGAAAGCAAAATAAGAAATTAAAAGCAAAACTAAAAAAAAACAAAATATTATTAGTACTAGCTTTCGCCCGCTTTTGTCCTTTCTCGGGCTCTTCAGGACTATCTGTATACCAAAATTTAATTTATATCGGTTCAGTACTTTTGGCGTGAAAACGTGACAGACAGATAAACAGAAGTTATTTTCGCAATTATGATTTTAGTATGGATGGCAATCATTTAAAATTTACCGATGTACTCAAAATCAATCGGATAAAGGCAAGTTCATTCTAATTTTTCAGACACAATTCCTGTAAGAAGAAAGGGTAGCTTTAAAAAAAATACTAAAGAATCAAGGCATATTTACAAAGTGTCAATAAAAAAAAAATCGATATTCTTAGGACAACATACAAGATGACCGAAAAACATCCTCACTATGAAAGTACCTATAAGATTATTTTTTTAATTATTTTAATACGTGAGTTTTAAAATCTGATAATTATACTCTGATCTACTTATCTGATTAAAACAGCATGATATTTATTTAAAGTTAAAATTATGAAGGCAATTATAGATTTATTATATTGTTGTTTACCGTGAAAACAAATACGCATACAATTACGCGTATATATTGAAGTTGTGTGTGTGAAGAAAACTATGAACCTTAATAATCTTGATAAACCTTGCTATATCGGAACTTAACCACTTGATATTAATAGTTGGTCTATAAGTATTTTTAATTAATGCATTATTTAGTCTTCAATAATGAAAAAAATGTGGATGAGATGAAATGGGGACCGTCTTCCGAAAAAACAAAAAGCCACACAGTTTTACACAATGACATTCGATGATACGTCAAATAGTCATAGTGCCATCTGACATGACACTTTATCTCCATTACCGTCCAAAAATAGGACATAAATTCACATCATCAAATCAACAGCCTTATTACTTACTTGTAGTAGTCACTGGAAAGGAAACAGACCTCTTCTTGGAAATTATTCTTCCCTTTACAAGTTTACAATGATGTCCTGCATAACAACTTAAGACACCTAATATATACCTAGAGCTCAAGACACAGACAAAGTCATCTTCCATACGTGTTGTCCAGTAGGTAGTATCTGTTTCTTTATACAATTATTTGAGTATATAATTTTACAGATCTTATAAACTTATTTTATATTTTTAAAAATATATTGTTTTTATAAAAAAATTGTATATTGTGATAGAATCTTATCTCGTCCGAAAGAAATGCGCTACTGCTCCCCTAGCCAAGTTGCAAACGTTTTACGTTCTCCAATCGCTGACGTCTCTATTCTCTTGTTTGATTAGCCAATATTTTGCTTTGATGACGCGACTGAATGGCGTTAGTCAATCAAACAAGAGAATAGAAGTGTCAGCGATTGCAAAACGATTTTGAGTTTGCGACTTGGCTAGGGGAGCTGGACAGAAACCACTCCTAAAATTCGTCACAATAACCATTTATCGTATTGTTTAAAATAAAATTCGTGAATGAATAAAGTATAAATAATGAATAATGTATTTCCGGTTTTATAAATGTTTTATAATTATAAAATATTAAAGCTAGTTAAGTAAGTTGTAATTAAACATTTACCAAGCTAGTCTTAGTATCAGTAAATTGATGATAAGTAGGTATATATAATTATAATAGTTAAGGGCATGGAGCTGATGAGCCAAACTAATTTATTTCATAGACGTGCTTAGAATTTCATTTTAATGAAATCTAAGTGTAACACATGATGTAGCAAAGATAGGTATATATGTAATGGAAATCGTTTTTTGTTTTTTCGGAAGACGGTCCTATTTATGGCCTGTTTCATCTCAACCACATTTTGACGGCGACTTGAAGATTTAAAGACTTTACTTGACATTGGCAGAAATAGCTGATATTCGGCTGGTTGCCATTTCATCAAAAGAAGAAGAAGAAGTAGTTATACAATCCACAACGGTTACAAAATAAATTAAGGAATAAATAGGTATTCATTAAGATAAAAGAACATTGTTTCTATTAATTTAATTATACAAGTTCGTACTATAACTTATCACCCTTATTCTCTTTCCAAGAGAATGGAGCATGTTTTATTCAACAAATTTTATCAGATTCACGGCATCGATCTGTACGTACGGTCAAGGCGAGCTGAAACAAACCTTACACGCGATTGCTGAAAAAATTGCGGATTCTGCCACTAATCAAAATTTAATAATATAATTACTAATCTATAATCTTTACAAATAAATAAAATTTGAGTGTCTGTATGTAACATGAAATAAGCAGTTTTTTACTAAATGTATGTCAAAGTATAATTATTAATTATACGGTACTAATATCAACATCTATTTTTATATAAAAATTCTGTTTGTCTGTCTGTTTGTTCCGGTTAGTCTCTGCAATGGCTGGCCTGGCATTTGACTGACAGAAAGCTGATGACCTATGAGTAACTTAGGCATTTTTTTTATACTAGCTTTGCCCCGCAACGGGACTCGCGTTACAGAAGCGGGTAACACATTATTAAATATTTTAATTCTATAGAGCTTTCAGCATAATCTGTTATCATCACTATTAATCCTTTAAATACTTATATAAATAAAGTAATTCTATCTGCCTGTTACGCTTTTACAGCTAAATCGCTTAACCGATTTTTATGAAATTCTATACGGAGTCTACCTATTCCTGAGGGAGGATATGAGCTACATTTTTCGCAACAACCGGCTCAAATGCAGGCGGAACATCTGATAAAAGATAGTTTAATATTTAAATTTGAAGTTTGTGTGTCTGAAAATGAAATATTTATTTATGTTCTGATTTTTTGAAGATAATATAATTAACAAATCATTAATACAGACGTCACGGTATCGATATTTATGAAACAATTGCTCAATTACCTTATTCACTAGGTCAATGGCGCTTGTAATCATTGACAAAGTAAACTAGGTTTTATAAGATTTTTTCTATCAATAGAAACAGAAACTTTCAAGATCCATAAATCACAGATTTATTGCTTAAATGCATGTTGTGGTTATATATAACCACAACATGCGATAACTATTATATAACATAGATACATATAAAATTGATAAATCTTGTTTTTAAACGTCACATGTGTCTGTGATGATAGGAAACAATTGATATAAATATTGACATGATAACTGTTTAACAAAAAAAAGTTTAGTTTTGATATAAATATCTAAAGAGAACATGATAATTGCTGTCACACGAGCAAATAAAGTTATATACTTAGATTAACTATACCTATATTTATACTATTTGTCTTGAGTTGCATTGGCTAAGCATTCAGTATCGCTAAATCCACAGATCCCTTTCGCTAAATAAATAACTTTTTTTCACATAGTAGCGAAATTAATGTTCATATTATACATTAGATGCGTAAATGCGGAGAAAGAAATACTGTTTTCTGTGACTACTTACCTGAACGAAAGATAGTTTCAAATATATTAACTTATAGGTAGGTATACATATTTACGACTACACAATTATACATGTTACGGTAGTGAGCAAAAAATGTTTGTACGAAAACTAACTTGTCCAACACGTTTGAAACAGCTACAAAATGTCCTTTATGAATTACCCTTTATGCGATCCGATTGCATAAGTCAAAGATTATTTAATCTATCTACCTAGACATACCTATGTGTGGTGTGAAGTGTGCCGAGGTATCGATAACAGAATATCGATTACTTAATTTTAATAATTAGTTATTAATAATGTCCAGGCCTGGTGATTTCTACTGATAGGTCTTTGTTAATCCAATTTTGTAATGTTAATATGCTGTAATGAAGTTAATAAAATATTATTATTTATTTCTTCTTAATCAATTTATTAAAAAAATACACTTTAAAGGTAACGACATTTTAAAGTTATAATATTAGTATTCTATTAAAGTAAGAGTAAGTAAAAATAAATATTTAATGAAGAGGTAATTTTTTATAAATTAAAATAAAAGTGAATTTTATAGCATAGTGGAAACCCCGAACGTGATAGAAAGAATAAAGGTTAAGCGTTTAAATAATTAAACGTTTACGAAGCAAGATATTCGCGAGTCGCTTGGATATAAGGAAAAACCCTCGCAATGACGTTAGTGATCAGACGGGTAATCCCTCGTTTCGTTGTTCGGTAACTTTGCTCCAAGAGTTGAATGAATCAGGTATATCGTAAATATTGTTTTCCGCCCATGGAATATTTTTAGAAGCCTGCCAAAGTAACTCAATTCTTCCTGATGGAAAGCATGAGTAGAATTCAAGAGAAGTGGTCAATATACTAATAATTGTGAATAATTTACAGGAAATTCGAAAATAACAATTTATTTTTCTATACTGTACTTTTTCAACAGTCTTTGGAATAGTTGAAATAAAATTTGGAAACAAAAGAAGTTAGTGATATTGTTAGTTATAATTAGATAGGAACACACTTGAGACATGGGTTTGCCAGATTCACTGATTAAATTTTGTCTATTTTGTTTACATTTAGGCACAGTGATAGTACCTATAAGTTTGTTTTTTTCCTCCAACTATAGCTAATAGGTACATTATGAACAAGGTTTACCACTCAAACACAGGAAGCTGCACAGTTCCTGTAAACTTTTTAGTTATTGATTTTCTAAAAATTGTGATTAAACATGTTTATATATCATTTGCAAATCCTAATATATGTAAGTATGAGTAGCTAGTTATACTAGCATATTATACAGACAGCCTATAGTACCTTTCAACAACACGGAGTTAGTTTAATCATTTAGTGTTGTTTAGAATCTATGGTTTAAAAACGTATTTACCAGTACAATTAGATCTTTTGTATCGGTGATTTGCCCTTGTGTATGGTAAGCCCAATTAAGTAACATTTGTACCTACTAACACCTATATAATATCCAAACTGAGAGATGGTAATAAAAACGTAGTAAATAGTGACACGGAACTTAATTTTCAGAATAACTATAAAATTAAAAATGATAGATCACTATTAATAGAAATAAGAATAATAGTTGACAGTGAAATAATGTCTTATCTACCTGGACAGTTTCTGGGTGTGGCTCAAAGATAAGTTAAGGGTCAAAGGCGTAAGTACGTAATGTTTGAAGATAACGACCAAAAATCGTAAATCGTTGAAGGTAATAATATTGGAGTAAGTACTTTTCCAAAATTGGGCCTTCACAATAACTAGTTTACTGGAACAAAGACATTTCTACATAACGCCGTAGTAACATTGGACTACGTGCTTGAAAAATAACTATCCAGTCAACACTATCCCGTACTCAACAGGTCTTCAAATAGGAGAACTTGCGTCTTATACTGATGACTTAAAATGTTTTAAATAAACTTAGCAAAAGATTAAATCATAATTCCAGGTTTTACATTCACTTATTTCATTTATTATTAACAAACGTTTTATCAAAAACAGTTGACAAACCTAACCTTGCAAATTTCATGATTAGTAAGTAGATATGAATAGATTGAATGAAAGTAATTATTAAATTCAAGGACAAAGTTTTAAAATAAAAAGTCACATAATAGTCAATTTTCATATGCAACAAATTTATTTTATATTAGAGTGGCTCCAGTAATTATTTTATTAATTAAACAATTCTTATCGCTATGAGACTGAGATGATTGATCTATAAATGTATAAATATTTTTTAAACCTTGGCCTTTAAAAGATTTAAATCAACGTTGCCTGCGTTTGGATACGTTTGCCACTTTTAGGTCTATATTACGAATAATTAGATATACTAGAGGTACCTACATATGCAGGTACTAAGGGTTTTGCTTAAATGCTGTACCAAACAATATTTACATGTTTAATATGTTAGCAGTTCTAGTTGATAATAGCTCAATATTATTACCCGTAAGATTATCTTCGATAGCGAGTAAATAAAACTTAACGACTAAATATTTTACTATCATTCAAATAAATTTCTGTGAAAACTTACCGAAGGTTGTTGTCGAAAAACTTGAAACACAAAAACAATAAGATGATTAACAAAAACCACAACGTTTTGTCGTTGGCTAAGTAGCGAATATGTCGAACTTATATGTTTTCGTGTATTTTATTAGTGATCGTAGCGCACTGCTGATTGCTGACTGACGGTGCGCTCGACTTAACGTCTGCCTCGGACTACGCCCGCCGCCGCCAATCTCCCAACTTTATATACTAACGATGCAAGTGAATTGTGCTCTATAGGTATAGGCAGCTGACTCCATTTAGAAGATTAGCTGCGGCGCATGAGCTGTAAACGCCTATCATAACTGCCTGAAAAAGTAGAGAACAGCCAGTACTCAAGAAAATACTTAAAACAGACGCAAACAAAAACAAGAGACATCCTTTGCAGAGCGTTTGGAAAAAATAAATCTTGAAAAATCACAAATGCTTATTAAAGACCGCTAAAATATTTAAAAATATATATTTATTTATTATGTGTCTTTGTCTGAGTTTAAACTAATCAGTAGTTTGATAAGATCGTAATTTATTGCTCAAGGTTAATTTATAATATAATATTAAGCAGTTGGTTTTGCATACATTTTATAAGCTAGAAATTAACATAGTTACTACGATAGTCAAACTGTAAAGAGATATACAATATGTTTTGTTATTGTCATTTAATTTGGCTCAATTTTAATATTCTCTTGAGAATATTAAAATTGAGCCAGAATTGAGAATATTAAAAGGTGTTTAACTACTTGTAGTTAAACACCTTGTAATACATGACATGAGAATGGGAAAATTGAGACACTAACGTGGAAAGATGCAACAAGTCCTTGGCATCTTTTGTGAAGTAAGTTGTTTTTTTTTTTCAGGGAAAATGATAAATTATGGAGCAACTGAACTGAGCAATGGAATAAAAATCCTCTAATCTAGTCTGAGCTATTTAGATTTGATCTTTCGTTTGGGAGTAGGAATTTATTGTTGATTAAGTAGAGATTAAGTAGAGTTCATAATGCCCACTACACACGTTTCGACAAATCGCACAGATAAATCGAACACCCCTGATGCTTCCACACGGTTTCGATATCGACAACAATCAACGATATCTGACAATCTGACAAAGTGGGGATTTATACACCCAAGCGCAAATAAATGCGACTGTGGCGCGTCACCACAGACAATGGACCATTTGTTGACATGCCCCACGAGCCCAGATTCGTGTACGCTTGAAGACCTGCACCAAGCAAGACCAAACGCAATCCGCGTCGCCGAGCACTGGGCCAAAATAGTGTAAAGTGTTGCCATCGACACGATAAGAAGAAGAAGAAGAACGATATCTGAAACTATTTCTCATTCACACGTTCGATACATCTACACAGATAAGTTGGAACGATTTGTAAAGCATGTGTAGCAGGCATAAGTATTGGGTTATAAAATGTTGGTAAATAAAGTTGGGTTTTTTGGGTTTCATAGACAAATTAATTGTAATGTTTCTGTTGATGAGTACAGTCATAATTACTAATGGGTGACTATTTGTTAATGAGTAAAGTAATGCTCAGTGAAAACAGTCAGAGTTCATGAATGTTACTTTAATTACAATTACAGGCCAATAGGGATAATTAATAAATTGTGTTTTGATTGGTCAATACAGTCAGACTTACAGAACTGCAGTTTTCCCACAAATGAGAAATGTCATACTACCTTGAAGATCCTAGTATCACTTGCGTTTTCAGTATTAGTTTCGGTGCACTAGAAAGGTTTAAACAAAAATGAAGTTTTGGCTATCACACAGTTGCAAATAGATAAATGCAAGTAATTTCATCATAGTTATAAATTTAAATTTACATATTTATCAAGGCTATAATACTATCTACTACTTTGAGTACAACTGAACAAGACCTTTTTCATAATCTAATAATATACTTTATAAATATTCACAGAAGATGTTTCTACTAGTTTTATTTGGATAACTTAGAAAAAGAAAAACTAAAACTTTAACTAAAAAAAAACTCCTTATATTTTCTAAGTTTAGGTTTAACATAAATATTTATTTTACAATACTAATTCGCTATAATTAGATTCCAAAATCATATTATTTTTATTGTTAAAACTGTATTATATAAAGGTAAATATATTTTAAGTAGGTATCATGTTTCAACAGAACGCTTTTGACTTGCATAAATCAATAGAATAATCCAAGTAATATTAATTATTAATCGACTTGAAATTTTGGGAACTACCCAATCAACATTGAATTGAATACTCAGCATAATTATGTTTGAAAAAATGCCCATTTATAAAAACAACAACAATGCAACCGGATTTAATATTAAATTTTACATCAAACTGGATAGTTTTATGTTCAATAAGTGTAATTATTTTTTTAACTAATATAAAAATAAGATTTTTAAATGATTTTTCCTAATTTAATGATATTCGACTAGTAGTCCAGTCAACGAAAGCTTAACTTTGCCATTTTGGTTGAACACTTGCAACCAATGCCAAAATTTCCGTAAGTCTTCATAGATTAATATACTAAAATTGCAGGGTGCTGCATTACCGGCAAAGGGTGCAAATACATTGCAAAAGGGTGCAAAAACAACTTTTTCATCTACATCTCACGATTGGCTGGAAAAATAAAAAAAAATCCTATGACAAAATTGTAGAAAATTAAATTCCCTACAAAAAAGCGTGAACAAATTTTCACGTATCTCTCATAGTTTTTGCACAAAATGCATTTAAAGGTGTAAAATCGTAAACATATTATTATTCATCTATTTTTATCATATTAAAGTGATACTACATGTTTCATTGGGATTTAATTGATATGTTTCGGGCATTTTTTTTATTTATTTATACCTTTTTTCAAATACCTAATAATCTTAGCAAAAAAAAAATATATATGTTTAGCTGACCCGGAAAACTTCGTACCGCCTTAGAATAATCATTAAAATATTGTGCTTAGTCTGTTATTAACTGATACTGATAAATTTACAGCAGTGCCACCTAACGGGCCCCGGCGGTACCGCCACAATAGCTTTATTCCTGCATTTACAATTTGTAATATCTTCAAAAATATTAATTTAAATTATATACTGTACAGGGTCATATTAATGTATATTAGATGCACAAAGTATTTAAGGTACTTAATTCGATAAGGATTAATACTGTATTGCTTAAAATCGTTTCGTAAATAAGCCAGTATTTCTCGTAAAAAGAAAGAAAGTATTGTAGACCTTTTTAAGGTGTACTACTACTACCATCCAGACCGTATTCGGCCACGGTGACTTGGAACTGATCAGCGTGAGCTTCATTGATGTGCTCTCAGGTGGCTGATATATCCAATTTTCGCAGAGAATGTACGTCTACATTCACTGCAAGTCAGCACCCCCCCGATATAATTGTAATAAATGGCCGCCGCTGGTCGGGCTTTGAGCTCATCCCGTTTGGCATCGAGCTCATTTCTCCGCTGTCTCTCGACCTCAAACATCTTAGTGTGAACAGTACGCCTCCAAAGCGGTCTATCCGCCGCAGCAATCTCCCACTGCGACGGGTCAAGGTGGCGGCGTTTCATGTGTCGCTTTAGCACATCCTTATACCGCAAAAATTGACCACCTTGCTTTCGTTTGCCATCTTGCAGCTCCGAGTAAAAGATGCGCTTAGTCACTCTTTCATTCATCAGGCATCCATGCGACATGTCCACACCACCGTAACTGCCGTTGGATTAGATATGCCTATATTCCGCCGACATTTGCTCGTCGTAGAACTTCCGTGTTTCGTACACGGTCTGACCAGTGAATGTTCATAATGTCGCGTTGGCATTTAAGATGGTATCTATCTAGAGTGTGGACATGTTTGCGGCAAAGGCACCACGTCTTGGAGCCGTACAACAGATTAGGCAGGACGATTGCCATGTACACAGCTATTTTTGTGCAGAGTTTGATGTCATGTGAACGGAATACCCTGAAACGAAATTTTCCAAAAGCTGCGGTGGCAGCTCCAATTCTACTGTTCACTTTGCTATCAAGTTGGCCTTTTGATGTCAAGGTGCTGCCCAGATATTTAAACTTATCTACCTGCTCAAGTGGAATGTCGCGAAGTTTGATATCCATTGGCGCACCAATCAGCGTATCTTGGACCATCACTTCGGTTTTTTTGACACTGATTTTAAGACCAAATCTACAGCATGGCCCATCAAGACCCGTCATAAGCCTCTGTAGACCCTCCGAGGAATTTGCCATTATACACAAGTCGTCTGCGTACATTATTTCGGTAACAACAGCGTAAGATACTTTGGTGAGAGCTTTAAGCCTAGATAAGTTAAACACACCACCACCGTCGGTCCGGAAACGAATACGAATGCCATCAGACAAATCCTGTAAGGCCTCCCTTACTACTGCAAAGTACAAGGCGAAGAGAGTTGGAGCAAGTACGCAACCCTGTTTTACACCGCAACTTACTGAAAAGAACTCGGAATCTTCGCCCTGCACACCGATCACAGCATCGCATGTCATCATGCAAGAGCCGGATGATTCTAAGAAATTTTTCCGTGCATCCCAGTTTCTTCAGGACCAGCCAGAGAGCGTCGCGAGGCACGCTGTCGAAATCTTTTTCTAGGTTTTAAAGTGTACAATACTGTACTACATTATTTTGATCTATCTCGTAGGGTACAGCCAACGTTTGCAATGTAGGCGTTAAAAATGGGTTTATTTACGACTACTCTCTTGCTCCCACTGATTCTATTTTTCTACGCATGGACGTGAAGAGAGCATGCGTGCGAGTGAGACCACAATTATTTCAATTGGAGCGTAAGAGATAGAAATATAAAAGTGGATAGGGAGAATAAGACAAAAATGAGACCCTTGTGCTCGACGTAAATAGTCCCATTGAATATCTATAGGATACAATCGAAAAAAAAGGACCCATGTGCTCGAATAAGACCATACGTTTCCTAATAAGAGCGAAAAAGATAGAGATTTAGACAAAAATGAGACCCTTGCGCTCGCCGAAAATAGTACCATTGAGAACACACACATGCGCTTGTTTTTCTATCTCGCTGAGTGCAATGAGTAAGACTGCAGCAGAAAATGCTTAATTAACGGCGCGTTTACGACCTTACCGCTGTGAGCGGTAGCTAAGAGCGAAACGCCGAGCGGTAATATCAAAAGTATAAAAATGTACGAGGCACGCCACGAGTCGCCGCTCATAGCTATGAGCTTAGCTATGAGCGGCGACACCGCTCGGCGTTTCGCCCTTAGCTACCGCTCACAGCGGTAAGGTCGTAAACGGGCCGTAACTGTTTGTCACTTACTGTCACTATACTCCAAACTGTCTATTCAGGGATATTTCATTTCTGTGCGTTTAACTATCCAAAAAGTGATTTTTTACAAAATAAATTTGATTCACTTTAAAGGAATCAATCCTTCATTTTTATGTTCTATTTGTATGAAGAAAACGCAAGATGCAACAATTATTGTGAAAAGTATGCAATCCTCTCAGGATTGAAAATTCAAAGGCCGCGATAAAAGCTATGCAATAGTTTAAAAACATCACCTATGCAGATCCTAGTAAACTAAGTTTAGGCGTTTCACCTCTTATATCACCATCGTATATAACATTTCTATCAGGCCTATTAAATGCCTACCGTTCATTAGATGACCATCCTCTCAAATGTGAAAATTTGCGCTGAATCCGATGGAATAAAAAAAGTATAAAATTAAAAATCAATTGTCCGAATTGTGACGGATTAAGAATACAAAGTGTCACCACCCCTATTCATTTCATGGATGTCGTAAGAGGCAACTAAAGGAACAAAATAAGCAGCTAACATCACTGCCAAGAGAAGGAAAACTTGAAACAACCCCGTCTGGCCAGCGTGGAATAGTAGGCCAAAACCTCCTTTCAAAGGAGAGGCCTACATCCAGCAGTAGACTGTTGATGGTGATGATGAAAATATCAAATAATAAAATTGAAATGATTTTTTTTGTCAAGATTATTAGGTATATGAAAAAAATGTATAAATAAATAAATAAATAATATGTCCGAAAAATATTAATTAAATCCCAAAGAAACACGTAGGATCGCTTCAAAATGATAAAAATAGATTATTAATAATATTTTTACGATTTTGCACCATTAAATGCATTTTGTGCAAAAACTATGAGAGATACGCGAATTTACAATCACAATTGTTTGTAGGGGATTTAATTGCCTACAATTTTGTAGTAGGACCGTTTTTTATTTTTCCAGCCAATCGCGAGATATAGACGAAAAAGTTGTTTTTGCACCCTTTTGCAATGTATTTGCACCCTTTGCCGGTAATGCAGCACCCTGCAATTTTAGTATAATAATCTACGAAGACTTACGGAAATTTTGGCGTTGGTTGCAGGTGTTCAACCGAAATGGCAAAGTTAAGCTTTAATTGACTGGACTATAGTTTATTTTACGGTAGTTTGTATAATGTCCACATAGTGAATGTAGCTAATTGTTTTTACGGGACGCAAAAGCGAGGGTAGTAAGAAACCTCAAAACCATGATGTAGAGGCAGCAGTATCTTAAAATGACCATAATAAACTAGTAGACCAGGTGCCCTTACCATCGTATGTTCACAGTATAATTGGAGTAACAAATAATTTTGAAAAAAAAATATTAGCACTTGTTATTAATTAGCTTAATTTGTAATTATTTCAATGATAAATAAGTACCTACAAATACCCTCTTACTATATCACTCCATACTGCACAGTCATGAAGACCCAATCCATTCACTGATTGGTTAGGTTAGGACTTATTAGCTTATTTATTAGACACTTATTTATTAGGACAATAAGCACAGAATACTAATAGTACTAACAATAAGTGACATTTATTCAACTGTCGATCTATAATTACAGATACTATGACCTCTATCAACTAGGTTTTACCTACCTTCAATGCCGGATATCCGGATTTGTTACACGTAGGTATGTGTAATAACTATATTAAGTTAAGTTGTATGTATGTATGTGTTTGATGTTTTTTTGTTTTATAGTTCTTATTATTTTGTATAAATTACTCTTACAATAAGGATTTGTAAATGTACTTTAAATTCAATAAAAAATAAAATAAAAAAAATTTACATCACATTTTTTTTTGCTTTGAAAATATAAAAATAAGTTGGTAAGGGTCGCATTGAACAATTTCACCCTATTCTCGCAGGGAGCGAGCGAGTGAAGAGGATTGATTCAATTCCTTTTAACCTCGACTCGACGAAATCCGCTTTGTAGGAAAGTGATAGATATAGATATATGCATATGATTTCATAGTGTGAGATACTTGGAGTACATTGCAATGCTTTAAATTTGAATAGGTAATGATAGTAAAGTTCTATTTATTACAATTTTAAAAAGTGTTTAAATATGTACGTACAGCATTGAGTCATGATAAGGAAGCAACGTTTTTTTAGGGTTCCGGAGCTCCAGACTTATAGTTTCGTCTTGTCCGTCCGTCCGCTTCCTAGAAAGATAAAACTTTGAATAGATATGACTGCCTTGTTGGTCTAGTGGTTAGCGTATGCGTCTGCTAATCAAGAGGTCTCGGGTTCGATTACTGCGTCGGTCTAAATGATTCGCAAATATTTGTTTCGGAGTTTGGGTGTTTCGGAGTATATTATGTACGTATTTGCAAAAAAAGGCTGTTCATGTACATATTTATATCAGTTGTCCAGTACCCATAATACAAGCTCTGCTTAGTTTGGGATTAGATGACGTTCTGTGTAAGATGTCCAAAATATTTATTTATTTAATTAGATATATGTATTTATATCACGTCGACAAAATGCTAAAATTGAAAAATATTTTTATTTTACGGTTTTTTTTTTCGCGTCCACTTCATCGTGTGGAGTATCATTATATAGGTCTTTTTAAAACATTTAGAGGTTGGTAAGACGATTTTTTGATTTAGGTATGCGTTTGCGAATTATTCAACTTTAAAACGTATTTTTCTTTAAAACTGGGCGTTCACCTCCCTCTAATAGCTAAACGGCTGGCTCGAAAAATCAGAAAAAATCGACTATAGAGAAACTTATTGTAGTAACTTATATGTATCACTTTGTTAGTTCAGAAGGTATATAGGTAGTATTAATTAATAAAATTTTCGTACAAAAATAACAAAATAATGAGTGAACATAACAATTGTCCCCTGGACACGATTTTATTAAACCATTATTTAACCATTATCACTACGAAACCCTATTTTGTGCGTGGCTTGACAGGCACTTTGCTGTTTTTTTTCTTTTTAAAAATAAAAATAACAATATAATATGTGAACATAACAATTGTCTCCTGGACACGATTTTATTAAACCATTATTTAACCATTATCACTACGAAACTCTATTTTATGAGTGGCTTGACACGCACTTTGCTGTTTTTTTCTTTTTAACTCGTTTAGAATCCTTTGATCGTATTAAAAGGTTTCTAGATAGAGCATTAGCTAGATTAAATTACAGATGCAGGTCTCGTATTTACCATTCCAATAAAGAGAAATGTTTTATGGAATATTGTAGAATATTAATTTCCAGCTATGCTGCTCAACAATACTTTTTAGAATCCTCAGATAGGATAGTATATATTAAGGACCAACCGAAGGTTCGGTTTCGGCCGCAGTTTCGATTTCGGCCTTTACGCTGTTAGTACACCGACGCATTCGTATGCGGCAGTGAAACAACGAAAAAACTGTCAGTAGTATGGCAGAATTTCGCATACGCTACGTCTCACTCTAGCACTAGGCTACATGAAATAGTTGCGTCCTTGTCGGTATTGTTTCGCAAGGAACTGCGAAATCGTCGTTACACAGACGCAGATGTTTCACTAATGGTGTTTCGCATCGCAAGGTGCTCGCATGCGTTCTGTCGTTGAGGACAGATTTTCGTACCATGGAAGCCGAAAATATTGAAATATTTTTCTTTGCGAAAAATCTGCTATGTTCCGCAGATATTTCGCTACCGCAGTAGTTTCGCACGGATTGACGAATGCGTCGGTGTACTAAAGGCGTTAATTAGCCGAACCTTCGGCCCCGCCGAAACTAGGTGTTCGTGAGCTGTCGCACATCATTCGGCTAACTTCGAGTGAGTGTACGTGATTACCAGTTGAGTTTACTAGCCAGCGCGATCGTGATGACTTGAGCTTAAGTGGTTTTTCTCGCGCAAACATTATTACTTTATTAGGTGTGTATTTGTTTTTACTTAATGATGATGTATTTTTAATATTTTTGTGGCATTTATTAGAGTAATGTCCTACAGACGAAAATAAATAGGTTGTAAATTGTAATAGAATAGAATTCATTATATATTTTACTTGGTTCTGTTGAGTTATTCCCTAGAACTTACACAATATGAATTTATGTAGAAATTAATGTAATACTTAAAAGATGTGTAAAGATACCTGTGATGTTTGATTCAAACATTACTATATTTATTTGTAATAGTTGTTGGATTAAATTTTGGTACTCATTTTTGTTACCGAAACCGAAGGTTCGGTTTCGGTTTCGGCTGAAAATTCTGTTTCGGTCGGACACTAGTATATATGTATATTCTGTTTTAAATGGATGTTTTGTTTAGAAAGGCCAGCAACTCTTGAGAACCAGGTGTCCATGGATGTTAACTAACTGTATAAACGTTTAACCCGTACCAAATAAAAAAAAAGTCATGCGTTTAAACTGGTAAAATCTCCATAATATGACAGGGTCAAACCAATATAATATACTATGATGTATGACTCAGGACCAATTTATTTTCTTTTTTAATAAAAAAAAAAAATCTTAGAGTTGGAAATTAATTTTAATATTTAGAAATAGATTTCAAAGCCTTGGGATAATTAATAAAAGACATTGCATCTCTTTTCAGCTTATGGTTAAGGCGATAACTTGGATTCGACGAGGGTCAATCTCACTTATCGCCTAACGACTAACTTGAAAGAGACTGCTTGCTGCATAAGAAGTGGTATTTTTTCTTTAGATAAGAACATAGACTTTTGAGATATACGAACCAGACCCGATCGGAGTTATACCACGGCCGAACAAAAAGCTGGTCGTAATCAGCTCACTCTCAGTTAATCGCTCTCTTTCGGCGGGTGATTGAAGGTTCTCTTAGTTACCCTGATTCTAGAGGAAGGAACTGAAACAAGGTCAAAGCTCTTGGATGTATGTAGATATGGGTGTCTTTGGGCTTTGACAGTAACTTAACTTTTTCAGTGTAAGAACGACTATTACACAACCTTTTATTTTAGTCGCATAATCCAAACGACCCTGTTCTGAATTTAATGGAGTCGATTTTTTTTTATTGTGTTTAGTTTTTTATTAATAAGTTTATTTAATTTGAACTTTTTTGTATTTAGTTTTGAATAAGTATTTATACGTTACAAAATATATAATATTCATAATATAGTTATTAATCGAATTGCAAAAGGAAAGGAGGTCGTCTAAACGTCGTTATTATTAAAGTTCGTAAAATTTTTATTACCTATGATATCGATTAATTAGGGGACAACTTATGGGTTCGCGACATACTGCATGCTAACTTTCACATGGATTAGAAGATCGAGGTTTGTGATTAGAAGCCATTGTGGGTCGAAAAGTATAACGGCGGCTCCACATTAGTGCCGTGAATTCAGAGTGACACCTCCCTGGTAATAATATGTTCTACTACGAAAAATTGAAATAAATGATTTTAAGAGTTAATATTTGTTTCATTGATGTACACATGTCCTACCCAAAAACATATTTACGCTCAGATAAAAGTATAATTATGGGCTTCGAACACATTTTAACTAACTCTTAAAATACTAACTCAATGTATTATAATAAAAAAAATATACAAATATTCGTCTTCACTCCATGTCCTGTTCTGCCGGCTAGCTTCGGTCGTAAAATTTGATTGGTCATTGTACACTGCTTCGTAATAAAAACTTTAAACAATGCGCGTAAGGTTGAATTTGCAAAAGATATGTTTATAGCATAACTAAAACTACCCACATTTATATTTTATACAACAATGACTAAGTAGGATAGTTTCGTATAGCACTTAGAAGTTAGCACCCCATCATGGCATATTGTAAAAAAACTTATATTAATCGATTGCTAGTTGAATTCTGCTTAGATTGGTTTTATTTTTGGGATAGCTAGTGGCTTAGATTTTTTATTAATAATAATAATGTGAGGGGTGCTGGAAAAAATAAAAACTTCAACTAGCAATGTTTAAATAAAGATTTTTCAAAAATCTGAGATACTAATATAATGTACCTTTCTACTAGCAATCAACACCACCCCTTTTTTCATAAAAAGCTCGATTATTTATCGAATTATAATCAATTTCAATCATCCGAACTATCGACTCCCCCGCGCATGCGCGCCACACAGCAGTCCGGTCGTCGGCTCGTCGGCCAGTTCAGTATCGCCTTGAACGAATTGAATACTGAATACTGAATACTGAAACAAATAAAAAGTTGAAAACAAAACATTCAACTTTTTATTTGTTTCAGGAATATTGTTATTGTGAAATTAGATTACATTGTATATATTGGATTTACATTAAATATCAATACTCTTTATTATTTGTTTTGAGCTTACCGGAAAACCTTATTTTTGAATGATATGTGCATATTACCTCGCAGCAAGTCGAGAATCTTCTTCACTTTTAGCACCTGTGCATACCATCTTTCCACTGAATATAAGAGCAGTTGTTCGAGGTTCTCTGATTCTCATTATCACAGCTGCAAATCGTTTAGAATTGTACTCTGCATTTTGAGCATGCAATGCTATTTTCTTCAAATCTAATTTGTAGTTTAGATTTACTGTGGAAACAATATTCCTGAAACAAATAAAAAGTTGAATGTTTTGTTTGCATTGAATACATAAAATGTAAACTCGTTAGCATGTGTATAAAATTCAAATATACCTACTGTAATTGAGGGAGGATACCAGGATCTGCAGATGCTGGTGTCATTCATGGAATATGACAATTTTCTGGCGACCAAAATATACTTTTGCATCTCTGGTTTTGCACAACACAAATATTTCTACATCTCTGCTTCTGCTTCTACACACTGCTGCTAGACCCAATTCGTTCAAGGCGAAACTGAACTGGCCGACGAGCCGACGACCGGACTGCTGTGTGGCGCGCATGCGCGGGGGAGTCGATAGTTCGGATGATTGAAATTGATTATAATTCGATAAATAATCGAGCTTTGTATGAAAAAAGGGGTGGTGCTGATTGCTAGTAGAAAGGTACATTATATTAGTAACTCAGATTTTTGAAAAATCTTTATTTAAACATTGCTAGTTGAAGTTTTTATTTTTTCCAGCACCCCTTACATTATTATTATTAATAAAAAATCTAAGCCACTAGCTATCCCAAAAATAAAACCAATCGAAGCAGAATTCAACAAGCAATCGATTAATATAAGTTTTTTTACAATATTCCATGATGGGGTGCTAACTTCTAAGTGCTGTTTCGTATGCCGCTTTTGTTTGAGACTGTGCATCTAGGGAGGTTTTTATATATCAATGATGTTCAGCGATAATTTCGTCGTTTATGAACCTTTTTCAATAATTATTTTTGCATTGGAATGGGCATAGCTTACAGGTGGTCCCATCGTCACCATACCGGGATCTGATGATGGGATCCCAAGGAAATCAAGGGAACTCCTGAAATATCATAGGCACAATTGTCGCAATTTGAGTATTCGGAATAGTTTTTCTTTAAAGTCGGTTCCTTTTCGTTAAAATTAAGTATTATTATAGCTGACCACCCAATAATGTCTCCAACGCAACTCCATAACAATAAACAACAATTGTTTACTTCAATTTAAATTTTATCGCTACGTGTATATTCACATGTTAGACTTATCGGAATGCCGGACTACATCCGTTATATATAACCTAATAACATAATATTTCATTCAATTAATATGTAATATTGTAGAGCTGGATTTAATATTTAATAGCTTCTCATAATCTTTTATTTATATCCAATGAATCCGAGTTGCTATACCATGCTTGTCAGACACGTTGATACAGGATTTGTTTCAAGTTTTCCTTCTCACTGCAACGATGTTAATCCTGCATACCTACTTGGTTTTTCCCTTAGTCGCCTCTTACGACACCCACGGAATAAATAGGAATACACAGACAATAGAGTACTTCATATTAATACAGATTAAGAATCACAATATGTCCCTTGTTCGCTGGTCCCATTTTGGAATCGAACCAACAATAAGTAGTCATCGCAGTAGGAAGTGGTAAGGTGATCGCTCTTAAACTCTATTTATGCGATTTAAATACCTTTACAGTACGGTCACTATCCTATACTATACACACTTTTCGGTGGTTAATCTTTAACAAAAAAAAAACCTACTTTAAACTATATATAAAAAAATAAATTTAATAAATAAATGCAAACTAAACTCAAATGACGCATCATTACTACGATACTACCCAACGCTACATATTGTATAGCAATTTCCCAGCGATCATAGATTTATAACCGTAACGGAAATGAATTATTGCTGTCCGTACCGAGCGACCCTACACAAAGCTCTGTTCCATCAAAAGCTTTAGATGTGTAATTACCCGCGATGACGCAAGCTCACTCTCGGCTCTTGACTTCACAAGAGGGTAGGCAGGGGTGGCAAAGTGGGAGGGTTGGCGAGGGTGGTGTGATCGGACGCACCGTAACTATGGTTACTGTAAATGGAGTGCTTACTACTGCAACAAGTGGGACTTAAAGCGTAATGATAGCTGACTTTTTGGTGAAATCTTATTCTAATTTATACATGAGTAGGTAGGTATACTTGACTGCTTGTTTGTGAATGAGAAAATGTAATACCAATAATTTATCCTTAATTTTATTACACCTATTTTATGGATTTGTTTAAAATAAAATCGTAAGTAACTTAATTTAAAATTTCTTTTAGACACATTTAGTATTTGTCGTTCTATTTCTGCAAATTCAGAAATAAAGTATTGGAATCTGAAAAAAATAATTATCATTATTAATCAATGAATATTTTATAAGAAAATGTAAAAAAATGTGTTAATCCCTAACTAACTAGCCCATTATAAAGTATTTGCTGATAAGAGTACCTACCTAATCGCTTTATCCATGCTTTATCCATTAATCCACCGTATTAAAAACGAAGTATTTTTAGAGTTATAGAGGCATATTATATTTAATATCTTTAAACGAGCAACTCTTGTATAATATATTTTTTTTTATAAATATTAATATAAACAAATAAATATATATTATACAAGAATTGTTTTACATTTTATTCTATTTGTGTTAGACCTTATTTAACCAGGTACTAAAAATGATATGACATAGGTACCTAATATTATATTCTGTCTCATCGTAAATAAAGGGGTACATCTCTAAGTGCATGCATATTTATAAAAATCTAAGTTAATAGTGTAACTCTAGACAGACAATAAATCTCTATGTATGATTTTTTTTAACTAAAGGTAGTAACAAGGTTTTGATCATTTTACAACATTCGAGATTCATTCGAGAATCGATAGTGAGATACAGTAGCGGTATGAGGGTTATAAATTGTACCTATTGATTCTCGAAGTATGGTACTGGTACCATTGGTTGAAAATAATTCACTATCTAACTATATATCTATCTAGTGCGAACTTTGCTGGTGCCTCACAAAAACTGTTTTCAATAAGGTACTCAATATCCCTTCAATGCTATGAATTTAGATACTCTAACAGATAAAGGTAATTTAAAAAAAAGATTTTAAAGAATCCTTTTAAAATTCTAAACGCGAAAGTTTGTGAGTATGAATGGATGTATGTTTGCTGCTCCTTTACGCAAAAACTACTGAATGGGTTTTGATGAAACTTCACAATAATATAACTTACATATCAGAATAACACACAGGCTTCCATTTACCGCGATAACCTACACGCGGCAGGGGCTCGGGCAAAAGGTAGTGAACATATAAATCAAAAAGTAACAAATCGGCCAAGTGCGTGTAAGGCCACGCACAGGAAAGGGTTCCTCAGTCACCCATAATGGTACGTAGATTTAAAATAGTATCCAATAGATAATTATTATGTTTACGTATTAATGTGTTAATTTTGTATGACGTTATCCAAGTGAGCGCATTTTACAAGTTAAGTCTCCATAACTCCTGAATTAATAAAGTCATCTAATCCGTTATAGTTTTCCTTCAAAGTTCATTAAATGGACCACCATCACGAATTTTTCCAGATTTTTTGATCCAGCCGTTTAGCTTTTAGAGGGGGGGGACGGCCTGTTTTTACAAAAAAGTGCATTTAAAGTGGCATTTCTCGCAAACGGTTAACTACCCCACGCGATGGGGTAGCCGCGAGAAAAAAATTACATCCCCACTTTACGTGTAGGGGAGGTACCCCAAATAAAAATATTTTTCATAATTTTATTAAAGCACGTTGTCGGCGTAATTACAACACATATTCATGCAAAGTTTCAGCTTTCTAGCACTTACCGTTTGGACGGTAAGTCGAGGACGGACGGACGGACAGACGGACGGACGGACGGACGGACAGACGGATATGACGAATCTATAAGGGTTCCGAGTGATATACTTCGGAACCCTAAAAAGCGGCCAAGTGCGAGTCGGACTCGCCCATGAAGGGTTCTGTAGCATCATATAAAAGTTTTTGTTGTTCGTTGCAACTTTCATCAATGTTTTAATAATAGTGTTTTGATTGAAAGAAATGTAAATTGCGGTTTATGATTTATGACGTTTTAAAAAAAAATCTACTTACTAGGTCTCGTTCAAACCAATTTTCGTTGGAAGTTTGCATGGTAATGTACATCATATTTTTTTTTAGTTTTATCATTCTCATATTTTAGAAGTTACAGGGGGGGGGGGACACACTTTTTACCACTTTGGAAGTGTCTCTCGCGCAAACTATTCAGTTTAGAATAAAATTATATTAGAAACCTCAATATCATTTTTGAAGAACTATATGTACATAGATAGCGTATGGTTTTGATGAAAAAAATTTTTTTGAGTTTCAGCTCTAAGTATGGGGACCCCCATTTATTGCTTTTTTTCTATTTTTGTGTAAAAATATTAATGCGGTTCACAGAATACATCTACTGACCAAGTTTCAACAGTATAGCTCCTATAGTTTCGGAAAAAAGTGGCTATGACATACGGACGGACATACAGACAGACATGACGAATCTATAAGGGTTCCGTTGTTTGCCATTGGCAACGGAACCCTAAAAAAACGTAAATCCGTAAGTAAATATAAATCTGCCTCACACTTACAAACAAGCAGATTGATTGTTACTAGAAATAAGTAATCAAATCATTTTCTTTATTGGTTCAAATGCTCGAGGACTCGATTGGCCTTCGTCATCGTTTTTGTCATGTTGTAGTGCCATTAGAACGAAATCGGTTCACAGTTGAAAACCCAGTCGAAGAAGATTCATTCATTTCCTTTTTCCTACGCCTCCAATACCAAATTATTATTTATGTTAACCGTTTTACCGCTTTATCATACCTGAGTATAGGTACTTTATAGTGTTGGTTGTATATGTACTTTATATTCAAATGGTACAGGAATTCAAGCCTCAAGATTGCGTTCACAGTCTCCAATTTGCAAATTATTGAACAAAAAGTGTTATTCAAAAGAGGTGCCATTAGCTGGCCACCTCGTGGCCCGGACTTATCCCCAATGAACTTCTTTCTTTGGGGATACCTTAAAAGCAAAACTTTGCTTTTAAGGTTCCTTAGAGTAAGTTAAGGAAAATATTCGAGAGGAAATGCAAAACATTTCACGAAACACTTGTGAGGCCGTCATTGAAACTTTTCGCTCCAGGTTGCAGCAGTTTCAAAATAGTCAAGGATCACAAATGGCATGGGTGATGTAATTTATTTTAAAAATCCCCATTTGTGTACTTTATTAATAAATAAGCCATTTTTATCTCACGTAACTAATTTCTTTTAAATCATTATTTGAAATGTAAACGAACTTCTGGTCCACCCTGTATAAATAAGTATTTACAGAAAGAGTATATTTATGGATTTATATCAGTTGTCTATTAATTTGATGAAATGAATGAATTTTTTATGCATATTCAGTAAGTCTGAGAATCGGCTACTATTTATTTTTCAAACCCCTAAAACGCAAGCGGAGCCGCGGGCATCAGCTAGTAATTTATATATAATACTCATAGTTTTGAAGTAGATTTTTAAACAATTAGCTAAGCAACTTAAGCATCTGATTTATATTTCTCATGCCTAAAAATCGATAATTAATGCGACAGTGACACCCCACATTGTTTGCGGCTACATGTTGGCAAGCATGTTTTCGCCTGCTTTTCATACTAATACGAGTTCATGCTTTTTGTATGGCACTCCCGTCTCTTAAAAACGTAGTTTTAATACATACTCTTTGAAAAAGCTGATCTTTTTCTATTATTCTATACTAGAGAATTAGCATTGCCATGTAACGTGGCAATGCTGCATGTCTTTTGAGAACGCTACCTGTAAGCGATGGTGCGGAGGAATATTGTGTGCATGTATTGTACGCTTGCATTCTTTATGTTAATGTTGTAAATTTAAATTTATTTAGCGGTTTAGCGCTGATAGTGTAACAGATAGACAGTTACTTACAAACCTTTGATATTAATATGGAAATAAGGATGATTAAAACAATATATGATATAAAATAATTTATTTAGTTAACAACTTTCTATAATAATATGAATATATATATAAAGGTAGTAAAATTGGTTTTCGAAATCTCTAACAGCACATTCATTAAACTTAGTTTCAATCGTTTAAGTTCTTAACATTATGTGTAATCCTACAAAACTATCCAAAATGATTTATAAATATTGACATAACAAAACACAATATGATAGATGATTGCGCATAATCATGACTGCTCCTCTTACATACGGCGACAAATACAATCTCACAAATAAATATCATACAAAGATGAGACTACTTTTCGGCAGTCAAAAGTTCAGGTCTCAATCAATTTATATCATGTTTGGCATTTAAAGGTATGTAGTCATTAAACAACTTGTTCAGTTCTTGTAAAATTTCTTGTTGGTGTCTTTAGCCATGTCCACGAGAGTCTGTGCAGGCTTGAAAGGTGCACCATACAAGCCCTGGAATTCTTCCATTTTCTTCACTAATTTATCAGCACCAAACTGGTCAACCCATCTGTGAAACGATATAAGAACTTTTAATATGAAAAAAATAATTATACAACAACCCCATTTTTCAATAAAAGTCTTGATTTAAATATAGATATCATATTATTTTTGAAGTCAGATTTTTTTTCTATTTACCTGAAAGGTCCGCCAGTAAATGGTGGGAAACCAAGGCCGAATACTGCACCAACATCGCCTTCTAGAGGGCTGTGCAGAATCTTCTCTTCTAAAGACAAAACTGCTTCATTGACAAATCTGTAACAAAGGAAAACATTTTTATGTTCCTTCATCAACTTTCATTTTAAATTTATTCACTGACGAAAGATAAAATAATTCTGTCAAGAAATAAAATAAAAATATAATAACTAAATAATCTTCACCCAATATTAAAGCTTACCTAGAAACCATTCGTAATTGTTGATCTTCAACAGTATTGGCTCCCCGAGGTTCTAACGAGTATCGCTCCTTCAAAATCTTTATTGCTTCTTGGTTCACATCACGGTTCTTTGTGCCTTTTTCGTAAACATAGAAACCTTTTCCCGACTTTCTGCCCATAAATCCGGCTTTAACTAAGTCCTGCATAATGTTCAAGTCACCTCCACTGATACGGTCACCAAAGGCCTGAAATTATAACGAATTATATAAAATCGGCCAAGTGCGAGCCGGACTTGCTCAAGAAGAGTTCCATACATTCCAAGCGTCTACTTGTTACCGTTATCAATATAGAACTAAAAACAAGCCAAAGAACAGTCTTAGTCATAGGGCTCCGTTTTAGCAATTGGGTACGGAATCCTAAAACTTATTAAATGAGGTGATATCATAAGAAGCATTAGATGAGTCAACGTATCTTACCTTTGACAGATCAACGGCGATATGTGAGCCGACATCAATACCGACTTCATCAGCTAATGTGGCGGCTCCCACCGGGAAACCGAACTGCCTGGACATGTTGTCAAGGTCTTTAGGATCCACACCTTCTTGGAGCAACCTGAAAAACCGTACATACTTTGTAAAGTTACTGCCATGCTAAATCTTAGCATTCTTCCTGCAAAGAAGTGAGTTGGTTCTTGTGACAAATCTAACATCCTTTTTCTTTTCTTATTTCCGTTTAGATAAACTACTTTAAATCGTAAATCAAAATCAATGAAATTAATATGATCAACCAGAAATTATGATTAATGGAAATGATAACAGTTTTTATCTTAAATCTCTATACGCAAGATCTGATTTCACTAAATATTATAAAGTTCTACGCCTACCAAATGCATTTTGTTACGCTTTTAGCGATGATGAGTGTGGGTCATTAGTCATTATTCATAAGATTTAATTTTAGTATTTGTTGTTATTGGGACAATATCAATAGAACAATTATAAAAATTTCAACTGTGTAGCTATGATGGTTCATGAGAAACAGCCCTGTGACAGACAGACATATGGACTGATAAAGGGACAGTAGTCTTAGTAGTAGGATACCAGTTTTACCCTTTGAGTATGGATAAGTATATGTATGTATACACTGTTCTCCATGCGAAATAAAAAAAAATGGTTCCAAAACGTTAGTTACCTGACAGCCTCGCTAAGCATGGTAGAGAGGATCCTAGTTGTGTAGAATCCAGGTCCGTCACCGACGGTGATAACAACTTTGCCTTGTTTCAAACCAACCGCTACGGCGGCTGCGGCCGTGTCGTCACTGGTGCCAGGGTGGCGGATAATCTCCAGCAGCTGCATCTTATCCACGGGGGAGAAGTAATGCATGCCTGGCGTAAGAGAAACCATGACATTATTTAATCTATACAATACTATGAAGTTAAAAACTGTGACTGATTATTTAAAAAAGGACTAATCTAGACTACTTTCTTAATGCACCTATTTCCATAGATTCAGTGTTAAATAGTTATTGAGGAAAGGTATTAATAAACAAATTATTTCTCTTTGTGATTTAATATCGCATAGACTCGACTTCAGTTACAACCTAGGTATTAACTAAAAGTTTTTTTTATCAGGGAATGTGTATAAGTAAATCATAGATAATATTAATATTGTCACATAGCAAATAAGTTGCCTGATTAAAATATTAAATAATATTGTTTTTAGCAACCGACCCCAAATAATATTGGGAATAAGGCTAGGAAGAAGAAGAACATTGCTTTTAATTAAATTAACTGAATCCATAACTACAATTGAGTACAAGTATACCAACAATATCTAAGCAAATGGACTATAATAAAATTATATTTCAGATTACCTTACACAATATTATTATCTGTACAGTTTTTTTTTACTCACCGATAACTTTCTCTGGACGGCTGCTGCCTGCAGCAATCTTCGTAATAGGAATGGCACTGGTATTGGTAGCGAGGATAGCGTGCTTTGGAATGACTGCTTCTAATTCTTTGATCACCTTGTGTTTGATATTAATGTCTTCGAATACAGCTTCGATGACGCAATCAACATTTTTGAACTGAGAATACTCTAAGGTGGGTACCAAGTTCGCCAAGAATTTGTCTCGTTGTAGACTAAAATGAAAAAGCAGAGTATACATAGAACTTGCCTCATCTTTCACACATGATTATTTTATTGCTGCTTTTTTGACAATACTACTATTCTTCCTACAAATTATAGTTAATAGTTTTTTTTAGTTAAATCTGAATCTCACAAAGAGTCTCAGATGTAAAAGTTTTTTTCAGCACATGGACATATGTTATGTTCTAAAATTAAGTGTAACTTGAGTTTTGCTGATTTCATTGTAGGTCACATAATTTCAATTTAAAACATATTTATTATTGTTTTAAGTTAAGTTACACTCAATGGATATAATAGTCCATCAAGGTGATAAGCTTACCCAGAAATCCTCTTTCGCTTAACTGCATTTGCAAGACCTGTTTGGATCTGTCCCACTCCTCTGTAAAGGCCAGCATTAGTCGCATCCTTCATCACAACATGGTAGCCTTTATCAATGGACACATGTACAATACCGGCTCCCATCAAACCAGCACCCAGAACACCAATCTAACAAAGTTAAAAAATCATTGTAAAGGTTTGAAATGTGGCATTCTTTCTCAATTAAATGTAAATCCATTAAAGTTGTAAAGCTATTAACTTCCTAATTATTATTTAAAGTCAAGGATACAACATGTGACAAATATCTGGATAAAAATATTGGGTGTGCATTTGTTGTTTGCTCATGACAAACAATAATTCATGACTTGTATCTACATACCCTGTCAATATGTCATACCTACAGTGTTTCTTGAATTAAAAAATACTATAACGAAATGCAAGTAAATGATTTAATTATTGTCAGTTTCAAATACTCACTGATTTCACTTCTACTTGAGATTTCCCAAACCTATTTTTCTTGCATTCAGTCTGTCCTCTGAAGAGTCCAATAAGTCCTTTGCTCTGAGGTGTCATGGCTAACTCACCAAAGCCTTGTGCTTCTGCTTCATATCCTGCAGCCGGGCCCTTGTCAACACCGGTTCTTACTACATCAAGGATCTAAAAAGTTTTAATATAATAAGTAGGTGCACATAAAAGTTCATATAAGAACACAGATTTTTGTTTTGGTATAAAATTGTTATGCCAAATCATATGAACTTAAGTTACCTGATATCATATTAATCAGAAATTAAACAATAAATTTTGTGTTATTCTTACTTTTAGCGGTGCTGGGTAAAGGCCACGAGATGCTTTCATAACCTGCTCCCTTGCTTTCTTAAATATCATATTCTTAACAAATTCTAATTGCATTACACCTGCAGTAATCTTCTGCATTAATCCCTTCTTTGACCTGTCAACTTTTATTTTGCCGGAAGCGATATCCTTTGCAATTTGTATTGCTACAGTTTCTAAGTACCTCATTGTATTCTGTTCTGGGTTCCCTAAGCCTAAAACAGCATTTTATTACATTTATTTAAATTCAACCAAGTTATTGTACTGCTTTAATTGAAGATATATAGTGTACTGAAGTCTATTCAAACAACTACACTAATGGGTATAGACTCCTCAAGTACAAAACACAAAAAAATATTTTATTTATTTGTTACCTGGGCCAAGAGGAGAAACTAACAAGTCAACAATTCCTAATTTCTTTGCTTTATCAGCTTTCACTGTCTTTCCTGTCAAAGCTAGGTCCAAAGTTGTAGGTACAGAGGTGAGAACAGGCAATCTGAAACAGGTAACAATAATACTTAGAAACATATTTCTAAGTGCAAAATATTTTATAATATTTATAGGGTTATTATATATTATTATTATAAATGGACACTGAGGAATGAAATGTTTGAGGCTTCAATAGAAAAACAGGATTACCCAGATGCAGTTTCACTAAGGTAAACTCTGTTTAGCAATATGTAATTATTACCTATTTAAAATTGTTCACTCATTCAAAGATTGAGCTTAAATATATTTTTCTTTAGTACTTAGCTGTTACTGTCACTACAGTGTTACTACTGATACAAATAAAAACTAATATAAAATCACAAACCATATAAAAACCTCTACCTTTGTGTGCCTCCACCACCTGGCAATAGTCCCAGCATAACTTCTGGTAGACCAACTCCAGTCTTGGAATCTTTAACTGCAATTCGGTAACGACAAGCTAGTGCTGTCTCTAAACCTCCTCCAAGACAGCTACCCTGAATAGCAGCCACAAATGGTTTGTGTGATTTCTCCATTCTTCTAAATATTCCATGGCCTAAAATGTAACAAGAGTTTTGTGTGTAAAAAATTTAATACTAGGAATAAGGTACTTGACATCTTAGTCAAATTTGTCAAATACTTTTCATAATCAGTCAAACTGACATTTTCATATAAAACGAAGGCCGGGAGAATGATGCAGAATAATCTAACCAAGCTGCCATGGTAAGGGTCACCATGCTACATTGCCTACCCTCACAATAAGCATGGTGACCCCTACTCCTGGATTCTACTCATGCTTTCCATCAGGCAGAGTAGAGTCACTTTGGCAGGCTTAAATATATATAAAAAAAAAAAAAAAAAAACTATCATATATCATGAAATCTGACAAAGAGTTACTTTCATTCTTGAGAAAGGGCATTTGTCACTTTCGCAATTATATTCGCACAAGTATTCGCAAGTGGCGGACGGAGCCACGGGCAAAAGTTATGAGTATTATAATACTAATGTATAATTTCATATATAATGTATCTAATGAAGTCACTATTTAAGGCTAATCATTTGCACAATATTTTCCAATGTTTCATTTAAATTCATAATGATTATAAAAACCTTGTTACTACAAGCTTTTTTTAATGAATGAAATGTTTGGGAAAATATAATACTTTATATTTTCCAAAACATTTCATGATATTTGTTATAATGAGGACATTGTTATTTATATATGACTAACTCAACTAGGTGTCACCTGCAGGTATTGTTATAAATCACAAGTAAAGTGGTGGAAGTGTAGTGGTGAAAAAAATAGGCTAAGATACTCCTTATATAATCAGGTGAAAGCCTGTCATCTGCCAGTGAAAGTTCTGTCAAAATCGGTCTAGCCATTCCAAAGATGTCAGAAGAAACAACAAAAATTTACGAATATACTTTGATATGTATTTGCTGTTAATTTTATATTACAAACTGACATTCCAATGTTATTATAATACAATACTATATGTATTACCATAAATTACTATATGTATAAAGTTCACTTTGCAAAAAGTTTGCAACAAGAAAAATTTTGTTATTTTTTTTAATTTACCTCTTTTAGACAGAGTAACAACTTCCTCCTTGGTCTTGCAAGCTTGAAGCATAGTAATATCTGCACCAGCAATAAAACATCCTGGTTTACCCGATATCAAAACTGCTGCTTCAATAGCTGGGTTGGATTCTACTTCATTTAAAACATTTGTCATTTCTTCCATAACTTCTGTATTTAATGAATTTACCTGTAAATATTAGATTTTATTATTTTAGATTTATGACTTAATATTTTTAGTTTTACACTGTGGCTGCTCTTGTATGTGTGCCAAATTTCATTCAAAGCAGTCAGTAATTAAACTGTGAAAGAGTAACAGACAGACCCACACACTGCAATTCTGTTGCAAGTCACGAAGAAAGGCTGAAATAATAATTGTTTGTTCATGGAGAATACTTCAAAATAGAAACAGAGACTGTTGTGATTCTCTCTGTAGAGATAGCCCCTTTACTAATCCCCTGCTGGACACAGCCCCGATGCCTTAAACACCATACTGGCCACAAAGTTAATGGTTTGTATTTAAAGCAATATGTTAATTAAAACCAGAGAATTTGTTGTTTTTGTTGTACATACCTGATGGAAGCTTACATTTCTTTGAAATTAAATAAGTTAGTAATTGTTAAATCAGTATTTCCTAATAACTTATGTGCATTTATAATAAGCGAATGTGTAGGTTAAATTACTCACCTTAACATTGGGAGAATCTAGGGTAACAACATATACTCCATTTACCAATTTACATTTCGTATGGGCTTGACTTGCGGCCGCTGCATATGCCCTTCGTTGTAAACCTAAACATTATATAACAACTTTATATAACTTTTAGATAATATTATAAAAGAATATACCGAAAAAGTTTGTAAGCAAACCAATTGGAAAAAGTATATAAAAGTTTTACTGACCCGTTATGTATTTCATGTCCCTACGACTTCTTAGGATCTTAAGACCATTTAAAATCTTACTATTAGACATATTGAAAAGATTTATTTAACAACGATATCCAAAAGAACCCTATAAATATTTAACTAATACAAAAATTTGGACCCAGACTTTGAACCTAAACTTTTGCCGTCCTAAAGGGAGTCAGAGGGGATGCGAGAGGTGGAGTGACGGGATATAATGTAATACGTCAATTTTTTTTTTTGTTTTGAATATCAACTAATTGGGTTTTCATTGAACTGGTTCTTTTAATTACAACAACAAAAAAAAATGTCTATTACAATTGCATATTTTTAGGTTTACTCTTTCATTCATGAAAGATATCTTTTTCGAAACAGAATTTATTTGACACCTTTGACATGCTACAATTTTATACGTTCAAAATTAATTGTAATTTTTTATTTGCTTGCATTATTTCCTAGTTGCATTCCGCAGTATTACCCGCGAGCTTAGTTGCTTTTAAATCACGAATCACGCTACTCATCACTATCACATCGGTTTTATTTTGCCTAAAATGCGTTTTATATAGTTTTTTACTCCTTGCAACATTAGCTACCGGCACTGAAGGTCCGTTCAAAGTCAGTTCAGATATTTCAGGGATTAGCCAAATAAACAGACAGTCTTAAAAAATAATAATTGTTTTTTTGTTGTAAATACTTTAAGCACTTTATATGCATTAAGTGAAAAACAGTTCATTTAAAACAACAAAGAGACACTTTCATTTTTTGTAAGTACGGATAGCCTCGACTGCATATATTTCCAGTCCAACTCAAGCGCAGTCAGGTCATAGACTCAAACTAATGTTGCTAGTGCCTTGGGGTCTTAGATTTCGGTACCCTCATTTACACTGTAAAGCTTGAAAATAGGTAACTAAAGAATAGTGTAACATCAAATATTATAATGCCGTGGTATCATCCTAGTTGATCCTAGTCAGAATGAAGGTCTGGAATGTTTGTTCTCAAGGTTCCCATAGAAGGACCTATTTACCTAGGTATTTCTATTTGTGAAGTGATGTTTTATTGGTAATATCGTTTATTTCAAACCATAATACTGTTCGCCAATGAAGAAATTTTTTTTCACGTGGAGACTCTAAATTACAAAGTTTTGCTTTCTTTCTTCTTCTTCTTTTGATGAAATGGCAACCAGCCGAATAACAGCTATTTCTGCTAATATCAAGTAATTAATATTAAATGTCTTCAATTGTAAAGTCTTCGAGTCTTCAAGTCGTCGTCGTAATGAATTTAATGATATAAAAAATGTGGATGAGATGAAATGGGGAACTCTTCCGAAAAAACAAAAAACGATCTCAAGTATCACGTCTTCTTCTTCTCTTTGTGAAATGGCAACCAGCCGAATATCAGCTATTTCTGCCAATGTCAAGTAGTTTTTTCATTTTTGATGATCTCCTTTGCTCTCTCAAGTAATCCATTTCACAAATATATTAAAGCAAAGCACAATACACCCTAATCATCTATAACCGCCTGAGCGCTATTGACAATATGCGAATTACCGTTGATCGCTATACACTCTGACTCAGCGCACACTTGAGCGCTAACGGTCAGTGTAGTCACCAAAAAAATATTCCGTCGATCGGAATGGTCGCTAAAAAGACCATGCAAGTCGATACACGAATACCGTTACAAAGGTATATAATGTCAAATAAAAAATCTCAATCAAAGCTGATTAGCATGTACCGGGCATATACCGGCCTGCAAAAGTGAATATTTCGATATAAAAAATATATATATTGATAGATCTTAATTAGCCCCTTTCTAACTACGTTAATTAATTTATGAGTCAATCAAATCAAAATGATATTTTGATTTTTCCTTGTCACGTAACTTTAGTCTACGAGGCAATCACCGATGGAACTCTCAGCCTATTTAGATGGGCGCCAGTGTCACGTAACTCGGCTTTAGTCGCCGGTTTGTGCACGATAGCAGGAGGAGAAAGAGATATATACCAAATCACGAGAGTTTACAAGAAGTTTATTGTTTTCACAATCAATACAATTAGATAGATATAATCGGAATACAAGGGCTAGTTCGCGAGCACGTTAGGACGTGGGCTCTTGAGAGTTTGGTCGGTGATGCCTCCAGAAATAGGAGACACTTAACTTGAGTAGCGACGCAGCAGAAAAAAAGGCTGGGCTCGAGGCGCGCGCTGTTTATATAGTCGCGCAGTAGCGGGGAGACGCTAGCCTGCTGGCGGGGAACGGGGCAGTGTAGCCACGTTAACGTAGTTCGAAAGGGCTAAATAAAATCAATCAATATTTGTTTTTTATATCGAAATTTTCATTTTTGCAGGCCGGGGCATGCAGGGCCATGGGCATGCAGGGCTAGGGGGGGGCATTGTGGGGCAATGCTATAATAATTCTTTGCTCTGTGTATGGCATTTGAAGCGGCATCACATGAAGCGATGGGTCTATTTAATTATAATATCTGTGATGCAGAGGGTATTCCCCGTCCCATAGATTGAAATATGAGCTACATTACAATCTATGGGAAAGGGAATCCTCTTTTAAAATAAAACTAGCGTACATGTTTTGCGTGCAAGTGCACGCGTGTCATTTTTCATATATTTATTTTAATGTAGGTATATTTTTGTGTCGTTTGCATATATTTTTTCACTTTGGACCGACGTTACGGAAAAAAAAGAACAAAATCAATTGATCTGAACGAAGTTATTCGCATTTTTAAGGTCATATTGAGGTTCCTAATATTTTTTTCGAAACTTAATAGTTTGCGCGAGTGGCACTTCCAAAGAGGTAAATGTGTCTCCTCCCCCTGTAACTTCTAAATTAGGAGAATGATAACATTAAAAAAAATATTGTACATTACCATGTAAACTTATACCGAAAATTGGTTTGAACGAAATCTAGTAAGTAGTTTTTTTAATATGTCATAAATCGTAAACCACAATTTACCTTTCATTCAATCAGTACACTATTTAAAACATCGATCAAAGTTACATCGAACTACAAGAACTTTTTTAAAACAAGTTTATTTGTTGCTACGGAACCTTTCATGGGTGAGTCCGACTCACACTTGGCCGCCCCTTTTAATAACATAGCGGATCATAGAATCCAGCTGTTTTAAATATATAAATATTTTTATTATTATTTTAATTATTATAGTAAGTTTGTAAAAACAATATGACCTATATAGTATTTTTGGTCTTATCTATTTACTCGTATCACTCCAACCAACAATTATTTATTTCCTCACTCTCACTCTCGAAACCCATATTGACACTCCGAGAGTGTACATTCCTGTCGGATCCGGGAGTCAATTATCCTCTCAAGGAGCTTCATGGTGTGAGACATCAATTTTATACCGCGGTAGTTGCCACACTCCTGCACCGATCCCTTGCCTTCGAAGACTGGAGTGATGATACTCAGTCTCCATTGCCTTGGTATCTCACCGTTGAGGAGTGCACGGCTAAAGATATTGGTTAGGATGCTAACACCATAGATACCCAGCGCCTTCCAGGCCTCGATGGGCACTCCATCTGCTCCGACAGCTTTACGACTCATCATGCAGCGAAGAGCAGCCTAGACTTCTGCAGGCGTTATCGGTGGCACTAGCCCCTGATTTGGAGGGAGATCCGATGGCTGCACCACTTTATGCTGCTTCTTAAACAGCTCGTGGAAGTAAGAGCGCCATCTTTCCTTCACCGCAAGCTCTTCGTGTAACAGGTTGCCGTCAGGATCTTTGACACAGCGACACTTGGAAAAATCCTGTGCCGCTTTGATCCTGGAACGCGCCAACTTATAAATGAGGTTTTGCCCCTCAGATGATTCCAACTTATCTATACCGGTTGTAAGTGGTCACGTCTGGCTCTGGCTACAGCTCTCTTCGTGGCACGCTTTGTACCTCTGTACGCATTGTGGTCTTCGGGAGATCGGGATGCTTAGCACTTTTTAAAGAGGATTTTCTTGACATTAGTCTCCCTCTGGACTGTGTCGTTCCATCACCAAGTATCCCTGTCATATTTGCGTCCGTCCTTAGACACGCCCAGCACCGCTGCCGCCAAATCAAGAATAGCTGCCTGAATCTTGTCCCAACTGTCTTGAACCAATTTGCTCTTAGCTCCAGCGCACTTGTCACTGAAGGTCGAGGCGAACTTTTGAGACGTGACTTCATCAAGCCGTCACCACCTGATCCGGCGCTGGCAGCGCTCTACATGTTTGTCTTTGGGCTTCATACAGAGGTCCGTGACAAGGATACGGTGTTGTGCAGTAAGACTCTCTACGGGTATGAGTTTGTAGTTGGCCACTGTGCTCATAGTGTGTCTTATCGTGAGCAGGAAATCGATCTGAGTAGCGTGCCTCCCACTTTTGTAGGTGATGAGGTGTTCCGGTTTCTTTTCAAAGAACGTGTCCCCAAGGCAAGATCGGTAGCCGCACATGATCGTAAAATGTCTTCAACCTCTTTGTTGCGAGTGCCATAACCGAAACCACCATGAACACGCTTAAACTCCTCACAACCCACACCCACATGCCCATTTAGATTACCACCCAGAACGATTTCCTGCTACAAAGGAATGCCGCGAAGAACCTCCCCGAGTTGGCTCCAGAACGATATCTTTTCGGTTTCGCTACAACCTGCCTGTGGCGCGTAAGCACTTATCAGATGGGTAATAATTCCATCGACAAGCACCCGTACGTACCTACGTACCTACAGCGCTTCACCTCTAAAATGCCAGTCTGAAGACACCCGGCAAGCACCACGGCCACTCCGTTCTCTCCACCAGGTGCCCCTGTGTATATCAGTCGGTAGACATTCCCAATGAACCGGGATCTACTGCCTTTCTATCGAGTCTCCTGCAGGAACGCTACGGCTACCCTCCGCCTGGAGAGCTAACTCCCTCGCACGACCGGTTAAGGTGCCAATGTTCTAGGTGGCAAAGCGGAGCTTACGTGTTACAGGTGTTGGGCGTAACTTCTTTAACCGAGCCCGCCCTGGACCCGGTAGCCCTCTTCCACTTGCCACAGAAGTCGGGCGAAGCTCCTGCGAGCCGTTTTGCGGCGGCGCCCTATGCGTGGCACTAACACATCTGTTGATTCATGCTCATGTTCTACTAGAGAAATTATTTGTCTACGAAGAGCTATTGAATGTACTTCACTGACCTAGAGGTCAGTGATATACGTGGTGATTGATTTAGGAGCCCGTGCTTTGGAGCATATTTATTTTATTTTCATTTTATTTTAAATTTAATGCACATGTAGCACAAAGGCGGACATAATGCCATGTGGCATTCTCTGCCAGTCAACCTTCAGGTGATGTAGGAATATGATATGGTAGGTGCAGACTTAGGATATTAAACATGACAAGGTAGTTGTAAACGTAAGTATCATCTTTATTGTAAACTATTTTAATTTATTCAAATTTAATAGTTGTAAGTAAAATACACAAATTTACTGTTAAATATTAGGGTTTATGACAATGGATGAAGATACCAGACAGGTATATAAACATACGTATATATACATACACACAGAAATCCACATATACACACGCATACATAGACATACTTAAATAAATAAATGTAATTATATAAATTATGTATATAAATACTCAGTCGGGTATTATCGTTGTGACCGTTCTGCCAATTCATTCCGGAGTAAATCACGTACTTTCATTTTGAATGTGGGCGGTTTGTGGACATCCTGATTAGGTAGCTCATCCTGACTGCACGAAGAAGGAAGAATTGGTGAAATTAGAGGTGTGAGGGGGGTAAAGGAGAAGCATATTGTTCCTTGACCGAAGGTTTCGGTCATGGTTTGAGTATAAGAGACGAAAGTGAGGTACGAGGTACTCAGGTAACGATGGGGAGTAGAGGAAAGAAAAAAGAGAAGTGAGTGCACGCAAACTGCGGCGCTGTTGAATTTGGAGCCATTGCAGCTGGGAACGTAAAGCAGACACATGGTCATATTTGCGAATTGAAACGAAAACATATGACATATCATATGCCATTGAGAACATATCCTCAACACTTGACTGCGTCAATTATGATAATTTTTTTACTTCCGCCCTACCTGTAACCAATGCTGCCCTACCTCAAATTCGACTCTAGCTACGGCCCTGGGGGCATGCCCGGTCTGATTAGCTCAGCTGTAGACTTGTGCTTGCCCGTTCACCATAGAGACCGATCCGAGCTAGTTCAATTACCCAAATAAACTAGTTCAGTCCTATAGTTCCTTTAGTAAATTTAGTACAGTTGCTGATTCGGAGCAAGGAATCGTTCATAAGGCGATCATTCTGTCAATGAACTACGTACTATTATATAACTAGTTCAGTACCACAGTTCCTTTGGTATATTTAGTACTACATGAATAGTTCAGACATGCCTTCTAGTACTTGGTACTCGTACATTTAGCACCATATGCCGTGGTTGATTGAGAACATTAGATTTTTATTTGAATTTCACGGAGTTTGCTGTGAATTTTTTATAGTAAATTATATTTTGATTTTCCTTCATACTTTACAGGCTTAGGACTGTCATTGTTGGTGTAGTGGTTAGCTTATGCGGCTGCTGATCAAGAGGTCTCGGGTTCGATTCCCGGGTACTTGTGTGATCCACAAGTATTTGTTTCGAAGTTTGTTTTTTTTTATGTAGGTACCTATATTAAGTATGTATTTACAAAAAAAAAGTATATACAAGGACTAGAAGATGTTGTGTAAGATGTCCGAAATATTTATTTATTTATTGTAATATCAATTTATAATATATACGCATTTAAAAATCTAAATGAACTAGAGAATTAGACTTAAGTGCTTTTAAAATGATCAACGGCAAAAAACTTTCCATATCTATAAAACTTTGTAAATAATAGCTAAATAGAAGTAATAGCTAACGCAATGAAAATAAATACTGGAGTTCTGTGATTCTATATTATTATATAGTTATCTGTGATATTATGTCAGAGCTTGTCAGAGACATTAAAACTTACTTCCGTTATGTTCCGTTCCGTCAGCTTCAGTCAGTCAACTCAGTCAGCAGTGCAATGTGCATGTGATATTGACGTTATAGCTTTTAACTTATGTACTTTTAAACCTGCCTTTTGGGTTTCGTAAATTGTACTTAAAATAAATATTTGAATATTAGGTGAGAAAAAAAACTTTCGTTACATTAGTATGTTGTCCATTAAATTCAAAGAGCTAAGTATCACTGAGAAAAATATCAAGGAGCAGATCTTGGCTAATAATTAATGATATATTACTATAATACTAATAATTTTATATTTATTTAATACTACAACAATAAATCCATGACCTCCATAAATATGAATGTTGATAGTGTTCGTTAACCACCTCCATAAATATGAATGTTGATAGTGTTCGTTAACCATATATTTTATATTGAAGTTTTTGCTGCTAGCTTGATAATGTACCTCTTGAGCTTATAAAATTCTCATAGGAATTATTCATTGAACCTTTCTGTATCTTAAAGTAGTGATGAGTTCTGTTAACAAAATAATTAATCTTGTTGATTGGTTTTTATTTCAGGTATAAATCAAGTCGGTGGAAGACTAGGATACTGAGAATAGTCAGATTAGTCATTAGTCAACTATTATATTTCACTTTATTTATAATAACAGTATAATGCTACTTGTTCTTAGGTCAATAAAAAATAAAGGATTGAGGAGGGTTTTAGAACACAGTATTTATATTGCTATTGTATTGGTATTAATACCTGCTTTTCTTTATTTTGAGCTATGTATAGTTTTACCTACTGTAGAAGAACAATGGAGTTTAGCATTCTTTGTTCATTTGAGTTGTGCTTTCTTTCTGCTTATAAATATTGTAGGAAATATGATCTATGGTATATTTACAAACACCACTATTATAGGTAGAAATTTAGAAGTTTATAACAAAGACAACTGGACATTATGTGTTGTTTGCGAATGTCTACGTCCACCGCGCTCTTGGCATTGTAATATTTGTGACATCTGCATCTTAAAAAGGGACCACCATTGTACATTTTTCACATGCTGTGTTGGGTATTATAATCACAGGTACTTTATTCTATTTACTCTATATATGTTTATAGCTATGGTATATGCTCTTTATTACAATATTAAGTTTATTTCAATGATTTTTACATTTAATTATTTCTTAGTAGTTAAGTTTGTGTTTCCTCTTGTTAGTTTTATGTTTGATCGAGATGAAGGTGTTTATATATTGCTGATTGTTATAAATGTTGTAGTTGCATGTTTTTCAGGGTTTTTATTTTTGTATCACTTAAATAATATAATAAGAGGTAGAGTAGTTCATGAGTCTAACACATACACTAATGATTTTATCTACAACAAGGGGTGGAAATCCAATTTAGTTGAAGTGTTTGGAAAGAGATGGTACCTAACATGGATTTCGCCTTTCATTAAAAGCAAGTTACCAGGTAATGGAATTGAATGGCCCACTGAAAATAAAGAAGACTGAAAATAATTTCTTTTGGTACTACAAGTACATTCCTAGAAAGTTAAGAACCAAAAAATACTATGTGCACAGTCATTGTCATTATTTGTAGCTTTTATGAAGTGATATGGATGTTCCAAAGAAATACTGAAGTCAATTATTATAATAGTATTTATATAATGCATAAAAAAAAACAATTAATACCAGTTATGCCACCTACATCAAGGTTGTAGTAGATATGTTGCAGTATTAAATGATTTTACTTTAAGCCTTTAAACAAATAAGCCAAATGTTGAAAGTAACTAGGTAATATACCATTTCATGGACTAGCCTGGCTTCGATTTCTATAAATTGCCAAGTGCCTCTTCTGTGACACGGATTATTGTGATTTTTTTTTAAAATAAGTTACATTTACAAATTAAATATGTCCTTAAACATAGAAAAATGGAGAAATTCATATTATATAATAATAATAAAAAATAAACATTATTTTATACTCATACAGTATCTTTAAGATATATTTTAAAAAACTTAAATAAGTAATAATTATGAGTACTGATTAGTAGAACAATTATATTAAAGTTAAAATAAGTCTTAAATATTTAAGAGAAAGTGTTGTTTGCATTAGAGAAAATTTATGTGTAGGTACACTTCAGTGGTTATTTATTAACAAAAGAGACTTAAATTTTATTATTTTAGTTCTAAATTTTATTTAATTCAGCAGTCAAAAATAAAGCAATAAAAAAATTTGAACATCAGTTTATCATTTATTATAATATATCATAATTAATAATTATTTACAGGTATGAAAGCAAAGTTACGTCAAAATGCCCTTTATTGTCTTTCTACATTAGGATTGGGCAGTATTTGTGCTAGATATCTACTACGAATTCTATTAGAATGTGCTGCAGAAAAGTCTCGCGATTCCATTGAACGTTGTTCTTCCACCGATGATTCTGGTATTCTCTTAGAGTCAACTTCCTCTTGATCTGTAGATTCTTCATTATCCAATAAATTTGTAGTTTCGTCAGTTCCAGTAGTCAAAACATTGCTGTAAAATAATGTAAATGCAGTAATGACAAAAACGTTGATTAGTGAAAAAAAAAAAAGTTAACAACTACTTTTTAGGGTTCCTTAGTTCATGATTCGGAACCTCGACCTGCCGCCCAAACGGTTGGTACTAGAAAGATGACTGCATGAATATGTGTTGTAATTACGTGGACAAAGTGCTACAATAAAATTATGTTTTTTTTTTTTACCTACATGTAAAGTGGGGATTTTTTTTCCCGTCTACCCCATCGTGTGGGGTATCATTAGATAGGTATTTTAAAAACATTGTGGGGTATCTAAAATTATTTTTCGATTTAGGTATCCGTTTACGAGTTATTCAACTTGAGAGCGCATATTTTCCAAAAACAGGGCCCCCGTCATCTCTATAAGCTGGCTCAAAAATCGGAAAAAATTCATGACCATCTGAAAAAATATATGATATAATAAACTTTCAAGGAAAGCTATAGCGGTTTTGATAACTTTTTAAAATAAAATAAAATGCACTTACTTGGAAAACTTCGTACAAAATAAAAGAAATAATAAGTTAACATAACAATTGTCTATTGGACACGATTTAAATCTACATACCATTATGGGCAGGGTTGCCACCTTTTGGAAAAAAAAAATCGGGACAATACTTATTATGTGGACAGTCGGTCAAATTTCAGTCTAATTCAGATCTAAACATTAAGAAGGTCATTTCTAAACATTAAGAAAGTTGCTCCGACAATTTTTTGATTTCGATATCCATTTGAGAGTTATTCAACTTTAAAGGGGATTTTTATTTTATAAAACTCCTGCCAAGGTGACTTTACTATGCCTGATGGAAAGCATAATTAAATCCACAAGTGGGGGTCGCCATACTCACTGCAAATGCAAGCAGTATGGCGAACCACATTATGGCGGCTTAGGGAGATGCTTTTTCACGCCTAGCTTAAAGGACCCGGGATCATAGTAGGAATGAAAAACATTAGCTGGCAATGAGTTCCAGTTTTTAACTGCTCGACACAAGAAGGAAGACCCGAGCCGCTTAGTTCTGGAGCGTATGTCTTCCACTCTGAAGGGGTGACTTCCCTGGCCAGATCGTGTTATTGTGTAGAGGAAGGAAGAGGGTGGGATGAGGTGGAGGAGCTCTTCAGAACCCTCTCCATGGTAAAGGCGATAGAGGACTGCCATAGAGGCGACATCTCTTCGTAACTGTAAAGGTTCCAGGAACTCGGTGGCTTCGGGACTGTCTATGATGCGAACTGCTCGCCCCTGCAACCGATCGGGAGCGACAAAATGTCATTGATATGTAGAAGGAACAGCGTGGGCAACAAGACAGCCCTAGGGTACGCCTGCGTTTACCTGCTGGAAATCAGACGCCGCGCCGTCACAAAGGACTCTATACGGCGTTGGCGCAGGAAGGCGGCAATCCAGCTGCACAATTTAGTGGGCAGGCCGTATGCCGGAAGCTTAGAGAGAAGCGAGCGGTGCCAAACCCTATCAAAGGCCTTGGCCATGTCTAGACTGATTGACAGGTTCTCTCCATACCTATCCAAAGCCTCACCCCACAGGTGCGTGAGGTACGTGAGAAGATCACCCGTGGATCGGTTCGGTCTCAAGCCATATTGCCGATCACTTAGCAGAGATTGATCTTCCAGGTAATGAACCAATTGCTTGTTAATTATTCGTTCAAGCACCTTGCAGAGTATGGAGATGACAGCTATAGGACGGCGGGATCTGAGCGGTCAGCTTTTTTGGGGATAGGTTGAACATTCACCTCTCTCCAGGCCTCCGGGACAATTCCTTAGGAATATGACAGGCAATACAAGCGTGTCAGTAATAGAGACAACTCTGGTGCACAGTTCTTTAGAACCACCGCTGGGATCCCGTCAGGTCCACTGGCTTTCCGGACGACGAGTGACCGAAGCTCCGCGCGTACTTCACTACGGTGGACACCTGGCAGTGGTCGGAGGAGCCTAGAGGGGTGAGAACCGACACACAGTACTGCGCTGGGTGGCTCGCCAGCAACAGGTCTAGCAAGGAGGGCGCTTGACTCGATGTGTCTGGTAACCTGGTGCGTTGGAGTACCAGTTGGGTGAGGTCATGCGTAAGAGCGAATGCGTGGGCAGTTCAGTCATCCGCCCTGACGAAAAGACACACTCCACTGAATACAACAAATAAAGATTTTGGTAAAAAGGTTGTCATTAGTTCCATTTGGCACCCAATAGCTGTTTCTTTTTATGTACACTGCGCGAAAGGGGAAGAAGGTGAATTCAAATTTAGCAATTGTTACATTTGTGAAAAATCGGGACAAAATCAATAGGCAGTCGGGACGCGGGACGATATCATCGAATTCGGGACTGTCCCGGGAAATTCGGGACGGGTGGCAACTCTGATTATGGGTGACTTCGGAACCCTATTCTATACGTGGCCTGACATGCACTTGTTATATATATTTTCGTATTTTTCGTTATTTTCCAATATTTTCGTTGATGGCATAGGATGTTTTTTTTTTAATCTGCCATAGTGAATACTCAGTCTGCGGAAAGCATGAAAACAATCTAAGAGTGGTGTCACCATCATCATCATCATCAACAGCCTTCAACAGTCCACTGCTGGACATAGGCCTCTCCTTAGAAAGGAGGTTTTGGCCTACTATACCACGCTGGCCAGACGGGTTGGTATAGGGTTAGTTTCAAGTTTTTCATCTATTTGCATTGATTTTGTCTTGCGTAGTTTATCCCTTAGTCGCCTTTTACGACACCCGCGGGATAAATAGGGGTGGTGACATTATTCCTAATCCGTCACCATAGGGATAACCACGGATAACAGTGTCACCATACTCATTGCAAATGTAGTAGGTACATCACTATGGAGCCTATTCAGCACTCGACAATAAATTCAAGCTGAAATCTACTTCCTTGACACCATAAGTAAACAAACAGTAGGGTCATCAAAACTAAAGGTTAGAGGTTAAGAAGAGGTACAAGTGTACTGCCCTTAGAGTCCGTCACTTCAGAATGTCAAGCAAGAGGGGAGCTGTATCCTAGCTCACTCAGAGAAAAGTTACTACCTCTACTAACTAGCGGCTTTTCTTTTATTAAGTATTTTATTGACTCTGGAACACAATTCCTTGTAATTTCCTGTATTCTGGCACAACGAGTAAGTAAAAGAGATAGTCCAGAAAAAACAGAATCGATTGGGGCTAAATAGGTATCAGTAGGTACATTATAATGCACAATTTACACCTCCGTAAGCTCATTGCCGAAATCGATGGGGTATATGAGCTATAGGCTGACAATGTATGAAAAATTCATGAGTTAAAAAAACAGTTTCTAAAGACACATTTTAGGTATGTATACTTGATGACACTGATGAAAATCTATTAAGTAATAGATAATATATAAAGCAGGTGTCGTCGATCGTGGCCGGAATCATATTAACGCCCAAACGGAGAATATAAAATCGAGATGGTGCCCGCAACAGTGCGGGCAGGCGCCGGGAAGGGTCCAGAAGGAGAAAACACCATGGCCCCCTCCCTAAACACAGGCGCAGAGAGGTCACACCGTGTGGTTTTAGTCGGTTTGAGTCCGACACACCACTCCGCCGTAAACCCCCGGCGGGGTGACGGTCCGCGAGGATTTCCACACGTTAAAAAAAAGGTGTTGGCTGTTGGTGTCCATGTTGTGTTTGTCCGCACAGACAAATAAAAATCGGCCAAGTGCGTGTCAGGCCACGCAAAGAATTGGGTCCGTAGTCATATACAATGCTAAGTGGAATTAAAATCGTGTCCAATAGATAATTGTTATGTTTACTTATTATTTCATTATTTTTGAACGAAGTAAGCGTATTTTACAAGTTAGGCCTCTATAACTCCTGAACTAACAAAGCTACGTCATCAGTTATAGTTTTCCTTTAAAGTTCCATCATATATGGACTACCATTATGGTTTTGTCAGATTTTATGAGCTAGCGGTTTAGATTTTAGAGGGGAGGGGGGGGGGAGGTTCCTGTCTTTGGAAAAAATGACCCTTAAACTTAAATAACTCGCGACCGCATATCTAAATTAAAAAATCATATTAGCAACCTCTTCATGTTTTTAAAAGACCTATCTAACGATACCCTACACGATAGGGTAGCCGCGAGAAAAAAAACATCTCCACACGTGTAGGGGAGGTACCCTAAATTAAAACATTTGGACGGACATGACGAATCTATACCTAAGGGTTCCGAGTCATCACTACGGAACCCTAAAAAGGGTGCTAAATTACTAGTGGCATAATTGGAACGTCTAATACTTACGTTTTAACCGATTCCCTCATTGCAGGCGACATATTGAGCACTCCGTTGTTTGCCGAATCCACTATATTGATTAGTACAGCAGCAATAAGGGCAACTGGAATAAAAATTAAGTTGTAAAAGTAACTAAGAAAATAAGCATAACTGGGGTACAATGAAATGTGAAGTACAGTGTGTACTAGCTTTCGCCTGCGGGTCCACCAGTGTGTATGTCGGTTATCGGTTAAAAGTAGCATATCTCTCAAAGACGGGTAGACAGACAGTACTTTTCCAATTAGTAAGGATAAAGATGCATTCTTAGATTTGCGGTTTTGCGCAACTTTCTTTGGCTGCGATAATGGCAATATAGTAGTTAATTAAAAGTTAGTTCCAACTAACCCCATTGCACCCCTTTTAACTTTGAATTTTTTTTCAGGATTGTAAAACACGGAGTTAAGGTTTCGATAGGTAGAAAAACAGTTATGAAAGCTATATCTTTACAAAAATGAAAAAAATACGTGTAAATAGTTGTTTTAGCTACAAAAATTGACCAATCTGTAATGGCTCTTCATGGTACGCAGTCTAACTTATACTGGCTCTTGAAATAAGTACAAAATTAGATTTTTTTTCTTTTATGTCTGCACAGACATCTAATTTCTTACCAAATAGACATCCTAGGAAAAACATTTCCAGCATCAAGTATCCATATTTGTCAACAATCACTCCAGCCAAGATGAGAACTGTTGCTAGACCCATATTTTGAACTGCTTGACATCTGTATCAAATTAAATATTGGCATTGATATACATATAATATTATTCAAACATGTAATAAACATATCAGGGCTAATACCCGAAATGCTGCTACACCTAGGTGTAGCCGGTAGCCGTCGGTTAAACCTAGGTGTAACAGGTTTGTTACGGCTAATATTATGTATAACCGGTTTCATTTGGTAAGACTAGGTATAATTTGGCTGTAAGGTTAGTATTTTTATGTCTATGAATAGACGCCTCAGTAGAGGCACCTAATATTAGCCGTAACAAATCTGTTACACCTAGGTTTAACGAACGGCTACCCTAATACTAATACCCGAAGTGCGGCTACACCTAGTTATAGCCGGCTAGAACCAGGTGTAGCCGCACTTCGAGTATTAGCAATAACATACCTATATATTTAGTGATCAATTTAAAAAGATTACACTTAACACATAAAAAGTTATTTTATGTAGGTATTCATTTTCTTTGATTTCCAATTAATATACCTAAAATATGTTTGTAATAAAATATAATAAAATCTTACATTCCATATGCAGTGCCGAGTTGATTTTCTGGAACAATAAGCGCTACCAGAGGCCAGAGACCACTCGCAAGTAGGGCATAAGAAATACCAAGAGTGATCTGAAAAACATCACTATTTAAAGCAGATATTTTACTATACTACACAATTAATACATAATAAATAAATAATTGTTTCGGACATCCATACAACGCCATCTAGTCCTAAACTGAGCAGAACTTGTATTGGGTATACTAGACAACTGATATAAAAAATATGTATAAAAATATGTTTATGTATAAACATACTTTTTTTTTTGTAAATACAGACATGGAAAACACCCAAAATTCGAAAAAAATATTTGTGAATCACACAAACAATTGGTCCGACCCGGAAATTGAACCCGAGATTTCAAGCACGTGTATGTGCTGCGCCACAGACGCAGTCAAACAGAAAATAAGTGCATGAAATGAATAAATGATTTATTCTTGGCCCACAATTCATGAAGCAGAGACAATAATAACATTTTCAGTACTGAGCCTGAATACCCATTCAGGTTACTATCTCAGCCAAATACTACACGGTGTCCGTGCAGCGCTGGTTTTCAGATAGCACCCTACATCGTTCATTAATTTAAAAAGCATTACATAAGATTAGATCTGGCATCTATACAGATTCAGACTCTGAAGTGGGGAATTAGGCGGTGTTTCACGCCCGTGCTTGAGTTAGTTAGTGCCCTCAATACATTGACAATTAGTTCGATCTTCAAATTCATTTCGCTCTCAGGATGCCATAGATAAGATGCCAGTCGCTTCGTGGGCAAACTGATATTTTGGTAAAGTTGAAGATAGTTATCGTATATAAAATAGCTTAGAATTTGTTATAGTACGCCTTACCACTCCGATGTATGGATTGAAGAAAGTAAATGCCATCATACTGTGAGCAGCAATTGTAGTCACTATACTTATTATGACCCATGTCATATTGCGTCCTGTTTTGTCAATGAGAATGCCGAAGAACGGACTCAGTGCTGCTGATAATAAATATATCATCGAGTTTACGTTATTTGCAGCTTGCGGTAAGAAATCAAATTTCCGTTCGAAGAATAATCTGAAATAATTGATTTTTTTTAGTATTATGTTTCGGTTTTCAACCGAACGTTATAAGGGTATTTCCATACAAATATTATTTATTTATGGCACTAATCCATCAGAAATAATACGAAAAAGAATATATGAATTATTTCTTCTACACTATTCAAATAGGTATTATTAGCAAACGGATAATAAGCCCTGATAAGAATTACCAATTATACTAAGTTCGACAAACAATGCACACAGAACAGATGGTAGCAATAAACTTGGAACATATGAACAATTACTAATAATCCACAGGCTGAATTTGTATATATGTAACATTTTTAAAATTAATATTTTCTTTGGAAAATTTAAGCATTTGTTAAATCGAAAAGTACTTTTATCTATGGAAGTAATTTCATGGAAATAACACCAATACCTCCAATACCACTACTACTAGTGGTATTGGAGGTATTGGTGTTATTTGCTATCATTATGCATTTAAATCTCTACAGATTTAAATGCATAATAATAGCAAACTCATAAACATAGATACTTACTTTCCCAAGGCGATAAATGGAAATATGGCCAAGTAATAAGAAACACAAATCACAGACAACAGCCAGAATACTGGTTTGAAATGTCGTATATCCTTAAGATGAACAGGTTCCTCACTATGTGACTCATCTTGTCTTCCAAGTATCTTTTCAGCTCTATAATCCATCCAGCCAAGTATCACACCACAAATGAGGGAGATAAAGCAGGTTAGTGATGCTGAAAATATATATTCAATACAATGATATGTTAAGCATGATATATACATATATGTATACGACAATTATAAGAAATGGAACCAACCAATAAACAATGTCACCCCTAACTGTTCATATCCAGAGTAATAGCTAGCAACCCATTTGTAAATAGGCTCCATCACCCAGAAGTTAACGGTACTACCAAATCGTGAAAAGGACAGTTGTAGTCCAAATACCATATTTAGCTCCTTTCCTTTGAACCAAAGTACGACGTAATTGTTCACGACAACTTGTAACGACTCTCCCCCTATTCTGTAATAAAAAATAAAAATATGTAAGAAAATTATTTTGCACACGGCAACACTTGGATATCGTATTGAAATTTATCGACCCTATAAATATATATTAAATAACCTATTTGTACACCCATAAACATAAAAATGTTGATGTACTGCTACCCAACTAGGCAAAACTCATCGGAGATAAGCCAACTACGGAGGAGATATTATAATGCACAATTGCACTCTCTGTTCTGACTCTCATAATCCCATTGTGGGTCATATTTAACACGTTCACAGTCCTATGAGCCCACTGTGGTCTCGCGTCATGTGTTGGCTACAAGTCCGTGAGCCCACAATGGGCTCACACCTATTGAGTAACTTGTTCTGAATTTTTTTTCGCGGACGTACCAGTTAGGCCTTTTAAGTATTAGGACTTGTAATCAAGGTATTTGTTGTGTGAAATCCATCAAAACAATCAATACAAATCAAAACAACACATAGGTACCTAGTCACTATCTGTTTGGGTTTATGTAATAGTTTTGTAATATTGTATGAGGACTGTGAAGGTGTTAATAAGTGTTGTAAAGACGTCAATTAGCGGATATTTTTTTGGAATAAGCTCTAAACGGACGAGAACCGTTAGAAATGACAATGAATACGATCGTTAAATATCAATGACGGGTAAATAATCATCTACCCTTTTTCCGCAATTATATTTAATAGTTTTTTTTTATATACAACGTTTATGCGTTTTATATTTAAAATAATACTAGTAATTTTGTATACAATAACAGCTCTGTAGGTAATATATTATCCTAAGTATCAATTTTTTGAATAATTTGCAAATAGTTGTTTCGGAGTTTGAGGGTTTCCTATACCTATATGATATGTCTAGAAGTTATAGTACAATTTCTGCTTAGTTTGAGGCTAGACAGGGTTGTTTGTCAGATGTCCAAAAAACATATTAAAAGCACACCTAACTGGTACATAGAAGTTCGTAAGTATTGAAATGAAAATTAACTTCTAAACTTAGAATTATTTTAAAAGTTCCTTGTTCCTTCACCAGTTAGGAAAAATACTAATAATAATATACTGTAATCAATAACCAATATTTATTTTATATCGTATATATTCATACACATCTATTTATGCAAAAAGTCAAAGACATTGTTTCCATGTTTCTGTGGTGTGGGTACAAAGTATATTATTACGTATATTACTCATCAATTGAATTACCTTTGATAAGACAGAATACATTATAATTCATCAAAAACCCATATTGTCCCATTACTGGAATCGGGTCTACTCTCAGGAGAGGGTTAAGGCCATACGTCCTCACGTTGCCCAAGTGCGGGTTGGGGACTGACACTATAATTAATGTAGGTAGTCATTTTTAAAATATAAAAAGAAGTCACTAGACCAGACTAAAAAAATGTGAAGATGATATTATGATGTACTCCTAACCGATTTCGGCTACGGGGGCTGTCTCAACGGAGACGAACCAATTATGCATTAGATATTAAAGTGCACAAATATGGACTGTTATGAAGCATTGCTATAAAAAAACTCAAGAACACTCTTTGGCCCGATCCGGGATATGAATCGTTCATAAAGTGAACTTTTCTTTGACGTCATCACGTAAAATTATCGCCTGTAAAGCGACCTTACAGAAAACCAATTTTTATATGAGCGCTGAATAGGACAATCTAATGGGGCAGTTAACATCACGCTTAGACCATTCGGAGCATCTAACGGTCAGACCAAATATCGGTCGGGTCAGACCAAATATTTGTGTAATCCACAAATATTTGTTTCGGAGTCTGGGTGTTTTTCTATGTATAATATGTGTGTATTTACAAAAAAAAGTATGTTTATGTATTTATATCAGTTGTTTAGTACCCATAACACAAGCTCTGCTTAATTTGGGACTAGATGACGTTGTGTGTAAGATGTCCAAAAAATATTTATTTATTTTTATTTTATTTATCTTTGTAAAGAAACGTAGACCAAGTTGCATGGATCAGCTAGTATCTCTAAATTTGTTTATGATACGGCCAAAGTACCATCGCTTGCAAGGAGAGTCATAGGATGGTTATTAGCTGGAACGGTAGCTACCCTTTCATTTTCTACCTAAAACATTCTAACGTTTCGTTTCTGTTTTCATTTTATTGCATTATTATTTAATAATGAAGAAATATTTATTATTTTTGAATGGAATAAAATTTTAAATGTTTTATTATTATAAATTTTATGCCATACGACAACTTTTGCAATAGAATGCTGTGTTTGATTTGACTGAAAGCCTGGGTCGTGTGACAATAGATAGCGCATACTGGAATTCTCGTCATTATATTAGTCATAGCCATATGTTAAACATAAAAAATTCAAATCGTTTTTTTATCTTAGTCAAGAATAATTCATTTATATTTAATATATATTGTTGCTCCATTGCATCACAACGGCCCGTTCGGTCGAACGCATTTGGATTCACAAAATCTCAATAATTACTACAAGAAAGCATACATTTATGGTATGGAATTGTACAGACCTAAGAAAAAATTAAGGCCGGACAACCCCCGTGGCCCATGAAACAAAAGGGCCTCCGTCTTATCCAGGGCCATCCGTAAGCCCCGCGTCCGACCACCAGGGAGACTCTTGTGGTGGACAGGCGCACCGCCTCCTGAAATTTAGCCCCCCGGGCCGTGACCAACGTGTCATGGGCGTAACAAATTACATCCAGCCCGTGGGGGAGACGCCCTCGTAGGGCCCAGTCGTATCCCATGTTCCACAGGAGTGGCCCTAGGATAGACCCCTGCGGAACATCACAGGACATGGCCCTGCATTTTCTTAAATTCAAACATTCGTTTAAATTCTATACTAACAATTGATTTAACTTTCAAGACGATATCAAGATAACAAAGGTCACACAAATTTTGTATATTTGTACAGGTACAAAAACAGATCCTTGTTTCAAACGACAATGTAGATTTCGCCCAAAATCAAATACCCAAAAGCAATTGATGTTTTTACTCAATTAAAGACACAAATCGAAGAGATAAATCTGAGTTTAGGAATATTATAAATATTCCAAGATCTAAAAAAAGGCTTTTAACCTTTTGACCGCCATGGTCACATATATGTGACAAGCGAAAACTGTCCCTGTACGCCAACGTCACAAATATGTGACAAAAAAAGCGGTGCACCGAAATACGAAATAAAGCCTTTAAACATTACTTTTATGCCTTTAAATTTATATAAGTACCTTAAGAAGAAGCTCTAACTGTTATCTATTTCCATAAAACTATTTAAATTGCTTTATGATATTAAGAAATTTTACTCTAAAAAGAAAGAAATAAACTCTTAAAAAAGAATGTCCTCACACGCCAGAGTCACAAATATGTGACCACTAGTGATGTAGGGCACGTTAGATGATATCGTAAGTTTATATTAAAATTTCTTTAGCCTGTTTTATTTTTGTTGTTAAGTTTTGTTATTATGCTTATTATGAAAATAAGTAAGAAAGTAATTAACAGCCGTGCTCGTGAAATGATAATTAAAGTAGACAATTATTTTGTAAATAAGAAAGAGAACTCTTAGTTATTGATACAAAATATAAGCAGTGCCCTAAAAAATGCTTCGTACACTACTGAGGTTTAAATGAAATAAATAAAAGTTTTAAAATGTCCATCACAAGTTGCTTAGCTTTTTTTTCAAAATTCTACTTGTTACTTTTTATGCCAGGATTATAGAAGCTAGTATTTAAAGGCTATAAACGTACATACTGTTTTACATTTTGTAAATTTTTATATAGTTGGGCGTTTTTCAAAATTTTGCTCCGTTACGTACAGAATGTCCATTTATTTTCATACTAAATCACGTCACGTCCTGGACGTTACGTATAACGCGGACTTGTCATCACATGTTTCTTTGGTATTAAAAAAGTTGATTATAGTAGTTTACTAGTACACATTCATTATCTACAACTTATTTACTTATAATTTAACACGAGTAGTATATAAAATTTGTGGGTCTTATCTTTCAAAATCAATGTTCGTACCGGACAAACAAACAGACCCGTTACGTACGTCACGGACCGCAAGTGTTGACGATTGAATTTCTTCAGTTTTAATTCAAAGGAAAAGAATGAATGAATGATAAAAACATTGTCAATATGGCATTGCTTAAAAATAGTTAAAGCCAAAGACAATGTTATTGTTATTCTTTATAAAATCACACCGCTACGTACAGGACTGTCCACTGTGGCCAGTTTTTAAAATCCGATAATTTCAGTATTTAAATTAGAAAAATATACTACAACTTATTACATTTTATTTAAAAACAAATAAAATGAGTTATTTCATTCGAGTAATACTAAAGATATCTAAATATAGCATATATATTCTCCAAAATATATAATCAAAATCCAGGATATGATGAAGGACACATAAAAAAGTAGGATAATATTTAGTATTTTATTAAATATTAAAATATGTTTTCCGCTTAAGTCTTATGTTTATCTTTTTTTTTACAGTAAGTTAAACATTTTACCCTAACATAAAATAATTTGATACTCACTTCCTACATTTTTGCCTTTTAATCAATGGTCAAACTCGTAGGACATAGCAAAATAGTCCTGAGCAAAATTTTGAAAAACGCCCAGTTATATACTTAACCTATTTGAATCGTGTATTTTTTTTAAATATCTCCTTCAACGGAATTATAGAAAATTTAAATCTAATTTATAATACATGTTTTATTTATTATTTGAAAATATTGTACTCGATAAGCGAGATATTACGTTGCTACATCCCTATTTGAGAAGCGCAATATTCAAAAAAATGACGTACCGCCCACGCCAGGGTCACAATATGAAGACAACAGATCAAGAATAGTGTCGTACCCATAGTTATTATATTTAATTAAATTGTCGTCTCATATCTGTTATTACGGTATTAAACAACTCTGTAAATAGTGTATAACTAACTATTACTAGAGTGGGAAGAGGTGTAATGTTGAAATAAATTCAATGTTATAAGGACATAAATTTTGAAATTGCAGACGAAAATAAAAATACAATTCATGTTATCGATAAAGTTTTGGAATCCTTATTTTTTTCGTAGGTATTTCCGCTAAATTTGTGGTCTGGCGTTGAGGGCAAGTTGACCAGTTTTTGCTCTGGCGTTCAAAAGGTTAACACCGTAAGTCACTATCTCCTAAAATTTTCAGCACGAATGGGCCGGCTCGACAGTATTAATCTCACACAAAAGACTATCCTACTTCCTGCTTTCGTATTTTATTGGTGATTGTGAGACCGGAGGCCCAAGCCCAATTATTCTGCGTCAGTTGCGAAATACCACAAAGCTCTATATTGGACCTGTATATTTTATTATGGATCCTCCATTAATGAAATCAATAAATTAGCAGAAAATGACTTAGAGAAATTACATGAATGGTTTCAGTACAACTTAAACTTAATATTTCAAAAACAAGCTAAGTAATATTTACGCCATAAAGCGAAAACATAACCAAATCAACATTATCCAAAATTCTATATTAATAACACCCAACTAAAAAAATCTGAGGAAGAAAGGTGCTTTTGCCTAAGTGGACAGAGTCTAACATTAGATTGGAACGACGTTGTCATCACTACAGAGTGATGGCAACATCGTGGCGTCTATATGATGTCGTGCAATATCTGCCACGAAAGGATTGACTCAATTTTTACTACTACTACCTCAAAAACAGTTTATTTCTGATACTATCTATATCCGACCCTGGTTGCTGATTGCCTATTTCCATGATACTTGTATCATGCCTATTTCTACCTCCATTAAATACTTTTATTTGTGTGAATCTATTATAGCAATGCTAGCTTCCTTTGTTCTTTTGTACTAAAATCAGTTTTATTTATTCTCCAATATTAAGTGTTAATCTGTTGTTTTGTTACATCTTATGGTTGATTTTTTGGGAGCAGTTTTAGTACCATAAAAATATAGGTAGGTATGTATTAACGTTTATCTATTTGCATTCTACAAGTCAACTCATGTACTTATTACTTAATGGAATGTGAATGTTTGTTCTGCTCACTACTATCCTAATCAGTAATTGTTAAATGTTTTCAGTAGGTAAAATTTATTGTTAATTTCTTTTGAGAATATAAAGTTTTTTAACTACAAGTAGGCTGTATAATGTTAAGTCATTTATTAAAGGTAATTGTAGTATATACTTTTATATTGTCGGCTCACAGACGCACGCGCTCACTCGCTATCGTCGCTAACAGTCGAATGAACTGTGTCACGACCGCACGTACTCTGGAGATGACATAATGCTTCCTTCTCATTCATTCATAGTGAACGAGTGAATGAATAACTTAGTGACACCTCATTTATTCACAGTGAACGAGGGAATTAATAACTTAGCTACACATACACTACAGTAAGGTTGGGATTCAAATGCTAGTCAACGACGATCTAGACGCCATTGTTTAGGAAGCCCATAGTGACCTTTAAACAGTTGAATAAATTCTCTAAACATTTAGATTTGACAGCTATAAATCTGTTGTATTTTCATTACTTTAGGATATAGTAGTGACAACTTACCCAAATACAAATCTGCCAAGTATCATTAACCAATAAGTGTTAATATATACTCCTAATGCAAATATTACTGCTCCTATAAATACAATAGTCATATATATTACAGTACCCAATCTAACACCAAAATATCTGAAAACAAAAATTTACATATTAATTAATTTGTTCACAGCATTTCTACTACAATAATTAATACGACAGTAAACAAAGATGTTATGAATTTGTTATGTCATCAAACTAATAATGTTATGTATGTATAATTTTAAACTGAATTGGGTCACAGATAATGTAAACATTCTATTATGTGCAGCGGACTTAATATTCATAGTGATCATATGACATAGGAATGTGTGCACTTTCTTATATTTAAGCCTACCAAAGTGACTCTACTCTGCCTGATAGAAAGCATGAGTAGAATCCAGTAGTTGGGACCACCATCCTCATTGTGAGTGCATACAATGCAGCATGGTGGCTTAATGAAATGTTTCTGCATCATTTCTCTGGCCCTACCACTGTAAATGGTTCATTAAAAGAGCCATGGCTAGTGCTGCGGTCCTAAATACTGTTAATAGTTGCGCCCGTGTGCACCGAACACTTTGTATAGGTTAAAACGCCCCTTGATAGAGTTAGATTGGACCTTGGAAATGGGCTCTTTTGCGACATACACCCAGGCAAACATGTGGGCAAAAGCCAGTTTTATATATACGGAAGATTACTTCCACAGAGAATGTAAAGCAATTAAAGTAAATATAATACTCTAATAAAAAGCTAATCAAAACTTTAATTGCAAGCCAGTGTTCATTTCAGAAACACAGTGTAATACATTGATAACAAAACATGTTAATGATTTGTTGACATACAATAAACCGTTTGATAAGGACCATATAATACATACCTATCAACAAGATAACCGCCAATGAAACATAACACCACATTTGGCCACGAGTATATTGAATACAGTAATGCAAACTGCGATGTGTTCAAATGTGAATCATTTTTAAAATTATCTGCTAAAGCCCCTGGCGAGTCATAGCAAAAGTAGGAACCTATAACAAAATACATTTTTTTTTATGATTTATGGCAGTATAGAATTGAACAAATTAAAATTCAACAGTTTTTTAACATCCTTTATTTTTGCAAATAATGATACGACTGCAAGATAGACATATGCATACATATAAAATAAAATAATATAAAATATATTAATCAGGAATGATTGACTGCAATAAGGTATTATAATACATGTTTTGACTGAATGGTTGGACTTGTGGTTTAAGTGATCATCGCATTGATTTCAACTGCTCCAAGTATTCTGGGTTTGAACCCCTAATATGACAACACTGTGTCCATTTCATGTCCCCCGTGACACAGGATTTGAAATTCTTAAGCGGGAGTTGTCAGTTATAATGTAAAATAAGTAAATACATTTTATTATGAGAGATAAATACAGATAGGTATGTATATGACTACTGATATTATCACTTAAAATTTAAAAGCAATCTTACTTACCAAAACAAAGAAAGCACATTAACAGTAGTGCCAAAAACCTATGTATTCTGTTGCCTGGATGGAGCCAAGATGTTGGTGGCACCTGAGTCAGGCGGCTGCTGCTACCAGCCTCTGAGTTATCCATTTTTAAAGCTGCTAAAAATGGGTAAATAAAAATGTAAACTTTGACGTTCAGAAAAATAATAACATAATGTTAAATACTAAGTTATTACATGTGCACTTCTTTTATTCTTTGTTCCTCGTTGAACAATGTACAAGGAACTGACAAGTTGTGTTTATCGTACAAAAGAGTAAAGTTTCCGAGTTAGAAAATGTATAGTCACATTATTGAACTCAACTATAAGCAAACCATTATAATTGAGATTAATTAAATATTAAAACACAGTCACACAAAACAACATCTATTAGTATACTCCTATCGCTGTGTTTGTATTTCAAGTTTGCTTCTGAAGTTCTGATTGTGATTGTATTATTAATTTGTAATTCTGTCTAATTGTGACAACTGACAAGTTCTAATCAAAATAATGTCAACGTCAAATTGTAGTATAGTGATGGGTCGACTTCGATTTCTGTAACTTTCCGAAAAGCAGTCTGTCATTCGGTTAATAAGCTGTGTTTTTTCTTAATTTACTTTATTTATATTTATATATGTGTGTGTAAAAGTTTCTGTAAGTATTTTCTTATTTCTATAAATTAACATATATTTATTTAAATTCCTACTTACATAAGATAGTATGGCTCCGATTGTGGAGCCAACTCCCCCTATTCCTCTGAATTCTCCTGACCCCGGAGGATTAGGTCAATCAATTACTCAAGTGTCTTCTCGCGGTAAGCACCGCCTTGGTTCTGAAGATGCTATCCGCCTCGGGGAACCGCAGGAAAAGAGAAAATCCACAAAAAATAATATGGTAATTCTGGCTGTTGAAAACATTTATACTCATCCGAGTATTACTATTGGTGTAAAACTCTATGAGCCCTCAGACAAAGGACCATTTTTAGTACACGTTTCGCAGATAGAACCAAACTTATCTTCCGGCTATACTATACGCCCATTAAAGTTTGGTCAGTTTTCACATTCTTTTAAAATAAAGAAAATCGCTACAGACGGTATTAAAAAAGTGGGTAGAAATAAAATTTCGGTAGAATTCTTATCAGCTGAAGATGCCAACAATTTTTTAAATAACCCGATTTTAAATACCCATAAATACGTTGCAACAATCCCGACTTATTACGAAAATGGGTGTGGTTCGCCAAATCCCTTCGGATTGGTCAATGACAGACTTTGTAAGCTCAATAGTTGTTCTAGACGGATGTGGTGAAATTTTAAAAGCTAGAAGGCTTAATAGAAAATCTACTGAAAACGACAAAACAGTATGGATCCCTACTCAGTCTGTTGTGCTAACTTTCCGTGGACAAACCCTCCCTAAAATAATTTTTAGTTACTATTCTTCCCTCCTAGTAGAGTTATATAATTTCCCAACTATACAGTGCTTACTTTGTTGCCGCTTTTGTCACACTAAGTTACAGTGTCGGTCAAAGCCACGTTGCTTTCGGTGTTCTCAGCCCCACTCTGGGGAGTCTTGTAATGTGGTCGAGGCTGAAGCTTCCTATCTTCACTGTTTTGGTAACCATTTCGTTACCAGCAGTGCTTGCCCAGAGCAGGAGAGACAAAAAAGTACTAAAACATTAATGTCTCAAGAAAATTTAAGCTACGAGGAGGCAGCCAGACAGTTTCCTCAAGTTAATAAGTTATACTACAGAACAGTTGATCAGCCTTCCCCTCCTTTCACGCTTTCCTCACCTTCGTCATATTCCCAACAGCCCCCTGCATCTGTACCTACTGTTTCTTATAAAAAGACCGTAACTTCTTCCCCACGCCCTAGGGCTCCTTTGGGAAAATCTTACGACAAGGCTGCTCATCAAGCCCTTGTTTCTGATGATTCGCCATCCCTTCCAAATGGCTATCATCTTCAACGTTTTCGCTCAGACGCTAGTTCTCCACAAGACGAAAGTCTATTAGAACTTTTGTTAACAATAGTTGTCAATTTAATTTCAAATAAAAAATCCTCCTTACCGCCCAACGTTGCCCAGAAACTTTCTCAGATACTTTCCTTGTTCTTCAATGGAATGCGAAGGGTCTTCGTCCTAAGAAATATGAGCTTATTAATTTAATTAATTCTTTTGGCCCATCAGTTATTGCCATTTCTGAGACATGGTTTGTTCCTGGATCGCGATTTCGGGTCCCGGGATACTCGTGTCTTCGGAGTGATAGAGACGATGGATATACAGGCTGTGCCTTATTTATTAAGCATTGCCTTCCCTTTTATCAAATCTCTCTCCCCCCTATTTCCCCAAGAATTAATATTATAGCCGTAAGGGTTTTTAACATAACTTTTCTTTCTGCCTATATCCCTCATCCTCACTCTTGTCTAATCCCTGATATTTTATTAATTATTTCCTCGGTCCCTTCACCAATCATTTCAATGGGTGACTTTAACGCTCATCATTCTTCTTGGGGTTCTAGTCATGATGATTCCTTTGGTCTCTCCCTTTTAGAAATTCTGTATGATTCAAATCTATGCATTGTTAATAATGGCTCTCCTACTAGAAGAGTTCTTCCTTCTCAGAACCCTAGATCAGCTGTCGATCTGTGAATATGTTCTGCATCTTTGGCCTCTGACATTTCCTGAAGCATTCTGCCCCACACATATGGTAGTGACCATTTCCCCATTATCATGTCGTTAGCTAACAGGGTATCCCCCGTGCGTAGTTCTAATTCAACTTTTAAATATAGGATAATAGAAACCAATTGGCATGCATTTGCCTCTTGCCTCGAAAACAAATTAGCTGACCTCCCTTTTCCTACTTCTGACAATCAAATAAATTGTTACTCATATATTATTAATGCTATGAAGGCCAGTGCTGATCAAAATTTTCCTATCAAAAAACCTTTTAGCTCCAAAGTGTCAACTCCTTGGTGGGATTCCGAGTGCTCGGCTGCTATTCGGGAAAGGAAGAATGCAGAGAACTCATATAATCATAACATGACTGTCCAAAATTTTATGAACTACCAAAGAAAAGCTGCTCATGCAAGGAGAATTTTTTAAAAAAAAAAGAAAGAAGGATGGAGCCAATTTTGTGAGAATCTTTCTCCAAGGACCCCTTCTTCCGTAGTTTGGAAACAAATCAAACGTTTCAGAGGAACCTGTAATCAATCCGAAATTACGAGCTATGATCCCTCATCATGGCTGGCATCCTTTTCCGACAAGCTAGCTCCTAATTCCGTTCCAAATTTCGATTGCTTGCCTTCATTATCTGGCCCTATCCCATCACTAAATAGTTTTGACCATTCTTTTTCATTTCCTGAACTCCAATTGACGCTAGATGGTTTGATTGAATTTTCTCCAGGAATTCTCTTTTGTTTTCTTTGTTCTTTCTTATTCTTTTTTGAAAAAATCTTCTGATAAAAACCAAGAATACTTTCTAAATCTAATAAACAGTTTTTATGAGTCTGATTCCGTACCCCCGTCTTGGAGGCATCAAATTGTGATCCCAATTCTGAAACCCGGTAAATGTCCACATGACCCAAATAGTTACAGACCTATAGCGCTGCCTTCTGTTTTATGCAAAGTTACTGAACACATGATAAAACATCGTCTTGAATGGTTCGTGTAAAACAGGAATTTGCTAGGAAGATCTCAATACGGTTTTAGAAAGGGTAGAAGTACGATGGATAGTCTTGCCCTATTATCCACTGACATCCGCATCTCTTTTCTCAATAAGGAATATTTAGGAGGAGTTTTCCTTGACATAACGTCAGCGTATGACAATGTTCTTATTTCCTTACTTCAGGATAAACTGATTTCCCAACTCGGAGTTCCCAAAAAACTGGTCTGTTTTATTTGCAGTTTATTTTCAGAAAGATCTATTACCATAAAAAATGGGGACTTTTCTTTATCACCTAGAAAGGTTTGGAAGTTTTTACCTCAGGGTTCAGTGCTTAGTCCCCTCTTATATAATCTTTATACTTATGACCTAGAGTTATCTATACCTCCAAATGTTCAAGTTCTCCAATACGCTGATGACCTAGCTTTGTATTCTTCAAGTAAATCTATTGAGGCAATCGTTGGTCAGTTATCTAGTGCGCTTAATATGCTAATGGATTGGCTTAATCATCATGGTCTTTCTTTCATGATTTTCTCCAGGAAGCGAAGGATTCCCCATGTTAATATTTCAGTCCTTGGTGAAATTATTCCGCAGCAAGAAAAGGTTCAGTTCCTTGGGATGTGGTTAGATACCAAGTTGTCGGGCGTGTCTCATATCGATTATGTTTTAGCAAAGTGCGAAAAAAACATCAATGTTCTTCGCTCGATTTCTGGAGTTTGGTGGGGCTCTCATCCCTTTTCACAAAGACTTCTATACAACGCTATAATTCGCAGTCACCAGTCACATCCTGTAAATAAATCCGGTCTTCAAAAACTTGACAAAATTCAGTCCAAATGTCTTCGTATTATTCTCGGAGCGATGAAATCTTCTCCCATCAACGCTATGCAGGTTGAATGTTGTGACCCTCCTCTTACTCTTCGTAGACAATTTCTTGCTAACAAATTCTTTTTTAAGGCTATCCAAAATTCTGACCATCCTCTATTTTCTAAATTGGATCAACTATCGAACTTACTGAATTCCCAAAATCCACGTTCTAGTAAACCGACCCCATGTCTCCTTCTTGCTTTCTATCAATTTACCCGCCTTCATGACCCCTTATTCCAATGTTCGACCCCTCCTCTGTTTGATACTCCTTATGAAGCAATATTATTTCAATCAAATGTCATTCTGGACTTCGGAATTCACAAGTGCTCATTAGAAGCGAATAGTCTATTTTCTAATAAAATTACCTCCAATAATAGGAATTGACGCCTAATTTTTACTGACGCTTCCAAAATCTCAGCCAATAGCCCAGTTGGTGCTGCTGTTTGGATTCCTTCTACTAGCATAATTTTAAATTATAAATGTCCCTCTGCTTCTTCTGTCTTCACAGGTGAGTCAATAGCTATTTTGGAAGCTGTTTCTTTCATAAAAGCCCATAATTTAAGCAATAGCATATTTTTTTCAGATTCTAAAAGCTGCCTCCAATCTATTATTTCAAATCCGTTCCGACTAAATCCCAGATCAGGGCCGGATTTACCATAGAAGCTGAAAAAGCTGAAGCTTGGGGCGGCAGAATTAGGGGGGCGGCAAAAATGTATCGCGGGGGGTTTACAAACACACTTAAAGGAACACAGAGAACATCCAGACCTAGGACAAAAATTTGTGAATCGCACAAAGTGTTTTCCCATGTAGGAATCCACGACACTTGGCCACAGATTAATAAATAGTTACTACGTAACAGATACATCACTCCCATACAAAAGTAAAAATACCTACGCTATAATAGCCTACAATATCTTAATAATAATACCTGCCACTCAGAACGAGAAGAAATGTACCATAAGTACGCGAACAAAGAGTCGATACTGTGTCGCCCGTCGTGCGGGACACGCGCCAGCGCGTCCTCGTAAGAATGCGCTAGGGCTACCTACCTATGATAAAATTATTGTAATGAAACGAATGTTGCGATTCAATCATATTTGTTATTAGTCAATCAAATATGTTTAAGTTTTATATAATGATTTATATTCTTTTTTCCTTCTCTAAATTCTCTGTTATTAAATTTTATACTTGCAAATATCCTAAAACGCGTAAATATTTAAACAAATAATCATATGGAAAACAAAGCAAAGTGACAAATCAACGGTTTTCTAAAAGTTGTAATATGGTGCTACCAGGCCGATTCATTAAACATTGTCAAAATTATTTAAAATAACTTTTTCTAGTTAGAAAAAGATGAAATACATAGAGGAGTTCCTCTATGTATTTTATCTATATCATTTATTATTATATATATTTGACTATAACACCCATCTACTGCACAATAATTATATTATTATTATTATATTACGAAGCATAAGCGCGGGAAACGAGCTCAGGCGGACGTTTGACGGCCCTGTATAGTTAACGGTACGCCGAGCCGTAGGTATATAGCGCGTGGCGTTGAGCGAGTGACGGAGGCCTGACTTGGCGCAGTAGAATGCATCGTGGCGACCACTTAAAACACTTTTTTTTTGACGTGTGGAAACCCCCTCGGGCCGTCACCCTACCGGAGTTTGCAACGAGGCTTTATGTCGGCAACCGACTAAAACCACATGTTGTGCCACTCTGCACCTGAAATAGCAGGGGTCACACTCAGGGCATCATGACCATGGCATAAATGGTTGCGACCGCGATAACCGTGTATGACTCTAACCGCCAATATCCTCTGGGGTCATCAGAGGCATACCCTATTTTGAGCAGTCAGAGCCGCCGCCCAAACCGATGCACCGTTCGGTGTCATAGACCAGACAACTCCCTTGTACAGTTGTGTCGTCGCGACATTGGCTTCACCCAAATTGGGCAAAAGTCGTCCAAGTGCGGGGGCAGTGTCCACCAGCTTCGGAGCAAGCTGTCGGAAGTGCTCGTCGAAGAGACACCTACCGTCATGGCCCGGACCAGTACAATTACCGAGTTGGCCACGATGGAGGCGCCGGGGAGTGGTGTACGACGCGGGGCCCATGGAACAAAAGGGCTTTCGTTATCCAGGGCCTAAGTGGTGGCCTAAGGGTTGTCTGCTATGCGGACGGAAGTGCTTCTGCTCGCCGAGCAGGGAATGGCTTGTGTTGTGGAAAAGATTCGTGAGCTGGGCCTAAAGGTGGCGCCTCAGAAAACTGAAGAGATTTGGTTCCATGGCCTACGTAAGCGCCAGGAACCACCCAGCTTGCACCTCCGAATGACACTGAAGTCCGGGTGGGCCATGAAGTACCTTGGCCTCATCCTGGACAATCGGTGGAGCTTCGAAGAGCATTTCGGGCTCGTAGTCCGCCGGGTTCGAGGGGTAGCAGGGGCGTTAAATCGTCTGCTGCTCAATTTCAGGGGACCAAGGGAAGAAGTTCGCTGCCTCTACATGATCGTCGTGCGACCCATAGAGGACTATGGGGCACCCGTCTGGTCTAAGGACCTGGCGAGTTCCTCCCGCTGTAAGGCTCAACTTAGGAGTCTGCAGCGGCTGATGGCCATTCGGATCGTACGGAGCTATAAATAAATAAATAAATATTTTGGTCATCTGACACACAACATCATCTAGTCCCAAGCTAATCAGAGCTTGTGTTACCCATAACACAAGCTCTGATTAGCTTGAATGATATGAATAATATATGTTTATGTATTTATATCAGTTGTCTAGTACCCATACTAGACAACTGATTTATATACATAAACATACTTTTTTTTGTAAATACATACATATTATACATAGAAAACACCCAGACTCCGAAACAAATATTTGAGAATCACACAAATAATATTTGGTCCGACCCGGGAATCGAACCCGAGACCTCTTGATCAGCAGCCGCATACGCTAACCACTAGACCAACGAGGCAGTCGCTATCGTAGGATATCGTATGAGGCAGCGAAGATCCTGGCGCGGTCTCCACCCTTCGACATTCTGGCCGAAATTGATACGATGGTCTACGACCAAATTCGTTCTGTCGGTCGGAATGGCGAAGGGACAGCGCCGGGTTATGAGCCTGAAGTACTACCGCAGAACGCACAAACGGAAGCCCTACGGGCTTGGAGCTAGCTGGAGCCAGCTGTGCCAGCCATCGCGCCAAGCTTCGAAGCTTGGATTGAGAGGACCGACTGTGTCACCTACCGATTGACTCACCGGACATTGGTTGTTTCGGTGAGTATTTGAATAGAATCGGACGTGAGGTTACGGCCCAATGCCACCACTGCGGGTCCCACCGGGACTCCGCCCAGCACACGCTGGAGGACTGCCCTGCATGGGGTCCGAGCGTCGAGTACTGGTCGGGCAGATCGGACGAACCCTGTCACCGCCAGCATTGATCGCGGCAATGTCTGCGAGTGATGAAAGATGGAAGGCCGCGGTCTCCTTCTGTGAGAACGTAATGCTCCAGAAGGAGTCCGTAGAGCGGGAACAGGAAAGGGCCGATCCCATTCGAAGGAGGCGGCGTAGAGGCAGCAAGTCCCCTATCGTTGCCTAAGGGTCGTTGCGTCCACATCTTGGCGAAATGTGACCACTACAAGTGACCCGAGCAGCACCACCCCGGTGCGGCAGGGGGGTGTCGTCTGGGGCGGGTTTACTGTGTAAAACGGCGAGAGGCACGATATTGTCCTGTCCCAATGGTAATTTATTGATTACCCTGAGATGTTACCCCAGTGATGGGGTAAGTCAGGGGGGAATCCAGAAGTCGCTGATGCGTTCCTGGAGCTCCTCCCGACTGCCGAGATAGGAAGCCGCGGGGTTTAATGGGTAGACCGGTTCGCCGGGAATCCCTCACACGCCCTCCGTTTACCTCCGCGGAGGGTATGGTGCGAAAAGCAGTCCCCGCGAAAAAAAAAGGTGCATAGCACTATCGGGCCTTACTTACCTATCTTCCTTAGCCTACCAAACAATATAAGTAGAGCAGTAAAAATCAAGCTTTGTTTAGCTTAAAAAACAACAAAAGTTGTAAAAGTAATCTAGTAACTAGATTATTTCCTAAAGAAAGGAATTAACTTTATTGTGAACAGTGTATCTAATTTTAGAAGCCAGTAGGGGCGGCAAAAATTTTAAAGCTTTGGGGCGGCAAATGTGTAAATCCAGCACTGTCCCAGATCTCCTATTATCTTTAAGATTAGACAACTTTTATTTCAATGCCAGGAATTAGAAATGAATGTTGTCTTGGTTTGGATTCCTGGTCACTCAGGCATTTCAGGAAACGAGACTTCAGACTCATGTGCGAAAAATGATATTTAAGCTGGTGCTCAGGATTATTCACAAATATACTCCTATGATATCTCTTCATCCCTTAAATCGTGGCTGTTAGATTCTTGGTCTAGATTGTGCCTTATGTCTAAAACCGTCAAGGGTCAATTTTATGTTGACATTCAACCAGAAATTCCTCTCAAACCCTGGTTTTCCAAATTTAGAAAATTAAATAAAGGCATTACTTCCACAATTTGTCGGTTAAGACTGAACCACTCATGTACCCTGGTCTTTTTGGCAAAACTCCGAGTTAGGGATAGTTCTATCTGCGAATGTGGACTTGACGAAGGAACTGCGAACCATATATTTTTTAATTCCCTCAGGACCAGATTTTCCATTTATAAATTTATTCCTGCTCATATTCCTCTCTCCACGTCCCTTAAATTACTTTTGACGCGCGTTTTCACTCCTTTTGTGAATGTCCTAAGCAAATTTATTACTGCAAACAAAATTAAATTTTAATTGTGGCTACACTCTTCCACGAAGCCAATAACCAAAAGTCAAGTCAAGTGATGGGTCACTTGGACCGGGCATGTCCCGGCCTGCAAAAATGAATATTTCTTTAATAAAAAAATATATATTGATAGATCTTAATTAGCCCTTTCGAACTACGTTAGTTAATTTATGAGCCCCTCTTTCGTTTTCCTAGAAAAAATCAAAATATCATTTTCCTTATTTCACCTTTTCAAAAACCCGTATCTCTTTAATATATAGTTCTTTTTTATTCTACCAAGCGCAGAAAAATTGCGCTTGAGCTGGTTTAAATTCAATTCATTCAAAGTCAAAATTCAATGCGCAAATAATTGTCTTCAAAATCCCAGTACAGTTTTTTTTATTTTTAAAGGATTATTATTAAATATTTATAGTAATTGACACGGGGGCAATTTAAATCAGCTCAAGGGCAATTTTTCTACGCTTGGTAGAATAAAAAATAACTATATATTAAAGAGATACGGAAGGTCCGGAAGGGAATAGTCATAGCGTCTTAATCCGATCGAAAACAGTCTGTCGTTTTTTTGCTGGAGAATTTTCAAACATGCTCGCCTCACTATCAACTCAATTAAAATAAAAAAATAATTAAATATTCCAAACACTCATAAACACATTCCGTGTCATACAGTGAATTATATTGACTTCTCGCTATCGTGTTGCTCTATAGTTTATTTCAACGTGTTGATGAAAAATAAAAATGTTTTAGTTAGTAAGAAAAAAAGTGTGTGAATGAGATTAGCATTTTTAAACATCTGCCTATTTTTATTAGCAGATACTTGAGTTTTAACTCAAGGTTAATCTGTCATCTTATTAATGAATCGGGTAATTGATTACAAATTATTTTGATGCAATTGTAATTGCCAACCTAAATTTTACATGAAGCAGACTATTCACGTTACTATTTTACATAAAAATGGTAGTTATGAAGACTACTGATAGAAGTGAAAATTTAGAACTTTTAGTATTAAAATATGAAGCACGATGATTCTTCAATTCAACGATTCAAATGATAATTAAACAAAAACACAATGCACAGTATTTACACATATAACTTTTTAACCGACATCAAAAGAACAGGAGGTTTTCAATTCGTCGGAACCCTTTTTAGTGATTCGTAGTTCATGACTCGGAACCCTTATAGATTCGTCATATCCGTCCGTCCGTCTTCGACCGACCGCCCAATTGAGTGCTAAAAATATAAAACTTTGCACGAATATGTGTTGTAATTTCATCGACAAAATGCTATATTAAAATTATGAAAAATATTGTTATTTGTGGTACCTCTCCTACACGTAATTTTATTTTTATTTTTTAAGACGATTTTTTGATTTAGGTATGCGTTTGCGAATTATTTAACTTTAATGCACAAGTTTTTGCAAAAACAGGGCGTCCTGCCCCCTCTAAAAGCCAAACGGCTGGCTCTAAAAATTAGACAAAAATCATGATGGTAGCCCATATATTGATTTTAGGTGTTAAAGGGGTGTGTCACCAACTTGTGACATGCACTCACTTGGAAAACTTCGAACAAAAATAAAGAAATAATGAGATATCTTAACCATTGTCTATTCGACACGATTTGATATCTACCTACCATTATAGGTGACTACGGAACTCTATTGGCGTGGCCTGACACACATTTGGCCAATTTTTTATTTTTATGTATGTCCATTGTTAATTTCGTCGTTAATGAACGGATTTCAAAAAATATTTTTGCATTGCATTAGGCGTAGCTTATGGTGTGGTGGTCCCTGGCCTGCTTATGGGATCCCAAGGAAATCGGTGGCAGCTCTTAAATTTCATAGGGAAGTACTATGTGATTTTCTAAAGCTATTTAGGTAATTGCGACTGGTAGTCATGATATTATAATGATGAGTTAATGATGGAAGTTATAACTTATTATGTTGTTACATTGTACCATGTACAAACCGATAAACTAACCGGGCGTGTCCTGGCCTGCAAAAATAAAAATTTCGATATAAAAAAATATATATTGATAGATCTTAATTAGCCCTTTCGAAATACGTTGATTCATTTATGAGCCCCACTTTCAATTTCTGAGGAAAAATCAAAATATCATTTTGCTTTTTTCACCTTTTCAAAAACCCGTATCTCTTTAAAATATGGTTATTTTTTATTCTACCTAGTGTAGAAAAATTGCCCGCGTGTCAATTTTATATATTTAATAATAATCCTTTAAAAAATAAAAAATAACCGTAATGGGATTTCGAAAATAATTCAATGTAAGTAGTTTTATTATTACCAGATTTTTAATAACATTAGTAGACCAGGGTAGAAACCTCTTAAAATAATAAAAAGTGAACATAAATTAAAGTAGGATGAAACCCATTGTAAAAGAAGGAGAATATTACAAAAATTAAAGGAAAAATAAATTACGGGCGATCTGAGGTCGAGAAGGGGGAGAGAGGGGGGGGGGTAAGTGAAAAAAATGGCTTATCTCGATTTCCGGCAAAACTACAAGTCCTATGGAAAAAGTCAAATGGCAAAGTTGTAGGTAATAAAAAGATCTACAACTTTTGCATTCACACTTTTTTCACATAACTTCAAAGGAGAAACCCGATTCTGGGCCTAAGCGTTACACGAATGGGATATGTACCAAAAAATTCGTTTATTTTGCTTGATTAACCTATCGAAATCTTAGCTTCATTTGCAATGGCCAAGTGTAGAAAATAAGTAGAATTCTATTGTTTTAAACAATCTTTGTAAACCTCTGCAACACTTATTTCAATATACGTAACTAGCTTCACAAACGTAGCATTCCTAAAATAGGATCGATTTAGTGGAAATCGATACTGTTATAAATAAATAATACTTCTTTGTTTTAGTATAAATGATTGTTTTAATAGGTATTTTAATCAATGTAAATAGAGTCTGGCCAGCGAATCGTGACACAACTACTTACAATGGCGGCAATTCAAAATATCTACAACTGGCAGCATTAAATATAGCATGAAAGGGTAGTTTTGCATTTTTATATTAATGTGACTATGCCATAGAAAAACACAAATGTATCAAATCGTGTTTTTCATGTTATAGAAAACTATAGCGGTTTTGATAACTTTTTTATTAGAGAAGTTATAAAGGCCTAACTTGTGAAATAAGCTGACTTAGAAAACTTCGTACAAAAATTAAGAAATAGTAAGCAAATACAACAATGTATAATATGTATGTATTTACAAAAAAAAAAGTATGTTTATGTATTTATATCAGTTGTCTAGTTTGGGGACTAGATGGCGTTGTGTGTAAAATGTCCGAAATATTTATTATTTATTATTATTATTAATTATCTATTGGGCACGATTTAATTATGGGTGAGTACATAACCCTATTTTATGCGTGACCTGACACACACTTGGCCAATTTTTCATTAAAATAACTCAAACAATAAACTTAACCTAAAATGTAAACATTGTCTGATTTTACCGATTTGGCCATTGCTGGGAGACCTGAAAATTAGGCTCGTGAAATCGTCATAGATATTGTAATTTATGACCAAATTCTAGCACTGTAACGCCAGGCCCAAGTTTGTATGGATTTCGGGTTTCTCCTTTTATGTGAAAAATTCAAAAAACCAAGTTTTTGGTTTTTTAATTCAATCTTTTACAAATAACATTATTTATTCAAAAAAGGTAAGTGAAAACTTACCTTTTTATGTCCTGAATATACCGTAATTTATTTGATTTGAAATATCTATTTTTTTACCTCATTTTGACTGAATACCGAAAAAAACCCTAATTTTCAATCGAAAATTCACCCGTCAAAATATCAACATTTTTAAAAAAAAATAAGTGTTTTCTATTCGATGAAATCTCTTTTTTTACGATGGTTTAAATATATATATATATATTTACATTATTACCAAATCTTCTCAGAAAATGCAAAAAATAAAAAAACTCGAATTGTAATTTTTTTAATCGTTATTGAGCTATTTATTAAAATTTACACTTTAATCACTCGAAAAACGTAAGATTATATGTTACAATGATAAACAAAAATATTGCAAATCGAAATATACTACTTTAATTAACTAACAAATAAATAATAAAGTTAATATTAAATAAAACATCTACAATTTTTTGAGAAAGTTGCAGAATCTTCTTTAAATAATATGCGTATATATGCCTATTTATTAACGCACGCTACTGCCGATCGACTGGTCTCGGGTTCGATTCCTGGGTCGGGCCAAAAGTATTGTTTATTTTTTACGTAAGACGAATTTTACTAAGTAGTTTTTGACTCCTTTCCTCTCCTCAATAAGAAAAAATAGGAATAAGCGAACCCCTCTCTCCTGTTAAATACTTATTGCGTTAGAATGTAAAGGAAAAACTTGATGTGCTTTTGGTTGGTTTTGATATTTATGTTTCAAAGTAACAATTTTTAGCAAACTTTACAATTAAATTATCACCACTCTTATCTAACTTTGCGTATTTTTGTGATCTTACGTCATCTTCCTAGCCTTATTCCCAATATTATTTGGGGTCGGCTACTAGTTCAACCGGTTTTACCTGAATATCAGTTTTTCCACGAAGCGACTGGCATCGGAGAACTGAAACTCGAAGGTTGAATGAACTAGGTGTCAGTAAATTTGAGGGCACTGATTTCATTTATTCATTTATTACTATTTTAGGATAATTTAATACCTAAGTGACCTACGAAAAATTTTAGGCCATCAAAAGGTATTTCCCGATACTATTCAAAGTAATTACGTTTTAATCTAAAACGTAACAAAGTTTTAGAAGTTGGAGGGAAATTCTTTAAATATTATATATATGTTTATTACCATAAGTCATCTTCTTTCAATTCATTCAGGTAAGTTGATGATGGAAAATATAACTCCATAACGGTTTGGAGTTGGATGACAATTCTTTCATATGTGTAATGTACCTTTCGAACTGGTCCATAATTTGAAATGGCTCAGCGTGCAATGGAGCGAGCGCCTCTCTGTCCTGTCCGACAAAATTCATAATGAGTTTATTCATTCCTTGGGGGAGACCTTCGTTACGCCGAGCCACTATGATTCGATGGCACCGAGCCACCATGGGCGAATCAGCGTCGGGCCTTCACTGCAGTCATCGGAGGAGATCTGTCGATACCGGCCATTATACGCTCCATAGCCGGTAGCGACAGTAAGTGCAAAGTCTGAAATTTCGCAGGAGGTGGCAGAGAGGGCCAGGAGGACGACCCGATCCGCGCACATCTACACCTCATCCCGACTTGTGTGTGGCCGCAGATTGATGTGACGGGTTTTCCCCTCCATCCGCTTTAGCGGTCAGCCGCGAAGGGGTGGCGTCCGCGTGTGCCCGACGTCGCCAGTAGGAAATTTTTAATAGAGATGGCGCCCGCGTAGTACGGGCAGGCGGTGGAAGGGGTCCAGAAGGAGAAAACAGTTCCCTGGACCCCTCTTAAAATTCAGGCGCACAGAGGCCACATCGTATGGTTTTAGTCGGTTCGAATCCGATACACCGTCCCGCCATAAACCCCGGCGGGGTGACGGTCCGAGGGGGCTTCCACACGTAAAAATAAATAAAAAATAAGCCCTTCATTTGGCAGTGGACGGCGATAGATGATTGGTTGAATCTTTATTTGTATACTTTCAAGCCATTCAGGTGAGGTGACATAGAGGAAGGGATTATTTGTATTCTTTCACATGAGCTGATGATGGAAGGTAAACCGGTTAAGGATTAGAGGATGATTCTTTAAATAGCATATGCACACATAGGGTGCAAGTAGTATTCTTTTAAGTTGATTAGGTGATCTGACAGCTAAGATTAGAATCTAAGATACCTTAGGAAGCTAATCTAATAATTTATGTTCTGTAGAAAAGAAAATACATGCACGGTTGAGATCTGGATTAGGAACCTACACTACCTTCATTTATACACCTAGCTTATCTTAATGCGTTTTTATAGTATTGATCGTATTTCGTCTAAATTGTTGTCTTTCGCGTCACGCTTTCTCATCTTGAGATTTTTTAAGTTTCAGTTCGCAAAAAGGAACACCATCTAGTGTTTACAATAGTCAGCACACATTTGTTTTAGGTTAGGCATAAATTAGGGATGCTGTGAAGGCCTTGGCTGAATTTATTCACGTCAGACCGGTGACCGCATTGTTAACCGCACTAATCGCAACCCTGAATGAGTTAGCGTTGCGATTAGTGAAATGTTCAGTTCAGTACTGTGAGTTTATTCTCACTGTTTTGATTATCAAGATTAGACGGTCGATTATACGTTATATAAAGTCTCACTAGACACTCAGGAGTGTATGTATGTTTCAAAATCACCCAACTGAAGATTAGCAGTAGCATTCTCCGTTTGAAATCTTCGTAGCCTTTCGATAGGCTGCTAACACAGGCGCTACGACGAGTAACCCCTGAATGCTTTTTGATTTCAGTAATCGCTTGCTTCTATTTTATATAGGCAAGGTGAAGTTTATATAAACTCTGACGCAATCTCCATTATTTCATAGACCACGTTCTCAGTAGAAGAAATGTTGCAACCTATGATCAGTTTCAATACGTGCTCCAAACCACTACAGTTATGTGCAGCAGCTGGAGTAACATTTAAAGGTGGTCATTTCCATTGGTTGCTTGTGCTTGTGGCTTGGCACCGACTTCAAATAGATTTTAAGTAACTAGCACACATTAAAATTTTACTTTATTTAAATTAATAGATAATTCGGTATCGACAAGAGTTGTCACATAGTAATTTAAGCCAATCAATTTAATAAAACCAATTTATTTTTCACTTTTCAGTGTCTTATTCTATTATCTAATAGTTTGCGTTTGTGGTGTTTTTTTGAAGTCGTTTTTTTTAAAGAAGCTTTTGTCACTAAAATCGGAATTACCATAGAAGCTGAAAAAGCTGAAGCTTGGGGCGGCAAAATTAAGGGGGCGGCAGATTGGCCCGAAAAAAAAATGGTACAGAAAAAAAAGTAAGGTTGCGAACACCTGTTTTTTTTTTAAAAGACCACTCTCGAATTAGGAATATAAGTCCTGTGTCATGGGGGGCTTTACAAACATACATAAAACGAACACAGCGAACACCCAAACTCAGGACAACAATTTGTGAATCGCACAAAGTGTTTTTCCACGAAGGATTTTAACCCACGACACTCTGAGCAGTAGAAAGCAGCTTAGCGACCAATTAAAACACTTTTTTTGGACTTGTGGAAACCCCGTCACCCTACCGGGGCTTGCGGCGGGGCGGTATGTACCAATCGTACCGAATAAAATCACATGGTGTGCCACTCTGAGCCTGAAATAGGAGGGGTCCAGGGAACCTGTTATTACGCCATCTGAACCCCTTCCCGTGCCTCCTCTCAGTGAAGTGGACGCTGTCAATTGCTTAACTCTCTATGGCGACGTACAGCACACGCGGACGTCGCCTCCTGGCGGCTGGCCCCTGAAGCGGATGACGGCCGGTAGCGAGAGATCTCCTCTGTCGCCTCGGTCGACACGGTGCGATAACCGTGTATGACTATATCCGCCAAAATCCTTTGGGATCACCAGAGGTGTGTCCTATTTTGGGCGGTCAGAGCCGAAGCCCACACCGGTGCATAGACCGGAGGACTCCCGTGTACAGTTGTAACGTGTACACTGGAGTTCTCCGGTAACTCCTATGTAAACGCGGCAAAAGTTATCCAAGGGCGGAGGCAGTGTCGAGCAGCTTTGGTGCAAGCTGTCGGAAGTGGTCGTCAAAGAGCCACCTACCGTCAAGGATCAGGCCCAGATACTCCATCTGGGCTCGGACCAGTGCGAAGACCGAGTTGAATACGATGGAGAAGCCGGGGAGTGGCCCACGACGGGGCCCATGAAACAAAAAGGTCTCCATCCTATCCTGGGCCACCAGTAAACCCAACGCCTCAATGCGCCCAGCTATGAGGGAGACTCCTGTGGTGGCCAGGCACACCGCCTCCTGAAAGTTCGTCCCCCCTGGCTGTAGCCAGAGTGTTATAGCGAACTTATATCTTCTTGCTTGGTCCGTCGTAGGGGTCCACAATTATGGCGGCTTATAGGTGGATATCGAATAACAATGATCGTGTATTCTTTTGGAGCCATGTTTATTAATTAATTACTTATTCTTCTTCTAACCTTTTTATTCTAACCTTACGTACTAAGGTATGTACATGGAATCTCTTAGTTATGATCTTATAGCTACATTATATATTCTAAATCTATCGTTACATTGCACAATAAACACGTCATAATATCAAGAAGGAAATGACAGCCGGAATCCTACGTGCTCGATAATCGGCACATATCTGAAATGTGCTGATCAAAAATGTCTCGGTATAATTTCCGTATTTTACTGTTATTATTATATGACGCAGGAATATAACTTCCCACCAAAAAAGTTTACGGTAGTAAATTCAGACATACTTCATATTGATACTCAACAATTGACGATTATAAACATAACCTATTTCGCTAACAATTATAACATTACATATTAAGTCAGTATCGCGGAGTAGTTCCTAGATAATAAATATAATCTAGGTCAATAAAAATCATAACATTAAAATGAATACAAAACAAACATATGATCGAGAGTTATAATAAAATAATAATATAATAAAAATCTTTATTTAAACCACAAGAAAAAGGACAGTAACAATATTTGCGAAAATGCTGCATAAGTTATAAACTGTGTCGCAGCCATTTACGCCTCCTCCGGTCTGAGGCCGTCAGAGTTACATAAAATATTTTAAACAAAGTATACAAATTACATTAAATGAAATAAGAAGAAAAACATAGGTGTATATGTGTGTGTATATGTGTGTGTGCATGTATGTGTGTGCGTGTGTATATGTGTGTGTACGTGAGTATGTTCGTGCATGTGTATAATATGATACTATGTTGCGACCTTCTCGTGTCAGCAAAATCTACAAAGTATACAATAATATATTTATAATAACATTTCAAGATTTACATAGTCAGCAACCTTATTATAATATCGCTTTGCGAATTACATCAACCTTACTCGGTCAATTCAATATACACGTACTTCTCAGTATCGTAATACTGAATGTAGGACAACTTGAATACATGCCCACAGCACTTTGACGGCGGATAAAAAAGAAATAGATTTACCTGATTGTTGGAGAGCGAGCCTCGGTAACGACAGTATTTGATTGCTATCATGCTTTAGCTGCGATCTGAAATCATCGTAATACGTCTTGTCGTTATATTGCTCTAACGCCTCTCAAGGCAACTTCTTTAATTCTGACATTTCTGCTGCACACGACAATTCTCGTCGTAATCTAGCGTTGACGGCATAGAGATTACTTCTATTATTCGTGAAACGGCGTCAGAAGTTCATTTTGAGAACACTTATATATGCCGCTAGTCCCCACTGAGCCGGGGCTGAAGTCTGCGTGAAGTCCATATTGTGTCGGGGCGTTGATGAGGCCGAAGGGGTAACCAGCTTGGAGCGGTTGCGTCCTGGGTGTGGTATCCCTGTTGAGGCCGAGGTTGCTGGCTGGCTGAAACTTGAATGATGATCATTGTTGTTTTGGAGAGCGACGATAGCCTCACTGCATGAACCATAAACGTGGCTGGTCCTTTATGCAATACTGCTATACAAGTTCACTATATAAATCTCCTTCAGAAGGTACGATTACTTGCTTCTTCATTGTTCCATTTTCGGCTTCTTCATAATTAGCTTTTCGGGTAATTGTTCATCTTCTTTGTTCAACTGTCGGGTTCTTCGTTGTTCTTTTGTCGGGGACACCAATTATAGCGATTGGTGTCTTCATCCTTCTTGTTCAACTGTCGGATCCTTGTTCATCTACTTTGTTCTTTTGTCGGGGTCACCAATTATAGCGATTGGTGTCTTCATCCTTCTTTGTTCAACTGTCGGGGTCACCAATTATAGCGAACTTATTTCTTCTTGCTTGGTCCGTCGTAGGGGTCCACGATTATGGCGGCTTATAGGTGGATATCGAATAACAATGATCGTGTATTCTTTTGGAGCCATGTTTATTAATTAATTACTTATTCTTCTTCTAACCTTTTTATTCTAACCTTACGTACTAAGGTATGTACATGGAATCTCTTAGTTATGATCTTATAGCTACATTATATATTCTAAATCTATCGTTACATTGCACAATAAACACGTCATAATATCAACAAGGAAATGACAGCTGGAATCCTACGTGCTCGATAATCGGCACATATCTGAAATGTGCTGATCAAAAATGTCTCTGTATAATTTCCGTATTTTACTGTTATTATTATATGACGCAGGAATAAGTGTCATCGGCGTAACAGATTACGCCTATCTCGGGGGGTGACGTCCTCGAAGGATCCAGTCGTATCCCATGTTCCACAGGAGTGGTCCGAGGACAGACCCCTGCGGAACACGACTAGGTCCATCGTCTCAAAACACCATCTCCGTCCATGTATATGACGGTAAGCTCCTCTAAATAGTCTGCCACTAGCCGCCTCATGTCGTCTAGCACTCTATTGAATGCGTCAGCGATGTCTACAGACCGTCCCGACTTCTGCAGTAGGACCAGCTTTTCACTCTTCCAGCTCTCAGTGAAGCGTCCGGACGACATGCTAACGTCCAAAACATCCCTGAGGTGATCTGTCATGTGTTCGAGGGCTCGGGTCAGTGCTCAAGTTGGTACCCCGTCTGGTCCGGGGGCGGTGTTCTTGTACCGGATCCGTAGAACAGCCGCCCCTACCTCCGATTTCCTGAAGGGCAGAATATTACCCTAGGCATGGTTTCACGAAGTAACCATGCCCGGAAAGAACCTGCGTCAGTCGGAAAGAATGGGTCCCGTACTGCCGCCCTGCTCACTCGAGGATGACCGGCTGGTGCGCCTCCACGGCCGCGAAGACAGCACGTGGAGTCACCAGCCGAATCGACCACCGAATCATCGTGGTTCAGCCAGCGAAACCCGCTCTCCGCCCAGAAGTCAGCAACTTACCGATAAACTTCGCCCGTGGAATTTGGAGGCGAGCACTTCCGCCTCCAAATTCCACGGGGGTGTTCTGGCCAAGGCGCACGCCGCCTCGGTCGAAAGGGTGCAGTACCCGCGTATGGCTCTAACCGCCAGCGTCCTGTGGGGCCACCAGAGGCGCGCGCTATTCTCGTCGGTCAGAACCGCCGCCCACACCAGTGCAACGTAAAGTGCGATAGACCGGACAACCCCCGTGTACAGCTGCCCCATCGCGACTCTGGCTCCACCTAAATTGGCAAAAAAACGCCCAAGGGCGGAGGCAGTGTCGATCAGCTTCGGAGCAAGTATCAGGCCCAGATACTTCATCCAGGCCTTGGAACAGAAGTGCCTCCGTCTTTTCCAGGACCACCCGTAAGCCCAGCGCCTCAATGTGCCCGACCACTTGGGAGACTCTTGTGGTGGCTAGGCGCGCCGCCTCTTGAAAGGTTGCCTCCTGGGCTGTGACAAGAGTGTCATCGGCTTAGCAAATTACGCCGAGGCCTCGCCCTCGCAGGACCACCACTTAAACCACTTTTTTTTTTTTTTTTTTTACGTGTGGAAATCCCCGCGGACCGTCACCCCGTCGGGGGTTACGGCGGGGTGGTGTGTCGGACTCGAACCGACTAAAATCACACGGTGTGACCCTCTCTGCGCCTTTGTATTGGAAGGAGTCCAGGGAGGGGATTTCCTTCTGGACTCCAACCGGCGCCTGCCCGCACTGTTGCGGGCACCGTCTCAAACTCTCGACTCTCTATTGGGCAACGTCCGGTCACACGCGGACGCCGCCCCCTCGCGGTTGGCCTGTATTGCGGACGGACGGGAAACCCGTCCCGCCCATCCGCGGCCACTCTCAGGGCGGCATGAGACGCAGGTATGCGCGCCTCCGCCGCCCGGGGCGCCGGCTGCGGATCGGGTCCGATTGGATGGCATCCTCCCGGGCCTTCTCCGCCACCTCCTTCTGCAAGATTACGTCCTCGCAGAAGGTTGCGACCGCGGTAAAACAACTGTCGCTGCCGACCATCGATCTTATGACGGCCGGCAGCGAGAGATCCCTTCCGATGACTGCAGTGAGGACCCGGCGCTGCGCCGCCCAAGCGGGGCAGACCGCCAGCGTGTGCTGGGCCGTGTCCTCACTGCAGTCGCAGTGGTGGCAGGCGGGACTCGGTTCCCTCCTAGCGACCGAGTGCAGGTACTTTCCGAAGCAACCGTGCCCGGAAAGTACCTGCGTCAGCCGGAAGGAAAGGGTCCCGTGCTGCCGCCCTGCCCACTCCTCGAGGACCGGCTGAAGAGCCTCCACGGCGGCGAAGCCAGCGCGTGGGGTCTCCAGCCGGAACGACCATCTCTGCATGGTGGCTCGGCGAGCGGCTTCGCGCCACTCGCGCACGTCCTCGGGCGGAGGGCGAAAGCCGCTCTCCGCCCGGAAGTCAGCCACTCGCCGATAAACTTCGGCGAGCACTTCCGCCTCCAAATCCCACGGGGGTGTTCCGGCCAAGGCACACGCCGCCTCTGTGGACACGGTGCGGTATCCGCGTATGGCTCTGACCGCCAGTATCCGCTGGGGGCGCCAGAGGCGCGCCCTGTTCTGGGCGGACAGAGCCGCCGCCCACACCGGTGCACCGTAAAGTGCCATTGACCGGACAACCACCGTGTACAGCTGCCTAGTGGGGACACTGGCCCCGCCCAAATTGGGCAGAAGTCGCCCTAGGGCGGAGGCAGTGCCCACCAGCTTAGGACCAAGCTGTCGGAAGTGCTCGTCGAAGAGCCACCTACCGTCGAGGAGCAGACCCAGGTACCTCATCTGGGCCCGGACCGGTACGAGGACCGAGTTGACCTCGATCGAGGCGCCGGCGGGCGGACCACGACGGGGCCCATGAAATAATAGGGCCTCCGTCTTGTCCAGGGCCACCCGCAGACCCAGCGCCTCGATGCGCCCGACCACCCGGGATACTCCTGTGGTGGCCAGGCGCGCCACCTCCTCAAAATTTGCCCCCCGGGCCGTGACCAGGGTGTCGTCTGCGTAACAGATTACACCCAGCCCGGGGGGGAGACGCCCTCGTAGGGCCCAGTCGTATCCCATGTTCCACAGGAGTGGTCCTAGGACAGACCCCTGTGGAACACCGCACGACATGGCCCTGCGTCTACCACTTAAACCACTAGGCCAACCATGCACCACCAAATAGAGATGTTGATAGTCACGTACTTAATTTTTATTTTCTATATGATATGTATGTATTTACAAAAAAAATGTTTATGTATTTATTGTTGATTAGTACCATAATACAAGTTCTGATTAGTTTGAAACTAGATGGCGTTGTGTGTAAGATGTCCGAAATATTTATTTGTTATCATTAATTTCAATTTAATATTGTTTTCAAAATTTGAGTTAAATTGAGTGCAATAATAATCGTTTAATATCGTTTATCGAATGTGCAATATCTGTATATAGCAGTTTTAAGACTATAACTCCACATTGGTAACTGTGAAGACGACGATTTAGACAGCTCAAGGAGCTAAGCCGTTAGCAGTATCGAGCCTTACCTAGCTATCTTCCTTAGCCCTCCATACCTTATAAGTGGTGCAGTAAAAGTTGTAAAAGAATCTAGTAACTAGGTTATTTTCTAAAAAAGGCAATTAGCTTTATTGTGAACAGTGTATCTAATTATTAGAAGTCAGTAGGGGCGGCAAAAATGTTAAAGCTTTGGGGCGGCAAATGTGTAAATCCAGCACTGCACTAAATCCATTCAATTTCACTTATAAGATATACATAGCATGATACGTCATCTGTATAGCTACAGATATACTATCATAATCATGTCGGTGACGCGAACGCACGAGATTTCACCCATTCAAAAAGTGTTTAAGGCGCACAGCACACTGCGCGTGCGTGCGTCAAGAAGTGCCCAACGCTGCTAAAGAAATTTTCCACTTCAAAAATTATTGTAATTAGTTCACTCTAATCAGCAATGATCATCGATCATAAAGTCCTTATTTCTAGACGTTTTGACATGAATGTTAGGGTTTTTATTAGGACTACATATTTAACGATTGAAAAGTTTTAGTTTTATTATTTTATATTCTTATTTTTACATGACTACCTTAGTTGGTCTAGTTAATAACGTACGCGACTGCCGATCGAGTGATCTCGGGTTCGATTCTTGGGTCGGGCTAAAAGTATTGTTTATTTTTTACGTAAGACGAATTTTACTAGTTTTTTACTCCGTTCCTCTCCTCAATAAGAAAAAATAGGAATAGGCAAACCCCTCTCTCCTGTTAAATACTTATTGCGTAAGAATGTAAAGGAAAAAATTGATGTGCTTTTGGTTGGTTTTGATATTTATGTTTCCAAGTAACAATTTTTAGCAAACTTTACAATTAAATAATCACCACTCTTATCTAACTTTGCGTATTTTTGTGATCTTACGTCATCTTCCTAGCCTTATTCCCAATATTATTTGGGGTCGGCTACTAGTTCAACCGGTTTTAAGTGAATATCAGTTTTTCCACGAAGCGACTGGCATCGGAGAACTGAAACTCGAGGGTTGAACTAGTTGTCAGTAAATTTGAAGGCACTGATTTCATAATAACAATTGCCAAAGATGTTCACGACAACCGGGACCGACGGCTTTACGTGCTCTCCGAAGCACGGGCGTATAATCACCGCCAAACTTCCAAACTCCGGGCAGCTATTAGGAATTTCCTAAGAAAAACCCAAAAAAACTTTTATGCCCGACTCGGGATTTGAACCCGAGACCTCTTGATTAGCAGTCGCATACGCTTTCCACTGGACCAACGAGGCAGTTTGTGATCTTACGTAAGACCTATAAAGACTCCCTCCACCCTCTTCCTCCTTGTAAGCAAAAATAAGACACGGTGGACCCACCTCCTCTCTTAAATATGAATACCAGCCCGGAGTATGGAAGTTGGCGGTGTTTTAGGCTCGTGGCAATTTAAGTATTACCGAAAGTTAATTTGCACATAAAGCCCCGCATCGTCGGTTGCATTCTTGGGGGGAAATACCTAATACCTGTTGGTAATAGAGTAACGCTGCTTTAGGCACGAATGAGCCCACTCAACCAGGGTGATACTACCCTCGCACAGAAGATCAACCTACAATGAAAGCATTCGTGCTGTCGTGTTTCGTTGGTGAGTGCGAGAGAATAGGGTTCCGTAGTCACCCATAATGGTTGGTAAATTTAAAATTGTGTCCAATAGATAACTGTTTACTTATTATTTCTTTATTTTTGTTCGAAGCTTTCCAAGTAAGTGCATTTTACAAGTTAGACCCCTATGGCGGTTAACACACGGCACCGCGCACCGCCGCGGTAGGCGGTGAAGCGGATCTCATGTCGTATTGGGATCTACTGAATCCGTTGATGCTTAACACACGTACACCGACCGACCGCGCGGTCGAGCGGTGTTCTTACCGCCACCGCCCCACCGCGCTGACGAACGCGCGGTGGGTTGGTGCCTCACACACGGGCCGCCGCTTAACCGCGCGTATCATTTATTTATTTATTGTAGACACGCCAATAGTAGACATATACAACACTGAAAAAAAGCATTACAACACAATATAGTTCTTATATGTAGACCAATAAAAGGCATGCATAATGAATACCAATGAAATTGTGTTCTAAGCGGTTTGAACAGAACAATGTAGTACACAATATAACACTGTATTTGTAATTAATAAAAATTAAAATAAAGCACTGTATTTCTACTCTGTATAGAGTAGAAATACAGTGCTTTATTTTCAATTAAAAATCATCGTTGGTGCAGGACGTGTTGCAATTAAGAAATGAAATAAAGGAGTAGAAAAAAAAGGATATTCGCATATAGTTAAAAAATATAAGTTTATGTTGTGTCGAACTTTTATAGAGTAAAATTAATGCCCTATTTAGAGTTCTGCTTCGTAAAAATTGATGAAACTAATATTTCTTTTTTTTCTAAGAAACAAAATCGCATTAAGTCCGCTCATGCATGTATTTGTGCGTAAAGTAAATAAAATAAAAGCCAGATTGCTGCCACCACTTCGGTCTATGATCAAAATGGTCAAAACCACGTTAAATCCATCCGCGCGGTAAGGCGCGAGAACCGCCTTACCGCGCGGTGCACCGCTACAAAATCCGCTCAACCACCACCGCCCACCGCGGCGGTGCGCGGTGCAGTGTGTTAATCGCCTAAAACTCCTGAAATAATACTAAAGTTATCTAAACCGCTATAATTTTCCTTTAAAGGTCAATATATGGACTACTATCATGACTTTACAGATTTTTTGAGCCAGCCATTTAGATTTTAGAGGAAGGGGGGGGGGCATTATTTACTAATATAATCACATAAACACATCTAAATAAGTAAGTAATTTGTAATACGTCTTTAACATCCACATTCTAGAATTAAACTCACTTAAACTCATTCCACTATTTAATTTACACAAATCCTCACCTGTTCGCCCTATATGTCAATCAAAATTTTTCTAAACAATTTCACAAAGTACCGACAACTACGTGGTAAAGTACATATTATCGTGTTTACTTAAATAAAAATATAAAGAAACAAGATTAATAAAACGAACATTGACAACTGAAACAATTCATAGCATACACGATCATTCTCTTACTCCTTTTAGAACTTAAAGTCATGATCTATATGTGCGATACATAACTTTGGAAAGGGTTTTATCTACCTTCTTGAAAAACTCCCTTAATGCATACAATCGTTATTAGATGGGACAAGTAAAGAAGACAAAATATAGTTAAGCTAAATTGATCGGGTTTTCTCTTTAAAAGTTATCTCACCAACAGAAGGCAGTATGTAAGGATTGGAGATATCTGTAGCCGGGAGCCAAATGTAGTCAACAGAGTCCCATAGGACAGTATTGACCCTACCTTATTTTTACTGAATATTAACGATCTATGCCAGTTACAGATGAACAACACCACCATCTTTACTTACGTCGATGATACTGTCCTTATATCATATCTTACGGAAGCTCTTGGGAATAGACTTTTGGGAATTCTCAATCCAGTCACAATTATACTGTTATTGCTCACAAATGCATCCCACTTTCAGATACTTCTGATAATTGCTCTATGCTCAACCGAACTGATAGTGTGAAATATCTAGGGGTGCAGATTGATGATACTTTGTCTTTACACACACGAAAGCTCATATTTGTTTTCAAAATCCTCGGTCATGTGGCTGATGCACAAATCGTTAGGACCTACCTTGCTCTTTGCCAGTCTCTAACACCATACTGCATATTCACATTGGGAGGTGCAAACAAAACCCATCTTCTAAGGCTCGAGCGTGCTCAGAGAGCAGTACAGAAAAGGTAGGCTGATAAGTAGATACTGTCACGCACACTTCACCCATGCAAACACTTATAAACACTCGCAAATATACTTACACACATACACACACACTTACACACACATAAACGCGCGCGCGCGCGCGCGCGCATGTTTTAGCTTTTTGACGACTTTTTGATTGATCAACGGGGTGAGAGAAAAATGAGAATCGGCGGAATTCATCATCATCATCAGCCTATCGCAGTCATCTGCTGGACATAGGCCTCTCCAATTACAGGCCACATGGTTCGATCCTCGGCTTCTCGCATCCAGCTCCTGCCAGCCGTCTTGCACAAATCAACACTCCACCTGGCATCGAACACTCCACCTGAACTCAGGAACTATGAAAAATAAGTAGTACGTGAAAATTTCATCGGTGTTGTCGCAAATATGTGACCGTTATGGAGTATCCGACAGAGCTGATACTGCGATTGCTTCTGCAGTTTTACACGAACTTTCTTCAGATATCGTTATAGATAAATCAAAACTGCGACGCGAGAGAAGGAAAACACTTGACATGCTAATGAAGAATCAAGTGCCTTAAACTTGCCTTTATATTTTGATAAGCGGAAGGATAAAACCCCGAAGATAGTCAAAAAGAGAACCAAAAGGTTCAAGCAAGTAGTTATTAAAGAACACATTTCTGTAATTAAAGACTCGTAGTCCATTTATGTAGGGTATATGGCCCCATTTCAAGGAACTGCAAAGACCATTGAGATATCAATAAGCGTTCTTCTTTCTGCCAAAACTATTAGTACTGTTGACCTCCTGGCTATTGGATGCGATGGAACAGTGACAAATACAGGTAAATTTAGTGGTGTCTATTTGAAAAAGTCTTCAGAGACCTTTGCAATGGATAATTTGCATGCTGCATTCAAATGAACTGCCTTTGAGGCATTTCTTTGTTTATATGTTAAATTATATGAAATTGTGTTTAAGCAAACCAATTCCAGCATTCTTTAAGATTATACGAGAACAGCAAATTTAAAAACTTGGCATCTCTTTTGTAGTAATGATATGAACCTAAAGATCAGTAACTGACCTACTAACGCAGACAGATAGTGGTCGGCACCCTTGTGTATGGTTGGAGGGAAGGCTATTTAAATTTTACCGCTCTGTCCATACCCGTGTGAGTGTGATTTTTTGATAAGGTGTAAACACACCACCGATCACTTTAAGTTGTAATAATATTTATTTGGGCCAAGTAATATAGAAAAGCAATAAGTAAGTTGTTGTGGCGACAGTGTGGCGGCGCGGCTCATCGGCGGGCTGCGGGCTGTACGCAGTGCGCAGGGCGGGCGGGGCGCGCGGGCGGGCGGCGCACCTCGGCTCAGCGCGCAGTGCTCCTCGCGCAGGACCGGAGTGGTGTTCACTCGGCGGCGCGCCACGGCGCGACATGCCCAGCTGATGTTTATTTATACCGCGAGCTCGGTGGAGGGTGCGCGCGGGAGGCCCTCCCCTCCGCGGCACCACGGTTTCGCGTGATGCAGCCGAGCGAGCTAACCGACGCCGCGCACGCCGCTAGCGGTAACCCCCCGCAGCGTGGCCTCAACGGTGGCCGTTTCGACTTTGACGATGGTGGTACATATTGTGGTGGGTGGGAAGACGGCAAGGCCCACGGCCATGGTGTGTGTACAGGACCCAAGGCGCAAGGAGCTTACGCCGGCTCCTGGCACTACGGCTTCGAAGTTTCCGGTGTCTACACCTGGCCCAGGTGAGATAGTGACTTCGCCCGGGCCTCGCACACGCCCGAGCGCAAATCTGCGTCCGAAGCCGCTCCAAAAATAGGCTGCTATTAATAATTGAGTTCGGTGTTTCGCTAGAAAACGCGTGTAACGGCGGTGAAAGTGCCTCATGGCCCAATCTCAGCGAAAATATTCATATCGATCGGTAGACGCTGATAACAGCACGTGATAACAGTTTCATATCATAGTAAGTTTTGGTTTCAATTGACTTCTTATTGTGGGAGACAAATTCATTAAAGAGCTGGAGAGTTTGAAGGCTGCAAAATGACAATAAGAAACCTTGATTGAATCAATTTAACACATTTACCGACAGACGTATAAACGGGCGTGATTTATAATCATACTGTTTATTTGAGTAAGGCCACTGAAATAACTAGCTAAGAAATTACTTGCGTGTAATATCTATCAATTCTTAAAACTGTATCGTAAAAATGAACAACCTGTATAGCAACACAGGTAGTAAAACTGTAGAAGTTAAATAAACCACATTTACGAGAAAAAAATATCGTCTCTTCATCTTTTGTATCTACTTTCAAAACTTTCTTTACATAATTTTTATTGTGCTTGGACCTGTCGTTTTTAAATGTGCTCTAAAACAGGTTCATTTCGTTAATGTATGGAATCTATTACTAGGATTGTTATGTGAGTAGGTATCTGACTCACATACTAATCAGATTAGTAGATTAGTTATTCTACAACTACTCCACTAATTTAATGTTGTTCTGTTCATAGATATTATAAATCACTGTAGTACGTTATGTCATTAAAGTATGTATAAACAAACTGAAGTTTTGCCGGTCATTTAACATTTTTTTAACCTAACCTAATACATATTTGATCTTTGCCGCGCTCTTGAATATATAGCTAGAAATAATAAGAAAAAGTATTGAATGGAGAAATCATTTCAAGTACTGAAAAATATCAAATCGTTGTCAATGATGACACTAATTTCTAATATTTCACGATACGTGAGCATGCCGAAATCAAGTAGCAAACCTCTTATCGGAATCCTATGTCTAGCTTTGGACTGTTAAAGGCTTTTGATGTGATATATTAATCTAGGACTAATGAGAACATTCAGTAAAAATGACCCAGATATATAAAAAACGATGTATTAATTTATATATTATAATAACCAACGACACCAACGTAAGACACATTTATCACCAAGGTAAGGTAAAATAATACCCTTTGTGACAGTCGCTAGCACCTTACAAGACCTTATTTCACAGTTTCTGAAATACTTCTATAAGATTAGCCTACTTCACACTCAAGCCCGATAAACACCAGCCTCCCTAAATGAAAGCAAACTGATGGAAAATTTACATGAAGACAGTAAATTGGTTATCCTTATGAAAGTACATTGACCCGCTAAAAGATCGCATTAGTACCTAAAGTTTTGCTATGTTATAACCGGAAAACCTGGCATCGACCGGAAAACTATTATAACATATGTTTACTCTGTTAATTTTAAAAAACACTGACTTTTTAAGATTCTACTTTTTAAAAGCGTTAAACTTTTTTCGGAAAATTTATTACTAGATGACCTGAAACATTGGGCTTTTGGTTCCTATAATAATTTCAATATTTTGAAAGTTACGGGATGAATTTGAATTAAGTAATTACACATTAAACTAAATTTACCGTTCTAATTTGAAAATAATATTGGTTTATAAAAAATACAGTTCCTACCTTAATTATGCTTCCTCAGTGGGTTTCACTTTATCGTACAACAAAGCTTCAGAATCCCGAGAGCTTTATTAAAGGAACAAGGACTCTCAATACACGTAATGTTTGTGAAAAATAAAATAAAATTGAAGGTAAAAAGATATTATCTAAGAGTAATTATTTTCCTATAATGTGATTCTTCATGTTGAAGGCGATTCTATGTTAAACAGTCTTTAACATTCTTTGCTATTTCTTATATATTTCTTATAACTAGGGCACTAGTTATAAGTAATAGAAGTCCTAATTCGATTAATTATTCCTGCACTCTTTATCCCCGAAATCACTTGCAGTAGCCGAGAATGGTATACATATATAGGTACGTGAGGGGCTATAAACTCTGATGATGATTTTATTTGGACTCACAGTATCCTCTCTTTTCTCAAGTTCTCAAACATTTAAGCCTTGCTATAATTTTATTACATACTAGCTGACCCGGCAGACTTCGTACTGCCTCAATCGATAGATAGAAGACCTAAACTTTTGTATAAAATAAACTTAAAACAAACAAAAGGAATCCATAATGAATAAAAATAAAATGCAATTCATTTTTATATATTCACCTTTAAACCTTCTTTGGACTTCCACAAATAATTTATGACCAAATTATATATATATATAGATCATTATGTTCATTGAATCCATGCAACGTAAGCCGTAGTTTGTTTGAATTGGTGCTGTTCAGCTAAGTTTAGTTTTTTATGATTTTTATTATTTACGCGCTCGCACGATGAGTGTACTGGATACTTTCCATATATTGTTTTAGTTTGAAATCATTTTAACCATTTAGGCGAAATCAGTAATTGCAAAATTCATTCATGGTTTATAGACAAATTCTGATTTTTAAGTATATTGATTTTAGTTTCATAAAACATATGGGTAAGGTCTGTTCGGATTCGTCTGACCTTAGACAGGATATTTTCCGATTGCATTCTAGGAAATTTAAAATTTCATTTTCTAAAGGTTGTTGATAGCATGCAACACACTAAACAGTATATGTATGTATAATTACAATAATTAAAACGATATTAAAATCAAGAAAAACATGGACATGAGTATTTTTTTGCCACTATGTCTACTAGTTTAGTGATGTATACTAGTCTACTGAAGTTTGCTATAATTATTTTGGTTTTGTAAGAATGATTTTGCTATTTAAAATACTTTATTTGAAAGTTGGTACTTCCATACTCTCAATGTGTACAAAAAACTTACCGATTAAGGTACGGACACCTTTACTATTCTACTGCAGCCTATTCAGAATCGCTAAACCACCGAAATTTACGTTTGGTAATGATGTAAATGAAAATTGTCCTTATTTTATAAATTTTTAATGGCTTATTTGAGAATATAAGACTCATCTTACACAGAAATCATAAAATGTTTCAGATTTAACTTACGCCAATTAATGATATCATTTATTTCAACAATAGTTCGTTTAAATAAAATCTATAGAAACTAAAGGGCACAACCTTTAGTTGCTCACTTTTTTGTATGCAATGATTTTCAAGAATTTCATTTAATTACTAAAGTTTTTGATTGCACCTCTAAAGTGAAGCATGATACGATTATGAATTTGAAAGTATTTAGTCGGTTTGTTTCCATCTTGCTACTTTGTGTGAGGCATATATGAAAAAATGGAAGTTCAGCCGTACCGGAGCAGACTGACAGCTGAGGCCAACATAGTCTGAGAAAGAGACTTGAGGAAGTTTTATTTCTTACTTATTTCAATGCACTGTAGATAGGACACATTTGTAGTAACTAAGTAGTACGATTCATTGACTGGTGAGCTCTAAAACATATTATTTGCGTGACCTGGAAATCAGACCAAAATTGCACCAGTAATAAATCTCCTGAGCCAATTAGCCTAATTTTTTAGTTTTATTTATCAGGCTGATAGCTACACTAGGCTTTAAACCTAATCAAATGATTTGTACTTATTATATAGAACACCAAGAATAGTTTAAGTTTTAATAGTTTCAGAAAAGTATAGTCAACAAACAGCTCTATGAGTCAATATCGAAGTGAAGTTTTTTTAGCCTTTTTTTATTTGTGGACCGCTGAATTTTACGCTGGCAGCGTGTTGGATACACAGTTGTTTTTCCGCGGTCGCAACCTTTTGTGAAGACATCATTTCGCAGAAGGAGGTGGCGGAGAAGGCCCAGGAGGACGACTTCCTCTCGGACCCAATTCGCCGCCAGCGTACCAAGCGGTGGAGGTGATGGTAGAGGTCCAGATGTCGTAATAACAACAGTTCCTGGTCCCCTCCTATTTCAAACGTAGAGTGGTACAATGTGTCGTTTTAGTAGGTTCGATTCCGGTATACCGCCCCACTGTAGACCCCGGTGGGTTGAAAGCCACGCAAAAAAAGTTGTCAGTATATTTGAGAGCACTGACTTTACAATAATGATTATATCAACGATGATAACGTTAACTGAACGTGCACTCCGAGCCACGGGCGTACATTATCGCCAACTTCCATACTCCAGGCTGTTATTAGGAATTTATTGTAAGAAAAACCAACATCAAACCCAAAATCTCGTTTAAATGACCATTATTGTAATAATACATAAGGTAGAGTGACTACGAAATACGCTCAGTCATTATTGAATCTGCTTGTGAACTTTTATCCACAAGTTTTAACGTTTTGACATCATAGAATGAACATTTTTATTCTTTTTTCTGCAAAGAGAAGGAAAACCTATAACAAACGCTACATGAATCCGTCTGGTCAATAAGGAATAGTAGGACAAAACCAAAACCTCTTTTCTTAAGAGAGGACCCTGCCCAGCAACGGACTTTACTTTGTAACTAACAACTGGTATTATCAACCCTACAATTTCCATTTCAAAAAGAAGCGAAGTAAATTTAGACCTTTAAACAGTATGCATTTATATCTAGCCTATGAATGTTGAACCTAAGAATAATTATAAGAAGAATGACCAGCCTACATTTTGCATTCTATTAAGTTCTTCAAAGCATAACATTTATAAAAACGTTTGTAAATTATAAGCAAAAATATTAACATGATATTTGAAATTTATTCCTTAAACTCATTCATTCCTTTCGTTGCATATCATCGACATATGTAAAACTCATTTTACCATTAACAGATCGGATAATGCGCAGTAAAATCGCAATGACTAATGCTTCTGTGCTCAAATTACATGTGACTTATTAGGTAATGAATGGAAATCAACACATGTATGAACATAAATAATATAAGAAAGTTTACTCACAGGTCTACTTCTTCATAATAAGATCTGACTAATTCTTTGTTTGTTGACTGGTCAGTTATAATTAGATTTCTTCGAATAAATTTCGATTTCATGTTCTGTAGGCATATTTTACGTAAAGTCAAATTACTCACAAAAATCTCTAACTGAGATCACATTCCCTATATATATACTGTTTTAAGACAATTGTTTTTATATGCGAAACTTTCCAAGACTTATAAAAGAAAAAATAACTGTGGCCTGTAACAGTAAGGTGACAAACCAAACAATTACATGACAGTCTCTGGTCAGGTAACTGTTTGTATTATATGTAATAGTAATATATTTTCACCGTAGCCTAAAAATATTAAATAAAAAATTAAAATACTTTCATATTTAAAGAAATCCTGGTGTCATCGAAATTATTAATTTGAGGTTACATCGAGTTTGCCAACACGATTCATAAATAAAATTCTTCTTCTGAAATGAAACTTCTTCTTTGTCGATATATATAATATGCTCTTTCCATATAGGGTATGACTCCAATAAACAGACAAACGATCAACAGATTGAAAATATATCTTCCTTGAGAGTGTCCTTTATGTTACGGTGCTACATATCAAGTAACCTTAAGGCGATTCACACACTGCACCGCGCTACGTCGCGTAGCGCGGAGAGGCAGATTTTAATATTGTATGCAAGTACATCGATTAGTATAGAAAACACGACAGGTCCAACACACCGAACACGCGCCTAGGCGCGTGAGCGCGTGCCGCTAGCAGATTCTGCCCCCGCGCGCTTAGGCGGGGCGGGCCGCAGCAGTAAACACATTTATATACGAAATTGAAAAATGCCCAGCAATTTGGGATATGAAATGCAAAGAATACAGACGACGACGACCAAATGGTTGGTTGTTGCGACTTTAGTTTGGTGCGGGCCAAGTACAAAGCCGAGAGGCGCGGAGGCGCGGTAAAATCTGCTCGAAGAGGCAGATCTGCTCCTCCGTCGCCGCCAGTGTGTGAATTGCCTAGTAGATTTTTATTTAATTCGCTCGAAAGGTTCCTCTTAAATGTAATATTACGGACAGTGTCGCATGTGCGAATATAACATATATATCTAGTACCCATAATAGAAGCTCTGCTTAGTTTGGGACTAGATGGCGTTGTGTGTAAGATGTATTTAATTATTATTTATTTATCTGCTGACTAGACAGATGTCTTTACGAATAGTTGTCGTGAGAGTTATATGATAGTAATTGATAGTACATACAAGATACAATTCAGTAGTAAACGGACGACATAACAGTTTAAGAATAATAATAATAGTACATTGTTCACCGAGGGAGGAAAGGAACCGATTACTAGCGAGGGAGCAGTTTGTGGCCCGAAGGCGCAGCCTAGGGCCACAATACTCCCGAGGTAGGAATGGGACTTTCACCCGAGTGCTACACAGTGCTTTATACTACACCTGTGAGGAACATTTAAAGTATTTATAAAATAAAATCAAAACGTAAGACACCATGTAAGACACAATTTAGCTTAGCATTTGACATAATATTTATAAATATTTCGCGCTTCTTTTGTTTTTTTTTATTCTTCACAAAAGGATGTCAGTGGCACGGAGATTCCATATTTAAATTATATGAAAACTCTTTGGGCAGGCGCGCGCCATAGTTAAGATAACACATGAGAAATGAAAATTAATACAACTTTCTCTCCCGCTGAAACACGTTAGAAATGGATTTTCATACATTTTTTCCTCCCGCTTATTTAGGTCAAGGAAAAGACTAACTTTCTCTTTTCATTTTCAGGGAATAATGACTACTGTTCCGATCAGGTGTAGTATAAAAAATCTTTATTCAGACAAGAGTCCATAGTGTTAGTATATATTTTCATTTTTTCTCTTTTCTTGACCTGTGTTAGTAGTTAACAGTGTTACCATTTATTTAATAGTTTACTTTAGTAACGTTCTTACAATACTTCTCAAGATAGTAGAATCATATTTCTCGGCTATGGACACAAAAGGTCACCTATCTAGATACTGACCGCGACATCGTTGCTTACCCTCGGTGATTGTTTCCAATCACCTAAGGCCACTTGGCTATGAGCGCTTCTACTACAATGCATATGCACAGCTGTAATGTATATACTGCGCATGTGCATGTTTCGCTAGGAATAGAATATAATATTCTATATTTAACCTGAGTCATTAAATCTACAAGAAAAACTGCAGTCACAGTTAGATACCTGTCACAAACAATTGGTTGCCAGCAGATTGATGTATGACCTACACACTCAGGAGCTCAATGCTCAAATTACCAACTTGCACTCACGTCTGTCATCACTCATACTTGAACACGAATCAGAAACACAACAATACATTCTCAAGTATGAGGAAGTAGCCAAAGTAGCAAGAGAGAATACAGATCAATTAACTTCTCTTATCAAAAACAATCTTTGCTACAATTGCTCGCTACCACAGTCTGTTACACCCACAAACATTGTGAATACACTCATAAATACATCAAATTTGCCTAACAGTACTAACAGTGACTCTGATTGTGATTGCGGATTGTTAAATATTTCACAATCTTTAGATAATACTGTTACTGAGAAACAAGTTGTAATTCTTTCCGATCAGCTGGGAATAGATTTTGGAAAGTTAATTAAAGGTCACTTAAACTATAAGGTCACAAATTATTGTTCACCAGGAGCAAAGTATAGTAGTTTAATTAGTAAATTAAATAGCATTAGTTTAGATGACCAATCAACGGTTATTGTATTGTTCGGTGATAGCTTCTCAGCTACCAAGAGAGATATAATTAATTTAACAGAGTCTATGATATCCATTAATGAAAAAGTAGGTTGTAAATTTATTATATGTGGACTACCTTACTCACAGTCTGTATCTGATATACACAACAAGCACATACAGCGCTTGAATTTGTTATTATACAACGCGACTTACCAGTATGGTAAGTTTATACTATTTTTCGACACGAATAAATTTATTCGTAACTTTATTTTAACAAAAAATACTATGTATTTGTCTTCTATTTATAAGCGACAGGTTGCTAAATTATTAGCATTTAATATACACGTTGACTCTGGTACAAATTGTGTATCACAGCAATCTTTTAATGTATATGCTGACTCTGATACAAATAGTGTATCAAAGCAATCGCTTTTTTGTGCCAATTCTGCTAGGATCAATAATGTAGCTCCTAGTTTAAACTAGTAAATGAGACAACGGATAAGCGAACTGGTAGTCTAACCATAGTACACCAAAATATTCAGGGCTTATCGGGCAAATTTCAGGAAATAGAATTATTTTTAAAGACCCACCTTGTTGATGTTTTCTGTGTCACAGAACACTGGTTAAAAAACGATGAACTGATTTTTAATAATGAATATTATAGTATGGTAAGCAAATTCATCAGGAAGAAAGCTATACATGGTGGCTCTATGATTTTTGTGTCTAATAGTGTAAATAGTAAAGAACGCAAGGATATTGTTGCTCGTTCTGTCGAGCGTACTATAGAACTCTCATGTGTAGAATTAAAGGAGCATATTATTGTTTGTGTTTACCGTCCACCAGAGAGTGACTTTAATTTATTCGAGAATATAATGGAAGATGTACTTAAAGTACTGAGTTATGGTAAAAAGCATGTAGTAGTATGTGGTGATTACAACGTTAATATACTAGAACAGTCACCTATGTGTATTAGATTATGTACTTTATTTAAATCATTTAATTTAAAACATTTGTTTTGTGCACCCACAAGGATAACATCACATTCTGCTACTTGCTTAGATAATATTTTTTGCAACTGTAGTTATTATAATGAGGTTATATTGAGTGATTTAACATCCGATCACTGGTGACAGAAAGTCACTTTTCCTATTCATACAGTGGCTAAAGTAAATAAGATCACCTGTAGGCCAATGAGTACAGCTCGCCTAAACAAATTTAATGAAAATGTTTCTGTCCGTATCACCAATATAGATTTTAGTCAGGATGATCCGAACTACCTTTACGCGTCTTTGTTTAACATGATCAAATCGGAATTTAATAACATATTCACAACTAAGACTTTTTATAAAAATATAAAAATTAGCTTTTGTGATTGGGCAACTACTGGCATACAAATAAGTAGAGCTAAGTTGTATGAATTGTATGGCATGAAACAATATAATTTTGACCATAAGTTTGTTCAATATGTTAAAAATTATTCCAAAGTATTTAAAAAGACTTGCGCTGCTGCCAAGTCTTTATATTTAAGTAAAAATATTAAACAAGCAGAGAATAAAATTAAAGCCACTTGGAACATGATTAATGCTGAATCTGGGCGGGTCAAGCCACGTGAACATAATTTTGAATTAATTATTGGTGATATAACTGTAACTGACAATTTAGACCTGGCGCAAACATTTAATAATTTCTTTGCTGATATACCTAAAAATGCAACCAGCTCCCTAAGATCATGTCCGGTTGATGCTCAATCACTTATGAGAAGCAGTGTGAAAGAGTGTACTGTACCATTCAGTTTTAATTTTATAAACCCCACTGACATAATAAAAATATTTAAGTCAATTAATTGCAAAAAGACAGCAGATTTATGGGGTATTTCTGTTAAATTAATTAATAGCATTATTATTAAGATAGCACCACATTTAGCAACAATATTTAATCGATGTGTTGATACCGGTGTGTTTCCTGATTTGATGAAACACAGTAAAGTAATTCCTTTGTTTAAAGCCGGTTCAAAAAGCGACCCTAGTAATTTTAGACCTATTTCTATTTTACCAGCTATTAGTAAAATCTTTGAAAAAGCCATACTAATGCAATTAGAAACACATTTTAATTCTAATAATCTACTGCATAGTGAACAATATGGATTCACAAAGGGTCGCTCAACAGTAGACGCAGGCTCTAAACTACTTAAACATATATATAGTGCCTGGGAAAACTCGCAGGACGCCATTGGTGTTTTCTGCGATCTCTCAAAAGCATTTGATTGTGTGATGCATAGTACACTTCTGCTGAAACTTAGGCATTATGGCATAACAGGTACAGCGCTTAATCTTGTTGCTTCTTATCTTAGTGAGCGAATACAGTATGTTGATATTAATGGAATAAGGTCCTCCGGATCACCAGTGAGTATGGGCGTGCCACAAGGCTCAATTCTGGGTCCTTTTTTATTTTTGGTGTATATAAACGATTTGCCATTTTTTACTAGTAAGTTATGCGATATTGTTCTATTTGCTGATGACACTTCTCTTATATTCAAAACCAATCGCAAAAACGATTACTCTGACGAAGTAAATAGGTCCCTCGCATTAGTCCTTGACTGGTTTACATCAAATAACTTGCTTTTGAATTCTAAAAAAACCAAATGTATTAAGTTTAGTTTGCCAAATGTAAGGAATATCAGTACAAATCTAGTTTTAAACAATGAAGTTATTAATTTTGTTGATTCAACGGTTTTTTTGGGAATTACTTTAGATAGTAAGTTACAGTGGGGCGCCCAAATATCGTGTCTCGCAGGGAAACTCAGTTCTGCAGCGTATGCTGTCAGCAAAGTCAGACAGCTTACGGATGTGGAAACAGCAAGGCTAGTATATTTCGGTTATTTCCACAGCGTCATGTCGTATGGCATTCTGCTATGGGGCAAGGCAGCTGATATTCAAACAATTTTCATTCTCCAAAAACGTGCAGTGCGTGCGATTTACAAACTAGGTGCACGAGTTTCCCTTAGAGAAAAGTTTAAAGAGATAGGCATTATGACAGTTGCATCACAATATATATTTGCAAACATTATGTTTATAAAACAAAATATGCATTTATATCACAGGAATAGTGACGTTCACTCGGTGAACACGAGACATAAGCATAAATTAGTAGGTCAATATCATAGGCTACATAAAACGCATAATTCATTTATGGGTCTTTCCGTGCTATTTTTTAATAGGTTACCAGCTAGTGTTATGAGTCTATCAGTGGAAAAGTTTAAAAATGTAGTCAAAACTTATCTTATACGTAAAGGTTATTATACAGTTGACGAATTTTTAAATGATAAAGAAAAATGGATTTGACTACTTGCTCCTTATCATTTTATTCTACTCATGTGAATGTTGTTATCACATTGTTTAAGAACATGATTTTACTTTTGTAAGTAAAGATTCTACGTGACTAATAAAGGCCATTCTTCTCTTTCTTTTGATCTTATAATTAATATTTTATATTTAATCTTTCGTTACCAGTAATTTGGCCAATATTTGAGCACATATAGTTTTTACCTTTGTGGTAAGTAGATGCTCCTACTATGTTGTACCCACTGAGGCTGTTGTTTTTTTTTTTTTTAAATTAGCATAAGTTCTAATTTTTAATCACTATAATTTGCATCAGTCCTCTAACATGGTGTATAGTATATTAGTGGCAGCACCTTACCCCCATATCAGGTTTATAAACATTAAAACTATGTAAACATTGGCGATTTGAAAAGAGTGGCCGCGAGTTTTTATTGCCATGTTCTTTTCTCCGGCTCTACCTATTGTTTGCGAACATGGCATAAATGTACATGTAGAATCTTGACCTGTCACAAGAGATGTATTGCATCCTAAGTGAATAAAGAATTTTGAATTTGAATTTGAATTTGAATACCTACTAAACTATCTACACTTGCGTGATGTTGTAGCTTGAGACCAGGCAACCTTTGCTCTGTAGCTTCATAAGCACAATTTATTCAGAACCATGTCTCGTCTAAACATGAGTTCAAGTGTAGGTTTGTACGACAGCGACATTATTAATACATATTTTGCAAGTTCAGTAACAACTGTTTAAATCTTCAATAATTTTAGTATTTATAACCATTTTCATCTTAAAAAAAAATTGCAAATCATATTCCTTAAGGAATTGCTTCAGAGGTCTAGAGAAAGGTGAGTGTTCGACCCATCTTAAAAAAAGCGACCGCTCCAATCCTGCCAATTATCGACCTATAACTATCACTTCGATTCTCTGTTCAACCACGCTGTTTCTTCTGCATATGAATGGCAAATTAGCCTTTCGTAACATAATTGACGGACGTTGAAGAAGAAACTAAAAGAGTTTAACAACAGAGACAAGTCGCTGAGCTCGTCCGTCTCCTGAGGCGTGTTTCTCAATGGAGTGGCGAGAATGTGGTCGATTTCAACCCCAAGGAAACAGATGTACGGGCGTACTAATAAAAATCCCCTTCCCCTCCCAACTTACCTCTTACGTGGAGTACTATTCTCATCTTTATGATGAATCCGCGAAGTATTTGATGTACGCTCTCGATTGGTCACAGTGGTAAGCAGTCCGCATTATTGAAGCATCTTTGCAAGCGATATCGCTTTTACCATGTATTCTGAAGAGCTTTTAAAACTGGTCCAACGTCCTCCCTTCCTCTACATCAGAACACGTACTACTGGCATCAATGCCCCAGTGGTAGAAATACGTTCTTGAACTAAACGGTTCTACTTTCCGCCGATCTGTCAAAAACTAGAACTCGCTACCAATTTACGTTTTCCTTTCCATCATTTTTCTTTCTTTTTACACTTTCCGTCTTTTACTGACTACGCTACTTTATATATACAACCATCCATAATCTTTTAGATACCGCGAAGCCGTGACGTGTCTACTTCAATGAGTGAACGTTTATCATCCATTTTTTCACGAATAAACGTAGGCGGTAAATTCTCCTAGTACGTTAACCCTAGGCAAATTCAGCTAGACTTACTATTGTGAAAAAATATTTTAAGACAGGTCAAGCACGAATGGGATTGCCCGGAGCTGATTTCATTCTATTTTATTGACGTGGTATTTATGTATATTATACATATAATATATTTATAGGAATTGCTCCTTTGTCATAAAAGACCTTTTGTATCAAAATGTACAAAGCAGCAATTCCTAGTAGTTAATGATTTAACTTTAATAAGCTACGATAACTGCTTTCTGCAGATCATAATAATGAGATCAAGTGAGAACAAAGGATAATATAATATATTTCAATTATAGATAAAAGTAATAGTCCAGTCATTTTAGCTGAAATTAGGTAAGAATCTCGGAATTCGAGATACCCAGCTGTAAGTCTGTAAATACTTGTATATTGACACCCTAAAATTTGTCTCAAAACCTACATATGGTAGGGTGTACGCAACTATTAAATTTCAAGGTCAAAAGTCACAAAAATCGATTTTTTGCGCTTTTTTTGTAAATATCTCATTTCCTATGGTTTTTTGCTATTTCTAATTATTTACAATATTGTAGAATACAAAATTCTCTACAAATTTTGTTTAAAAAATTTTTTATACGATGAACCGTTTTCGAGATGTAGGACGGAGAGCGCGCGGTCACAGCATCACTTCAGTGACTGTGTGAAGGTCAACAAGTAAATATTCAAATTTATGGTCAAATATTCCACCAACAAGTGCAGTTGCTCATCAATATTTCAAACGTGTATATTATCAAGTTCAAACTTGGTTAGGGCATGTTTTGGAACCCCAAGTATGGGGTTGGGCAATGCGAAACGATTTTCTGGAGCCTATCATTACAATTTTACCACCTGCTCCAGAAGATTTGCTAAATACAATTTTCTGCAACTGCTAGAGTGGTTGCAGGAAAGCGTGCTTGCAATGCTCTTTAGCTTGTGGCCAATGTAATGAGCAAGCTTGTCTCAATGCTCTACCATATCAGAGCGACATTAACGAAGATGGAACCTTTGACCCCGAAATCATGGAAGAACTTAAGACAAATGTCGTTAAAGATGATAATGAAGAGGAAGAAGATGAATAAAATTATAAATTGTAGTTTTTGTACCCAATATTCGATTTGTTTACTTTTAATAAAAATAAATGTATTGAATGATATTTTTTAATAAAAATATTAATTCTTAATTTATTTGTTTTTTTTTCATCATGTAATAAGTTATTAATATTAATTAGGTTAAAATTCAAATATAATTCCTATATTTTCATGAACACTTCTGCAATTACATGGGCAGGTAAGTGTTGTTAAATAAATTAATACTGAATAAAAAGTGGAAAGGTTAGGAAAAAATGATAAAATATAATTTAATAGTTAATAAAAATTGACAAATATTTATATTTTTTTTTTTATTTCAACCGGAGGAACCGGTTGACCTGAAGTGATGCTGTGACCGCGCGCTCTCCGTCCTACATCTCGAAAACGGTTCATCGTATAAAAAAATTTTTAAACAAAATTTGTAGAGAATTTTGTATTCTACAATATTGTAAATAATTAGAAATAGCAAAAAACCATAGGAAATGAGATATTTACAAAAAAAGCGCAAAAAATCGATTTTTGTGACTTTTGACCTTGAAATTTAATAGTTGCGTACACCCTACCATATGTAGGTTTTGAGACAACTTTAAGGGGAGCAATATACAAGTATTTACAGAATTACAGCTGGGTATCTCGAATTCCGAGGTGAACTTACTATAATGACTGGACTATAAGGTATACATGATTTTCAAACATTGCCTATGAAAATTGAAAAAAATTAATGAGCCACAAGAGAATGAAGACGAGACTGCAACAACAGTTTAGGGACAAAATATTACTAGCATCGCTTGGTGTATCATTAGTAGTTGCAAACACAATTTTCAATGTCTGCCAGGCAAAGCTAGCATAGTATAAGACTACGCATTTGTCCTTAATGTGCCATTGCTTTCATGAACCTACATAATCAGGCCGGCAATAAACAAGAGGATATTCTTTATTTCATATTATACTTACACTAGATGCATCCCGTAGTGTTGCTCGCGGTTTTTATTGTACTTTCGTAACAATGATATCATAAAGTAACACTACGGGACGTAGCTAGTCTATAATAAAAGCCGCCTAAGTTCCTCCTTAAATAACAAGCTATCTGTCAGGGAAAGTCCCGTCTAAGTTGTTTCAGTCGTTCCAGAGATTAGCCTGTACAAACAACCAGACAAAAACTTAAAAATTGTTTTTTTATGTAAGTACCGTATATACTTTCATATGCGTTTACTAAATTACGAACAAACAGTATTGATTTTGTATAAAGTTTTTTAGAACAAATACAGTCTGTAAAATGCCGTTTAAAGTACATCGGGTTTTTGCGTGCATCAGTGTCAGTTTAAATTACCTAATCTAGAATAGGAGATTGTCTGGAATATAGCAAAGAGTATGATTGTAGTTCTTTACCTGAGTGGATTTACCTTTTTTAAAATAAAATCATTTATGTTTCAACACAAATTTTAAACTTTAAATTATGAAGTTTTCTAATCTCGTGTCGCTCAAACATTATATTACGGCTCTACTTATAACTTGTCTCACGCTGCATACTACTTTCACAACATCCAGAATCAAATACGAAGCTTTAATCTGCATTGAACAGAGCAAAAACTTTTAATTAAAACTGAATTTAATAGTTTTGCTAAGTAAATTATTGTAGTAGAATTTTCAAAAAGAACTATGCATAAAAGATAATTCTAGATTAATACTAAATTCAATGCACCGTAATACACATACACATATACTTCTATGAATTCTGACTTCTGAGTGCAGCATTATAATAATCAAAGTACACCAAAGTAATTCTGGCAATTATATTATTGATATTATATTTCAAAATTTTCAATATTTCATGACTTTCAAGAAACTATTTCTTTTCAGAAATTCTTTTCCGATATTTCAACACTGTTTCATGATGACCATGAGTGAAAATAAACATACAATACATCCCGCTTCTCGTAAATAACTGCGGTTGTTTAAACATTTCTTACGCGACAAATTGAGGTCTCTTTGCTTCTCAAATGTAACTTTAAAATGTAAAACAGATTTTAGAACCACGATTTTGGGCATTTAAAAATCTTTGGGGCGAAAGCATTTACATAACCGTGTGAACTTGACAGTGCTATATATATATCAGGCACAACTAGATTTCTATTGAAATATAATTTTACCACAAAATAAAATAAAAATATGAAGATTTCTGTTCAACAAAATATAACTCGATTGCATAATTTTGTCATCTCACGGCAACGAAATAGTAGTCCTCGTAGCAACACTAAAGTCAATGTATATGAAAATTTACCTACTCTGCAAAACTTTACTACAATTTGTTAAAAAAGTAAATTGAGCAATCATATAAGAAACACAAATAAAATAAAGCAAAGTTTAACATTTAATAAATAATATAAGTCCTTACTAATATTATAAACGCGAAGGTTTGTGAGTATGTACGTATGTATGTGAGTTGCTCTGTCACGCAAAAACTACTGAATGGATTTTGACAAAACTTCACAATAATATAGTTTACAAATCGGAATAATATATAAGCTACTAATCTAGTAAGAAATAAAGAAAATTAAGCCCCAAGTATTAAGTATTTTACTTAACTACACTCGGTTCCAAAAATAACGGGTCAGTCACATAAACCCGAATATCTCCCGAACTACGTATGCCATCCTAATGAAACGAAGACTGTTCAATTGAGAATTTAATTATACAGATAAAAAATAAAATAAAACTTAGTTACACCCACAATATTAATCTTAAATTAAAAAAAAACTAAAGTAGTCATATTTTTCTTAAGATTACATTTTTTTTATGATTGTTTTTTTGCTGTTTTTCATCACTGGAGGCTTCATCACGTGGAGGCAATACAAAGTATTAAATGAAGAAAGTGATGAAAAACAGCAAAAAAACAATCATAAAAAAAATGTAATCTTAAGAAAAATATGACTACTTTAGTTTTTTTTTAATTTAAGATTAATATTGTGGGTGTAACTAAGTTTTATTTTATTTTTTATCTGTATAATTAAATTCTCAATTGAACAGTCTTCGTTTCATTAGGATGGCATACGTAGTTCGGGAGATATTCGGGTTTATGTGACTGACCCGTTATTGGTTTATGTGACTGACCCGTTATTTTTGGAACCGGCTATAAGTTGTCAATAGTTTCATGCGTCTATCAAGTGAAATTTTGACAGCCAATCACCGTTCGATTTACGAGCGAGTGTAAGTGATAACGAACATGACAAGTAGAGTTAATATTTTCTATGATATTCTGTATACTCTTTTTCTAGTTACTTGTATAATAATGTGAAATGTGACAGCCTTACAAACTTGCTTCTATATGAATAGGTAAAGATTTATATAAACACATATGCCACATATATACATATATAGCGTCAGAGAGATAGGCAAAAACAATTGACCTCTACTTACTACAGACCTGACTCCTGTTTTGCATCGTCAACATTCATTAGTCGCTGCTTGCACGCTCGCCGGTTCTTGGTGCTTTTCATACGGCAATTCTTCAGAATATCACCAATTAGGTCTGTAATTGTTCGCCATGCCCGATAATTCCACAAGCATTAACTTCATAAATTACTTTCGTCATCTTCTGTTATCTATCCTCTTCGTACTCCAAACATCGAAGCATTGTCAATCCTTGTCAATACATCTTCTTTCAGTCTGAAACATTCCTAAATTACTACATACCTAATTCAGTCACTAACATTCACACCACACATACATCTTAGGGAACGCAACTCTACAGCATTAATTCTACTGTCGTGCCTCTTTTACCGTAGCTAATCATTAAGGGTTTTGACAACACAGCTTGGGTGGACCTATTGAGCTGTGTCAGGCAGGGATGTGTAGCATCTTATTGACTATTTAACTAATTCATGTACAATTTGATAGATTCTGAATTGTGGTTGAGAATGAGTGAGTTACCAGTCAAATGCATTCTTTACGCCGATGACCTCCTAGCCATTACTCCCAAGTTTATTTGGGGTCGGCTACTAGTTCAACCGGTTTTAAATGAATTTCAGTTTTTCCACGGAGCGACTGGCATCGGACCTCCGCAACCCTAAGGGTACTTATATCATCAGAACAGGATTTGCAGAAGATGGTAACTTGGGAATGAGCAATTCACAATAAAAAAAAATGAAAATTAAAGTTATGAAAACGAAAGTCTTCGAAAAGAAAAATAGCATGACTGATTTGAATATTATTATTGAAGATCTACATATATATATTATTTTTATATTTTATTGTAACTAGTAGCGTCAAGCCCTGAGGTTTGTAACATGGCACTAACCGCGAGGTGTGACCGCACTGTGCATGTTAAGTAACAAACGGTGTCTCATATCATTCAGAATCCTGCCCAAGGTGAAAGCTGACTAGTGAAGGCATAGTCGTATATAAATTAGTCTAAATAAATATAAGAAGTCTATAGAAATTAAAGTATCTCCTTATAAATTTGAAGTTATCAGCTTTTCTGTAAATGCATATAAAAGTATATCCGTGCAGCTAGTGTAAAGGTAAAATACTTCGGTATTGTATCATGTCGTGAAGTTGGGAACATAGTATTATTTTAGTTCTATTGTTTCCTTACACCGCTGTTACTGCTAATGTCTACATGTACGTCACTGCAATATAAAAATAGACGTCATAGGTGAAAAGCACTACCTTATATAACATGTCAGTATATTCACGTTATCTAGCGTCATGGTGGATGTTTATTTTTAACCCTATCTTCAGTCTTGTCTAAAGTTTATAAAAGGTCAAACATCATTCACACCCTAAAAACCAGACTGCGACAGAATTAAGATAATGTTTTTCGAGTGTATGTATGTCCATTTCTTTGGCGAGCCCTACAGCGGCTACAGCCCAAACGGCTAGACGGATTTTGTCACATAAAGTGTCGTTGAATTTGTAAGAATTGTGGCAATAACTTTTCTAATCCTAGCAAAGTGGGTATCAAATCAAATATCTTAAAAATAACATTTAAAATATACATGCATCATAATAAATTTATATTACCGATTTGACATAAAATGGCAAAAAGCATACAAACTATATCGGAATGACTATGAAGTTTGAAATAAAAAGTCTGATATAAAATCAGATCGATAAGATTAGCCACCACCTCCATTCTCTGCAGGGTGTTCGAGCGGAACATCAAAAATCTATTGGTTCGCTACATGGAGAATCACTCCTTGCTGAATAATCGGCAGTACTAGTATGGTTTCAGACCGAACCGATCCACTGGTAATCTTCTAGCATACGTCAAACATCCCTGGGTGACGTTATTTTTAGGCATGGTGAGTCCCTGACCATTAAGCTTGACATGACCAAGGCTCGATAGGGTCTGGCACTGTTCACTGCTCTCCAAGCTTCTGGCATTTGGCCGGCCCCCCAAACTGTGCAGCTGGATAACCTTCTTCCTGCACTACAGTTTTATATAGATATTGTGATACTCATTTTTCTCATTTCAGTTCATTACTTTTAGCAACAGTCGGGCTTTTGTTTCTGTAATAATTATTTTATTGCTACATTATTTTTCCTTACAGTAATTGTGTAAAAGCTGAAAACTTAAACAGTATTGCGAAATGAGGTCGATGAATAAGAAAAATTTTCAAACTTTTTAACGTTTTAGGTTTCCTGTTCATTAAATTAAAAAACTGACTCCTTTTGAGACTACGCATTTCGACAAAATTTATGAAAATGTAAGTACACGATACTTAGGTACCAAAAACATTTGAAGAAAAACGCCCTTTAAGGTTAAACATACAAATTAATAATATTGAGGTGTCTATTTGTAATTCAAATTAACAGCTTTTCACTAAATGCATATTAGTATATTTAGTATTTACATAAAAAAAAAACAATTATCAAATTTTTTGCATCTGTCAGTATGTTACGGCTAATGTTTGGTATGATTTTGATCATACTTTCATTGGCAGATAGCAGATGGTATAAGGAGTAACTTAGGTTAAGCTACACAGGGTAACAGAGGATTAAAAGCCGCTGGTAAAACCGCGGCTCTGAGCTAATGCCTTATATTATTTATAATTATAATAGTTTTTTCATTACATTTTAAACGTCATTGAGAAGAACAAGACACTTATGTCTAAAAATTAATATAATTTTTATGATGTCTATGATAATATAATAATGAGCTTGAGTAAGCATTTGTAAAAAATGAAAGAGAGTAAATATCGAGTGGAACAACATATTCTTGCGCTACTAATGTACTTGCTAAACATTAGTACATTACAAGTGCATTCATAGTTTGCTCATAGTTAGTCATTGGTATTTCCTGTTGTACATGACTGCCAGATTAAAGATTTATTTCTGTTTCAAGCAAGAAAATTACTACATTTCCCAATCTTCATTAAACATCCGTAGCATAGGCACTCTTTCAGATTATTTTCGTTTACGTGTGACAGAAAATAGGGTGTGCGTTTTTAGCTTAGCAATTTGAATAAAATTTGGTCTTTAGAGCGGTGAAAGTTTAATAGAAAATTCGTGTGGTTGGTTAAAAGTTATTCAGCAAAAACAAATTTTGCCGTAGTAAATTTTCTAACGTTAGCACAGTGAAAATATTTTCTTCAAATCGTTTCAGCACGAAGCCTAATACATAAATAGATAGCTTTTGTTAAGGATTAAATGTTAGTAAATAGCAACATTTGTGTGTTGTGGTTCTTAAATTATTGAACATTTACCATTTACATTTAATTATGTTTTGGACTTACCTAGAACTTGTAAATGGCTGAACGCAGAAGTTTGAAAAAAAAACCACAGTCTTTAATTTGCTTACTCATTAGTGTTTGATTTATTTGTCAATCAAATAAAAAGCTGTACATGCAGCTGTACAGCACTGTACAGGTAGCCTGAGCCATAACTCTCATTTATAACGACTGTAAATTTATATTATGTAACTTAACGCAACATGAAGATGAAAATTAAAATGCAATTAATTTTAAATGCTCTATTTAAGTCGTCTAATACTCAGTTTTCATAAAACAGGGACACATAGCAAACTGTAACTAATTTAAGTATAACACCAATCATGAATAATATGAAAAAATCAATTCAAATTTCAAATCCATCTATTTTTTCATCCATAATTTGACGTAACTATTTACGAGGCTGAGTACGTTTAACAATAATTATTCTGGGGAGGTAAGTTCGCTTTGCATGTTGTCGTTATCCTTTTAGAATGTGTTTATGTAGTCAAGCTAACGCATAATTTAAACTGTCAATGGTAAGTTTTATACGTAGGAAATAAGTATGGATTGGCACGAAACACATCTGTAAACACAGACGAATATGTATATACAAACGTGCCTTTTGATTTTTTTTATTTCATGCTTTCGTCAGCTAATTTACAATGTAGACATATGGTTAAAACTTTTCATTGAATATATTATGTAAAACATTGGCTATTGGAGTCCATTGCTGAACGAAGGCAAACGAAGAGCGCTAACTATCTCGAGCTTGGGCAATTTTTTTTTTTTTGTTTTCTTTAAAAAAAAGACAACTCCCGCATTAGGACTATAATTTCCTGTGTCGCGGGGGACTTTACAAACATACATGAAACGGACACAAAGAACACCCAGACTCAGAACAACAAATTGTGAATCACACAAAGTGTGGACTCCTACCTGGGATGTGACGTGTGACGATGTGTGCCACGACACTTGGCGTAGTAGGAAGCGGCGTGGCGACCACTTAAGCCACTAGGCCAAACGTGCAGTCAATTCACATTCATCCGTTGCCATTGCCAACCCCTTTTCACAGCTTTCAAGAAAAACGATATTAAAAAAAAAGCGGCCAAGTGCGAGTCGAACTCGCCCATGAAGGGTTCCGTAGCATCATATAAAAGTTTTTGTAGTTCGTTGTAACTTTCATCAATGTTCTAATAAAGAATTTATGTAAATTGCGGTTTATGATTTATGACGTATTAAAAAAAACTACTTAATAGATCTCGTTCAACCCAATTTTCGTTGGTAGTTTGATGGTAATGTACATCATATATTATTTTTTAGTTTTATGACTCTCTTATTTTAGAAGTTACAGGGGGGGGGGACCAACATTTTACAACTTTGGAAGTGTCTCTCGCGCAAACTATTCAGTTTAGAAAAAAAAATTATTAGAAACCTCAATATCATTTTTGAAGACCTATTCATAGTATGGTTTTATAGAAAAAAAAATTTTTGAGTTTCAGTTCTAAGTATTTTGCCCCCAAAATTTATTGTTTTTTTCTATTTTTGCGTAAAAATAATAATGCGGTTCACAGAATACATCTACTGACCAAGTTTCAACAGTATAGCTCTTATAGTTTCGGAAAAAAGTGGCTGTGACATACGGACGGACAGACAGACAGACATGACGAATCTATAAGGGTTCCGTTTTTTTGCCATTTGGCAACGGAACCCTAAAAAGGAAATTTTCTATTATTATTTTATTTCATTTGTTTGACTCAATTATTTATTCACTATAAGCGCTGGTTTTAGAAAAAAATGAATAATATGTAACTTAAAGAAGTACATAGACGCTAATTTTAAGATGACGTTAAGCGTGCATTAACCTCAATTAATTAAAGAAAGAGAGTCCATGCATATTAAAGCCTATAAAAAGTCAAAAAAGCCTTGAGATATTGTATTCCAAGCTAGGCATTTACTTAGATAACCGTTCGTAACGCGAATTAACTTTTTTTGGGAAAGAGAATTAGATTTTTTTTTCCTTGAAATGCCTTACCAGTATAGTAGGACATTGTTATTACGATGTAGTCTACGGACTAATGAGTAATTTTACTTTGACTTAAATTTATAAAACAAAACTATAATAAGATTGTGTCCATTAACACTATTCTTATTGTCTCTAATTAATTGAAGGCACTCTGTTCTTGCGTTCCTTTAATACACTGCACTAATGGTATTATTTTGTACACTTTGCACTTTCACTTAACTAACTCAAAGGGTTTTATCCTTTTGAGTCTTCTTTTAATATTCGTATTGTCAAGGAGCTGGATAGCCTTAACATTGACGTGATGATGAAGTCGGCGTTCATGAGCTTCGGCGTACTTCGACACGATGTCTGCGACGAGTTCAACTTTAAGATCCCGATGGAGGCCGTTCATTCTAATGTACCAGGGTGCATTTACAATACCCCTAAGTACTATATTTTGAAAGCGTTGTATCATCAGTGTATTGGATTGTTTGGTACATCCCCATAGCTGGATACCATAAGTCCATACAGGCATAAGAACTTGTTTATATATCAACAACTTATTATGTACGGACACTTTTGAGTGTTTACCCAAGAGCCAGTACATTTTTATGTAGCGAAGATCCAGCTCGTCACGTTTCTTTTTGACGTGGGCTTTCCAGCGAAGCTTTGCGTCTAGTGTCATTCCAAGATATTTGGCAGTAGTGGCATAGGGTATTATATGACTATTTATAAATGATTTATTGGTGAAGTCGATATGAACCGATTTGGATTCATTTAATTTTATTCGCTATTTACTCGTCCAATCATAAATGGTGTTCACTGCTACTTGAAGTTTATCTACTGCTTCTTTATGTGTGGTCCCAGTGGCCATAATAGCCGTGTCATCCGCAAAAGTTGCAATGATATTTTCTTCTAATTCTGGCATGTCAGGTGTGTATAACAGGTACAGTACCGGACCTAGGACACTTCCTTGTGGTACCCCCGCTTTATTAGGTTTCAGCTCAGAATATGCATCTCCTTCTCTAACTCTGAACATTCTATTAGATATATAGGATTTTAAGATATCTGCTAAAGGTTTTGGTAGTATTCTTTTTAATTTGTGCACAAGTCCATCATGCCAAACTTTATCGAAAGCTTGTGCTACGTCCAGAAAGATTGTGGAACACACTTTATTTTCTTCTAGAGTTTTTTCTATTATATCCGTTATTCTATGAACTTGGTCTATAGTAGAATGTTTTTCTCGAAAGCCAAACTGATAGTCGGGTATTAGATGCTTTGATTCTATTATTTGTTTCATCCTTGTTATAATAGCTTTTCAAATAACTTAGATATTATCGGTATTAAGGAAATAGGCCTATATGAAATTGTTTCGTGAAGTGGTTTGCCAGGTTTTGATAACATTATTACCTCTGCTACTTTCCACATATCATTTACGTATTTTAGTCTAAATGTAGTATTTATTAGCGTCGTAAGCTTAACTATTGCTTTCTATGGTAATTTATATAGGACTCCCCCAGTAATAAGATCATAACCGGGAGACTTTTTACGGTCTAGAAATTTAATTTCTGTGTACAGTTCTTTCGGAGTTACAAGTCTTATGTCTTTTTTATAAATTTTGCTTGTGTCTTGACATGTCACGACCTCAGTATCAGCTACATTCGGACGAAATATCTGCTCTAAGTAACAAGCAAATCTTATAGCTTTCTGTTCATTGCTTACAGCCAATTGCCCATTTTCATCTCTAATGGGCGGTATCTGCGTAACGGGTCTTTTAAAATTCTTTGTGAAAAATATATAAATAACCGTTCGTAACGCGAATTAACTTTTTTTGGGAAAGAGAATTAGATGGCATTCAAATTATTATTTATAATAGCGTGAAACCAGCACAATACAGTTTATGTGTACATTTGTTCAACAGTTAATTGTATAGGTCTAGTGGTTCTTTATATGTATTAATTATTTATTTACAAAAATTATGTTAATAACCCTATTCTAATCAATACGGACCGTTAAGTTGTGGTCCTTTGTTCCTCAACATTCACTCTCAAAATAATAATTAGACTTTAACATATATTAGTTAATTAGATACAAAAATTAACGTAGCTAGAGCCATGCAATACAAAAACAATACATCACTTACAACTTAATATCTTTTGATATTTTGCGAAGAGGACCTCGCAAAATATCATCCAAGAAAAGGGATTTTCAGATTCAGAAATTTTGAAATTCTCAACAACGAGTTAATAAACTCAGTGACTCAACGTTCTTATTATTCAGCATTAAAAACATAGATATGTATAATAAATATAACTCTTGAAGGATCTGGCTGTGTAGCTACTATTTGAAATGCCTGTGCGGCGGTCAAATTTTTAAATTTTCTACAGCTTATAGAAACTTACGATGAAGTGGGAGTTGTTGAAAAGTTATGGCTATTGTAACTTTTACAATATAATAACTTTAACAATTTGCACGTACAAAAAAGCAAAATTTCATTGGCATGATTTGTTTTTGTCGTTGATCTAAAATCACAATATTTGGTAACAATAAAATATTTTTTTTTATAAATCGTATAAGGAATACTGTATAGATCCGTTTAAAACATAAATATCAATGTTGTAAGCAGTAGCCTGATTTCTGATTGTTTTCAATGATGGCATTATTAATTTCATTATTAGTTACAATACAGCGTAGTATCGCGTTAGTTAGCGTTCCATAAACTCTGTTAATTTGTGTTAGTGTTATTTGTGAAAACCTATAATTGGTACGAAGTTGTGAATAAAATTGATCAAATTCTTTTTGTAGATATTAGTTTTCCTAGCAGATAGGTAAGAAAAACCATTAATTCAAAATAAATTCATTCTAACTGCACTCTACCAAGCTCTACCGTGGCATGTTGTAATAAGGAAATATATAGACGAGAAAAATAAATAAAAACTGTTTTTGAAGCTGTCAACTTTTCTGAAGCGTGTACACAAATGAACTACATAATTATGTATAATTTTTATCTACTGACTACACAAAAATATACTTAGCACACGATATACAAATAAGTTCCGTTTATTTATATTAAATAAAGATGATTTACTACCTTTTCAGATATTTACATACTTTACAGCCAACATTAGTCTTAATGACTTGCTATTACCTATATTAAATACATACTTTGTCAGAAACAACGCTAATTTTCTTTTTTAGGGTCCCGAAGTTTATGAGTTGGAACCGTTATAGATTCGTCATGTGTCCGTCCGAAAAATTTCTCCGAAACTATAAGAGCTATACTGTTTAAATTTGGTCAGTCGATGTATTCTGTGAACCGCATTAAGGTTTTTACATAAAAATAGAAAAAAAAAAACAATACATTTTGGGGGTCCCCACACTTGGAACTAAAACTCAAAATTTTTTTTTTTCATCAAACCCATACGTGTATAGGTGTTTTTTTCATCATACCCTTTGGATAGGTGTTCAAAAATGATGTTGAAGTTTCTAATATCATTTTATTCTAAACTGAATAGTTTGCGCGGAGACACTCCCAAAGTGGAAAAATATTTGTCCCCCCCCCCCCTGTAACTTCTAAAATAATGGGCGAGTCCGAGTCGCACTTGGCCTCTTTTTTTTAATCATATCTTTTGTATAGGTACTTAGGGCAAGAATACACCTTTAGAGCCAATTTTAATATTTGTATAGCATATATTTCCCCGAGTTTCTTTTGTCTGATTTAATGTACACGCTTCAACATCTTCAAAAGTGTATCGCTTGATTTTGTGCCTACGCCGCGCCGAGAGCAACAAAGACTGTGTTGCGTTACTTTGCTTCACATGACAGATCTTGGCGATATGTATTTCATCTTGATGAGTTTGTTGGACAAAGGATATCACAGATAGAGACTACGTTAGGGTTGGCTTTAAGGGTAGACTGTTGGTATTAACCATCATGGTGTAAGGATTCGTCAATCAGCACAGAGATGTGTCAATCAGCATCGGACGAACAGAGATTTATGTGGTTATACTTATTAAACAATGTCCCACCATGCATCTCACCATTCGTTTCCGGACACCCGCACGAAGGTCATACATAAAAACACATTTAGATACGCGTCGACTTCAGAACTTCCTTCATTTTTTTGTCAGGCAAAACATAGTTATACACGGAATGTTTACCTTCGAAGAAGTGTAGCACTGAATTCAGTACGCTTGTACTAAATTCAGTGATACATTTTGTGACCATTGCACGGATATAGGAACATCGATAAATCGAGGGAGCTACAATATCAGTGGCCTACTACAACACAATAAATACATAAACATAGTGTGAGCCACCATGCTGCATTGTACACATTGGCAGTAAGGACGGATGCCCATCACTTTTAGATTCTGTACATGCTTTCCATCAGGCAAAGTAATCACCTTTTATTCATTTCATTCGCGTAACTAATGAAGGTAAGTAGATACATTCTACAATATTTACTTGTTTAGCATTCATAAATAGAATAGTATTTAGCAGTATAATTCATAATAAGTGACCACTCCCTACATACGAGCTCACGGTCGATTTTACTTTGCATGTTGTGGGTCTGTTGGTTTTGCTTGTAATATTCAGTTGCGTTATGTATGTACATTACGTTACAACAGAACATACGTATACAGAGTTATAAATAGAGTTGTTCCGTCCGTACTCAATCCATAACAGACCAGTCCATTATCTTCCCGCAACTAATAAAAACTAAAAGGAATTTCAGAGCTGCTGACACGTGTTCTCGCTGATCAATATTGTTGATCTGATTACGCGGCTAGGAAACAGTAGTGAATTCATTAAATTTATTAAACGCACTAGCCAAATAATTGCTTTACAGTTTCGATTGTATAAAAAATAACTTTGGCAAGCAAATAGGTTTGTCTTTCACCGGGACAACATTTGGTCTATTGTTAGTATTTGACAACTGCGAGGAGGCACTTCACACGTAACGTCTGATAATTATAGTTTAACGTACATGTAATATTTATTTCTATGTATAGTAATACCGACGTAATTATTACGAAGTACACGAATATAATTATAGTATGTCTTCTTCCTAGTTCATAGCTTTTCAATAGAAAGAATAACAATAAAGAATTGATTGATTGATTGATTGATTGATTGAAAGGTTTGATTACAGTCGCTACAACGAGATGTTCGACCCGTAAAGAAGTTTTAACAAGATGTCACGTAATTTTCGTTCCACATCCTTCAATATTTTTAAGTGAATAGCGATTTAGACTATTTTGAACTATCTATACAACATATATTAATTGATATTCATAAAAACATATGATATTAAACGTTTCACATTTATAGACAGTATTAAAAGAAGACGCTTTTAGAAATTTGGACGCTAAGATCTTCTAAAGTAATATTACTGAAAAGCACTTTAATTACAGCATATTAAAGTCTTAATGTATATGGAAACCTTCTGAATGCATTAGTAAGATAAAGAGTTTTTACTTTGTCCATTCGTTTATTGTCTTTTTGATAGGTCACGCCTATAAATTACCGGTATTTTTTTTCGTAATAATGTACTACAATAATGTCGTACTTTATAGACGGGTAGGGAAGTGGGCAGTGTGCATAACTAAAAACAACATGTAAAACAGTTCTTGAAATACGATAAATCGATTAAACGATTAAAATAATCTATCAGATTATTATGATCAAAATAATTTGACTTCATGTATAAATTTAATAAAACAAAAAGGAAATTAAAATAGTATGACTTCAAGACTCATTATTTGCAAGGAATTAAGACGAAATTTTGGAATTTAAGTTTAAACTTAGAATAAAGAACAATAACTCTGTGCATTAATTAATTTAGTATCGGACCACTGACTTAAAATATAACTATGCACGTGTTAGTAAAATTTAACTTTGAAACGGGTGGTTTATAACGTTTAAATCCAGAGTTATGAGAAAATACATTTGAAAAATCACATAATACTTACTAAACCGACCTTCAAGTGATTGTATTAGGAAGTTTTCTTTGTTCTGGGCCAATTATATATCTTAATAGTGCCCATTTTATTTATTTACAGTACTGACATAAAGAATATTATATCGATTGATTTTGATTTCAAATCGAATTGGTGACGTGTGACGGCGTCACTAATTTCGAAATTTGTTGAACTGTCAAAAAGATACTAAAGGAATGGACAGAGTATAGTAAGCTTACAAAACAATGCATTAGTAATAAAGCCGTATTTTATATAGATATTGTGATACTTGTTTTTCTCTTTTCGGTTCATTACTTTTTTGCAGTGGGGTTTTGTTTCTATAATAATTATTTTGTTTCAGACTTTTTACTTTTATAAGCCGGCAGGTTTTTTTAAATGTAAATTTGTAGAGTTCAGATCCCGTGGTTGTCCCGATATATTTTGTACGCTTTTGTAAATTTATGTTAAAACGGCAATATAAATGTAATACGATGTATATATTTAAATGGTATTTGATTTGATGTATTTGAAATGGCTTTTACATTTGATACCCTATATAGAGGGCTACAGGGCGTGCCAAAGATATATATATACACGCATACATACGTACGCTTGAAAAACATTACCCTTCTTCTGACACAGTTGGGTAAAAAAGTCAGAAAGGTGCTAGCATAAAGTTCATCGTTTTTCGTCTGGACACTTTTGACACATTTTTAGGGTTCCGTAGCCAAATGGCAAAAAACGGAACCCTTATAGATTCGTCAAGTCTGTCTGTCTGTCTGTCTGTCTGTCTGTCTGTCCATCCGTATGTCACAGCCAATTATTTCCGAAACTATAAGAGCTATACTGTTGAAATTTGGTCAGTCGATGTATTCTGTGAACCGCATTAAGATTTTTATATAAAAATAGAAAAAAAACAATACATTTTGGGGGTCCCCATACTTGGAACTGAAACTCATAAATTTTTTTTTCATCAAACCTATACGTGTTCCTATCTATGGATAGGTGTTCAAAAATGAGGTTGAGGTTTCTAATATCATTTTTTTCTAAACTGAATAGTTTGCGCGAGAGACACTTCCAAAGTGGAAAAATGTGACACACATTTTTCCACTTTGGAAGTGTCTCCTCTAACTTCTAAAATAAGAGAGTGATAAAACTAAAAAAAATATATGTTGTATATTACTATGAAAACTACCAACGAAAATTGGTTTGAACGAGATCTAGTGAGTAGTTTTTTTTAATATGTCATAAATCGTAAATCGCAATTTACCTTTCATTCAATCAATACACTAGTATAAAAACATTGATGAAAGTTACAACGAACTACAATAACTTTTATATGATGTTACTTGCTGATACGGAACTTTTCATGGGCGAGTCCGACTCGCACTTGGCCGCTTTTTTAGTATACTCGTATACACCTGCAACTACACACAAGTACACACCACCTCCTGCTCAGACTAAAATCAAAGATAAAGAATTTGATTATCTTGTTAGAATATCACTTGTAGAGAAGCATTTGGCCTTACCAAGCTCTGTTCTGACAACTTTACATAGGTAAATTGCGGCACAGTTAAAACTTAACCAGTCAATTGTAATCATTTTTCAACAGTATTGCTAAATGTGAATAGTTACATCATTAACAGCCTATAACAGACTACTGTTGTTCACACATCTATTCTATGAAAAGAGGCTTTAATTTTCTTTAGGAACTGTACTTTAATATACGTAATAACTGTACTTTTACCTAATTTCCAAGCCTGTGTTCGTGAAATGTATGTTACCAATAAAATTACGATCGGAAAACTAATAAATTCCATTCGAGTTAATATATACTCACTACAACTTACGACTATGTATTATACATTCAATATTTAAATCTATTTCGCTAAAGGTAGATATTTCACATACCGTTTTATATTTGCTAAAGCTAGTACACCTTTAACTGGATAAATTATCTTTTCAGTACGAACGCTAACAGTTTATTTATTGGAAACAATTGAAAACGTTTTACCTGGTTTCTGTTAGACTTACAATGTTAAAAAACATTACCCTCCTTCTGACGTAGTCGGGTATAACGTAGGAAATAATTTATTTTAATCATTAACCGGACATTTTTTAAGTATTTTAGAATTAATTTTACATTTATTATAAAATTTAGAACTGATAACCAACATCTTTTACAATTTTCTTCAAATTTCCATAAATTAAATATTTTAAAGAGTATTAAGGGAGCATGGCCAGTTGATCTACTAAAATTAAAGTAATTAAAACATTATTATAACTCTATAATTAAAGTAAAGGTCAACACCAATATTATACTACTGTACTATTTTAAATATAGTATGTACTATAAATAGTATAATATTTTTAAATCAAATACCTAAATTAATTCAAACTGTTTTGGTCATTTTCAGAATTTAAGTTAATTATTTTCAGATTATTCGAAATCCTGGAAATTAATTCTTGATAAAAACACTTTAAATATGTCCGTTTAAAATAACTTGTAATCTGGTAAATTAAAGAAATATCCTTATTTGATTCTTCATGAGATATATTATTTGTTAGTTTTTATACAAAAAGCCTTGTGTATGGCGTGGTCAGGTTGAATAAAGTCAGTGTTAAAACGTGTAAAAACTTGGAATAAAAGTATAAGTAAAATAAGTACCAGTCGAGTTTTAGCCTCATTAGCTTTGTGTGTACCTGAGAGAAATAATGAGTGGCTGCGCCCAATTAAACCACACTTTGAACCTTGTAGTGAGCTAAACACATTTTAGTACTGTTAATTTCTTCACATGTAGTTAAGAGTAAAAGTTTAAAGACCCGACTCCATAAAAAAAGGTAGTAGACAAATGTGGTACTTTAATAAATAGTGAGTGAGTATTACAAATTGTAATTTACATCTTATTTTTGTCCTCTTGTCCTCTTTTTCCTAACAAGGATTAAAAACTCTGCACAGGACCGCTCTAGATTGAAGTGGAAGAGTAGTTCTGCTTTAATGAAATTTATGAAACATTAATTTCTAGCTTCCGACCACTACACAAAAAACGATACACAAAAAAACCGCGTGCAGGGGTTGAAATATATATTCCTAGTATATTTTTTGCAAACTGTTGAAAGAACTAGTTCCGTGCTTAATCACTACACAGCACGTACGGTCGAGTTATCCCCGAAAAGCAGGATGGAACCCATCCCCCGGAAAAAATAACCCGAGTAGTCGGGTGACTGAATGAAACAAAACAGGTATCACAATATCCAGATTAAATTGTTCTGACTAATGCATTGCTTTGTAAGCTTGCCGAAGACTATGGCGCCGTGAGCGGTGAAAAATCTAATTTGCCAGTAGGTAATAAAGTATTGTTTGTGCCCGACTGCAACACCATAAAGTGTTTGTGTTTTACAAAGCAATCAGACTAATTTTAAACTTGTTTTTCTGTTTTCAGTTCATTGCTATTAAGCGAACGGGGTTTTGTTTTTATAATAATTATTTTATTTCAAACTTTTTAATAAAATACAGAGCACATCAAATTACCTATTAATTATTAATAATATAATTAATAGGTAATAATTAATTATTATTAATTACCTAAATTCTTATATTTAAATATAAGAATTTAGGTAAGAAAAAACTGACTGCCTTGTTGGTCTAGTGGTTAGCGTATGCGGCTGCTGATCAAACAAATATTTGTGTGATCCACAAATATTTGTTTCGGAGTTTGGGTGTTTTTCTATGTATAATATGTATGTATTTAAAAAAAAGTATGTTTATGTATTTATATCAGTTGGTTAGTACCCATAACACAAGCTCTGCTTACTTTGGGACTAGATGATGTTGTGTGTAAGATGTCCAAAATATTTATTATTTAGGTATTATTATTTATTTATTATTAAAAAAGCAGCTCTCCCGCCTTTTTATGGTTCCGTAGTTCATCTGAAACCTTACAGATTCGTCATGCCTGTCCGCCCCAGTGGTGGCAAATATAACCAATAATCAATAAATTTACCGGTAAAAAAAATTTACATTTCTATTCGATAAATAAAATTACCCTAAACGGTTAAAAATACCGTATAACAAATACACTGCGTATAGTCGCGAGGGTAATTATTGAAAAGAATATGCATGCAAGTTTCAACTTAATTTCTCAACTCATAAGATTTATTTTCGCCTTGCAGATGTTTTCAACTTATCATGTAAATATTGAATTTTGATGATTTGATTGTATGCTCTATGACCCTCAAAATAAAGTACAATATTTAACTTGGTGTTTTTTACAGTTAATCATATTTTTATTGGTTGATTTTTTAAGCGTAATAAGTATATTGTTTCGTAATTGATATTTAGGTGGGTCAGTGCATATTTTCTATGTATTTGGTAAAGTTGTGTTTTTGTATATCAAGAGATTTGTACCTACTTCGTGTTTGTGTGTTTTGACTTTGTTTTTTTGTGTTTGAGACTTTGTTTACTTTGTTGTTGTGGATTTTTAAATTGTATATCCAATTTAATCTGCCGAAGCGCAATGCAGAAATATGGGATCATTTTGAAAGTACAAACAACAAAAATAATGTAAGAAACTCAACCATTCGGGTTTAACATTAGCAAAATCAAATTTTAAACGAAAAGATTTATCGATATTTTCAACCAATAAAAATATCGGTAAAAATATCATTTACCAATTAACAGATAAATAAATTCAACCATTAAGGCCATCTTTAGTCCGTCCGTCCATCCGTCCTCGACCTACCGCCCTAACTGCTAGAAAGATGAAACATGGCATGAATATGTGTTGAAACTATGTCGACAAAGTGCTACAATAAAGTTATTAAAAATATTTTTATTTGGGGTACCTCCCCTACAAGTAAAGTGAGGATGTTTTTTTTTCTATCGTCTACCAAATCGTGTGTGGTATTATTAGATAGGTCTTTTAAAAACATTGTGAGGCTTTTAGAAACTAGATGCGAGAGAACTGTATGTATGGATGACTTTTTTTCTCGCATCTTCCCCATCGTGTGAGACATCATTGGATAGGTGGTATGTTGGTGGTTTGGTATTATTAGATAGGTCTTTTAAAAACATTGTGAGGCTTTTTGAAACTAGATGCGAGAAACCTGTACGTAGGGATGACTTTTTTTCAACTGTTCAACGGCTCATCGGCTAACTCAAAAAATCTGAAAAAAATTACGATAGTAATCTATATATTGAACTTTTAAGGAAAACTATAGAGGTCTTGATAACTTTTTTACTTCAGGAGTTATAGGGGCCTAACTTTTAAAGTGCACTTACTTTGAAAACATTGTACAAAAATAGAGAAATAGTAAGTAAACATAACAATTATCTATTTGACATGATTTTAAATCTACCTACCATTATGGGTGATTACGTGACCCTATTATATGTGTGGCCTGATACGCACTTGGCAAATTTTTTTCCATTTGCCGCCGCTATTTCGAAAGATAATCCGGGTAAAATCCTATCCGGGTAAAAATCGGGACGTCTGGCAACGCTGGTTAGACTCTAACATACAAACTTAATTTTTCAAGGAAATTCATCCAGAAAATTATACATCATGTTCTTGAGTTTTTTTCATTAGTTATTATGGTGTAAAATGTTATTATGCTTAAAACAAACTTTAAAATAAATAAATAAAAATGAACTCACTTAGACAACTTCGTACAAAAATAAAGAAATATTAAGTACAAACCTACCATTATGGGTGACTACGGAACCCTATTCTATGCGTGGTTTGACATGCACTTGGCCATTTTCTTTACAAAATTACTCCCTTGAATTATACAAACAAGAAAATAAATACGTTTACATAAAAGAGTAACAATTAGTCTCATATTTATTTAGATTTCTATTTTAATTATACTCGTAAATACGACTTAGTAAATTAATCTTGATATTAAAATTTTATTAACTGTTGTAATGAGTTGAGAAACCCGGTTTGTATTACAAATATATGTCAAAGACTAACGATAAAACAATAGTTTCATATTATTTTAATAATTCTGCACTATACGTTTAGCATTGATTCTTGGATTAACCACGCAAAAACGGCTACAGTGCAGTCAGACCGTCAGATCAGTCAGACCGCAACTTATGGCATACCGGCCGGCATAAATTAGAGCCGGCTTACAGAACCTAATATTGTTAGGCAATTTAGTAAAAATTAAAGCTTTCAACGCGAGTGGAAGAATACCTTATTATAGTATATTTCTTGTGCAACAATATATATTTATTTAGAAATTGCAATTTTACTTTTACTAAAATTTATCAAGTGTTCAGGCGTCCCGAAATACTTACGTTCCTGCGTTATTTATGACGTACAAATGAATCCATGAGTAATGTTAGTTACTTTTCTCGTTTGCTCCCTCACATACAAAAAAAAACATACTTCTTTAAAATAGTTTTTATAATTTACTTCGTATGGTAAAGAACTAATGTTTCAGAACAATCCATAAAGCAGCTACTACATATTTAGAATATTGGTGTCAGGGTATAACTTTATACCTTGACCTAAACGTCCAATAATGTTTTGGCCAAAATATTTTTTTGAAGAATCTAATGATAATATTACATAAAAATAATTTGCTGAACCTCTAATAATAACATGCTTAAACTAAATAAAAACTTTGCGTAGACAATGAGCTTGCTTCGGTTCTTTGTAATAAAAATCAGCACAGTCATTTCTCTAAAAGAATTAATGATCCCACAATTTTACATTTCACAAATCAATCTTTTATGTAAAAATCACAAACTAGTAACTTCTATACCTATTTAGTTCTTTTGAATTCTATTTAATCTATTTAAAAGTCTATTTAATCCAGTTAATACTAATAACTCAAGTGAATGGGCAACTTTTTAGGGTTCTTTATGCTTTTTTTACTTTGCTTATAATTCTCGCTATCGGTTACTTTTACTCACTGGCAATAAATTTGGCGCCATAGGCAATCCTTTCGATTCACAGATGACATAAGAAGAATAGGACAAAATAAACACAGATATATAAAATCGGCCAAGTGCGTGTCAGGCCACACACAGGAAAGGGTTCCTCAGTCACCCATGGTACGTGGATTTAAAATCGTATCCAATAGATAATTGTTATATTTACGTATTAATGCGTTAATTTTGTATGGCGTTTTCCAAGTGAACACATTTTACAAGTTAAGCCTCTATAACTCCTGAACTAACAAAGTCATCTAATCCGTTACAGTTTTCCTTCAAAGTTCATTATATGGACCACCATCACAATTTTTTCCAGAGTTTTTGAGCCAACCGTTTGGCCTTTAGAGGGGGGGGGGGGGGGACTCCCTGTTTTTACAAACTTACCGTTTGGACGGTAAGTCGAGGACGGACGGACGGACATGACGAATCTATAAGCGTTCCGAGTTATAAACTTCGGAACCCTAGAAAGCCGGTCAGTATTTATCTTAATATTTGATACTTTAATTATAGTTATCAAACATACTCGTTCTAATATGTCTACAATCCACCTGGTTCGTATCAAAGCTGTTATTTAATTAAAGTTATGAAAGTGTCCATTAACGGCCGTAATTGTATTAGCTGTTATCATACGTGTACATCACCCAACTGACAAGAGCGCGTAGGGTGACGACATATTTTTATTTTCAAACTTGCAAATCTTTATTTAAAAACTCTGTTTCTTGAACGAGATCGTTTAACGATCGCCGGCACCAGTGTTTCCCGCGGTATCTGGCCCGTTCTCAGGCCTGCTGGACCAGAAGAGTACTGAACCTCTCCCGGTCCCACTCCGCCATCTCCTTCGCAAGCATAACTAGCTCACAGAAATAGACGGCGGATTATTCGTAAAGGATTATTAATACGAGAGGTCCGTAGCTGTAGAGGAACCGGTGCTGACGGTAGGCCGGACTAAGTCCTTGTTAACTTTCAGTTCATTCATGAGAGTCCAAACTAGTTTGATTACTAGACGACAAACATGTTAAGGAAGAATTAATGAGATGATAATATAACACAATGATGTTTATTATTGCCACCTAAAATATTTTATATAATAATTGTACATAGAGCTTTAGACAACATCATCTAAAAACTTGCCATAAAGTTGTCTGAAAAAAAAAAATCTGTATGTAGCTCTTAAATTTGTTGACCTGTATTTAATCAACCGTAAAGTTCGAGATTTTAAGAAACACTACATTGCAGAATGAATATAGTTGTCCATTTCTGAAAGAAATTAACTATGCAAAAGCTTAAAACTTTTGGCAGTAACAATGTTGATTTAAAACAGTAAGATAACAAAGCCGTTTTGTTTACTTCACAGTGGGAGTTCCTTCGAGGGTCAATGGCAGAACGGAAAGCGGCATGGACTGGGCGTGGAGACCCGCGACCGCTGGTTGTACCGCGGCGAGTGGACACAGGGCTACAAGGGCCGCTACGGCGTGCGCCAAAGCACGATTAGCAACGCCAAATACGAGGGCACATGGGCTAACGGATTGCAAGATGGATACGGCTCGGAAACATATGCCGATGGTGGTCAGTATTATCTCATTTCTTTCATTGCCAAACTGTTGGAACCTAGACAAAAATATATATTACGTTTACAAGGCCATGGCATTCTTAGGTAGGCAGATTCGTTTAGTACGAGAAAATACATTATTGTTAATCTGATGATAGCTTACAAAGCTATTGTTTTAATCCGAAAATAAACCCCTAAATCCGGGTTAGCTAAAGCCGTTTCTTGTTTCTGTACTCATTACGTATTATAAAATAATTTCACAACTATTTGTCGAACAACTAAATTCTCGCTACATGACCCATATACCGTAACGTGAACTAGGAAGGAAACCCTTGACTTGCGCAATGTTTGCTGTTAGAAAATAATACTGTAAACAAAACACGCTTCGGAATGAAACATCAATACCACTACGCAGTGTGTGTAGTGAAATTTTGAATGAAATTTTGGTGAACAGATAGTCGAGAGCCTGAGAAAGGACATAGGCTACTTTTTGTAGGTTTGGTCGGCTTAACGCGATAGTTTAATGGAAAATAATCATTTACAGAAACTTATGTTACGATATTCCAATCTATATTTTACTCAAATGACTTATATGTATGTTTTATGATTATGTTTCCAAGAGAACTAGCTCTTGACGTGTAATGGGTTCTTATAAGGAATTACTTGGCATTTAACCATTGCTATTACGCATTTAGGCGCCTGTCAATATCTATATCACGTGTACCTACTGAGTAGCAACAACTTCACAGATGTGCTGTCCATTTTATGCGCTGATATATTTCAATTGACGAATATTAAATTGATAAATACATGACTTCGTCTTGTATACGTCGTTCGTACGAGTAATATAATGTTAATTTTGTGAAAAGGGACAGACAATGCACGTCGTATAAATACAAATATCCCTACTAATATTATAATGCGAAAGTAACTCTCTATGCTGTCTGGCTGTTACGTTTTCACGCCTAAATCGCTGAACCGATTTTGATCAATTTTGGCATAGATATAGACGGAACATTGGGAAAGGACTCGGGCTATATTTTACTGCGATAACCGACATATACGCGGGCGGAGCCGCGGGCAAAAGCTAGTACACCTATAAGGTTATAAAATAACGCATATTTGGCTTAGCAGTCCGTACATTAAATTTCTGTATATGATGATAAGTGCCGCTTATATTTAGATAAGCTATAAGTTTTATATGTATAGGTAGATATTATGTTGACAATGATTTTAAATAATTAGTCACAAATGTGACCTTGAATTTTTACTCTCTGTTCCAAGCACTACATCAAAATGTGTCTAAATGACGTATACCTTGACTAAAGAAATTTCGAAACATGAATGTTTTAGCAAACTTGAAAATTCAACGTTCAACACAGAACGTGGAACGCGAAGCAAACCTGGACTTTACGTCCGTAATAACGTGCGGATACCATGAACAAACGTCATCTGTTTCACGCCGCCCAGCCATACCGTTGAGTCATAATAACCCTGACTAAGATTTGTCATTCATAAAATTACAATGATTTATTTTAGGATAAATTATTCAAAAAAAATACTTTTCAGTTTTACGTCAAGTCTCTGTTTATGAAATAAATAGAAATATAAAAATTTATTTTTGCAAAAAACAATAACATTTAAAAGCCGATGCTGGTTATCAATTGGAAATGGAAAATACTTTTAGTTTTTAATTATATTTGTTATAAATTGTACATATTTAACATTTACCCTAAAATAGTAGCACTCTTGCCGTCGCGTCGTGTTCCGTTGATGAGTGAGAAACCGGAGGTCCAGTGATGCAAAAGCCAGTAATAGGCCGCGATGGTATAGGTCACCATATTGCATTGTCTGCATTCGCAATGAGTATGCTGACCACTACTCTTGGATTCTGGTCGTGCTTTCCATCAGGCAGAGTGGTGTCTTTTTGGAACCCCAAAAGTTTGTATTTAAAGAAAGAAAGTTAACATTACCATACAGCGAAAACCTAACCCCGTACAATTGTTATGGTTCCCTTTACACTTATTAGATTAAATATTATACCGCAGATTATAACCGTAAAATACATTAGGGGCCGACTGATTCTGCGGATCAAAATTAATAAATAGTGAAATCTTAAACATTCAGAGCAAAACATCGTGTTCTAATGGAATGGTTATTGTGCATATGGATAACAAATCGATCGATAATAGATTGGAAATGTCGATAAAAAGTTCGTAATATTCGAAGAAGTTGTTCGAGATCTGGCAACGTTTCAAAAGATTGCAGACTTGAGATCGCCTTTAAGTTAAACATACCTCAACAATGGTACTTGACATAAAGATGATGAGAATATTTTTTGCTCGTAGTAGCAGGTTTTTCATTGGTTTTCTTGATGAATGATCGAACTGTGGCATAAGGCGGGCAGGCGGCCCTGCGTCGCTGCCGCCGGCCACGCACGGCTCGCGCGGCCCTCGCTGTTTAAATTTAGCACAGGCACGCCTGCCGCTCCGCCTCGACACACAATCGTGTCGACCACTCATTTAATACCAGCCACTACAAAAATTACCCATCACACCGTACCATTACAAAGCGATCGTTTCGACTTTAATTACTTCCATTGTAGTTCATGTTATAGCAAATTAAAAAGCAAAGGTTAAATTAATATTACTTACCTTAAACATTTAAAAAACCTTTTAAAACCCATTTCTGTAAAAGGAAATAAAGAAATCTCTAAATTCCAGAGCATGTCACACATATGCAATTTGGGGTGTATGTAGCCTAGTCTTTTTCCTAAATTGTCAAAATAACGTCCTAAGTTCCAAAGCAAAATATTCATTCAATAAATTAACCACACGTAATTTGTGGGTGTAAATTGTGGATAATTTACCTGTTTATTAATGGTTACGCTACTTAGTAGAAATGTTCTTTCTGTTTTTGAATCATTAGCCCAGTCATATTAGGGCTTTCACCTCGGAATGAAAGATAATAAGCTGCAAATTGGTATGAACCTTTGTTTTGTCATTCTAAATGTTGTCTCAAAAGTCACAATCGTTATCGTGTCCGCGTCTCAAGATATTCAAGGTCAAAGGTCACAAAAATCGGTTTTTTCGCGAATATCTGGCTTCCTATCGGTTAAATGAGATTTGCATTTATTATAAAAGTTGTAGGCTATAAAATTCCCTACAACTTTTGTTTAAACTTTTTTTTCATACGACCAACCGTTTTGAAGGTAGAGCGCGAAGAGTGCACATCGTACAGTCATATACGGCCTAATGCAAGGTCAAGCGTGAGTTATGGTTATCAGTACGTTATAAAGTCAATTATTTACTTGGAAATTATAATTATTAAACAATGCCTATTATTTATGTACTAACTATTAATTATTTATGTTTAATTAAAGTAAGTAACTTGATTATTTATATATAATTATTCATATTTAACTATTTAAGTATAAAATATTATTAATTCTGGATTATATATTTTAGTTTTATTTTAAGTTAAAATGATAGTAAGAGTATATATTTTACACATATTTTTATTTATTATTAAATACGGCATAATATACATTTATCAAATTGTGAGTTCAAATATCAAAAGTATCTTTGTTGATTTTAATTGTAATGAAATTGGAAATGGAAGCTAATTATCTTCTTCTTCTTCGTCGTCTTCTTCTTCTTGTCGCTCAAAAATGTTCGATTCATTGTCATCATCCTCATTATCTGTCATGTTCATCTCCAAACCTTACAGAATATCGGGATCATATGTATTTTCTTCATCGGGATTACTTGGATACAGTGAAGCGTTGAGGCAAGCTTGTCCGTTGCACTGGCCGCAAGCTAAAGAACATTGTAGCCCTGATTTTCTGCATCCACAGCGGGAACCACAACCATTTTTGCAATTGCAAAATATTACGTTTAGTAGTTCGGCTGGTGCTGGAGGTAATAACGTTTTTGTCAACATCACTCAAGCGGCTATGTATTGAGAAATTTACGCGTTTTAAAGAAAAGATATATAATGTCGTGTTAACTTAAAATAAAACTAAAATATATAATCCAGAATTAATAATATTTTATACTTAAATAGTTAAATATGAATAATTATATATAAATAATCAAGTTACTTACTTTAATTAAATATAAATAATTAATAGTTAGTACATAAATAATAGGCATTGTTTAATAATTATAATTTCCAAGTAAATAATTGACTTTATAACGTACTGATAACCATAACTCACGCTTGACCTTGCATTAGGCCGTATATGACTGTACGATGTGCACTCTTCGCGCTCTACCTTCAAAACGGTTGGTCGTATGAAAAAAAAGTTTAAACAAAAGTTGTAGGGAATTTTATAGCCTACAACTTTTATAATAAATGCAAATCTCATTTAACCGATAGGAAGCCAGATATTCGCGAAAAACCGATTTTTGTGACCTTTGACCTTGAATATCTTGAGACGCGGACACGATAACGATTGTGACTTTTGAGACAACATTTAGAATGACAAAACAAAGGTTCATACCAATTTGCAGCTTATTATCTTTCATTCCGAGGTTGACCCCTTTTTTTACCTAATATGACTGGGCTGAATTTTCTTACGACGAGAAGTTTTATTAAAAACATTTCCAATTTCCGTAACGCTACCAATTTATCACCTATGTTAGAAAAAGGTAAATAATTCATAATTACTAAGTAGTTTAAAAGAAAGGATAAAGTTTATTTCCGGAAGGTACTACGTACTCTTAAAAAATGGGTCTACAAGGTAATATAAAAGTCATCTAAAATGTAATTAATGTGTACTCCTAGCAAATACAATAGATAGAGATAAGTTATATAACTTCATTTGAGTATATTTTTTATAATTTTTAGGGTTCCGTAGATAAATGGCAAAAAAACGGAACTCTTATAGATTCGTCATGTCTGTCTGTCCGTCCGTATATCACAGCCACTTTTTGCCGAAACTATAAGAGCTATATATATTACCAAATATAACTATAGCAGACTAAAGTACTAGTCTGAAAGGTAATAAGCAGGACTACCAAAATCCGCGTCTACAAAACAGTGATTAGGCCGATTTTGATGTACGGATGCGAAACTTGGACCCTAACGATCAAGGAGAAGAGAAAGAAACAGAACGTAAGATTTTGCGAAAGATTCTGGGACCAACGGTGGGTGGGAATGGAGAGCAGAGACAAAGGTATAACAAAGAGATAGAGACCCTTGTGTCAATGCCAAATATTATCGGGGAAATTAAAGCTGTCCGACTTCGCTGGCTTGGCCACATCGAAAATATGGGTGAGGATCGAGCTGTTAAAAAAGCATATCTCGGGAAGCCCGATTGAACCACCCAGATTGAAGATGAGATTGCCCGAGATATGAAAGAGATGAAAGTGCCCGATTGGTCTGAACTGGCACAGTATAGAAAAGAATGGCGCATTCTACAGTCGGAGGCCAAGACACACTTTGGGTCGCTGAGCCAGCGAAGTAAGTAAGTATAAGAGCTATACTGTTGAAACTTGGTCAGTAGATGTATTCTGTGAACCACATTAATATTTTTACACAAAAATAGAAAAGAACAATACATTTTGGGGGTCCCCATAGAACTAAAACTGAAAAAAAAAATTGTCATCAAAACCGTACGTGTGTGGTTTCTTTATTATTATATTTCTAAATTGAATAGTTTGCGCGACAGACACTTCCAAAGTGGTAAAATGTGACCCACCTAACTTCTAAAATAAGAGAGTGATAAAAAAAAAAAAATGATGTACATTATCATGCAAGCTTCCACCGAAAATTGGTTTGAACGAGATCTACTAAGTAGTTTTTTTTTTAAACGTCATAAATCGTAAACCGCAATTTCCCTTTCATTCTTTCAATAGATACACTATTATTAGATACAATAGATACATCGATCAAAGTTACAACGAACTACAAGAACTTTTATATGACGTTACTTGCTGCTATGGAACCCTGAATGGGCGAGTCCGACTCGCACTTAGCCGCTTTTTTACAAAGTGATGCAAAAACACATGATATAGTCGGCCAAAGTGAATGAATGAATGAATGACGACAATCATTTAAAAATGTTCAGCGTTTAAATTTAAAAAAATTGATCTTCATCTATAGAGGGTATATGTGAGAAAAAACGTCTCCGTGTACGATAAAGCGTCCACGATAAGGATACATTTTACCTCTATTTTCACAAGAGTGGCACTGCGGTAACCTGTTGGCCCATTTTTTAATAAATTATGTCATCAAAACGTTTTTTTATTAAATATTTGAACTCAGGAAACATCTCTCCGTCTACTATCGTAGTTTGTACAATGCCAGCGCTATTCTGGTAGGTAAGGGAACCTCTATTTCCAGTAAGCTAACAGTTCTTAACTTTCATCCTATGTGAAATGTTTTTGCTCACCTCGACCCTCTTTGAAAAATATCTTGATTGAAAAAAACCCCTTGGGTTACGTAATATATATATTTCTTAATAGCAGTATGTGTGCCTGTGACTGTGTAAGGAGATCAATATCATGACAGTTCCTTGTCAGTACATCTATGAAAACATAATGTATGTTCGAAAAAATTTACATCTCTTCAATCAGAGATGTGATAGACATGGGTATAATACTAGGAATAAAGATAAATTAATTCAACCACGTTTTAGACTCTCAAAAGTGCATACATCTTTTATGGGGTACTGTGTTAAATTTTATAATAAAATACCTCAAAACATACTATATTTAACAGAGAAACGTTTTAAAAATGTTGTAAAACGCACACTATGTAAGCAAGCATATTACAAATTAGAGGATTACATTGCCGACAAGAATGCTTGGCTTAATGCTGGTCCTGCTCCACAGCCACATGTTAATTCTCAAATTATTTAGAAGTTAGTTTGTATTTTTGACATATGTTAATTTTATCATAATAATTGACATTCATATATTTCAATTTTTTTTTTTGACATTATATCCATATCCATATTTCCGACATGGATTATTGATATTTTAATTGTATCTTGTTTGACATTAAATTATTATTATTATTTTTTGTAATATCATTATTGCATAATAAATTTCTTTTTATTGACATGATCCAAATATTTATCGCATTCTTAGAGAGTAGCATAATTATAAATGGTTTTTATTATTGTATAACTGCGAACATTTTGAATTGTACATGTGAGCACTTTGTAGTCACTGGTAGCATAAGTTTGTTGACTGGCGGTTGTGAGTATGTCATGCTCGCTCAAAAGTCCTGCTGGCGGTGGCGTGTGTAGCGGGTCGTTCGGCTCCCTACGATATGGTTGAACTGGACGATGGCTGGTGCATGGGTCATGCTCGTGATACGGGCGCCGCCAGTCGGGGCTGGTCATCTCACAACTTCTATTTATTGTTTAATTGTTTTTGGACACTACATGTGTAAATATCAGCATCGTTACATTGTCCTCACATTTAATAAAATGCCTTAAACAATGTAACCAAAAATTGTAAAAACAATGTTGGAAAAGAGTGTCCATGGAGTTTCTTGTCTGTTCTTCTCCATAGGATCTACGAATTGGAACAGACGATTAGCTTCACGACTGACTACTGACTGACTACTTGACGTTTCAAAAGTGCCGTTGTATGGTTTATTTGAAATAAAATGGTTTTGATTTGATTTGACTAATTTCTTAATACATAAAAGTTTCTATGAAACGTATACTTTTGTATTCAATCAAGAAAAACCTATTAATATAAAAAAATGATTTATTAACTGTAATCAGAAATATTTGAAATAAATTTCACTTATTTTGATTAATTTTAATACCAGTACATAAACAGAAATAAAATAAGCTATGACGCGGAAACATTCTTGTAGACGGTACGAAAAACTTACTTAAAATCATTTATTTTAAATCCTCTACACATTTGGTTAAGTGATTGTGATTTCCTAAAAAATACAGCTTCTTACAATCATACAAATATTTATCTGCAATAGTTTGCACTTTAGACTTGAATCAGTTGACATGTTGACATGAATCAGGTCGTTTAGGTCAAAATCAAAACAATGCAAATCAAGTCGCAACAGATTTTTTGAACAAAATGTAGTTTCTCTAGAATCTTTTAATTTTGAGAATTTTAACAGAAACTCTAATATATTATAATCTCTGCAAAACTAAACTTAAAAGTTCAACATTATTTTGTGAATACCCTAGTTTATTATCATATTCTATTACACTTACATTAGGATTGTACTAGTTTTTGTCTCAGCTATGTCGGTTGTCGAGGTAAGTCCTTCCTCAAGAGTCAAAGTATCTTGATGTCAAATTTCATTAGAGCATATTACACAGTCAATATTATCACGCGATACTGGTTTTATCACGATAATACTGATGCAGTATTGATGGTGTCACAGTATCATGATAATATCGCAAGTTATCTTGAAATCCACGATACCAAGGGGGCGTGGCGTCAATATTGACAGTGTTGCCAACCCTACAGACCACAATAAAATTTGATTGTTTCGAGTTCAATGTGACCATCTCAAAAAATCTTTTTGATTTTTCCTGGGAAAACAAAAAACGTAGTTCGAAAGGGCTAATTAAGATCTATCAATATATATATTTATTTACATCGAAATCTGAATTTTTGCAGGCAGGCAGCTAAAACTGACTTTCTCCTATTATCCATAATTTTAGTAACACAACCAGATTCCAGTAAAGTCAACGTAACACAGAAGTGGGAATATTGATGATAATATTGATAGTGTAATAGCACACTTCAGTATTTGCGATCTTATGATAATATCGTGATTCCAGTATCACGATAATATTGACTGTGTAATATGCCCCATTGAATTCAGTACAGCGGTTTATCCGTTAAAGCGTAACAGATAGAGTTACTTTCGAAGCTCACCCATACAACCTCGTATGCGTCTCTTATTGCTCGTGGCTTGAATGTCAAGAAATTATTATAGTGAGCCAACCTTAAAAGATAGATATATTGTTACCGTTTAGAACTTTTGAAAGAGAAAAACTCTTGCAAACGTCGTTCTTGTGAAACTTTAACCGTTTACGCAGCACTCGCAAAGGAAGATTGTTGACTCGGTTGTTGTCCCCGGAACATCTTTAGCAATCAATATTTGAAACTCAGTGCTCTCAAATACAAAACAATTAGTTCAACCTTCGAATTCAATTCCACCTCATTGTTGCTCCGTGGAAAAACTGATATTCACCGATTCAATTTACCGATTTAAAACCGGTTAAACTAATGGTGGAATCCACTTGGGAATATCAATAGAAAAGAAATTATATGTTTGTTGTTGTTATAAGAAGTTGAGTTATATTTTTGTTAAAGTTGTATGTGTAACTTATGTTCATTTTGTACTTCGTATTTTTTATATTTGGTAATTTGACGTAGTTATTTTTCACGCTAAACCAAAAGTACTTTTAGAGTAATCTAGATTAGTATTCAAGCCCTTTTAATGGCAATGTGAACATGTTTTGTTCACTATTAAAATGTATTTTTCACAATTTGAATCAACTTTTACTCCTAAGAAGTTGTCAGTTAAAGTGACACTTTACGGTACTCAGTGTAGCATATAACTGCTACACTGAGGGCTGTAGCTGTTAAGTGATATAACCCTCAGTGACTGGGCCAACGTAGGTGTTTACAAAAGTAGCAAGCAAACAGCTAGCTTTATGAAGACAGAAGTTACAACAGGATTTCAAGAATATGTTAACCAATATTCCAATATTTATGTCAAAGTGTGTCATGCTGCTGCAAAATCTAAAATTAATAATAGTTAAAGTAAGGTTCGTTTGCCTTGGAAAACATTTACAACTGAAGCCAGAAAAGCACGAAACAAATTCAATAATTACGCCTTTCTATTGATAAAAAGTAAATTAATCTGATCTAGATGTTGCTAAAGCTCTTAATTAAGAACTAGAATCATTGAATTCATTTCCCACAATAGTGCAATAGCAGAATCTCTGTTGAAAGAGAATATTGAAATTTGTAAAACTGAGTTTAAATTTAGTTCTGTCTGAGATATTATTAAAACATTCAATGCTATAAATGTTAAGAAAACATTTGGAGAAATTCTGTTCAAACAACTAAATCAATTGGTATCTTAAATGAATCACGGTTGGCTTTAAATTTCAAAAGGTGCATTAAATGTGGTGTATTTCCTGACTTAATGAAACATAGTAATATCATTTCTCTATTTTAAAGAGGTAGGGCGCGTGATCCTAGAAATTATAATTCTAATTTAGTATAACCTACTTTCAGTAAAATCCTTGCAAAATTATACTGGATCAGTTGCAAAACCCACTTCAGGTCAAATAATGTTCTACGTCTGAATCATTTGGACTTCAGAGGACACTCTACAACTGAAGCAGGTGTTAAACTGTGGGAAAGTGTACTAACTGGGAAGATTAACTCAATGTGTTAGGTGTTTTTGTGATTTATCTAAAGCATTCGATTGTGTTTTTCATGATAAGAAAATTGTATCACTATCGATTTAGGAATACTTCTTTGGATCTTCTCATCGCCTATTCGGATAACCCTATTACCCGAATAGGAAAAGTGTAAAGTATCAAAAAGTGAATATTAATAGTCAGAGGTCCTAAGGATCTCTATGGAGGTGTCACAGGGCTTGATCGAATTGTTGTTTACATCAATGACCTGCTCAATTTGATAATTAATAGTCAAGGGATAGGACTGTTGGCAGACGACACTTCACTTTTATTTAACCTGAATCGCCAACAATCAGTTGCAGATGACGTAAATGGCACTCTCTCTCTCTCTAATGTTCAATGTTAATAATTTGCTTTCAAACGAAAACAAAACTAAATGTGTTAGATTTTTTAACGTTAACGTTAGGTGTAAAACGGCTAGACTAGTGTAATTTAGCTATTTTCATAGTGCAATTTTATATGTCAGGGTATTTTCGATGTCAGGGTGTGCAATTTCATAATAAAATTCCAAGCAAACATTAAGTATTACCAAATTTAAGTAGTTAATATAACAGTATGAAAAGGCGTACTATACAGTTTTAGATTGGTTGGTGCTGCTCACTTAGGTTTTTAGGATAGGTTTAGGTTCCTAGGAAAGTAATAGACAATTTAATTATTGTTGTATGTTTTCTTTGAAATACTTTACACGTTATATTCTTTTGTAAATGTGAGTATAGTCTAGACTTGTAATATACTCGTATATTCATAATTAGGTTCTTTCCACGGCCTACTGGCGGTATTGTCGTGCTTCGGTTATTTAATCTTGACTACTAGCAGTTAAGTAAGGCGATAGCGGGGGCTCGTATGCCGCTGTATGGACAGGCTGATTCGAAACCATGGTCCTTTCTTCAAAAGGCCAACGTAGACCCTATGCTCGCATATTATTTAATTGTTGTTCTCGGACTTTCAAAGAAAATGAGACCTTTCTTTGGAAATGCCGGCGACTTTTAACTACAGTTAGAAGGCACCGGCATTTGCAAAGAAAGGTCTACTGGGATTTCATGAATTCATTGACAAATGATGTTTACTTTTGAAAGTAAATATTTCACAGATAATATAATTATATAGTATATGTTTAAATATTATATATAAAGAAACGAGTAGAAGTAGGTAAATGTAATGTTAACACATTTTCATTTTAACAACAATATTAACAGTTATAATAATAGTGATTTCTACCAATTATGAACTATGAAGTCGGTGACATTTCTATACCCTCTAATTTTGTTCCAATTATACGATAAAATCTATTTTTAATATGCACCTTACAATGTGCTTGTAGTGAATCCAATCAAGAGCCAACTAATTATACTATGTAAAACTCACGATCCATTTTTTATGGAATCGATTAGATTGACGTATGGATTGAGATAGACACGTTTTTGTTCTATTGATACCAAATTTGCAATTGCAAATGAGCTATTTCAGTATTTTTGGATCTGATTGCACTTTAATTGTTGCCAATATTTTATAAAATATTTCTATTTGCTTAACAAAGCAAACCATCGTTGTACCTTCAAGTTATTTTGTAGAAATGTGCTTTCCTTCTATTGTATAAGTCTCTACATTCACTGCACTTTTCTATGTAAAGGGGTGTTCAGTTCCTCCATGATACACATATGAGATTCTTAACTTACATTTCTTATATTAGTACTTATTGTATCCTAGAATCCTAGAATATCCCCTTACTGTTGGTACGATATTATCGTAGGATACAAACTAGTAGAGCCACTCCAATTTCAGCACGAAAACGAGTGGACCGGCTCTACCAGGACGATACTACCCTCGCACAGAAAACCAACCTAAAATGACTGCATTCGTGTTGTCATATTTCGTTGGTGGATTGGACTGGAGGCCCAATAATGCAAAAGCATCTCACTAGACCGCAATAGTGTGTTTTAGGTGTCCGTTTGCAAGAAATTCCACTTTACAGGCCACTTTTTTGTGAAAACAGGGCGTCCCCCCCCCCCTTCTAAAAGCTAAACCGCTGGCTCAAAAAATCTGGAAAAATTCGTGATAGTGGTCCATACAATGAACTTTAAAGGAAAACTATAACGCATTAGATGACTTTCTTAGTTCAGGAGTTATAGAGGCTTAACCTTTAAAATGCGCTTACTTGGAAAATTAACGCATTAATACGTAAACATAACAATTAACCATTGGATACGATTTCTAATCCATGTACCATTATGGGTTACGGAGGAACCCTATCCTGTGTGTGGCCTAACACGTACTTGGCCGATTTTATTTATAAACCTTATCCGTTGTACAAAACCCTTGCCTTTGCAAGACCAGTTTTCATTAATCAATAAAATAGACAACAAATTTAAAGACTAAAATAATTTAATTCCAGGCACATACCAGGGACAATGGATGCGTGGATTGCGGCACGGTTACGGTGTACGGACGTCGGCCCCGTTCGGGCTTGCGTCACACTACCGTGGGGGTGCGCGGGGCCATCGCGGCTCGCTGTCCTCACTTAATGAGGCTGGAGCTTCCGATCCCTCTGAACAGAGGGCCTCGCGAATGGATGACGCTCGCGGTGGTTTCGTTCTCACGATTAGATCGGACCAGCCATCGGGCAGACGAAGTTCACTCGTTGGAAAAACTAAGACAGGACTACTTCACGTAAGTTAACATTTTTACTAACTTTAATTTTCCAATTTGCTTTATAACTAAATTTAATGAAACTTATTTTAAGTAATATAAAATGGATTTTGCATTCGCATTTAATATTTTGCTTCAGCTTTCTACTTGCACAATATTTTCAAAATAAATTCGATTTTAAGCTCGTATCTAAAACTTTAAAAATACACATCTATCAAATGTTAGCAACAGCCTATAGGTGTATTCATTAAATGCATTTATGAAACTTAAAATCAAGATAAACAAAACCAAAATTTATTACGTGGTCCATTTCTTATGAACAAGAATGTAATAAACCAAAACTCCACTTACTAAGACGACGTATACGTGTTTTCAGAAATGGCGCAAACAGCGCAGCGTTGGCGACCTGGACGGGGCCGGCACTGGGTCGGTTCACTCCGGGGGTTCGGGGGGCTCGGGAGCTTCGTGGGTCTCTTCGGTAGACAGCACCCACTCTGCTATGACCCATGCCTCTTTGCACACAAACTCAAACGCAAGTTTCGTAATCGAGGTGGGACCTTACACATTTGATATAAGTCACTAATTCATCACCCCCATTATAGTTCGCATGTTGATGCAATACCGTTTTGCCCTCTGCCCCCGGGCCAAATCCCTCATGGCATAATTCACTTGTGGTGTATCCTTACCACTATTACACAATTATCTGAGCCCATACCATTAATAAATATTGCTCATTCTGTATACGATTGAAGTATACCATCCGACCCTCAACTAAAATAACTCTGTTGTCAAATGTATTGTGACATATTTATATATAGCTCAGACATCTAAATAGTCACAATGACGCATTCCTCACCTAAACTAATTGTAAGAGAATAATTAATATCTTTTTAAATTAATACTAAAAGGAATTCAATTTTTAATAAACTATCTAATTTTAAAATATACCAGATAACAAGAGTCTGCAATATTTTAAATAAAAAAACGCAACTTACATTAAAAAAAGTGTTTTGGTTTTGTCTATCAGATGTTGAAAGGAATTTTAGACATGAAAATTCTGTCACCAGCTTGTCCTAAAAATGCTAACTGTAATGTTATATTTGAAATCTTGCCTGTGTAAAAGTTACTAATATAATTTTAATTAATTTATGTACTAATTTTACTATAGTTATTGTATGTGGCTAATGTCATTATAATGATTTTTAAATGCTAGATGCTTTACTTAGAAATTACATTGTTTTACTGAAAGCAATCAAAAAGTCTAAAATGTTGATCATGTTGAAGACCATCACGTCGAACGCACTTTCTCAAGTAGCGAGCGATCCTCGGGATCAAGTCGTTATTTAAACATTTTTGGAGTTATGGAAAAAGGGCGTTTAACAGATAAATTTTCATTTATGTTATTTTCTACATTAAGTAAGTAAGTAATCCGTAGTAACGTTATCATCTCGGGTCTTCTCTTAGGAGAGGGTTAAGGCCATACGTCCCCCCGCTGACCGAGTGTACGTAATCTTGCCGTTGAATGTTTTTAAGCCGCCCCAATATCTCCAACTAAGGGTCCCGACTGTTATCTTATGATAACAACCACGTGACCCACGAATCACGAAAATGCTCATAACATATTGTGGTAATCCGTGTCAATGTACTTCACATGCGTAATTAATTATTGCATTGTATAAAGTTCATTGACCAATGCACACACGCACAGACACGTTACACGGAGTTGTAATATTTAAGACAATACATATTGTTAATAAAAAGAGTTGGAATTAGAATCTAGTGTTGATCACTTGTCTCCCCGTCCTACTAGGACATCCGTCGTACGTGTAGCATGTGTACCGACGTCGAGTGTAGCCTAAGTAGTAACTTAGGCTACACCCACTAATGAAGAACCCACAATATCATGCCACAAACGGTCACCCGTGTTAATATTGACCGCGCCGTCGTTGCTAACTCTCGGTGGTTATTTCCAATAACCCAATGCCACTCGGCTATGAGTGCTTCTAAAATATTCATCATCCTGAAGTAGTGAACCTTCAGAGTGATTATTTGTATTTAATGCTTTATGTTACACTTGAATGATCTCCGTCAAATAAAGTGTCATTAAACTACTAAAATTCATATAAGAATTGATACATTTGGCTAAAATCCATCAAACGCAATCACGTTTAAAACGATAGAAGTCAGCAGTACCATTTAGTCATACTAGTTCTCCTCATTTATACTTATCCTTGCCGTTAAGAAAAAAGCTAATGATTATTTTATTAATTACTCTTAAACCTACTAGTTATCCCTATTAGTTGGTGTTTTTTATTTAAACTTGTCACATTCAGTGGGGCTGAAAATACCCGATGCAATATATGATATTTTTTTTTGGAATGTAGCAAAAGAGATGTCTACTTTTAGTTCTAGACGTTATTTTTAAATTTATTGCCACTGTTAATATATAAGATATAAAACCATTATTGGTCAATTGTTTGGTTTTTTGGCCAGCAAAGATATCTTATAAATAGATAGATAACTCTTTATTTGCACACTAAATTACAGAGTTAAAAGAAAGGAACACAATTATCAAATATAGAGTGTTCAAAGGGCGGCCTTATTGTTAAAAGCAATTTCTTCTAGGCAACCTTATCTTATAAACAAGGTTATGAAAATTTAAACGTTGTGATCGCTTTAAAGCGCTTCAGAAAGACACTCGTTGAACGCCCGATATCTAAAAATGGCTTTAATATGACGCATTGTAACTGACCGAGAGGACTTAAACTAAAATGTTAAAATTTTACGTGGCAAAAATAAAAACTCTCCCTACTACTAAAGTAATTTAGTTTTTCTTTTTTATAACAGGATGAACATCTGGATGCCAGTGTCACCGAAACGTACCTTGGTGAATGGAAGAATGACAAACGCACTGGATACGGTATCAGCGAACGTAGTGATGGACTTCGTTATGAAGGAGAATGGGCAGCAAACAAAAAATACGGTTACGGTGTTACCACGTTCAGAGACGGTACAAAAGAAGAAGGAAAATATAAAAATAATGTACTTATCACAAGCCAGAAACGAAAACACATGTTCCTCATGCGCTCGGCTAAATTCCGGGAACGTGTGGATTCAGCAGTTAATGCGGCGCAACGTGCATCCAAAATAGCATTACAAAAGGCAGATATAGCTGTTTCTAGGTGGATATCCATTATTTTAATTAAAAATTACATACAACAAAGCTTGACCTATTTATGTTCGCAGTCTCACTTCTGTCTGTCTATTAATTACTTCACGGCATCAGTCTGTAATCCGCTGAGCAAAATAATCCGCTGGGTAATGGCGGCAGGCAGCAAAAATAAAAAATGTTACTGTAGTAAGTGTGCAGTATAAATAAAACTAGCTGATTCCTGTGGTGTTAACAGTAGAGCTGTGTATTGTGTTATAGTACTCAGTTATTGTACTTTTACAACAACCGCAGGTAACACCGCGGGGCGAAGCTATTTTAAAAGAGTAGCCTTACTCCTTTTATCAATCACCTTATCAGTCCTGTCAAAATCAAACCAGTCGTTCCAAAGATTCGCCGTAAAATATTGAAAATTGCGTTATGCATTTAGTGAAGACCGATAAACAGAAATTTCAATTTTATTAGGGTTCCTTTGTCCTAGGTTCTGTTTGTTATTTTAAAGTAACAGCTTTTAACGCACATGAAAAATGTTTGTCTGTCTGTCTGTTTGTTCCTCTTGAACGGCTGGACCGATTTAACTAGACTTTCACTGGAAGATAGGTATTAGAAAATTTTTTTAGAAAAATATTAATGTAAATAACAAGTTTAAAATCAGTAAAACCAACCAACCTTGGCATGCATGCCTTGTAATAAAAAAAATATATTAATAAAAAATAATTTAGCTTTATTTAATAAATAGTTTTTAAGTCTTATGTTATATAAATTATTTATATGTTACAACTACAATGATAATTAGCAAAAATAGATGTTTAATATTAATTAATTAATATTATCAGAAAATTACTTACTGTTTTAGGACATCTACGGCGAGAGGAAAAGCTGATCAAGCTGATGAAGCGGCAGACCAAGCAAAAGAAGACTGTGATATAGCGCAAGCTACTGCAAAACAGTTTGCCCCAGATTTTAAGCATCCAGGCTTTGACAGAATAGGATTAAGAGAAAAGTATAGACAAAAAACTTACGATACACAAGCTACAACACCCGCTTCCCAAGAATCTGAAAAGGCCTTGGATGGAAAGAGCATTCCAAATCATATCCCTCCGATGCATTCGCAGATTCCACAAAATAATAAAGTCCCAAATACGGTATCTTCTAGGAGACCGTCGACACAATATCCTAAGGCCGTACAACCAGATCAGAGGCTTTACAATACTAATTATAGCACAGATGGTAGAGCCGCTGGACTTCCTTTAGATCCATATTATTCATCAAATCAAGATAATTGGACATCAGCGACTACATCACCTCAACTTTCCCCTGATAATCAAAAATCCTTCCCACCAAATGAGCATATAAATTCATATGGACCTCCATCCCAAGGAGGCCCTCAACAGTCAGCTCCTAGATTTATAAGGCAAGATGCGTTGCAACATCAACATAATACAGACCAAACTGGCCAACAATACATCAATCAAGATAGAAGATTATCTTCAGCAACACGACCACCATTAAATCAAAAGTCTACACAGCAGGATTGGAATGCCCCACAAGCTCCTCCACGACGACAAAGTATACTTGGTCAGCCGCCATATGACACTCAGGGCAATACGTATATAGATAACAGCAATTCGGGATATCGACCAAAAGATGTACGAACCGGAACCATTCACTCAGAGGGACCTCAAGCAACGGTGACGAACCAACAGCCGTATAGACAGGCTATGGATACCCAAGGCTATAGGCAAACTCACGATCATCAAGGTTACAACCAACAAACTGACCAAATGTATCGCCAAATGACAAATGACAATCAAGGATACCGACAGATGGGTCCTTCCGACCAATCATATCGGCCCACCGCTCCCACTGAACAAGACATCGTCAATGGAAGTCGAGACCCCCGGCCACCTGGATCACGTCCATCCATTGACTATTTTGATCATTATAAAAGACCCCCTAGCAGAGACTCGAGTGTTGATCGTTATGGACGACGTTCAAGACAACCTTCTGTCGAAGCCGCTCCTAGTGGAGGCTCGCGAGCTGGTTCCGTAGCCCCTCAGCCTCCAATCGTCAATCCATCACGACCACAGTCTCGTGCAGCTACACCAGCTGGCAATGGCCACCTAGCATCCGGACGAGGTTCTATATCTCGTTCAGGTTCACGAGATCATTCGATCCAGCCATTTGAGGACACACTTTTGAGAAAGCGAACTTTAGGTCAGGAAATATCACCTTCACCGTACCAGCCAAAGCGAACAGAAAGTTTGTACGTGGCACAACTTCCAGCGCCACCCCCACCTATACCTATGGGAGGCGGTGGAGGCGGTCGAAAGGTAAGCTTAGAAATTTTTTAATTTATATATTAGAGACAAGTCGAAAAGAATAAAAAATAAAAGTAAATTAAGCTGAAATATTAGGAAAGGTAGGTAAACTTTTGTCTCTTGCCTACTTTTCTATTAGTACAAAAGACATATTGCGTATATGGATTAGGAAATGTTACAACTGAAATTACCAACAACAAAACTCGCGGGTAATACCGCGGGGCGAAGCTAGTTTAATACATAGTAGAATATCGAAAATGCGCGAAAGTGTGCGTCAACCTTGGTGTACATGTATTAGAACCGAACTAGATGGACAGTCGGAGGAGATCCAGCTGTATTTACTTTGTTAAGTAAGAAGCATATCACATTTAAAATAATGTTATATATACAAATTCAATTTAGGAAAACAGGCAAAATGGTAGTGATCATAGATTATTGCTGTTTTTACTGTTTTTTGATGTCACCATTTATTAGCATTTAGAATTAGGATTTACGCTATTGAACATACAAGACCCATAACATGAGAGGTCCCTTACGTCTAGGGAAATAATAACTTTAAAAAGTATTTTTAATTCATTATGATCTTTAATGACATTTACAGTATGTGTAATCACAAATAGGAACCAAGACGATGTCAAGCTAATATAGGCCACTCTTGCTATGTATAATTCATTTATATAAGATTATAAAGAGATTATTTCAAGCCAGTCCAGAAATTCGGTCACTATAGTGCACGATCACGCATCATTGCAGGAAAGGTACTGCAGGTATTAAGAAGTAGTCTTAAAAAAGTTTTATCTTCTTAGACCTCCCAAATGGATTTTAAATGGAGGATCTTGAGTACTCTTCATTCAACGGCTTTTCGTAACTTTATCCAGGTGGGATATAGATCAAGAAGGCGACTCTTAGCCCCTGATACTTTTATTCAACAATTACACAATATTATACCAGTATCAGTTTAAAGGATAAAAGTATTTGTAGATAACATCATTTGTACAAAAAAGTATGTTTATGTATTTAAATCAGTTGTCTAGTATCCAAAATACAAGCTCTACTTTGTTTGGGACCATTTAAAATCGCAACAAACCATTTGTCCTTCCCCCTTAAGATGGGTGACAAATCTAAACAAATCCAGATTACTAGAACCGATTATATGAATCCCGAGTTTACTTTAAAACAAGGTCAGCTTGTTAATTTTAAAATAAAATATAGTCAGTCATTAATCGCATCTTTCTAAAGAAAACAACTTACGATATCAGGGTTAATAATAGATGTTTCATACCACTATTTTGTGAATAATTATTTTTGTGCTTCGTTGGTTACATAATATAGAAAATAAAATTCCACCCAATGAGGGTGTAAAATATTAATATTATTACAAGTTCGAACACCTAATGCTATGTAGTAAACCTGAAGACACTTAGTGAAAAAGAAGCAATCGATCATAATTGCCATCTTAAACATTTTATTTAAAGTTTTATAATCGTTTGGACATTACTTTTATGTTATGATACTTATTCGTATACCATTAATGTTATGTCATAAAATTAAGAACGGAAGATTTAAAGCATAATATTCATTGAGACTAAATTAAACAGATCGGACAACGAATTGCTATAATGCATGCCACAATGTACTAATGGCATCGCAATATGTTTAGTAATGACACGATTGTAGGCGGCCGGGCGGGTGACGAAGGCGGGCGGCGGCGGCTCAGCGCTCAGCCTGTTCTATTTCTAAATTGAGACAGTCACTCGCAGCCGTTTTCCGCGTATCACCTCTTTGCTATATATAACTGAAAATACATTAAATTAATGAATAAATACTTATCAACTTACTCGCTAAGTAACATAAAAAACATGTTAACTCATGCAGTGGAAAGTGGAAACAGAATTTGATAATATGCAACATGAACGTTGTTTGTGAGCCGTGATTAGTGCAATCGTTTTATAATGTGGTACCAAGGAGATGAAGATGAAGACGAGGACCTCTTATGCTCTCCGGCTATCCTCGCCCGGCGAGCATCAGAGAGTTGGATCAATGTGCCTCCGGTGGAGGTAACACAACTCATTTAATATTTTTTTTTTAAAACGAACGATATTGATTACAATACTTTTCATAACGATTTTATTCGATGTCAATGATATAGTATTAAATAATATATAAATATGTACAAGTTAGGTACATGGGCAGAAGGAGTGCATAAAAACCTACACACATATTTGTCGCCGGCTGTAACGACATAATTTAAAATAAACTACGAAAAGTGAAAAGTATTTAAACGTATATCCGACCACTATACTTCCTTAGTCGTGAATTAAAACAATTTGTGTAAATTGTTTTATGAAAATGTAACCTTGAAACTTAGATATTTTATTTATTACTCATACACACATGTTGAAAGTCAGTTCCAAACAGCTTAAAGTAGGTATCATCTGACGTGTAATAAAACCGCGTATGATGTGTGAGCTCATCGATAAATGGCTACTGACGTTACATATCAGTATAGTATACAGGAGGAGTACAATAAAATTATGTTTTTTAAACAACAGTTTCATCACTTATACGCACCAAGTTCTATTCGTATTCTTTCTAATCTAGTCTATATTTAAATATATACATACATATATGAACTATACACTAAATACTAATCCATACTTCTAAACTATTCATTCTTAAAATTATAAATTCGAAAGTAACGCTGTCTGTCTGTAACGCTTTCATGGTTAAACCAAACTGCACAAAAATTATACTTTAAAAATGTGATTAAGAAAGAGGAAGAATCTATCGCTACAATCAATTTTATGTTTACTTTGAATATTTTTAGGGTTCCGTAGCCAAATGGCAAAAAACGGAACCCTTATGGATTCGTCATGTCTGTCTGTCTGTCTGTCCGTCCGTCTGTATGTCACAGCCACTTTTTTCGGAAACCATAAGAGCTATACTTTTGAAACTTTGTAAGTAGATGTAATCTGTGAACCGCATTAAGATTTTTACATAAAAATAGAAAAAAAACAGTACATTTTGGGGATCCCCATACTTGACATTGAAACTCAAAAAAATTTTTTTCATCGAACCTAAACGGGTATCTATAGATAGGTATTCAAAAATGATGTTGAGGTTTCTAATATATTTTTTTTCTAAACTGAATAGTTTGCGCGAGAAAAATGTGTGCCCCCCCCTGTAACTTCTAAAATAAGATAAAACTAAAAAAAGTATATGTTATACATTACCATGCAAACTACCAATGAAAATTGGTTTAAATGAGATCTAGTTAGTATTTTTTTTTAATACGTCATAAATCGTAAACTGCAATTTACCTTTCATTCAATCAATACACTATTATAAAACATCGATCCTGGTTACAACGAACTACAAGAAGTTTAATATGATACTACTTGCTGATACGGAACCCTTTATGTGCGAGTCCGACTCGCACTTGGCCGATTTTTTACTACTTTGGATAGCTGTCATAAGCCAATAGAAAGATAAAATTTCTTTCTTTGTATAATTAACAAACAACCAGGAAATTGTAAACTAATCTGCATTTAAAAATATAATGTGTCTAGAATCACCACCTTATTATTGGTATTCAGTACATTGCACAACTACTGAATTTAGTCTTCATTTATGAAGTAAACTTTTATAGGTGCACTAAATGAATAGCTTCGGTATGTTTCGGAAGACGACATAGATTATTAACTTAGCTTCAACATAAATCGATAATATAGTAATGAAATTATGTTTTTATACAGATGATAAGCCAACCACAAACTCTGCAGCGTAAAAAATCACTCCCGGACGTGGCAGGAATGCCAAGAATGCCGGATGGTGGCGGCATGTCCCGCGAGGAAGTTTCGGCTCTTGGATCGGCGCGACGCGAGGAGGTGCGTCGCATGCACGAAGAGACCGAGAAACTGAGGGCCAACCCTCTGCTCTACTTAGTCAGTCCGCAAGTCAAGGTTCGAAGATCAACTGTTTTGATACTCTTATATTTACTGTCGTACATTAAGCAGTCAGGCCCATAGTAGACAATTCGTAGCAGTGCTACGAATTGTCTACGGTTTTTAGCCTCATTTAAGATACTAAAAACAAAGCTATTAATATACATTAATAAAACATTCTATTTTTTTTAATAGGACTGGTTCTCCCGGCAGCAACTGGTGATCCTAGTGCTCTTCATCAACATCTCCCTGGGGATCATGTTCTTCAAGCTGCTCACGTAGCATCGGCGTGTGGCGCTTTTGCGCCTTTTCTTTCCGATGCCGTTAATGACACTTTTGTAAATATTTGTAATTTTTTAACCAAAAATAGTCCAAATATTATTTGATGTGCGACAAACGTTTCAAATAACATTTGATAATTGTTCCTTTTTCATTTGCGAGTTACATTTAAACAATCAATGATATCGTATTTATTTGTCAATAAGGACTTCAATTTGCTAGTGTACTTTTCTTTGGCGTTGTGAAAGTGTGCAAAGAATGACGAGACTAGAGTGAAAACATTATTCAGTTAATTTCGTCGAACTAATAATTTCGACTTGTTTTGTGCGGGAGTGAATTGAACCTGTTTTGTGTCCGGTAATCGGAAGCTACGAATGTAAGGAGAACGTTGTTCTATAAACCTGCATATTGTAGGTTTATTTATATGCCTTCATGATGAAGCTTAACGACTTTATTATAATTTTAACAACTAAGGTTTGATTGATACCAGATTTTACGAATTCATGGTCATTTTTAAATGTGGAACGAAAAACAAATACCAAAATAAAATTTACGACAGCCGCGAGGAAGTCGTTTCGTTTTACTACTCCGAAACTGCACTCACAATAATTTATGACAACTGTAGTAATACCTACCTAACACCTCAAAGCCGATAGTATATAAAAACCTACTTAAATTTAGATATTAGAAATTTACCGCATTAAGCAGGTACGCTCCGCTCTACCATTGGTGGAGGATTCATATTTGTGGCCATCATTGATAATGAATGTTATTGTTACCTACTTTGTAATTATATATTTATTTTAAAAATTATATTTGTCAATTCGAATAGTTTGTGCTGGTTGTTAAGTAATTGAGATAGTTACTACGTACCCTGAGTGATAACAAAGGCACAAAATTATTATATAGAAATATATGTAGGAATCTACTTGTTTCGAATGTGTATATAAATAACAATGATATTAATTAATTAAAGTTTTATAAATATTCAATCCAAATACATAAATACCTGTAAGTAGATACGTTGTTATGCTTGCAATATGTACAAGATGAAGTATAAAATGCATGTGAATTATTTTCCTATTCTATTAAAGTTGTAATAATGAATCTAGTAATGAATACTGAAATTTTTATACAAGATTAAATCTTCATTTTATACCTAAGAAGTCAATTCTCTCGTAATCGAATTGTTTATATAGTTCAAATTATATAGATCGTATACATAAAGGATATAATTTAATATGATTGGCATGGAAAGCGTGCGTTAGAGACTGTTGATACGTAAATGTACCTACAACGAAATTTTATGGAAGCGCACATTCGTTGAAAGGTTATATTGTACAGTTGCTAAGACAATTTCACAGTTTCATTATTATGTAAAGAATATAAGTTATATCTCTAAGAATTTTAATTACTTGTATCGATTTTATCTACGTTTCAGAAATAAAATATTTTAACAAAATAAAAAAGACGTTTTCTTATTTTTATCGCCTTTACAAAGTTTTGAAAAATTAAATATTATTATTCTACTAACTAACAAGTTATAATCTATAATGAATAAGTACCCATCTTTTCAATATGTACTTTGAAAACTTACTCTAAAAAGCCAACTCATACGATACCTTTTAGATATAGGTTCTGATCAGGTTGTACGTATAATGGACAATTAAGACATTTTTGTAATAGTTATTGATTGTTACAATCATTACTCAATAAATATACTATAGTATTTAAATTGACCATGAGTATGTCCGTCTAATTGGGTTATTGTTTAAAAAGGCATTATTTATATTATTGATTGAAAGACTTTTTAATTACATCTTATTTTTTTAATTATAGGGTAGAAGCCGGATAGTTGCCTCGGACGGATACATGCCTCGGTTTTTAATACACAATGTTAGGAATATGACTTGTGTTTGCGCTTTACTACAATAAGTAGTGACCGAAAGGCTTCAGAGCCGCATAAGCCATCGGCATAGGCGCTGTTTCTTCCTCCGTGTGAGTAGAAATCTTCGGCGGCGAAACTTTGACGAGCGCTATAATTGTATTGGTAGATATTTTTTATTGAATATTTTTTTTAGTGATCATGGTTTTAGTCAACTTTTTGTTTCTATGCATGTATTAGAGTTTAAAGTGTATTGTTTATTATGTTTTATTGCAATTTTTATTTTTATTTTTTAATAAAAAGGACAAAGGTATCCGCATCAAAAAGGATAGTTGCCCCTAGAGTGACAAACAAATTTTTAACAAGCAAAGATAGATTTTATTTCTTTGATGTTCTTCCGAATTTACTGTGTCTCTAACTGGTTGTAAATGAAATAAATATCTACTTAACTGTTCTAAATACTTATTCTAGATAAGCAAAATGCCTCGCAAATATAAACGAAAACAGGTATGGTGCCTTGGTTATATTGCCTTGGAAGAATTGAGACAGAAGAAAAAGTGACAATGAAGTATCTCGAACATACGGAATATTCTCCCAAACCATAAGAAGATCAGAATAATAACCAACAACTGCTAATTCTAGCTATATTTTTAGCAAGCTGTATAATTACAAAATTCTATCTACTTACCTTCTCATGTATGTAACTGTATTTTTGTCACTTCTAGAAAAATATCCTGTGCTTGGCTTCGATAATGAAAAAAAGCTGGTAGCTCATTTATTCAAGCTCGGAGACGCCGGTTTTCTTCCTGACAGGATTGTGATTCGCCAATTAGCTAATTAGCTTGCCGAAAACTTGGGATTAAAGCACAACCTTAACAATGAGAGTAAAATGGACCGCAATGGCTAAAAATCTTTCTTGGAAGAAATCCTGAAATAGCTTTGGGACAAGTTGAGAGTTTATCAATTAAAGGGGCTACTTTTTATCGCGATCACCGACATACACGCAGTTGGAGCCGCGGACAAAAGCTGATATATAATAATAGCTGTCAATCTAAGATAGATACCTTGGTATATATTTATTCCAAAACTACATACTGATGAAATGAAACATTCTTGAACTTTTGAATACTAAACAGACATTTGAAACAAATCGCATAATGTTTGACTGTATGAATATTGATTAAACTACATAATCTTTATTGGATAAATAAATGAACTTACATTGAACAATTTATTTCTGTAAGTAAGCATTTTCTTTCAGCTGACGCCAGTACATGACTATCGCATGCGTAGCAAAGTTTTCTATTAATTAAATTAATATAGTAGGGCTTCCTTCTAACTCACAAAACTATCTAAAACTCTGAACGCCAATGGACGTCACAAATATTGTAATTGTTTTTGAGTGGTAATAAGTTGTGTAGAGTGTAATGTCGAATAAAGAAAATGATGCACCTAACCACGGCACTCGGGCAAAATTACCGGTATTGTTTGTTTTATTAGTACAGTATTCGTCATGTGACTAGAGTGCAAATGCTATAACATTTATTTATGAATATACATTATAAGTACACCATGCACATTTTGTGCTTTGCCGGAGTTATTGCATTATTTACCAGTCAACCATTCCGTTTTCATTGCGTCACGCAAAGAAAACGGAAAGGTGCACCGCGCCTATGCACATCGAACATATAACCAAAAACATATTTGCTCACATAAATACAGACGCATAATAATAATGACAATAATAATAATATGGAAGTTGATTCACAATTGCTTACAAGATACTACTTTACTTTTGCCTTCAACGAAAAGTGTTATTCTCATCACTTCATTTGGGAGATCAATTTTACGAAGAGTCTACGATCGTAAAAGTTTGGATCGTAGAGAAGAATCGTAATAAATCGTCAATCGTTTTTAGGCTTTCGCGACTTTTACACATACTCCTGTTATATATTGTAAACGGGACTTACTCGCGATTTATCGTAACCTTTTCAATGTTATCGCGAATAAGTCTCCTTTACAGTAAAAAACATAAAATTCTCAATACAATTGTACATTTTAGAACAAAAGGGATAAAACGGACTCCATGCGTGCTTTTTTTGTTTTTCATTTTGGCAATAATGGCTTACTATGTTGTATTAGTGTTATGCGGATGCTTAATTGAAAATCTAATGAAATTTAAAGTTAAAATCAATCTAACAAGCGATTATTAGAGTAAAAGAAATGACACAGCCGTTTTATGATTTAACTTTCGAATTCATAAAAGAATAAAAATATTTGATCACAACAACCAGTAAAAAAAAAAAGAATTACCATGAAAGATATTTTATAGAATATTCATAAATTTACATGTATTTTTTTATTATTTACAGTCTGAAGAATCAAACGATGCTATCGATTTGGACGACTTATTGCCTAAGATCGGAGAGTTTGGTCTGTATCAAAAGCTGCTATTGTGGCTCGTGTGCCTGCCAGCCTGCTTACCCTGCGGTTTCTGTGCTTTCAATCAGTTATTCATGACAGATGTCCCCGATCACTGGTGCAGGGTGCCGGAGTTAGAACTACTCAATCTTACTCAACAGCAGCGCAAAGCTTTGTCGATACCGCGAAAGGTAAAATTTAACATAATAAATATGTTAATAATTCAGTATTTATACCTTAATTAGGTATCTTATTGCATATGGTGATCTGTAACACAGGATTTCCTAATATAGACACCAGTCTCTCACAAAGGAACAATGAAAATCGCTACTTATACATTGTGTGTATTACTTGTACTCTAACCTTTGTAAAAATAAAAAATAAATTATATATATATACAGGGTGAATTTTTGAGACGGGACATTAAGGGTAGGAACCCTAACCATTATAGTTGCAGGAAAACGCTTCAAGAAGACTATCCATATTTTTTAAAGATATTCTGAACTGCATTTTAAATGGTCATTTTAAACAAAAACTTTTTCTGATGCCATTCGATCCTGTTTCTTCTAAGGATTAAAAGTCTCTACTGGATCGACTAAGGTTTGAGTACTTGAAATGTCGGAAATCGCAAAAAAACTTTTCCTATACATTTGGACGGAAATAAATCATTTTAATGTGTATTTTAGACACAGACAAAAAAATATGAATAGTCTCTTAAAAGCCTTTTCCTGTAACTATAACGGTTAAGGTACCTTTACTGTTACGTCTCAAAAATTCACCCTGTATATTATATATATATATATATATATATTATTGCCGTAAATATTTATATATAGTAAAACTGAAAGAGAAATAACATGTTTTATATACATTCTTAAAAATGATTTTCTTCAAAATTCATTCACGAGTTTTTCTTACAGTAAAGTGAGAGCCTATTATTTTCCAGCAAACAATATTGTTTGATGATTATTTTATGTGAACTCTCAGACCACATTCACCATTACAGGTGACATAACTTTTTGCAATTGAAAGTACGTTGAAGGTCATTGTGCTTTTTAAAAATATTAGCTTCATCTGTATGTTTGTATGTTTGTAACGGACTCCTTTGGGTGCGATTTTGACCCACTTTAAACGGTCAGATTTCGCTCAAACTTTGTATATTTATCTAGGACCGACGACAATACACTAATTTAAAAATAAAAAATAAAAAAGTCTAGTTAGTCTTTCTAAATACGAATACAATACGAAACAAGGAAATATATATTTGTTTACAGGACAACGTCACATTTGAGAAATGCTTACGATATGCTATAAAGTGGTCTGAACTCGCATCTAATATCGATGGAACTCTTGAAGTTAACGAAAGCCTACCAACAGAACCCTGCCTTGACGGTTATGAATACGATACATCTGTAGTGGTTTCATCTGTGGTCATCGATGTAAGAAAACTCACATTTAGCCTCTTAATAATGGAATCTTTTTTACACGTTACAAAAAGAAGAAAAGAGCTATAAACTAATTTGCAGCACTTCTAAAGAACTTAACAACAAAACTAAAATTCATTAAAGACAAATTAGCTAATCTAGTTTAGTGATGCATAATGAACTAAATTGTGAGTTTGCTCCAACAGAAAAAACATAGTTCAGAATTAAAAAAAAATATAATTGTGAAAACTGAAAAATAAATTTAAATGACAAATGAGCACGTAGGTATCAGGACCTGAAGTCCACCTATGACTACAGTCAGTACGAGTTGGGATGAAATTTTAAAGAATTATAAGTAGTAGTATGTATATATTGTACAAACATGTACCTACCATCAATCCTTATTGATGTCATGTTATCATTGAGTTCTATTGTAAAAATGTAGATTAGTTAATCGTTACTAAAACCGAATATTTATTTATTTCAGTTTCATCTGGTGTGTGACTATGACGTCTATCCAACATTAGGTTTGGTGGCTCTTAACATTGGAGGGCCTATAGGTGTATATACATTTGGCCTCCTAAACGATCGCATTGGTAGAAAGAAATCATTCTTTCTCTGTCTGACCACACTTCTTACTGGAAGCATAATGACTGCTTATGCCTATGAATATTGGTTCTGGGTCCTCGCCAGAGTCATAGTCGGATTGACAATACCAGCAGTGTATCAAATACCTTTCATCATTTGTAAGTTTCAAAATAGTATGAGTATTGGCAGGTGAATTTTATTAAAAATTAAAAATGTGTTGTGTATCTCTTTGGGGTAGTTGGAAAACGATCATACGAGTCACCTCAATGACTAATACGATCGATGTAATTCCGCAACCCAAGAGACACAAATGCAACGCGCTTTGGGTGCCCCAGGGTTAAGAATGAGAGGTGAAATGGAGTTAACACCTTGTGTCCTCATCATGGTAAAAATTTGCAGAAAGAAATGTTTATCAATGATTTTCTATGATGTGATATCATTGTCGACAAATTGGCACGTAAAAATATTTATTACAAATACATATTTGAATCTATTTAAATTATAAAAGCTCAATAACTTAATTCACTAATTTTAATTGCTCTTTCTCTTTTCAAAAAAGAGAAAGAGAAATCACTAATTTTAATTATTCTATAATTTTAGCTCTAGAATTAGCAGGACCAAACTACAGATCCTTCGTTACTGTTATGACATGTGTCTTCTACACATTGGGGTTGATATTATTATCACTAGTTACCTACTTACTCAGAGACTGGAGGAGCCTGGCCCTTGCAACATCACTGCCATTCTTTTTCTATTATTTTTACTGGTTTGTGCTGCCAGAATCGCCTCGATGGTTACTAATGCGAGAGAAACTTGAAGAAGCTAATAATGTTTTGAAAACTATTGCAAGAATCAATGGCAAGGAATTACCGGAGGAATATACTATAAAGCTTCAGAGACAAGTAATTGAACAAAAAGAAAAAGGGATCTCACAGGTCAAATCTGTGAGCGTATTTGCCCTATGTCGAACTCCAAACATGCGTCTTAAAACATTCTTAATAACCCTTAACTGGTGTGCTTCGGAAATGGTTTATGTAGGCCTTAGTTATTACGGTCCAGCTATAGGAGACAATCAATATATAAGTTTTTTCTTATCATCTGCGGTAGAAATACCCAGCTATCTTGTCTGTTGGGTACTCATGGACCGCATCGGACGAAGATGGCCTCTTTGCTTGTCGATGGTTATTAGTGGAATATTCTGCATGGTGACAGTATTACTTCCAGCTGGTACGAAAAACTTTAATTATTTAATACTAATATTAACCCTGTAACCTTATATATATATAACCTACCTATACTTTCCAGATGCTATAACGGAAACCCTAATTCTTTACTTAATATCCAAATGTTTTATATCGGCATCCTTCTTAATAATATACCCCTATGCTGGAGAGTTGTACCCAACAGAGCTGAGAGGTGTTGGTATCGGAACATCTGCATATATAGGAGGCTTGGGCTTAATTGTAATACCTTTTATAAATTACTTGGTAAGAGAAATATAACGGGAATCTTGAACGTAGACGCACGATTCACGTCCGTTTGTCCGTGTGTTCATTTATCATCGCTTATTTCTTTCATTGCTTATGGGTCTACAACTGGTTTCCTAATTACAAGTTTTCATTTTATCATGATATTTTAGTAGTAATTCTTAACTCTGCTGAGTCTCAGTCATGTTCATTAGTACTCGTATTGTAAAATTGTTTTAGTAATAAATGCCAGATGACATTCCATTAGTCATAAAATATACTCATTTTCCACTTATGTTTATATAACTAGTTATGGGTGTATTTCATTGTGTATGCAATGATATTATCCAATTGTGTATACAATTCAAAGATGGATATGTATCAAGCATGTGAAATTAAAACGTAACATTTTAAACCCCTGAGCAATTTTCTTCTCGCTTGAAACTGTGCTCAATAAAATTCTAGTCACTTGTGAGAATAAAACACCAATATCGCGGTGACATACTTTGCGATGAGCTTTACGCGGTAATACTTCACATCAAAACGTACAATATCGCAATATTTTATGTGGGTACTCAAAGTAGAAATGGATTTCATTTCCAGGGTTCAAGTAATTTGGTGTTGCCTCTAGTCGTTATGGGTGCAGTATCAGTAGTGGGAGGTCTGAGTGCACTTCGGCTTCCAGAAACTTTACACACATCATTGCCACAAACTGCAGAAGAAGGCGAAGAGTTTGGCAAAGACTGGACTTACGCTGATTGCTTGAATTGTGGAGATAAACAGTAAGACAAAAATACAACACCACATCGTTTCTTGAATACTGGCTATATTATAAATATTTTTAAAAATATAGAAATCATTGAACCATCTGATATAACATTGACAGGCATATAAGCTCTTTAATTTATAAGTATATTATCTAGTAACTGTAAACACATTATTTCATATTTTTTAGGAAAATAGCAGATGCTGATTCATATGAAAACCTAGATCAACTGGAATTAACACAAGCGCCTCTTGTCGAAGATATCGTAGCCAAACCTGACCTAAGACGCAATTCAATGCGGTATCTGGTACGCCAATCGAGCATAGTGGAAACACAACGTGACGTAGACGGCAATTTAAAAATGACTTACTGGTTTTAGTTGCTACCAATGTTAGTTTATTTTTCCTAGAAATAAAATTAAAAATCTGTTACAGCTGGTGTTTATGATTACTTTTGCTAGGATTTCCAACTTCCTCAGATATAAACATAGTAATTTGTTCTGTGTTGTACATACAATAGTACATTGTTCACCGAGGGAGGAAAGGGACCGATTACTAGCGAGGGAGCAGTTTGTGGCCCGAAGGAGCAGCCTAGGGCCACAATACTCCCGAGGTAGGAATGGGACTTTCACCTGAGTGCTACACAGTGCTTTATACTACACCTGTGAGGAACATTTAAAGTATTTTTAAAATAAAATCAAAACGTAAGACACCATGTAAGACACAATTTATCTTAGAATTTGACCAATATTTCGCGCTTCTTTTGTTTTTTTTTATTCTTCACAAAAGGATGTCAGTGGCACGGAGATTCCATATTTAAATTATATGAAAACTCCTTGGGCAGGCGCTCGCCACAGATAAGATAACACATGAGAAATGAAAATTCATACAACTTTCTCTCCCGCTAAAACACGTTAGAAATGGATTTTCATACATTTTTTCCTCCCGCTTATTCAGGTCAAGAAAAAGACTAACTTTCTCTTTTCATTTTCAGGGAATATTGACTACTGTTCCGATCAGGTGTAGTATAATAATGTATTGATCACCGAGGGAGGAAAGGGACCGATTACTAGCGAGGGAGCAGTTTGTGGCCCGAAGGCGCAGTCTAGGGACGTTGGGTATGGGACTGGTATGGGACTTTCACCCGAGCGCTACACAGTGCTTTATACTACACCTGTGAGGAACTTTTAAAATAAAATCAAAACGTAAGACACAATTTAGCTTAGAATTTGACAAATATTTCGCGATTCTTTTGTTTTTTTTGTATTCTTCACAAAACGATGTCAGTGGCACGGAGATTCCATATTTAAATTATATGAAAACTCCTTGGGCAGGCGAGCGCCATAGATATCACATGAGAAATGAAAATTCATACAACTTATCTCCTGCTAAAACACGTTAGAAATGGATTTTCATACATTTTTTCCTCCCACTTATTCAGGTCAAGGAAAAGAGTAACGTTCTCTTTTCATTTTATTAAATAACTTTGTAATCATATACAAATATTATTAAACACAAAATAGTACATTGTTCACCGAGGGAGGAAAGGAACCGATTACTAGCGAGGGAGCAGTTTGTGGCCCGAAGGAGCAGCCTAGGGTCACAATACTCCTGAGGTAGGAATTCGACTTTCACCCGAGTGCTACACAGTGCTTTATACTACACCTGTGAGGAACATTTAAAGTATTTATAAAATAAAATCAAAACGTAAGACACTATGTAAGACACAATTTAGCTTAGAATTTGACATAATATTTATAAATATTTCGCGCTTCTTTTGTTTTTTTTATTCTTCACAAAAGGATGTCAGTGGCACGGAGATTCCATATTTAAATTATATGAAAACTCTTTGGGCAGGCGCGCGCCATAGTTAAGTTAACACATGAGAAATGTAAATTAATACAACTTTCTCTCCCGCTAAAACACGTTAGAAATAGATTTTCATACATTTTTTCCTCCCCCTAATTTAGGTCAAGGAAAAGACTAACTTTCTCTTTTCATTTTCAGGGAATATTGACTACTGTTCCGATCAGGTGTAGTATAAAGTTATATTTGCAATTAATGAATCAGTGTAGGTACCTATGTAGTACTATTTAACAATAGACTAATAGGTGTAGATAGGTACCTAGATATAGTGGTGGTAAAGGTGAGTTGTAAAATGGTCAATGGAATAAAAAAGCAAGAATAGGACATGTCTTATCAACTACGTACCAAATCACATAAAGGCACCGGGAGGCAGCCCTCGACGGGGCCCATGAAATAAAAGGGCCTCCGTCTTATCCAGAGCCACCCGTAAGCCCAGCGCCTCAATGCGCCCAACCACCAGGGAGACTACTGTGGTGTCCAGGCGCACCGTCTTCTGAAAGTAAACCCCCGGTCCATGACCTAAGTGTCATCGGCGTAACAGATTACACTCAGCCCGGGTAGGAGACGCCCTCGTAGGCCCCAGTCGTATCCCATGTTCCACAGGAGTGGTCCGAGGACCTGCGGTACACCGCAAATCATGGCCCGGCGTCTCACGGCACCATCTCGGTCCTCGTACATGACGTACCGTCATGTACGAGGACCGAGATGGTGCTCCTCTAGATAGTCTGCCACTAGCCGCCACAGGTACTCTGGCACTCTGTGGAAGAGGAGTGCTTCCCTGAGGCAACTAAATGGCAGACTATAGAATGCGTTGGCGATGTCCGAACACCGTCGAACGCCCCTCCCCAAATCAGAATAGGGCATCCGACAGATCGGGCCCACAACACGTAGGTGCCGAACGATGCGGGTAAAGAGAACCCTCTCAAACAGCTTACCCGCCTCGTCTAGTAGCACTATGGGCCTATAGCCTGCGTCCAAATATACTGACAACTAGTTTGACAATTTCAGTTCTCTCTCGGGGTTACAGAGGCCGATATCAATACTGATCCTTGAAAAAACTGAATTCAGTTAATTTGAACTAGTTGCCGCCGCAAATAATCTATGAAAAAGGTGAAGATGACATGACATGATAGTCATGATACACCGGAAAGATCTTTCTCTACATTACGCTAAGAGCTTCAATGGTTGAAGAACGTCTGAACGGACTGGCACTTCTCCACGTAAAACGTACCAAATGAAGTAGATGAATTGATAACGGAAAATAAAAATAAGTATAGGTAAGTACAATATTTACAAACATTATTAAAACACCGACTTTTTACCTATAAGTATTATTATCAAAATGAAATTAAACTGGTTGCGACTTGGCCTAGGATTGTCCACATTCTGCGAGGTGGGCCCCGACCTGTCCGGTCCCAGATGAGGTACCTGGGTCTGGTCCTCGACGGTAGGTGGCTCTTCGACGAGCACTTCCAACAGCTTGGCCCTAAGTTGGTGGGCACTGCCTCCGCCCTAGGGCGACTTCTGCCCAATTTGGGCGGGGCCAGTGTCCCCACTAGGCAGCTGTACACGGGGGTTGTCCGGTCAATGGCACTTTACGGTGCACCGGTGTGGGCGGCGGCTCTGTCCGCCCAGAACAGGGCGCTCCTCTGGCGCCCCCAGCGGATACTGGCGGTCAGAGCCATACGTGGATACCGCACGGTGTCCACAGAGGCGGCGTGTGCCTTGGCCGGAACACCTCCGTGGGATTTGGAGGCGGAAGTGCTCGCCGAAGTTTATCGGCTAGTGGCTGACTTCCGGGCGAAGAGCGGATTTCGCCCTCCGCCCGAGGACGTGCGCGAGTGGCGCGAAGCCGCTCGCCGAGCCACCATGGTGAGATGGTCGCTCCGGCTGGAGACCCCACGCGCTGGCTTCGCCGCCGTGGAGGCTCTTCAGCCGGTCATCGAGGAGTGGGCAGGGCGGCAGCACGGGACCCTTTCCTTCCGGCTGACGCAGGTACTTTCCGGGCACGGTTGCTTCGGAAAGTACCTGCACTCGGTCGCTAGGAGGGAACCGAGTCCCGCCTGCCACCACTGCGACTGCAGTGAAGACACGGCCCAGCACACGCTGGCGGTCTGCCCCGCTTGGGCGGCGCAGCGCCGGGTCCTCACTGCAGTCATCGGAGGGGATCTCTCGCCGTCATAAGATCGATGGCCGGCAGCGACAGTTGTTTTACCGCGGTCGCAACCTTCTGCGAGGACGTAATCTTGCAGAAGGAGGTGGCGGAGAAGGCCCGGGAGGACGATATCCACTCGGACCCGATCCGCCGCCGGCGCCCTGGGCGGCGGAGGCGCGCATACCTGCGTCTCATGCCGCCCTGAGAGTGGCCGCGGATGGGCGGGATGGGTTCCCCGTCCGTCCGCAGTAGTGGCCAACCGCGAGGGGGCGACGTCCGCGTGTGACCGGACGTTGCCTAATTAGAGAGTAAATATAGAGATGGTGCCCGCAACAGTGCGGACAGGCGCCGGTTGGAGTCCAGAAGGAAATCCCCTCCCTGGACTCCTTCCAATACAAAGGCGCAGAGAGGGTCACACCGTGTGGTTTTAGTCGGTTCGAGTCCGACATACCACCCCTTTTTTTTTTTTTTTTTTTATGTGTGGAAAATCATGATGGACCGTCACCCCACCGGGGGTTACGGCGGGGTGGTGTGTCGGACTTGAACCGACTAAAAACCACACAGTGTGCCCTCTCCGCGCTTCTCCGTTTAGGAGGAGGAGAAGTCCAGGGTGGGATCTCCTTCTGAACTTCTCCAGCGCCTGCCCGCTCCTGATGCGGGCACCGTCTCTGTACGACGACCCTCTCTTAGACGGCGTCCGGCACACACCGACGCCGCCCCCTCGCGGCTGGCCACATAATGCGGGTGAAGGGAAAACCCGTCCCGTCCACCCGCGGCCACCTCAAGGCGGCATGCTCTCGCTGCCGACCATGGAACGAACGACGGCCGGCAGCGAGAGATCCCCTTCGATGCCGACACACCACCCCGCCGTAACCCCCGACGGGGTGACGGTCCGCGGGGATTTCCACACGTTATAAAAAAAAAAAAAAAAAAAAAAAAAAAAGGATTGTCCACATTTCTTAGGCGAAAAACAGTATTTTTTAAAATAAGCTGTAAAATAGTTTAAGTAAAGTACCTACACTTATAAAAAACTATAGTCAGAAATATTTGTTACTTGTGTTTTTCCTTGCACTTCTTGCATTTTTAACAATGTTTAACTAAAATTCGGAGCCAAAGACTAAGATTAATCGTTCAGCGGTCTGTTTGTTAGATTTTTGTGAAAATATAGTACTTACTTTTGCATACTATATATTTTTTCCAATAAAATAAATATAGTAAAGGATGCTCCGCGGAATTTTAATGTAGTCCATATTAATGCCAGAGTATTCCAGCTCATTTCCCCGATATGCTGGCTACTTTTACCTGTAAAAACTTACACGCCATCTTAGTCTCCGAAACATGGTTAAAACCTTGTTTACCATCTACATCTTATAGTCTTCCAGGCTTCCATCTTATAAGGAACGATCGCGCGATTGGTGGTGGGGGTGGTGTTGGTATATATCTTAGACAGCATATTCCATTCACCATAGTAAGTATATCCTCACAACCCCCACCACCGGACGCGGGTGAGCACCTTTTTTTAGAATTAGACATTAATCATGCAAAAATTCTACTAGGCGTTTACTACTCTCCATCATTGCGTACTAATTACTTTTCTTCTTTCGAAAAATTGCTTGAAAAACTATCTCCTTCTTATGCCCACACAATAATATTGGGTGACTTCAATACTTGCCTCTTAAAAAAAGACTATCGCTCTTCTTCGCTAACCAAAGTGGTGGAATGTAACAACCTATCACTTTTATCACTCGATGTTACACATCATTTTCCTAACTGTACTCCCTCTCTTCTTGACCTTATTCTTGTCTCTTCTACCAAACATGTCATCAGCCATGGTCAGTATCCAGCTGATGCATTTTCTTATCATGACTTGATATTTCTCTCTTACGCTATCCGTCCCCCCAAGGCAAAGCCGAGAATTCTTGTGCAACGTAATTTTAGTGGAATGAATCTTGCCAAACTTAAAGAAGACGCGCGTAACATTGACTGGTCTGCTTTATTAGATTCCCAGTGTGTGAATGAAAAAGTTGCAATATTCACTGAAAAATTAATACAACTGTACAATATGCACGCGCCTCTGCGTTCGATTAAAATCAAACATTTACCTGCCCCATGGCCCACTGAGGAGATAAAACAGATTATGGCCAAGAAGTGCTCAGCGAAAAGCAAATATAAGCGTCGACCAACAGATGCTAACCTGGAAAAATATGTGTACCTAAGAAATCTCTGCAATAAGATGTGTAGAAACGCACAACGCCAACATATTCACTCTTCCGTAGAAAACGGAGATCCAGCAAAAGTCTGGAAATTTCTAAGAACATTGGGAGTTGGAAAGTCTCGTGAAATCTCTATTCCTAAAAATTTTAACATTGATTCACTTAATAAACATTTCTCTGCCTCTTCTGACATTAGTAATAACACTAAAGCCAATACTGTAAGAAATCTTTCCTCTACTCCAACTCCCAACTATCCATCTTTTATGTTTGATCAACTGTCTGTTTGTGATGTTAAGAAGACCATCCTAGCGATCTCGTCGAATGCAGTCGGTAGTGATTGTATCAGCCGAAACATGATTCTCCCTATCCTTGACGAAATCCTGCTTATCCTATGCAACATCCTGAATTACTCCATCACAAGTGGTGTTTTTCCAACTGCATGGAAAGATGCTCAACTAATCCCTCTTCCTAAAAAATCCAAACCCTCTTCGTTTTCTGATTATCGCCCCATATCCATTTTACCTTTCCTATCCAAAGTGCTCGAGCGCCTCATCCACTCTCAGCTGAGTAGCTTCCTTTCCAAAAATTCATTATTGAATCCCTGCCAATCCGGCTTTCGTCCTGGTCACAGCATTTCTTCTGCGCTGGTACATATCACAGATAGCATCAGACTAGGCATGGACAGTGGAATGATCACAGTACTCACCTTACTCGATTTCAGCAACGCTTTTAATACTGTAGATTTTCACATTCTGCTTGGCATACTACGGTCTCTTAACATATCTCCAAGGACAATTGATTGGTTTCATAGTTACCTGTTTGGTCGTCGGCAACGTATTTGCATCGAAGACTCAATGTCCTCCTGGTGCTTTTCAATTTCTGCTGGTGTACCACAGGGTGGCGTTCTATCTCCGTTACTCTTCGCAGTTTTTATAAACTCAATCTCTACTCAATTAAATTCTCACTACCATCTTTATGCAGACGATCTACAAATACACACATCAAAAGTGTCTAGGGATCAAGCATTTTTATGCGGATTTCTTGAGATTGAGATGTGGCTTTGTAATAAATTTATGATTTTATAAATTTATATGGATCCTTTTTGGTGCATTTCATAATTTGAATCAGGAACTGTCAATCAAATTCGAGTGAAAGATGAAAATCAGCTGCCAATATTTTCCCTATAAAAACATACAACGCATTGAAGAAATTATTAGTGCTACTGTTTCCCTACTACTGATTAAAACCAACGTTATTATGGAGCGGCGACGTCATTTAAGCAGGGAAGAAATGCTCAGAGCCGTGGGAATGATAGAAGCTGGTTCCCGGCAACGTACTGTGGCTTTAGCTCTGAATACAAGTCAGAGTGTTATCAGTCGACTTTGGACACGTTACCGAAGCACTGGTACCGTGGCTGAGCGCCATGGAGGACGGTATCGCTGCACCACACGGAGACAAGACCGATACATTCAAATCTTAACTCGAAGAGCTCCAACAATAACCGCCATGATGTTAGCCGTGAGGCTTCATCACTCTTCAGGGAACTTAATTAGCGACCAAACAGTCAGAAACCGCTTGCATGAAGTGAACCTTCATTCCCGAAGACCGCTACGGGTACCACCTATAGCAATGCACAATCGTAGGATTCGATATCAATGGGCTCTTGAACACAGAAATTGGGCAGAAGAACAATGGCGTTTCGTGTGCTTTTCTGATGAGTCTCGTTTTGGTATGAGACCGGATACAAGACGTATACGACACTGGAGAACCCCTGGACGCCAACAGCGATTAAAGTCCTGCCAGGAAGTCCATCCTTATAGTGGTGGAACCATCATGGTATGGGCGGGTATTTGGATCGGCGGAAGAACTGAGTTGATTTGGATCAGAGGCAACCTCAACGCTCAAATTTATGCTGAGACGATTGTATCAGACGTCATCGTTCCTCTACAAGTGCAAATCGGTCCCTTATTTCAGTTAATGCATGATAATGCACGACCGCACACCGCAGAGTTGTAAGACAGACTCTCGCCGCAGCTAACATCAATGTCCTGCCCTGGCCTGCTCAGTCGCCAGACTTGAACCCGATTGAGCATGCATGGGATATGCTACAGAGAAGAGCTCTGCCGAATATGGAGGGTATCCAGTCGCAAGAAGACCTTTTTTTGTTGTTGCAACGAACATGGGCGGCCATTCCACAGCGTGATTTGGATGAACTCATTTTGAGTATGCCAAACCGATGTTCTTGTGTTGTTAGTGTTCGCGGTAGAAACACGGATTATTAATTGTTTAAGTTACCTAATAAAATTTTAAAGAAAACTGTTATTTCAGTCTTTTTTTCGAACTTTAATGTTAGTGGTTCAAATGTCAAAAATCCCTTTATTAGGAAAATGGCAAATTTCTTTACTAATGCAAAGGTGACTTGGTTTATCGTTACTGTGACAAACGAAAACACTTTATTTGATGAATCCTTAAAGAAATTTTTAATTAATATCAATCAGGAGAAAAGTTATTGCAAAAATATATGTTGATCCCTAGACACTTTTGATGTGTGTATATACACAAGTCAAGCTTAACTTATTACCGGAAGCTTTCAATACAATTAATGCTGACCTACGTTGCATTAGCGATTGGAGTCTTAACCACGGCCTCAAGGTTAATCCTGTAAAAATGCAGGTATGTATTATCGGTAGTCCCGGAATGATCTCAAGGGTAAACTGGACACAGCTGCCGCAAATACAGTTCAATGGCACTAACCTTGAGATTAGTACTAGCGTCAAAAACTTGGGTATTTACATCGATAGTACTCTTTCCTGGGGTTCACAAATGCAAGAAGTTACTCGCAAGTTATTTGCTTCTGTCGGGTCTCTCCGAAGACTACGAAACTTTCTTCCGACTGCAACTAGGGCTGCACTTGCACAAGCACTTCTTCTCCCAGTTCTCGACTATGCCGATGTCAGCTATCTTGATCTCACTGAAGCACAACTAGATAAGCTTGAGCGACTTCAAAATCTCTGTATACGATTTGTATTTGGCCTACGAAAATATGATCACGTCTCTGAATTCCGTCGAATGCTCAAGTGGCTTCCAATTCGCTCTCGCCGGAATACTCATATTCTAACTCTTCTCTATAACATTTTGTTTAATCCCAGAGCTCCTTTCTATCTCAAAGAACGTTTCAAGTTCCTCAATGACACACATCCAAAATGTCTGCGGTCATCCGAGAATCTGAGACTGGAGATGCCTCTGCATTCCACCAAATTTTATAATCATTCGTTTACTGTTGAAGCAATACGATTATGGAATGCACTGCCGACAAATATTAAGAAAGCGCAAACATTAACTAAATTTAAAAAAATGTTTCACGAATACTATGCATCATAACTTAGGTAATCACGATCAAGGATAAATATGTAATTTATGGTTTTGTTTCTAGAATTTCATTTAATTAACTAGTTATATATATGTATGTATGTATGTATGTATATATATGTATATATGTGTATGTGTGTGTATGTATATATATATATATATATATATATATATATATATATATATATATATATATATATATATATATATATATATATATATATGTATATGTATATATATATGTTTAAGTATTGTGTGTGTATGTATGCATGTAGGTCTGTTTATTGAGGGATATATATATATATATATATATATATATTATTTACTACAGAACTCAATGCACAGTCAACTACCACCGTCTGTCCGATACATATTGATCCATCCTAAGGTTGCCTGGAAGAAATTGCCTATGGCAATAAGGCCGCCCTTTGTACACTACATATATATGTCATTTAATGTACTGTAACTCTGTAACAAAGTGTGCAAATAAAGAGTTTCTATTCTATTCTATTCTATTCTATAGTAAGTACAACGTAACAAAGAATAAATAGAGTATAATACTATATATTTTAATATAATAACATTGTGTGCACAGCTCCCTCCCTTCCCCCCCCCCCTCCCCCCTCCCCCCCCGTAGCGCCAAATGAATCTGCCCTTGCACATATTCATGCAAAGTTTCATCTTTCTAGCACCAACGAATCTATAAGGGTTCCGAGTCATGAACTACGGAACCCTAAGAAATATTAAGTAGGTATCTACAATATGTTTGCTTTTTGTTAAATACCTAAATCTAGATCTAAACAGTTAAAGAAAATACTCGAAATATTCATTATTATGTATAAACTATCACATCGATTCGACTCGTTTGAAACATCGATAACAGTTAAACGGCTTCTACACGATCAGAACCGACCTCCGACCACCCTGACCTTGGTCGGGTGGGATATTAAAATGGATCGTGTAGAATTCGGTTGTCCTACCAATAGTGGGCGGAGCCGCACGGTTAGGTTGGTTGGTTGATCGGAAGCGCATCCCTCGTGACAGGTTGCCTTCGTGGGCGGCCCCGATCGTGTGGAACGCTGTCGGCCGATACGAGCGCTTCAGTGTGCGCTGGTAGGGATGGGTTGGACTAGGTAAAACAGATACTCCGCGAGGGGGCGGCGTCGGTGTGTGCCGGACGCCGCCTAAGAGAGGGTCGTCAAACAGAGACGGTGCCCGCATCAGGAGCGGGCAGGCGCTGGAGAAGTTCAGAAGGAGATCCCACCCTGGACTTCTCCTACTCCTAAACGGAGAAGCGCGGAGAGGGCACACTGTGTGTTTTTTAGTCGGTTCAAGTCCGACACACCACCCCGCCGTAACCCCCGGTGGGGTGACGGTCCATGATGATTTTTCACACACTAAAAAAAAAAAAAAAAAAAAAAGGTAAAACAGATACTAGGTGCACCTAGTCCTATTCTTTTAAAATACTTGATGCAAATACCTGTTCCACCCAGTGCTGGATTTACACATTTGTCGCCCCAAAGCTTTAAAATTTTTGCCGCCGTGCTGTTGGCTGTGTCTATGGACATCGCCAACGCATTTGATAGTCCGCCATTTAGCTGCAACAGGGAAACACTCCTGTATCACGGAGTACCTGAGGCGGCTAGTGGCAGACTATTTAGACGAGCGTACCGTCATATACGAGGGCCAACATGGTGTTTTGAGACGTCGGGCATAATAATGTTTCACAGGGGTCAGTCCTCGGACCACTCCTGTGGAACATGGGATACGACTGGGCCCTTCGAGTGCGTCCTCCTCCCGGGCTGGACGTAATCAGGTTTACAATAAATTGCCAAATACCTTTAAAGAGCTACCTCTAATTATATTTAAGAAAAAAATTACACAACGGTTATAAGAGAAATGTTTTTATGATGTGAATGAATTTATGTCATATCGCGAGGATAGGAAGTAATTTAAGGAGTATTGCTATTAAATCAAAATTTTATTCAACTGACATTGACAATACCCATTATAACTATTAGATATTAATTTTATTACAATTTGACATTTTTTTTAAGTTTATTGTTGACATATCAATTATTATTTTTTTTTTACATTTGGATTCGACATTTGATTAATGTATTATTACTAATTTCATTTAAAGTGTAATACACTAAATATTTGCATACCAATCTTTACTGGTGGGATGTAAATGGGACATGTACAATTGTTAAGACCATACTCTGTTAACCTACATTCTGGCAAATAAATGATTATGATTATACACATACAAACTTTCTCGTTTATAATATTAGTAGGATAGCAGGATTAGTAGGATAAGAATCAAAAATCTCAATGTCAAGATCCATTCTTAAAAAAATCAGAAAGTCATCAGAATCAAGAATCCGTAAATTATTAAGGTGGTTAAGTAATTCGCTCTTTCAGCCACTGTTTCATCCATTCTTTGAGAGACAAGAGCCATCGTGAATACCGGAGTAGGACTGAGTTAACCACCGACCTAACGAACATACGAGTGGGCGGAGCCGATCGGTCGGTAGGTCGGTTGGATCGTGTAGAAGCCGTTTCAACGCTGTTTCCGACGCGAGCGGTTGGTTAGTCGGATATCAGATCCAAATGTGTAGAAGCCGTTTTAGGCTGGTATTATAGTAAGTAAAATAATTCATATAAATATTTTAACGATATATAAAGATTATTACATTTATATAAAGAAAATACTCGATTTAAAATATTAATTATTTAAATCGTAATTAATTAATATTAAATCGAGTATTTTCTTTAACTGTTTTATCCAGCCAACACAAACTACAACTGTCAACATGCAAATTGGGAAGTTAGAAAACGTTTTCTGGCACACCAACGTCCGGTCAAGTGGTCAAGTACACCTATTTGTTAATTAAGTCTATATACCCCATTGAGATATATAGTATATTAAGTATCAATGATATACCCTGAGCCCTAAAGTATACATAAATAATCATGCAAAGAGGTTAAGATATTTTATATCAAAGTTTTCGATTAACCTTTTCATAAATCGATTAAACAGAGATTTTTATATTAAATTAAAAAATATAACAAGTGTTTAAAAGAAATAGATTAATTATGTCTCACTACAGTATATCTCCAGACCTTTCTCATAATCTAATTCTTCTCATTGATTTTTGGATTTGTTATTAAATCTGTCTACATGGATTTAATCTCAGCCCTAAGTCTTAAATGTCATCTCTTATCTGTCACTAAATGCAACGTACGTACGTTTTACAAAAAAAAAGAAAGCATTTTGTTCGTGAGTGAAGTGAATGTGTGCATGTACAAGTCCTAAAGAAACATAAAAGAATGTTTTACCCTAGTAAAGCACTTTTACTACGTTTAACACTAGCTTGTACAATATTAGTAGTATTAGGACATGGTCACAGTCATTCTGATAGTGATGAGCCTCCGGCATTTAAATACTCCAAACCTGCCAACGAACAATACAGAAAAGAGAAGCTGATAAATGAACCAGATTATGATTTATACATAAGAGCATTAAGTTCAACTCTCTTTATTAGCATAGTACCATTTTTCATATTGTTCTTCATACCTATCGACGGCACCGTCGAAAAACAACCGCTACTTAAGATTCTATTGTCATTTGCGTCCGGCGGTCTTCTGGGTGATGCCTTTCTTCACTTAATTCCACACGCGCTTATGTCAAGTGGTAGCACTGACGCACACAGTCATAGTCACTCGCATGATGCAGAGCATCATGAACCACATGACATTACTGTTGGCCTTGGTGTACTGGGAGGAATCATAACATTCTTAGTAGTTGAGAAATCCGTGAGACTATTTGATGGTGGACATGGGCACTCTCATGGAACAGACAAGAAAAAGTCTGATGACAAGCAGAAGAAGAAGAATAAAGAAAAAAAAGAAGATATCAAGATTGCTGGATATTTAAACCTTGCTGCAGACTTCACTCACAATTTTACTGATGGCTTAGCGATAGGTGCATCTTATATTGCAGGGCAAAACATTGGCCTCATAACAACTGTTACTATATTTTTACATGAAATCCCTCATGAGATAGGTGACTTTGCTATACTTGTTCAATCTGGCTGCTCTCGCAAGAAGGCAATGTTGTTGCAACTGCTGACGGCTTTTGGGGCCATATCTGGCACAGTAATCTCAATATACCTCAGAGGTTCAAGTGACAGTGTAGTTTCTTCACTAATCTTACCATTTACTGCTGGAGGTTTCATATACATTGCCACTGTATCGGTAATTCCAGAACTTTTAGAAGGCTCTAATAAATTCTCTCAATCAATTAAAGAAATAGTTGCCCTCCTAGCAGGAGTTTATATGATGGTACTTATTGCACAATATGAGTAGTGCTCTATTTTGTAATTAGACAAAATGTAAATAATTTTTTACATTGTATAATTTTTTCAGTAAGTAAATCAATAAACATCACATGCTAATTGTTTTTCATATTACTATTAAATGTCTTTTATCATTGTTCTTTATTCTGTTTTACTTTTTCTTTTGAGGGTATTTTAATGCCTATTCAAATGCTGGTTAATAATAGGCATACATTTAATGACACCTAGTCATTAAATGTATGCCACATTTAATAAATCTAATTTGCAAAGAGCACAAAGCAATTACTTCTATTTAAAAAAAATCCAGCCAGGGAAGTTATTTTAAAAATCCGTTGCAGAACAATTAATCCTTTGACTGCCAAGGGTGTCTATCTTCATGAGAAAGTGTTTATACACCAATAATGGCATGGCAAGTCAGAAATAATTTATAACACAGGGCTTGCATTTCATGTGGATGGACATCATTGGTAGTAGTCACTTGCTAACCAAGTTTTACTTAATAAATTTTAATGACTGATATAATTAATCATGTTACCCATTATGTATGAAGTATTGAAAATTAATGAACTGCTGTAATATATACTATTCTTTACAAAAGGCAATCAAGTATGTAACCAAATAAAACTACTATTACTATATAATAAAAATGTACTACTGTACATTCGTATTGAAATTACAAATTTTTGTTATTATTCTTGACTGAGTCCTACAGTGTTACCTGCAGTTATTATTGTAAATGTTGAGAAACACCACAGAGTAAAATTAGTCTAAATCAGTAAATGAGCCTGTTACTCCTTGTCATCAGCTACCGACCAGACAAGTCTTGTCAAAATAGGCAAGCCATTCAATAAACAAATTGACAAACAAAAATTTTAAAACTTGCACATGTATTCAGTAAAAAATTCTTCATTTGATGGTATAAAGACACTTCAATTTCATTTAAATGTATAGATGTTACAAAACAACCCCACTTATCTAAATGTTCCCTTTCTCTACAGATGAATCAATAACTCTGTATCAAATATTAATTTATTTCTAATAAAAACCCAAAAACACTTTGGCCCAACCCGGGATTTGAACCCAAGACCTCTTGATTTGCAGTCGCCTACGCTATCCACTAGACCTTAACTGGTAAAATGACCAAAATACTTAACTTCTATCTTCTTACTCCTATTTCAATAATGTGTTTGTACAATACACTATAATGTGTTTGTGTAATAATAGGTGAATCAATTTCGCACTTGAATCTGTGAAAGCTGAGCTTGAAGTTGCATGGATCACTTAAAACTTTACATACTAGGTGTAATAGTGACTTATATTTTAGGTACATTTAGGTAGTTTACATATGCATTTAGTATTTTTATAAATACATGAAACTTCTAGATAATGTTTTTCTGTATATTATGTGAAGTTGGATATTATTAATCATACTGTGCCATCTGTACTTGAAATGTATAGTTTACTTATGCATAAGTATTTCCAAGCATAGAAATTTATAACTGTTTTGAAAGTTACTATCCATATGAATACACTTAAAAACATGAACACATGGCATAACAAACATGGTAAATTGCATAGCAACCACTCGTTATTCTTGTATTTACAATTTCTTAGATAAATTAGTTGTGTTTGTTAATTTGTATAATGTAACAGAAAGAGAAATTGAATATTTACCTTAATAAAACTTAATACTGATCAAATTTATGAAAACAAATAAAACCCTTTTATGCAGAAAAGATGTTTATTATTTAAAAATTACTTCTTCTTGGAGACACCAACAGTTCTTCCTCTCCTACCAGTAGTCTTGGTATGCTGACCACGCACACGCAGACCCCAATAATGACGCATACCTCTGTGGGCACGGATCTTTTTGAGCCTTTCTAAATCTTCACGAAGCTTTGAGTCCAAGTTGGAGGAGGTTAGCTGGCTGAATTTACCATCAACAATATCCTTCTGTCTATTGAGGAACCAGTCTGGGATTTTGTATTGTCTGGGATTAGACATGATGGTTACAATTTTCTCAACCTGAAATATACAATAGCAAATAAAAACTATTCGATATGAACTTTTGCTGGTTAAATATTGATAAAAATTAACGTTAATGATTTTAAATTAGAGTATGGAAACAATAGCTGTTTAATTAATAGTTGGGGACATCGGACAAGAAAGTCACATAATTTATATGGCGACTTATTGATTAACAATTAATTTCTGTACAACAGACCAGTCTTTAAGACGAATTCAGTACATACCTCCTCTTCGGTGCATTCACCAGCACGTTTGTCAAGATCAATATCGGCCTTTTTCAAGACAATATTGGAATATCTACGTCCTACACCCTTGATAGCAGTCATAGCAAACATTACTTTACGCTTGCCATCGATGTTCGTATTCATAATACGAAGAATATGCTGAAACTTGTCCGGAATAACCAACGACTGAAACAGAGTTGATACACATCTTTAAAACACTGTAAGCTTTGAAATATATACAAAAACATCACTGCAAACAGTTCGAGAACACAACTTAACACGTAATTTTAATAAACACTAAAGGATTTTTAGAGAATCCACGGATTATTACCATTTTGGCAAACTTATTAAGTTCGGCAACCGCTATCAACCACGGTTCATGTAGTAAAAGAATGACATTGACAGCAAACAGTGTAACCAACTCTCAAAAACTGCAAACTACTGCAGCACCAACTGAAGCTGCCTGATAAAAAAAAGATTAATGATAATTTTAAATTTCTTCACGGTTATGAGTGGTGATGAGATACTTTATTTTCTTTATTAAGTCCACATTCTTAGTGTTACTAAGAATATGAATTCAGCAAATTGATGATTAAGTAGTTTACTTGTAAATATGTAAAATATACGCTAAATTATAAAACCCTTAAAAACCTCATGCAATACGTTTACGTCTATAAATTGGTATCCCAAAGAAAAGAAATCGTAATTTAAGAATAGAATAGAAAACGTCAGTTTACTAGCGAGGGAGCAGGTTGTGGCCCGAAGGCGCAGCCTAGGGCCACAATGCCCACAATACTCTCGAGGTAGGAATGGGACTTTCACCCGAGTGCTACATAGTGCTTTATACTACACCTGTGAGGAACATTTAAAGTATTTATAAAATAAAATCAAAACGTAAGACACCATGTAAGACACAATTTAGCTTAGAATTTGACATAATATTTATAAATATTTCGCGCTTCTTTTGTTTTTTTTTTTTCTTCACAAAAGGATGTCAGTGGCACGGAGATTCCATATTTAAATTGTATGAAAACTCTTTGGGCAGGCGCGCGCCATAGTTATGATAACACATGAGAAATTAAAATTCATACAACTTTCTCTCCCGCTAAAACACGTTAGAAATGGATTTTCATACATTTTTTCCTCCCGCTTATTTAGGTCAAGGAAAAGACTAACTTTCTCGTTTCATTTTCAGGGAATATTGAATACTGTTCCGATCAGGTGTAGTATAAATTAAATTTCTAAATATTTTTTACGCGTTATTTATTAATTATGGAAAATGCGAATTACAGGTACGAAGATGATGATTATGATGATGATTGGTTGTGATAAGAAACAACCATCATCATCAACAACCTATCGTAGACCACTGCTGGTAATCATCAATCATCAACAGCCTTTAATAGTCCACTGCTGGACATAGGCCTCTCCTTTAAAAGGAGGTTTTGGCCTACTATATCACACTGGTCAGACGGGTTGGTATAGGGTTTGTTTCAAGATTTCCTTCTCTTGGCAGTGATGTTAGCTGCTTATTTTGTTCCTTTAGTCGCCTCTTACAACACCCATGGAATGTGCAGGGGTGGTGACACTTTGTATTCTTAAACCGTCATCACACGGCCATAGGTTTCTTCAATTGTGAATATGCATAAAATTTAAATTTATCTCAAATTTTATTTTTTCATAGTTTCTTCATTGTCTTTACATTATATATTACTTAAAAGGTTTTTTTAATATTTGGTTATTATTTAAAACCCAGAAAATATTAAATAAAAAGTGAAAAATATGGGAGGGATATTCTAGCTTACAAATGAAATGTGACGTAGATGGTCACATAAGTGCCATCTCTAAAATTTTAAAACAAGGACAAAATTTCTCCCGCTTTTAGAGTACAAATCAGCAATTCATTCAATTTTAAAAACTGCTGACTAGAAACTGAGGAAATGGCGTAGTTTTTATATAATGTGTTTGCGTGAGCGAATAGGCTTCACTGCTAACAAAGTCCGTGCGTTATCTTTTAAGCTATTGTATAGCTTTTATCGCGGGCTTTGAGCGCGGTGACCGAATCAAGAAATTCCGTAATAGAAAAACCTAACACCCTAGAAAAGGATAGAGAATATGATTGTAACTGCAGTTGCAGTACGACTAGGATGATGCGGCTCCGTGCACTGTATGCAGGCAGATCAGCGCATGCGTGCTTTCGCCACCGGCCGTTATACGTTGGCTTGACAACACAGTGACACCATACGTAGTGTTACATACTCTTTGAGTAACACAGTCATTCTAAGTTCTTCTTCCCTGCTTTTCTTTAATCCTATTGTAAAAATCAATTACAAAATATATAATTGTTTTGTACTTTACACAATAGGTACATAGCGTCCGCGTCCTCTAGTACCGTCTACTGAATCTTATGTTTTTTATTCCTTAGATATGCCCAAATTACCAATAAGTTCTCGGTTTAGTTGTCATTTTCTTTCCGTTATTAGTGGTTATTAGGATGATTATGTATTTGTAAAATTGAATTAATATCAAAGAAAAAAAATACTGCATAAATAAAAAAGTAATAAATAATTTAAATTGCCTTGTTAGAATCCAGAAGTGAAAAATAATAAGAAAGAATTATAATCCTAAACAATTTACTTTAATTCTAAACAATTTATTTCAGTAATTGCAAAATAATCTTAGAAATGCAATTAGACACAAACAACCATTAATAGTAACAAATCTAAACAAATTACAATTAGTTATATAGCAAGGTCGGTCACATAGGGCTGTACTAGCTGTTAGACAGCTTTTCCACGCACCCACCGCATTTCAGACAGTACTAACTTGTCAAAGACAGTTTTCCAAGGTTTTCCACGTCTGTTAGCAGAGTAGTACTAATTGTCCAAAGACAATGATTGACACTTCGCGACGCATTCGTCAAAGTTGATCAAAAACGCCATGCAATAGCTTTACCGCGGCAGTCCCCGAGTGCCACATGACTTTTTTTATTCATCTGAGACCACGCTTTAGTTTCTCCCAATTGTTTTTCTTTTTAAATTTTGATTAGATCAAAAGTTCAAATCTCTACGCAGATAAATTACACCTCTAGATGATGGATCTAATTTTATTAGTAGATCCACGATGATTTCAACCAATGGGCCGGCTCGACCGGGTCAGTACTATCCTCACACAGAAGACCATCCTAATAATGACAGCATTCCTGCTGTGGCATTTCGTTTGTGATGTGAGACCGGAGGCCCAATCATTCTCCATCCATGATGCAGAAACATCTGACCCAGTCTCCATGGTAGAGTAGAATCCAGGAGTAAGGGTCACCATGCTCATTGTGAGGGTAGGCAATGTAGCATGGCGATCCATACTGTGGCGGGCTGGTTAGATAGCTTGGCATCATTGCCTCAGAATGAATGGTCCTCCGGTCTCACACTCAGCAACGAAATACATAGGACCAATAATGTCTCTTGCTGACAAAGTTGCCCATACAGTAACCTTTGGTGAATGCAGATGTCTTCAATTTAGGATTAGTGTCATTCTGATACCTGCATTTTGCCTATTTAAATGCCCATTTAGATGGAAGTGTGCCTCGTCTAAGAAAAAAATGTTGAGAAACCTGGTGAGCCTCTCTAACATTTCGTTTGCAAATAGGAGCCTGTGAGCGCGATCTTGAAGTTTTAATTCCTGTACCATTTGAATTTTGTACGGATATAAATGTAAATCTATGTGAAGAATACGAATCGAGTCCAGGATTTTCACGAATAGACGCTGATTTTAACTTTTTTAAACATTATTACTGACTAGCTTTCGCCCGCGTATATGTCGGTTATCGCGGTAAAAAGTAGCCAATGTCCTTCCTCAGACTGGAATATCTGTGTACAAAATTTCATCAAAATCAGTTTAGTAGTTTAGGTGTGAAAACGTAACAGACAGACAGAGTTACTTTCGCATTTATAATATTAGTAGGGATTTATTGTTTTGTGTGGCACTGTATCTGCTGGCGGCGTCCTTCTGTAGCAATTCCCGATCGTCGAACTGGTGTTAATGGGAGAAATTAACGCCCACCATCCTGGTTACATGTTTTCCAGAGTGTAAGTAAATAAAAAAAAATTGACTTCTAAATAGTTTAATCACCATAGAACAGTTTACAGAGTAGCAGATAGTCATATTAAAACGAATGGAAATATACGGCGTAACAAAATAACTAATTGTTTTTAGATTCGCTTAGGAAAAGTGGGTGGTATTCATTGACTCAATGCCTATGATTCTAATTCAGAACCTTTCATGGCATGGCACTAGTCCTCACATATTCTCCTATCATACTTAAATATAAGTACATACGTAACTTGTATGACATTTGGAATTATTTTTGATTAATTGTGTACACAATTAATGTTTTCTAAAATATATAATAAAAAAATAATAGTAGTAAATAGTAGTAATTACATACTTCACATTAAAAATTCTTGCATAATTCTCGCAAACATCATTCCTATCAGTGATGCTCACAGACTAGCAGACACTCAAGACATTAATCCTACTAAATAACATCGAGGAGTGTGTTTTCATAATCCCTCTGTTCTTGTGAGTCTGAAATTGTATCGCAAAATATTGATCACAATAAGGTGTAGACCAATAGAAGTGGCAGTTTCGATATCGTACCTACACATAAAAGGCACTTTTGAAAAAAAAAAATTTGATCAACTAATAAAATAAATATGGTCACGGACAATCAAACTATACCTACGATAATTACCTACCACTGGTCAATACAAATTAATTTGCTACTCGTTTATTCTATTTATGATGTTACGAAGACCTCGGTTTTTTTTATAAAATTATATAATAATATTGTGCACAATCAATATAATTATTGCCAATGTATTAAAAGTATTAAATCCAAGATTCACCAGTTCACGTAATAGGCACTTTATTAAATAATATTTCAACTGCAAGTTACACCTGACAACAAAAGATCGTAGTTTATATGTGTTAGTAACGTAGATTTTGTGAAAATACCAATTCGAGTCTTTAGCGATAAAGTACTATTTAGATGGCTAATATCGACGAGTTCATTACTTTTAGGAAACAATTCGATTGGGTTTTCGTTTGGTATAACTGGAGTTGTTGCCAGGTTTTTGGTATTAGTTGCCATTTCAAAACATACCTTAAGGAAAAAAGAACTTTTTAATTACATATGTACAATAATGAGATCAGAAGGCAAAGAAAGCTTTTATTCATCACAAAACAAATTATACAGTAATCGAGATTTAGTAAATTGTGATAACTCGCTATTGAAATTACTGCATTAACTAATACTTTTGCAGTTTTTACATTTTGCACAGTTAAAAATGCTGCACTTCATTCAGTGAGTTCAATCCCTAACATACAGTTTTATTTATAGTTTAAATATAAATATACAAACGGTAAGATTGTTAATATTCAATTATCATAAAATTGAATTGTGATGAACAAAAAAATCATCGCCAATATGGCGTCCTTCAGTCTCAAATAACGACGACGGAATCTTACACATATACTATTACCGAATTTTCATTATGATCCACAATGCCAAGTTTATAAAATATCTGAAATAATCATGCACGCATCTACACATGCATTCTTATCCATTCATATATCTTTTACACATCTTACAAAACAATAATAATTTATAAAATTCATAATCCCTTGCACGTGTGCATGCCTAAAGTAACATACGTCATCTAACATACCAGTCTTCTTTCAAGTTATCACTTTATCTCACATAAGTAAAGATACCACAGCCACTGTCTGTATTTATAATACCAAATAGGAAAAATGCTTTTAACTTTAAAGATAATAATTATGGAAAGATTATGGTCAGGCATATATAAAAACAGTTTCAATAATGCTACGCTAAGTGCATTGTTTGGGCCTGCAATCACTTAGTGATTTTTATCTAAAATAATAATTCCGTAAACAAATCAAACTTTTTACATAAGTAGACAATTATAATATGAGAAAACTACTTATAAATTGAATATTAAATACGAGTTTATACGCTTACAAATGGTGTGTCATCACTATTCTCCCTCCAAATTTTAATTATTAAATATTTAATAACATTTATAAGCTACTTTCTGCATTGTCATGGTATAGAGCTCGGTAAATTAAACACAGCAATGGCTTTAATGGTTGCCATGTGCAGATTATGGTAACAAGTAACTAAAAGATAGATAAATATACATAATAGGCCTGAGTAGTGACTGGCCCATAAATACAACTACCATACTATAATTATCGTCATATTAAGAGTTAAAACAAATAAGGCCGTTAAACAAATGCACCTAACGACTTATGAATACGGACACCATATGCCTGCCAACACTGTCGAATTTACCAGCAGTAAGTTGTCTGAAACTGCGTTACATTGTTGTGGCAGTGCCATGTTTCAAATCTGAAAATAAAATTTTATTTATTAGAAATTAGTACTGGAAGAGCTTGACTATGAGTATGTTGTCGTAAGTAAAAATATGTAACGGTGAAAGTCCGAAATGTTCATTGATTTGTAACAATGGTTTCAGCACTTTACCCACATTATCAATTAATAAGAATTTTTGTTTTTATAACCAAAAATAAATGATTTATATTTTAAGATTTAAAAGAATTATCTTATTTTATTAAGTCATATTTTACTATTTTCTTAAGTTTTTGTATCATCATCATTTTCAACAGTCTACGATGGTTCAGCATAGTGGCTGGACACATGGGTTGGTAGGGTTTGTTTCAAGTTTTCTTTTCTCTTTGCAGTGATGTTGTCCTGCGTTTTCCATATTGAAGTTTAGAAGCACATGGGACATGTAAAGTGCAATGTTACAAATAAAGTACTCGCCAGCTAGTGAGAGGCGTCTGTTGCTTGAGCTTGCGGATCTCCTTGGTGGCCCAGCTGGCCAGCGCCTTGGTGCGGGGCGTGCGCGAGCGGCGCGCGGCCTGCAGCAGGTCGAGCAGCGGGCGCGTCTCCAGCAGCGGCAGCACGCGCGCGCCGAACACCGTGCACAGGTCGCCCGTCAGCCCCGCGATCACCGACATGTGCCCGTCCGTGCGCTCCGGCTCGCACGCCACGTGCGTCATGAACGTCACGATGGCCGGCACGTGCGGCTCCACCAGCGCCACGTCCGACCGAACCTGCCACATAGTTAACCTCTGTCAGACCCCACTTAAGTCAGTTATTTATATTTGTAAAAAGGCTTTCAAAAACACTTTCACAACTCAACAACGATCAACAAAAGCTACATGAAGCCAAATAACTACCCGTAAGAAACGTACATGTTTTTACATGCTAATAATGAATTCATAGAATGGAGGACAATAAAATCCTACATCAAACGGGATTGAGATTTGGTTATTAGAGATCAGAATTTTCTAATATCCACATGACAAGTACATGCCAGTTATTTAATATCTCACCTCTCCAGTCGATCCTTTCAAGCCTTGAATAATACCAGTGTATGCCTCGAGCACACTTTCGTGCAGCTCTCCTAAATATTCAACCATATCGTAGTCATTGCGATCTACTTGAGCGTTGCTAGCCTGTAACACAGTTTCAATTTAGATACATGAAATAGAAACGAATCATAAAAAAGTTACAATATTTATATTTACCTGCTGCAACATCTGCATCACGACATCAAAATATTTAGCAAAATCGGGACCAATACTCAAAGCAATATCCCCAAAAACTGACAAGATTTGTGGTTTCACCGACCGATGGATAGAAGGGTCACTAAGGTTCTCCAACAACAGAACTATGATTTCGTCACAGTAAGGTAGTACCTAAAACACAAATACGAATTATACGAATTTTACAAATTTTCTGTAAAGGATATAAAGATTACTCTTAATTTTAAAACTTTGTAATACTTGTTACTTACTTTACTTTTCAATGCACGACAAATGTCACCAGTAAGGCCTACTGCTGCTATACAGACTTGATATTCCTGATGATTTTTAAGTCCGACAAACAAGTACCTTTTGAAGGCATCCATATATTTTAGGAACCCTTCCCCTAACACTTCAACGAGAGTAGAGACAGCCATAAGAGCATCTTCCTGGACACCACCAGCTTTACCCGCGTTACCGGCAAACATAGTTAACAAGGCGGTCATAATAGCATCAGAAATTTGTGGTGCATCTTCAGGAGTCACTTTACGCAGAACCGACTGAAGTGTTGCGCATAACAGACTTTGAAGATCATTAAATTGTGAGCGATCAGCCTGACTTGAAATGTGATTCTCCATTTGCATAACTTGTTGAAGCCTTTCCAGAATAACCATTGTTGTTTTTTGTACAGTAACATAGCAATCAGTTGGTGAATTTTTAACCATTTCCATGAGAGCCTCATAAGCAGCAGATCTCAAGTTATGTTGAGCGGCATCTTGACGATCTGTAGTTTCCAGCAGTCTCTGTACAATGAAATCAAAATACTTCGACATACAATATGTTTTTGGTTGGCTGGAATCTGCACAATCGGCTGCCTCGTATGCAGCCTCCGCCAAACCTGTGAATGCCCAACAAACGTTAGCGGCTACACGCGGTTCCGCTTTTAAACCATTGACAAGACTTTCTAATAGTGGTTTTAAATAAGTTTCATTTATAGCAGCTTCCGGCACGATTTCACAAATCCTGCCAAAAGTCCAGGCAGCAGTGTCTCGCACTGCTACACTGCTGTCATACATGGCTTCAATTAGAGTAGGCATGGCTTTTTCCACTAAAGGTTTTAGAGTATTTGCTTCTAGTCCGCCAAGTATAGAACCAAACGCCATCAAGGCAGCTTCTCGGTAGCGCCAGTTTTCATTCTTGATATTACCGTTAATAAAAGGTAGAACATGTGGAACTACATCATCTTCACAACAGTTTGATAGAAGCATAAGACAAACAGATGCAGCTTTAGATGGATTCCATTCTAATTCATCGTCAGTATCGTCTTGTTTTGTTAGTTTTTGCATTAGGACTGGGGCTAGATATTGTAACGCCCCTCTAGCATAAAATCTCGATGTTCTTGTTGGAGGTCGACCTACGAAATTTAAAATAATTTAATAAAGGACCAACTTATTTTAAATTATAAGCAAATTACTTAATTATACAGTACCTGCTTCAGCCGCTTCAACCTCTTCAATAGCAAGATCTATCTCCTCATCACTAACATTGGACCAAAACTCAATGCCTTGAAGGGAAATTTCATCAACATCTGATTTCATAGCCTCTAAGGTAATAGGAAATAGTGCTTGGCCCATGTAAGGTTCCATGTATTGATAGTAAAGTGACAGTATTTTAACCTAAAATTTAAATTTTGGTTATAGTTAACATTCAAGATAACTAACTGCAGTGTTACCTGCGGTTGTTATATTGGTTAGGCTAAGCTAGTCTAAAACAAAATTAGCTTAAGTTACTCCTTATATCATTGGTTCCGTCAGTGAAAGTTCCGTCAAAATCGGTCTAGACTTTTCAGAGAATAAGAGAAATAAACAGATACGCAAAAATTCAAAACAGAAGTTTTTGTTGTATGTACTGTACTGTATTATATACTGATATGCATTAAGTTAAAAAAAAAAATATTACACACTTCAATTTTATTTCTTTGTTTAGACAAAAACAAGACTAATAAATAAATCATTAACTCTCCACTCTTATTTTTGTTAGCATAAGTGTTTTTTTTTACAATTAACAGGCACATATTAATAAGGCATTTTAGTAATTTGAGCTGGATGCGAGTAGCCGAGGATCGACCCAAGTGGCGTGCAATTGGAGATGATGATGATGATGAAGTAATTTGGTCCGAAAAGATGTAAATGTGGTAATTGCACATTACTATCTGTGATCAGTGATCACACATAAACATTTATTAAACTTTACATCAACATCGTCGTATAATTTAAGGGGCCACATTCGGTAACTTTCGCCACTCCCTCGCCAATTTTTAGGGTTCCGTAGCAAAATGGCAAAAAACGGAACCCTTATAGATTCGTCATGTCTGTCTGTCTGTCCGTCCGTATGTCACAGCCACTTTTTTCGGAAACCCTAAGAGCTATACTTTTCAAACTTGGTAAGTAGATGTAATCTGTGAACCGCATTAAATTTTCACATAAAAATAGAAAAAAAAACAATATATTTTGGGGGTTCCCATACTTGGAACTGAAAATATTTTTTTTTTAATCGAACCCATACGTGTGGGGTATCTATGGATAGGTATTCAAAAATGATGTTGAGGTTTCTAACATATTTTTTTTCTAAACTGAATAGTTTGCGCGAGAGATACTTCCAAAGTGGAAAAATGTGTGTCCTAACTGTAACTTCTAAAATAAGAGAGTGATAAAACTAAAAAAAATATATGTTGTACATTACCATGCAAACTACCAACGAAAATTGGTTTGAACGATATCTAGTAAGTAGTTTTTTTTAATACGTCATAAATCATAAACTGCAATTTACCTTTCATTCAATCAATACACTATTATAAAAACATCGTTCCAAGTTACAACGAACTACAAGAACTTATATATGATGTTACTTGCTGATACGGAACCCTTCATGGGCGAGTCCGACTCGCACTTGGACACACACACCGCTTTTTAAATTAACCATTTTCAATCAACATCATTATATCATTAAGGTTGCCATGCAAGTGTGTTAAGCGTAGCAACCTGTAAAGTTTTGACAGAAGATAAACAATGATACATTTTGACATTTACGATTTATGTATTTTTTTATTCACCTAGTTTTCGCTTTTTGTATTTCTATTATTGCAGTAAAAAGTAGCCTATGTGTTATTCTGATATACACGACAAATTTTTAATGTCCAGAGAAAAAAATATGTGGTATTCAGCTTTCGATACTGAACATATTTATGTTATTAAAACAAAAAAAAAATACATGTTAATATTTTCCCGAAAACTACCAAATTTTTGTTCATAAGTCATAATCGCAAAGTCAAAGCATAACGCATGATATAATTCACGACATGATATTACGTAACAAGAAAGTGTCAATGTCCTAGCCTGCGGGTTGCGGGTGCGAGCGGGGTACCTAATACCTACGATGCGTCGCGTGCGCCTAATGGCGGCATGCTTTGAACTGATTTGACATTATTGGGCGATGCGTCGCACACATTGAAACAGAAAATGTTATTCATTGATAATTAAAATACGCGTGTGTAAAATATTTGGGTGACAAAAATTATAGGCGTACTTTAACATTTTAAAAACCATAATAACTCAGTTATTTTTGTTTTTTGGGTATTTGTTCTATGGTGTTTTATGTTAGTATATAAGTTCTGTATCTGCCCCTAGTTTTTCTTTGGTAATTAAAAACTAACCGTGTATAAGCTATATTACTGTAAAGTTTTATCCAAATCCATTTAGTAGTTTTTGCGTAAAAGAGCAACAAACATACATACATACAAAATATTAGTATACTAGCTGACCCGTCAGACTTCGTACTGCCTCAATCGATAAATAGAAGACCTAAACTTTAACATATATTGTAAGAATAAACAAACATTAATTTGTGACAAAACTTCAGATTTATCAATCTACATAGTTAACAACTTTCACATTAATTCAAGACCAAAATTAGCCAAATCGCCCAGCCGTTGTCGAGTTTTAGCGAGACTAATGAATAGCAATTCATTTTTATATTGTACGAGGGGTGATCAATAAGTAATGATAATCAATATGAAACAGAACTATTAGTATAAAAAAAGTATTTTATTTTTCAACATAGTCTCCTTGCAAGTTAATACATTTAGTGTATCTTTTTTCTAAGCCCATGATTCCCTTAGAAAAAAATTCTTTGTCTTGACCCTCCCAAAATGCCTCTACTGCGGCCATCACTTCACTATTGTCCGCAAATTTGTTGCCCCGGAAGTGTTCTTTGAGCCGAGGAAAGAGGTAGAAGTCACTGGGAGCTAGATCTGGCGAATAGGGAGGGTGTTCGAGCAGTTCGAACCCCGTTTCTTCAATGGCAGCCATCGCAACTGCGGCTTTGTGAGCCGGGGCGTTTATTGGTGAAACAGCACTCCAGCGCGCAGTTTACCGCGTCTTTTTGACTTAATAGCTTCTCGCAATCTTCTTATTTGGCCTGCGTAGTAAGAGCCTGTTATAGTGGCCCCCTTTTCCAAATATTCCACCATAATAATTCCTTCTGCATCCCAGAAAACAGACGCCATAACCTTTCCCGCTGAACTTGACACTTTGAATTTCTTCGGCGTTGGTGAGGAAGCTCGTTTCGAAGTCATTGATTGTTGTTTGGTTTCGGGATCAAAGTGGTGGATCCAGGTCTCGTCCATGGTCACAAAACGCGACAAAAATCGGCCTGGAACTTTTGAAGATTCACCCTCGAAATGTCGACTCGTTTCTTTTTTTGCTCGTCGGTTAACATTCTCGGTACCCAACGCGCAGAGACCTTTTTCATATGCATTTTGTTGACAATGATTTTTTGAACGCTGCCATAGGAGATCCCTGTGACCTCAGCTACATGCCTTACGGTCACCCTTCGATCGGCCAACACGATATCTTCCACTTTTTTGACGTTTTCTCCAGTAAGGGACGTGGAAGGGCGTCCCTCGAGATGTTCATTTTCAGTGGAGGTTCTGCCCAGCTTAAATTCCTTTGCCCAGCGTGCGACTGTGGAATATGGAGGAGCAGACTCCCCCAATGTTTCCTCTAAGTCGCTGTGTATGTCTTTGGTAGACATTTTTTTCAGGCAGAGGTACTTGATGACAGCTCTTATTTCATTTTTCTCCATTTTGATGTTTTCTCTTCGACAGTTCGTATTCAAATGAATGTATCTCCCGGTAATGGTGTCCTATTTATACATTTTTTTGAAGCTGAAGTAGTGGATATATAAGCAAGCAGAAAAAAAATAATTTGGGTTTTTGTGCGTTCTAGAAATACTCGATTATCATTACTTATTGATCACCCCTCGTATATAGATTATAAAAAGCGGTCAAGTGCGAGTCGAACTCGCCCATGAAGGGTTCCGTATCAGCAAGTAACATCATATAAAAGTTCTTGTAGTTCGTTGTAACTTTCATCGATGTTTTTATACTAGTGTATTGATTGGATGAAAGGTTAATTGCGTGTTACGATTTATGACGTATTAAAAAAAAAATACTCACTAGATCTCGTTCAAACTAATTTTCGTTGGTAGTTTGCATGGTAATGTACAACATATATTTTTTTTAGTTTTACTCTCTTATTTTAGAAGTTAGAGGACACACATTTTTCCACTTTGGAAGTGTCTCTCGCGCAAACTATTCAGTTTAGAAAAAAATGATATTAGAAACCTCAACATCATTTTTGAACACCTATCCATAGATACCCCATACACGTATAGGTTTGATGAAAAAAAAATTTTTGAGTTTCAGTTCCAAGTATGGGGACCCCCAAAATGTATTGTTTTTTTTCTATTTTTATGTAAAATTCTTAATGCGGTTCACAGAATACATCGACTGACCAAATTTCAAGAGTATAGCTCTTATAGTTTCGGAAATAATTGGCTGTGACATACGGACGGACAGACAGACAGACAGACAGACAGACTTGACGAATCTATAAGGGTTCCGTTTTTTGCCATTTGGCTACGGAACCCTAAAAATGCGATAATATGCGTTTATTTGAAATCTACGCCGCTCGGCGCTTGTCATTCAACTTCCCTGTTTCACCCCGCTTAAAAATTATTTTGAGATAACATAAAAAGATGAAAATTTAAAAGAGGATAATACTTTAAAACAGTTTTTTTTGCGAAAATTCAACCGTTTACATAAACGGATAGCTCTCAATATGAATATTTGCCCTTCTTTTTGCAACTTTTATAATATTCAGCTTTATAATATTAGTACCCCCGTTCTCCTAGCTTCTGAAGAAAAAAATTGTGAAATTTACAGAGGGGTAGAAGATAACTATCTGTTAGTCTTTAAAAAAAAATGCGATTACAGTGTCTAAACACTGTAATCGTAATCATCATAACTTTAATCACATGACAATTATTTTGACCTGATATGCTTTTAATTCTACATTTTTAATTTGTAATAAGTATACAAAACGATAGTTTGAACTATATTATAGTGTTAACTACTTAAGGGAGGGTAAACCCCTCCCATAAGTAGTTATCACTTTAAACCGCGTCGTTACGTAACATATGACTGACGCTTATTTATTAATTTTATTATTATTATCTATATATTAATACGTGAAGCAAAGTTATACAGTTCAAGTTAGATTAGTTTGAGTCATCACTTTTGTCAGGCTTTCGAGACGCACACGTTTTTTGTCCTATAAGTTTTTTCTTATTATTTACCTTTAACATGTTTGAAAAGAATACTGATTGTCTACAAATTACGTACACAATAATATTTGCCGACATTGAAATTGTTTTAATTATTTTTCATTGATATCACTACAGTCTTATCTTTTGTAAGATATCATCAAATATCACAACAATAAACAGTTTTTGTCCATTTATCATGTTTTTGGCAATTTGTATAATCCAGTATTCTGTACAATTCCTAGGCAGTGTATTTAATACCTAAAACATGTAGGTACATTGAAAATTTCCGTTTAACCAAATTTTGTCAGAGATCAGAGTTACAGTTACCAAAATAATTACGAAAATCAAATTTTTGTGACATTTGACCTTAAATAACTTCGACATTTTACGTGACTTTCGAGATATAGTTTAGAACATTATAATAAAGGTATATTCGAGTTTGAATCATATTAGCTCTCATTCCGAGGTGAAACCCTTATTTGACTGAATGAATGCAATAATAAAAAAATACATACCAAACACTGAAGTGCTGCTACATTGATCCTCATATCCTTTGATTGTGTAGCCTCACATACAACTTCCATTATAAAATTTCTTTCATTTTCCTTATCAAAGTTGGCTTTAGTAAATTCCAATGAGTTCAGTAAGGCCTGAGTTGCAGCAAGTCGTACATGGCTGCTTGTTTCGATGGACCTCATGCCATGAATTATAGCAGTAAGAATGGGATTGCTCTGTTCAGTCAAAACCTCAGCATCAATTTCTTGACAAATATAACCTAGAATTTTATTGTGATTTTCAGTATTTGTTTTTTTCAAATGATTCTATTTTCACAAAGCTTAATAAAGAGTGAAACAATCCTTTTTTTAATCCCCAATGCAAAAAGGATGGGGTGTTACAAGTTTGAAGCCTTGAAAGTTAATTGTAAACTATTAATTAGATGTTGGTATTGTTTGATTATAAAGGTTAATTAGTTGTGAGTGTTCTTAAGCTTAACAACTCCCTACATCTTAGGCAGTAGAATTGGAAATAATAAAATAAATGTTCACAAATTTTCCAGAGAAATTTTAAATCAATAAATCAATAGTCATAGCCTTGTTTTGTACTAGTCACTAGACTAGTAGTTTTCATGTACGACTGCTAATCAAGAGGTCTTGGGTTTCCTGATTCCAACCAAATGTTTGTATGATCTACAAATATTTGTTTCGGAGTTTGGGTGCTTTCTTTGTATACTATGTATGTATAAGTATTTAACAATTGTTTAGTCCCCATAGCACAAGCTGTGCTTATTTTAGGACTAGATGATGTGTCAGATGTCCAAAATTTTTTTTTTTTTTTAATAGTCTGGAAGTTTTTGTTTTAGGTTTTATATGGTAATGCTTTTTTGTAGGGGGTTTTTAAATTTTTAATTGTGATTTTTTCGCATATTTGTGTAGTGTATTGTTTATGAAAGAATTTATTGATACATACCAATAGCTTCAAGGGTTGCTTCTTTTTTTAGTTCTGTTGATTGTAAATTTACAACATTTTCTACAAGAATTGGTATAAGGTCATTCCACTGTCCTACAGGTAATTCAGCCACTGCAACATATGCTACACACTGTGCAGCCGAACTGGGCCTACTGTTTTCTGTTCCAATTGCTGCTAGGATCTTTTAAAAAAAAAACATTGGTTGAAAAATTTACTATCATTAGAGAAATTGTCAAATCTGATGACCTGAACCAGTGTTTCAGGTAATATGTGCATAAAATTTAACAATTAAAAATTTGTTTTATAATAAACTAGCTATGCCCGCGGCTCCGCTCGAGTCCTAGGGTTATGAACAATAGATTAGTCTGATTGTCAGACCTACCCAATATGCACACAAAATTTCATGAGAATCGGTCATGCATCGGTCATTCGGAGGAGTTTTATTGCAACATGAGAATTTTATTTGTAAGATTATAATTGGCCAAAAGTAAAGATTGGTTTCATTTTACTCTCTTTTGTTTCCTGATAAACAATTTGTACAAAATATATTTCTATTATTATTTAATAGTGTTTGGAAGTACTAGTAAAATAATCATGTTAGACTGTGTGTGTGTGTGTTACTAATTTAAATTTCTTACTAGATTTACTAATGAATCTTACATTTTTTTTTATGTACAATCTGATGTCTTCTGGTAGTGCCAGCCACCTTTGCTGATATTGCTGTTTTAATGTAGGATCTTTAGAAGTCAAATGATTTTTTAGCTGTAAACCTGCAGCCATTCTAGCCACCTGACTATTTGAACCCTGGACCAGCACATCAGACAACATTTTAATAAATGTTGTGAAGTTAGTGGCTGCTGCATGGTTAAGGTATGTTTCTGCAGCTTCCAATTCATTTCGATCTGTAAATAGAATATACATGTGTATAATTAAAGTAGTTTACTTTGGTAAACTTTAGTCTTGTACATTACACTAGTTATTGCCTGTAGCTTAGTTTTTTATTTTGTATTTATCAGTTCGTAAATGACCAATTTTTCTAAACCCTTTCAATTGTCTTTTGCAAGTCCTACTGACCCTGTCTATCAACCTAAAATGATAGCATTCAAGCAGTCATGTTTTGTAGGTTAATGAGAGACTGGACGCCCAATGGTATCTCAATATTATGCAATACAAGATGTTTCTTGTATTGCATAATATTTGAAAACAATAATGGAGAATGATACTATGAGTTTACTGCAGTTAACATGAATGAATGAATGAGTTGAGCAATGAAGAGAAAAAGTGGCTTACGTCAAATAACAAATATTTTAAACCGAAATCAACTTATTTTTTTATTTCGTGATTATCAAATGCAAATTACCAAATATATTTAGTAAACTATGTAGTTACAAAGTACCTACATACAATTATTTTATATGTACATGTATTTTATTTAAATACATTCTGTGTTGAATAAAGTGTCTCTTAATATTCTACAAACATTGAGATATGCATCTTGATAAGTTTAGAAATTTAATAAACATTAATTTTAGCTGCTATATATTTATTGTTTTTAATGAACACATTACATTAGGTTTCTAATATATATGCACAAAACCCAATGTTCTTGATTCAATTATCCTAATTTTTGATTATCTGGATGCCAAACGAGAATAATTAAAATCCAGTTAATCAAGCTTCTACTGTAGTGTGGTTGCATTAACCCCATTCACAATGAATATTGTGATCTCTTGGATCCTACTTATACTCTCCATTAGGCAGAATAGAGTCACTTTGGCAATCCCTTCTAATTGTCGGTTTGAAGTCTCCAGTGACTTTTTTTTTTAAATATCCCTGGTAATATTATGATCAATTACTTAGTTGTTGATTTTCTTATTAATAAGAAATACTTAGCATGTTTATATAGGTATCTCAAAGAAAAACCTGTAAATTATTTGTTGATATAAAGAAAAATATCTATACTAGGTCCATTATAACAATTATTCTATTATCATTATTTAAACATTATTATTCTATTATCTCTGTTTCAATGTACACAATAAGGGTTATCAGTAAGCTAAAATTATAAATTATAGGTTTTAAATGATAAAAAAAAACATGTATGTTCTCTTTAGTGTTTAAGTTCGTGTTTATGCAACTGCTGTATCATAATTAGTTCTTATCCAATATTTTAACATAAATCTAGTTTATAATAATTATGTAGTAATGTGTGTACAGTGTTTAATATATCATTTATATATATTACGTTTGCAAAATTTCTAATAAATATCGAAAATAATCTCATTGAAACTTGAAGACTAACAAGAAAAAGAGTCTTCTTACTAATACTATTATAATAACCTTCGGTTCAACAACTCAAATGAAATGATAGAAAACTAGTGTAATGATTGTGATGAAATCAAAGGTTTATTTAAGATTACACATAACCTTCAAAACTAAAAAGTCATTAATTGAAAAACACATTTTTATATCACATCAAAAATATAGAATGTATGAAAGAGTGTCAATGTAGATAATTTTTTTTGTTAGCTTATAGCCGCGTTTGATAGTGAAACTCGATTTGTAGGTGAACCTAGAATTTTCCTTACATGACAGATATACATCTTTGTCATCTACATCAAATCAAATTCTGTCTTAGCACATGCAATATTAACATGGTATGCATGCAGCACATTGAGTACCACATAAACGGTGTTTGGTCAACTTTTATTTATAACAGTTACGTTAGGTGTTAACTAAGTCGGTTGACGACCTGAATGAAACGCCATACACGTACAATAAATTGGAAAATATGGATTCTTACCTGGTGATACAGTCTTTTCCAATATTTGTATAAGTGTTAATGTGGCTTCCGCATGCATTGTAATCACTTTTCTTTTAAACCTCTTGATAAAAACTTGGATTCGTAAAAATTAACAAACCGGCACACCACCGACGGAAGAACACTCATTGATGAAATTGTTACAAGGCATGAAAAATGTTTCAACTGCAACGAATGTTGTCAGGACCATAATTTTTTGAAAAAAAAAATACTGGTAATATTTTGATTATAAAATACTTATAAAATTTAAAATAAATAGCTTAATTTACTTTTTACAATATTTAGATAAACAAGCGTCATTTGATTCCAGCTTTTTTACATCTACGAGTTATTTTAGAAGAACGTTTGACACACAATAGTTAGTTAGTTAATTTTAATTTGTTTGTTTTGAAAATTTTACTAATTTCATTAAATATTCTGTTTCAACTAAACTAACAACTGTACTTATTAAAATGTATTATTAATAATTATATAAATATTTTATTAACTTGAACCATTGTTGTCCACTTTTTGTTTTAAGAATAAGCTTGTAGTCGATGAGCTTCATGCCAGTAGTTTTCTTTGTGAATTTTCACATCTCATTCTTGATTATCATACTTGATTCTTGATTTGATTATGTGCTCGTATTTCAATTTTGATCGCGTCGTACCAGTCATCTTATGTTTCAGTTTGTTCAGGCAAGTGTAACAAATCCGACACGAGTAAGCTTTCTTCTTCCATATCATCTTGTTTAGTTAGTCGTTAGTCTTTTGATCATGTAAGTTTTTTTTCTTAAAAGTCTTTGTGATGTTCTTTAATTTGTGTCGTGTGGAGTTTGGTATCCACCACTCTCAGCCTCTTCATCCGCTTCAAATAAAGTTTGCATTAATCAGAATTTTGATGATTTTTCTTATTGTTAAGTTGTATCACCATTTCTTTTTAGGGTTCCGAAGTTTATTACTTCGAACCCTTATAGATTCGTCATGTCCGTCCGTCCGTCCTCGACTTACCTTCCAAACGGAAAGTGCTAGAAAGCTAAAACTTTGGATGAATATATATTGTAATTACGTCGACAAAGTGATAAAATAAAATTATGAAAAATATTTTTATTTGGGGTACCTCCCCAACACGTAAAGTGGGGATGTTTTTTTTTCTCGCAGCTACCCCATCATGTGGGATATCATTAGATAGGTCTTTTAAAAACAATAAAGGGTTTCAACAATTTTTTGATTTAAGTATCTGTTTGCGAGATATTCTACTTTAAAGAGCACTTTTTTGTAAAAACAGGGCGCCCCCCCCCCCCCTCTCAAAGCTAACCCAGCCGGCCACAATAAATCTGGAAAAATTCGTGATAGTGGTCCATATAATGAACTTTAAAGGAAAACTATAACGGATTAGATAACTTTGTTAGTTCAGGAGTTATAGAGGCTCAACTTTCACAACGCGCTTACTTGGTAGACGTCATACAAAATTAACGCATTAATACGTAAACATAATAATAATCCATGGAATACGATTTCTAATCCACGGACCATTATGGGTGACTGAGGAACCCTTTCCTGTGCGTGGCCTGACACGCACTTGGCCGATTTTATTCTTTTCAGGTCTCCGTGTGCTGTCGCCAAGGACTGCTTCGTTAAAAGTGCGATCGTAGTACGTCTTCTCGGCGTATTTGACATCTCGTCTGATTACAACATCGTTTATGTCAGGTAAATAGACTCTGAATCTGAACCTATATTTTGGAGGGCTCCGGCTTTTTTAGTTAATTGGCTGTGTTTATTGCTTATGTCCATAAGCATGAAAGTACATTTAATATATAATTCCATTAAATCTAAATTATCCGCAAAGGGGTATTATACCATAGCAGAATAAATTGATGATAAAACCGCCTGGGATTGGGCTGCCCATTCTGCACATGCTGTTTATTTTGCATGTGTAAATTTATTTTGATGTGACGTTAATTTATAGTTTTAATTTAAATTATAATATTTAACAAATTTATCTTAAATTATTGCTATTTGTTATTTTTAAAATTATAATCTTTAATTATTATAGTTGTGACTCAAATTGTAATTATCGCTTTCTTATTGAAATAATGTGTTTTGCATTTAAGAATATTGTCTGGATTTTAAAAGAGACTGTGATCCCTGAGTTTGTTTCGTCCTTTCTTCTCGGGACTAGTCCAGTTATTAAAGGCCGAATTCATCTGCTCTAAAAAAAAGTTTAACTTGCAAAAGTGTTCATGTAACCTAATTGCAGAATAAATGAATTGATTTGATTTGCTTCCATCATTAAACATCTAGCCTTGTCTAGCAGTGATCGGTTTTTTTCGTTCACTTAAGCCGTCCTGCTGCGGAGTGTAAGGTGCTGTCAGTCTCCTTTTTATGCTAAATTTTGCTAGCAGGTCATCAAATTGTTTGCTTCTGTACTCGCCACCATTATCCATTTCATCATCATCATCATCAACAGCCTTCAATAGTCCACTGCTGGGCATGGGCCTCTCCTTTGAAAGGAGGTTTTGGCCTTACGGGTTGGTAAAGGGTTTGTTTCAAGTTTTCCTTCTCTTGGCAGTGATGTTAGCTGCTTATTTTGTTCCTTCAACTGCATAATCTTCTTCTTTAAAGGTAAATGTTAAGGATGAACTATTTTATATCTAGTCCTCTCATCATCTTGTGACTTCGTTGTGAAATTTGCTATTTCTTCCGGTTTAAAATCCAGGTAATAGAGCCCGTTTTTATTTCTTGAAGCTTGTAATACGACGTCGTCTCCTTGTATGATACATTATAGGTACATTATATATTTACATGAAATGGAAAGAATTTTCCTATAACTCCTTAAAGTTAAAGACTGGTACTTTCCATCATCAGTTAATTATTAAATATAATTACTACCTTTAAAAATACATAAAACACATTTATTATGTCCCTATGAAATTTAAGGGTTACTCTCAATTTCCATAGAATACAATCCACGGCCGTAGCTAGGGGGGCATTGTGGGGCAATGACCTAACTTGAAATCAGAATGCCCTACCTTAAAAATACTAAAACTAATATATATTATTAAAATTGATTGTTTTGCTTAAAGTTTGAGATAAAAAAAAAATGTAGGTCTCAAAACTTTTCTGAACATACCACAGTTTGTGACATTCATTTCATATTATAATTAGTCATTGCTCTGTGTATAGCATTTGAAGCGGCATCACATGAAGCGATGGGTCTATTTAATTATAATATATGTGATGCAGAGGGTATTCCCCGTACCCGTGCCATAGATTGCAATATGGGCATTGATGTATTAAAAAACCCAAGATACACACTCAGCGTCTCAAAACCGTCCTCATAAAATAAGCGCACTATTGAAAATTGTGCTACTATTTCAAATAGTCTCGCGTCTCTGTGCGCTCGTTAAAAATGCCTAAGTGTTCGATGCGGAATTGTAAAATATTACGTTAGGAACGTTAAAAAAGGATGGGATATCGTATTTTCGGTGAGTAAAAGAGTTTGTTAATTTGTTTTTGTTGTTTTTATGGCTAAATATCGGAAGCAATATGTGATTTTGATTTAATTTGTCTAAAAACTTCACTCAACGGTCCAAGTATAATACGACAAATTTCAATGGCCGCTTTTTCAGTGTAAGAACGACTATTACACAACCTTTTATTTTAGTCGCATAATCCAAACGACCCTGTTCTGAATATAATGGAGTCGATTTTTTTTTATTGTGTTTAATTTTTTATTAATAAGTTTATTTAATTTGAACTTTTTTGTATTTAGTTTTTAATAAGTATGTATACGTTACAAAATATATAATAATATTATTATAGTTATTAATCGAATTGCAAAAGGAAAGGAGGTCGTCCAAACGGTGTTATTATTAAAGTTCGTAAATATTATATTACCTATTATATCGATTAATTAGGGGACAACTTATGGGTTCGCGAGATACATTTTTTTAAGCCAAATAGTGCATGCGTCGTTTGTTCTGAACATTTTGTGGACGAAGATATGTATGTTACTGCTAAAGGCATAAAACGTCTTCTTATAACGGCTGTTCCTAGTATAACGGTAAGTAGTCGTTAGCCAGAAAAATAATGAATTTATCAAATAATTTCGTACCTACATTCAAATAATATAATTATTTTTTACAGGATATGTCACTGATATGATATGAAAAAATAAAATAAATGATTTTAAGAGTTAATATTTGTTTCATTGATGTACACATGTCCTATCCAAAAACATATTTACGCTCAGATATAAGTATAATTATGGGCTTAGAACACAATTTAACTAACTCCTCAAATATTAACTCAATGTATTATAATAAAAAAAATATACAAATATTCCTCTTCACTCCATGTCCTGTCCTGCCGGCTAGCTTCGGTCACAAAATTTGATTGGTCATTATACGCTGCTTTGTAATAAAAACTTTAAACAATGCGCGTAAGGTTGAATGTGCAAAAGATGTGTTTATAGCATAACTAAAACTACCCACATTGATATTTTTATACATCAATGACTAAGTAGGATAGTTTCGTATGCCGCTTTTGTTTGAGACTGTGCATCTAGGGTTTTTATATATCAATGAATATGGGCTACATTACGTGCAAGTGCACGCGTGTCGTTTTTCATATACCTGTTTATTTTAATGTATATTTTTGTGTCGTTTGCAAAATTATATTTTTTCACTTTGGACCAATTCCGTTACGAAAAAATAGAACAAAATCAGTTGATCTGAACAAAGTTCCTCATATTTTTAGGGTTCCGTAGCCAAATGGCAAAAACGGAACCCTTATAGATTCGTCATGTCTGTCTGTCTGTCTGTCCGTCCGTCCGTATGTCACAGCCACTTTTTTCCAAAACTATAAGAACTATACTGTTGAAACTACTGTTAAATTTTTTTTATCATCAAACTCATACGTGTGTAGGTCTTCAAAAATGATATTGAGGTTTCTAATATCATTTTTTTCTAAACTGAATAGTTTGCGCGAGAGTGGTAGTGTGTACCAATGTGTCCCCCGCCCCTGTAAATTCTAAAATAAGAGAATGATAAAACAAAAAAAATATATGATATACATATACACTAGCTGATGCCCGCGGCATACACTAGGACACACTAGGACGCAACTAGGGTATGAAAAATAGATAGTGGCCGATTCTCAGACTTACTGAATATGCAAAAAATTCATAAGAATCGGTCAAGCCGTTTCGGAGGAGTATGGGAACGAACATTGTGACACAAGAATTTTATATATAAGACTAGCTGATGCCCGCGGCTCCGCTCGCGTCCTAGGGGTTTGAAAAATAGATGGTGGCCGATTCTCAGACTCACTGAATATGCATAAAAATTTTCATAAGAATCGGTCAAGCCGTTTCGGAGGAGTATGGGAACGAACATTGTGACACGAGAATTTTATATATAAGCTTACCATGCAAACTTTTACCGAAAATTGGTTTGAACGAGATTTAGTAAGTAGTTATTTTTTTTAATACGTCTTAAGTCATAAACCGCAATTTACCTTTCAAAGTTACAACGAACTACAAGAACTTTTATATGATGTTCCTTGCTGCTACGGAACCCTTCATGGGCAAGTCTTTCTTATAACTCGAAACCCTTATAGATTCGTCATGTCCGTCAGTCCGTCCGTCCTCGACTTACCGTCCAACCGGTAAGATTAAGTGCTAAGATGAAACTTTTCGTGAATATGTGTTGTAATTACGTCGACAAAGTGCTACAATAAAATTAATTAGGGTACCTCCTGACGATTTTTTTATTTAAGTATCTGTTTGCGTAATATTCTATTTTAAAGAGCACTTTTTTGTAAAATTTTATGCATTTTTAAGTCAGATTTCTTTATTTCTGGCCAAAAATTTTCAAACCACTTTTGACCTGGGCGATCATCTTTGAATTTATGTTTAAAGTTCCCTTCTCGAATTATTTTCTGAACAGTATCCAACAATTCTTGCTTTTTCACTGGTAATCCACATTTGGAAATGTTAAGAAGCCATTCAACTACTTTTTTTTCACATTCTACTCCTAGCGCTGGTTCTGGTCCCGGTTTCTTTACTCCATCTGGTCTGCGCCCACTGATATTGTCCAATATTGTGGTCTTGGGAATAGCATATTCTTTGCATATTTGTCTTATCGATTTATTCTTCTCTCGTAAAGCTTTCTTTAAATCGTCTTCTGTGTAGGTATGTTCTCTTTTCCTTCTTCTTTTTGTCTCCGAAGAACTCATCTTAAATAGAAAAAAAATAAGAAGGAAAGAAATTACTCATTTCATTTAAAATAGAATTATAAACACGTAATCTTATAAAAAAAATGTGAGCCGTCACGGGACGCCTAGCAGATGTGAAACATCGCCATTATTTTGTAAAAGTAATATGCAGAAAAGAACATATTGTAATAGGAACTAAATATGTCATAATGATAAAATAAAATACTACTAATTATTAAAATAGTACGGTGTGGCGTATAATTATAATAATTATAATTAAATAATTATATTATAATTATAATTTACGCCACACCGTACACACTACTGCATATAGACTGTATATATATACCATCGTATAGCGTGCCGTGGCGACGCGTCGCCAGGCGTCGCCAGTCGCCAGGCCAGAAATCTATTTTACGTGCGCCTATAGATGTTTCACATCAAAAATGTACAATAATAATCATCAATACATTTCTAATTATTTTAACAAGCAAGTCAATTGTATTTAACGAAAATAGTGGACGTAATTTAGTTTATTATCATCCCTTGTAGGTATAGTTTGCGTCCATCGCGGACGCAAAGTGGAAGTTTTGTAAATTCAATGTAGTAGTTCGCGTCCACCTTATTTTATTCGATAAATATAAAAAAAGCGGCCATGAAGGGTTCCGTACCAGCAAGTAACATCATATAAAAGTTCTTGTAGTTCGTTGTAACTTTCATCGATGTTTTTATACCAGTGTATTGATTGGATGAAAGGTATATTGCGTGTTACGATTTATGACGTATTAAAAAAAAACTACTCACTAGATCTCGTTTAAACCAATTTTCGTTGGTAGTTTACATGGTAATGTACAACATATATTTTTTTTAGTTTTATCACTCTCTTATTTTAGAAGTTAGAGGGGGGGACACACACATTTTTCCACTTTGGAAGTGTCTCCCGCGCAAACTATTCAGTTTAGAAAAACATGATATAAGAAACCTCAATATTATTTTTGAAGACCTATCCATAGACAGACAGACAGACAGACAGACTTGACGGATCTATAAGGGTTCCGTTTTTTGCCATTTGGCTACGGAACCCTAAAAACATAAGCAAATTCAAAATGTACGTTATTTCTTTTTTCATTATAAAAGTCTAGAAAGAGCTATGTATCCTAAAATTCACATTGTACATAACCGGCACATGTTACCCCAAAGTCCTCCAGTGATAACCGTTTAATTAAAACTTCTGTATCTCAGAGCGAGTCAATTTTATCAAACAAAATCAAGGCTTATATACTATGGCGTGCAACGAAACCATAGTGCGACGTAAATCGCTCCTAACGGCATCTATCGAGTACACTAACAATAACTCTAAATATTAAATATGAACATTCTGCCCACCAAAAGGAAGAATTTCCTTTTAGTACCGCCCACAATTAACAAACTCAGCAATATAAATTCTCGAACAATGGACTGTATAATTGAAAAATATATAATAGTAGACGAGGCATTTACAAATTATTTTCCTACTCAGTTTTACAGTTATTAAAAAATAACAAATGTATAAAAATAAACTACATGCAATATAACAAACACTAGCCTATAACTTTTAAATGTAAAATAAAATACTTCGGTATAAACGTACACAATGTCACTATTCAGTGACAGGCAGTAAACATAATTTTGAAGCTGGACGTTTAATCGTAGTACCTTTACAACGTACAGAGACAAAGCGTGTCAAATTGTCCTTGCCCGGATGCAATTAAGTGATCCTACCATACAACCATTTAGCAGGAGGTAACTTATCATCCTTTATTGAAACTATATTGCCTACTTTCATATCAGGAATCCGAGCAGTCCATTTGTGTCTTTGGAAGAAGTTGGTCAAATATTCCTGTTTCCACCTACGCCAAAAGCTTTGCACCATACGTTGTACTAATTGCCATCTACGTAAAGTGGTAACTGTGTTATACTCATATTTTTTTTTTTTTTTTTTATTTAAAACATTTACAGTGTCTTTACAGAATTAATCCAATACGACATTGTAAGTAAAATATATATGTACAATTAATTTATAATATAATATCATTCGATGTGATATATCTTTGGGCAGCTTCTCTGAAGTTCGGGAGGGTACAGTTATAGATATCAAATTCTTTTGAGATAAAATTAATAAGCCTAATGGCGCGTGATATAGGGGCATACTGAAGTAGATTTGTTCGCGCAACTGGAAGACTAAGCGTAGGGGGCTGGCGGCGCGCGCCCACATAGCCATCAGGGGCGCACAGCCGCAAGCGCTCTAATATATCCGGCTGGTGCAGGCTACCGCGCAGCACGCGCCACACATATGTGACCAGTGCCACATCGCGCCGCACGCTCAAGCGTACATACCCGACCATGCCAAGAACGAACAAGCTAGGGTACATAAGTGGGTACAGGGGGTACACCCCATATTCCTTATAATATAGGAATCGAGTAAATTTGTTCTGCAATTTTTCCACCATAAGGCTATATTTAACCTCGTGGGGATTCCAAATAATTGCTGTCGCTTCTAGGTGACTACGGACGAGAGCATTGTACAAAATCTTTATCGAGGATATGTTATTAAATTCTTTGCAGCTTCGTAAGATAAACCCTAAACTTTTAAAAGCTTTACTGCAGACAGTAACAATATGATTACGAAACGTTAACTCGGGCACCATTTCGACTCCTAGATCCCTGATACTGTTCAGGCAAGGTATCAACGCTCCACCCAGTTCATATCGGCAGCGCAGTGGAGCTCTGGCCCGACTGTAACTCATCACTCCGCATTTAGCAATGTTGAAGTGCAGCTTATTTGTATAGCTCCATTGCACTACACGCTCAATGTCTTCCTGCAGTCGCACAGCGTCCGATGCGTCTGTTATCGATAGATATACCTTGAGGTCATCTGCAAACAGCAGACATTCGGCGTGCCGTAAGACCCCTGGAAGATCGTTGATCATCAAAAGGAATTCTAAAGGTCCAAGATTTGAACCCTGACTAATTGTCGTCAGGTGGTACCACAATCGGTTGACCTACCAAGAAATGCCCAGGGGTTAAAGGGGCGGGATCATTCAGGTCACTACTACCTTGAGACAGTGGCCTCGAATTCAAACACGCCTCAATTTGAGAGAGAACTGTAGACATCTCCTCAAACGTAAGTGTGGATTCGCCGATAACCCGTTTCAGATGGTGCTTTACACTTTTTATCTCTGCTTCCCACAGTCCACCAAAATTTGGAGCATGGCGAGGTATGAAGTGCCATTCAGTTTGAGAGTTGGCGAGAGCAGCTGCAATGTCTTTAAACAATGAGCTTTCTCGAGCAAAAAGCTTCCGTAACTCCTTTGCAGCACCCACAAAATTGATACCATTGTCGCTCCAGACATGACGGCAATGTCCACGTCTGGAGACAAACCGTTTGAAGGCTGCCAAGAAACCCTCAGACGTTAAATCTGAAACCGGTTCAATATGCACAGCACGTGTGTCCATACACACGAACAAACAAATATACCCCTTAAATGACCGTTGCCCGCGGCCTTTAGATACCCTCATGTTAATGGGTCCCGCATAGTTGACACCGGTGTCAAGAAAGGGCTAGCTTGGAGTAACCCTGTAAGCTGGAAGCTCACCCATTAACTGTTGTTTCGTTGTCGCAGCATATCTTATACATGGAACACAATTGTGTATATGGGTTCGAACTATACCTTTCACTCGGCTAATCCAATATCTGGTGCATATAAAATTGAGCATCAGTTGTTGTCCTCCATGAAAGGTCCTTTCATGAGCATCGGCTATAATCAACTTAGCCAAACTAGATTCATGAGAAATAACAACTGGGTGCTTTGTATCATCGGGAAGTTGAGACAACAAATTACCTACCTTTTCGTAGTGGCTGTATAGAAATCCTCACAGGCCTGTTCTTCGGGGGAAAAGGGTCTTTTAGTTACCACAGGTTCAGAATCTAATTCCCATAATCGTTTTAACATCTCGTTTTCTTCGATTTGTGTATGCATTGCAATTACAGTGTTATGTGACTGGATAGAATTTCCTGCTTTGTTAACTTGACCCAACACAATCCACCCTAAATGTGTGTCTCGAGCGATCGCAGAACCTGTGGGACTCTTGATTAATCCTGCTTTTAAAATATGGCAATATGTTTCAGCTCCCAACAAAATGTCAATTTCGTCGGGTGAATTAAACTTTGGGTCAGCTAAACGAATATTGTAAATTGCTGGCCAATTTTGAAGTTTAAAACAGGCGTCTAGCATAACGGAGGTCAGTGCACTTAAAACATGCGCCATTACTTTTAAGGTGAAGGAAGGGTCATGCAATGACTGCATTTTAATATTAACAACATGTCTAGAGACTATATCACCATGACCACCTCCTATTCCTGCAATAGTTGTCTTCGAAACAACTTTTTTCAAACGAAGTAATTGCGCTGCTGCCTCAGTTATGAAGGATGCTTGCGATCCTTGATCTACCAATGCTCTCAATGTTTGGTATGACCCATTTTGAGATTCAGCCCTAATAAGGGCTGTGGCTAATAATACTTGAGCTTGCGCTCGTTCATTCACAAAATGGGTTGCTATATTTGCACTAATATCTTATGGTGTGGGCTCTGACTCTGAAATACTTTCATGTGAGGTGGTAGGCGTTACCACCGCACTTGTTACACTAGGGCTCTTAGGGTGCAACAATGTATGATGTTTCCGCTGACAAATACTGCATTTTAAAAGAACACGACAGTCTCGGGAAGTGTGATTAAGTCCTAAACAATTAAAACACACCCCCAAATACTGGGCAAGACTACGTCGCTCGTCACTATTCTCTTTAGAAATCTTTTTACAGTTCGCTAATTTGTGATTATCGGAGCAATGTGGACATGTTATACTAATAGAACCATGCATTACCTTGGAGTGAGACGTAGAAGGGACCCACTTTGGCTTTCCTTTTGGTTCGATAAATTCAAGGGCTCGAAATCGTGTTTCTAAAAACTTACCAAACTGTTTGAAAGAAGGTAGATCTTCGGAGGATTCACTAACATGCAATTCCCATTGCTTCCGAGATTCTACGTCCAGCTTCAAACTTACTACATAAATAACAATAACATCCCAAGAATTTACATCAATACCAAGATTGGTCAGCTCGTGCAAACAGTCACTTGTAACATCCAACAGATCTTTTAATGCATTCGCGGATTCGACAACAATATTTCGTTGGCTAAATAACCTTTTTAGGATACACGTGGACATAAATTTCTTATTATTATATCTATTTTCTAACGTTTCCCAACATTTTTTATAGTTACTATCTGTTATTGGAACGTGCCTTATTAATTGCTCTGCTTCACCTAACAATTGGGTCTTTAAATAGTGAAGCCGCTGTACGTCATCTAAGGTCTTATTATTGTAAATTAAAGATACAAATAAATCCCGAAATGATGACCACTCGGTGTATTTTCCGCTAAATTTAGGTAATACAATTTTTGGTAATTTAACCTTATTGTCAGACGATACATTGCAAGCTTCTTTATAAGAACTACTTAATTTTAATTGAGATAATGCGTATTTTAATTCTACCCTATAAGTTAAATAAGTTTCATAAACTTTTTCATAAATGTCCTCTTGAAAATAACGTAACAATTCTTCCTCTTCGTACTCGCCGACTATATCCTCATATTTGGCAGAAAAATTCTTAAATTGATTCTCCAAAACCTCTAACCGCGTATCCACGTAATTGTAGGTAATTCGTTCCTTTGAAGCTTTTTTAAAGTTGATTAAACCTTTCTCAATTTGTCCTTTAAGATCCTTTACTTTTCTAAGTTCCTTTTCCATCTTGTATCTTATGTGAGAAGCGTCGTCGAATGCAAGTAATTTTTCTAAGTGTCGATTTCGTTAAAATTTCAAAGTTAAAACCGAGCGTGATTTTTCTAAGTGTTTTTGTGGTGCTCTTACCGATCAAAAATCGGGCATAGATTCCTCGTATCGTCGTTTTTATCGAAACTATTCTAAGTCCGAAAGAGCAACTAACCACCTTATTTTTTCTAAGTTTCGTTTAAACACTTGAAATTAGTACTCACAGTTTATAGTCCACTTTGCACTTCATTACTCACATAAGTGTATCCTCGAAGTCCAGTGTCCTCAATAATCTTCAACAGCACCCCGCTTGCATATCTCCATGTATGTCACTCCGTAGTTTACTTGCCGTGTTCCACATCTAAAACGCCATCCGGCTCGAAGGACCATGTACATAACCGGCACATGTTACCCCAAAGTCCTCCAGTGATAACCGTTTAATTAAAACTTCTGTATCTCAGAGCGAGTCAATTTTATCAAACAAAATCAAGGCTTATATACTATGGCGTGCAACGAAACCATAGTGCGACGTAAATCGCTCCTAACGGCATCTATCGAGTACACTAACAATAACTCTAAATATTAAATATGAACACACATAAAACAATAAAAATCTTACCATAGAACACGCAGCAGCACACTATTTTACATCTAAATATCCCGCGCGTACGCAATCTTTGAAGAACAGCCCAGTCTCACTATTTTTTCTGATTCATTTGGCACACGGACATTTAGTGCATGTGGACACGGATGGGTTGGACTAGGTAAAACAGATACTCCAGCCGGTTATCGCCGAGTGGGCAGGGCGGCAGCACGGGACCCTTTCCTTCCGGCTGACGCAGGTGCTTTCCGGGCACGGTTGCTTCGGAAAGTATCTGCACTCGGTCGCAAGGAGGGAATCGAGTCCCGCCTGCCACCACTGCGACTGCAGTGAGGACACGGCCCAGCACACGCTGGCGGTCTGCCCCGCATGGGCGGCGCAGCGCCGGGCCCTCACTGCAGTCATCGGAGAGGAACTCTCGCTGCCGGTCGTAGTACGCTCCATGGCCGGTAGCGACAGTTGTTTTACCGCGGTCGCAACCTTCTGCGAGGACGTAATCTCGCAGAAGGAGGCGGCGGAGAAGGTTCGGGAGGACGACTTCCACTCGGACCAGATCCGCCGCCGGCGAACGGGGCGGCGAAGGCGCGCTCACCTGCGCCTCATGCCGCCCTGATTCTGGCCGCGGGTGGACGGGATGGGTTTCCCCGTTCATCCGCTGTAGAGGCCAGCCGCGAGGGGGTGGCGTCCGCGTGTGACCGGACGTCGCCCAAATTTTGAGAGGACAAGGAGATGGCGCCCGCAACAGTGCGGGCAGGCGCCGGGGGGGGTCCAGAAGGCGATAACAACCTGGCCCCCTTCCCAAAACACAGGCGCAGAGAGGTCACACCGTGTGGTTTTAGTCGGTTCGAGTCCGACATACCGCCCCGTCGAGAGCCCCGGCGGGGTGACGATCCGAGGGGATTTCCACACGTAAAAAAAAAAAAAAAAAAAAAAAGGTAAAACAGATACTAGGTGCACCTAGTCCTATTCTTTTAAAATACTTGATGCAAATACCTGTTCCATCTTTTTTTTTTTCTTCAGTCCGGAAATCCCCCGGATACCACCAGCGGATGGTTATGTTGGACTCGAATCGACCAAAACCGCACGCCGCCTCGGGTACTATAAGCCGAGGAGCCAGGTGTACCCTCGGAAGGAAGTCCCTGGAACCCCGACGTACCTCGGGCCATCTACGCCTTGCAGGTGACCCTCTCCTGTGTGAAACCCAAGTTCAGAGCTGTCTAAAAGGGGGGCGCGGTTGCTTCGTGGCACTGGCGCCGCCACCCTGGCCTGCTTCTGCTAGGGTAACAGATGGCCTCACCTGTCACCCCCAGGCTTGTGCTTATGGAGGACGGAGATCGTTTGAAGATCTCCGGCACCTGAGTCGTCTGCGGTACCTGGCCCGTTCTCGGGCCTGGCGGACCGGAAGAGTTCTAAGCCTCTTCCGGTACCGCTCAGCCATCTCCTTCGCAAGCATGACTTGCTCACAGAAGTAGACAGCGGAGTTCCACGCACTCTCGCTCCGTATCATGGCAGCAATCATGTTACGGAGCGAGATAATCCCCACTTCCATGGCTGCCATGAGGTCGAGCCTCGGCTCCGCCCACGCTGGACATTCAGCTAACGCGTGGAGCGCCGTATCCACGGTTTGGCCATCGCAATGGTGGCACTCAGGCGTAGGCTCTTTTCCGATTAGACACAGGTAATCTCCGAAGCACCCCTTTCCAGTGATCACCTGTGTCAGCCGGTATGAGAGGCTGCCGTGATGCCTCTCGAGCCAATCCTCCATAACGGGTCTTACCGCCGCAATAACGGCGTGTCCAGCGCTTGGTTACCCAAGTCGTTCCCTCCATTCCTCCACGAGGACCTGGTGGAGCTGGGATTTCTGATTCTCGATTTCTCGAGGATCAGGACTCCTATCCAGCTCCCGCGCCTCCTTGCGCCACTGATAAAGAGCTGCAAGGACCCTCGTCTCCAGGTCCCATGGTGGAGTTCCGGCCAGGAGACTTGCTGCCTCAAAGGAGATCGTGCGGTACTCTCTAATATTTCTATTAGCCAGCACCTGCTGCGGTCGTCGCAGCAGCGCGGCGTTGCTGGCCCTCAGAGCCTCAGCCCATACTGGAGCCCCATAAAGGGCCATGGACCATATGCCCCGACTATGCGGCGGAGGTATGAAGGCACTCGATGATAGACTAGTTCCTTCTTCATAAATTTTACTTGTATCTTGACATAATATCATGACCTCAGTATCAGCTAAAGTCGGTCGAAATATCTGCTCTAAGTAACAAGCAAATCTCATAGCTTTCTGTTCGTTACTTACAGCCCATTGCCCATTTTCATCTCTAATGGGTGGTATCTGCGTAACGGGTCTTTTTAGATTATTTGTGACTTTCCATAACGAATAATCTATAAATTCCTTTATACTATTGTCACCAGTTATCGAGATTTATTTCACTCACACATAGTATTCGTCCATCGCGTCTTGCCGTGATAGAGTATTACGAGTTTAGTGAATTTAAAAAGTGTCCTAAATTTCGCTAAATAAGGTTGATTTTCATTTGGCTTTTGTAAGCACCTCACTCACAGATGTTAGTTGAACTTATTTTCGAGGATTTTTAAAGAGAGATTCGTAAAATGGACGCAAATTGGGCGATGGGCGCGATCAGGCGAAATGATCCTAAAAGGGGTTCTACACGGTTGAAACCGATTTCCAACCACCCTGACCTTGATCGAAAAAGGATCGTGTAGAATCGGAACCGATGTCAAACCACCCTGACTTTGGTCGGAAATGGATCGTGTAGGGGGGCGTTTTTCAAAATTTTGCTCCGTTACGTACAGGTGTCCATTTATTTTCATACTAAATCACGTCACGTCTGGACGTTACGTATAACGCGGACTTGTCATCACATGTTTCTTTGGTATAAAAAAAGTTGATTATAGTAGTTTACTAGTACACATTCATTATCTACAACATATTTACTTATAATTTAACACGAGTAGTATATAAAATTAGTGAGTCTTACCTTTCAAAATCAATGTTCGTACCGGACAAACAAACTGACCCGTTACGTACGTCACGGACCGCAAGTGTTGACGATTGAATTTTTTAGTTTTAATTCAAAGGAAAAGAACGAATGAATGATAAAATCATTGTCGATATGGCATTGATTAAAAATAGTTAGAGCCAAAGACCATGTTATTGATATTCTTTATAAAATCATGCCGTTACGTACAGGACTGTCCGCTGTGGCCAGTTTTTTAAATCCGATAATTTCAGTATTTATATTAGAAAAATATACTACAACCTTATTATATTTTTTTTAAAAACAAATAAAATGAGTTATTTCATTCGAGTAATACTAAAGATATCTAAATATAGCTTATATGTTCTCCAAAATACGTAATCAAAATCCAGGATATTATGAAGGACACATAAAAAAGTAGGATAATATTTGGTATTTTATTAAATATTAAAATATGTTTTCCGCTTAAGTCTTATGTTTATCTTTTTTTTTACAGTAAGTTAAACATTTTACCCTAACATAAAATAATTTGATACTCACTTCCTACATTTTTGCCTTTTAATCAATGGTCAAACTCGCAGGACATAGCAAAATAGTCCTGAGCAAAATTTTGAAAAACGCCCCTAGAATTCGTTTGTCCGATCAATAGTGGGCGGAGCCGCCGGCTAGGTTGGTTCGTTGGTTGATCGGCGGCGCATCTCGCGTCAGGCTGCGTCCGTGTGCGTGTGCGATCGTGTGGAACGCTGTCGGCCAACGCGAGCGCCTCAGTGTGCGCTGGGCAGGAGTCGCGGGCGCACTGAGCACGTCTGCAATGAATACGCAATGTTCGCGTGTTTAATAGATAATTATTATGATTACTTCTTATTTTGTACGAAATTTTCCAAATAAGCTCATTTAACAAGTCAGGCATCTATATGATCACAGCTAAGCTGCTGTTCTGTGTTTGGATTCATTATTTTGTAAAGATTGATTGAAGCTTGGAGAAAGACATAGGATACTTCTTATCCTGAAAACTGACAAACGAGTGGATACGTATTTAGAGAACATGTAATTAGACAAATAAAATACAGAATCGCTGTCTTTGTTTATAGTTGTAATGTAAGTTAGAAATTACAATTAATAAATATTAACTTTAAGCTCTAATATAGACACGCTATACATATCAATAGCCTGCTAAGAAGATGTTACAAATATAAAAGAAATGTAAAGACGTATGATGAAGATTTTCATGACCAGAATAATTAAATTACAAACTACCGCCGGATTAGCAAACTTAACCGGGTAACAAACTAACTACTAGTTTTCTCAAACTACTACTCTGAATATTTGTGGATGGTATTAGCAGGTATTAGCCACATTCCACATTGAAGGCATTTATTCAGATAATAAATAATACGTCAACAGCTTAACTAGTCAGACGTATATCATATTACTTTATAATACGTCCATGCATATTATGTAAACATTATTGTAAATGTGCTGCGATAACCGGAATCGCAGGCAAAGCCATATAGTTTATCATAAAAATCTTTTGCTAGCAGTATTTCCCTTTAGAAAGGAAATAAATTCAGTAAGTGCGGTGTACCTACCACAATATTTACTATCTATTATGCTTTATCAGATATCTTCATAATACCGTGAGTAAGTATTCAAACATTATACTTCACGATAAGAGCTATGAATAGCAAGTAGGCAATCGTAATGTTTCAATAATATCTGAGAATTATCATGAAGTTCTAAAAACAACATTATGATGTAGCAAAACTGACGTAGTATGATAGATAAATCCTGGATATAATTATATTTCTGCCTCTGCCTCGATGGTGTGGTGGTAGCGTTTGCGACTGCTGTGTTTGAGGTTTCGGGTTCGATTCCGGGATCGGATCAAGTGTTTGTGTGATCAACAAATATTTCTTCGGAGTTTGGGTGTTTTTGATGTACAATATACCTACTGCTTAGTTTGGGAATAGATAGCATTGTGTTTAGATTTTTATATTAATATTTATTTATTTAATTATACTAACTAACCCGGCGAACTTCGTACCGCCTTAGAATATTAATTAATAATAAAGTATTGTGTTTAGTTATTTTCTGATAGTGACAAATCGACAGCAGCGTCAAGTAAGGGTGCCCGCACACACACAATAATATTGTACAATAATATTGTGACACACGGCCCCGCACACTATAATCCACAATAATATTGTACAATACAGCCCGCACACACGCAATATTATCGGTAATACGTACTTTATTGCCAATATTATTGTGTGTGTGCGGGCACCCTAACGGTTCCTGCATTTTAAATCTATAATATCTTCAAAAGAATTAATTTAAATTACATACTGTAAAGGGCCATATTAATCTATATTAAATACATAATGTATTTAAGGCACTTAATTGGATAAGGATTAATACTGTATTCCTTAAAATCGCTTCGTAAATAAGCCAATATTTCTCGTAAAAATAAAAAAATGGTTATAGTGGGTTATCCCTAAGAGATAGACATATACCATCGCGGACTCTTTTGTAGATCTTTTTAAGATGTACAATACTGTAGTACATTATTTTGATCTATCTCGTAGGGTACAGCCAGCGTTTGCAATGTAAGCGTGTTTATTTACCTCTTCACATTAGAAACCCCTAAAATTATTATCTACTATATTATGCATTATTATACACTAGCTGACCCGTGCCCACTTCGTTGGGCATAACTTAAATATAAAAGTTAGACATATATGCTGTCGTTGACTTTTTTGTAGGCATTTTCAAGCTCCACATCTTTTCTCTAGAACTCAAAAATATATTTTTCATAGAAGTTACGGCAGCGTTCGTAAGAAACGCTTTCATTCGACCGTTTTTTCTCCGATTCACTTTGCGAAACGGACTACCACGTAAAAGTCTTTTTATTTTTCGGTTTTTTATATAACCTATGAAACTCAGCAATAATGTGGCTTTCTATTGGTGAAAGAATGTTTAAAATAGGTTCAGTGGATCCCGAGATTACCCCTTACAATTTAACAAACACACAAACTTTACTTCTTTATATTATATATATATATATATATAAGTATAGATAAAAACACTTTGTGTGATTCACAATTTGTTGTTCTGAGTCTGGGTGTTGTGTTCGTTTCATGTATGTTTGTAAAGTCCCCCGCGACACAGGAATTTATATTCCTAATGCGGGAGTTGTCTTTAAAAAAAAAAACCTTCCTCTTGAATCACTCTATCTATATAAATCAAGAACTAACACCGTAACTCTTAATAAGTTACTAGCTGCGCCCCGCTACTAAGTTTGTGTGTTGAGTTGGAGTCGTTTCCGATCGTGTAAAACAGCGTTGGAACGGCTTCTACACGATTCAACCGACTGACCGACCACTCGGCTCCGCCCACTCGTATGTTCGTTGGTCGGTGGTTGACTTCAGTCCTACTCCGGTATTCACGATGGCTCCTGTCTCTCGAAGAAACAAAAGATCGATTTTACAATAACCTTATTATGTAACGGAGTCTTGATTCTGATGACTTTCTGATTTTTTTAAGAATGGATCATGATATTGAGTTTTTTGGTTCTTATCCTACTAATTCTACTAATATTACAATCGCGAAACTTTGTATGTATGTATGTTTGTTGCTCTTTCACGCAAAAACTACTGAACGGATTTTATTGAAACTTTACAATAATATAGCTTATATATCAGAATTAGAAACAGCCGAAAATACGCGGGTAGCACCGCGGGGCGCAGCTAGTAACATAATAAAAGTTACGGGTGTTAGTTCTTGAGTTATAGGTCATATAGATGCCTGACTTGTTAAATGAGCTTAATTGGAAAATTTCGTACAAAATAAGAAGTAATCATAATAATTATCTATTAAACACGCGAACATTGCGTATTCATTGCAGACGTGCTCAGTGCGCCCGCGACTCCTGCCCAGCGCACACTGAGGCGCTCGCGTTGGCCGACAGCGTTCCACACGATCGCACACGCACACGGACGCAGCCTGTCGCGGGATGCGCCGCCGACCAACCTACGAACCAATCTAGCCGGCGGCTCCACCCATTATTGATCGGACAAACGAATTCTACACGTGGTAGGACATCGGTTCCGATTCTATACGATCCTTTTTCGATCAAGGTCAGGGTGGTTGGATATTGGTTTCATCATCATCATCATCATTATCATCATGATGATGATGATAACATAGCCGCAAATACGCGGGTAACACCGCGGGGCGCAGCTAGTAACTTAATAAAAGTTACTATGTTAGTTCTTGAGTTATAGATGCCTGACTTGTAAAATGAGCTTAATTGGTAAATTTCGTACAAAGAAGAATAAGAAGTAATCATAATAATTATCTATTGAACACGCGAACATTGCGAATTCATTGCAACACACGATGACGTGACGTGCTCACGTGCGCCCACGACTCCTGCCCAGCGCACACTGAAACTGAAGTGCTCGCGTCGGCCGACAGCGTTCCACATGATTGCACACGCCCACGGATGCAGCCTGTCACGAGATGCACTTCGGACCAACCAACCTAGCCGGCGGCTCCGCCCACTATTGATCGTACAAACGAATTCTACACGATCCATTTCCAATCAAGGTCAGGGTGGTTGGATATCGGTTCCAACCGTGTAGAACCCCTTGTATGCAGTTGGGACCAATACCGAACGAAGCTCAGATTTGTCATTTATTTTTCATTCAAAACAGAACCATCTGCGGTAGCGGCCGGCTGTGTGCTACTTAGACATCTGCGACCGCTTAGCTTAGCTAGATAAACAGTGTTTAATTACTCATAATCTACATAAAGTTGTCACTGTGCAACTGCTAAGCTTATAATAACATTTTTTTCAAATAATCTTTATTATCAACTATGAAGCCTCCATACAAAATCGGTGAGTTATCTTTAGGTCCAACCTATATGACTAATATTAATAGTATTTAAGAATATTAAATTGTAAAATCTTTATCTTATTGAAGTATGTTTAGTATGAATAGATATAATATTATGTGATTTATATAGTAGTTGATACCAGTGGATAAATTTGTAGGTTATAAACACACGATGTATTCGAAATATGTAACTAAGTTTACATTAATGATCGATCCATTCAGTAGATAATATTGAATATTAGTTAATAGTAATTTACTTGTTATTTTTAAGCTGATGAGAAGCTCGCTGAGCTTGGTCGCAATGAGATCATGTTGGCTGAGAAGGAAATGCCTGGACTCATGGCATGTCGTCGCAAATATGCTCCATTGAAGATTCTCAAAGGTGCCAGAATAGCTGGTAGCCTTCACATGACTGTGCAGACAGCAGTCCTTATTGAAACTCTAATAGAGCTGGGGGCTGAGGTGAGTCTATTCTATTTTAATATAAATTTAATAGAAAACTAATAAGCTCCATTTTTTTTTTCATATTTCAATACATTGTTGTTAGTTATCATTAGTAACCTTTAACACAGTATTTCACCATCATATATTAATTTGAATATAAATTCTCCTGTCATAGAATATGTTATGATAGAAAATGATTTAAAACCATATAACATTGGTTTTAATTCTAGGAAAACTGTATTGTTAACTACTATTAAAAACATTTTTACTAGAAGTAAGCTTCATTGTAAAAATTATCTATCAAACTTTACAGTGGGAGAATGCGACTACATACAGGAGTAGGAAATTCATGAAAAAAAACATGGCAGATTTAAATACTCATAATTTAAAAGGAGGTTTAATACAAAAAATATTTTATACAAGCTTATTCACAAAGTGTCCAATAAGAATTTTATGGAAATTGAATTGAAATGTTAGGGACATTTAGTAATCCCATTAAATTAGCGAAGAAAGAATAAAGTAACTTGCAGAGCCCCCTGTAATTGGTTGAATGATGTAAGAGACAGAACACTCAAGGACAAAAAAAGTAAATATTACAACACTAGCTCTGAAATTAAAAATGTAAAGTCACCACATTGTGAAGAAGCAGATAGTTATGAGTTATGGGACTAGTAAAAATTTAGACTTTACTACAAAGTACCAGTACAATATAAAGAGTAGTACCAAATAGAATGATCCACAACGTGAATATTAATGTAATCAATAACTGCCTATAGTAATAATTGAGATGTGTTAAAATAATCTTGTTAAGAGATGTATGTTACTACAAAACTTAGTGAAAAGTAGCAAATGGTTATTAACTCATACAGGTGTCTTAGGACACTGACAATTCACACCACTGATAAATAGGCAGATACTTAGAAGAGCAAGGCCAAAAAATAAACACTTATCTTTTCTGACATATCTACATTATCTGACAGATAGAAAACTTGTAAAGACACCATTAATCCATGTCAGATACCAGAATTATATAAGACACTAATACTTTGCTACCTATTGGCAATGAAAGATCTGCCAAAATTATGTTTTCCACTTTAAAAGGTTAGGAAGCTTACAAAACACTGCATAATAGACACACACGCGCACTACACAATTAGAAGTATTTGTTTTACTCTTTTTAATTGCGTGTTTTTGTTTCTTTAATAAAAAATTCATTGTTGATCTTTTTAAGAAATCTAGTTCTGTAGTACATTATTTTCATTTATTTCAAGTTTATTAGGCATTTGCAATGTAAGAATATCAGAGTGTCCCTGCCTGCAGCACCCTAAAAGTGTTTAGTAAGCTTACATAAGAATGCATTAGTGTCAGTTCACACTTTTTTTGTGGTAACACAGCACGAATGGGCCGGCTCGACCCGGCCAGTACTACCCTCACACAGAAGACCATCCTAATAATGACAGCATTCGTGCTGTCGTATTTCGTTGGTGAGTGTGAGACCGGAGGCCCAATCATTCTGCATCATTCTCCCGCCCTTCGAAGGCCGGGAGAATGATGCAGAATAATCTAACCAAGCTGCCATGGTAAGGGTCACCATGCTACATTGCCTACCCTCACAATAAGCATGGTGACCCCTACTCCTGGATTCTACTCATGCTTTCCATCAGGCAGAGTAGAGTCACTTTGGCAGGCTTAAATATATATAAAAAAAAAAAAAAAAACAGATAACAACAAGAACAAATAACAACTTCATATAACACTGTAAAAATGCAGTACATTCTGTTCATGTATTAGAATTTGTAGTATTACTTTGGTAAATATACACTTAGGTATCTTTATAATGTCAATCTCATGAATATATCTAGAGATACCTATATAAAACATGTTATACCTACACGTAGACTTGACTTGAAGATTGAGGATGACTGTAATTTTTTTTTTTGAATAGTTAGTATGTTTATTTAAGGTAAGAAAGGAGAAAAGAAATCTGTAGGTTAAATTTAGAGCATAATCTTCTTTAAAGCCCTATTAAAATGACCAAATCATATACCATTTGATATTATAGTCATATTGATTGAGACATTCTGTGCCCTTGTGAACTTAATTTTTTATAGCAATTAACCAAAACAGTTGGCAAGTTGTGGCCATACTAAGACTATTGTCACACTGACACTGCATACATTGTCAACGAATGTATATATTCCCTGTATTCCCTAGAATATCTAGACAACAGTACAAACACTACAGTGTAAGTGTAAACAACATTGTAGTAGAAATATTCTGAAACTTAAAGTAAATAATAGCTTGTATGACGTGGGATACCAAAACCATTTACGTTTGCGCCCAAACAATCAATATGTAAACAACAGTTTTTCAATCTATACAAACAAATATAATTGTAGTGTCTGCATGTTATTAATACATTTTTATACTGATTGCATATGAGAGTATTTACGGTAGATACATCAAAAAAGTTTTTTTTGTCTGTTTGTCTGTTTAGTCTGGGTAGTCTCTGTAGCAACTGGATTCGTAACAGGTCTCAGATGCGTGTGCAAATAATAAATGTTCCTAGATGAGCAATAGTTATTTGTAATTTCATAAAATATAATGATGAGATTATTTAAAATGTGCTGATAATTATCAGTGCCTTTTAACATACTTATCTTTGACCTGTTACCCTCTGTTTGGTTCTATTGTAAGTCTTATGCAATAGTATGGAAATAATGTTTAATATTCAATTGGTTCGGCTTCTATTTGTGTTGCTTTTGATAACGTCACTAGATAAGGAATTAGATTGTTATATGCAAAGTTTTAATTTGTTAAATAAAATCTTACTTAGTTATATATTTTTTTCTATGATTAGTGATATAAGAAATTTACTTCCTCTGGGGATCCTTAAATTCTCTTACTAACATAATATAATTTTAAAGAAATGTATCCTAAGATTATTTATTAATCTATACATATAAATAAAATTGGAGTGTGTGTTTCTAATATCAAACAGTTTTTTTATGCATTAAATTACTAATATATTAAAGTTGCACAGTTTTTTTTTTTGGTTGAATGCGCTAATCTCAAGAACTACTCGTCCGATTTGAATAATTATTTCAGTATTAGATATGTCATTTATCGAGGCAGGCTAGAGGCCATAATATCATCTCGCTAATACCAATAGGAATTTAGCATTAATGAAGAAAGTTTGTACGGCAGAATATTGATCTCCTTTATAAGTTCAAAAAAAAATCTGCGACAGCATGTGCCTATTTTTAAAGTCAGCACATAATAACCCATTTTACGAACCAGCCGTTGCAGAGATTAGCATGAACAGACAGACAAAAATTAACCTTTTTGAGAGTAAAAAACTGCTCAAGGCATACTTACAACATGCAGACACTCCAATTTTATTTTTTTGTATACAAAATATACAAGATTGTCAATAAAAAATTCTACTATTTATTGGTCATGAATTTAAAACGAGAGAATACCCATGACCCTTAGGAATTAATGTGTTTTGATTTTAAGGAATGGTTCTGTGTTATTTCCAACTTTAAATATCATCATCATCAGCCTATCTCAGTCCACTGCTGGATATAGGCCTCTCCCATTGCACACCACTTTGATCGATTTTGGGCTTCTCGCATCCAGTTCCTGCCAGCCATCTTGCGCAAATCGTCACTCCAACTGGCCTGTGGGCGTACACTACGTTTGCCGAGACGCGGTCTCCACTTCAGAACTCTTCTACCCTAACGGTCATCAGTTCTGCGGCTAATATGGCCAGCCCACTTCCACTTCAGCTTGCTAATCCGGTGGGCTATGTCGATGACTTTAGTTCTCTGACGGATAACTTCATTCCTGATACGATCCCTCAGAGAAACGCCGAGCACAACCTTTTGCATAGCACGCTGAGCAACTTTGAGCTTGTGGACCAATCGCACCGTAAGTGTCCACGTCCATGTCATGACAGGTAGGACGCACTGATTAAAAACTTTCGTTTTTAGGCACTGTGGGATCGACGACGAGAAGACTCGACGTAACTTTCCAAATGCTGCCCAACCCAGCTGAATTCTTCTATTCACCTCGTCCTCGAGGTTATTCCTACCCAACTGCAATGTCTACCCAAGGTAGACATATTTTTGAACTACCTCGAGAGCGGTACCGTGTATTGCAATCGGTTCCGGTAGTACATGTTGATTGAACATGACCTTGGTTTTGTCCAACTTCATACGTAGGCCGATGCGCATAGAAGAATCAGATACGTAATTCACCATCTGTTGCAGGTCCTGCAGTGTCTCTGCCATCATGACGATGTCGTCCGCAAATCGCAAGTGAGAGATATATTCGCCATTGATGTTAATGCCACGTCCTTTCCAGTTCAGCGTCTTAAACAAATACTCCATTGCATTTGTGAACCATTTCGGGGAAATAATTTCCACTTGTCTCACTTCTCGATGCAATGGTATGGGCTTTGTTTTGCTGGTTCTGTACTTGGACGGACATGGTGGCATTATCGTAAGGACATCTCATCACTTGGATGTATCGCCAATCTACCTGGCAACGCTGCAGGGACTCCAGAACAGACCAGATCTCAACCGAGTCAAAGGCATTCTCGTGATGACTTTTGAAAACAGCTTATAGATGAATTGCTGAAGAAGGGAAATGGGTCGATAGTTCTTCAGCAAGGTCTTATAACCTTTTTTGAAGAACAGCACGACTAAACTTCTACTCCACATCTCCGGAGTTCTCTCTTCAAAGAGGGCAGTTTTGAAGAGCTTTTGGAGCTCCCTCAGTACGGGTTTACCTTCAGCTCTGACGTAATACCATCCTCTCCAGGGGCTTTTCCATTTTTAAGCTGTTTAAGAGCCATTTCGATTTCGTCAGTGCTGACTTCTGGACCTGCCAGAAGTCAGCTTCTTCCCAGAGGTTGTACGAACACTTTTGACCCCCGATTCTCCTCGATTGCTCTTTCAGTGGAGAGAGTATTGAAGCACCGGAGGTCGTGTAGTACGAGCTTACTAATTGCTCTATTCAGCCTTGCCGACGAAGTGACGGGTGGGTTTTCACGCCGTTTCCTCATCAACCAAGAGTCCCTTTCGAAAGTTTTGACTTCTTGCCTTTACGATGTAATTCGCAGAATCTCGCGCCTTCTTCCCTGAGGATTCGGACCACATTTGCGTACACTTGCACAACCTTGAGGCTATACCTCTTAATGAACTTTATAATGAGGTACGCTACCCTGTTCGACACACTGGAAATTTCTACAACGTTGTTGGATAGTGACTTGTTCACCAGAAATCCCACGCCAACTTGAGATTGTTGGTCTCCCTCGCGGAAGTACATTAGGTGGCCTGACTCGAGGGTTATAGTGTCCTCCCCCTCTCTTCGGACTTCACTTAACGCTAGGATGTGCCACCTAATTTTCCCAAGTTCTACCTCTAGTTGTGAGAGATGCGAGTCTAGCCGTAGCGTTTGTCCGTTGTAAGTAGCCAGGGTCAATCAGTTGTGGTGGCCTCCCGTAATCCGGAGATTCTAAGCAGCCCTTGCCCCACCGTTACCGTGGTCGCCACCATAACCATGAATAGTGGGACTGCCGGGAACTGGGGGCCGTGGCCTTAGTTGTATCTGCATGGGAGGATATGCCCATAATAGCCACGGTGGGCAGGCGGGTTGGCGATCGCAGGGTACAGCTTTTTGTACCGGTGATGCTGCTGCCCATCACCGGTCTGTGGTATTTAGCTGCACGTATTTGGATGGATATACCGCCATCAGTCTGTCGCCAGAGCCTCGTTCGTCGATCAGCAGGACGTACCGCGTGCAGATGAAGTTGGCTTGGGGGCAAAATATGGTGGTTTGCCTACTTACATCCCTTTAAATTATTTAGACCTAAAATTGAAAATAACACAGGATAACGTTTATGAATAAGGGTATTATGTGCGTATGCGAACAATAATTTTAATTAAATTATATTTAACTCAGGTACAATGGTCAAGTAGCAACATCTACAGCACACAAGATGAGGCCGCGGCAGCGTTGGTTGCTGTTGGTATACCAATTTATGCTTGGAAAGGAGAAACAGAGGAAGAATACACTTGGTGCATCGAACAAACACTTATTTTCCCCGATGGAAAGGTGAGGAACATATTTTTTCCTGAATAATATAAAGTGCCTACTTGTTAATTAATTCGTACCTAACATTCCTAATGCAATTACGTCATCGACTATACAAACTGTCATGAGATTATTTGAGGATAATTTTGTAAGAGGCTTACTTATTTCTCTGTAATAGTACATTGTTAATTTGTCTAACGAAATAAATTTATTAGGATATAGAAAAAAAACTAACACGTTTCTCTGTGTATAAACGGTCATCAATACGACCTGCGATCAAGCTTCTAAGTGCCTCTAAAAGTCTAGCAGTAGACTTAAAAGCTGTTGAGGATCATGAATTAGTTTTTGGTATAAAAATAATCATTTTTATTTCTTTTCATTTTTAGCCTCTGAACATGATTTTGGATGATGGAGGTGATCTTACTAACTTGGTGCACAAAAAGTTCCCTCAATTACTAGAAGGTGTCAGAGGACTTTCTGAAGAAACAACAACTGGAGTTCACAATCTCTATAAAATGTTCCGTGCAGATGAATTAAAAGTTCCCGCCATTAATGTCAACGATTCAGTTACCAAGAGCAAATTTGACAATTTATATGGATGCAGAGAATCACTGCTTGATGGAATCAAGAGAGCAACAGACATTATGGTGGCTGGAAAAGTGTGTGTTGTTGCTGGCTATGGTGATGTGGGCAAAGGTTGTGCCCAAGCATTTAAAGGATTTGGTGGTAGAGTTATTGTAACAGAAATAGATCCTATCAATGCTCTTCAGGCTGCAATGGAGGGATTCCAAGTGACAACTATGGATGAAGCTTCTGAAGTAGGTCAAATATTTGTAACAACAACTGGTAATATTGACATCATTACAAAAGATCATTTCTTGAAGATGAAAGATGATGCTATTGTTTGTAACATAGGTCACTTCGATTGTGAAGTAGATGTTGCTTGGTTGGACAACAATGCTAAGAAAGTTAACATCAAACCACAAGTAGACCGTTATGAGCTTGCCAATGGAAATCACATTATTGTACTCGCTGCTGGACGTCTTGTTAACTTAGGCTGCGCTACAGGGCATTCATCTTTCGTTATGTCAAACTCTTTTACCAACCAGGTGTTAGCGCAAATTGAATTGTGGACAAAGCACAAGATCTACCCAATCGGTGTTCACACATTGCCGAAAAAACTAGATGAAGAAGTTGCTGCCCTGCATTTGGATCATCTTGGTGTTAAACTAGAAAAACTAACACCCAAACAAGCCAAATATATTGGTGTTCCATTAGAAGGACCATACAAACCTGACCATTACAGGTACTAAGAGTGTGTGTACAAGCATGGTATTCCGTTTCTACTGTGAATCAAATGAAATGTCCATTTATAAATCTCAATAAACGTAATTGACCCACTATCTCGTTCATGATATCATAATAAAGTTCTTTTAAGCGCATTTCTTGTTTTATTTCTTGTGGCAAATTTGATGACTCATATATCGACACCTCCATGCAACAACATCGTAACTCATTTTTTTACATATGTTGAGTTACAATGCTATTGCGATACAAAAAGAAAAAGGATTTTTTCTGTGTAATCATTGTAAGTTTACGCCTATTCAATTTGAATTTATGAAAGAGCTAAAAGCATTGTAAATCTCCAAAAAAATCGGATTAACATTCAAAATTATTGTAACTTTAATTACAATACACAAAATATTACGAATATGTGATCAATAAAATTCAAAATAATTGTAACTTTATTCACAACCTTTGTACAAGATGAATCTGGAGTTTATGAATACAAAATACCATGCTACTGCATTGTAACTTGAGTTACAATGTTTTTGCACGGATTTTGATATTAGTTTTTGTCAGGCCATGACCTGTAAGATGCATTACGATCTTGTCGCTCGGATAATTTACTTGCATTGTGCGGTTTCGTAATATAGTGTACAGATTGTAGACTAGTATATGGTGATTATTGTGCATGTACGTGATTAAAATCTGTATAAAATGAGTCGTAGCCAAAACATTTTAAGTTTGGCATTATCATTAAGCGGAATTTCAAACGGTGAGCTTCTTCTTGAAGTAAATAATACTTATCATTAATTACAAAAATGTTTTTCGTCACTTTCTGTATTACCGACATCTGATTGCACACTATTTACAAGAAGATAGATGCAGGAGGGACAGGAGTTATAACAAGAGATTTGAGAGGAAGTCATAATAATCGAACAAATCTGATCCCAGATGGAGTGGAAGATTCTGTCAGAAATTATATATCATTAATCCCTAGAATTGATTCCCATTACGTAAGACAAAAAACTTCCAAATACACTTAAAAGAATCATTAACAAACCCTAAAGTTAATTGTCCAACAGAACAAGTGGCAAATTGTAGACGGTACAAAGATATATTTTATAAAGAATACAACATAGAATTTCATAAACCAAAGTAAAAACCTCTGTATCCTTTGCGACATCTATAAAAGAGAATCTGACGATGAAATTAATTACGACTTAAAGCTAGAGCATAGCTTGCTTTACTAATCAAAGTATAAACGGGGCCTTATGCTCTAACTTTTAAATAAACCGCGCAGTAGACACTGGCAAAATGCACGGTGCAGTCGCCAAAGAACCACGCGCGACGATGGCCGACGAAGAATACCGAACTTATGAGCGTTCTAACGCTCGGCTATGACTGCACCGTGCATTTTGCCAGTGTCTACTGCGCGGTTTATTTAAACGGCAGTTCCATCATCCGAACCAAACCACCGGAGATGATTCTAGACGTAATATGGCTCCGCCACCACCGCTAAGGCAACCGACTGCTCAGCGATCGTCTACATAAGCAGGTCTTGTGCTGCGCGGCAGTGGTTCATGTTGCCCTGTAAGAATTTATGGATGGACGCGAATTTTTAAGCTTCCATTGCCTCCTGTACCGGAATGATTTCCGGCTGTGTCTCTCCTGCAGCCGATGAGTTTTGACTGGTGTCGGCACGGGTTAAGGCCGTTGCCGTCTGCGGCCCCCCTTTCTTTTTTCTCGGCGGGTAGCACTTCTTGGACGGCCAAGGTCCGATCGGACCGAGCATTTCGGCGTTTTCGCTGTGCATGTTCGTGTCACGTGACCTGTGTCTCCGCACACGTAACATCTCGCACCCCGGTCTGTCTCGTTGGAACACTTAGCTCTCACGTATCCCATTTCAAGGCACCGGTAGCACTGTAACGGGCGTGCTAGCAGTGCCTCTGTCCTGGCCAAAACCCAGCCCACCTGTAACCGTTTAGCGTTCACTATTTTGCGAACAGAGGCAAGTGGACAGCGAACTCAGGCCGTGCCCAGTCGTGACGGGGAGCATGTTTCTCCGGCTTTGACATCGGAGATTGCACATTCCCCGCCGCTGCTACAGCCCTGGTGACTTCAGCTTGGGTGATTGACTCCTCCCGGTCCATCACCCGTATGTCTCCTGCCCTACACGGACACGCAATAATAGCATCCGTGTCAGACAGAACATCTTGCAGGCGTGCTTCCAGTTTGTCTGCTGAAGCGGCGCTTTCCTTTCCGGGGATCAGGGCGCCGGTCATAGCTCGCTTGGTGCGGAGACCACCTATGATGCCAACTCCGTGCGTGGTGAACTCGTATGTAACGTGTAAAATATCGGATCATTATCTCATCGGTGTGTGCATAGACAGTAGTGTTCACACAATAAGTCCTTCAAACGTATTACCAACATATAAAACTATTATTTGTGATAAAAAGGTAATGAAATATCTCGAAAGCGTATCATGGTCGGAGCTGTTAAGATGTAAGTGCCCTAATGATTTATATAATAAATTGTGTATAGTTTTTTGTAATGCCTATGGTAGTGCGAAAAATAAAGTAAACATATCTAATAAACGACGGAGTAAGCCGTGGATAACAAAAACTCTTAAAGACATGATCAGTACGCGAGATAAGTTATTTAAATGTTGCAAAAACAGCCCTAATGACATGTATATGCGTAAACAGTATAATAGCTATAGAAATAGAGTTAATAAATATATAAATAAAGCGAAAAATAAATATCGCCAATTAGAGATAAAAAAGTGTAACAAAAATATAAGAAAAATATGGGGTAGTATTAATTCATGGTTAGGAAAAGAAAAACGGGGCATAGATACAACTATCTTGAAATATTTAGGAAAAACAAATAGTACATTAGATATATGTAATAATTTTTCACAAACTTTTACACAAGAAATTGTAGAAGTAAAACATAATTGTAACAGTAAATTTTTGAAAAGATCTGATTTTGTGAACAGTAGTAAAGTTTCAATGAGGTTTAAAAAAGCTTGTGAAAGTGACATAAGTAAAATTATTGATACGTTCAGTTGCAACAAAGCTGAGGGTTTCGATGAAATTCGTTTTAAAGAAATAAAATCTTGTCGAGAACAATTGAGTTCAATTATAGCATTATTTATTAATTTATGTATAGAAAAAGGCACTTATCCCGATAAACTGAAGGTGGCGATTATAAGGCCCATATTTAAACAAGGGGACCATGCTAACTACTCAAATTATAGACCCATAGCTATATTGTCGGTACTAAATAAAATTGTTGAAAAATATGTTGTAGGGCAAATAAGTTCTTTTTTGGAAAACCATAACATTTTAACAAATGTTCAACATGGGTTCCGGCGGGGGCGAAGCACGGCGACGGCTTTGGCACAGTTAACAGACGATGTCAATCACTTTTTGGATGAGAGGAAGCAGGTGGTGGTGGTCTTCATTGATTTTAAAAAAGCTTTTGATACTCTGGAACACCACCAACTGCTCCAAGCTATGGAGGAATGCGGGGTCGCGGGACCCCTTAACAAGTGGCTCATGGCATACCTCAGCAACAGAACGTTATGTACGGCGATTGATGGCGTCATTGGCGAGCAAAGATCTGTCACGTGCGGCGTGCCGACCGGGTCCGTGTTCGGTCCCGTCGGATATATAATGCATGTAAACAGTATGTGTAATGTGGTACAAAATTGTCGTATATACATGTATGCTGACGATACCTGTTTGGTTTATGCTGATAAAGACATAAATATAATCGAAACACACATTCAGCAAGATTTTACCAATATAATTAAATGGTCTCACGACAATGGCATTATAGTGAACATAAATAAAACAAAATGTATGCATATCCGATCCCCACATCTTAAAAATGTAGAACGATCGCCGGTAATAGTTGGACATAGCTATGAGTGTTTACACAGTAATAAAGTTGGACAGTGCGGGTGTGTGAATATAACAGTAGTAAACGAATATAGGTATTTGGGGATGACAATCGACAATAATTTTTCTTGGAAAATACATATTACATATCTGTGTGATAAGTTGAGATCAGTGTTGGTAAATTTTCGTCACCTTGGTTTATTGTTTATACTTGGTACACAGTGTATTATGCACTCGTGGATTCGCTTATCTCTTATGGGCTGGCATGCTACGGTAACACATTCAAAACATATCTAGACAAAATAAAACAGTTACAAATAAGATTCATGAAACTACTGGTTCATAAAAAGGTAAAAGAACGGTGTAAACTAAATAATTATGAAGACTTGTTCGTCGAATGTAACATGCTTCCAGTTCATGAGAGGTCGGTGTTGATATTGGCATCAGAACATCTATGTAGCAATGAGTTCAAAATCAACTCAACATATTGTAGACCTCAAAGAGACAGATACTTGAAAAGATTTATTGTACCCACTTTTAACAATTATTATGGACAAAGATGTAGAAAATATATAGTGCCAGTTATATTTAATAGCTTACCGATAGAAATTGAAAATACGTGTACTACAAAAAGATCTTTCAGAAATAAACTTAGTAAGTACCTTCTCGATAAGTATTATGCAGATCTCATGTCAGATGTATCCAGATAGGAATTCTTCATGCTGTGGGGTCAACCACAATTATTGTGCTAAGCCCAACAGCAGGTACAATATGGATATGCATATGTATAATGTATATGAATGTGAGTATGTATGTAAATAAAAATATATGTAGAAGTTTTATTTTATTCAATGTAACAGGAACGATATTGTTAAGATTGTATATATGTAGTATAGTGTAGTAGTAAACATTATGTCGCGGAATAGAATATATATTTTGTACATTGCTTTTATATTGATTATAGGGAGCTACATCTGCCAACAAACTGAGATAACAGTTTGGCAGAAGTATTGTATGTAAGTAGAAGCAGTACTATTATTTGAATAAATTATTTTTCAAATAATTTATTCAAATATTTATTATTATTATTATTAAGATCACCCTATCAGATGTTAGTCTCGCGTTCTTCATCAGCTTGGCTATTGTCGTCTCCAGGTACGGAGACTGTGATAGCCGGTGTTGTTGGAAGTCGCGGCATAACCCTTTTACGTAACGTCGGTGGCGGTGAGCAGCAGCCCGTCGCTCTGACTGGGCCGTCTCTACTATTTTCCTGGCCTTGGTCTTTCGACCTATGAACCCACGTCTCGCTCGATAATGGGGCCACTGTCGGCTGTTGTCTCTCCTGCGCAGGGGATAGCGATACTGGCGCTTGCAACATCTGTGTAGCCCACTGACCCTTCTTCCTCCTACTCTTTTTGGCTTTGGGCAACTCCACGCCAGTGGCCACTTCCGTCCCCGGACTTAAGGGCGCTGGAAGCAACAAGTTCTTCGTACCTGGGCACTGACCTCATATCATCTTTTTTCGGACCTCAGCAAGAACACGGTCCAGCATGGCCGCGAATTGGTCTCGGTCCGGTAAGCTGCTCTTTTTTGAGAACGCTGCTTTGGTGGTCTTACCTCGGCCAGTAATGGAGCTCGCCTGGGTGTTTTGGGGCCTCGCGGCGTAGCTTTTCCACCTCCTTTCGGAGGTAGGCCATTTCAGAGCGTAGCGCCTTGCTCTCTTTCCGTAACCTCCCCACTGCGTCTGTCAGTGCCGACTTATCGGCTCTTTTATAGAGTTCCGACACTCCGGCCCTGATGGTCGTCAAAGCTAAGACGGCAGCTCTTTTGCCGCCATTGACTCCCTCCCTTGGAAGGCCTTCTCGATCGCCGAAAGGGACTCCTAGATACTAGAGTCGATATTGGCGACGAGTTGGCTCCTCAACTCCGCCGCAACCAAGATGGACCCGGTGCGTCATCACGCTTCGTCTCGATCCCTGTTCCACTTTCACCGCAGTGCAAGTTTCTTGGGTCGGTTTTTTTTTAATCTGACGTGCCCTTCGGTTTTGGCTTACGGGTTTGTGGTAGCCGCGAAGAAACAGAGCAGAGAGCCAAGCATCGCTCTCTTCTGAATCTCCTTTCTGCAACCCTGGACCCTTGATTAAGGGATTCCATAGGCCGACGCTCGATCGTCGCCACCTGCCCTGCGCTACCTCTTCCTCCTAAGCGCTCTCTTGATTGGGCGCGAGAAGACACCGGGCTCGGCGTCCTGGAACGCACAAAACTGGGCTTGTGCGCCCTGGTTGATGTACCCGGACTCGGACACCCTTGTGTACGTAACTGTGCCCCCCCCAGAATACGGTGGGCAGAACACTCCAGTGTCAGCCACTGAGACTGACGGTGGAGTGCCGAGGAATTCTCCGTCCGCGGCGCGGCCGGCCGGGGTAATATATCCTCTTGAGTCTCGTCCATAATGGTTTTACTCTTATACGTGAGCTGACCTTGTGTTGCCCTAGCGGCTGGCATATCCTCCCAACCGTTAACCTCTTCGCCGGGCTCTCTCAGCTTGGGTTACGAGTAATTTTTTAAAGAGCTTTTCTTCCACACGATTTTCTCCACCCTCCTCCCCGTTCGAGAAGACTCCCGCTACCGATTGCTCAGCTTATACGGGTTGGGCCGATCGGTTGCCAGAGTTCGGCAGTGATCACCGTCAGTGGCTCCAATGGAATCTTCGACGGCAACCCCGTCACTCCCATAAAGTGTCGTCTTCTGACGTAACTCTCGCACCTGCCCTCTGCGTTTGTATGTGGCCTAGGCCACCTTTGCTTCTATGATTTTTATGGAGGTTTCTTCTCTTGGCCACTTTCCAAACTAGTAGAAGGCTCCCGCTCCCGAACATCGGCGTCTGCGGGTCGGGCCGACCGGTTGCCGGTGTTCGGCATTGACCGCTACCAAGTAGTTTAGGAACAGGCGACAGCAGTCCCGTCGCCCCCCTTGTAGCCCTTAGGCTGCACTCCTTTTGCCAGGGACCACATTGGCCGCGCCAGTAACATATAACATAATGTCGCGTGTACCACCTACCGCGTGCAACTGTTGGTCGTCGCATTGGACGCCGTGGTACGGTCTTTTGGAAGGCACACTACATATACCTAATGTTTCATGTAGGTGTGTTTGAGTAGTGTGTATGACAAAACAGCCACGGACGATCCGACCTTAAAAAATTTGACTTGCCCCCCCCTAGGCCAGATGCTGGGTACGCCCATGGCTGCACTTCTACAGTTCCATTGTATTATGTTCTGAGTTTGTATTAACATTATTAGCAGGTTGAGGGTTTTTATACATACCTATCGACTATATGGGCAACGTTGGTCGGTATTTTTATATTAGATTGAGTTAGTGTTTGGATGACAATTTGGATTATAACTGATGTTGACATCAATGTAGGATTTGCGGAATTGGTGTTAAAGGCATAGCCATTTTGTGACGTTGGTAACCTGTATTCGTTAACTAATTGTTGATGTTGTTCTCGATCGAAGCCTTTACCTAATTTGGAGGGAGGGCGACGATTGATATACACTGTTTTTTTATGGGAAGTGTGTGAAGGAGAATTTAGTGTATAAGAAGACTGCTAATTTCGGTAAGCGTAAGTAGTAACCGGAGTACTAGCTACATTGGCATAAGAATTATAAATAGGTGCAATCATTTTAGAAACTTCGCCATATGAAATACATTTTTCTGCCATAACACTCTTAATTTCTTTTTGGCGCAAAAATTCAGGACACAATTTAGAGGTCGCAAAGTGTTTAGCAGAGCATTAGCAGCAAGATAGGTATATAGTCCTCTTCAACATCACAAGTATCACCAGTATGTTCCTGACCACACTTGTAACATTTAGGTTTGGATCGACACTGAATTTTTGTATGTCCAAAGCGACAACAATTGTAACATTGGATAGTGGGGTACACATACAGCTCTACAGGTAATGAGTTGTAATACGTGGAGGAAGAACTTGACCATCCAGCGTACTCACTATACTCTGCGTTGGTTTCCAAACAGGAGACCCTTCTACGATAGTCTTATCGGGTACTGAAGCATTTTCTATGATTTCTTCGGGTGACCATTCCGATGGAACACCACGAACAAGTCCCATTCGTGTTAATTGAAATGTTGGTATAAATGCTTTTAAATTATTTTTTGATATCTCACTATTTAAAATAAATGAATTCGCATCATGAAAATTTGAGAACACTAAAGTAATTCTATTTCTGCCAATTTTCTTAACGGATCCTTCCACAATGTTGTGAATGACATTGGTCTTGAGAAACCTACCAAATGTGACCGGGTGTAACGTGATATTATCATTGGGCGAATTAACTTCTTTTTGGACGTGTATAACAAACGGGCCTATGTCATTGTCCTCATACTTGGTCCTAGCAACTCCAGATACTGAACCCTGGGGGGCCGAACCACTACTCGGTGTGACTTTATTATTAATATGTTCAACCGGGCTAACAGTAGGAGTAGAATCACTATTCTCACTATTATCTGCACTAGCACAACAACAACCCTTGCTCCCATCACAGCCTGAATGTGCTTCCTTTTCTTTTTATTGCATACTCTGCATAATTTGTGTAGTCTGGTTCTTTTGTGAGCACGTTGTGCACTGGGACCATCCGTTTCCATCCCAGATTCATTAGATACAATTGTTACAAAATTAGCAGCCGGGGGTACAAAGACCCCCGGGTCCGCCAATTTTTTTAAAAAACTTACCAAATCTGGTAAAATATACACTAACACTAATATATATACATTAAATGTAAATAATATTCACAATGTAATACAAAACTGATCCTTTTATAATGAAAAATCAAAATTAAAAATTTTATCCAGAAAAAATGCACCGGTACGCTTGAAGTTTCCCGCGCTTTTTCTACTTACGTCTAAGTATGTATATACTTTTAACTAATACAGGGTATATTAAACAACCAACTAAAAGCGACACCTATATACCTATATATTAGTAGATATCCACACAAACGCAAGGTTATATGAATATTAATGAAACCGGATGTAGGTAAACGTATAATGTTTAATTCTTTCAGTATATAAAAATATGCAAATCAATGACACTGAATACTACCTATTTTTTTAATAAAGGAAAGAAAATAAAGAATAAATTTTAAAGAATTTATTAATGGTTTTCTCTTTCACAAAAAAAACTCGAAAAATCTGTTAGCCACCAAGTTCGAGAGAGCCGTAGTGTGCCACCTGTGCCACCTTTCTTGATTACCTACATACAAAAATAGCCTCTGACGGACCCTTGAACAATTAGATACGCTATCCATGCAGTAAATCCTATTTATTTTATAAGAATTTAATCAGACATTAGACATTTCCAACTTACCTCTAAGCCTTTACCTAGCCTTATTTTACGTGTGGAAACCCCAGCGGTGTTTGCAGCGGGATGTGACCTTGAAATGAATCGGACCTAGTAAAACCACACGGTACTAAAAACAGCACTCAGCCCCTAAGATGAGAAAGGTCCAGGTACTGCTGTTATTACGACATCTGGACCCCTCCCAGCACCTGCCCGCACTGATGCGGCACCATCATCTGGGGAAACTCTCAATTTAGGTGGCGTACGGCACACGCATACGTCGCCCCGTCGCAGAACATGGAGCAGATCCCAGGTCCGAGGACAGACACCTGCGGAACACCGCACGTCATGGCCCGACGTCTTAAAACACGATCGCGGTCCTCGTACACGGTAGGTACATTGTGACATGATGGCGCTGCCCCGCCCCACACTTCATCGCTGAAGGAACTCTCAAGAACCTCGCCCTGAATATAGCCTGTGAATACCTACTGTGTTCGCGATCTAAATCGGTCACTTGAATGTTAAATAATTGTTTTCGTGACAATAAACTATTTGTCAACCTTCGTGACCTAGTTTATGATTTCTTTCATATTTTATCACAACATGGCGACTAAAACCACGTAAACGTGTAACCTCTTTTGCTAGAAGGGTCACTCACCGGACAGCCCGCGGTAGTTCGCACAAGAATCAGGGCGCCTTTGTCTGCAGAGGATTGATATGTGTGTGTACCCTGCTGATGCCCCAGGAAATCAAGAAAACTCTTTCTCAGTTTCACAGATATGTATTTTACACAAAAAGGTAGTAATTAATACACATAGGCCCTAATACAGAATTGTACTAATCTTAATTCTACTAGTAATAAATTAAGTGGGTTAACAAACAAAATGTATGCTCTTATTCTCCTAGTCACCGTCGTGTGGACCGGAACCAGTGGTAGATCCCTGGGTGCACACTTCTCTCCCGGATGTGTTGGATCCACGAGGGCCGTCCTTCGGGGATACACACCAGAGAAAAAGTATAAAAAAATGGTATTATTATCAAATGAAAACTCAGTAACCCTCTTGGTGACCCAGTAACTGCTTAAGAAATGATCGGCGCTGTATGACCACCACCACTGGCACTCGCCTGTATCGGGCAGTGGAGTCTCAAATGAGAAGAGGGGCTTTTCTTGCAATATCCAGGTATTCCTGGCGAGGGTAGTAGAAAGCTATACCAAGCGGCCCACAAATTGCGGGCACGATATATATAAATTAATCTTCACAAGTAACTAACAACAGCAAAACTTAGGTCAAGTTATAACACAATAAGGAAATGAAATTTCTAAGAGTAAGACCGGCTTTTTAAATCTTATTTCAAGGCCTTCAGGATATAACAAACCTACCCCCTTACAAAATAAGATAAACATCACGCCATTTTCAGAGACACAACTAGTTTTTTTTTTAAAAAACCATTAAATACATAGTCTATGATTAAAAATCAAATTGAATCCGACATGAGCGCCATCCAACGCCTAGCTGGAGACAACAGAACGCTTTGCGTAAGACAAAAGGCTATGTAGCAGTCATTGTTGCCCAAAGATGGCGCTAATAGCAAGATCGCTTCTGTAAGATTCAGATAATTTTGTGTTATTCAAACAAAGCTAAAAAAAAGTGTTACAAACGCACTAAACGCGACAACATGACGGTACACTCCTCTTTAGTCTAATCCACTAGCCGCCTCAGGTACTCAGGCACCCAGTGGTAAGGAGTGCTTTCCTGTATGTGTATGTGGCGATGTCCAATGACACCGCCAAAAGCACACCACCACAGCTCACAGCCTCTTCTGTCACGGCCCTCAGGCGCAGCAGCACCCTACGATAAGGGCGACCCCAGGGGTCAGGATCGAAACTCTGCAGCATCTCCTTTATCTTTAAATCAATATTCAGTTTCAGAGCTTTAATCTATACCTAGCCACCAGAAATGTTTACAATAAATCAATTATTTCAAAATATCGCCCGCAAAAGCGAAAAAATTTTTTTTTCGATATTCTCTTACATGAGCAAGATGGGTGAGTGATCAAATGAAAGGGCTTAAAAATACCATTTCAAATAAATATACATCATAATACATTTAAATTTCCGTTTTAACATAAATTGACAAAAAGCGTACAAAACATATAGGAACGACTACAGGATTTGAACTCTACAAATTGATAGTTAGGTATATAAAACTAAAATAAGGTCAAGTGCGTGTCAGACCACTCATAGAATAGGTTCCGTAGTCATCCATGATGGCACGTGCATTTAAAATCATGTGCAATAGATATAATCATTGCTTGTACGATGTTTTCCAAATAAGCGTATTTTTCAAGCCTCTACAACAAGTTTTCCTTTAAAGTTCGTCACTACCTATGGCGAATTCTATCAGATTTTTTGCAGTTTAGCTTACCTATATTTTAGCAGTTTAGCTAACCTATACTGTTCGCTCAAAAAAGCCGTCTTTAAACCGTGTTTTAACAAAAAAAAATGCCCTTTAAAGTTGAATAACTCGCAAACGAATAGGTACTTAAATCAAACAATTTTCTTAGCAACCTCTTAATGTTTTTGAAAGACCTATCTATTGATACTCCACACGATGGGGTAGACGCGCGAAAAAAAACATCCCTACGGATGGGCAGGGTCATCAGTGCCACGGTCAGAAAAAAGTTTTTAGAACAAATTGTATTATCCTTATCAGTTAGCACTGATAACATTATTGATCCAAAGCTTATAAACAAGCTCAGTCTAACAACAATGAACTAATGAAACATCTCGAATCAAGTTATGGTATCTCGCAGGATTTGTCTTAAAAAAGGTTTTAAGACAAATCCTGCGAGATACCATAACTTGATAGAAATAGACCCAAAAACTTAGAACAACAATTTGTGGATCAGTCAGTGCACTTTCCATGTGGAGTTTAAACTTGAACTCACAACACTCAGCGCAGTAGATTGTAGAAAACGACATAGTGACCGCTCAAAAACCTACGCCATTCATGCTGACAGTTTTATTCTCATGATTTCTATGCTGTTAAGTGTCTGTTTGTGATGAACAGCATTTTACTTAATGCAAATGAAAGTATATGCGGTACTACTTACTTCTGTTCAGTTTATCTCTGCAACGACTGGAGCGCTTTTGATCGGACTTTTACTGACAGATGTCTAATGACGTAGTGAAACATTTTTTTAGACCGGCTTGGCACCGCGATGTTATTCGAGATTTACAACAATAACCGCGGGGAACACCGCGCGAAAGAAGCTAGTACCTATAAGGAATCGTATGTAGTAGCAGTAGAGCAACCATGGAGTCTCTTGAAGTGCCTGCTTAGTGCTTATACATGAATGACTGCATTTGTGAACTTATAGTATTTTTTTTACTTTTTACAAATGGCCATGAAGTCTATGTAAAAAAAGATTTTAGTATGTACGTACGTCGGAAGAACTAACTATATGATGACTGATTAATTGATGGCAATCAATCAACCTATCGCCGTCCACTGCTGAAAGAGCATCAGAGATAAATGTCTTTTTTTGGATTATATATTTTGTTGTGGTTCTTACCTTTTTTGGAATCATTCGTGAAGAAAGGTCACGCGCTTCTTTTAGACCTGAAATGAGGTGGCTGGAACAACACTGCGACATTTTTTAAAATTTTGTCCTGTTTTATAAAATATTAATAAATAAGATTTGAGCTGACACAGAAAGTTTCAGCTTCATGTGAAAAACTGCCGCTAACTATGTATGTATTACCCCTAGCATCTTCATTAATTTTTTAAGAAATACTTATTTGGTAAAATTAAACACAAATTAACTGTTCTAACATCTAATAACTTTTATTTTATGCTACAATTGTTTAGGAATTAAAGAATTCTAATAGTTCCTCATCCTTAGGCTTCAAAATGCAATTATCTTTTAAGTTTACAACCCATCCTGGTTGCAAACCATAAAATATTTGTCTAGGGTCCTTCCTTTCACATAGCATTTCATAGTTTGGATCGTTTTCAATCTTAGGCAAATCGTAACCATATTTTTGTGCAAGCTTCAATCTTTCCTTTGATATCTCCTCCGGATCTGCCAGGTAACCCCTGGTTTTGGCACTTGTATAATACTCAATGGCATCAGGGGGTGGGATCATTCTTCTAGGAATAGCCTGGCCCGATTCAAAAAACTTTTTAGGATTATTGAGTAGATAAAGACTGTGTGGGTCATAATATGCTGTGGTTATGACTCCTCCATTTTTTTCTATAGCTGCTATGACCTGTTCAGTAGCCCATTGAACTTCAATATTTATTTTTGCTGCAAAATTGTCCAACCCTTCATCTGTTAGATGAATGCCAAATTGTTTTTGTTCAGGATGGAGAGTATAGAGACCAGATTTAATAATGCTGGCAATATCTATAGGTTTTGAGATGTCCACCCAATCTTTGTCAATTATAGACTGTAACTGAAGTAAAGTGAAAGGTGGGTATTGTCTTTTAAGACTGAAAATGAGAAATAATAATTAATATCATATATATATATTAACTTGAATATGATAACATTATGTATCAATAACTTTATCAGGCTAAGTTTTACTCAGACGTGGGCGACATACTATAAGCTGTTCATATTTGTAAATTAGGCTTTTACTAGCTGTGGAAAATGAAGTTCTTAGGAGTAAATTTTAATGATACAGAAACACAACCAGGTTTTAAGAAAACAAAACAATATTAGACAGTAGTCCCATTATAACATGATAATTGGATGCTTTATTGCTACTGCGTATGCAGCGTCTACCAAGAGGTCTTGGGTTTGAGTCAGACCAAATGTTTGTGTGATCCACAAATATTTTTTTCAGTCTGTGTGTCTTCGTTCTATAATTCTATAAATGTATTTACTAACAAAAAAAATGGGTTGGGTTTCGAAATACGTCACCTGAATCTGAGGGTTTTGGTGGTGTAGGGGGCTTAAGGGAGTTAGTCTTAATCCCCCCCAAGTAATTTTGGCTGCCGGAGTTGCGTCTAAATATTTTAAAAAAAAATTCAAAAATTCTTAAATACCATTGCAATTATGCAAAACGGAACGTATTTTTATGCTTTAGTACAGTTTTTAAAATGTAATTTTTAGTTTTTATATGAAAAACGTGAAACGAAACGCAACATTTTGACAGTAATTGACAGCAAATTTCAAATTTATGTGTCATTCCTTTGCTTTCGAGTCTAAGTGAATGTGTTCTTCCGTATCGATTTGTGTTTTTTCTACGACTTGGCTACGTTCTTGGATTCTGTTTGGATTGCTTTACTGTAATTAATTAATCAAGGTAATTATATTGGCACAATCCGACTTCATTGGGTTAGGTTAGATGGGTAAGGCGGGAGCGTAGCGCAGCGAAGCTGCCGCCTTACCCATCGTGGTTATTTTTTTTTAAACCACCCAGAAATAGGAGCCCCGCGTAGCGGGGCTCCGTCGACTATAATGCATAAAGCAATAAAACATGCATATAAAGTGGTATAAATAATGTTTGTACAAATTTCTGTTTTTGATTTTTCCAAAGGGAATCAAATATTTTCGGCGGGTAAAAATGGTACGGCAGGGTTCAGAGGGTTCAGACCCCTCCCCCATCCCCCCAAAAACTCACAACCCCTTAAAATGGCGACGTATTTCGAAATTTTTACCATTTCTGTTTTTAATTTTTTCTAAGGGAACCAAGTATTTCCGGCAGGTAAAAATGGTGAGGGGGGGTTCCGACACCTCCCCCCCCTCCCCCCCAACCACTCACAACCCCAGAATCAGGTGACGTATTTCGAAACTTTAACCAAAAAAATACCCATAATACCATCTCTGTTTAGTTTGGGACTAGATGGCGTGTGTAAACGTGTCAGATATATTTAAAAATAAACAATTAATAACTTTACTAAGTACTTAACATAGTATTCATAAATACTATTTATTTTTGGAGTTTTACTTACTGATGCCCTCTGTAATAATGTTCTTGGGGGACTCGCAAATAAAATGGGTTATTTCCAGTCTCATAACCTAATCTCATGAAATTCTGTCTTTGGCCTGATCCCTTGTTGCCAGCACCATGTTTATCACCACCATGCTGCGCACGTCCTCGCTTTGCCTGAAACACGATAAATTATGTGACAATTATGTCACAAAAAAAAATTGTATACCTAATAAAATCGAGTAATATCCCATACTTTTTTTTTGCAGTTAGGGTTATCACGTATGTTCGCGAGTGATATTCTTGGTAGGGACCTTAACATAGACAGAGACTTTTCTACAACTTGTCTAGACCCCATTTTTTTATGATCTAATTCCGCAGAAATCAATATTTTAGGTGATTTTTACTTTACATTGACACTTTGACAGTAAAGAGACTAAAGACCAGTGTTGCCAACCCGAATTTTAGAAAATCAGTAGATTATGTGCCAAATGTTGGTAGAAGTTGGTAGATGTAAAATGCAAAATTGGTAGATCTACCACCTCAATTTAAAAGATTTTTAGGGTTCCGTAGTTCATGACTCGGAACCCTTATAGATTCGTCATGTCAGTCTGTCAGTTCATCCATCCATCCGTCCTTGGCCTACCGCCCTAATTATTTTCGATTATTTTCAATCTTCATTCATTTTCTAACCTAATTTAATTTTTCTTTCTTATTACATTACAGTAGTAGCTTGTGTATACTACGAGTATATATATACTTACATATATGTTAACTATACTCCGCATTATTTTAGGTTAGATCTATCTGGAGTAGTTTAGTGAGTACTAAGTTATAGGTTAGTGGTAAATTAATACTTCCTGCCATTAGATAGATCTTTAGACACATTGCGAGGTTGGTAAAGTAATTTTTCGATTGAGGTATCCGTGTGCAACTCGCACACGGATACCTAAATATTACACTTTAAAGTCTATGCGTGGCTTGACACGCACTTGGCCGATTTTTTTATTATTTATCACTGATGTTTTAAACGATCATATCCATTGAACGTAAAAACAATGACTGTTGTTGTCCAAAAGCTTCGTTTTAGTTAGTTTTTAGTACTTTTTAGAAGGTCGCGATTCAGTTGATGTTGGTTTTTCGGCTGATATTTTTTCAAACACGTTTTTTATAGTTCTTTTCTTAACAAGAATACTTGTTAAGAAAAGAAATATATAGAGATAGGTGTGGTCATAAGTTTTAAAACTATTTTTTCAAGGCAAAGAAAGTATGTTATTTATTTAAAATCATTTTTCGGTGATGTAAGAAGAAAAGATTTTCTATATTAATGATATATAATTTATTTAAGACATATATACTGCCTCATCGCTCTAATGGTAAGCGGGCGCGACTGCCGATCAAAGGGGCCTCGGTTTCAGAATCCCGGGTCGGGCCATTATAGTGTTATGTGTAAACAACACAAAACAGGAGCAAAGATTCACCATTGATTCCGCAACAAACCAATCGAGAATGTCAAAGGGCGCGAAATGGCACGAACGGCGAACTGTTGCTAACGTTTTTTTTGTGGTTTATAGCCTGGACTTTATGTATGCTTGATGCATCGTCGCATAACTCACGCAACACATCGCGACGTCGCTTGTCGATATAAAAATAATTCAAAGTGGTGATATGTCAAACTAATTCAAAAAATAGGTAGTTTTTAGGTCTAGGGTGGTAGATAGGTAGACTGAAGTGAAAATTGGTAGATCTACCAAAAAGTTGGTAGATATGGCATCACTGCTAAAGACTTTTCAACAAGTGTTACCAGATACATGATACTATCAACTATCATGACCGGATATAAGTTGTAGATTTTTAATTAATTGTCAAGGGATATCAAGTAGAAACTAGCAATAAAAATTAATTCATTCGCTGTTCATTAAATTCAGATACCTTTGGTCCTTAAACCAGTAAAAGAGGAGTAAAAGAGGAATGACTGGACCGATGTTGTGTTCAGGGCTTTCATTGGCTAATAACTTTTCTAACGCGCATGCGCAATGCGCAAATAAAATTGTCTTCGAAATCCCATTGGGCGGTTTTCAAAATTTTGCTCAGGACTATTTTGCCGTGTCCTACGAGTTTGACCATTGATTAAAAGGCAAAAATGTAGGAAGTGAGTATCAAATTATTTTACGTTAGGGTAAAATGTTTAACTTACTGTAAAAAAAAAGATAAACTTAAGACTTAAACGGAAAACATATTTTAATATTTATTAAAATACCAAATATTATCCTACTTTTTTATGTGTCCTTCATCATATCCTGGATTTTGATTCTTGGTATGGCGCAACCTCTATGGTGGTACAGCTCTATGCTGTTCGCCTGTCAAGTTCGTCTTGTCACGAATTTTACTAAAGAAAAATACGTTATTATAATTTCTGTTATGTTTAAATAAAAAAGGCATTCTATTGCAAATGGTTTATTTATATTCCACGCCCATCAATTGGTAGCAGAGCGTTTGCATAAATGCCAAAATATAAAAAATAGGAAGAAAAATTTGAAGTATTAACTCCAGAAGTTAACACTTTAAGTCTCGCGTCGAAGAATCACACTTTACAAATTAAAGGGCGAGGAAAAATTAGTATCTCGACGAACGACGAAAAATATAACTTAAATGATGCGTTATACGTACCAGAGATAGCGACAAACCTCATATCAGTCGGGAAAATAACTGTTAACGGTTACAAGGTACTATTCGAAAAAGAAAAAGCGTCGATCATACAAGAAGACGAGGTCGTACAACAAGCTTCAAGAAATAAAAACGGGCTCTATTATCTGGATTTTAAACCGAAAGAATCAGCAAATTTCACTACGAAGTCAAAAGATAAATCGATGTTATGGCACCGGAAATTGGGTACCATCAACGAAAAAGACCTAAAAATGATGGTTGCGAAGCAGATGATGAGAGGACTAGACATCAAAGAAGTAAAGTTAGATACCTGCGAAACTTGTATAAAAGGTAAACTTTCATCCTTACCATTTGCTAGCCATGACCGATTGTCATCTGAAATTTTAGAAATTATACACAGTGACGTCTGTGGACCTTTCGAAACGGAATCGATTGCTGGATCCAGATACTACGTATCCTTCATCGATGATTTTACCAGATACTGTTGTATCTACTTCATTAAAAATAAAAGTCAAGTAATAGAAAAGTTCAAAGAGTTCAAAAATAAATAAATAAATAAATATTTTGGACATCTGACACACAACATTATCTAGTCCCAAGGTAAGCAGAGCTTGTGTTATGGGTACTAGACAACTGATATAAATACATAAACATACTTTTTTTTTTGTAAATACATACATATTATACATAGAAAACACCCAGACTCCGAAACAAATATTTTTGAATCACACAAATAATATTTGGTCCGACCCGGGAATCGAACCCGAGACCTCTTGATCAGCAGCCGCACACGCTAACCACTAGACCAACCAGGCAGTCACAAAAATGGAGTAGAGCTATTCACAAATAAGAAAATTAAGCACTTGCAGTCGGATAATGGTGGCGAATACAGAAGCAGAGAATTTGATGACCTGCTGGCGAAATGTGGTATAAAAAGGAGACTGACAGCACCATATACTCCGCAGCAGAATGGTGTAAGTGAAACTTTGCCAAGAGAAATATATAAAGGACACATTCATTAAATTTAGAATGGAAGAATGCAAAGCTACGAATACGCCTATAGAACCAGGGCTATCGCTTGAAGCAGACAAAAGTCCAAAAGATAAAGAATTGCCATATAAAAACATGATTGGAACACTTATGTACCTGGCAGTAGCGACGAGACCCGATATTATGTTCGCAGTTAGTTATCTATCGCAGTTCAACGATAGCTACAATGCCGAACACTTCAAGAGTGCCAAACGCGTGCTAAGATACCTAAAGGGCACATCTAGTATCGGGCTAAGTTTTAAAAGAACTAAACAAGAATTGTACGGCATGGCAGACGCAGACTGGGGCGCCTGCAAATTAGACCGTAGGTCTTTCTCCGGGTACTGTTTCATATATGCAGGAGGCTGTATCAGTTGGTCATCTAGAAAACAAAAGAGTGTAGCGCTTTCAACAGCCGAAGCAGAGTACTGTGCGTGTACTGAGGCAGCAAAAGAAGCCATACATCTTAAATTGCTATTGAATGACTTGGGGACTAACATAGATAACGTCCAGATTTTAAATGACAATCAAGCCGCATTGAAGCTCAGTCAAAACTCTATAGTTTCGTCAAAATCCAAGCACATCGATTTGAAGATGCACTATATAAGGAACTGCATTCAAAATAAACAAATACGATTGGAATATTTGGAGACTAAGAAAATGGCGGCTGATTTATTGACCAAGGGCCTGCCGGGGCCAAGGCTCAAGGAGCTGATCATCCACTTCGGGCTGGCATAGAGTCGCGAGGAGGAGTGTTGGTATGGCGCAACCTCTATGGTGGTACAGCTCTATGCTGTTCGCCTGTCAAGTTCGTCTTGTCACGAATTTTACTAAAGAAAAATACGTTATTATAATTTCTGTTATGTTTAAATAAAAAAGGCATTCTATTGCAAATGGTTTATTTATATTCCACGCCCATCATTGATTACGTATTTTGGAGAATATATAAGCTATATTTGGATATCTTTAGTATTACTCGAATGAAATAACTCATTTTATTTGTTTTTAAATAAAATATTACAAGGTTGTAGTATATTTTTCTAATATAAATACTGACATTATCGGATTTAAAAAACTGGCCACAGCGGACAGTCCTGTACGTAACGGTATGATTTTATAAAGAATAACAATAATATTGTCTTTGGCTCTAACTATTTTTAAGCAATGCCATATTGACGATGTTTTTATCATTCCTTCGTTCTTTTCCTTTGAATTAAAACTGAAGAAATTCAATCGTAAACACTTGCGGTCCGTGACGTGCGTGACGGGTCTGTTTTGTTTGTCCGGTACGAACATTGATTTTGAAAGGTAAGACCCACAAATTTTATATACTACTCGTGTTAAATTATAAATAAATATGTTGTAGATAATGAATGTGTACTAGTAAACTACTTTAATCAACTTTTTTTATACCAAAAAAACATATAATGACAAGTCCGCGTTATACGTAACGTCCAGGACGTGACGTGATGTATTAGGTGGACTAAAAACGTTACGTACTGGACTCGTAAAGATGCGTTCATACTGTCTTGTGCAATTTAATATAAATTAAAAATATAATCCACCCAGAGAGGTAAACTCATTACCTTTATAGGATCTAGTCACTTCATGGTGAGCAGGTTTCCTTATTATGTTATAAATATCCTATATAGAGTAGCGATAAAGAGGGTGAACCCTAACATTCCTCACATCCTCGGCACTTCCTTACAAATTAATTTATTTCTACTCAGGTAAATTATGCCGTTGACTGGTGCCGAGAGAGACAAAAACAACGGCGATATGGACAAAAACAAAGAAAATGAAGAAAAATACAACAAATATAAAAAGAAAGAAGTCGAAATACTGAAGAACATAAACTCAAGGTAAGTGAACTAAATAAGGAAGAAAAGGAAAAAAGACGGAAAATTTGGAGATAACAAAAAAGGAATAAAAGGGAAAATAAAAAAGTAAATAATACTAAGCCAGCTGTTCCAGTGACAGTGCCAGAGATGCAAGATAATACAAAATTGAAGAAAAAACAGAGATTGAATTACCGAAATTATAAAAGATATCAAAGGACATTAAAAACTTGTGTAAGGTTAAAGAAAGTTATTAGTAGTTTAAGTAAAAATAGATTTCGCCTAGAGACTAAACACAAAAAGATGATTGAGCTATTGGAAAATGAAAAAGTTACTCTAAAAGAAGACCAAACAATCACGCAGAATTACCTACTTATTAGTTCCCTATTTTATTTTTGTTACTACTTATTTGACAGTTTTTTGTATCTGTTGGATTTTTTTGTAAGTTAAGAAGTATTGTTACCTACATAATGTGAAAATGAAACTGAGATAGACTTGAATCCCCTAAGTTTTTTGTAAAATATATTTTTAAAATGCTCAAATCAAAACAATCTGTGATATTGACTAATTTTATAGAAATAAGTACAGTAAGTGATGTGACTTAAATAATATGTCACATCACGACGTTTTTGAAATGTTGAATAATATTGTGAAATGACTAGAAATTGTGCTCGTTGTAAACATAGCTTTAGAGTTCCTAAACGTAACGACTGTTGTCCACATACGTAACTGTCCTGTTTTGGCTGTTATAGTTTTTATTTTTTTATGAAAAAACCTTTGGGAGTTATGTTTTTGTTAATATATATTAAATGTCTTTTTGTTATTTTTTGTATTTAAAAAAACTTACCTATAATGTTAGTCTTTCAGAATAGTTATTTATTCACAAAGTTTGATAGTCCAGAGTGCCATTTAGTTACGTACAAGACATATTTTATATTTTAAACAGCACTAAGAGGCAAGATATCACAAAGTGGTATTAAATTTTAGAAGATTTTTATGTTGTTGATTAATTATAAATAAAGCTGATTAACTTTGATATCATTGAGTTATTATTTACTTTGAATGAAAATGTAACGTACAAGACCCCTGTATTGGCAACCCTCACTATAATAATACATTAAATAGAAATTATACTCATTTAACATTCTTTGATTAAGGTTTTTCTTAAACCTTAGTTCATTGTAAATGTCTACATTTCATCGTTTATTTAAAATTTTGTTATGAAAATAAATGGACATCCTGTACGTAACGGAGTAAAATTTTGAAAAACGCCCCATTACGGTTTTTTTAGTTTTTATAGGATTAATATTAAATATTTATAATAATTGACACGAGGGCTATTTAAATCAGCTCAAGGGCAATTTTTCTACGCTTGGTAGAATTAAAAATAACCATATTAGAAAGAGATACGGGTATTTGAAAAGGTGAAAAAATAAAAATGATATTTTTGTTTTTTCCTGGGAAAACGAGAGGGGCTCATAAATTAACTAACGTCGTTCGAAAGGGCTAATTAAGATCTATCAATATATATTTTTTTATATCGAAATTTTCATGTATGCAGGCCGGGACATACCCGGTTGATCATAGACCTTTATACTTCAGTGGACGTGATACAACAAGTTGTATCACGGTTTGTAATACCAGTAGTAAAAAATGTCGCCAATTTTGGCAGGAAATTGAATTTTCCGGTCTTACACTATATCCGATCTTACCCGAATGCACTATACAATAAAATTGAATACAATACAAGCGCTTTACAGATTACTGAAGGCCGAGATGACGACTACGAAAACATCGAAACAGTGAAAAAATGGCTTTGGAAAATCGTCGAATCACTAAGTTGCAGAGGATGTTGTCATATTTTTTTGGCCAAAAACAACACCGTAATCATGCCTCAACTACCGTATTCATCAGATTTGGGTCACTACGACTTTTTCTATTTCCAATACTGAAGATACCATTAAAAGGACAGCGTTTTGCCACAATTGATGAGTTAAAGTCAGAATCAAAGATTGAGCTGATGGCATTGAAGCTAATGGCCGAAAAGCACATTTCAGAAGTGCTTCGAGGATTGGAAGAAGTGCTGGCATAATTGCATTATATCCGAGGGGATAAAATATATACCTATTGATGTATAAATGATGATAGATAATAATAAATTTATTAATATATTTAATAATAATTATTGTTTTAATATAGGTTTTCAATAATTTTATTAGTTCCTTTTCGGTATGTAAGGTTAACTTACAACATTTTAGACAACCTAAGTTTATGAAAGTTCATTTACCAATAAGTGGGTGTATAAGGTAAATGAAACAAAATAAATTTACTGATTACTACTGTACTAACAGATAAAAGTTATTTATATAGGTATTTTAGTTCTTTCCATACACCTCTATCCATACCATACAGTTAATCTTAATAACAATATAATTTTACTAAACTATGTATATCTAAACCTATTTTCTAAAAGAATATTATTTAGCTTTAATAATATATGAAATTTGAATAGTACACAGCAGTTAACATAATGAAAACATTAACTCATTATCACATAATTATTTGCAGAATTATAAATACATTTTATGGAAATACCTCACACAAGTAATTTGTTGACTTCTTCAGGTTTTCTTCGGACTATAGTGTGAGGTTCAGCATAACCATTTGAAGGGTCATGCACAGCTTGATACAGTTGAGCATAAATAGCAAATATAACTTCAAAAGCACGCTTCTTTACCGTTGACTTGTGGGTATGACTCAACAGTAAATTCAATTGCTGTAACATGTACACATCATGTGATACTAAGAACATATCAAACTTATTTAAGAAAGTCTTCAATGTTGAAGTATCCATTCCAGGTATGGCTGATAAAGGACCACTTATTTTCTCTTGTAAGATAGTATAAATCGGTCCTAAATTCAAATTGGCAACTAAGTAGCTAGCCTGTTCTGATGTTAAGGTATCAATTTGGGCTTCAGACTGAGCTTGCAGCCTCTCATTATATTCATCCATAACTGTGTACAAAGATAAGGTACATTGTATATGGTAAATACAATTCAACATGTACACAGACATATCAGTTGAGCTCAAATGGCATGCAGTTTCATTGATAGCATGTAGTAATGGATCCAATATGTGTGTTATTATCATTTTCTTATCAGCATTATTGATGTTATGGGCTGCATTCATTATAGCCAAAAGGTCTCTAAGAAAGCTCACTAAATCAGTGACTACAATTGAAGGATTTAAATCAACTGGAGGGGCTTTGACTCCATGACTCAACTCTTTTTGTATTTTACTGTCAAGTGTTATAAGAAAGACCTCTTCACTTTTCTTTAATAATTCCTCAAATGTGTTGATGAGGTGACCAGTTGGTACTACAGCTTGTATGACATCTTTGTAATAAATAATGAGGTTGGCTATTGACCAAAGGACTAATGGATCTTTATCAGGTTTCAAAATGAGTTCTGCTCTAACTTTTAGCAGTGGACAAATAGCTTCCATAATATTTGTAAGAGCTTCAATTATCAGTTGATTCTTTTCTGGCATATTGCAAAATTTGAATAATGTAGCTAAATTCTCTTTCTCCACTGGTATAACTTGATACACCCAAGTCAATATATCTCCAATATACCGCTTAGCATCATTGGCATAAAATTCTATAGGTCTATAGCCATCACTACCCTTTGTTAATGCATCAATGAATAATTGCACTATGGTGGCTTTGCGAGCTGAACAATATTCATCTATTATATTAGCAAAAAGAACCTGCCTATTTTGAAATTTAGCTAGTGCAGTGGGAACCAAAGCATTATTTGGTGAATCAGTGCTGAGGCATGCTCCAATAGTCCAATGATATAATTTTTCAATAGCAACTTCTTGTTGGAGGCCAACTGTCTCCATTATGTCAAATGCAGAAGTCTGATGCCAACATTTTATTAGTGTCTTGCAGTTATTGTATAGTTTTTCAATATGTGATAATGTACCAAAAAATTCTAAGGTTAGAGGTGTTTTTATTGAAACATTATACAAGTACTCATTTTGATCTGGGGATAGTTGGAACTGTTGAACAAATGCATTAACCCATGTTTGTTTTTTTTCCGTCTTCTTCCTCTCATCCTTTAATTTTGTCGTCTGTGTAATTAAATGATGTGTCTTGGTTTTGGAATCGGCTAATCTGCTTGACATATCTTTAACAGCGAGATCGAGGGAAGACAGAGAATTCAGTAACACCTGTAGTTTATCTTTTACCTTGTTGTATTCTAGTAAAACGGCTTTATTTACTAACATATCTTTCTTTTCTATTTCGTTCAATATTACTCTTCGCGTGTAAGATGAATTGGAAGAGCAAAATCCGGATACCGAATGTAATGCTTCTGTATTATCAGAAACAACATGACTATCAAAAATCTTGTTGATCCTCTGTCTTAAAGGATTATTATAAGTTGAATCCATTTTTGTGTTTAACTCCTATAAATAACGTTTATGAAACACAAATCATACGCTCGACTATTGACACTATGCCGTCAGCCGTGGTTCTGAAGTTCTGATACGTACGTAAGCTGTTTTACTCCGTTGTCTGTCTTGACTTGAGTTTTGGTTAATGGCTTTGTGGAAGAGTGTAGCTGTAGCCACAACTTTGCCAATGTCATGTATTTGAAAGACAATCTGTCAAAGGATTTATTGAATGTACCGTTGTCTGTCAATATTTTTTTTTTTGGAAACATTTAACAAATTGAACATTGTGACTTAGGAGGGATGTCAGTGTTTATTTATTTTTAAAGATTGAACCATAAAGTCATAACAAAGAATTACCTAATCTCATGTAAAGAATTTAGAGAATTTGTTGCAAACACAATTGTCTGCTTATTTGAATTTAACTAAATATAAAGTAAATAATAATATACAATTAAAGTCCTTCCACAACTACGATTTTGACTGTCACCCTTTTTCTCTCTAATTATCAGCAATAAAGTAGGTCTCAACAGCAACTTTGCAAAACAAGGTAAATTTTTTTAAATTTAGAAACAGCTTAAATCTGTTTTTTTTTTTTGGAATTTAATGACCTGGTAACTAAGACCTTTAAGTCAAGTCTTATTTTATTTAAACAAACATAGCACTTTCACTTTGCTTCATTTTTAAATTGTTTTGATAGTATTTTCTATATATTTATATAGAAAGTTTGTAAGTTTTTTTGTCTTTTAATAACTGTTCTAGTGGCGGCGGGCGGGATGAAGAATCACACTTAATTTTCACATCACCGAGTTCACTAGCCAACACTAATCAACGTTGATGTGTCCATTTCAGTGACTATTTTCTTTCTCAATTACAGCATTGGAGAGGCATAGTTTTATCACACATTTCATATTGTATCAGCAAACATGTAAAGCATTGGCGCTTTTGCGGCCATTATACAAGTCAAACGTTTCACAGTTTTCCCGCGGTAACGAAATTTCTTTTCAAAATGATGGTTTAACTTGTGAGACATTCATGTTATTACTTAACTACGCTTTATTTTATTCATGCTAAACACTTAAATTACTAATCTCTTCCTAAATTTAAACAAAAATCAACAAAATAACCTTTCTAACTTCTATCGAAAAACAACTCCCCCTTAAATCTGTGTGATGTGACTAAATTTAATAGGGCTGTCATTTATATAAAACCTACTACTGGATGCCGACAATAATTTCTTTTGCTCAATTATATAACAAACTATTTTGTTTAACTTTCAAAATACTCTGAAATTTCTATTACTAATAATAGGGGCTCAATAGTGAATAATACTTTATTTTATTACCATAAAATCGCTTCAGAAATGGTTTGTCAAATTTGTCATTGTCTATGGAAACATCATATGATCATTGATCACAACTTCAATTGATTTCCTTCTTCTGTGTCTCTTTGGGCTGGTTCTGATTGCTTGAATCCATCCAATCCAATATTGGTGTAAAGTCAAACTGTTTCAGTGAGTTAATATCTCAAGCAAAATGAAGGGGTGCATTTTTAACATCGATGGTGGCTATTTAGAAGGCCTGTGCCGTGGCTTCAAGTGTGGTATTCTTAAGCAAGCTGATTACTTGAACTTGGTGCAGTGCGAGACACTAGAAGGTATGTAAATAACACAGTTTAGTTATCTAATTCCGAAATATATCCGTAATAGGTTTTATATCCTAGTTTTTCATATTTCTAATATAATAAATGTTATCAATCTTCACAGATTTGAAACTACATCTTCAAGGTACTGATTATGGCTCCTTCTTAGCCAATGAGCCCAGCCCTCTTTCTGTTTCCACCATCGATGATAAACTCCGTGAAAAGTTGGTTATTGAATTCCAACATCTTAGGAACCACTCAGTGGAACCATTGTCTACCTTTTTGGATTTCATTACATACAGCTATATGATTGACAATATTATTCTGTTGATTACTGGTACTTTGCACCAAAGACCCATTTCTGAGTTGATTCCAAAGTGTCACCCATTGGGCTCCTTTGAGCAAATGGAAGCCATTCACGTTGCTGCTACACCTGCTGAGCTGTACAATGCTGTACTTGTGGACACGCCTCTTGCTCCATTCTTTGTGGATTGTATCAGTGAGCAAGATTTGGATGAGATGAACATTGAAATCATTCGTAACACATTATACAAGGCATATTTGGAGGCATTCTATGATTTCTGCAAGCAGATTGGTGGAACAACAGCTGATGTAATGTGTGAAATCTTGGCTGTAAGTATAGTCATGGCAATTTTAATCTTTCTATTTAATATCATATGATCATCATACAGTTGGAGAGGCCTATGTCCAGCAGTAGACTGCGATAGGCTGATGATTATGATGATTACCTATAACATTTGATTATTACCTATAACATTTGCCACAAATGTTTGTATGTCAACCAGGATAGACAACTAAAAGTACACTACTCTACCAATACTTTAATGTTTGAATGATACATTTATCCAGAAAAAAGTAAAAGTAAAAAATGTTATTTACAGTTTGAAGCTGATCGTCGTGCTATCATCATCACTATCAACTCCTTTGGAACTGAGTTGTCAAAAGATGACCGTGCTAAATTGTACCCACGTTGTGGTAAACTAAATCCTGATGGACTGGCTGCTCTTGCCAGGGCTGATGACTATGAGCAGGTCAAGGCTGTGGCTGAATATTATGCAGAGTACCAAGCCTTGTTTGAAGGTGCTGGCAGTAGTGCTGGTGACAAGACCTTGGAAGACAAGTTCTTTGAGTATGAGGTAAGGCTAAGCTTTTCCTTTTGTTGTACCTACTAATTCTAACTAGAATTCAATAGAAAGTACTAAATAAGTATATTGATGCACAGGCTTCTTTTTTCTCAAAGTATCATCATCAGCCTTTTGCAGTCTACTACTGGACATAGGCCTCTCTCAAAGAACACCACAGAGAATGGTTTCTTGGTTTTTTTTCCTGCGAAATATATTGGCTTGTTTAAACAGGGTCAGAATTATTCACCTTTACAATGAAGGATGGTGACCTCCACTCCAGGATTTTACTCATCCTTGCCTACTAACTTACATTTCATTACTCACCTGTTTGCCACTCATGTATATATAAAAAATAAACTTGTTTATGACCATTTTTACTCTGTAATAGCTTTTTTTAACTTATGAATGTAAACCAGTAACAGTTCAAGTAATTGGGGTATCCTGTTATTAATAACCTCTTACTGCTATTCTTGGTTGGCTACCTCATAATTATCCATGCCTTTAAAAAAATTATAAATATATAGTACAATTAAGTTTAGTATCTACACTCCTAACTCTTATTTTGTTAAAGATTATAATTGTAACAATGACTAAAGAATTTATTTCTTATTAAATGTTTTCTTTTAGGTGAGCCTCAATGTGCATGCATTCCTTCAGCAATTCCACTTTGGAGTATTCTATTCTTACTTAAAACTGAAGGAGCAGGAATGCCGAAACATTGTATGGATAAGTGAGTGTGTGTCCCAGAAGCACCGTACCAAGATTGACAACTACATTCCCATTTTCTAAACATCAATTATCATTTTGAACTCAAACAATTCCTTTTCAAATAATTAATTTGCTTTGTATATATTATTGTTGTAAACTAACAGAACAGATTGAATATGTATGTTTACAAAAATACTGTTTAATGTAGATACTGTTGAAAATAGTTTATTTTAATAGGTGAGGGAAAAGCCCTCACTTAACACACATTTGAATAAATCACACATACATTGAGGATATTCTAACAGCTCTTATATTTTCTTACAGTTAGCAAACAGTTACTAAAATATTCTATCATGTCTTCATGAAGTATGTTATTAGTTGAAGAAATGAAAACAAAGTTTTATCTTTGTATATAATATGAGACTTCTTCCTTAAAAATAAATTGAACCACACTGTACCTTGTATAAAATCTTTGTTAATAATAACAGATTACTTAGTCAATAAATATTTCAACAGTATTTAAATTTCATTTTCCTTTTATGCAGGGTGACTAATGGTTTGGAACACGATGTATTGTCATCTATGTGTTGAATGTGAAATTCTTATATTAGTTATGAATTGTTATAATATTCAGTGTTATAGTAAAATATGGTATCTTTTTAAAATAAATATGTAAATTATAATCAGAATTCTTCTTGTAGCTGTATACTTCAAACCAAAATCTTTGAAGTTGTAAACACTAAAATGTACATAGGATACACACCTCTATTACTATTTATTATGGATGGCTTTACAGCATGTCTGCCTATTTAAAATTGTTAAAAATCTATTAAATGTTGATTAAAGTATTCATAGTAATCTAAATCTTGTTTTTATTGTTCCTAATAAGTATACATAATTGTAAGGAATTAAACTGTCTGGTATTTAGCAGAAAGAGAAACTTTTCAGATCTATGTGGAAGACCCTTATCCTGAGATGATTTTGTAGAGCAGTACACAATCATTTCAAAGCTACTATCACAAGTGGCAGTGTTAAATGACATTTTTCTTATCTGCACCATGGATAAGCCTGTCAGTGTCAATGTGTATGTTATGCCAATAATTTGATCTTGTTTTGGTAATTAATTGGGCTCTTAAAAATTGCTGTACAATGTGTTCCTTTTTTTTTTCTTTCTTACGTTTGGAAATCCCCGCGGACCGTCACCCCGTCGGGTGTTACGGCGGGGTGGTGTGTCGGACTCGAACCGACTAAAACCACACGGTGTGACCCTCTCTGCGCCTTTGTATTGGAAGGAGTCCAGGGAGGGGATTTCCTTCTGGGCTCCAACCGGCGCCTGCCCGCACTGTTGCGGGCACCATCTCGAACTCTCGACTCTCTAATTGGGCAACGTCCGGTCACACGCGGACGCCGCCCCCTCGCGGTTGGCCACTACTACTTTTTATCTAGTCCATTTGTGCACTTATTAGCTTTCACCGGCAACCGCCTTCGTGTGGTGGTTATCGTGGTATAAAGTAGCCTATGTCCTTTCTCAGGCTCTAGACTACTTCATCTCATTTAAATTGATTCAGTAGTTTTGGTGGAAGCGTGTCAGAGTTGCTTTCGCATTTAAAGTATTAGTATTAATTTAACAATAGTAAGTTGAGCAAGTAATAAAAGTATGATGCAGTCAGTTTAAAGATGGTACCTCGGACCACCTTCCGCTTATAGATGGCCCCCTTCTGTGTGGGAACACCACTCAAAAATTCTACGGGGCGCGCTTTGTAGCTTCCCTTGTTCTGATGTTTTACTAAATATGTTACACTGATTGAAGTTGAGAAATAATGATCTTTAAACTGACTGCATCATACTTTTATTACTTGCTCAACTTACTATTGTTAAATTAATACTAATACCTGGTTCCCCGAATCATAGTACCCGAGATGGCGTGAGGCTTTGTCGGTTCGAGTCCGACAGCCACCAACATGTAGTATCCGAGGGGATTTCCGCACAAAAAAAAGTGAGAGATGAGTATTGTAAAAAGTTTTTTTTTAAAAACAAATCAAACTGTATAAAACTTTTGATAAAATTGGTATAGCTTATGTCACCTGGGCCAATAATACGAATCTGTTGACACCTCATTTATTAAAATCGGTTCAATTGTTTAGGTGCTACTGTGGAAAATACAAACATACATAGACTGCTAGGTCTGCTAGGTAAAAAAAAACTATAAATAATAAAAGGCCGCTAGCTCCCCAATCGTCGCTTAAGGGTCGCTGCGGTAACATCCTGGGGAAATGTGACCGCTGCAAACGACTCGAGATCGGTGACATCCCCGGTGCGGCCGGGGGGTGTCGTGTAAGGCGGGTTGATGTTTTGCCTCTTTCTGTACAGAGCGGTAAGAAGCGCAACAACATCCTGCCCCGGGGTGAAACTAGTCACCCCGGGATGTACCTCAGACGTTGAGGTACGGCAGGGGGGACACCAGAAGCTGCTGACGCGATCCTGGTGTTCCTCTCAACTGCCGAGGTAGGCCGCCGCGGGGTTTAGTGGGTAGACCGGTTTCCCGGGAGTCCCACACACGCCCTTCGTTTACCCCACGAAGGGTATGGTGCGAAAAGCATTCGCCGCGTAAAAAAAAGAAAAAAAGGTAAAATAAAACTGCATGAGATTATTGCTGTTCTATATTTGAACTAGTTTGTTCACTTATTATATCTGTAGTTGGACCATTGTACAAATTAACATCTTTTTGTTTTGATGATAATAAACTTGAATGCAGTTTCCAGAATTTGTCTTTTAACATATCATCGTGTACATCTACTATAATATTTTTGGTTTTATTATTTAATAACATATTCTGCCTCATCAGTAAAGTACCTCTTTTGAACATTACAGGTTCATTGTTGTAATTAATACCAAATTCTTGAAATAATATTTCATTTTTGTCAGCAGACACAGTCCCACATAAACGTTTTTCAGCCTGTAAAGTAGGGTTATATATTAATTTTACTGGGTGTAGCAAGATTTTATTAACATAATATTGACGTATATGTATAGTAACAAGAAAAAGTAAAATAAATAATAATAAATATTTTGGACATCTTACACACAACGCCATCTAGTCCCAAACTAAGTAGAGCTTCTATTATGGGTGCTAGACAACTGATATAAATACATAAACATACTTTCTTTGTAAATACATACATATTATAGATAGAAAACACCTAGACTACGAAACAAATATTTGTGGATCACACAAACATTTGGTCCGACCCGGGAATCAAATCTGAGATTTCTTGATCAGCAGCCGCATACGCTAACCACTTTTTAAACTATTTAAACAAGCCATTATTAGAAATCTATTGACAACTCATTCAAAAAAAAATGGTTCAATAGTATATACCATGTGTATATTACATATTACATTATATACAGTATACAGTTACATTATATTACAGTCTATTACAAATTACAGTATATTATTATATTACAGACTGTATATTATCCTTCCTTTTGCTTTTGCAGTAGTAGGGTAAAAAAATCAAAATTTTATAATCATGTAAAAAAGAAAATGTACAGTAGTTGGTTTGTCTGATTAATAAATACTGAAATGTAACTGTAGGTTAACTATAAAAGTTAACACTCATTGTAGTGTCCTTAACAAATTTACCTGTGTCGGACTAAGACTTCCTTTTTGAATCAGTGTCCAAAATGTTGTATTGTATAAATTATTGATGTGCACATCAGCTTGTCGCCATTTCATATAATCTATTAAATTTTCATCACTGGGATATAAAACCACACGACCATCAAACACTGGAGGATATCTTAACAAATCACAGCTGAAGAATTTCTCCCAGTGGTATACGTAAGATGAAGTAAACTTGCTAGTTATAGTGGTCAAAAGCTTGGCAGAACGACGTTTATGTAGTGTGGTGTGTTTTTTAAATATAAAAGAGTATTCATCACTATGTCCAAAAGCCATTAACACATCATTGAACTCTCTAAGGACTGTAAATGCGGCATAATTCATTAGTTTCAAAGCTCTAATATCATTGGGTTTGGCGAAGTTGTGGTCATCGGAAAACTTATGAAAACACTTTCCATCTAACCTTATCACTATCCAGGTGTTTGGTATAAGAGTATCATCAACTTCAAAATTCTTTACGTACTCAAAAGTACTTTTAGCCATTTTTATATTTGCAAAAATTTCTCGGTGACTAAAAAAAGTTTTTAGAAAACACCTGCTGATCATTAGAGAGTGACAAGTTTATGAGATGTACTACTTTTTACATGTGTATTAATTTAAATAGATGTATTATTTTAATGTTCTATTACGTACTCTGCACAGCGTTTTATTTGATAATAAATAAATTAGTATCCTTTATTATTTAATAATAATTAATTATGTCTAGATTATCTAGATAGAATATTAGAATTTGAACACCTAATTAAATGTCAAGAGTGTCAAGCCTGAAGCCAGCCAACGTCAGCATCAGCAATGTCAGTCAGTGTTGCCAACACTTGAAATTTTATCCCCCTAAGAATAAACTCAAAAATCCCTAAACCCCCTGACAATTTGAAAAATTTAGGTTCCTAACTATTATTAAAACGCTTAATTTTTAATTATTATTTTTATTTCAAATAATTACAAGTGGTGTAAAAAAACATTTGATGTGAAACATCTATAGCCGCACGTAAAACAGATTTCTGGCGTGGCGACGCATGCCGTGGCGACGCGTCACCACGCTATACGATGGTATATATATACAGTCTATATGCAGTAGTGTGTACGGTGTGGTGACGCATTGCCACACCGTACTATTTTAATAATTAGTAATATTTTATTTTATCATTATGACATATTTAGTGCCTATTACAATATGTTCTTTTCTGCATATTACTTTTACAAAATAATGGCGATGTTCCACATCTGCCAGGCGTCCCGTGACGGCTCACATTTTTTTTATGGTTATTATCATAATCAAGCTTGTATTTCAATTTAACTTTACGAGTCAGAGAGGGTGCCACAGTCGCCTTAACGTACAACTCCAACAATTTTTCACCAATTTTTAGGCTATGGTCGCCCAGGGGCGTTTTTCAAAATTTTTCTCCGTTACGTACAGGATGTCCATCTATTTTCATAACAAAATTTTAAATAAACGATGAAATGTAGACATTGACAATGAACTAAGGTTTAAGAAAAACCATAATCAAACAATATTAAATGAGTATAATTTCTATTTAATGTATTATTATAGTGAGGGTTGCCAATACAGGGGTCTTGTACGTTACATTTTCATTCAAAGTAAATAATAACTCAATCATATCAAAGTTAATCAGCTTTATTTATAATTAATCAACAACATAAAAATCTTCTAAAATTTAATACCACTTTGTGATTATCTTGCCTCTTAGTGCTGTTTAAAATATAAAATATGTCTTGTACGTAACTAAATGGCACTCTGGACTATCAAACTTTGTGAATAAATAACTATTCTGAAAGACTAACATTATAGGTAAGTTTTTTTAAATACAAAAAATAACAAAAAGACATATAATATATATTAACAAAAACATAACTCCCAAAGGTTTTTTCATAAAAAAATAAAAACTATAACAGCCAAAACAGGACAGTTACGTATGTGGACAACAGTCGTTACGTTTAGGAACTCTAAAGCTATGTTTACAACGAGCACAATTTCTAGTTTAATAATTATTTGAAATTGGGACATTTGAAATGTTGAATAATATTTATTCAACATTTCAAAAACGTCGTGATGTGACATATTATTTAAGTCACATCACTTACTGTACTTATTTCTATAAAATTAGTCAATATCACAGACTGTTTTGATTTGAGCATTTTAAAAATATATTTTACAAAAAACTTAGGGGATTCAAGTCTATCTCAGTTTCATTTTCACATTAAGTAGGTAACAATACTTCTTAACTTACAAAAAAATCCAACAGATACAAAAAAATGTCAAATAAGTAGTAATAAAAATAAAATAGGGAACCAATAAGTAGGTAATTCTGCGTGATTGTTTGGCCTTCTTTTAGAGTAACTTTTTCATTTTCCAATAGCTCAATCATCTTTTTGTGTTTAGTCTCTAGGCGAAATCTATTTTTACTTAAACTACTAATAACTTTCTTTAACCTTTCACAAGTTTTTAATGTCCTTTGATATCTTTTATAATTTCGGTAATTCAATCTCTGTTTTTTCTTCAATTTTGTATTATCTTGCATCTCTGGCACTGTCACTGGAACAGCTGGCTTAGTATTATTTACTTTTTTGTTTTCCCTTTTATTCCTTTTTTGTTATCTCAGAATTTTCCGTCTTTTTTCCTTTTCTTCCTTATTTAGTTCACTTACCTTGAGTTTATGTTCTTCAGTCTTTCGACTTCTTTCTTTTTATATTTGTTGTATTTTTCTTCATTTTCTTTGTTTTTGTCCATATCGCCGTTGTTTTTGTCTCTCTCGGCACCAGTCAACGGCATAATTTACCTGAGTAGGAATAAATTAATTTGTAAGGAAGTGCCGAGGATGTGAGGAATGTTAGGGTTCACCCTCTATATCGCTAGTCTAAATAGGATATTTATAACATAATAAGGAAACCTGCTCACCATGAGGTGACTATATCCTATAAAGGTAATGAGTTTACCTCTCTGGGTGGATTATATTTTTAATTTATATTAAATTGCACAAGACAGTATGAACGCATCTTTACGAGTCCAGTACGTAACGTTTTTAGTCCACATAATACATCACGTCACGTCCTGGACGTTACGTATAACGCGGACTTGTCATCATATGTTTTTTTGGTATAAAAAAAGTTGATTAGAGTAGTTTACTAGTACACATTCATTATCTACAATATATTTACTTATAATTTAACACGAGTAGTATATAAAATTTGTGGGTCTTACCTTTCAAAATCAATGTTCGTACCGGACAAACAAAACAGACCCGTCACGCACGTCACGGACCGCAAGTGTTGACGATTGAATTTCTTCAGTTTTAATTCAAAGGAAAAGAACGAAGGAATGATAAAAACATCGTCAATATGGCATTGCTTAAAAATAGTTAAGAGCCAAAGACAATATTATTGTTATTCTTTATAAAATCATGCCGATACGTACAGGACTGTCCGCTGTGGCCAGTTTTTTAAATCCGATAATTTCAGTATTCATATTAGAAAAATATACTACAACCTTATTATATTTTATTTAAAAACAAATAAAATGAGTTATTTCATTCGAGTAATACTAAAGATATCCAAATATAGCTTAAATATTCTCCAAAATACGTAATCAAAATCCAGGATATGATGGAGGACACATAAAAAAGTAGGATAATATTTGGTATTTCATTAAATATTAAAATATGTTTTCCGTTTAAGTCTTATGTTTATCTTTTTTTTTACAGTAAGTTAAACATTTTACCCTAACGTAAAATAATTTGATACTCACTTCCTACATTTTTGCCTTTTAATCAATGGTCAAACTCGTAGGACACGGCAAAATAGTCCTGAGCAAAATTTTGAAAAACGCCCCCAGACGTTTGAGAGGTTATGCGATTCACCACTAGATGTCATAATTATTATAAAATGATATTTAACGATCTAAAAGATATGATTTTTCCAAGTCCAAAATTTTATAAATCTCTAATAAAACTCCTAAACATTTTTTCCCCCTAAAAAAACCCCTGTGAATTTTTTTACCCCAAAATTTGGGGGGAAAACCGCTAAGTTGGCAGCACTGATATCAGTCAGTCATGTAAAATTAAGCAAATAAAAAAGGTCATGGGTAGGTAACAGGGCCGGATTTAAAGATGTGGAGGCCTCGGGGCAACAAAGGACTGGAGGCCCCTTGGTCCCAAATTATATTCAAAATAAAATGATAATTTTTTTTCAATCTAGTTTTCCAATTAATAATTTATTGTGAAACCAAGTATAGACTATTTTATTATTTAACGAACGTATAAATATAATCGGAAACAAGAATTATCTAACATTAAATTTTTGCGTTAACGAACGGAACTTTCCGAGCTGAGAGAATGTAATCATGTTTGTACAAAGTACTGTAGGTAAAGGTATAACGCGAAAAAAAATATGAAAGAAGAAGTTGTATACTAGTCTGTTTTTTTTTTTTCTCTAATGTGGGGGCCCCTCTCTTTTGTGGAGGCCCGGGGCTGTTGCCCTGGTTGACCTCCCCTAAATCCGGCCCTGTATGGTAATAGAACGATGCTTATCAGAAAAAAAATATATAGAACGTAATAGAAAAAGTAAAAAAAAGTAATAGAACGATTCTTAAAAGGGAAAACATAAAGTGCACTCATCACCATCATCAACAGCCTTTAACAGTCCACTGCTGGACATAGGCCTCTCCTTGAAAAAGAGGTGTTGGCCTATTATACCATGCTGGCGTTGGGCACCAGACGGGTTGGTATAGGGTTGGTTTCAAGTTTTCCTTCTCTTTGCATTGATGTTGTCTAGTTTATCCCTTAGTCGCCTTTTACGACACCCGCGGGATAAATAGGGGTGGTGACACTCTGTATTCTTAATCCGTCACCACACGGCGACACTTCAGGCAAATGAACAAAATTACAAATTGGGATACTGTCATATTTATCGATGAAATTTGGCTGAAATCGAATCATACCGTGCCACAGTCATGGACGGATGATGCCAAGGCATCTTGTTCAAAAGTGCCAATGGGTAAGGGTGGACACCTAATAATCTGCCATGCAGGATCAGCCGGGGGAGGTTTTGTGCATGATGCTCTACTCATAATTCGTAACGAACGTAAAAAAAACGAGTAATTTCGCAACGTCACTATTTAGTACTTGTCATAACGTTGCAACACTGAAACTGTCAAATCTGGAATCGAATTAAAAGTAGGGTGCCCGCACACACAGAATAATATTGGCAATAAAGTACGTATTGCCAATAATATTGTGTGTGTGCGGGCTGTATTGTACAATATTATTGTGGATTATAGTGTAGCGTAACATAGTGTGCGGGGCCATGTGTCACAATATTATTGTGTGTGTGTGGGCACCCTTAGTTTTTTTTTAGTTCATACAAAGTTATCGCGGCATGTCAAATGACAAATGTCAAAACGGGCTTCATAGTTTGTGACGACTATACCTTGTCCATTCGTTTATTATCTTTTTGACAGGTCACGCCTATAAATTACCGGTATTTTTTTTCGTAAAAATGTCTTCGATCAATAAAAGTACTAGATTACGGATCAGGAACAAAATTAAGACGCTCAAGTGGCCACGTTTGCACACACGTAAACATCTTCATTTCTTAGAAAAAAGTTTAATCATGTTAACGACTTCAGTTTATTATAAACCTTAATGCCTTAAAAATAAAGTTTAATTACTATTTCAAAATATATTTATTTAGGTCCTTTCGTCAGAGAAAGAATAATAAAGAATAAATTTAAAATTTCGTTTGCTAATAGAAAGTCATCAGTACAAAAATATTTATTCTAAAATGATACTTAAATTTGAAGTTATAAGGTTAAAAAGTATTATGGAACTAGAGTTAGTTCTTGGTATTACATTTCAATGCTCAGAACACAGTTAGTATTGAAAGACGTAAGAGTTGCCGAATATATTTGTTTTAGGTTTGTTTTGTTTGGTCGCAAATAATTTTGGCCGATTCAAAAAGTAGTAGGTACTATTTTACTTTGCCGTTATTACAACAAATAGGTAATGTATACAAATAAATAAAATTGGAGTGTCTGTTTGTAATATTAAAATAACCGCATTTTACTAAATGCTTAATATGTATACACGGTACATATGCTAAAATATTTATTTTACAATTTTTGTCTGTCTGTCTGTCTGTTTGTTCCGGCTAATCTCTGGAACGGCTGGACCGATTTCGACGGGACTTTCACTGGCAGATAGCTGATGATATAAGAAGTAAATTAGACTACTTTTTTTAGATTAGCTTCGCCGCGTAACAGCAAACGCGAGTAACACCGCGGGCCTCAGCTAGTAAAAAATAAAAATTAATATAGTAAAAAAAAATGAAAGGAATGAAGAAATACGTTTTCGGTGTATTCTTTAGACAGAAGTAATTAAAATACCAATGTAGGTATAATTACCTTTAAAAAGATTAGGCTTGTTATAAAACTGCCTTTTAGAAGTCATTTTTATGCGAGCTGTTTCTTTTTTACAAATATGATGTAATCTTACATCAATGAATTTTTCTATAATAAGTTTAATTAGGCTCATTTTATGTCTGTGTTCGTTTCTTCCAGAAAACAAATTCTTTTCAATATAAGCGTTTAAAACATTTACACATATAAACTTTTTAACATAATTTTTTTACAACACTACTCCATGCATTCCCTGTTCAAGAATAGGCGATGTTTGATACAATAGTTGATGCGTTGTAGCAAACATTGGCCGAACAATTACAATATTAGTTTATTATTTTAAACTCTGTTTATTATTTTAAGAAAAACATTGAATGATATAAACTTAGTGAATAAAAAGATATTCCTTCCAAAACCTTGCTGTTACGGTTATTTAGGCAGTTTTTGAACGAGCACTGCAGCATTTTTACGTCCTAATGTTGGCTATGATTGGACTATACTAATTTGAAATAAGACCACAAAATTATTTGTGGTCTTATTTTTCGGGCCGTTTTTGAAGCGCTCATCGGGAATCTAGTACTATTTGTGATCGAAGAAAAATGTACTACAGTAATGTCGTACTTTATAGACGGGTAGGGAAGTAGGCAGTGTGCATAGCTAAAAACAACATATAAAACAGTTCTTGAAATACGATAAATCGATTAAACGATTAAAATAATCTATCATATTATTATGATCAAAATAAATTGACTTCATGTAAGTGTTGTTTCTGTAAATTTAATAAAATAAAAAGGAAATTAAAATAGTATGACTTCAAGATTGATTATGTGCAAGGAATTAAGTCGAAATATTGGAATTTAACTTTAAACTTAGAATAAAGAACAAGAACTCTGTGCATTAATTAATTTATAATTGGACCACTGACTTAAAATGTAACTATGCACGTGTTAGTAAAATTTAACTTTGAAACGCGTGGTTAATAACGTTTAAATCCAGAAATATGAGAAAGTATATTTGAAAAATCACATAATACTTACTAAACCGACCTTCAAGTGACTGTGTTTGGAAGTTTTCTTTGTTCTGGGTCAATTACATATCATAATAGTGCACATTTTATTAATTTACAATACTGACTTAAAGAAATTTATATCGATTGATTTTGATTTCAAATCGAATCGGTGACGTGTGAGGGCGTCACTAATTTCGAAATTTGTTGAACTGTCAAAAAGATATTAAAGGAATGGACAGAGTATAGTGTTATTGATTCGATTGTAAAGAAAATCTGAACTGAATTTGGAACTATAACTAAAACTTTTGTTCTTTTTTTCATAATATTTATAATGTATATAATTAACAATATAATTCGTATTAATCGTAAACGTAAGTATTCAAGTAATTGTGTTAAAATATCGTCCCAGCAGTTGGAAAATTAAATAACTCTGATTTTGTGGTTTTGAGATAAAAGCGATTTAGTGTTTTTTTTTCAGTTAATGTACATTTGTTAAAAAGTGTGAGACAATTTTAGTGTCGGTAATTTTATATGGTAAGGATCTGATTACCTTTCACATTATGCTTTGACCAACTAAACTCTATCATTAACTATAACAAATAAAACATAAAAAATCAAGTCGTTTAATTTTGCCAAAACTATTATTTAAGTATAACGTAACTGCAATTATCAACTTATTTCGGCTAGTTATATAGTTTTCATACAAGCAAAATCCATTTGGTGTAGTAAAATTTGGTGATATAAATGCAGTTATTTAATTTATCAAACCCGAAACATTTTTAAATATAAAACTTAGTGGCTTTGTATGTTACATTATTTTGATATTTTTTAACTATTATTAGTCTCATATAAAATAAAAGCTGTATTATGATATTAATAAAGTTATATTTTGGAAGAAATAAAAAGTACAATAATTGAGAAAAAGTGTATATTGTAAACAGATATTTATCTTACCACAAACTTAAAAAAAAATAACTTAACCTCGTAAGGCCCAACCTAAATTTAGGACGATATACACTACGACCCAATGTACTAAAAATAGGCGCAAGTAGTTGCGGCCCAGAACTTTGGTTTAGTAAAAAAGTGTTAAAATGTAATGTTTTTGGCAAAATTATTTTAGGGGGTATTTCCTATACCGAAAGTTAACTATTCCATGCAAAAAATATGTTGATTATTTCAACATATTTTGTGAGCGCCGGCAGTACGTTGAGTATGCTGGTTGCGAATCAGGTTTGTATTTTACTCTGTCAGGTATTAGTCAGGGTTCAAATCTTGGACCTTTAGAATTCCTTTTGATGATCAACGATCTTCCAGGGGTCTTACGGCACGCCGAATGTCTGCTATTTGCAGATGACCTCAAGGTATATCTATCGATAACAGACGCATCGGACGCTGTGCGACTGCAGGAAGACATTGAGCGTGTAGTGCAATGGAGCTATACAAATAAGCTGCACTTCAACATTGCTAAATGCGGAGTGATGAGTTACAGTCGGGCCAGAGCTCCACTGCGCTGCCGATATGAACTGGGTGGAGCGTTGATACCTTGCCTGAACAGTATCAGGGATCTAGGAGTCGAAATGGTGCCCGAGTTAACGTTTCGTAATCATATTGTTACTGTCTGCAGTAAAGCTTTTAAAAGTTTAGGGTTTATCTTACGAAGCTGCAAAGAATTTAATAACATATCCTCGATAAAGATTTTGTACAATGCTCTCGTCCGTAGTCACCTAGAAGCGACAGCAATTATTTGGAATCCCCACGAGGTTAAATATAGCCTTATGGTGGAAAAATTGCAGAACAAATTTACTCGATTCCTATATTATAAGGAATATGGGGTGTACCCCCTGTACCCACTTATGTACCCTAGCTTGTTCGTTCTTGGCATGGTCGGGTATGTACGCTTGAGCGTGCGGCGCGATGTGGCACTGGTCACATATGTGTGGCGCGTGCTGCGCGGTAGCCTGCACCAGCCGGATATATTAGAGCGCTTGCGGCTGTGCGCCCCTGATGGCTATGTGGGCGCGCGCCGCCAGCCCCCTACGCTTAGTCTTCCAGTTGCGCGAACAAATCTACTTCATTATGCCCCTATATCACGCGCCATTAGGCTTATTAATTTTATCTCAAAAGAATTTGATATCTATAACTGTACCCTCCCGAACTTCAGAGAAGCTGCCCAAAGATATATCACATCGAATGATATTATATTATAAATTAATTGTACATATATATTTTACTTACAATGTCGTATTGGATTAATTCTGTAAAGACACTGTAAATGTTTTAAATAAATAAATAAATAAATAAATATTTTTTGCAAAAATTATTTTTGTCCTTTTTTAGGTTACTGGGTCATAGTTTTAAGTATAATTGTTCGAAAAAATCAAATTTAGTAAATTTTTGATCATGTCATAATTTTAGGTCACTGGGCCGTAATTTAATAATTTTAAAAACTGTCTTGGGCCGGAACATCAAAATATTTTTGTCATTAAATTAGGTCTTTGGGCCTTATGAGGTTAAAGAAACTTAAAAAAAAGTGGAAACAAATTAACTTGAAGTATTATTTCAAATCAAAACAGAAAATAATTTGAACTCAAAAAATAACATTATGTAACAGTAAAACACAACTTATTAAAACTGTTGTAAAGAAAGTACCCACTAATGCTGTTAAGTTTTTAATAAATCACCAATGTTTAGAGTAGAGGGCCTAAATAAGATTACTCATCGGCTTCAGAAGAACCAGGTGAGAGTGGTGTACCCTGGTCTTTGTATAAACATGGTAAACTTTCATAACAATCCGTATACAAGAACCAATCTAATTGCATCAGGGGGTAAGTCAAGGAGACGTCATATCTCTGAAACTGTTTACCAATGCATTGGAAAACGATGGGTATGAAAATACTCGATTGAGATGGACCCCCGTCCATCAATATAAATGGCCAATACCTCCCACACTTGCAGTTCGCAGACGAAATAGTCATTCTGGCGGAATCTTTACATACGGGAAGCTACATACTTTTGAGTCACCCATACCTCAATCACTCAAGACCAAAGTCTACAACCAGGGCGTCCTACCCGTAATGACATGCAGAGTCTAGACATGGACACTTACTATCGGACTGGTTCATAAATTTAAAATAGCTCAGCGTGCAATAGAGCGTGCGATGCTGGGTGTCTCTCTTGTGAGTCAATGTCGCCAAAACCGGACATATTTAATTTTCCAACTATGGGGACGATATAAAATGTCTAGAATACCATTAAGCGTGCTAAAACTGTTAGTTGCATCACTGCGTACCTCACACAAATTTTGAAAATACAGTCTTAAAATTACTCAAACTAACAGTTTGGCATATGTGGCACATACTCAGAGCACAAATTAACTTGAGAATGACCAAAAATTAGTAATTCAATAACATCATAATTATAATTTACTGTTACAGAGTTGTCCATTAATGCATTGTCGATTTGCAAACATTCTCAGAAAGTAACAACTGATGGCGTTAATGTCGACAAGTCTGACAATCAACCTAAAAAGCCTCAATCTAAAAGATTAGAAGAGTTTAGAAAAAAACTGAGGGAGACCACACCAATTGATGATCTTGGAGAACAACAATTACATCCTTCACAAGTTAAAGATGATCCCTTGCCTGCTTGGCCAAACAATACAAATCCTCATACAGGTGAAATAGGAGGTCCAAGGGGACCAGAACCAACAAGGTATGGGGATTGGGAAAGAAAAGGAAGAGTTTCAGATTTTTAAAATCCATGTTTAGGTTTTAAAATTTTTAATTATTGTAATAAAATTCAAATTATAATGGTACTACTACTAATATAGTACCATTAGAATTTGATGCTGTACCTACTATGATTTTGTTATAAAAAAGTGAATTAATATTTAAAGAATTGTTGTCTGTATTATAAATATTATTAATTTATTTTTTATGTAGTGCTCAAGAGTAAATATGAAAAATAGTAAGACCTGTTTTTTTAGCTAATTTGGTCCTTGATATGTTGTAACACAAGTGTACAATAATTTCTAATCAGCAATTTTTATATTAATAAAGAATGCATAAACTATGTATTATGGTCTCCTTAGGGATGGCTGTTTGGATGAAGAAGAAATTCAGTATATTTTAATGTTACTTACCTTGGTTTCACTTTCAAAAACATCCTAGCTATGCACTTGCTTAGCTGTAGAACACATAAACGGCAGTGGATTGATTTGAACACTGCTTTTAGACCCACATGAGCACCACTAGATGTGTCAAATGGGATTCAATATTTATAAGATAACATAGGCTTACATAGGTGTAGCAACAGTGTTTACCTAATAAATATAACCTCAAGAAAGTTTCGATTTACAAAATTATGAATCACTATGTGATTATAAGAGGATGCTTTCTCCAGTGTTATAGATGTCACGATATTATGATATTATATGTACCTAATTTATCTGTTCAAAACTATTTACACAGACTTATGCAACTTCGTGTGAGTTTATTTTCAATCATGCTCAGTTCTCAGTGGAAAACACTTAAAAAAGTTAGTTAGAATTAGTTTACTTAGTTTTGGAGTTCATTGTGAGCAACAACATGAAACGAGAATCACATATTAAGTAATTTCTCCTCTCCACCTTGTTAACTTATTTTAGGAATGTTTTATAAAATACAAAGACAAAAAACATATTAAAATATATGTATTTTTTTTATCTGCTATTAGATGATTTCCCAATAGTTTTAGGCATTTTTTTGTTAGTTGAATCCTCTAGTTCTTTGGCTTTGTAATAATGTGGTGCAACTTCCAAAAGCCATTTACTCTCTATCTCAGTAACTTGCCTCATGAATTCTTTCGAAGTAAACACTAATTCATGATAAATGACCCAACGAGGAAGTTCTTCAAATAATGCACTGTTGGGGTGAATCATAACAGTCTGAAAGCGAGAAAATATATTTATCAGAATATTACTAAGACAATTAGGAACACAGATAACAGACTACCTCCCATAACAACTTTGCATGTCTCTTGAAAAAAAATGAAAAATAGTTTTCTTGATAAAGGCAGGGAACTTTACGTCTCCTAAGGATCTGTGACCGCAGAAGTAACAAGTACCCCCTATCTCAGTCTAAGTGTAACAGACGGAGGTACTTTCGAATTTATAATATTAGTATAGACTAGGTGAGTAGTGAGTAAAATTACTTACTTGATTATGTTTTACAGTCTTATAATGTCCTCCTTTAGAAAACTTGGCTATGTGATAAAAATAACCAGCAGTTATTGCTTTACGGATATTGGCATCTTCATTAATGCTAGACACCATATCAATTTCTACTCTCTCCATGAGACTGGCGAGTTGTTCACGGACATCACGTGCTCTCTTCATAGATCTATATTGTACGAAATTTTCGTAACACCACTGTACAGAGTAGTCTGAGCCGAGCCACTGGTTGTAAACATTCATTAAAGTTAAGTGATCCCCATGTGGATGAAAGAAGTTTTTACGAGCAGTGTCAGCATGTATTATTTTGTCTTTTGGTCTATAGAATATTGAACTATTTACAGACAACATTGCTGCTATTGTGACAACCTCTTCTGAACATTTATACCTAAAAGAATAAGTAAACTTATATCAATATACAATATAAAATACCAAAGATAATAAGATTTCTTTAAAAATGCAACTGGCAAGGGTGAAAGAGAAATTGCGACTATCAAATTGTAAAAATCGAACATAATTATATGGGGCTAATTATTTAGAGCCTTTCCTCTCTTAAATAATAAATAAAAAGACTAGTCTCGCTAGACTCAAAATCGACGCCGCCAATTGATCACCAGTCAGTCATGTTGTTTCATGGTGCAAGTATATTTATAGTGATGAAAATTAGTGTAAATAAAAAATAGTAACACCAAGTTAGTGAGGCTCTTCTTCAAACTCGGTATTAGGTATATCCATGTTTAAGTAAAAGCATGTACTTACTTTTCACTGGCCAGTAACATTTTTGCAAGCATTGGATCAGTGGGGAATTCTGCCATTCTTCGTCCAGCTTTAGTTAATTCACCATGATGGTTAAGAGCTCCTAGTGCATATAGCTGTTCTAAAGCTAAAACTAATGTCTCATGGGGTGGTGGATCTAAGAAATCAAAATGAATCAGGTCATTTATTCCTAAAGCTTTTAATGTTAGTACAGCATTGCCTAAATTGATTCTTTGTATTTCTGGAGTAGTGTTATCTTCAAGCTCGTACTTATAAGCCCAAGCTGTGTATAACCTAAAACATTTTCCAGGTGCCACTCTACCAGCTCTGCCTGCTCTTTGATTAGCTGATGCTTTAGAAATAGGTACAACCATCAAACTTTCCATGCCTGTTTTAGAGTTGAAATTATTCTGTTTGGCAAATCCAGGGTCTATGACATATATAATATTGTCAATTGTTAAAGAAGTTTCTGCAATGTTAGTTGCCAGTACAACTTTACGAGCACCTTCTGGAGTTGGTTCGAATATTTTTGCCTGCATGTCACTAGGTAAGTTTGCATAAACCGGTAGTATAAGGAGTTCTTTCAATTTTTTGCCTATCCTTTTTGTTCTTTCTTGTAACATTTCTACACAAGTTTCAATTTCTTCCTGCCCAGTCAGAAAAACTAAAATATCGCCAAGCGGCTGTGTAGCATGTATTTGTAAAACTGATACCACACTTGCATCAACATAATCAGCTTCAGGAGCTTTTGTATAATAGATATCTACAGGAAACCTCCTGCCAGGAATTCTAAAAATGGGTGCATCATCAAAGAAACTCGAAAATTTTTCAGCATCTAACGTGGCGCTGGATATGAGCAATTTTAAATCAGGTCTGAATCTAGTAATGTCTTTGACTAAACCAAAAAGAATATCAGTATGAAGTGTACGCTCATGGGCCTCATCAATGATCATTACACTGTATGATGCCAAGTCAGGTTCTGATAAAAATTCTCTGTGTAATGTACCATCTGTCATATATTTTATGACAGTTCTATCAGATGTGCAATCTTCAAATCGAATACTATAGCCTACTTCATTACCAAGTTTTACATTCATCTCTTGTGCCACTCTAGCTGAAACTGACATGGCAGCTACTCTTCTGGGTTGTGTACATCCTATCTTTTTCTCATCTTTAGTGAAGCCAGCCTCATGAAGATATTGTGGTATTTGAGTTGTTTTGCCTGAGCCAGTTTCACCTTCAACAATCAGTATCTGATAATTGTTAATAGCTTTTATAAGAGAATCTTTGAAAGGGTAAACTGGTAGAGACTTCTTAGTTTCCTCAATAGACATTCTAATTTTTTGATATGCTGACTTTTCTTCTTGTTCTTTTTTTTCTTTAGTTCCATCCAACTGAAGAGCTTGAATAAAATCGATTTGTTCATCCAGTAGCAATTCATATTCATCTTGTGCTTTTGCATCTTTAGCACCAAATTTAAAAAATGCAGATTTAATTTGTTCTTGCTCCCATTTTTGTTGCTCTGAATGGGGAACTTTCTCATTTTCATCAACTTCAATATATTCTCCTAAAAACAATATGGATATAAACATAACATTGTATAGTGTTATTTGAATTAAATTTTATATTTTGATGTATATGTTTTTCTCAAATTGGTTAAAATTTTGAAATAAGTGGGTAAGATATTATAAAAGAAATATTGAAGGATTGTGACAAACAGAGTTGTCAGTTTTATGAAGTCTCCATTGATTAATTGTTTATCTTGGTCCATTTTATGAACTTGGTTAGGTCACAAAGGAAAAATATTTTGTTTTTATAGCTAAAGGTGACATCAATGAATATTAAAGAATGCTATAAAAAATTAAGGAAATAAAAAAAGAAACAATAATTAGAAAATACATAAATGTGAAAAATCCCTTTCAACTTTCAACGATTTCATTTTTTATGTATTTTTGAGCCTACCAAAGTGACTCTTCTCTGCCTGATGGAAAGCATGAGTAGAATCCAGGAGTAGGGGTCACCATGATTTGTGAGGGTAGGCAATGTTACATGGTGACCATGGTGGCTTGGTTAGATAATTCTGCATCATTGCTGGAGTCCAGGAGAATGATGGGGCCCGGTCTCACAGTCACCAACGAAATACGACAGATACTGAATTCAAGTTATGGAGATCAGAAATTATACCTTAATATCTAATTTCCATTCATTTCTAGTGTACATCAAAATTTATACCTTTCCAGATATAAATTTTGATGTACACTAGAAATAAACTGGTTAATATTTAGAACAGAAAAATAATTGGACAAATGAATAATAATAAAGAGATGAAAGAAACCTGAATTTTCGTGGTTGGATTTGGTGTGATTTGTGTGTTTACGTTTACATGGCAGCAAGCACAGCTAGTTATGTAAAAATTCCTCAATTCATTTCAATATACCAATTAAAGCAACAGTAATTAGGCATATCTTATATTTAAATATGGTCCCATACCTTTTGCATCTTTACCTAAGTCTTGTGGCATATGATACCTATGAACATTTTCCAATTCACGGGCTTTCTCATGTTCCTTGGCAAGTTTAAGGATGGTCTTTTTGTGTTCTCTCTCCTGCCTTTCTCTTTTAGTAAGCCTATAACATAAAACAAATAACATTTAAGGTTATTAAATAGATGGAAAACTCTTTAATTGAAACCTTATACTGTAAAATTATATAAAATATCAGGTAAATAATGTACAGAGGGCTACCATATTGCCAAAATGAATCTCATCCAAGCAGTCTCGATGTTAATAATGATAAATAAAAGGACAGATATATTAACACATTCATATTGTACATTTGATCTCCTTTATTTATTTGAATTATAACTATTAAAGAGTAAGGCCTGCTGTACATCAGAAAAAGTTACACAAATAATGTAGATATTACAACTTACGAGTTTTCATCGAATAGATATTCATCGTCAGCTATGTCGGCTTCTAATTCAATGACCTTATCCTCTTTTCTCTTCTCTAAGTACTTGCGACGAGAGTCAATACGCAATTTTGGTAATAATTTTTCCCTGTCTTGAGCTTCCAGTTTCAAACGCTTTGCTGCTTCTTCATAAGATCTCCTGCTGGAGGCTTCAGCAATCTTTTTCGTCTTTTCTTCATCGCGTTTCTTTAATCTCTTAGCAAACTCATCACGCTCTTTTAGATCTTTTTTTCGGGTTTCCTCAGCACTGTCAGAACTGGATGACGAATAACGCCTTTTGTTAGATTTATCCATTGTTAAAACTCTTTAGTCTTTATAGGTATTTTCTTCCAATTTTGTGTTTCCTGCGCTTTGTTTTGTTTCCCACAACTTAACTTTACCTACGACTTTTGACAGTTTAATTTGATAAACAGACACTGACATTTGACGTTGACACTTGACAAAAAAGTGTTTTTGTGTGTTTTTTCTTCAGCTAATTATTTTACACACGCCCGTCTGTCCGTCCGACCTTGATCGACGTATCACCTAAACAGTTGGCGCTAGAAAGATGAAACTTTGTACGAATATGTGTTGTAATTACGTTGACAAAGTGCTATCATCATCATCAGCCTATCGCAGTCCACTGCTGGACATAGCCACATACTACATAGGCCTCTCCAATTGCACGCCACTTAGTTCGTTCCTTGGCTACTCGTATCCAGCTCCTACCAGCCGTCTTGCGCAAATCATCACTCCACTCCACCACTCCTCCAAAGTGCTTTAATAAAATAAAATTATGAAAAATATTTTCATCTGAGCTACACGTTATTTGGGGATGTTTTTTTTTCTCGCCTTTACCCCAACGTATGGGGTATCATTAGATACACCTTTTAAAAAAAACATTGCGAGGTTGCTAAAACCATTTTGCAATGTCTGTTTGCGAATTATTCAACTTCAAAGCGCATTTTTGCAAATGTGTTTTACTAGCGTGCTCTAATTATGATAGTTAACTTTACGTTTAGGCCAATAGGAGCCGAGTATGATTAAAAACACATTTGCAAAAATGCGCTTTGAAGTTGAATAATTCGCAAACAGACATATATAACACAGCAATTCGGCATATACCTATGTAGGTTTATAATCATCATCAGCCCGTCCACTCCACATACAGTCCATTGCCGAACATTGGAATACGTTTGTCAAGACGCGGTTTCCACTCTAAAACAAACTACGCTCCAGCGGTTATCGGTCCTGCGTTGTTTGTGATCAGCCCATTGCCACTTGAACCTACTAACTTTCAGAACTATTTATGTACATATGTTGGTCACTTTTATTTTCTGACAGACTACTTCGATCTGAATTTTGTCCTTCTTTCCGCAGCTCGTTGATCGCCTCGTTTTAGCTAAAGTGCCTGTTGTATAGGTAGGCACATAAAATGTCTGAATATAAATGACTTTTCTGCCTATTGCCAGGCCAGTAATTTTGGAATGAAATTAAAAATAAGTTTGAATGACAGTTGAAAAAAGTAACAGTATTACGAAAGTGTACATATTATGATAATAAGTGTCAGTATAATAATAAATAATATTTAAACTATGTATCGTTCCTTCTTTCATCGGTAAGTTGATGATAGAATTTAATTTAACCAACTAAAGTGATCGACATAGCCCACAGGATTAGCAAGCTGAAGTGGCAATGGGCTGGCCATATTAGCCGCAGGACCGACAACCGTTGGGATAAACGTGTTCTTGAGTGGAGACCGCGTCTCGGCGCAAACGTAGTGTAGGACGTCCACAGGCCAGGTGGAGTGATGATTTGCGCAGGACGGCTGGCAGGAGCTGGATGCGAGTCGCCGAGGATCGAACTGAGTGGCGTGCAATTGGAGAGGCCTATGTCCAGCAGTGGACTGCGATAGGCTGATGATGATGATGATGATGATGATGAATTTAACCAACTACAAAGTAACTAAATCTAAAACCAAAAACATTGTATCACGGAAGGTGCTTAAATAACTTAAATGTAGACAATAAATGAATAAATATTATACACCCAGTATCTGTTTATGCATTAGGCAATACTCATAAGACTGAACCATAACCGGTTTGATTCTTAGTTTTTCTTTTGGAACTTGATATTTATATAGTGTTCAATTTCAATTTTTGACATATTTTTTTATATTCCTAAGTGTAAGTTAGTTCATCGACTAGATGAAATTTTCAAATCAAAGCAAAAATAGAGAAGTGTCGTGTAGCAGTTGTAGAAAATTCGTCTTAACTTGCTCATGTGTAAGTCCCAATTTCATAGTCTTATGAATTATGAAGAAGCGATGTGAATAGGAGAGTAATTTAAGTATATTCCCATTATTCCCTTCGTACCCAAGACAGACATAATCTAAGCCAAACAAATTCGAATCAGTTTTAGAATTATTAGTATTTATAGACTGGTGCTGGTGGATCTGGAAAATTCGCTGCAAGATCTTTTTACACGCTTTTGACTATGGAGTGCATGGAGTCACAGGTGTCGCTTGTAGGCGGTGGGAGTCATTAAAATATTGTCATCCACTAGGGTTATTTGACAAAAATGTCTGTTGCAGGACTTCTTACATATTTAATCGAGCTGAAATACAATATGCCTTTACTACGACAAAGAGTTTTTATCATAATTACGTCGACTTTTTTCGTGAAATTATACAAAATATGGGGATTTTACAACCAACGTCTAATGAGGTGAAATATTTAAAAATATTAAATAATTTGCCATGAAAATATGAACATATGAACCGCACTACTTATGAAGCCCAAAATCGATCAGAGTGGTGTGCAATGGGAGAGGCCTACGTACAGCAGTGGACTGCGATAGGCTGATGATGATGATGAACCGCACTACGACGAGAACGAAAACTTGAAGCAAACTCTACCAACCCATCTTTACCTTGCTGTAGTTAAATAAAACTATTTTCTAAAGAGATGGCAGATGGAGAGTTAGATGATGAGGTAATTATGATAAACAGCCGTAGGTACTTACTGTAGTGTGTTGATTAATATTATATATATGTAGTAGGGTTCGATTTGTTTTAGTTTAGAGAATACTTGGTAGGTAACCACAACAGTATTTAGAAAGATGTGTTTTATTCAAACGCTGCAAGCATTCTGGTACAATCAGTGATGACAGCATACGTCGTCCTCGATAGCAGATTGCGCTTTTATAGAATTTCCATAATAGGTTATCTCCTAACTTGAAATTTATTTAACCTTTATATTTGTTAAAGCATTGTTCTAACTTTTTGATAAACCAAATGACTCCTGACTCCCGATCCCGATACTCATGAATCTAATGAGAAGTGCACCTAATTTTTTTATGCTTATAGATTATGAAAGACATTGATTTGACGAATAAAACCTGTTTAATAACGGGCGCAAATAGTGGCATCGGATTGGAAATGACGCGCTGCTTAAGCAGTAGTAATTGCACGGTAATAATGGCTTGTCGCAACACCTATGCAGCCGACGTTGTAGCCAAGACTGTTTGTAATAGGAATGATCGATTAAAAGTATATAAAATAAATCTTTCGTCACTTACTTCCGTGAAAAAGTGTTCAGAAGAAATTGTAAGAGATATACCGTAAGAATGATTTAAATTACCAATACATCATTATTATAGACATATACTTAGTATTAGTAGTATATCATAGAAACTTTCACCTGAGAAACTGTATTTGATGTACATTAAAGTATATTCTATCCTATTCTCTAGTATATCTCTTATATTCTCTAATATATCTCTTTTAATCTATAATATATCTCTTATATTCTCTAATATATCTCTTTTAATCTATAATATATCTTATATTCTCTAATATATCTCTTTTAATCTATAATATACCTATCTCTTATATTCTCTTATATATCTCTTATATTCTCTAGTATATCTCTTATATTCTCTAATATATCTCTTATATTCTCTAATATATCTCTTATATTCTCTAATATATCTCTTATATAATTGCGTATTAAAGGAGAGCAATGACTATTCTCAAGGAACTCGTATTCCAAACTGCTACAATTTTACATGTATTCCTATTGTATTTACCTTAACAAAATTGTTTATCATCATCATCATCATCAAAGCCTTTATTATTCCTAAGATGATCCTTGGGCTCGGGTACTAGTTCAGCTGGATTATCTGAGTATTAAGTTTTTCACAGTGAGTCTGGCATTGGAGCTTTGTAACCTCAATCAAAAGTATTTATCTAGTGGGTAAAACGTATAGCATGTAACTCTAACTATCCCTTTACTTATTATCACAGACTATTAGTATCTATAACACTATTATACTAGAAGTAATAAACATCGTCAGTATCAAGTTACAGAGCTCAGGCAATTAGGTATGTTGTTGGAATCTGGAGCTGGAATTGGAGTATACAATGTACATACGAGACGTATAATCGAATCAACCGCCGTCCATTGTTGTACGACAAAGGTCCTCCCCCAAGGAGCGCCTACTATCTTGGCCTTGCCTTGCAATGCTGAGGACAAACGAGATTCCATAAGATGAACCTCTTTCGTTATTATTATCCGACATAAAATAACTATATTCTTTGAGCACGCAAGCACGTTGAAATAAAACATTACTATTTTTCAGAAAACTCGATATAGTCATTTTAAATGCGGCCGTGTTCGGTTTACCATGGACCCTTACCGAGGACTCGTTTGAAACAACGTTTCAGGTTAACTACTTGAGTCACGCGTACTTACTTATGAATATTGAAAAAATACTTTCTCCCGACGCTCGTGTTGTTATTGTATCTTCGGATTCACACAGGTTCGTTCTTGATTCATGTAATTAATCTATTGCATAATTTATTATTAATACATATATGTTTGCACACACAATACTAGCACTACAAGCAGGACCATAACACAATCGTGTTCAGCTAGGTATTTTAGCAGCCATGTAAATACTTTTTTCACATTCTTACACTCGGCAAACTAGGCAAATCACAGGTTTTTTATATTATGGTAACCAGACTATTAATAAAATTATTTATAATACAATTTTTTTATTTTTTTATACATAATTTAATTACGTTAAAAAACAATTAAAAAAAAATTAATTACGTACTCGTTATAGATGAATTATACCAAAGACAAATCATAGTGTTCATTACACAAATATTTGTCTTGGGTGGGAATCGAACTAACTCTGGTTCTGTGACTACAGAGGCTCTACCCACTGGTTTAAGAGTCACTAGCCAGGCAGGCAGACAGGTTAACTTTTTTATATTGTACGGGCAAAAAAGTAGTCTGGTCATCTTATTTAAAGCGACTGCTATCAATCATTGTTGAGCGACTACAGCTTAAAGAGTCAAAGTGAGCTTAAAGTGCGTTGTAGATAAGAGTAGCTCCTTTAACAATCATAGTGAGATTCAACCCCAGTAACATCACTCACTCACTCAAATAAAAGTAGCGATATATGCGGCTTAAATAAATCCAAACATAGCTCTACCAAGGAAAATATTTTTGAGTGTCTTGACAATATACCACACCATGGGATAGATAAAAAAACAATAGTCTAACACACCTGACTACATTTTTTTCATAGCTTTCTTTACAAATTATTAAATAAATATTTTTCGGACATCTGACACGCAACGTCATCTAGTCCCGAACTAAGCAAATATTTTTTTCGGACATCTCAACTTGTAATAAGGGAAGAGTAGCCGCATACGCTATCCACTAGACTAACGAGGCACTCAAACATAATTAATTTGCTTTATGTTCCAGACATGTCAATTGGCCTTTAATCCACAAAATGTCACCAACTAAAGAAATGGTGTCGCTTCCAAAACATGAATACACTTCTATAAAGGCGTACAACATTTCTAAACTTTGTGGTATATTTTTCATGCACTACTTGGGTTATCGTTGGTTGAACACTGGTAAGTCCGTGTTCTGTGCCAACCCGGGCACCTTCGTCAAGACAAGACTTTGTACCAATTGGGGGCCCTATGAGACCCTCTATAAGATGATGAAACCGTTTTCTAAAACTATTGTGAGTATTCGCGATTGTCGCTGTATTCTTACTTTCTTATTGAATACTGGCTGAGTCCCGTGCTGTTATTGTTGTAATAACATATGTTTCTTCTTATTAAATGAACTCGGTGTTATGCTATGCAGTTAAGTATAAAGCATCTATACTAATATTAAGCTGAAGAGTTTGTTTATTTGGTAGAACGCGCTAATATCAGGAACTATTGGTCCGTATTGAAAAAATCTTTCGATGTTAGCCCATTTATCGAGTAAGGCTCTAGACTATATATTATCGCGCTAACATCCATAGGAGCGGAGCACCAATGAAGAGCGTTTCTAAATCGGGGTTTTTTTTCCTCTTGAGATCTCTCGCTGCGTGCGCTGCGTAAACGGTTAAAGTTTCGCAAAAATCATGACAGAACTGCTCCCCTTTAAAAGTTCTAAAATGTTCACGACAACGGTTGGCTCCACAGATCATAGAAATACCTACAGGAGATATGCAATTGAGGCGTGTCGCTTGCGAACGCATCTGGCCTCAAAGCGGCTTGATAACATTTTCGGACATTAGTCGCATGTCAACTTGCGACGTCTTCACTGCTCTTGATTTTCGACAAAATGTCGCGTTGTTCAGTGATTTTTTGCAAAAATAACAGCTGTATTGTGAATTACAAGAAAGATGGCATCTCATTTCATATCTAAATATTATAATATTATAGTTTTTCATACTGAATTAATGAAAATATTTTAGAAAAATGATGAAATACCAAATTAATCCCTTTCATTAGGAACTAAAACCATTGCTTGCTTAGTACAAACCGGTCAATGAATCGGCTGGTCTAATAGCGCAATGGATAAGTATTTAATTAATACTCTCACTCACACGATAGTTTCGGGAAGCGGCCGCTGTCGGCCTTTGTGTTAGAGATGTGATGTGATGTTTATGATTGTCGATATTTTATACGATCCTATTAAGTGCGAATGATTATTAAAGATATAAATAAATTGTAATATTATAATTATGTAAACATAAAAAAAGTGTAGATAAAATTGTGATTTTTAATTTATTTTGGTACTCAAGCATCATTTATACCTTGATTTTATTTCAAAATTTTAGCTATCCGAAGGCTCCAAAAATTAAAGAAATGTGGATAAATGCGACAGGAAGGGGTCCAAGCTGGTTCCCAACAAAAATAGCACAATATTCTGGTCCCAATAAATTTTCACTAACACGATCAATCACCAATGAATAACCATTTAATAATACTAATAAAGGCCGTAATGGAAAAATATGCAACCGTAAGATTACACTACTTAACTAAGAACGCAACACTTAAACTGTTTAAGCGGCAAGTTTTAAATAAATATTTACATTTTACTGGTCAATAGCATCCTTAACAATAAAATTATTGCAGTTTTACCTGTGTTCTAGTCTAGATTCGAGAAGATGATATCCGGTTTTTTGGTAGTTAGATAATTAGTAAATATTCCAATTATGATAAAACATCGCTTGTTTATAGTACATTCGAGGGAAACTCGTGTTTATTTTTCTTTTCACAGTCAATAAAAACTTTAGGAGAAAGAGCAGATAATACAGCTAACTGAATTTCATTCGATATTTTTATATGATAATCACTTCGCATCACTAGTTGCATAAATTGCACATGTGTGGTTTTACGAAATCCGTAGCTACAGGTAGAAGCGCCGCCTTCTTTTCGCATGTGTTTAATTAGTGGGTTTATTGGTGTCTCTGTAAGTTTCTTTGTGTGCTGGAGAAATACGAGCGTGTGTGCCGTGCTTACAATTTTTGATTTTGTGGTATAGTCTGGCCACGCTAACTCTGCAGAACGAAAAAAATTATAGAATTTGAAAATCTATAGATGGTAACACCGTCTATACTACGAAAAACTAATTTGATACTAGTTGTTTTTTTTTATTTTAGCCAAGTTATTTTGTTTATATTCTGATTTTTTCTTGGTTAAGAATAGTCATGACTTCAGCACGATGCATTGTTACATCGATTTGATACAGTTTTTGAGGTAGGGCATAAGTAGATACAATACAGGTTGTAATAATTCTGATTTATCTTTTAAAAATCTACTGAGGCTATGGTTTATCTACACATTAATAATAATAAAAGGCTAACTTTGCTTTAAGATCTATGAAACATCTCAAGGATAATATAAAAATAACGATAGATTTTTGAATGATAAACATAATTTATTTTTAGGTTTCATCAAGATATACATTAGTTTTTTTTGTTTCTACAGGCTCGTTTCTTAACAATTTTTTTATTATGTATATAGATTATGGAATCTGGCCATAAGGTTCCATGCCGCCACATCATGTTTTTCCATAAGGACTGTCCGTTCGTCAATAATATTTTGCGTAAGGTTTCTCTGCAGCCAGTAAAATCAATTAATTGCCTCAATTGAAGTAGTAATTTACGCAGAGTAGGAACTTTTTTTCGGGTCAAATAATACTGATATATTGTATTTCGTTTGGCGCATTGGTCAAAATGATCAATATTAACTTTCGTTGCCCGTGCTGCACGCTTTTTGCCAGGAACCCTCCAGATCGCTGAATCCTGTAGAAATAAATATAAATCATTTATAAACTTTAATTTGAACTTGTATTCATCCAATATGTATTGGATGTGCGTTGTACCTACTTTAATAATCTAACGAAAATTTTAGAAAATAAATACGTAAGTTACAGATTCTTACCAGTCATTGAAGCGATATTTTTTATAAACTGGTTCTCACTTTTGATGGTAAACTCTTCAAGAGCCTTCAGCATCCGTAGGGCAACTTGAATATGAGGTTTAAATTCATCACTTATACTACCTGGAATGTCTAAAAATAAATACTTGTTAAGAGTTGAGTATCTATAATTTATGTAATAGTTGCTTATGACCTAAATCCTATCTGTAGGAAGCAAATCTATAGGTAGATATGTTCTTCTTCTTCTTCTAAATGGCAAACTGTGCCGATGTCGACAATTCTGCCAGTGTCAGGTAGATATGTTATTGAAATTGGACGTTAATTTGACACGAGCTTCTTGTCAGCATCATGAACAGGCTATGAGTATTTGAAAAAATGTTCTTAGTATGACGAAACCGCTTTACTGAACGGCTAATATTCTACACTTTAGGGTAGGTACACATTCACAGTTTAATATTGATAACACAACTGAGCTTCTCGACTGACAAACAGCGAATGAATGCCTTCATTCAACTAATAACTGCTATTTATAACATTTCTCTCTCCACCCACAGAAATGACAATATTACGTCACGTCTCACATTTCAGTGTTGCTCAGCACGAGAATACAATTATCTCTTAAATAAATTACATTATTCTTATATCTATTAATTATACTTCAATATTTTAATCCAGAACTTAATAATAATTAAATATTTTTATAATAAATCCAACTGATCACAACACTCGGCCATCCGACAGCGTGCTAACTCCGAAGCACGCACTAATCACAACACTAGGCCAACATCTAACATAGTCCAAACAAAAATAATGTGCTTACTAATGCAAACTGTTATAGTAATTTACAGATATTTCTTACAATCAGAATAATTAACTGTTCATAATATTTGCAACCACCAGTATTCTTTAACTACTGTCAGATTCAGAGTTATCACCAGATTCTGGTGATTCAGATGAATTAGACTAAGCCAAATGATTTATCAACTCCTAGCGATTGAATGTGAATCCAATGGCGCATCCAATCTGCAAGTAGGTACTACGCTAAAAAAAATTTATACGATAGAACGATATTGTAACCAACGTTCAATGCCAGAAATTAAGTCTCTTTTACTTAAAATGAATCTAATGCCTAAAAGATTTGTGTATAAAAGTGAGTGTAAATGACGTTCATCTGTGGTAGTATATCTGCTGAAATAAGACTTGTGTAGTACATGTACTAAGTACTATAAGGAACTAGTTCCTTTCAAGGTACTAGAACGAACTATTCCTCAAAACTCAGAGTACATCGTTCCATTGAGATATATAGTATAGAGGCGCAAACTTCATTGCCACTCATCTCAAAAGCGAAACCACTAGTGAACTATGACGATGTAGCTTTGAAACCATTATACATTTGAAAGAATTCATACGCATGTCTCACTTATACGCGTCACAACTATACCGTTGCTATGATTAGACAAAGTATAGACATTATTATTTCGGACCGGTGTTGACTACCCTTTGAAAATTTACCCATAAAAACAGAAAAAATATTTGAAATTATGAAAAAAAAACAACATCACAACAACACAATCGAATGATCAACTTGCATTGATTATATTGATAATAAATCATCCCCAGGGTGTGTTAAATTCTGTTATTATTTTGTTTCCTTGAAGCTTCTCTAAAGTTTTGAATGGCATTGTTTCATTACACATTTGCCCATTTTACTAGTTAATATTGTTGTCACCTGTCACTACGTTAACTTCGGTTGGCAGCCTAATAAAAAAACACGAACAGCTGTATTGTATGTGGTCATAGGTGTTCATCCTTTTTGTTCATAAATTGAGATTAGAATGACAGTCTTAAGCCTGTTAAGTATAAAGGAAAATCAAAATATAATTTCACTATACAAATTCACAGCTAGTTTGCTGATATAATTAAAATTAAAATCTAATGTTCTCAAACAACCACGGTATACGGTGCTAAATGTACGAGTTCTACGTACTAGAAGGCATGTCTGAACTATTCCTTGCTCCGAATCAACAACTGAACTAAATGTGCTAAAGGAACTATAGTACTGAACTAGTCACTACGTAGTACATAGTTCATTGCCACTTGCTCTGAATCAACACTGAACTAGTGTACTAAAGGAACTAAAGGAAGTACTGAACTAGTTCATTTGGGTAACTGTTTTTTTTTTTTTTTGGTATTCCGGTTCTGAGTCCGGACCGCGTATTCTCCCCAAACAGAATCTGGGACCTTTGGTGGTGAATATTTTAGTTTTTCAACACGTTTTATTATATTTTTTTTTTTTGATAATACTCTTAACGTTTGTAGCTAAATCTTAGTATAATGTTTACGTATGTGACTCATACATATCTCTAAATTGCTTTGTTTGTCTGCTTATATAATTACTTTCCATAAGCTAGCTATGGTAAATATCAGAATCTATTAAATATCTATTGCATACACATTAATTTATATCATAGCTATTTATTTGTTTATTTCTCTATTTATCAAAAGCTGTCTTAGATTAGGGGTTATTTTAAATTTATTGGTTAGTCTTGAAGGCATTACTTCTTATGTGGTAGGTCACGTATGAACTTTGAGTATATTTTCTTTATCGTTTTCTCATATTCATCTCAACATCCGTGGCAACTGTATTGCAGTACTCAACTTGTAATTTTCTACGTGTGTTCTATTTGTTTAAACACTTATTTACTTATTGCTTACCATCTATATATATAATTACTCTTTTCTTACTATGATTACTTTCTTTTCTTAGGAAGCTATACTAGAGACTTAGGTTATTTACATTTATGCAATTTCTACGCTATGCAATTTTTTGTTACTTTTAATGTCTTAAATCTTAGTTTCTATTTCATGGTGCATATGCATGTACTATGCATACATGGTATATGCCATGGGTAACTGTATTAGATCGGATCGCTCCCTATAGTGAAGGAGCAAGCACAAGTCTATGCTGAAATAGGCTAAAGGTCTCAATATTCTAGAGTTGGCTTGCCTCTGCACCAATATTCCTCCTAGTCCCAAGCAACGGGCATCGGTACTCTCTACAACTCTATTTCTAATTTCAGATCGTACAAAGCCAGTAAAGGTTGATCTACTAATGTTGTTTTTTTTTTCTTTGGGTAATACACGAATTTTCTTCATCGTGTTCCCATTTCCAAGGCGCATCCTTCTATAACAGATTAGTCAGGTCTGACAATCTCACCAAATCCCTTGACAAATATGCGAAAATAGCCTGCTAGCAGCCCCAGAAATTGGCGCACTGAATGGACGTTACTTCGAACCGGGAAGTACTTAACATTTTATTTTACTTTCACTGGGCTTCTGCAGAAACTTCGTAACCTAAATATTCAATAGTTCTAAAAACTACATCTAGAAAGCTTCAAAGCAAATCCGGCATCGCGGAGTAGCTTTAAGACTTCTTCGAGTTTTAAAGGAGGTATCGATAATGAAGAGATAAATATGAAAGATCTACCACTATTTATCCTATAACAACCCTGATGCAAGTGATACTCTTGGCTTGGACTCATTCTAATACATACAGTTTTTATAGAGGTTGTAGTATTGAGATGCAGTTGTTGACCTGAATAAACGTCAATTAAATTCACGAGATCGATTGTGATAGGATCACCAGAGTTAACTCTTAATACCTTTCTAAAATTATTTCATAAATTATGCAAACTACCGCCTTTCGGACATCAATTTCACATTAAGTAACGGTTACTTAACATAAAAAATGTTCAAAAATTTCATTACTACTACACTACTTCACAACTTTTCCAAAGTTCTCCTCAGTTGGAAAAGCCTTTTTCATTGTTGACTACCATTTCTTCCACGAGTAATTGAGCTTTGATTAAGATTCGTACCATGTCTTGGCTAATCTGCAAAGTTTTTGAAGAGCATAGTAAATCGTTCGCATTTGACTCCAATCATAAATGATTGCGTATTCATTCACCTTTTCGAGCCAACGCTCAATATCTTGGGATTTATTGTCAGAATTAAAGTCGGGAATGACGTTCTTAATTGGAGCAATCTTACTTTAGCTCTTCTGTACTGCTTCTATAATCTTCAGGTCACCTGGGATCAGTCCTTCCGAGATACGTTTCATGATCACGGGTACCTCATCAACATGGTTCGATGAAGACCTTCGGTGGCGTCTTCTGAGGCACTCGGAAGTGAAGCTTTCACACTAATTTAGAATAAAACTGCCTTCATGATCAGTAGTGAAACTGCCTTGACATGACTAAATAGTACTTCCAGAAGGCTGAATGACAGCACATCTACATGGGTAAATATTACTTTCAAAAGATGAATGATAGCACACCTACATGGGTAAATAATACTTCCAAAAAACTGAATCATAGCACACCTACATGATTAAATAGTACTTCCAAAAGGCTGAATGACAGCAGATCTACATGGGTAAATATTACTTTCAAAAGATGAATGATAGCACACCTATATGGGTAAATAATACTTCCAAAAAACTGAATGATAGCACACCTACATGACTAAATAGTACTTCTAAAAGGCTGAAATACAGCACACCTACATGGGTAAATATTACTTCCAAAAAACAGAACGATAGCACACCTACATGACTAAATAGTACTTCTAAAAGGCTGAATGACAGCACACCTACATGGGTAAATATTAATTCCAAAAAGTTGAATGATAGTACACTTCCATGGCTAAATAGTACTTCCAAAAAGCCGAATGATAGCACACCTACATGACTAAATAGTACTTCTTAAAGGCTGAATGACAGCACACCTACATGGGTAAATATTACTTCCAAAAAGTTGTATGATAGTACACTTCCATGGCTAAATAGTACTTCCAAAAAGCCGAATGATAGCACACCTACGTGGCTAATCAATAGCGCACCTACATGGCTAATCAATAGCACACCTACACTGCTAATCAATAGCACACCTACATGGCTAACCAATAGCACACCTACATGGCTAATCAATAGCACACCTACATGGCTAACCTATAGCACACCTACATGGCTAATCTATAGCACACCTACATGGCTAAATAGTACTTCAAAAAGCTGAATAATAGCACACCTACATGGCTATTTAGTAATTCCAAAAGGCTGAATGTTAGCACACCTACATGGCTATATAGTACTTCCAAAAGGCTGAATATTAGCACACCTACATGGCTATATAGCACTTCTAAAAGGGCTGAATGTTAGCACAACTTCATGGCAATTCGTTAAACAATAGCACACCTATGTGGCTAAACCAATTTCTTATAGTTTCATTTCAAATAACAGTGCTTAATATTAATATTTAATCCACTTGTCAAAAATTCTGTTTCTTTACATCTGTCTAATTTTAACAACTGTAAGAATGTGTCTTCCTTTAGAATATTGCAATGGAACTCACGGTTTTACTTTTGCCGAGACATCGTGTTCGTGGTCACGTACCACTTCTGAATTATGACGAAACCGCTTTACTGAACGGCTAATATTCTACACTTTAGGGTAGGTACACATTCACAGTTTAATATTGATAACACAACTGAGCTTATCGACTGACAAACAGCGAATGAATGCCTTCATTCAACTAATAACTGCTATTTATAACATTTCTCTCTCCACCCACAGAAATGACAATATTACGTCACGTCTCACATTTCAGTGTTGCTCAGCACGAGAATACAATTATCTCTTAAATAAATTACATTATTCTTATATCTATTAATTATACTTCAATATTTTAATCCAGAACTTAATAATAATTAAATATTTTTATAATAAATCCAACTGATCACAACATTAGATACATCTAATGGTAAATTAAAATGGCGAAGTATCAAAATCAGTAGATTTACTTACACGTCAACTTTTCATTATCTTGTAAACATTGTCGTTTTTGGCTAAGGACGACATCACACTGTGCCTTCACATCTTGGAATTTACTTATCATGTTATATAATAACTTCCGCACTCCACTTTTAATAGGTTTAACTATTTTTCTTTAAAATATATGAAAAACAACAAACCGCATATGCAATGTGACAGCTCACGTACCACAAAAGTGACATCAGAAAAAGTATACCATATATAAAACTTTTTGGGGTTGCCCATTTATTCCACTGCAGAGTTAGCGTGGCCAGACTCTAGTGAAGTAAGTGGGGGAAACGCGGAGACATCTGAACACGAATAAATTTGTGTACACAGCTAATCTCCTGTGTTTCTATGATCTGTGGTTGGCTCACTATAACCTTTCTTACGGGAAACAAATTGTCTCCGCGGTATAACATGACGCTATGGGCAATAATTGACGCAGACGTGGCCTGGGTCAGCTAGTACACAAGTGGCTTAAGTTACAGTTTTCGCCATCTCATTTTTCATTATTGATCTGAGATTTAGCGCAGCTTACCCGAAGCTATTATGGTAGAACCTTTTCCTAGTTTGTATTTTACTTGATATATCTAAAAATATTTACTATTTGCGTAGAGCCAGGCAGCCAGTACACCGCTGTATTGCGCGGTTTCGCCGAAGTTGAACGGGATGACGGACCAATATTACAAGAACCTTCAGCGAGGCGACGAGAGCGATCTCGCTCAAGACTTGCACTTATCGTTTAGGTTTTACGACTTAACTCGTGAGTTGCTACTCGAGCATGCAGCTAGCAGAGACTCGATCACTGTTCCTGATGAAAAGGTTGAAGAACACCCTCAACAGACTAAAGAAACCATTGATGACAGTACTTTGGTACCTAATTATACTAGTTAATTTTTTAAATTGCATTTATTTGAGGAGAATTAAACTATACCTTAAACAATAATATTTATTTATTAATAATTATATTCTACGTTTACATACGTTGTATAATGATATAATAAATATTGTTAACATTATGAAGTAAGTAACAAATGCAAATTATTAATACATAGCCTATTACTTATTTCTAGTGCAGAGTAATATTAATATATATTGGCTACATGTTAGCCGCGAAGGGTAACATTTTCAAGCATTATTTTGTGGTTCTGTCTGACAATATCGTACAATGTTCAACATGCTAAAGAATCCAGTGTCTCATTACGTCCAGTGTGTCATACTTTTAAGTGTCCGGACTTCCTGACAAACTTACCAAAATGTCTAGTGTCTCAGATTTTCTTGTCCTAAAGTTTCAAAAGGCACTTCTTAATAAAACCTCTTTATTTTCTCCTCAATTCTAATAAGGTTAAATAAATATTCTGAATTCTAATAAACATACATAACAACAACACTGGCTCCAAAACACTTGTTTATTCTAGGTTTGAGAAGTCGAGAAGCGAGCAGCTGTCATAGTATGGATATATTTTAAGAAAGTAATATAACTGTAGATAGAATGTAACAGGAATGAAAGAAAGAAGTGGGACAAGACCATGCAGATGACGACACGACTATATTTATTGTCATTTTTATCCATGTTCATCTGTATGCAACATCTTTTTTGTATTAATCATGTCTTATTAAATTATCATCTAATGTCTGGTTGTGACAGATTAAACAGGTTTGGACGTCGGTCATTATGAGCCACTATACATTCCCAGAGATCTGTAGTCCCATAGGCCTGGACGTAATAGAACATTGGACTAGTTAGCATATTGGACATTATAGCAAATTAGTTTGTCAGTGTAATGTAAAATGTGTAATGAGTCGTTATTGTCACGAAAAGTGTTAAGATTTTTTTGGCAAATTTTACATTTCCTACTGCACTATTGTTTACTTTAAAAAAAAACTTGGTTACGAAGAATATTTTTTTAAAGTCTAGGCACTAGGACACTTATTCCTGTATCGTGGGGAACATAAATACATGAAACATACTCAAAGACCACCCAGACTCGGAACAACAGTTTGTGGAAGTGTTGTTCCGCGTAGGATTTGAAACTACATCACTTAGTGAAGTAGAAAGAAAGGACGAAAAATATCTGTGCAGCGGTTTTCATTTCATTGTAATTATGCAAGAATAAACCTTTCTTTCTTTAGAATAAGAACATTTATTGAAAATCGTTTAAATATGTATAGAATACAATTACTATATATTTGATAGCTTATACGAAGGAGGAATATTTGTGATTATTTCATTTCTATATAATTTTATTTAAATTGGTTATAAAATTAAATTGAACAATAACCTGACATTTGAAACACTTCATGCAATAAACAATTGACAACAACTACATATGATATATACAGACAACGATTAATTATCAGCCTTAATCAGTAAATGCTAATAATTTTAATAACTTCATCTTATATTTATTTGAAATTTGCCAAACGGACTACTGCTATAGACCAAGAATATGAACATGACAATGAACGTTAGTGTATAGTAAAGTTTACAAGTTTATAGTAAGTTATATTCTCGAAAACAATGGACCGAGGATTAATACCACTGGATAACGTTAAACTTAATATTTTAAATAATATGGTATTCTGCAGAAAAATGCTAATAATTAATAATAAATCAATCAATAAGCCTTTGTTAGTCCACGGCTGGACAAAGGAACTTAGGACACTCTGGAAAATTTAGCAGGCATTTATTGTAACATGTCATTTGTCCCTGAAACGAGTTTCGTATTTTCAACTTAGCATATCAATATGCAATCCATATGTTGATACAAAAACTATTTTCATATTAAATACGAAGTTATATACATAATATTATATTTATTATACGGCCCTAGTGTGGGTCACTAGGATGCATTCGCAATGAGTGTGGTAGCCAACATTAGACTCAATCTCAGGATTTCCATCAAGCAGAGTAGAGTCACTTTGGTAGGCTTTCAAAATAACTGAAGAAATAATAGAAACACTTATCTAACACTTAGAGTATTTTCATATATTCCATACGTTTTACTAGTTGAGACATACTCTCTTGCTAGTGAGATTAACAAACGAATTAACTAGAAAAATTGTTCTATTCATTCATCAACTGCGAACTACTGAACACATTTTACTTGTTATTCATACCATTCGTACAGGGTGTCTGGTGGCAGATTTATATTTTTAAATACGATTGTCCGTGTGGTGAAATTGGATTAAGAATACAGAGTGTCACCACCCCTATTCATCCCGCGGGTGTCGTTAAAGGCGACTAAGGGATAAACTACGCAAGACAACACCTATGCAAAGAGAAGGAAAACTTGAAACCAACCCTATACCAACCCGTCTGGCCAGCGTGGTATAGTAGGCCAAACCCTTCTTTCTAAGGAGAGGTCTATGTCCAGCAGTGGACTGTTAAAGGCTGTTGATGATGATGAAATACGATTATTTCAAAAAGTATTAAATGGTGCGGGGGGAGGGTGGCACCGTGGAATCACCGATCGTGCGGATTTGTCAGTCACGATGTCGCAGTGGTCGAGTGAGCATCGCGCGTTCGCTGTCGCGACATTTTTTAAGAATGATTCTTACATAATTGCTCGTCGAAAATTTTATTCAAAGTTCGGTATTCGGCGAATACGTGATGGACCCAGTGTAAATTTAATTAGTTCGTGGGTGCAAAGATTCCGCACAACTGCTTCGGTTATGAATGTCCCACGGCCAGGGCCCAGTCGATCTTCAAGGACTCCCGAAAACATTGAACTGGTTGAAAGCAGTTTACGTGAAAATCCGCGACTTTCAATAACGAAAAGACGTTCTCTTCACACACGTGGTTTCAACAGGATGGGGCGACTACACACAGCCAGAGCTTCGATGAATTTGTTTCGGGAAAATTTCCCCCGGAAACTGATCAGTCGCTTTGGGGACATGGCCACCGTGGTCGCCCGATCTAACTCCCATGATTTTTTTATGGGGCTACCCAAAGAGAGGGTATTATAAACCCTCTCTTCCCCAATCTCTTGTAGATTTATAGAAAAATATTCGTCTAGAAATCAGCTCAATTGAACCAAGTTTACTGCAGCGTGTGGCGCAGAATACAAGGCTCCGTTTTGAACAGTGTGTTCAACTCGACGGAAGACATTTGGATGGCATACTCTTTAAAAAATAAAATCCGCATTTCTTTTCTATGATTCAATGCTCTTAATAAAACTTTGTCAATTATTACGTTTTTTATTTAAGTTTGAAAATATAAATCTGCCACCAGACACCCTGTATTGCGGCAAAATAGCACCAAGATCATCTCAGTGCCATTTCCTTTGGCAAATTCTACAAATGTTTGAGTTTTGAGACATCGATATATAATGAGTATATTTGTCTTAGTATACTTATAGCCCTAACGTGTTCATATTGTGTATCAAATAGGCCTTTTTCTTTAATGTTATAATACCCCTATTTTGAGTCATTTTAAATATTGGAGCAACCATGAAGGAAATTCCATTATCATAATATGCAATATTTTTTATTTGTTAAATGCGTCAGAGTGATTAAACCAGCATGGCTTAACTTTGGCTATATGGGTACATGCCATTTTTAATTACACCCAGAACTTAATATATGCAAGTTTTTAATATAAGCAATTTGATTATTGAGGCTTAGCAACCTTCGATATGGTTTTTTCAATGCGGGACCTTTCAATTAAAGTTTTAATACTTTAAGCGGGGTACTTCATGTTTACTATTATTATGAGTAAACTCGAGTAATAAGTACTAGTATTGTAATAAAATCAGCCTTTAAAAGCTCGATATAAATCCTGGGTTGGTGAACGGCGTACATGTTTAGTAGAGTAGGATGCGCTTCTCGACTTGTTTGCGACAGATTGGACACACCGTGATGCGGTCGCCGCACATCTGACACATGCCGTGCCCGCACAAGAAGATCATGTTCTTCAAACGGTCTAAGCAGATTGGACACATCGTCTGTGGATTGAGAAAATACATATTTAATAAAAGGAAAACTGTAAAAAGGAATACATACAGTGGATATTCCTTTTTGGAATCGATTAATAATTCACAAGTAGGCGGCGTAATACTTTATACGATTTCAGATTATACATTCTTTTAAGAGGAGGTATAAAGATAAATTGCCGATCTTAGATTTAATTTTTACACTCGAAAGTAAGCCACACAACAAAGTCATTAGTAGAGGTTAGCGAGAGAGGTGTAAAAATTACCAATAATTAAAAGGTTTATACGTAAATTTTGGCTGCATCAATATGATTAACTAGCCGACTCGAGGAACCTTGTTATGAAATTTAAAAGATTATTTTTATTTTTCGAAAATAAGCACTAGTTTTGTTGATTTAAATTACTGTTTTCGAAAAAGCTTCTCATTATTTCGTTGTCTCAACGCATTTATTGATTTTTGATAAATAAATCGTAAACTAGCGATTTGTTTTATTTTAAAATTTGGTATACCTACGGAAGAATGAAGCAAATTGCCGGAATTGAATGAATTAAAGTCTATCAGTAGTAACCGCTATTATTAAATAGATCATGTTCTCTGTACTTTCGCAACAAACCTGTTCTTTAATGTCCTGTAGTTGTTGTTGCAACTTCTGCACGTCAGCGGCGGCGGGCTGTGCGTGCGCGTGTTGTGCGGGAGCGAGCTGTGCGGGCGCGAGTTGTGCGGGCGCTGGGGGTGCGGCGGGGGGCGGTGCGGGGGGCGCGGCTGTGCCGGCCGCCGCAGCCACGAACCGAGACCCATTGTTCATGTAGTGCGGGGCAGACTGCGCCGGCACCGGCTGACCCTTGTTCACCTGCACCTGAGCTAAGTTGCTGCTCGCCCCTTCCTTCTCCACTGAAAATTTATGATTTCGTTCTATTACTTTTTGTTGAGATGTCAAAACAGTTGCAATACAGACCTTGTGAAGTGCACACGCATTTTATTTATTCGCTAACTAGACAGACGATATTCAACCTTATTATCAGTACAACATGGTCCATTCCGAGCCGCATTCAATTTAAAAGAACTGGTTGATCGAAGATAAGTTTTTTCTGTATGAAGATAGTTGGCGAATATAATAGACAATAGACGACCGGCCGCTGTTATACAAATTGCAGTTATATGGTGTATTGTGCATTCCTGTGGTTACAATAACGAAGTGAACGTTTTAAACGCATTATATTTACTTTCATTATGGAGGCAGTTGAACAACAATTAGAACTTTTAGAACATTTGTCGAATAGTATCGTGAAAACCAAAACAAACTTTAAAAAGTCACCTAAGTCAAGAATTACTATAGGTTATGTTGAAGCGAGATTACAGTGCGTAGAAGACTATTGGAATTCGTATCAAAATAGTTATCAAAGTTTATTGAAGAATACTAAGAAAGAACAAAGGAATACTATTGACTATTTTACGCAAGATTTATACAGTCAGTGTGAAGAAACTTATGTAGATTTAAAAGCAGATATTAACGACACGCTTCGATTATTAAAGAGAAATTTAGAAACAGTAGGAAACTCAGCACAAATATCAGCATCATATCCACAGAAGGAATGTTCGAGCAGCGCAGAGGTCAAACTTCCGAGAATTAATCTACCTACATTTTCGGGGACGTATGAGGAATGGCAATCATTTGAAGATACATTTACGGCGTTAATATCGAACAACAAATTATTGAGTAATGTACAAAGGTTTCATTATTTGAATTCGTGTTTATCTGGCGAGGCAAAAAACACTGTTAAACATATTCAAGCGACAGAACAAAATTATGAGAAAGCTTGGGAGACTTTGAAAAATAGATATAGCCACAAGCGGCTTATAGTCAATGCAATATTAAAAAGATTATTTACATTTAAAAAGGTTAACACCCAATCACCAGGCCATTTAAAGACATTGATTGATACTACTAAGGAGTGTTTGAATAGTTTAGAGTCTATGAATCTTTCAACATCTACCTGGGATCCTATGATCATTTATATTACAGTGCAAAAATTGGATTATGACACGCATAAAGATTGGGAATCCCATGTGAGTCGTGAGTACCAAACTGAACTACCTACTTTACAAAATATGATTACCTTCTTGGATAGTAGAATACACACATTAGAGTTAACCTGTTCGCCTTCTTCAAGCTCTCAAAAATCAATTAAGATGATAGAACGTTCGTGTCATTCGTCAGCCGTAAATATCATTTGCAAGTTATGTAAAGGCCAGCATCTCCTCTGTCACTGTAAAGAATTTGTGAAACTTGAACCACAGAAGAAAAGTGAAGTTGTCAAGAGCAATCGATTATGCTACAACTGCTTGTCACCAGGCCACCCAGTGTATTATTGTAAGCAGAAGACTTCTTGTAAAATATGTGGAAAGCGACACCATTCACTTCTTCATAGCAAGAAGAGAGAAGATATTCAGGATACAGAGAAGAATACAACAACACCTGAAATCTCAATGCACACGGTGAATGAACAACAAGAAAATCTTCTGGATGAGTCTATCATAGTGAACTTCGCACACAAGCAGAGTAGAGCGTTATTAGCAACAGCGTTGGTTCCGGTCCGAAGTAAATGTGGCCGTGAGACTACGTTAAGAGCACTAATTGATCCTGGCTCACAAGCGTCATTTATAAGCGAGAATGCAACTCAACTCATTAGACTAAAGAAAACCCCTGTCCAGTGCTCAATCACAGGAATTGGCAGCACCACAACTCCAGTGCGTTATGTGGTACAGTTGGAGATACTATCACAGTATGATACTCAATTCAGTCTCCCTCTGAAAGCATATGTTTTAAAATCACACATAACATCAAAGTTGCCCAGTTCCACAATAAAACCACAGTCAGATTGGTCACACTTAGAAGGTCTAACACTAGCAGATCCACAATACTACATGTCAAACAGGATTGATCTATTGCTTGGTATTGATGCATACACTGAAATTCTAAGAAACAATTTAATAAAGGGGCCACCAGACTCACCGTCAGCCCAGGAGACAAGTTTGGGGTGGATTTTGTTTGGAAATATTTCTAAACATGAACACACTACTCAAGAATTAACAGTCATGCATCAACAAATAGACATAGATATGGATAGTCTATTAAAAAATTTGTGGAGCATAGATGAATCAGCTAAACGTACACTTACCTTTGATGAGAGCGTCTGTGAAGATATTTATAAAACCACACATAGGCGAGATTCAAATGGAAGATATATTGTTAAATTGCCTTTTAAGATAACACCTCAAGAAATAGGATCTACTAGAGAGATAGCACTGAAGAGATTAGAACACTTAGAACGACGATTAGAGAATAAACCTGAATTAAGAGAAGAGTATAGCAAGGTTATGGAAGAATATATACAGCTTAATCACATGGAGAAGGTCCCAAAGGAAGAGATAAATAAAGTGTCAATTTATCTACCACATCACGCCGTGGTACGAGATAGTGAAACCACGAAGGTGAGAATTGTCTTTGACGCGTCATGTCAAAGTTCAAAGGGAAATTCACTCAATGATTTACTATTAGTGGGACCTCAATTACAAAAAGATATACGAAACTTAATTATGAGATGGCGTTTAAAGAAGATTTGTTTTATAGCAGATATTCAGAAAATGTACCGTATGATATTAGTCTCAAAAGAAGACACAGACTATCAACGATTATTATGGAGACAGAATCCTACTAAAGAAGTTGATGACTATCGTATGCTCAGAGTAACATTTGGGACAGCCTCAGCACCCTATTTAGCAATTAGGACCCTACAACAGTTATCGACGGATGAAATGAATAAGTATCCTATTGGGGCTAGAATATTAGCCGAAGAATTTTATGTCGACGATTGTATTAGTTCCCATGATACATTAGAAGACGCGATAGAGGCTAGTCAAGAATTAATAAAGATTTTAGAAAGTGGAGGATTTACATTACAAAAATGGGCATCGAATAGCAAAGAGTTTCTAGATACAATTCCACAATCATTGAAAAGTGTAAGTGTTGATGCGCAAGAAAACTTTATTAAAACATTGGGTTTAATTTGGAACATGAAAACAGATACATTTCACTATAAAATAAAATTACCACCTAAATCAGCCTTAATAACAAAAAGAATTATTCTGGGAGACATACAACGTTTGTTCGACCCTCTGGGGTGGATATCACCAGCAATCATCACTGCTAAGATTTTAATACAGAATATTTGGAAAGAGAGACTTGGTTGGGATGAAGAGGTTGGAAAATCAAATGAAGTAGAATGGAGTAAAATAAGAGACAGTTTTAAACACTTACATCAAATAAAAATACAAAGATGGATGGGTAAAGAACATAATGATGAGATATGTCTGCATGGGTATTGTGATGCCTCCATCAAAGCATATTGTGCAGTAGTTTATTATAGATTAGAAAAGAAGAACGGTGAAGTCAGAACAGGAATAATTGCATCACGGACTAAAGTAGCACCGGTTAAAGTAATTTCTCTTCCACGCCTGGAACTGTGTGGGGCGGTACTATTAGCAAGACTACTGACGCAAGTAAGAGAGGCTCTCAGACTGCCAGAAAGTAAAATCCATGCCTGGACAGACTCCACAGTTGTTTTATCTTGGCTCTCAGGCGACCCTAACAGATGGAAACAATTTGTCAGCAATCGTGTAGTCGAGATATTAGACAACGTTCCCTGCTCAAGATGGTATCATGTCAGGTCAAAAGACAATCCTGCCGATATAGGTTCTAGAGGTGTCTACGTAGGCAACCTAATAGATAATAAGCTATGGTGGGAAGGACCAGAAAGCCTTAAAGAGAGGGATTTTAAGTTTTCTAGATTTACTATTACTCCTACTGAGATAGAAATGAAAAGAATACCAGTCAATTTTAAGACATTAAAAATGAAATTTGAAGATTATAGTACATTACAAGAGCTTTTAAAAACCATTGTTCATAGTTTAAGATTTCTAAGATATAGAAAACTGTCTGCAAATACTAATATAACAATTACAACACTGGAAGTGGAGGAAGCATTAACAAAATGTATTAACATAGCACAAAGGGAAGAATTTGAAGATGAAATAGAAAGTTTACAAAAAGGGAAAAATGTCAAGAAATTAAGTTGCTTGAAAACGTTAAATCCATACCTAGATGAGAACAATATTATCAGGGTGGGTGGCAGACTGCGTTACGCAAGCCTAAGCCATGATCAAAAGCATCCCATAATATTAGGCAGAAACAATGAACTGTCACAACTGATTGTAGCAGAAGCCCATCAGAAGACATTGCACGGAGGGATTCAGCTAATGCTTAGTTATATTAAATCAAGATACTGGATTATTCGGGTCAAGAATCTTATAAAGAAATGTATACACAAATGTATTATCTGTGCACGACACCGAGCAATATCGAAAACGCAAGTTATGGGTGATCTTCCCAAAGCTCGTATCACTCCTGCTCGTCCATTCAGCAACAGTGGTGTAGATTTTGCCGGTCCTTTGCAAATACTTACGTCAAAGGGCCGTGGTACAAAAACTCGCAAGGCCTACATCGCCATATTCATTTGCATGGCCACCAAGGCCATACATCTTGAGTTGGTTGGCGATCTAACCTCAGAAGCATTCATCGGAGCATTTAATCGATTTATTGCACGAAGAGGCCGATGCACACATCTATGGAGCGATCATGGTCGTAATTTCGTAGGTGCTAATAAAGAGCTACAAGCAGCTTGGAAAGAAGCTAACTTAAATTTACCTGGTCATCTCGCAGATATTCTTGCAGCCGACGGCACCCAATGGCACTTCATTCCACCATATAGTCCAAACTTCGGCGGATTGTGGGAAGCCGCCGTGAAGTCCACAAAATTCCACTTGAAAAGAATCCTAAGTACCAACCTAACGTTTGAAGAATTATCGACAATATTGTGCCAAATAGAAGCCTGTTTGAACTCGCGCCCATTGACCCCCATCGATACTGCTGACACGGAATTAGAAATATTAACTCCTGGACATTTCCTCATCGGAGAAGCCCCTGTCACCATACCAAAACCAAGTTTAAGAGACGTTCATATTAACTATCTATCGAGGTGGCAGCTTTGTCAGAGGATGGTAGCTGATTTCTGGCATCGTTGGCAAAATGAATACCTGACACGTCTACAAACTCGACCAAAATGGATGAAGAAGCAGAAAGAGTACGACATTGGTGATATAGTTCTATTGAAAGAGGATCAATTACCACCGGGGAAATGGGCCCTGGGTCGTATTGTCGCTAAACATCCAGGAGAAGATGGTCTTACTAGAGTTTATAGTATTAAATATAGAAATAGTATCGTCCAAAGATCTTTGTCAAGAATTTGTGCATTGCCAATAGATAAAGATTGATTTTGTTAAGTTTAATTTGTACTTTATCTCTCTTAAATTTATATTCTGATTACTATCAGGTTGTTATCATAGTATTTATTACTAAGTTGAAGTTTAAAATATTTTTGTTAATATTTACTTAAAGTACCGATTTTAGAGTATCTTATCTTATTGTTTATTAGTCATTACTGTTGGCTACAAGTTAATTTGAGTCATTCTAAGTTTAGTTATTTTTGCATTAATTTAAATCACATACTGTTCACTATTGCTTGAGTTACCGATTGTAAAATTCATAGTTTTATATGTATCATTTTTTAACATTATTCTTTAGTAAAGGACTATATCCTTTGGTGGGCGGTATGTTGAGATGTCAAAACAGTTGCAATACAGACCTTGTGAAGTGCACACGCATTTTATTTATTCGCTAACTAGACAGACGATATTCAACCTTATTATCAGTACAACACTTTTGTTCTTTTTAAACCTTTTTTTTGCCCAAATTAAGTTGTAGTCGTATCGTTATAAGCGAAGCGTCTGCCATAAGACTCCACAACCCAAGTGCTAACATTCTGTTAGGTGATTTATAACGGACGCTAATAGGTATAATAGATGAATAGTACTAACGATCAATGTTGAGCGGCAGTGTTGCGGGTAGTTGTGGGGTGGGTGCGAGGGTGGGAGCAGGCTGCAGCGGCGTGCGGCACTCGACGCACTTGCGCATGAGCGGCGCGCAGGCCGCGCACGCGCACACGTCGCCGCACGGACGGAACACCACCGTGGCCGGCGCCTCCGAGCACACCACGCACTCGCCCACGCGCGCGCGCCCCGTCACACACGCGCGACACACCAAGCACTTTTTAACCTGCACCATCACAATCCATACTTCATTTCATCAATTTGAAAGTAACTCTGCCTGTCTGTTATGCTTTCACGGCCAAACCGCTGCACTCATGATCAAGAAATTTGACATTGGGATATCTTGATTATTGGGGATCGATATAGACTACTTTTTATTGCGATTACCGACATGCGGAGGTTACCCACTTATGACTTTCACAGTCCTTAGTGTAGTTTGAATTGATAGAACAGTTCCACTAGTCCAATCGTGTTATCCCATGATGGGACAATATGTACATTTACGTCCCAGTAGTAGCATGGCACGAGTGACGCCAGGATTTCATTTCAAGAAATTCCATTACCGTCTATACTATGAGAACAATGGCACATACAATAAACTGTATCGCAAGACACGTTTTGGTACTAAAAGATGTTTTTATATATTACTAAAAGATAACTAAGACAACACCATAGAACTAATGGGATAGAGATTACCACTACAATAAATACAGGAATATGAAAATAAAGCATAATATAGTAAGAAAGCCCTTGCATCTAAGAGTTTTCCTTAATGTAGCCAAAGAATAATAAACTTACTTAACAACAATCTCATGGTTCATGGTAACTTATGGTATTTCTCCACTTTTAATAGACAAGGGAATGCAAACACATAACAAAATAATTGTGTTTATGCGAAGTATAAATAAGTGTCCTTTTTAACCTGGCAATTTTAATAATAAAAAGCGGCCAAGTGCGAGTCGGACTCGCCCATGAAGGGTTCCGTATCAGAAAGTAATATCATAAAAAAGTTTTTGTAGTTCGCTGTAACTTTCATCGATGTTTTAATAATAGTGTTTTGATTGAATGAAAGGGCAATTGCGGTTTACGATTTATGACTATATTAAAAAAAAACTACTTACTAGATCTCGTTCAAACCAATTTTCGGTGGAAGTTTGTATGGTAATGTACATCATATTTTTTTTTTAGTTTTATCATTCTCTTATTTTAGAAGTTACAGAGGGGGACACACACATTTTACCACTTTGGAAGTATCTCTCGCGCAAACTATTCAGTTTAGAATAAAATGATATTTTGAGTTTCAGTTCTAAGTATGGGGACCCCCAAAATTTATTGATTTTTTTCTAGTTTTGTTTAAAAATATTAATGCGGTTCACAGAATACATGTACTGACCAAATTTCAATAGTATAGCTCTTATAGTTTTGGAAAAAAGTGGCTGTGACATACGGACGGACAGACAGACTTCACAAATCTATAAGGGTTCCGTTTTTTGCCATTTGGCTACGGAACCCTAAAAATGAAGATTTCCCGGCATATCAATTACATTCGGTCAAACACAAAGTTGACACTGGGAGCACGTTGAAGAATTGGTACTTACCCGTGCAGCACATACGTTACAGCAGCAAATGTGTCCACATGGACGGAAGAGTGTATCTCGTTTAGCATCAGAACAGACGAGGCATTCATCCGTAGTTGGGTCAGAAGGTTCAGAAGTCGTAGATGTTACTTCAGTAGATGCTGTTGATGTTGATGGAGCAGATGAGGGTGACGCTACTGGAGCAGCTACAGTGCTGCTGGCCACTGTACTCAATAGACTCGTTTCACCATCTGGGGTACCCTCGGAGCCAGGTCCACTACCTTCCTTTCGGCAAGAAGTCAAAGTCTTGCAGAGATTTGGATCGGGACATAAATCAAGGGGTGTTTGACCTGAAATAAAACACAAAAACTCGTTAATTACAGTATTATGGTTTACGTAGTAAGAAAGGCTACCGCTTCGTTCAGAAACCCTTAGTACTAAAAAGCTACAATATGGTATGAACACCAGATTTTTCATGACGATAACGTGTTAAAACTTACGGTAACCAGGGCTTTTTTCGTGCATATATATACTAACAACAATTGAGAAGATTGTATCCTAGACTGCATACTAAGCAAAAAATGGAAGCGGTTAGCTTCAAAACAATTTAATATCACAAATTCGCAGATTTTCTTACAAACCACCTGTAAATTACAAACGGTTGTTACCTTTTTTATTCTTAACAGTGAGATCGGCGCCATGAGCGGCTAGGAAGCAAGCAATGGAAGCCGAAGACTTCTTATCGTGAGGGTGCGCTAGCCCAGTAAGAAGCGATGCGTCGCGTGCGTCTTGCAAACGCCGTAACTGTTGTAGTGTGTGGTGACGCAGTGCTTCATGTAGGGGGGTATCACCATCCTATAACCATATATGAAACGATTTATGATTAATTTTTTTTACTAAAATTTATTAAAAATCACAAAAGTTGTATGAGTAAAATGTCCTATCAGAAGAATAGGTTCATTCAAAGGTAAGCTTTCATTAGATTTAAATCTTTTGACGCGACCTTTAAACAAAAAAGGTTATTTTAAAGGTAGGGTCAAAATATTTAAATCTATTGAAATCTTATCTTGTTTAAACGAGTCACACATATAGGCGTTTAAGTTTCAAATTGTGTCCAATACATAATTGTTATGTTTACTTATTATTTCGTTATTTTTGTACGAAATGTCCCAAGTGAGTGTATTTTACAAGTTTTATTTTGGAACTTTGCCGACGATAAAATTTAAAAAAATATAGAAATATTCCTATTCCATATACTACATGACATTGACTGAGTGTTAAACATTTTTTGCTGTGAATGTGTGAAACATGAAGGAAATATATGTGGCTTCATATTATTTTAATAGATATAAAAAATTTCAAGGTATGCTCTTCAAATTATTGCGTATTAGCGGTAAAATATTATTGATGTGAAACATTTATTACATAGATTAATGTTTTTTTTTAGTTTTACAACAACCCAAAAACGTAAGAGGAGAGAGAATTGACGACTGTTTTTGAGACCATTATAAAATTTGTTCGACAATAGAAAAAGAAAATTTCTAATTTACCAGAACGACGCGTTTTGGTAATATTTTACATTTTCTCTTTGCATATTTTCCTAACCCTTAAATTATAACTTATACATACATAGGTACATATATATTCTCGCGTCACATTTTTAGTTGTCATACTAATACGGTTTGATCGATGCTTAAACCTGTGTAAAGATGAAACGGACGAGAGCGGTGTTAGCTAGTGAATATATACAAATATACTTGCTGAGTCATGAAACCTTGTTTGCGTCTCTTATTAATCAATGCTCGGCTCTTATTTGATCTAAGCGTCGTGTTAATTATCCCATCTTAGGCACGTCAGCAAAACGTGCATTAAAAAAAGAAGTGAAAATCGGTTACATAGTTTTCGAGATCATTGTGAGTTATAAAACAACGTGACACGAGAATTATATTTATTAACATTGAATAAGATACCGTAATGTGCATAGCTTTCTCTATTTTTCTTATTAATTCCTAATTTTGCGTTGCAAAGACAATATCCAAAGCTTATATATGTATTTACTAAACAAGGAACTCAATAACATTTTCAAATCACTATCGCCATAAACTTGCCAGAGGAAAGTTTGCAACAAGGTTTATAATAACATGCATTTTTATAGTCTGTTTACGAGCCACTTTATACAAATCTTTGTCACATTTCACGCTCATATCTCTTATACACAAACATATTTAAAACTACAGAACTGAATTTCTGAACATTCACTATGTTAAGTATTACTGGTGATTTGAAATTCAATGTTGTACCGTTGGTGCGATCTGTCACTGTATTATGTTCATGTTGGCCATTTAAATTGATAACAGTTGAATATTGACTCATAATGAGAATTTACAGTAAAGTTGATTATTTATACCTACCCCATATCTTGCAGAATCAATACGAACAAACTCTTCGGTTTTGTAAACATTACATAAATTAGTATAGATATCAGTTTTGTTGATCTTAGAATTGATCCTTTATGCTAATAAAACTTTAGGCATTAGGATTAATGTAAGTGATGTGTGACTGTGAAATTAAGTTTATTTTTTTACCGGTAAATTTCAACAAGCTGTTCTTATTTAAGAAGGTTTTGTGAAGGCTTATTTTACTTATAAAGATATTTACTTCTTTGCCTTACCTTATCACAAATATTGAGATTCGCTCCATGGGCGACAAGTAGGCGCACTATTTGCGTATGCTGTCTCTCGACCGCAAGGTGTAAGGCTGTCTGCAGGTTAGCATTCTGTAGATCGGGTCGCGCGCCACCTCGTACAAGTAACTCTGCTACTTCAGCGTGGTTGTTGAGAGCGGCTAGATGTAATGCTGTATATCCATCGTCTTTGGCGTCGTCGACTATCCATGGGCGTGGTAACTTGCCGAGCATTATTTTCATAGCGCTGGAAATAGAAATAGAAGAATTTATTTTACATAGAAAATAAATTGATTGTAACCGACATAAACGCAGGTGGATCCGTGATCAAAACTATTCCTTAATAACATTATAAACGCGCAAGTTTGTGAGTATGAATGTGTGTATGATTATTGCTTTTTCACGCAAAAACTACAGAACGGATTTGGATGAAATTTTACAGTAATATAGTATATATCAGAATAACATTTTTTATTGCAATAATCGAGATACACGGGGGCGGAGCAGCGGGCGAAAGCTAGTTCTTAAATAAAATTACTAAATATGACTTGTTTAGTATTTCAATTTTAAACGAATTCTAGAACATACCTCTCAAACAACTACTAGTTTGATTTACTAGAAAAATAGCCCGCGGTCGACGTCTATATTTTGTTATGTAAAATTTACCAAAATGGTTTGTATGATCAGCGGGCCGAAGTCACTCTGAGTAAAAGAACCCAAGTGTATTTGTATGATTTTCAAAGGAAATTTTTGAACCTCTTTTTGAACTTACAATAATATTTAAACTATTTAAACAAAATATACCTAAATAGTTATATATCCTACTAATATTAAAAACGCGAAAGTTTGTGAGTATGTATGTATGTTTGTTGCTCTTTCACGTAAAAACTACTCAATGGATTTTGATAAAACTTCACAATAATACGGCTTACATATCGGAATAACACATAGACTAATTATTTACGGCCATGACGGACCTACACGCGGGCTGAGCTGCGGGCAAAATCAAGTTATATATAATAGTTAAACTAACTAAAAGGCAATTAAAAGCATAAACCGTATGCAGCCATTCATCTTTTTTTATTTTCGTGCGGACATCCGTGGACATGTGAAAATCGGAAATGTGGTATTTGTAGACCAAATGTTGATGGCTATTGTCGGACTCGAACCGACTAAAACCGCACGCCCTCGAAAGGAAGTCCCTGGACACCCGACGCACCTCGGGTCACCTACCGCTTATAGATGGCCCCCTCCTGTGTGGGAACACCACTCAAAAAAATCTACGGTGCGCGCTTTGTAGCGCTCGCGCTTCCATCCCGGCCTGCTTCTGATAGGGTGAGACATCTCTCACCCTAGCATAAGCTGGCCTCATCTGTCACAACCAGGCCTGCGCTTATGGAGGACGGAGATCGTTTAACGATCTCCGGCAGCCGAGTTACCTACGGTATCAGGCCCGTTCCAGGGCCTGGCGACCAGAAGAGTTCTGAACCTTTCCCGGACTCGCTCCGACATCTCTTTCGCAAGCATGACTTGCTCACAGAAAGAGACGGCGGAGTTCCACGCGCTCTCGCTCCGTATCATGGCCACAATCATGTTAAGGAGCGAGTGACTCCCCACCCCGATAGCCGCTACGAGGTCACGTAATATGCACCCTAAACATTTATTTCATTGGTTGACACAGAAACGTCAAATAATGAATGCTGATTTTTAAAAATTTTGTACAGTTTTTATTATTTTATGTCTCTTTATAAATACTGACCGCACAGAAAATACAGACTCTCATTCACAAGTAAGCATTATTAAATATATGTAGTTTACGCTGTATGCAAACGTCACAGCTGACAGAGAGACTGTGATTGTGACAAAAATTTTAAGTAAAAAAAACAACATTTACGCCCCCACGTGCTTAGAGCGATAGGCTCTAAAGTATTCATAGATTGCTCCAGAAAAAATGGATTTGAACGCATCCCCCACTGAGCCTGAACTATTATTATCAGTATAATTAACAATACATTTTAATTTTTTTGAAGTGAACTTAATAAGACCTCTTGGCGAGACTATCCTTATTTAAAAATACGCAGCAAAAACAAGTGCCTTTTTTAGGGTTCCGTAGTTCATGACTCGGAACCCTTATAGATTGGTCATGTACGTCCGTCCTCGACGTACCGCCCAAACGGTTGGTGCTAGAAAGATCTTACCTAGTCAAAAATGATCGTATATTGATTTTTTGTAAGTACAAATACTAAATCCCGTATAGTCAATTGTAGAAATCAACGATCGACCGAGGTAGGTGAACTCTAAACAGAAATAGATCGAGAGATCGAGTTAGCTAGGTACATCTGGAATACAAGCTTTAAACAACAGGAAAAATAAAGGCGTTCGAATATTTGCTTCATACAGACACGCGAAGATATTAATTTAACTTTAGTCGACCGTGTGTATGTAAGTGCGTAAGTACAATTAACTACATTCTGACGATGGCATTGTTAGTAGAACGACGACAATATTAACCGAGTGGATGGCAACAATGAATTAGGCAGTTATACATTTTAATATGCTATGTTACATTCAAAGAGTAAAAACGAACGAACTAATTAAATAAGGTCAAACGTCGCGGGCGCGGCACGGTCGGCGGCGGTGCGCGGGCTCGCAACAGTTCGCTCCGGCGCGCCGCTCGTCTAGTGCACGCATGCCTCTGCGCACCGCATCCTCAGTGTCATGTTCACTCATGCACGCTGGTGCAACCGTCTACAAGTCTCAACAACCTCTGCACTTTAGTGACATCATCACAAACACAGTGAATCCATGACAATACATGTTGTGGACCATACGACAAATTACTCCGAGAATGTCTACGTTATTTAGGTACATAATACGGAACGATATAGCAGTGGTGAGTTTTTAAATGGTGGCAATTCCTGTAAGTATTATTTTTAATTATACTCGTATTTATTGCAAGTAGTGAAGTAAAATTACATTTCAGATGCATACAGATATAGGGTTTGTACGTAGTTGTAATATGGTAGCTCTTCTGTGTATAAAAATAAAAGTAGTTACATTGAATATAATTAGTTAAAATATATCATATTGAACTAAATATTTGAGTTTATGAATATTACGAATAGTTTTATGACAAACTGGTTAAAATAGGTATTCATTTAAGTTTTAAAGTTAAGTAAGTTTTAAATCACTGTTATTAATTGATAATAATTATAACTATTTCATTGAAATAACAGAACTAGGAAAGTAAGTGAAATTTGCAAGTTTATCAACCAGTAGTCCAAGTAGATTACAAGCCATAAAGATAAAATAAATTTACCTGCGTGAAATATCATTATTAAACCTTATCATTAAGTCTTTTGTTTTACAATTTTAATTTACTTTTATCATGAGGGCATTACTTGTAATGAATGGTACGTCGCTGGCGACATTGCCCTGGTCCAAAGTATGTAGTTTAATTTAAATGTATTATTCTGTGCCTCCGCGCTTGGTTGTTTGATACATATCTCGGCTTGTAAGTCGCGCTTTCAGAATAAATATATTTATTTTGTGAATGTCGAGTCATCATAATTATTTAATAAATTAAGTTATGTCGATAATGTGACTGCCTTTACTGTGTAATGTTGTTAGTCAACAATTACACACAACTGCGTTTTGCGGTACATAGACTTTTTTTGTGATATTTTAAAATAGGTGTATATTATCAGAACAACCATATTTTAGGTATAGCCGTATTGCATTATTATATATTATAATATTTATGTTCTCTATTACTTTAAATAATTCAGAATTATCTGTGCGAAATTGGAACGATTTCTTTGATATAGGTTCATTAAGGTTCAAAAGAGCCGAAGGCAAGATCTTAAATTGGATTTATAACTGCTGTCTCAACTTGTAACGTCTCTTAAGTGATAGCTTCGAGATAAGTAGAGCTTCAATGATTACTAAAGTTTTAAGCGTGGCAATAACTCTGCTGGATATAGGGTAATTTAGAGCAAAATACTACTATGTTGTTGGCCAATAACGTTAAATAACACATATGAATTGTTAAGGAAGTTATATCATACTAGCTTTCACCCGCGGCTGCGTTCGCGTCTATGCCGGTGATCGCGGTAAAAAGTATACTATACCAAAATACATCAAAATCGGTTCATCGGCTTAGGCGTTAAAACGTAACAGACAGAGATACTTTCGCATTCTCACTTCATTCAATCTTCGGTACATAAAAGTTTGTAAGTAAAGTCATTGAACACACATCGCTAGCGTTATTTTGTATGTTATTATAATATTTTATTTATTCTACTATGCTTCCTATTTTGGAAATCTTCTGTTATAGAGATATACATGTATATCTTTTAAAAGAACTCTAAATTGGTTTAGGTTTCAATAATGACTCACATACTACGTGTGACTAATGAAGCTAAAGATATTGACTAAAATTAGATCTATATCCTTGATTCTCTACAAGAGTGTAACTATCCGTAGGCACAAGTCTGTTACAAGGTTTAGAGTTCCGATAGTAATATATTTAAATACATTTAAATAATTTTAATAAATATTTTGAGCATTGAATGTAAAATATCTTTAGAGACTTTTTCTAAAAGAATGAAATATGTTTTACTACTCTTGTCTTACTTAGCTGTAAAATTCATCAATTTTATAAAATAATGTAAGGATTTTACAAAGATAATTACACGTAAAGATTTTACACGTTACATATACGAAATAAGACAACTTAAAAAGTAAATTCACCGAAAACAAAGCAGAAGCGAAGAGCTGTTTAGCATGTTGAATGTAAAAGTAGGTTTATCTCAGAGTTTATTGTAAAGTGTATTTTATGAAAACTTGAAATTGTGACGTGGTTAGAACAGTTCTCGTTACTAATTTACATGCGGCACAATTCATTAATTGATTGTTTATAATCAAAGATAGAATCAGTGACTAGTGAAGCGAGCGATGTGAAACAATCGACACGTGAATCATCGCCGTCACAGAACTTAGCTTCATCCGGAGTATTCGAGAAGGTAGCTAAGTTGACGTCTACTTATAAATGCCATGATGAATAATGTAATTTATTGTCGCGACAGAACAGAATTTACAGGGCAAATATAAGTGACCCAAGTGATCATATTCCTACATAGTGAGCTGATTCCCCGCGGATCCAGAATAGTAAGTTATGGAAATGTGCGATTGGGGCAGCAGCGGGCACTAGTGGCCAATAACAATGTGCCATTAATATTCAACAGACGCTCTTTGGACGGACGGCTGCTTTGTGGACAGCATCGCCGCATTTCTTTGCTCAGTAGAAGATCCCAGTAGCTGATCTTATGAAATCGAATTATATTAAATGAACTACCCACAAGAATAACTTAAGGGGCGCATGAAAATTAAGATACGCTACGTGAGACGTCAGATTTTACTACATTCATGCGGCGCACGGCGGTTGTCGTATTCAAATAGGAGTAGATAGATGTACACAAGAGTAAAAATAAAATATTCTATTCGTATTATTATATTTCGTAGATATAATTATATAAATAATAAAGAAATGAAGTCCATTGACAATCTACAGTTAAATTATAATATCACTAGTGAAGTAGTAATCACGGCATTGACAATATACCTGCACGATTTATTAAGAGAACACAGCTTTTTGATTTGAGCGTAATTATGAAGTAAGAATTAGTATTCAGATTTGAATGAAATTTGCATGGTGAAAGTTTATAGCATGAAATAGCTCATTGAATTATTTCTATTGAAAAAAGATAATAATTAAACATGATATAAGAGGTTAGAATTTTACGATATTCGATATTCACTGAAACGAATTCGTAGACCCAGCTGGAAAAACACAAGTCACAAATTTTACACTTTTAGATTGATAAATTATTTATCTTTTAGGTCATACAATACTAATAATAGAGGTATAGATGTTATTTCCTTATTTATTTGTAATGAGTATAATATAATATGCCCTCTCTTATAATTTTTTTTATTTCAGCATTTATGTCATAATTTCGTTGACATTTTTTTTTATTATTTATGGCCCGGCCCATGCTGTTCCATTGTGCCATTCATGTTCAAATCAGCGTGGCTCTACTAGTCATGTATATTTATTGTCAGTTGTTTATAATGAGGAACATCAAAAGCTAATCTTAAAGAGATTGTCTTTCTATCCCAATGAAGTTGTAGGTGCAATAAATTGTTACCCAAGGCAAAAAAATTGTGCATTTCACAATTTCATTTTTTTCATAAATTGATATTCATAGTGAACAAATTATAATTAATTTTATCTTTACTTCCTTATGAACTACTATTATTAGTATTATAAATGCGAAAGTAACACTGTCTGTCTGTCTGTCGCGTGTTCACGACGAAACTACTGAACCGATTTAAAGGCATTTGGTGCACAGGTAGTTTAGAGCCTGAGGAAGAATTTAAGTTTTTTACCGCGATAACCAACATACACGCGGGCAAAAGCTAGTTTAATGTAAATCTATGTACATATATACTATGGCTTCTCCAAATATAATGGTACCGAGAAACAATTGTCACCTTTTGTTACAAGTCCGTCTCTTTATAAAAAACTAGCTGACCCGGCGAACTTCGTACCGCCTTAGAATATTAATTCGTAATAAAATATAGTGTTTAGTTATTAACTGATAGTGACAAATCGACAGCAGCGTCACCTAACAGGCCCCGGCCGGTACCGCCAAAATCTCTTTGATCCTGCATTTTAAATCTGTAATATCTTCAAAAGTATTAATTTAAATTACATAATAACGGGCCATATTAATCTATATTATATACACAATGTACTTAAGGTACTTAATTGGATAAGGATTAATACTGTATTGCTTCAAATCGCTTCGTAAATAAGATATGTCTTGTAAAAATAAAAAATAAAAAAATGTTTATTGTGGGTTATCCCTGAGAGATAGACATATACCATCGCGGACTTTTTTGTAGACCTTTTTAAGATGTACAATACTGTAGTACATTATTTTAATCTATCTCGTAGGGTACAGCCAGCGTTTGCAATGTAAGCGTAAAAAACACACATTAGAAACCTCTAAAATTATTATCTACTATATTAAGCATGTATTATACATAAAAACCTTCCTCTTGAATCACTCTATCTATTAAAGAAAACGGCATCAAAATCCGTTGCGTAGTTTTAAACATTTAAGCGTACATGGGGACAGAGAAAGCGAAAGTCGCTTTCTCTGTCCCCATGTACGCTTAAATTTTTATACTATGAAGTGATAACTAAATAAAAACATAAAATTATACTTTAATGAACTAATTATTTAATGAAATCATTGAATTAAGCTGTTTTATTCTGAGAGAAACTCTTCTCATAGGTAAAACCAATATTATAAAAGACTACATGAAGTATACGATATGAATGGCGTTTAGAAAATAATAGCTTTCGAGTTCTCATCAAATAGACGAAAATAACTTTATCAATGCTATAACCACAATACAACTTCAGCAAATGCTTACTTTTTGAAACATTGTGGTATCAAATGCTAACAAAATGATGTTGCTTTCAACCAGACAAAAGATGAGTTGGCTGTCGTCCCACTTGTTTGTCTACGAAAGTTTGCCAAAATTCTTTTATTGACTGAGTATACATAGAGGCAGGCTTTACAGGCGGGGCATTGGCAATTCTCTGTTACATAGCGATACTGCGGCTGACATGCTACGTACAACATATGGAATGTTTATTTACAATTCTAATTATTTGAAATAAAATCACAAACATTCATGATACTGCTATTTGTTGTGGTAACAATCTCTTATATAATGCTTATATGTATATGCTTTCATGACATACCAATAATAATAAGCTAACAAAAGATCGTGCTCATCACACTAAATGTTCTGGGTGGGAATCGAACTCATGCACTTTAGTACGATCTTCACTAGCTTTCAATTTAAAACTTGTATTTTGCACAAGTCAATAATGCACATTGCAGTGATTTTACTATAGCAGATGCCCTAAAACTACGTACATTCTGGCTTAAAAGAAAACGATTAATTAGTCGTTAATGTAAAAAATATATAAATATGTTTAAACTTTTATGTTATTCCAGAGGTCAGTGAACGCTCAGGATTGCCAGATCCCGTGATCGGACCTATGTATAGCTCGACTACCCTGCGGGAGGTGACAGTGGTGGATGGTGTACAACTAATAATAGCCTCCCCTCCAGCGCGCGATCATTGGAACGATGACGGGAGTGCGCACATGTGGCGCCCGTCGGCGTCGTACTCAGCGTGCACGTTTATTTTCGAAACGGTCGTCACGCGGCGCGGTTCACGGTGTTCCTTACATAAGAGCCGGCCTCCGTTATGTACGAAGCTGAGGTTCTATCATGCACTTCGACCAGTTCCCGCACGTTGCAGGTCGCTGCACGTTCGGGTAACCGATCCGATGGACGCTCGCCGCCGGTCTATTTCGGGAAAATACAAATTTGGAATGGATGGTACTCTCGAGTCGTAAGCGAACTCCGGCGGTTGACTCCATTTTTAGAGCTGGTCTGCGCGTGCGCATCGATCGCGCTGCCAGTGCTAGGCGAGCTGCCATCACGCCGCGTCGCTCGCCACCCCCACGTTGTCGCCGACTGTCGCGTTGTGCTTCCATCACCATTACCAAAGACATCAAGCGTTACGTACAAAACGAACTGTGTACATTGCTGTTGTGTCATAGCTAGTTAGTAATTGCAACTGCACTGGAGTGCAGTATCTACATTGAAGAAAGAAGACAGAGCCTTGCGCAAGTTCCGTGCTTCCTTACTTCCCATAGTGCTTATAATCGTATGGAATGTAAAGAAGTATGGAGCTGCGCGGGCGTGTCGTCGGGTCCGGAAATCGCATCATCGTTCTTCACATATGGGACAGAAGCTTTGTCTTGTTATTTTGTGTTTGCGACTTTACAGTGTATTGTTTTCAGTTGAATGTGTAATTCAGAAACAACGTGTTCCACAACGTTACCAAGGATACTCAAAGAATTTTGTTTGTGAGATGAACCATTATATACAAAGTCCATATAATTGTAAATAGATGTTATGGTATTAAATTGTGTCCAAACAATCGTTATCTTGTAATATTATGCTTATGTAATTAATTTATAACGGTTCTCAGGCTATATTTACATTTTTAAATCTTTCAATTCCATTATTTCAGTTTTTTGTATGAGTCATAAAAGTGTAAAAAGAGAGATTGTTTATTCAGTGGCGAGCTGTCGTAAAATAACATCTGGCGTAGGTAACAGTTCTGACTAAGGCAACATAAATAAACGCGAGGTTAACGGAGATCGTAGCTTAGAAATTCTGTTTCAACTTAAAAATCATGTGTATTAGAGACGCAGAGATGAAATAAACAATGTGGAAAAAGGTAAATTAAGGACAAATTATCTAAAATCTCAAAATATGTGCATGACTGCCGTTGGTCCACAGAAAATGAAAAATATTGTTTCAAGGAAATTATCATACTCTATAAAGTATACTAGAAAACCTAATTGATGTAGTTGTGTTAATTTAATTAATTGTTTTTTGTTCAATTATGAAGTCAGGACTAGATCCAACAGTGGACTACTAAAGACTGTTGATGTGACGGTACTAAATTAAATTTACATTTCGAAACAACGGTTGTAAATGATACAACTACATACATATGTTATAGACATACATTTATTCTTGGAGTTAAGTTCTGTTTTAAAGTATTTAATAATGTAGGTTTCAGAATGTTTTTCTATGAAATGATATGTTATAAGACCATTATTACTCTTTAAAGACAACTAATATTTTTCTTCGAGTTTATTTAAGCTTGGATCATAAATTCTCGGACGACGAATGCAAGCCCCCAACATTGGTAAAGCATTTATCTAGTGGAATGGCAAAAAAGGGGAAAACAAAAAATGGCAGTGAGTTGGGGCCGCGCCTGCGCCACATCTGGAGGAGCACTGCATCTCATTATGCGCATCGGTCGCGGCTCAATGGACGCCGCCCGTGCCCTCACCAAACACAATGCTCGGAATATAACAATATTATTTGGTCATTCTACTATCACAGTTTATTACTTTGAATATTTTTCTTTTTAGTTCTTCTTACAAATATATGATGAATAATGTCCCACATTAGCATAACAGCACTAATGAGACGCCTGTGATGGGCAAAGAGTCTAAGAGAAACTTTTAAAATGGTAAAATATTTACAGGGTTTTATAAAAAAATAAGATTATCTGTTCCGATTCCAGATCAGATTAGATTGGAGACATATGCTCTTGTTCTCGTTACTTCTAAACAATGAACATTTATTGATGGGTGGGTTTCAGATTGACGGAGTCAATCTCAACAAATATGTTGACAACATTTTAAATCAATCATTCTTATTGTTACTTGAATAATCAGTAATCAAAGATAACTTTAAAAAGAATTCTAAAAGAGTCGAAGTCTTATTCAGTTCACGTTCATTTTTTTTTAAGACGCAACGGTTCTGTCGGGGGCCTTGGGCAATGACACGCACAGTAGCAGGACACACATTCACGAGTGTAAGTTTTTGCAAAACTCCTAACAACAAGCACACATGATGCACGAATTAATATAGACATCGGATGCAACACGATTCCTGGCATGTAAATCCAGCTTTTCTACTGCATAGATTAAATAATAATTACACATTGCCACTAATCCAGAATTTACTCGATCCGAAGCCCTTTAATAGTGAACGCCTTTTACTATCGCACAAAGAAGTTTTCTATGAGAACGGGATCTTGACCTACCAGTTTGTTCGGAGCTCTCAAAAAACATTTATTCATGCATCCATGCAACGAATATGACCAACAAAAGAATTTGAAACTAGACAGGGGGATAATGAATACTAGACAAAAGGTATTTTAATAGAGTTACTTGCGTGCAATTCGGTTTAGTGATTTTTATTGTAATTGAATGTACGAACGGGTTTTAAATGCTTTTTAGGGTTCCGTAGCCAAATGGCAAAAAACGGAACCCTTATAGATTCGTCAAGTCTGTCTGTCTGTCTGTCTGTCTGTCTGTCCGTCCGTATGTCACAGCCAATTATTTCCGAAACTATAAGAGCTATACTGTTGAAATTTGGTCAGTCGATGTATTCTGTGAACCGCATTAAGATTTTTATATAAAAATAGAAAAAAAAACAATACATTTTGGGGGTCCCCATACTTGGAACTGAAACTCAAAATTTTTTTTTCATCAAACCTATACGTGTGGGGTATCTATGGATAGGTCTTCAAAAATGATGTTGAGGTTTCTAATATCATTTTTTTCTAAACTGAATAGTTTGCGCGAGAGACACTTCCAAAGTGGAAAAATGTGTGTCCCCCCCCCTCTAACTTCTAAAGTAAGAGAGTCATAAAACTAAAAAAAATATATGTTGTACATTACCATGTAAACTACCAACGAAAATTGGTTTGAACGAGATCTAGTGAGTAGTTTTTTTTTTATACGTCATAAATCGTAACACGCAATATACCTTTCATCCAATCAATACACTAGTATAAAAACATCGATGAAAGTTACAACGAACTACAAGAACTTTTATATGATGTTACTTGCTGGTACGGAACCCTTCATGGGCGAGTCCGACTCGCACTTGGCCGCTTTTTGGAATATAATAACGCTGTATGTATGATTACAACATACACATTTTTAAAGTATATTTTTGTACAGAATGTAATTTGATAAAGGAGAGATAGATAACTGTATCGGTGGATGTTTTGTTGGTCGTGGATGATGCGAGAAAATAACCACCAGACAAATTGTTGGCAGCGGTCCAGAGGCAACTGAAAGTCTCCAGTATCGTGCCTCACTCCACATACATATATTTCCTTAAATTTAGTGTAGGTATATAGACTGTTATCAAAGTAACAAACATTAATTTGTGTTGGTTTGACATGTTGTCAGTGGTACCGAACGAGTAGTTTTGTTCAGACAATGATGGATAAACATGTTTTATATTACAGATTACTTCTTTTGCTGTTGGACCACATCAGAGTCTTCTGAAAACAAAACCCATAAAATATAGGTGTTAATGTATTTAGTTATATCTGCATATATCAATATTTATAATAAATATGTAAATATTAATTCTGTGTAGTTATTGTTCATCCCTTTTAATTTAATAGTATAACAATACTAACTGAATAAAGTTTAACTGTTGAGTTTTATATAAGAGATAAGACTGAATGTATGAAGAATTTTCGAATTTAGATTTAGTTTTATATTTACTTAAGTTATTTTGGTTTTTTGTCTTGGTCGTTTTGGGGTTCAGTATCAAAGCACTTTCTTAAAAAGCTAGATTTCTTCTTATTACAATGTTATTTAAGTAACATTGTTTCATAATTATGCTTACATTATGTACTAAGTAGTAAACGAGGCTAATATTATCTAAAATAAGTGATTTGAAATTTACGAAGGCAAACATAGATCAAATGTGTTTAGTTTTGAATTTGATTAGTTTTCTGTAAATCAATGACTAATCAGAGATCAGAAATTTCAAAATTGAGAGTAGGTATATTTATTGGTAACGATAATTAATAAAAATAAAAATCATGAAAAAAAATAGTATGAAAGAAACAAAATTTGTAAAAAGATACATTTCGTTTATTCAAAATGCAAGTCTAAGGTGGTTTTGTTTAGTTTAAAATATTTAGAAATGTAGGGACTCCTTTGAGTCTTTTGAGTATTTTACTGAGATATAGGTATGTAAGTACCTATGCAAAACAGTAAAAGAAAACTACATGCAGTCTTACTTTAGAGACCGAATTTTGAATTATTTCTTATATTCGTATAACATTAAAGATAAAGTAAAAATTCGATAATTTCGAAATAGGGACTGTAATAGATAACCACTGCTATAGCTTATATTTCATGGAACTCTTCCAAGTGCTATTCTAACTTTGTTCACAACTAAAGATTTTTCGAGATCGGCAAGGTATGTATGTATCTAGAGACGGTTAAGTACGTTTTTTAGGGTTCCGTAGCCAAAGGCAAAAAACGGAACCCTTATAGATTCGTCAAGTCTGTCTGTCTGTCTGTCTGTCCGTCCGTATGTCACAGCCAATTATTTCCGAAACTATAAGAGCTATACTGTTGAAATTTGGTCAGACGATGTATTCTGTGAACCGCATTAAAATTTTTACATAAAAATAGTAAAAAGACAATACATTTTGGGGGTCCCCATACTTGGAACTGAAACCCAAAAATTTTTTTTTCATCAAACCTATATAGGTGTTCAAAAATGATATTGAGGTTTTTAATATCATTTTTTTCTAAACTGAATAGTTTGCGCGAGAGACACTTCCAAAGTGGAAAAATGTGTGTCCCCCCCCCTCTAACTTCTAAAATAAGAGAGTGATAAAACTAAAAAAAATATATGTTATACATTACCATGCAAACTACCAACGAAAATTGGTTTGAACAAGATCTAGTGAGTAGTTTTTTTTTTAATACGTCATAAATCGTAACACGCAATTTACCTTTCATCCAGTCAATACACTAGTATAAAAACATCGATGAACGTTACAACGAACTACAAGAACTTTTATATGATGTTACTTGCTGATACGGAACCCTTCATGGGCGAATCCGACTCGCACTTGGCCGCTTTGTTTTTATTGTAAACATACAAAAGCTTATGGTGAGAGAAGTGTATGGCACATATTAAAGGGAAACTAAATCTGCTTAGAAGACCTCATTTTCATCAAAACAATAATGTTGTAAAATTTTCATACACAAACAAATAAAAAAAATATACTACATTATACCTATCCACCATCACGTACCCATTACATAAATGTATAATATTCGAAGTAGAAAAAATGAATTATTTGACATGCAACGTAATTCTAATACGTGTCACATAGATTACCGATAATCGAATAGCGTGAAAAATGCGATAGTAACGACGCTATGTTAAATCATGAAACTATTTGAACTACAACGAACGTAAAGCTTTCAAGAGTGAATGATAGATGGCGGCGTAATATGATCAATACAAGGATTTGATATTAAATGACATCGAATAATATGTATCTAAATGTTTAAGTAAGTAAGCGACTGTCGATCAAGAGGTTTCGGGTTCGAATCCTGGGTCGGCCAATAAGTGTTGTTGGGTTTTTCTAACCACGTCTCGGAAGAACGCTCTTGTCTTGTAGAGTTGTCATGAACATCTATGGCAATCGTTAGGGAGTCAGAGGGTTCAAATATGTACTGAAAACTAGTTCAGCTTTCGAATTCGGTTCGCCGTTATTGTTGCAGAGGTCCGATGCGATGCCAGTCGCTCCGACGAAAAAATGACGTTCAGGTAAACCGATTGAACTATTGTCTGATCCCAAATAATGTTGAGAATAAGTCTACAAAGATGAGTTTTAGTACTTTATGATTAATGCCACCTACTCAATATTCATTAAACCATGCAATATCATAATTTTAAATAAAAATTCTATATCTATGACTCTTTTAAATGACAGCTTTTTTAAATGTTAATATTATAAAATATTACCTGTCAACATGGACACCGTAGTATGAGTTCACAGATCAGATTGCAATTTATCGTAGTTATAGTAGACAAATTTCAGATTCTCCTTGCATGCACTTTCATATAATACATTGTTAAGGGGTATACCTACGTAAGTGGAAATAGCCCTGCCAGGATTTGTGACGGAATAATTTTAAACAGTGTAATTTGATCTCTTGCTATCAAGAGCAGCCCTCTTTTGTTTGTTTATGAACTTAATTATATACATCGAACATTTCTAAAGGTATACATATAATCTTTTTGTTGACGTAATTCTTTAGATTTCCCAAATCTCTAGAGACGTTGTTCGTACATTGTTTCAGGTTAAAGCTTATGGTTTCTTGCTTTATATCGTACAATTGGATTTTGATCCTCTTTATGTTGATGGCTCGTGGACATCCTTCAAACCGTCATTTGATTTATAGGTACAATAATATATGTACTTATAGATACTTTTGGAAAGGTATTTATAATGAAATTGTAATTTCAAAACTACAATAATTATGAGTTAGCTTTAAATTTCTGGGTCTTAAACTTTCAAATATATATGTTAATTTGCCTTTGTTGTTTTCTCCCAACGAAACCCCCATAAAATACTTAGTAGCGTAAAGTTAGGTGAACTTTAAAGTGAGGTCTGATGTCAACTGCATAATTTCAGTTTATAAATTTAAATATTGAAATAAAGAGCTTCTTAGCTAGTCAAAACAATCTAAAATTTATAGGGTAGTAGGTATGTCCTCATTCATACACGGTTTCTGAAGAGAGCACGTATGTTGTATAGGGATTTTAGGGTTCCGTAGCCAATGGCAAAAAAACGGAACCCTTTTGGATTCGTCATGATGTCTGTCTGTCCGTATGTCACAGCCACTTTTTCCGAAACTATAAGACCTATATTGTTGAAACTTGGTAAGTAGATGTTTTTTGTGAACTGCATTACGATTTTCACACAAAAATAGAAAAAAAACAATAAATTTTGGGGTCCCCATAATTTAGAATTGAAATTCCAAAATGTTTTTTTCATCAAACCCATACGCGTATCTATGGATAGGTCTTTGGAAATGATATTGAGGATTCTAGTATCATTTTTTTCTAAAGTGAATAGTTTGCGCAAGAGACACTTCTAAAGTGGTAAAATGTGTGTGTGTGTCCCGTAACTTCTTAAATAAGAGAATGATAAAACTAAAAAAAAAATATGATGAACATTACCATGCAAACTTCCACCGAAAATTGGTTTGAACGAGATCTAGTCAGTAGTTTGTTTTAATACGTCATAAATCGGAAACCGCGATTTGCCTTTCATTCAATCACAACACTAATTGAAACAGCGATCAAAGCTACAACGAACTATAAGAACTTTTATATGATATTACTTGCTGCTACGGAAGCCTTCATGGGCGAGTCCGACTCGCACTTAGCTGCTTTTATTGTGTTTTTTTCTTATTACTATTTTATATATTAAAAAAAAATAAGTGTATCTCGATTTCTTTTATGAGACACGAGTTTGTCTATTTTGCAAGGGCAATTATTATTTATTAATGTCAATAAAAATATTTATTTTTACGACAGTGTAACTCAAGATTTGACATTACAGAAAAAATATTCACGATCTCTTACCTTAACTATAATTATATACAAAATCTAAATCCGAAATCTCTATACAAAAATTAATAAATCGCTTCTATGTTTACAGCAGATGGTAAAATCAAACTTAAAATGTATTTTATTTCAATACGAGTAACAACAAAAAACAATAAATTTGTGCTGGAACTAAAAACAGAAACGTGGTATTATTTATTAAACTATTTAAGTATTATTTAGGAAACTGTAGCGAGTAAGCAATTAGTGGTGTAAGCTTGTGTGTGTCCGAGTAATCAAGTGGAGCAGCGCGGCGCAGCGTTATGCGGCCACCATTACTAACGCACCGTCTGTCCCAAGTGGCGGCATCGTACAATAAACCGACACCAAATTATCTTTTCAAACAATTAGCTCAGACTTATTGCTCAACAAAATCTGGCCTCCACTGAAATATCGGTGTAATTAGCCACGCTGTAATTATACCAACGTTTTTATGATACAGAAATAATGACGCATTTAATTCACGACCCGGTTAACCCGGATCTTATTTGTATGATTGTACATTTTCCTTGTATCGTTGGCATCACTATTCACTAGTAAATGGTGTCCTTTGCTTTAAATTTTTTCTTTTTCATATATTAAACCTACCAAAGTGATTCTACTTCGCTTGATAGAAAGCTCTCCTCATGCTTTCCATCAGGCGTAGGAGTCACTAGCCTCATGTGAATGTAGACAATGCAGAATGGTGACCCACACTATGGTGGCTTCGTAACATGCTACTGCATCATCAAGTTGCCTTGCCTGCCTTGTGGTCTAGTGGTTAGAGTATGCGGCTGCTTATCAAGACGTCTGGGGTTCGATTCCCGGGTAGGACCAAATATTATTTATGTGATCCACAAATATTTGTTTCGGAATCTGGGTGTTTTCTATGTATAATAGGTATGTATTTACAAAAAAAAAGTATGTTTATGAACTTATATCAGTTGTCAAGTACCCTTAATACAAGCTCTGCTTAGTTTGGGACTGAATGACGTTGTGTGTAAGATGCCCGAAATATTATTATTATAAATATTGTTTGGTCTCTGACCGGAGGCAAAATGTTGAATGAAGCTGAATGGTTGGCCCTCTGGTCTCACATTTCCGAACGAAATACGACAGCACAAATGGTATCAGTTTCGGTTGGTCTTCTGCGTGAGAGTAGATAGCTAATAGTCGCTAAATCAAAAAAGTTCCTAAACTTACTTTTGCACCTGTTAAGTGTATTATTTATGGTAATATATAGAAACGTAACGTCGTGTACATTAAACTCATTCATTTTTAAGTATAAAATGGACTATTTCTTTTAACTGCTAAGGATTTGAGAATATCTTTACTAAAAGTTAGTTAAATAGAAAACATTTGAGCTTTAGCAAACAAATAGACCTCTTTATATTTTCTTGGTTCGTGATAGCGGTCGTTACATGAAGTGGCTTTTCCAAAGAGACCCGTGGCGAGCTATTGCCTTAAATGAGGTGGATATACTGCAAGTGTTGCAACAACACACATGGGATTTCAGATGTTACGAATGGCTGTCTTAAGAATACAAAGCGCTCTGGTACTGACATAAGTATATTTCCCGTATTTACATATTATGATTTTGTATAAAAGTCCAAATAATTACAGAGAACTTTAAGTTACTGTAATTAAAACAATTGAAAAAACAGTATTTGTGACTTTTTTGCTTTCTCTTTTGTTTTGTTTTTCTAAATTGGATCTTAAACAACAGAAGTAAGTGATATTACTTTAATAGTTACTTTAGCGTCGGCTTTTAAAATGGTTTTCGTTAGTAAAAAAAATAGATACATGAAAATATTGAAAGTCTTGCGAATTCTGTGTCGTGTTACAGTCGTGATGGACATTAATGTAGTGTTTCTTAGAAGGCGTCAGAGAGCCAATATTTTAAGATCTCACTGTAAATGATTATTTTGTTCTTATCGCGTGAGTGACATTAGCCAATAAAAACAAGAGAATAGAGAAATAGAATCGAGAATAGAATAGAAAATGAAAAACGTTTGCCACTTGGCTAGGGGAGCCTGGTAACTCAATGCAAGTAATGCTGATGAGTAAAGTATTCAGATATCGTATGAGATAGACATCTGTCCGTGGCGAGATCTTGAGTTAATGTTACCTGTGGGCTGTAAGTGCTACCACGATAAAAAGGTTTTATTTCAATTGACGTTTAAATAATTAAAATATTAAATAAATTAACCAAATAAATCATAAACTGATCAGACAAAACACATAGCTTTTAAATTATGTATTATCACTAATCCTTTGAATTTCAAATAAAACCAAATCCATTTCCACATAAACTTTATCAATATTTCTAATTCATCTTTGTTTTATGATTCATTTGGTTATTATAGTCTCTATTTTATAAGAAAATCATAAAGCAATCGTATCAATTAATATTCTATTACAACGCATAAATCCAATGTCGAGTGTTACAAAGGCGGGCAGCAGTAATTATTTGTTATGAAAGGCACTTCCTAAAGCTATAGATTACACGAACCACGAGCCTGTATCTTATAGGTAATAAATAAATTAAGACGTGCATACATTTATAAGGCTATACTTGTGGGTATCTGTGTAATAGAAACGTCTTGATGAATTGAAACAGATCGGAAAGGTTCTCAAGGAATTTTATGTTGGGAATAATCCCAAAAGCGGCCGACACAATTCTTCATTTCATTCACGTTCCCCCGCGATGAAACTTTTTCTCTGCAATTTTTCTGTAGAGGGCGGGGAGTTATCAGGTGGGGCGCTTTACCAGTCGCAGCACGTAGCACCTCCGAGCCCCGCGCGCCGCCCCGTGCCCGCCCGCTGAATACAAACTTCATTAGCCGTTTGATAATTAGCCCGTTAAACGCCCCTCACTCAACTAGCTACTGTCTCCGACGACTGACTGACATTTATGTGTACTCTACAATCATTATTTATATAAATGATATTCTATTGGTGCTAAATATAGTCCTTTAAGTACCTGTAGGCCTCTTACATACTTAGTATTTAATGCTCAGCTTGTGATTATTGTACACCCAAAACGTAAGGTATATCTCTCGAAACTAGCCAGAAGTATATTCTTACCTATAGATAGGAATCAATAAGATATGAACGTCGAGATACGACTTTCAGCTGTATATTCGACTCTATGTCGCTTAAGTACAAAGGCGATTAATCTCCATTTGGAATAAAGTCAATTTATCTAAGTCTTTTTTTAACTTATATAAATAAATTGTTAAAAGAAATTCAGGTATTTTAGCACGAATGGCTCGGTTCGACATGGGCGGTACTAATACTTACACAGATCACTAACTTCCAATGACAGCTTTCGTGGTGTCGTGTATGATTGGTGAGTGCCAGACAGAAGACCACGTGATGCAGAAGTATATAAATAGGCTGCAATAGTGCAGGTCACCGTGCTGCACTATGCTGCATTGTCTGTCATTATCAATGACGATGGTCACCACTACTCTTGAATTTAAGTCATTTTTCCATCAGTAGATATAAAAATTTAAAGAACAGTATTAATAGGAAAGGAAATTATTATAAATTTAAATTTCATTTCTCTATGATAAAAGATACCGCTGTTTAGATACGTATAATAAAAGTGATACGGCACGACTCCGGAAAGAAGCGACAAAACAAAAGGAGCTCGAGTATGCGAAGAGCAGAAAGACCTTAGAAAAATTAGGAAACAATGAAGCAGGAAACGAGTTTCCTCGCAAATGGCAATGACGCGGAAGTGCGCCCGCCGACTACTGGATAACGGGTTTAACTATATCGGTAGTGACCTACAATAAAATCAATTGTTACAATGACGAAGTAGGTAAGTTACAATACTTACTACATAATATATAATGTGATCGTATCCAACCAACTTCAATAGACATGTTACGAGTATAATGATCTTAGGATTGTTTAGGTGTAAAATTTTTAGGAAACCTACCTACCTATCGATTTTTCTTGCATATGCCGCATGCAGGGAGAGAGTTGCATGAAGAAAAACAAAAGGCTATTTATGCATTTATTTGGATATAAATAAAGCGTTTAATGTTTTAATGTTTGTTAAACAGATTTGAATGTATTTTAATCCGTATCAAACAAATAACAGCAACATACTTTCTTTAAATGCATTTGTAAGTGAAGGCGTTTAAAAGACTATTTTTAATCCGGTGTTAATAAAAAGCGGCCAAGTGCGAGTCGGACTCGCCCATGAAGGGTTCCGTATCAGCAAGTAACATCATATAAAAGTTCTTGTAGGTCGTTGTAACTTTCATCGATGTTTTTATACTAGTGTATTGATTGGATGAAAGGTATATTGCGTGTTACGATTTATGACGTATTAAAAAAAAAACTCACTAGATATCGTTCAAACCAATTTTCGTTGGTAGTTTGCATGGTAATATACAACATATATTTTTTTTAGTTTTATCACTCTCTTATTTTAAAAGTTAGAGGGTGGGGGACACACATTTTTCCACTTTGGAAGTGTCTCTCGCGTAAACTATTCAGTTTAGAAAAAAATGATATTAGAAACCTCAACATCATTTTTGAACACCTATCCATAGACGTATAGGTTTGATGAAAAAAAATTTTTGAGATCAGTTCCAAGTATGGGGACCCCCCCAAAATGTATTTTTTTTTCTACTTTTATGTAAAAATCTTAATGCGGTTCACAGAATACATCGACTGACCCAATTTCAAGAGTATAGCTCTTATAGTTTCGGAAATAATTGGCTGTGACATACGGACGGACAGACAGACAGACAGACAGACTTGACGAATCTATAAGGGTTCCGTTTTTTGCCATTTGGCTACGGAACCCTAAAAAGTCCCTAACTTTAGTCTAACTATAGTAGTTTATAGTTAAATATATGTGTATTCAACATAGCATTGTACGAACATACTTATAATACCCTACATAGTTATGTATGTGATTTTCGACTTTCATAAAAAATATCGCTGACAATTCGTCTTGGTGCCAAGTGGACGTAACTTTTCTCATCGACCGTCATTACTTGTCGATAAGAAGTATTATCATATTTTATACAGTAGGCATACTACTTACTACAGCTATGTTGAATGCTTATTTATCTCGAGGAGGCTTTGTGTATAAAAGGAGAGTTTTAGGAATAATCCCATATTACTTGATTCTCATAGAAAAAAGTCGCACTGTTTATGATAAAACATAGTTCCGGAAATAACGGCATATGTATAATAAATTAATGTATGTCAGTACGAGATATGTGAAATTAAAGTCTTTAATATTAAAATTTTATAAATTACGTAATAAATAATAATAATAAATATTTCGGACTCAGTACACACAACGCCACCTAGTCCCAACTAAGCAGAGCTTGTATTATGGATACTAAACAACTGATATAAATACATAAACATATTTTTTTTTGTAAATACATACATATTATATATAGAAAAGTAATGTTCAAGACCAACGATAGATGGCGCTGGTTATCACGTGAGACATAAATTACGGGGGTGCGCAATTAACATTTGAAGTGCCAAAGGCTCCCCGCGATAGCTGTTTCTCGATTACACATTTGGCATTTCTGTTTATTTAACAAAGCATATAGAAATACTTTATACAAACGTATACATTTGGTAACATAAGGAAACCTACTTCATAAAGCTTTTATCGTAAGAGATCTTTCCTTTATCCCCTAAAGAAACTAAGCTTTGAAATATAAAAAGCGGATAACTCCGCGGACCGAGTGTTGTGGACAGGGAAACACGATAAATTATATTATCCTCAAAAACTGATATAGGAGGGTTGTATACAAAATGACAACAACATAATACCTCAGAATCGATTGGAAACCAGAACAACAATTGCGATAAATGTAGTTTGGTCTCAGCGGCGCCCTCGGTGAGAGAAGTGAGATATCGAAATATAACTGTTGTAACTACGCATTTCTAATTAGAAATTTTACTTCAATATATGTTAATTACATTTTTCGGTTCAATTAAGAGAGCGGTTAATTTATCAATTTTCAGCTTTAGGTAGCCTTGTTTGTTAATTTCGAATCGTGGATTCGGTTTGTTTTTCACCATTAATGGGGTTTGCAATTTGCAATAAAAGTGGATCGAGCGGTTCGGTGCTAGGCAGGGCGGTGGTGGAGCGTCCGCGGACATAGCGACGGGTATTGCGACGTAATTAAAACAAACAGGAGAAGGCTCGCCACTCCTCTCTAATTGCGTTTACGTTGAAATAATCATGGAAACTGTGACAACCTCTACTATGTGTATCGACGTTCCTGGTTCACACAGATCTGTAAAGGCGAAATATGGCTCCGGAAAAATGTAACATATTTGAGTAATACGGAATTTGAAATCTAAAATGAAAATCGCATGTGTCAGGCTACGCATTGAATAGGGTTCCGTTGTCATATACAATGGCCATTGGAATTAAAATCGTGTAAAACAGATAATAAAATTGTTATGTTTACTTATTGTTTCGATATTTTTGTACGAAGTTTTCCAATTAAGCGTGTTTTACAAGTTAGGCCTCCATAATTCCTGAACTAACAAGGCTACGTATTCTTTTACAGTTTTTCTAAGTTTATTATACATATAGACTACCATCATGATTTTTTTTCAGATTTGTCGAGTTAGCCGTTTAGCCTTTGCAAGGGGGAGGGGTGGGGGGGGGGCGAAATAAGTCGCAAACGGAAATTAGAAACCTCACAATGTTTTTAAAATACCTATCTAACGATAACCCACGCAATGGGGTAGCCGCGAGAAAAAATTCATTCCCAATTTACGTGTAGGGTAATACTAAAGGTACCAATTATGTATGGAGAAATAACACCTAAAACTCAATTAGATTTAATAATATTATTAGAAATAAGTTAAATATTCTTGGGCTTAACATGCATGACGCGAATGCTTTATATAAAGATTTCTTTTCTATAGCGCACACTGAATTCAATAGTATCTTTCAAGTAAAAGTAAAAAATATTAACGCCAAGTTTTCATTTAGAGACTGGGCGACAAATGGTATTAGGAGAAGTAGAGAAACACTATATGGTCATGTAACGTACCTAGGGACGCTTGTACCTTTGGACACTGATTATATTTTGAAAAGTACCAACGTTAAAATTACAAAATTCTACAAAACGGATAGTATTTTTCCTAATTGGCAACACCAGTTAGTGGCGTGATTGTATTGACATCGGGTGACGTGTTAAATTGTTGTGAAGAATTTCGTGTTCAAAAGTAAGTATTTTGATGTTTTGATTACAGATTTATATACGACATGCATGCACATATTTATTACAATTAATTAATTTACTTGTCTTAAGGTAGTTGCGTCTATAATAATATAACTAACAACACAGAATTTTAACCTACAAGTCAAGATAATTCGTTTCTTTTTTAAATTGCTTTGATTGTACCTTTGGACATAATTCTGTATGTACCTTGGGACACGTCCGGAGGTTCAAATAATGTTTGTACCTATGGATACTATTTGATGATGTTCCATTTCTTTTTGCCTGCAGTGCCAAGGAGTAAACCCGGCGTTAAAAGAAAGGAGTTAGCCCAGAACGATTCAAAGCCATTCCATCAAGATTCCTGAAGCTTGGAATCGTGATGGAATGGCTGGCCGGCAATGGCTGTTCAGATATCGCAGCAAATACCCTGAAATATCTTTACGTAAGCCAGAAGCAACGAGTCTAGCGCGTGCAATTTGCTTCAATAAAGTTCATGTCCAGAAGTTTGACAATAATTTGAAAGAACTGTACCAATGTTATGAATTTAATCCGCAAAACATTTATAATTTGGATCAGACTTGGTGTTCTACAGTTTATAAGCCTGAAAAAGCTTTAGCTCCGAAATCATTTGAAATATTTTGGATGACTTAGATCTCATTTTTTTTTTCTAGTTTAATTAAAGTGTTCTTATTATTACCTAAGACTATTATTTGATTTTGTTGTATAAATAGCAGAAGATATGTTGTTACAGTTCTATTATCTAATTTAATGATGATTAAAAGACTGATTAGACATAAATCTTTGTCTTGTGTTTTGTCCCAAGGTACATACAAGGCCGTCCGAAGGTACAAACAAGTAACGTACCTTAGGACAAAACACCATACTTACAAATAATGTTTGAAAATAATATAATGGCAACACTCAAGACGTAATAAAAAAAATAGTCATATTAGACCGTATGCCCTACAATATAAGATGTTAACTATTTCTATACTTTGAGTATATACAAAGATATGTCGATTTGAATATTAGGTAGTCAAAAATGTCCATAGGTACGTTACATGACCCTACTAATTATATAGTCTGAAACCCTGCATAAACACTGAAAGTTTTAATCAGTATGTAAATAGATATTCAAAAACTTTTAAAAATGTTTGTAAGAAAGCTAAAGGATTATTTATTAGTAATAAAATTAAATCGTCGGACAACAAAATTAAAACTACTTGAAAAATAATTAATAGTGAAACTGGTAGGAAGAAACCATTAAATAGTAGTTACACATTAGACGTGGTATAATAAAAACTGACAGTGAGGTGGCATAGCAGTTCCTTGATTTCTTTTCTGATATCCCTGTTAAGACAACAGAAGCTCTGAATTCCTCACCGGCTCTCTCTTTGGCCTTGCTCCGAAAACAAGTCGCTGCCTATCCAGTGTCTTTTAATTTTAATTACATAAACTCATCTACAGTTATGAAGGCTTTTAATGAAATTAAGGTCAAACCGACCGATGATATTTGGGGTATGTCAGTGCAAACTTGTAAGCCCATTTATTAAAACAGTTGCCCTCTACTTACCTTCAATTTTCAACTCCTGTGTAGATCAAGGAGTCTTTCCGGATTTAATGAAACAAAGCAAAGTAATACCTTTATTTAAATCCGGAGACACTACAGATACAAATGATTATAGACCTGTTTCAATTTTGCCAGTCTTTAGCAAGGTATTTGAAAAGATCATGCTCAATCAGAGGCTTCGCTACTTTAACAAAAATAACATCCTTCACGATCAACAGTACGGTTTCACCAAAGGACGTTGTACAACTGACGCCGGTGTCACCTTGTTAAAGCACATCTTTGATGCATGGGAAGCGTCACAGGATGCTATCGGGGTTTTCTGTGATCTCTCGAAGGCATTTGATTGCGTAAGTCATGAAACATTCGGACTAGATAAACCAGCACTTAGCTTGATTAAGTCGTATCTCAATGATAGGAAGCAGAAACTACAGGTAAATGGCGTAAATTCTCTGGGCTCAAAGGTCAGAATGGGAGTACCGCAGGGTTCAATATTAGTAGGTTAATGATCTTCCACACATATAGCAAGATCAACCGAACATTGTGTTATTTGCAGATGATACTTCATTGATCTTTAAAGTTGATAGGCGGGCTGAAAATTTTGTTGATATAAATAATACTATTAATAACGTACATCATTGGTTCACTACAAATAACTTATTTCTGAATGGAAAAAAAACCAAATGCATTAGATTTTCCTTGCCAAATGTTAAAAGCAGTAATTGTGACATTTTAGTGAACAAAGAGAAGCTAGAATTGGTAGACCAAACTGTTTTCTTGGGAATCACGCTAGACGCAAAATTACAATGGGGTCCTTATGTAAAATCACTAGCTGGGCGGCTTAGCTCAGCGGCATATGCTGTTAGAAAAGTTCGGCAACTAACGGATGTGGAAACCGCACGATTAGTTTATTTTAGTTACTTTCATAGTATCATGTCATACGGCATCTTTCTTTTGGGGACGTGCTGCAGAAATAGAGTCAATTTTTATTCTGTAAAAAAGGGCCATTAGAGCTATATACAGTCTCCGCAGTCGCGATTCTGTAAGGGGCCTTTTTAAGGAGGTCAATATCATGACAGTTCCTTGTCAGTACAACTATGAAAACATAATGTATGTTCGAAAAAATTTACATCTCTTCAATCAAAGATGTGATAGACATGGGTTTAATACTAGGAATAAAGATAAATTAATTCAACCACGTTTTAGACTCTCAAAAGTGCATACATCTTTTATGGGGTACTGTATTAAATTTTATAATAAAATACCTCAAAACATACTAGATTTAACAGAGAAACGATTTAAAAATGTTGTAAAACGCACACTATGTAAGCAAGCTTATTACAAATTAGAGGATTACATTGCCGACAAGAATGCTTGGCTTAATGCTGGTTCTGCTCCACAGCCACTTGATTAGTTCTCAAATTATTTAGAAGTTAGTTTGTATTTCTGACATATGCTAATTTTCTCTTATTGATTGACATTCTTATATTTTTCTTTTTTTTGACATTGGATAACCATATTTCTGACATGTAATATTGATATTTTAATTGTATCTTGTTGTTTGACATTTCTATTTTTTTTTTGTATTAATATTATTGCTTATTAAGTTACTTTTTATTGACATGTTCCAAGTACTTGTCGCACTCTTAGAGAGTAGCATATTTATAAATGGTTTTATTATTGTATAACGGCGAACATTTTGAATTGTACATGTGAGCACTTTGTAGTCACTAGTAGCTTAAGTTTGTTTGTTGAACAGCGGTTGTGAGTATGTCATGCTCGCTCAAAAGTCCTGCTGGCGGTGGCGTGTGTAGCGGGTCGTTCGGCTCCCTACGATATGATTGAACTGGTTAATGGCTGGTGCATAGGTCATGCTCGTGATACGGGCGCCGCCAGTCGGGGCTGGTCATTTCACAACTTCTATTTATTGTTTCAAAACCTCCTTTCTAAGGAGAGGCCTATGTCCAGCAGTGGACTGTTAAAGGCTGTTGTTGATGATGATGATGATGATGATTTATTGTTTAATTATTTTTTGGACACTACCTGTGTAAATATCAGCATCGTTACATTGTCCTCACATTTAAAAAAAATCCTTAAACTATGTAACCAAAAATTTTTCTTTTTTTTTTGACGTTTCAAAAGTGCCGTTGTATGGTTTATTTGAAATAAAATGGTTTGATTTGATTTGATTTGAATAAAATATTTTTCATGATTTTATTGTAGCACTTTGTCGCTGTAATAGAAACACATATCCATGCAAAGTTTCATCTTTCTAGCACTAACCGTTTAGACGGTAAGTCGAGGACGGACGGACGGACGGACTATAAGGATTCCGATTCATCTTATACTTCGGAACCCTAAAAAGGATCATAAATGCAGGTGCACACCATGTTAATTAAAGACCATATGAAGTGTATATTATATATAGTTGTGCGTAGTGAGTCGGAGTCGCTCACCGAGTTTGTCGTACTTGGTATATTTTAGTTATTTACAATTATTTTAAGTTTTTTACTTCACATGAGGCAAAATGACAAAAAAATACCGTTCCCCTTCTTGGAAAACGATCTTTTTTGTCATTTTTCAGTTTATATAAGAAATAAAGCGTTGTATAAAACCGCAATGTGCCTTAAACCCTTTAATATGATACCTCCATTTGAACTAGTGGCTTCAATTGGAAATTCGACCTCGAGTATATTCCCAGTTTTTAAGATTTGCTTACAAATTGTTTATTGCCAGTGGTCCGTCTATGTGGACTTCATAAACGGACCACTGGCAATAAACAATTGAATAGACCACAGACAGTACTTTTTTGCCCGCGGAACACCAGAATGTCTACATGTTGACAACATGTAAATACGAAAGCATAGTAAGGATTAAAAAATATAGAAAATGCAGAAAAGTGAAGAATTCATTTAAAGATCGGGTACTTTCAAACGGCTACCAAATCAATTATTAATTATTATCAAATCAACTAAGTATACCCGCATGGGTAATATATTCATTTACATATAAGATATGTATTAATTGAGAACATATTTTTTTTGAAATATAGACAAAGCTTATATATCATGTATATTTTTTTTGTCGTCTCTTCATATTATGAGCGCAAAATAAATAGATGTTTTTGGACCCTTGGATTAAACAATATGTTTGAACAATAATTAAAAGTAAGCTTAATTCGAAAAATTGGGGAAGACACTGAAGCCAATTCTATTTAAAAGAAAAAGTTTGCAATTCATTTAAAAACAATGCTTTCATTACCATAGGAAATTTCAATGGATGTATTTGTTTCGAATAATTTCAACACGCTTTTATTAGCTTCCTCTTTAGGTTTGTTTGTTTGTAGTCTATGAGCAGAATTTTTCGTGACATGCCCAGGTGATCTATGAGAAATCACTATTTCCCATGGTGCATCCAGGCGATCTGCATCGGTTCCCCTGGGAGTATCAAAATATGCGTTTTTAACCAACGAAAATAAAAGGAGGAGGTTCTCAATTCAACGCGTATATATTTTTTTATGTATTTTTCAGAATTAACTGAATTAACAGAATTAACCACTCAAACTTTTTCCAGAATTATCCGATTTTGGTCATTCTTTTTTGTTTGAAAGGGTAAATTCTAAAGTTGGTCTCATATAAATTCCTAACCTAAGGGTATTCAAACTGGGGATGATATATTGTGTACTCACTGATTGTAATATACGAACACGTATAACTTTTTACAGAGTACCTAGTCTGATATCGTTTTTTTTTATTGGAAAGTGTACAATTAGTTAACCTGCCTCGAGGTTATTCCCATATAATCACTTACTGACTCTTTTATATAACCACGCATAGCTTTTACAGAATTCTTTATTTATGGGAAAGGATTTACCTCGAGGTCAGTCGTCCCAATTAAATTTAAAAGTCAAATCCTACCTTTCTCGCTGATCATACGTATCATGTATATCTTTTAGATAAGATATTCTACAAAGTAAGTCTCTAAAAGTTAATAGCTAAAGTAAGGTAGGTACTCTTTTAAAAATGTAAAAATATACATGCAGCAATTAGTACCTTATAACTACAAAAATTACTAAGTAAAACTTTTTAGCAAAAAATTTAATAGCAAAAACAACTGAAAAGCAGAAAATAATAAACTAGTACATACTTACATAAGCTTAGTAAATAACTTCTAAAACTAGCGTAAGCATACCTAAATTACGTAAAGCGTAATGACATGCCCTTGTTTCTTATTTTGATTTACTTATTTCTTTAAAGTTAAAGTAATTTAGATGTCTTTGTTCATTGATTGTTTGCCACGCACTCAAAATTATTAAGGTATTCTTACAGTATTTTAAAAAGAAAGTTATTCAAGTTAAGTCATTACAGTTTATTGTTTTCTACTTTTCAGTTATTTTGGCGGTTTAATTTTTTGCTTAAAAGTTTTAATTGTTAGATTTTTCCAAAATTTCAGGGTCCCTAGACCTGAGTTTACCTACGGTTTAATTTTCAACTAGATAACTTCACGCATTCCCGAAACAAAGGGTCTGGTCTGATCTGAAAAGGGTCCCGTTTGCTTTTTTTGAGGTAGGGAACCCTAAAGTTATATAAAACCAGCGTTCGTACTGAAATCAGAGTGACTACTGCCTTGAGCTACATATATGTACTTTCGTCGATATTTGATAATGCTACTTTCTATATAAACTTATTTTTCTTGATTTTTGTTTACACATCTATACACTAATTTATTTTATACTACACCTGATCGGAACAGTAGTAAATATTCCCTGATAATGAAAAGAGAACGTTAGTCTTTTCCTTGACCTGAATAAGCGGGAGGAAAAAATGTATGAAAATCCATTTCTAACGTGTTTTACCGGGAGAGAAAGTTGTATGAATTTTCATTTCTCATGTGTTCTCTTATCTATGGCGCGCGCCTGCCCAAGGAGTTTTCATATAATTTAAATATGGAATCTCCGTGCCACTGATATCCTTTTGTGAAGAATAAAAAAAAACAAAAGAAGCGCGAAATATTGGTCAAATTATAAGCTAAATTGTGTCTTACATGGTGTCTTACGTTTTGATTTTATTTTAAAAATACTTGAAATGTTCCTCACAAGTGTAGTATAAAGCACTGTGTAGCACTCGGGTGAAAGTCACATTCCTTTCTCGGGAGTATTGTGGCCACAGACTGCTCCCTCACTAGTAATCGGTCCCTTTCCTCCCTCGGTGAACAATGTACTATTCTTATATAACTGAGGACAGTGATCAAATATAATACAAGCAAAATATTAAAGCACGCAACTGGATCTGCAATTGCTTTTGAGCAATAAATGGCAATATGCAGATTCACAACCACGAATATCAATGGATATGAAATGCCAACCGTGCTATTACTAGATGGATCGACGGTTTGTTCAAAGCAACAGAAAGGCATTGGATATCAAATAGCTATTGAATAATCAAAGAGTTATTGTTTAAGTATGATGATGGTCTTTTTAACTTAGCCAGTTTAGGCTTCATAAAAGGATTAAATTTACTACTTAAAATTGAGCGAGACATTGTAGGTACAATTTACGATGAAAGAAAGTGAAAATGGACTTCAATTACTTAAAGTCACATCGTACATGACGAACGATATCTTACAAGAACTTTTTTCAGGATTTCTAAGTCTATCAGCAAACCCATCACTTCATCGGCAGCATCAAGAGAACATAAACGTCTACAATACATTTAAGAACTTGTTTTTTGTAGGTGCATATACTTTTGCATCATAGAAAATTCAGAAAAACGAGGTTAGGGCTCTACGAGCCACAGGTAGCCGTAGCACGTGGAGCACAAAGATCTTGATTATGCATTAATAGAGTCTATTTCTATTGCTAGTAACAATATGTATCACTGAGATTCAGTAAATCTAATATTAAAAAAAGCGGCCAAGTGCGAGTCGGACTCGCCCATGACGGGTTCCGTATCAGCAAGTAACATCATATAAAAGTTCTTGTAGTTCGTTGTAACTTTCATCGATGTTTTAATAATAGTGTTTTGATTGTATGAAAGGTAAATTGCGTGTTACGATTTATGACGTATTAAAAAAAAACTACTTACTAGACCTCGTTCAAACCAATTTTCGTTGGTAGTTTGCATGGTAATGTACAACATATATTTTTTTTAGTTTTATCACTCTCTTATTTTAGAAGTTAGAGGGTGGGGGACATACATTTTTCCACTTTGGAAGTGTCTCTCGCTCAAACTATTCAGTTTAGAAAAAAAATATATTAGAAACCTCAACATCATTTTTGAACACCTATCCATAGATACTCCACATGTATAGGTTTGATGAAAAAAAATTTTTTGAGTTTCAGTTCTAAGTATGGGGACCTCCAAAATGTATTGCTTTTTTCTATTTTTATGTTAAAATCTTAATGCGGTTCACAGAATACATCGACTGACCAAATTTCAACAGTATAGCTCTTATGGTTTTAGATATAATTGGCTGTGACATACGGGCGGACAGACAGACAGACTTGACGAATCTATAAGGGTTCCGTTTTTTGCCATTTGGCTACGGAACCCTAAAAAAAAGGGAAAACTAAAACCAGCAGTTGGCAGTTGTTACATTTGTATTTATTAAATCAAGTAAGGATTATTGCGATAGTAACATATTGTATCAATATATGTAGTAACATAAAGCATCGGTACGTTCATATAAACCACTATAACAAGAAAGGGTATTTTGAGTTTGATTGTGTGTTTAAACATGTTTGTATATCAATCAGACACGGTTTTTAGGGTTCCGTAGCCAAATGGCAAAAATCGGAACCCTTATAGATTCGTCATGTCTGTCTGTCTGTCTGTCCGTCCGTTGATCAGGTGATGTGTGTGTGTGTGTGTAGATGTGGTGTGCTAGTAGTTTACAAACTAGAATATATATTAGCTTGTTTAGCTATCACAAGATTATATGTTATAATTAAAGTACTACTATCAACTACCTAAATTATTTTTAAGGGAGGACAACCGTAATATCGCCAGAACAGATAAGAGTTAACGATAGAAAGAGACGCAATTGTAGGTAAATATAATCGTTGGTGATTCGGCCTGTGCGATCTGAATTAAACTTAGTTAAATGACACCAAGGCTCCCTATTTCTTTGAATTACTTTTCGGAGTGAGTCTTCTGTACAAGGACTATCATGTATTCTGTAAATAGGTACCTAAGTATCTAATTATAATTTTTACTTATCAATAACTTAATTAAAAAAAATACACTTTTATTAAAAAAAGCGGCCAAGTGCGAGTCGGACTCGCCCATGAAGGGTTCCGTACCAGCAAGTAACATCATATAAAAGTTCTTGTAGTTCGTTGTAACTTTCATCGATGTTTTTATACTAGTGTAAAAAAATACTACTCGTTAGATCTCGTTCAAACCAATTTTCGTTGGTAGTTTACATGGTAATGTACAACATATATTTTTTTTAGTTTTATCACTCTCTTATTTTAGAAGTTAGAGGGGGGGGGGGGACACACATTTTTCCACTTTGGAAGTGTCTCTCGCGCAAACTATTCAGTTTAGAAAAAAATGATAATAGAAACCTCAACATCATTTTTAAAGACCTATCCATAGATACCCCACACGTATAGGTTTGATGAAAAAAAAAATTTTGAGTTTCAGTTCCAAGTATGGGGACCCCCAAAATGTATTGTTTTTTTTCTATTTTTATATAAAAATCTTAATGCGGTTCACAGTATACATCGACTGACCAAATTTCAACAGTATAGCTCTTATAGTTTCGGAAATAATTGGCTGTGACATACGTAAGGACAGACAGACAGACAGACAGACAGACTTGACGAATCTATAAGGGTTCCGTTTTTTGCCATTTCGTTACGGAACCCTAAAAACGATCAAAGTTACAACGCACTACAAGAACTTTTATACGATGTTACTTGCTGTTACGAAACCCTTCATGGGCGAGTCTAACTCGCACTTGGCCGATTTTTAGGGTTCCGTAGCCAAATGGCAAAAAACGGAACCCTTATAGATTCTTCAAGTCTGTCTGTCTGTCTGTCTGTCTGTCCGTCCGTATGTCACAGCCAATTATTTCCGAAACTATAAGAGTTATACTGTTGAAATTTTGTCAGTCGATGTATTCTGTGAACCGCATTTAGATTTTTACATAAAAATAGAAAAAAAAACAATACATTTTGGGGGTCCCCATACTTGGAACTGAAACTCAAAATTTTTTTTTTCATCAAACCTATACGTGTGGGGTATCTATGGATAGGTCTTTAAAAATGATGTTGAGGTTTCTATTATCATTTTTTTCTAAACTGAATAGTTTGCGCGAGAGACACTTCCAAAGTGGAAAAATGTGTGTCCCCCCCCCCCCTCTAACTTCTAAAATAAGAGAGTGATAAAACTAAAAAAAATATATGTTGTACATTACCATGTAAACTACCAACGAAAATTGGTTTGAACGAGATCTAACGAGTAGTTTTTTTTTTATACGTCATAAATCGTAACACGCAATATACCTTTCATTTTGGGGGTCCCCATACATGGAACTGAAACTCGAAAAAATTTTTTTCATCAAACCTATGCGTGTGGGATATCTATAGATAGGTGTTCAAAAATGATGTTGAGGTTTCTAATATCATTTTTTTCTAAATTGAATAGTTTGCGCGAGAGACACTTCCAAAGTGGAAAAATGTGTGTCCCCTCCCTTTAACTTCTAAAATAAGAGAGTGATAAAACTAAAAAAAATATATGTTGTACATTACCATGCAAACTACCAACGAAAATTGGTTTGAACGAGATCTAGTGATTATTTTTTTTATAATACGTCATAAATCGTAACACGCAATTTACCTTTCATCTAATCAATACACTAGTATAAAAACATCGATCAAAGTTACAACGAACTACAAGAACTTTTATATGATGTTACTTGCTGATACGGAACCCTTCATGCGCGAGTCCGACTCGCACTTGGCCGCTTTTTTTTTTTAGTTTAACTTGTTGGGTTTTTAACCGACTTCAAAAAAAAGGTGGAGGTTTTCAATTCGTCGGAATCTTTTTTTTTTTATGTATGTTCAGCGATAATTTCGTCGTTTATGAACCAATTTCTAAAAATATTTTTGCATTGGAATGGGGTATGTGGTCCCATCGTCACCATATCCAGATCTGATAATGGGATCCCAAGGATATCGAGGGAACTCCTCAAATATCATAGGCACAATTGTTGCGATTTGTGTACTCGGAATAGTTTTTCATTGAAGTCGGTTCCTTTTTGTTAAAACTATTTCTTTTCTTTATTTTTCTTTTAATTTGTTGGGTTTCTTCTTTCTGAGTATAACGACTATATTCTCGAGAATGAATACTATGGAGAGATTTAAGATTAGATATATTATGAAACCTTTTGGTATATTTAAAGTCGCTAAACAAGCCGGAAACACAATACCCTAATAACATATCTTTATTGTTAAATAAAATAACTTGTAACAGGTTAAGTGAGATATTTCTTCGGATAGCAGTACTTAATTTCTAGTCTATGGCATTAATTGTTCCCATACCTTTAATTAAATTATTACATTAGCTACGCTATAAATTATACACAGTAAATACAGAATTACTTCTATTAATCTTCCTATTAATTCGTGGATGAACAAAGGCATCGAGTCAACGATTGGGTATCAGTGACACCAGGCTAAAAGCCTCAAATCCCTAGTTTATTGTTGGTCGATGGACATATTGCATAGGCACACTGTTTTTTCTGTTGTCTGCTATGAGTAGCAATAAATTGACGCACCAATGTCAATGTTCAAAATACTTAAAGCGCATTTGATAATATCTTTCTTATAATCTTTCTTTCTTTAGGGTTCCTTAGTTCATGACTCCGGAACCCTTATAGATTCGTCGTGTTCGTCCGTCCGTCCCTCCGTTCTCGACTTACCGTCCAAACGGTTAGTGTTAGAAAGATGAAACTTTGCATGAATATGTGTTTCTATCACGTCGAAAAAGTGCCACAATAAAATTATTAAAAATATTTTTATTTGGGCTAGCTCCCCTATACGTAAAGTGGGGTTGTTTTTTTTTCGTCTACCCCATCGTGCGGGGTATCATTAGATAGGTCATTTAAAAACATCGAGCAATTTTTTGATTTGGACATCCGTTTGCAAGTATTCAACTTTTAAGAGCATTTTTCTCTCAAAACAGCCCACCCTCCCTCTAGTCCATGTGTTGAACTTTAAAGGTAAACTATAACGGTTTACATGACATTTTTAGTTAAGGAGTTATAGAGGTCTAACTTATATACTCTAATTATGGGTAACTACGGAACCCTATTCTTTGCGTGACCTGATACGCATTTGGCCGATTTTTTATACCTCAGCCTATAGCATTCCACTTCCGGACACAGGAATCTCCAACTCCACAATAATCGTACCAACTTCTGTTAAATTACGTATTTAAAAAAGTTTGTACAACATTTGCTTTGTGTGACAAAAAATAATGTTGACTCACATCTATAAGAGCTAAGATCTACTTGACATAACACTGCCCGCATAAAATATATACCTCTGTTGCTCGAGTGCGAGGGGAAACTATGTAGTTACGTGAGGCTTGTATCACACGTACTGAGTGCTTTAGTCTCCGCCAAAAGTAAGTGGACCGTTACTGAGGCGATAGGACTTGAGCAAGGAGGGTGGAAAATTGTTAATGAAGTTTTATATATTCTGTGACTGCTTAATTTAAGTTTGTGAAAGCACTTGTTCAAATACGAAAACATTTCAAATTTCCATCATAATCAATGTTTTTTTTTTGCGTCTACCCCAAGTCAAGTTGCGATTGTACTTGGTGAATGAAGTTTTACAATAGGAGCTGTAAAGAAAAAATAAAGGTAATGATATGAGAAGAAGTCTGAGTACTAAGGTCACGTATTACCCTATACATAGAAACTATATATAAAGATAATCTTGAATTTTTTAAACACTTAAAGTGGGGATATTTTTTTATCCTCGCGTCTACTCTATCGTGTGGGGTATCTTAGATAGCTAGCTAGATAGCTTTTAAAGATATTGAAAGACTGCTAAGACAGATTTTTGATATAGGTATCCGTTTGCGAGTTATTTAACTTTAAAGCATATTTTTCCAAAAGTTGAAAAATCTGAAAAATTGATGATGGTATTCGATGTATTATTGACTTTAAAGAAAAACCAAAACGGCATAGATAACATTTTTAATTCATGAGTGGTCTTGTACCTTGTAAATTTTTTTAAGTAATAAAGAACTCTTACTTAAAAAAAAATATACAGACCATAAACAACCGATAACATCCCACTGCTGGGTTCGGGTCTCCTCTCTCACGAGAGGGCCATACGTCCCCACGCTGGCAGAATGCGAGTTAGAGACTCAAATAATAAGAAAACATAAATATAAAATCTTACAATTACTTAATTACAATTTTAAACCATCGTGGGTTTTGCCAAAAAACTTACTTCATATTACATGAATATTGTGAGATCTCATTTCTGTATTTGTATGAGATTAAATACAAATACAGAAATTGTTCTGTGCTTTGTTGCTTCGTTCTTTTTGCGTCAAGCACTGCTGTACCCTCTAGAAAACAAATAAGCTATCGATTTAGGTACATTTAGAAAGTTTATTGTTATGATTAAGTGCACATTTACTATGATTTACTTCTTAAATGAAATTATTATTAATTTACATAAATAATTATTTTATACACATTCTACTAAGTATCAATAACCCTCTCTCGTTACGAGTATTGTTGCTCTATAGAATGGCTGAATTGTTGCTACTTGCATTTTGTTTCCCTTCAAAGCAACCGATTTAAGTGAACAATATTTATTCCGCGCGTGTTAAATAATACGAATATGACAGACACAAAATGTACCCTGGCATATATCGCCAGGTTTATAGTGAAATTAATATCTATACTACATAGTAATCTACAGTACTTGAAATAACTATATTATATGTGAGTAATCTTTTTTATTGGTGATAGAGGACATACAAGCAGACGGGTTACCTGATAGTAAATAACTACTGCTATGGATATGTACACACAAAACGCACAAGGGCTTTCAAAAGTGATTTAGAATTCATAACGATTAATTATAATGAAAACGAATTATGATCTTAGGTAATTATATATTATGTGATATAGAATTCGAATTTCCAAATTTCTAAAAAAAGTAGGTCCATCGACTACATTGTAGTACAAGTAAGTAGTAGTACATCTAATACATTGTTGAACTATTCGATTTCTGAACAATGAATTACACTGAAACATTCTGTCAAGAATGTTTTTGACTCCGTGTAAGATCAAGCATAGTTTATTGTTGTGTTCTTAGTGAAAATTCTAATTTAATTTTACTAATGTATGTAATAACTGTATCGGTCATCTGGCGTAAATAAATAAAGTTGTTAGGTATTGGTGTGTTAAGTTAACTTTTTTCAAGGCAGGTGTATAGGTGGTGTACGCTTGGCATGCGCGGGTAGTGATGGCCTGCAGACGCCGCAGACAGTGCGGCTCGTGGCGGCGCCTGCCGGAGCGCGGGGGCCTCAGAGGGCGCGGGGCGGCGCGGCGCGGCGGCGCGATGCTGCGCGCCTCTCAGTCGAGACGCGAGACCCGCCCGCCCTAGCCGCCCGTGTAGCCGCCCGCCCGCCCCGCGCGCTCATCACGCTGTGTTCTTTACAACTAGCTCTACCTACGATCGTTAATTCCATCCCAATAACAGATCCGCATTTCTAATTAATGCTTTATTATATTCGGCAAATTTTTAAGAATTGTCTCTCATTAATTTGGTCTTACACGCGCGTATAGACGTCGAGTATTTTCAAAGCTTTTGGATGGGCCGGAAGGGGGCGGGGGCGGAGGGGTCGGTGGATTCGGAGGGTCGCGGGGTGCAGGGCCCCTCGCTACGCGGGGTTAGTAGGTTCGCGATGTCGCGTCGTCGTCGGTCGGAATGCATTCGCGAACGTAGAGCGGCGACCTGAGGTGCCACCGCGTTTCTCACCTGGGCGCCTGGGGTCGGTCAACTCTTTATTAATGAAACTCTACCAAAATTCTCGGGCTACTTCGTATTTTTCCATTTTTTGGGGCTATAACCGTCTCCGATATAATTATTTTTGGGTCATGACGAAATGCAAGGTCAGACCAGCTAGGTGTCAACGAACCCCTCGTCCGGTGCTTACGTCAGGTCGATGACGTCGTGGTTGTAGAGTTCTAAAGTTGAACATTCTGGTTCCGTACAACAAATAAAATTAAACGATTTCCAAGTAAGAACATTATTGTGCTGTGATTTTTTAGTAGAAATAAAAGAAACGAACCGTAATAAAAATGAGTGCCGACATGAAGAATGAAGACGGAAGTGTGTAACGACTGGCGGCGATCGGGAGGCCACCGCGTTAACCCTGCCCGAATTAGTGCACCGGACGAGACCAAAATAGCGAGGCGGCGTGTACGGTTACATAGAGCGCGTCAATGTCGGCGCGCCGGTACGGCGGCGGCGTGTGCTCCTGAGCGGCTCTCGGTGGGTAAGCTTACACTGCGTCTGATTGCAGAGAGAGCTGAGGCCAGCCCTATATGTGGAGGCGGCGCTGCGGGCTCCGCCACCGCCCGTCGCCGCCGCGCCGCGCCGCGCTCGCCCTCGCACCACACTACAGGCTATTCCTGGACTCATCTGTTTCACTGTGTACGCTAAATTTTACACCTTTCTAAATATATATTATCTAAGTATGCCGATGACACCAAGCTTCATGAAACAAATTTTTTTCGCACTACCTAACCCACGCCAATTACTATTATATATTTCAAGATCCAAGATGAAGAAAAATATGACTGAAAATAATACTATTTAGAAGAAAATAATAATATGAAGATCTCGCATGGAGGTGGTTGAAAACGGTGAAAGTGTAAGCGTTGTTCGCTTTAGCTGGTTGACTTCGGGTCAAATTGTAATTTTTATATCATTTGGTCCCCTTCAACCAGCTGTAGTTGACATCTGTTTCACTTTCATGGACAACTGACGCATGAAGACTGAAGAATGAAACATTTTGTTAAAAAAAGACATATATTTTGTTAAAAAAAGACGTATTTTACACATTTGTACAATTTTGTAGGCATTTTTAGGGTTCCGTAGCCAAATGGCAAAAAACGGAACCCTTATAGATTCGTCAAGTCTGTCTGTCTGTCTGTCTGTCTGTCTGTCTGTCTGTCTGTCTGTCTGTCTGTCCGTCCGTATGTCACAGCCAATTATTTCCGAAACTATAAGAGCTATACTGTTGAAATTTGGTCAGTCGATGTATTCTGTGAACCGCATTAAGATTTTTACATAAAAATAGAAAAAAACAATACATTTTGGGGGTCCCCATACTTGTAACTGAAACTCAAAAATTTTTTTTTCATCAAACCTATACATGTGGGGTATCTATGGATAGGTATTTAAAAATGATGTTAAGGTTTCCAATATAATTTTTTTCTAAACTGAATAGTTTGCGCGAGAGACACTTCCAAAGTGGAAAAATGTGTGTCCCCCCCCCTCTAACTTCTAAAATAAGAGAGTGATAAAACTAAAAAAAATATATGTTGTACATTACCGTGTTAACTATCAACGAAAATTGGTTTGAACAAGATCTAGTGAGTAGTTTTTTTTTAATACGTCATAAATCGTTACACGCAATTTACCTTTCATCCAGTCAATACACTAGTATAAAAACATCGATTAAAGTTACAACGAACTACAAGAACTTTTATATGATGTTACTTGCTGATACGGAACCCTTCATGGGCGAGTCCGACTCGCACTTGGCTGCTTTTTTATATTACTATAAGTTTAGTTCTAAAACATGTCTAGAAAGTTTCGATGTTTTTGCTAAGTTACAGAATCTGTGAAAAACATTAATGAAGTTTTGAGAAAACTTGTTTTGAATAAGAATTTTTAATGTTTTATTATTACTATTTACTATTATTGTCAGTTTTATATTCTCTGAATTGTAAAAGTTTTTATGTACTCATTACACGTTTAGAAATTAGTTCAAAATTAAGTAAGTTTTAATGAAACTTTAACAATGAGACAGGATGTATGAATACGTATAACTGATATTTTGTATCCTAATTAATTGACGTATGTTATTTCAGATAATTAATTCGTATTTTGCCCAGAGAATGATAGCAACACAATTTTATGTAAGTAATGCAAAGAGAGTCCCCACAGTAATTAATTAATTACATTTTATCTCGCCACACCCAATGCGACACACGGAAACACACTGTCCTACGTAACATTAGCAAACAAGACACATTCTGGATACTGTTTATCTGAAAACCTATTACAAATTAAGTTTCTGTTGTGTTCACGTCTTACTACTCGATACATTTTCTACTTATAACAATGTTCATTATAATAATCACATCTCGTTAGATTGTAATATAATTAAAAAAAAACTAGGTAAATCGATCCCGAAAACTTGAAGAAATTAGCTGTTCTTGAAACAGACTAACTTACCAACGAGTATATCCCATATATCATTGAAGAGCAAAAAGCATCCAAATGTATAATCGCATAAACTGTTTATTTGAATATACTATATTGTTTCGTTTTATAAAGTCATATTACATGTAGTCACATTTACGATGCCTATATCATTATTAATGCTTATTACAATTTCTCGTACAAAACTTTGTAGAACACACTACTTTGTAGTACACATAAAAAATATGAACATAAAATATGAAGATATCAAAAATAGTAACCACAAAAAGCAACGTAATGGCTTTTAAAAGTTAATGTAACTATGGCGTCTCGTGAGTCGAACCTGAATTTAGGGCGGATGGTTTGATGGCTTTACAGATTTTTTATCAAGGAGTACCTTTGGGAAAACAAGCTTTCAGAAGGTAGTGGATAAAGTCGTTTAAAGGTGCTTTCGGGATATTGATTAAAGGTAGAGAAGGCTTTTGGATTCCGCACGCGAGGGAAAGATCATAGAGCACTTTCATATTATAATAAGATTATTTGAGTGAAAGTTAACAACCCGCTACTTTGAGCACATACTGCATAAACATCATCTAATTACACACATACAAAGTTCGTGACTACAAGAATAAGTATGTACATGAGAAAGGTGTTGCGTCTTTGCTTTGTTGTAATTATGTGCTGTGTTTAATTGCTAAATTACCATGGAGTATAAAGGAAACTTAATTACATGCTATAAGAAAAATTTAAAATTTTAGTCCGTCGGTAACAAGTGGAGCATTGTCTAAACAATCGTTATCTCACAGAGTTCGTAAATCTCGATCCTTCTTATGTACCTACTGGTCGTTTCTGTTGCATAATTTAAATTCTTATTATCTTAAAGATATTTTATTTGTTTTTATCACTGTAACAAAATATAGAAATGTCTGCTATAGTATTGCGACCTTAAGTAAAAAATATTTTTCATACAATTAATTTATATAAAGCAACAGAAAACATTTATTGCAAGTAGATAGACTTCAGAAACAAAATTTTCTAAACTAACGAATTTCATCTCAATTCCTTGTACATAATAATCTTTTCTGTAGGACTCAAAATTTCTGCAAACATTACAGACTGCTCTACATGATTAGTTTTTGTTGGGCTGAAAGTGTGGCTGCTGAGAGAGGGTGGTGGGGTCGCAAAAACCCCTGAGGCAGTGGCTGCAGCCGCGTCGGCGGGCGCCGTTCTGCGGCGCGACTTTGTACCATAAATCAAAAGCACCCACGGGAACCCTCAGATGGCATGGCATAATGTAAGTAAGTATATATATATAGCACTCTGTCACTGCTAATAATACAAAGAATTTCAAGTAGCTGTGCTAATAGCTATTTACAAGTTATTTTGTTTAAGAATATATTTTGTGATGTAATGAATTCCTGCGTACTAAATTTAATTTCAGAACCGTTTTCGCTCTTGAAGACAGTTATTTGCACAGAAACCTCTAAAACTAAACATTTTTATAAAGAGTTGATTACGAGGTGTTGGACACATGAAGGTTTTAACCTCAAAAGTTGGATATTTAGAGTTGTTTCAACGCCATTGGCGTGTTGAGGTGGTGCCGCTTTGCTCGAAATACGGCTTAGAAGGAAATCACCTGGCAGGCCATTAACCTAATTCACGGACGCAAAGACAGGGCGGAGACGCGGGTGGCGGCGTAGCGCCCGCTTTAATATCGCCTCGCTGCCGGTAATAAGATGGAAATAAGGCGGTGGCAAGAAACCGGGCCAATCATTGCCGTTCGCAACTTGACACCGACAATGTAGTACTTCGATAAGTATAAAGTAAATTTACTTTGCCTTGAATGTTTTTTTTAAGTCTAATAATAGTCCTTACAGCCTACACAGTCTTCGACAGTCTGCCACTAGTAATTTTTATGGTCTGTAAATTTGCTACAGGCTTTCAACTTGGAGCCGAAACATGTTTCGAGTATTTGATAAAAGCTATATATTTTCTCTCTTAGTATTGTTTTCTTTTAACACCTAAAATGATACAAAGTTTTCTAGTGTTTGTGTCGTCTCTCAAGTGTTTGTAAGTACAAAGTATAAAACTTTATTTCAGTCTGCGAGAGATAAGTACTGAAAATTAATTTTAAAGTAGCTGCATTATAAGCTCATTTAAGATTCATGAAATACAGGGTATAAGATTTGATGTTCGACATCGCATATAATAGTATTGCAGAAAAGACAGTGCACCCAGTGGCCCCCACTTTCGTAACTGGCGTGGCCCGTCGAGTGTTCTCAGAGGGATCTTAACATTGTCGCACGTTTTGTTTTCATCTCTGTTTATATTTTATTATAACTTACCTTGTTGCGCATATTGAGGTTTTTTATTTACTTTTGTGATATTTATTTTTCACTAAATAACTGTGCTATGTACATTGTTCTAAGTACGTTATGTAAAAAAAAAAAATTACAAAAAATATATAGTATTACAAATGCAAAAAGCTTGTTTTAATTAGCATTTCACGCAATAGTAAAAGTCGACGAGAGAATCGTTTTTTGGCTTAAGAGTGACTAAGCTACTTTTATTAGAGTCCTTCATAGGTCGTAGTTCGATGGTAATTCGTTAAAATATTAATAACAAAAAAAGGTCCATTGTGGGTAGCGAAAAAAGCAATTACATATTTTACTACTGAAAACAATACATAATTAACGTATCGAGCAAAAAAGTTTGTATTAGTTTATTTTTTCAATATTTACATATATAGGTATTTTAAGCAGGAAAAATACATGTTACCAGCGGAAAAGCTGCTTACATTGTAACATTTTTTAAATTAATTATATGTATGTGTATATACATATGCTTTATTTTATTATTAGACTGGTTTTGAATTAATTAAAAGTTTATGTACATATTTTGATATAGGGTAACCAAACAAAAAAAGGGAGAATGCATAAATTTGCAAATATATCGTCCATTTTTAGGGTTCCGTAGTTCAAGACTCGGAACCCTTACAGATTCATCATGTTCATCAGTTCATCCGTCTGTCCTCGACTCGACCGTCGGTACTAGCAATATGAAACTTTGCATGAATATGTGTTGTAATTACGTCGACATAGTCCTACAATAAAATTATGAAAAATACTTTTATTTGGGGTTCCTTCCCTACACGTAAAGTGTGGATGTTTTTTTTTCTCGCGTCTACCCCATCGTGTGGGGTGTCATTAGATAGGTCTTTCGAAAAAATTGCAAAATTGCTAAACCATTTTTCTATTTCAGGGCAGGGGCAGCCCTGAAATAGAAAAAAAGGTTTAGCAATTTAACAACAACAACCCCAACCTCTAAAAGCTAAACGGCTCTCTCAAAAATCTAATAAAAATCATGATAGTAGTCCATATATTGAACTTTCATGGAAAACTATAGCGGTTTCGATAACTTTTTTATTTCAGTAGTTATATTAACTTGTAAAATGTACTCACTTGGAAAACTTCGTACAAAAATAAAGCAATAATAAGTAAACAATTATCGACACGATTTTAAATCTACCTACCATTATGGGTTAATACGAAACCCTATTCTGTGCGTGGCTTGACAGGTACTTGCTCAATTGCTTCGGAGTGCACATTAAGAGTGCGCCTGATCTCTCCCTCGAACTCCCACTAAATAGTGATATTGAAGGAATAGAGAGGTCACCTGTAATAGTGCACACGCACGCGCACTATAATATCTCCTGCGTAGTGTCTGGCCTCGGACTGGTTGTCGTGCGAGAAAACGGTTAGGAGCATATCTGATTATTGTTAAATATAATCTGTTTAAAATGAGATGGATACTTTGATGAATAGCCTTAGCGAACAGCTATCTTAAAGAACCATTTTATAATAAACTTTAACCAGTTAACGGCAACAATCCGGCAAACGTTGTCTTGATTACTATATAGTTTGTAATTGGCTGAGTACTGTCTAATTGCAGTTTTCTATAGAATGGACATGTACTTTTCATCGAATAGCGGATCTTGAACTGAAACATGGCATAAACAAGAGTTTTCGACAACTCAAATTCATCAGTTTACCTTCATAAAACATTAAAGTAATAGGTACGTTTAAATAATTGTGCTTACAGGACGTAGTTTCAATCGTATAGAAGTGCTGTGAATTTATGTTTCCGGTAAATTAAAGCACAATGGCTGGTCTGAATTAAATATTTCAGGTGGTGCGCCGTTCTCGCGACTTAGTGCGGAGGTTGATGAAACGACATACTCCGCACTCAGCGTCGAGGGAAAATTTAATTATTGTTTCCACTGCTCCAGCGCCACAGTTGAACACTCTTTAAAATGGTGAAGCACAATTTAGTGACATAAAATGAGTTTTCATGCTGAGCTATAATAATTACATAAAGAGTAACGGGTCTCGCTGGCGCTGTGGGTACAATTTTTCAGAATAACAAGTTCCCCTAACATGTGACATATAATCTCAGTCTCAATCTCATTTGCTTACGTACATGTTATTACGATAAGTTATTGGCTTTGTGACTTGTTTCTGTAAGGGATCAATCTTAATGTTCAATCCTCTCATCACCTTATAATATGAATGTATAAGCAAATAAACATATATGGTAAATGTAAATCGATCAGCTAATGGCATATGAATGAAGCGGGCGTGGAAGTTGCGGCGGCGGTACACACGCTGGATCTAATGGAATTCACTTGTACGCAAACAACCCGCAGAACGCCCTCGTCCCACCTGCACGTAACAGAGCTAAATATCCTCGACCTGCACTACTTACCTATATATTTTTAATATCTCTATATTATACTTAACATGCGATTAAACTCATATTGGAACGAAATCAGAAGGTTATTTGCAGTCGTTAAATTGAAATTAATAGTAAAATAAATGAGTAATTACATACTCTCATTGTTATATCACGTGCATGTACCTGAAACAAAATAAATGACACTGAGTTAAATACAAATACTCACATAAAAAGCGGCCAAGGCCACGCCCAGGAAAGGGTTCCTCAGTCATCCATAATGGTACGTGGATTTAAAATCGTGCCCAATAGAAAATTGTTATGTTTAATTATTAATAGGTTAATTTTGTATGACGTTTTTCAAAGGAAGCGCATTTTACAAGTTACGATTAGATCGGATTAGATGACTGTGTTAGTTAGGAGTTATCTCTATAACTCCTAACTAACAAGTCATCTAATCCGTTATAGTTTTCCTTTATAGTTCATTATATTGACCATTATCACGAATTTTTCCAGTGTTTTAAGCCAGCCGTTTAGCTTTTAGAGGGGGGGGGGGACACACACACACACACACACACCCTGTTTCTACAAAAAAGTGCCATTAAAAGTGGAATTTCTTTCAAACGGATATATAAATTAAAAAACGTCTTGGAAACCCTTTAATGTTTTTCAAAAACCTATCTATTGATACCTCAAAACATGGGGTAGCCGCGAGAAAAAAAAATCATCCCCACTTTACGTGTATGGTCCAAGAGCCCAGAGCGATCAGACATAACTTATTTTCACATGGATGAAACCTTAACTACTCAGTAGCGTCTAGTGTACTTGTAATACCTGCATGCTTGTGGAGCTAGCCCTGTGACACCTGGGCAGGTACCAGGTGAGAAAGGTAACTAAAAATAAGAGTTATCTAACTTAAATTTGTATGGCTGATCTTTATATATATTTTGTAAAATATTATTCTAAACTAGTATCATAAAGTGTCAGACACTTTTCATGGACCAGAGCTTTTGTCAGACGCTTTAAAGGTCGACAATTTTTTTTATGAACTTTACTTATTTTTACATGTCTGATTTTTAAATATGTTATTGAAATAACTATTACAAAGTTATATTTCATCAGTCAGACAAATTGGACTGACCAAACATCCCCTAAACACAAAAATTATTCAGACGGGAGTGCGAGCGCGAGAGCAGTATACGCATGCTGAATAAAAAAATTAAATATATTGAAAATACTTACTAATTTCAATCCAAGATTTTCGCATCCTTATTTCAATAAGATAATAAGATGAGCTTCAATATTAAGTTGTTAATTAATAACTATTAAAGTGAATTCATTTATTGCATGTTTGGGATAGTGAATATATGACGAGCCATTTTATTTTATACGGAAGAATCTTTATTTTATTGTAAAATAAATTTTAGTGCAATAGGTATCAAAGGGTATTTATTCTTAATAAATGTACATAGGGAGATAAGTACCGAGCACATTTCTTGGAAAGCCTTAGTTGGCCTTAAACCAGATTGAAGCGCTTAGAATTCCTTACATAAGCGCTCCGCTATAATATCGGAAAAGAGATCAGAAGTTAATCTATCGGCAACATTCCTCGCGTTTCGCCGGAAGGCACAGCCGCGCCGAGCCGCCCGCCGCCCGGTCCGCTATAGCCCTTGTGCACGCGACCGCGCCCTCATACAAACTAATCGATCCTTAGCTCTGCAACTTAACTATGCACCAAATATATAGACACAGCTTTACCATTTATCCTATTTTTTGCAAAAAATATAATGAGCTGAGATTTAAAAATGGTTTTGAGTGAGCTAATTGATACAATTGACTTATTATAAATAAATAATTGTCAGTTGTCAAATATTTACAAATGCGTTCAAGAATTTGTCTATTACATACTGCAGTATGAGGTCAGATAAATCTCATTGGTCTGTTTTGTTGGAGTACAAAGCAATTCCGTTTTAGAAATATAATAAAACTGGACGAGTACGAGTCGGACTCGCCCACTGAGGATTCATTATTAGGCTTCGGATTAGGATAGGATTAGGAATCGAATCACGCAGATTAGACCAACGCCATGCAATACACGCAATACACAATCCATGTATTTTGCAATGTGCACATCTTTGATATTAGTACTACTAGCTTCAATTTCAAATTTCGACCCCCATATAAGTTTATACCCCCTATTCTTTTAAGATTTAATAATAAATGTGTAATTTTGAGATTTTTCACAGTATTTGTGTTCCATAACGATTTTATTTGTTAAATTTCATAGTTCTATCTAGAACTATGAAATTTAACAAATAAAATTGTTCCGTTCCCGTTGATCTCAACGGGAAGTACGCTATGAATTTTGATTCCTCTGAGTGTCGAAATATGCGTTATTTGTTTCATTTTTAACCGACTTCAAAAAAAAGGAGGAGGTTCTCAATGCGGCGGAATCTTTTTTTTTATGTATGTTCAGCGATAATTTCGTCGTTTATGAACAGATTTCAAATATTCTTTTTGCATTGGAATGGGCGTAGCTTACAGGTGGTCCCATCGTCACCATATCGGGATCTGATGATGGGATCCCAAAGAAATCGAGGAAACTCCTCAAATATCATAGGCACAATTGTCGTGATTTGGGTACTCGGAATAGTTTTTCTTTGAGGTCGGTTCCTTTTTGTTAAAATTATACGTTCTTAACTTTGTTTGATTTACATATAGTCACTAGGCGAGGACTCCACTTGTGTCCAAACTACCACACATGCCTTAAGCGAGAAGTTCAGTCTTTTAAATAATTATGCACAATTTTAGAATAGCCGTCGTGGCTAACTAAACGGTAAGTTTTAACTAGATGTATTCACGCTTTCCCGAGATAAAGGCTCTTCAAGGACAGACAGACAGGGCTCCCTTTTTCATTTGTGGTACAAAAGCCTAAAAAAGTGTAAATTCTCGGTATAATACCAATTGAGCTCTGATTTTGACAAGAATGCGCTGAAAACATAGTTATTTTCTATTTGTTGTAAACAAAATATGCCACAGCGAAGCATGGTATATTCTGGTACTGTATAAAATAACTCGATACTGATTCATTTTATCCATAAAAAAATTTCCTGTTCATGTCATTTAGACAGTTAAATTATTTCAAAATAAAAAGACGTAATCGTTAGTATCAAAAATAGAAACGTAAGCATAGGGACCGAGGGATCGCAATCAGACGGTACAAATTGGACAAAGTAAACGTGAACATTCTTAAGAAAGCTTATTACGTTATTTGCTTTATTCATGAAGTTCCACAAAATATGATGTACCATCAAAATATTATGAGCCTACTAAAAGTTACAAATACATTCTACAGTGGTCGTAGCTACTCTGAGAAATGACTAGCAATATGTATTTACTAAATCGACTTTGTCAAGTACTAAATATTCAATAGATTGGGAATACGAGTTTTAAATTATTTAAGTTTATTATTTAGTATATTTGAAATAAAACCATTTACGATAAAAATACAGATTATAACTTATTGATTTTATACTTGCGGTTGTCGGCACTTGGTGGAACTTGTTATAAAACACATTCTAAAAATTGAAATGACTTGTTTTGTGGAATAAATTTAATTCAATAAACTATTTTTTTTTTAAATTCAATAAAGAAATCCTGACCAGTTACGCGTTACGGCATTTATTTTAAATTATTTACATCCCAAACATAACAACTGTGGATAAAAGATTCATTTTGAAATGTTTGGGAAATTATTCCCATTTTTGGGAATAATTTTCCAGAGACCGTTTAATTTCAAGAACATATTAGACGTTAGCTTTAGCCCGCGTGTTCGTCGGTTATAAATATCCTTGCTCAGACTCTAAACTATCTACCATTAATTTTTTTAACTACCGTTAATTGAATACCAAGCACCTAATTTCATCTAAATCGGTTTAGCAATTTTAGCGTGATAGAGCAACAGTTCAACATACAGACAGAGGTACTTTCGAATTTTAACAATATTTCAGTAACGAAGTTAGTAGATATATTAGTAAGGATTAACGAATTAATTGATAGACACATAAAGAACAAACTTATCTCATAGATATATCAGAAATACATAATTTTCTTTAACGTCTTATCAAAGTTCTTAAAATATCTCAATAAAACACATTCGTCTTATTTTCTTTTCTAAGTGCCTTTCGGTGTAACTTTCAAAAACTCAAAACAACCTGTTTACCAAAATATAATTATTTTTCAGCATTTGGTCTTGGAAGAAAATGATTGTAATATTGTTTTGAATACAATTTTCAATTTATAATTAGATGTACTAATCAAGGCATTATTTTTCCACTTTGGTACATCAATTATAATTGATTAAACAAATCTGTAAGTATACTTCACATGGAATCCACAGATTTATGATAATATATGGGGGATAAAACCACAGATATAAAAGAAAACAATAAGCATTACTTTGACAATTGAAAGCGGAGGTCGTCCGGGTCGAGGGTTGATTTAGATGAACTCTCGGCCCTCTTTGAATGATATCTATCATTCGTAGAACCGGTATTGAAATCATTTTTTCACAATAAGCCTTTTCCAGCGTTTTATTCTCAACACGAAGGTTCTCTCGCAAAATGTCATTAAAAGCCACTCCCTCACCAGGAAAGATTCCTGTTTCGTAGGGGGTTTTTTGAATTTGAAAATTTTAAAACAAGTACGAGGAAAAAAAACTACTCGTAGATTACACAAAAGTATTTATTCCATAGGATAATTGAATACACACTATATCTGGTGGCGATTATAGGGGTCATTACCTTACATTATTATACATTCATTGAGATATGTTCTTACTGTTCTTACTTTATAGATACTAGATTATTAAACTGGCGTAGGTCAAAATATGAAAATGTATAGATATTTGTAGAAATTAGCTTAAATTCTTTATATGCATTGAATTGAAGCATGTAATTTAAACTACATAGGATTAGACATAGTAAAAAATAGGAAGTTACAGCTGTCTCTATTTCAGTTCGAGTTATGCTATAATATTTTGAAGTTTCATTTTTTTCAGATTTTTTGAGTGAAAAATGCTCTTTAAAGTTTAATAACTCGCAAACGGATACCGAAATTGAAAAATTGTCTTTGAAACCTCTTAATGTTTTTAAGATCCCTATCACACGATGGGGTAGACGCGAAAAAAAAAATACCCCGCCTTACCTGTACCCTAAATAAAATCATTTTTCGTGATCTTATTCTAGCACTTGTCGACGTGATAGAAACACAAATTCATGAAAAGTTTCATCTTTCTAGCACTAACTGTTTGGACGGTAAGTCGAGGACGGACGGACGGACGCATCCATAAGGATTTTGTGTCATGAACGCGGAACCCCTCAAAACCATATTAATAATTTATTTTGTTTACTAAAACAGTTATGTGTTTTATATTGGCGGTTTCTAGAAAAAAATACAAATACAAAACAAATAAATTACGTTATTATCTAACAATTGCATTTTGTTGTTTAGGACAGAGTGAATTAATAAACTGGTAAAGTTAATCGTCCATCTGTCTATAGCTATTGTCTTTACATTTATATACAACCGTAAGTATGGAACGTATGGTGAAAAATCTAGTCATGTAAAATTTCAGTTCAAATATTTATACAGCTACAGTAGTTGAATAGTTACAAATTTTCTCTTAGAATCCATGATATGATCTTACTAAGATGACAATATGGCAAAACAGAATCAAATTTAAACGAATTAAATCTTTGATGTTGATTACTCAAAACAAGACGTTACTCGTCTTGTTTTATTAAATAACATTTCATAAAATCTCGACAGACTAAGAACAAAATCATATCAATAACTAATCGTAAAATATTTTAACAAAGTGAAGCGCTATCTATTATAATTCAAATTTACGTAATAAATAATTTGATGGTTTATGCGGCTCGTATAGAAAGCTATATAAGTGTACACATTTATTAGTGTAAGTGTGTTTATATATGTATTATTATTGATATTGTAAAATTGGTAAATTATAAAACAAAACATACAATAAAAAAGCGGCCAAGTGCGAGTCGGACTCGCCCATGAAGGGTTCCGTATCAGCAAGTAACATCATATAAAAGTTCTTGTAGTTCGTTGTAACTTTGATCGATGTTTTTATAACAGTGAATAGATTGAATGAAAGGTAAATTGCGGTTTACTATTTATGACGGATTAAAAAAAAACTACTTACTAGATTTCGTTCAAAACGATTTTCGTTGGTAGTTTGCATGGTAATGTACAACATATTTTTTTTTAGTTTTATCACTCTCTTATTTTAGAAGTTACAGGGGGACACACACTTTTTTCAACTTTGGACGTGTCTCTCGCGCAAACTATTCAGTTTAGAAAAAAATGATATTTAGAAACCTCAACATCTTTTTTGAACACCTATTCATAGATACCCCACACGTATAGGTTTGATGAAAAAAACATTTTTGAGTTTCAGTTCTAAGTATGGGGACCCCCAAAATGTATTGTTTTTTTTCTTTTTTTATGTAACAATCTTAATGCGGTTCACAGAATACATCGACTGACCAAATTTCAACAGTATAGCTCTAATAGTTTCGGAAATAATTGGCTGTGACATGCGGACGGACCTAGGACGGACAGACAGACTTGACGAATCTATAAGGGTTCCATTTTTTGCCATTTGGCTACGGAACCCTAAAAAGACACATACGGTATCAGTAGATTATAAGATCATCAATTATCTGGGTTTATACAAGTTTTGCTTAGTTTGCATCTTGCGGAAAAGTAATTCAAATGAAAATTATTACTAAATAGATATCTAAAGCGTAAGCATGTTTGTATATAATTAAAGACAACTTGCCTTTCAGTTAAGATAACGAACAATATAGGCACTACGCGGGTAGGAGGCAGGCGTGTCTTTGAAAACTTGACATTCGTTGCTGTCGTAAAAATATAATGGCGTAACTTGTATTTTACGAGCGCTAGGAGTCTCGATGACGAAAACGGGCGTTATCGCGTGTATGCTCTTTGGTGTAAGTGTACTTGAATATTGAGTAGCTTGGTTTAAACATGATTCTTAACAATTCGGTGTCTTAATATCATATTTTATATCCGTGTATGGTGAATTAGGAATACGGAGTGTTTTCACCCCTATTTATACTATGCTTATTGTAAGAACCGAGAGAGGGAGCTAACGACATAGGACTACAGCGCTGCAAAGAGAACAACAAATCTAAGCAAATCCAAACAAACCCATTTGACCAGGGTGCATGGGATCATTAAACGATCTCCGTCCTCCATAAGCGCAGGCCTAGGGGTTACAGGTGTGGCCACTTGTCACCCTAGCAGAAGCAGTTCGGGGTCGTAGCACTAGTGCTATTGAGCGCATGCGTCTCCTTGGGGACAACAAGGAATGGGGCTTCCCACATAGGAGAGGACTATCTACAAACCGTAGGTGGCCCGAAATACGTAGGGGTTACAGGGATTTCTTTTCGAGGGTACACAAATGAAGATCCATCAATTCAATTATAAAATGGCTACAAAAGTTCGAAGTGACAGATCCAACAATGAATCAACCACGACCCGGCCGACCTAGATCATCAAGAGATTTCGAAAACATCGAGCGTGTAAAAGCGTCTATTCGTGAAAATCCTGGACTCTCTACTAGGAAACAGTCTAACGACTTAGGCGTGCCGTGAACATCTTTGATTCGTATTATTTACAAACATTTACATCCGTACAAAATTCAAATGGTACAGAAAGTAAAACATCAAGATCGCGCTCACTGTCTTCAATTTGCTTTTGCAACGAAATGGACAAAAGGTGATATCCAAATAAGGTGCCATTAACTAGTCACCTCATAGCCCGGACTTATCCCCAATGGACTTCTTCCTCTTTAAAAGCAAAGTTTTCAACTGAGACCCAGAGTCCCTAGAGGAACTAAAGGAAAATATTCAAGAGGAAATGCATGCATGCATATCATAGAATGGTCGATGGTGGCTGGAGCCGAAAGGTGCTGGAGTGGAGACCCCAATAAGCAAACGTAGTGTGGGGCACCCTGCGGCACGATGCAACGACGATTTGCGAAAGGTGGCTGGCGGCGGATAGACGCGGACTGCACTTCGTTCAGCAGCTGACGGTGATAGGTTAATACCATACTATACTGATCAATCGGTCGAATTCGTTGAATCGATGGATGATGGTCATGCATTTGCATTTAACTTTTAAATCTTTAAGACAAATCAGAAGTTATATGCAAAACTATTGAGATTTGGATATTTTTATAGAAATAGGTGATGTCCGCGGCTCCGCTCCCGTCCGTTTCATCATTTGTTACTTATACTGGTTAAAATAGTTTAAATCTTAATCTCATACCTACTGAATAAACACACAATTTTTTATAAGAATTGTAACTAACATTGTGACAGATATTTATATAGATAGATATATTTGCCGTCGAAAAGTACTGCTTCGTGATATGATTATTAACACTACTTAATCAAGAACAGATCAAGAGTCAAAGAGAGTTACAAAGCATTATATGCTCATTTCAATGCGTATAGTTATGTAGGACAGGAGAATTCTTAAATGCTCTCCAACGGTCTAGCGTCGGGAAAAGCGATACTTTGTTGAGAGTTTCGACGTCAAGCTGTGTTGTAGGATAGAAAAATTCCATGGTTAAGTGTAAAAGTTAACAACCTGAACACAGCTTATTAAAAAGCAATTTAAAACAAAAGGTCGTGTGGCACTCTGGGACTGCCACGGTTAAGCTATTGCATGGCATTTTTTATCAACTTATGCAATTATAACTATTTATTTATTTTTTATTCATGCAGATTTTTTTTTCTTTGATATTAATTCAAGTTTACAAAACAACATACACTGTCTTTTTACCAACATACATTCTAACAATATTATTGCCAAACAATATAATTCCGATTATCGACTATGGTGATGTATGTTATTGTGACCTGAATGCAGACCTCCTTAATAAAAGTGCATTTATATATATGTATGTGTATCTTTGTATGTATGAATATATGTGTATCTTTGTATTTATGTATATGTATCTTTGTATGTATATAAACCTTAAGGTTAAGGTCATAACCAGTACCAGATACCCGTAAGCCCCCCCACCACGGCAAGGTGATCCCCCTTGGGGTTATTATTATTACAATAAAGAAAAATATTGCAAATCGAAATATACTACTATAAAGTTAATATTTAATAAAACATCTACGTGAAAAAAAAAATCTGTTTGCAAAAGATAAAAATAGAAAACCAAAAAGTTGGATTTTTGAATTTTTCACATAAAACTTGAAGTTGTGTGAAAAAAGTGTAAATGCAAAAGTTGTATATCTTTTTATTACCTGCAACTTTGCCATTTAACTTTTTTCCATAGGACTAGTAGTTTTTGCCGGAAATCGAGATAAACCGTTTTTTACTCTTAAAGAGGGCGAGGCTTCCCTTCCCGACCTCAGATCACCCGTAAATTATTTTTCCTTTAATTTTTATAATATTCTCCTCCTTATCCAGTGGGTTTCATCCTACTCTAATTTATTTTCACTTTTTATTATTGTTTTGTCCGTGTGGTGACGGATTAAGAATACAAAGTGTCACCACCTCTATTTATTCCATGGGTGTCGTAAGAGGCGAATAAAGTAACAAAATTAGCAGCTAACATCACTGCCAAGAGAAGGAAAACTTGAAACAAACCCTTTACTAACCCGCCTGGCCAGCGTGGTATAGCAGGCCAGAACCTCCTTTATATGGAGAGGCCTATGTCCAGCAGTGGACTATTAAAGGCTGATGATGATGATGATGATGCTGATGATTTTATTGTTTTGAGAGGCTTCTACCCTGGTCTAATACTATCAGTTTAAGAAAAAAGTCATGGAAAGTATAAAATTAACGGTAAAAACAAATTTAAATTGTAATTTTAAATAGAGCTCTAAATTTTCGGTGTGCACTTCAGTACTACCCACGAAAAAATAAAAATTTCGTTACACAAAAGTGTTGATGTGTTTGAACTGATTCAATGTGGCTTACAGGACGATTCGCTATGAGGAATAGATTCCTTTAGTCACATTTATAGCTAATATATTCATGACGTTCCACAAAAATATTTGAGCGTACTTTCAACTGCTTTGTTACGATAATGGTCAGACAGAACACATACGAGATCGTATCAACTGCATATTGAAATAAGCTCCCTTCCTTCTTACACATCGTATTGTCACATCGTATCTTATACATATGATATAAATATTTTATAACTAACATTATTAAATGATTTTAATGTGTTCATAACACAATAAAGAAATGGAGACCCATTTCCATTATAATCCTGGGTACTTTAAGTGGGGCGTGAAAAAGCATCTCACTAGGCTGCCATGTGGGGGTCGGTATCGCCACGCTGTCTGCGTTCGCAGAAAGCGTGGTAGCCCCACTCCTGGATTCTGCTCACACTTTCCATCAGGCAGAGTAGTCACCTTGGCTGGCTATCGAATAGACAAAAAAAGAGATATTAAAGGTCTTTAATACCCTACTATATTATAGTTTATTAGATATCTAAGAGAAGAAGTCTCCTTTATTTGCTTGTTTATGAAAACTTTCTGTAAGAAAAAGGGTATATTGAGAACCTACCAAACTGCGAAGGCAATGATCACCCTTATTTTATTTCATGAAAATTTACACACATTTAATGACAGAAATGAGAAAATAAAACATATGTAAGGGTTCGCTCAGAATCAGAAGTAACTGAAAATATTTTGTAAGCATAGGAGGATATACACAAAATGAAATAAAATATCCATAGAGCACACGTCACAGACACGCGGTAGTCAGCGCACGCGACGCGTCGCGCAATTTCCGCTTCACTATCAGATACGACGCTCGCGCTACCAGGTTCGGGCTTCACTTGCCACCATGTGAACTGAGCTGAGAACGTGAATTGCTACCGCCAAATCTGACAAAACAATAGTCTTTTCAGGATATATATAATAATATATATAATAGGACAGTTGAGTCATAGTCATCGTTTGCACATATTTGTTTCGGAGTTTCGGTGGATAATATGTCTCTATTTACAAAAAAAATACGTTTTTTGTATTGTTACGTTGTTTATATTAGTTGTCTAGAACCCATAATACAAGCTCTGCTTAGTATAGATGGCGTTGTGTGTAAGATGTCCGAAACATTTATTTACTTACATTTATAACAAACATAAAAAACTGGTCACTTAAACGGACTACTGGCATGTAGGAAAGTTATTAGCGCAGTCAAGGCAATTTTTTTTACACTGGATTAATTATGATGAATGGCCATCCATCATAATTAAACCAGTTTGTTAAACAGGCCAGTTTGTTATATTTACAATGTAGTTAACAGACGTAAGAATGTTCTGCTTGTGATCCCCAGTTATTTCTAGAAAGCAATTGAAGTTAACGTGCATGGTTCAATAGTTACGGTAGCTCTTTTATTTGGGTGTGCCCCTTTCTTGGCGAGTTCGAAATGGATTTAATAATTATGGGGCAAAGAAGCGAAGCGTGTGGGGTCTCAACGGAAGGATGGAGTGAGGTAGAGTGCGATTAAATCGCAGGCGTTTCGGCATGTAACAGGAAGTGGGTCAAGCGGCGCCGCCCGAGCTATTTATTGCGTTTCCGACTAAATTGCAACCGCTATCGTGGAATTTTATTTAAAGTATCCTTCCTAAGTGCAATTCTACTAGGCATTCGTTTCAGGTATCTGACATGATTACATACATTCCTTTTAAATAACAAGCCGTATTTCCAATACTAAATACATATAGATTCGAAGATACATACGACCGTACATTGATTGTCAGGGTCTTGGACAAAATAGGTTGACACAAATCAGTCTCGCTGGAAAGGTGCTACAAAGGGATACCATTAAAACTTTTTTATTCGATAATGCCGCCCGTTCAGTTAGGGTAGTCTTAGTCGCTCTGCAATTACAGACAAGTGCCTTTAAATGAACCAAGCTCTCGAGCACGGTGCATCGTTTCGCATCCGAATGCGCCGCCCACTCCACCGTGTTCTATGCAGTCATTTAGACACTGTGATAATTTAATTACAGTATTTACAATATAATGCAAGCGATATCTAGTAATAGTACATGTTACTTTTTACATCTTTCCTTTATTTTTCATAAACTTGTAAGTCTCATTAGTCATCATATCTCTACTGTTATGTTTTGATCCATGTGGTTTTTTAGCTTGTAGTGGAAAAAATCTTTAGTGATTAAAAATAATCCGTGCAGACTTAAAAGCATACTCTTTTTAATTAAATGTCAATAGTTTTGTGGTGACCGGTGCACATTATAAACTTTTAAGTAAAAATAAGTAAACTAATTCTTATTTAATAGTATCCGTCAATGGATTAATCTGCGTAGTTGATATTTCTATTACTTCTGTTGATATTACGGTAGATAACATTTACGTACTTGTAAATTCTATTCAGAAAAAGAAATGTCTTCGGAAAGATTTATTTTTCATGTATTATTCATTCACGTGTCCTCGAGCGTTTTCATTTCGACGTGATATTTTTGGTCGTACGATAATGATATTTGCCGTTCATAGCCTATGTGTATGTATGTTTATACCTATCTACAGGCATGTTCAGTAATGTAGTATGTTTGTAAGATGATAGATAGGTTAGCCTGACGAAATTATAAATACATTTTAGAACTTGTGTCATCTTAATGAGCACAATAAATATATTCTAATCATCACCAAATAAATACAATATATGCATTGCATGAACGAATGCATAACAATTTAACAAAAGTTGCTGTAAAAACTCTTAAAATATATTGGACGCAGTTTTCTTGCATCAAAATTAATTAATATTTCTCTTGGCGGTAACCCAATAATTGTTCAATGGAGAGAACTGAAGCTATTTCAATTGCGGTACATTTGTACCTTTTATAAATAAATTCTAAGAGGGAAGTTTGATCATTAAGCCTTTATAACAATTATCTCAAAGAAAAATACTTCTACACTTAATTAATTTGCTAATTTAACAGTATTACTCAAATGAAAACTACGGTAGATACGTATCTCTAGTCTATTGCACGATGCCTTTTCGGCAAGATTAGTGCAAAACGCGCCACGGCCCGTGTATCCGAAGATATTGATTTTGGAAAGTAGCCAAAAAAACTCCTAGAGCAAGCACGCGTCAACTGCCGCGCTGCCCCTATCCCGACGTCAACCCTTTTACGAATATTAAATTCTGTTTTGCCACTTCGCGATTCCACATTTCTCTGAAAAAATATGATACGATTCGTGAGGCCTTTGCATTATTCACTTTTTTCGACAATGTGCGCTCCTGCCAGTGCGGTTGGTGAAACATGTGTTGGTTTTACTAAATTTATACGTCAGTTGTTCCTCGATTTATATAATATACTAACTAATCTAATCTACTGACTACGAAATATTTGAATAATAATTTTTGTTTTCTTTTATCTTAGTTAAATATAAAATTCTTTTGAAGATACTGTTGCGGATAAATAGATTATGAATCTTAATTTCGGAGTTCAAATTGCTTGAACCTTTAATTACTTTAAAGAAACTTTTACAAACGCGTTCTTGGCAAGGGGTTAATCCGGTCTTCACTGCAAAAATAGAACATTTGCTTGATTACAGAGAAAATATTGCGAGTATCACAGCTTAAAAAACATTGATATCATCTTACACATAATAAGTATTAAAGTAATAATTAGCTGAAAAGACACAAAATCAACTCTTACAGCGCAGTTTCATTAATTCAGTAACATTTAGTAACATTTATACATAGCACTAATAGACCAGGTAGAAACCTCTTAAAATAACAAAAAGTGAACATAAATTATAGTAGGATGAAACCCATTGTAAAAGGAGGAGAATAGTACAAAAATTAAAGGAAAAAAAAAATTACGGACGATCTGAGGTCGGGAAGGGGAATTTTTCATAGGTCACTCAGGTATTAAATTATCTTAAAATAGTAATAAATAGGCATATACGCATATACTTTAAAGAAGATTCTGCAACTTTCTCAAAATATGGTAGATGTTTTATTTAATATTAACTTTAATATTTATTTGTTTGTTAATTATAGTAGTATATTTCGATTTGCAATATTTTTGTTTATCATTGTAACGTCTACGAATAAATAATAAGTCAACATGCAATCTTACGATTTTCGAGTGATTAAAGTGTAAATTTTAATAAATATCTCAATAACGATTAAAAAAAATCGAATTCGAGTTTTTTCATTTTTGGCATTTTCTGAGAAGATTTACTATGGTAATATATATATATTTTTACAATATCGGAAAGTAGAGATTTCATCGAATAGAAAACACCCTATTTTTTTAAAAAAAAGTTGATATTTTGACGGACGAATTTTCGATTGAAAATTAGGGACTTTTTTCGGTATTCAGTCAAAATGAGGTGAAAAAATAGATATTTCAAATCAAATAAATAACGGTGTATTCAGGACATGCTAAAGCTAAGTTTTCACAAAATTTCGTTAAAAAATAATTTTATTTGTAAAAGATAAAAATAAAAAACCAATATTTTGAATTTTTCACATAAAATTTGAGGTTATGTGAAAAAAGTGTAAATGCAAAAGATGTAGATCTTTTTATTACCTACAACTTTGCCATTTAACTTTTTTCCATAGGACTTGTAGCTTTGCAGGAAATCGAGATAAGCCATTTTTTTCCCTTAAAACCCCCCCTCTCCCCCATCCCGACCTCAGATCAGCCGTAATTTATTTTTCCTTTAATTTTTGTACTTTTTTCTCCTTTTACAATGGGTTTCATCCTACTATAATTTATTTTGTTTTCAAACATTAAAAGCACTGGTCTATAAAGTTTTTTGTTGCACTAGCGTCTGCTGTGTACTTTTCTCTATTGGCGAGTCTGTTTATCTTTGGTTTCGCTTTTGTTAGAGTCTTTCGTTTCTAAAATTTTACTGCTATATTGGCCGGAGATATATTAGAATACCTTTGTATGTCTTTAATTTATGTTAGTATGAATATTGAATTAATCGACATTGTATTTGTATTCGAATACTACAACATTTATGGGATCTATGTATTTATCATATATCAGCTTGGCTCTTCTACTTTTCTGGTCATCATTGTCGTACGTCTCACATGGGTCACATTTATATGATGCTTCCAAACTTATTTTGCAATAGCTAATGTCAGCGGCGATGCCTCTGGCTAACATCGTATGGTAGATCCAAAAGTACTATTTTTATAGCCTGCCAAGGTGACTCTACTCTGTCTTATGAAAAGTAAAAGTAGAATACAAGGATGGGAGGCCACCACATGCATTGCAGGGGAATTCCAGAGAGATGTCAGACATTACTTTGATGATATTTTTCATTCTGATTCTTTTTCTTTAGCATGTTTTTTAATTCACTATCGTAATTTAAGAACGTTTAAGACACCATGTATCGCTGTAATTGGTCTTTATGCTTTAGTCTTAGCCATTCTATATACCCTATTGATTTATCGGTTTTCGTAACTTAAACCTGATTTGAAAACTATTCTATAATAAATATACGAAACATTTGACTGTTTGAGACCTTCAGTTTCCTCCAAAGAATGTTCATACTCAGTCTTTATATAAATAAGTACACAGCTATGCGATTGAGTAGGATTCGCATCGTTAATTGAAGCCTTGCTGAGTTCGGTCTTAAATTGGTGTAAATCCTCAAGGTACAGATCATGCCAACCGAGCGGAGGTTCTCAACGTGCCTCCTCCAATTACTTTAATTAAAACAATACCACGGCACCAGTGCTTCGTCGACTCACCGCGTCTGTTTCCCATTTCCCTATTTAAATACGAAAACGAGCTCGTAGCTTGAGTTCAGCACACAGGATGTTACTGTTAGACTAACAGATATGTACATCACAGACATCATGTTAATGTAACTAAGAAAGCAGACATGTTACCTAAATTCTGTTCTTAGATGAAACATTTATAAGGAATAATTCCTACTTCTAAAGTTTTGATTATTAAATCCATTTAAATTGAGAAATTGCATTGATCGGTTTTCAGTTCTGCGGTAGTCATTTATACTCATTCGTGTCTCCAAACTCTTGGGCGAGTGGTTTGAAAATCGATTAAGGAGTCGAGTTGATTCAGCGACTTCGAAGCTAGTAATTTACTCTCGAGTTGGCTGAAGGCGACACCTGTCGAGCGAAGTGACGGTTGATAATGCGACGCGAGCGCCATTCACGCCCAGTCGAGTGCAAAGACGCGAATCCTTGAGCTATCCGCGGTTTTTACTTCTTGCAAACTCATAATTTGAAAGGAATGTAATGAAATAGCTATATCAATAGTCTATATCAACCTTTAAAAATTACTATACTATCGTCTATTAAAATTACTTTAGATACAGCATCTAAATTATCTATGGGACTAAAGCTGATTCATGCTTGATATGTATCTTTAGTTTTTAAAGGAAACAAGGCTCAAATAACTTCTGGTGGAGGTAATATAAAGCTGTTAAATCCTAACATCATCTGCGGGATTAGAGTTTACACGAAGTCGGGTACGTCGCTATGGCGATACGGCATAGCACATCTCCGATGGGAGGGAACTTTACCAACTTTCTTGAGGGCGGTTAGCGAAGTTTGACGTGCACGCGCCAGCACCGTAAGCTCTAGGATTCGATACTTAGTAACAACATCCAATAAAGAGGCAGGGTACGCATGTGTTTACGTAAAACCTTGCAGCCTCAACTACTGAAGCCTTAGCGTCTGCGTTTAAATTTTTATTAATATACTTGTGACGTCGTCAGTACATATTAATATTTTGTTTACAGACTTAATCCTATTATGCTGACTTATTAGGAACATTGGAATTTCTAACACTGAAGTACTTCTTCAATTGAAATATGTACATAGAAAAAGTTTTGCCACAATCAAAACAATGACAAATGTAATTATGCACTGCCATCTCAATCGCGGTCGTGGAAAGCAGTCGACTGTGTTATTAAAAGCTTGAACCTTACGAAGGTGGTTTTAGGGGAAGGGCTTTTATAACTTCTACTTTTCTATCGAGAGCCGTTGCGCGTCATCCTCGCATCGGCGGCGGTAAGAGGCTACCTCGAGTTTTATGAGTTTAATCAAATCGTTTTAGGGGTGTCAGGGCGTGTCGTAACGGCTGATTGTATGTGCGGAACACGTGTGCTGACCCGTACGATTTCAGCCGCTACATACTAATATAGTTTCATTAAACGAAATGAAACACAAAAATATTACTTCTGTGCAAGTCAGGAATGAAACAATGTCAAGGGTTTAAGATTTTTTATTATAGATTTGGATTATTGACATTTAAGTTAACTTAAGACTGGTGTTACCATGAATTGATTTGTAGGCTGGTCCTAATTATAAAATTACATTATAGTGTATATGTGTTCAGCGCGATCAGTAACAATACACATACAAATCGATTATAATAAATGTAATAGTTATTCAAGAATTGTATATTTATACAGAGACGTAAAATACATAGTGTACATATTTTGTATTAGCTTATCTTGGTGGGGTGGGTCATAGTTATTATTTTCTAAGCATCGCGTAAAATTATTCAAAATATGTATAAGTTACGTCCTAAGCTGGTCGTAAAACAGTATTACAAACGTTATGAAGGCCGGGGTTCAGCCGGATCTCATCACTTAGGGTTGTACGTCCAAGACGACTATCTTTCAATAAACCCATAAAATTGCCTCATCCAGAGCGAGTTTCGACCTCGCCCGCCGTCCCGGCTGCTTGTTGTTAACAATGAACGCGTCAATATTAAATTTTAGGTAAAGTAACAATATATCGACGCTCAAATTTAGGGGTAATATCCTTTCGGAGCTTTAGACGCCGCATCTCGAGAAGAAAAGGAAATACACGTCGAATATTCATATACAAATATATTGCTGAGCTGTTAAAGGGATAACAGGCATCCTGAGTGTTGATTCTTTTTGAAGATCTTAGAAATACAGTTTCACCAGTTTCCTTAACCAATTTTGTGCAGTAATGTTATTTCATTGTCAAAATTAAAGTCAGTCGTACTTCTGTTCCACTATTTATTATTAAAATTAAAACTTTTTCCTGGCCAGTTTCACCTTATAGCATCATCATCATCATCAGCCTATCGCAGTCCACTGCTGGACATAGGCCTCTCCCATTGCACACCACTGTGATCGATTTTGGGCTTCTCGCATCCAGCTCCTGCCAGCCATCTTACGTCTTAACAGAGCTATTAAAAGCTGGAGGTAAACCCGTACTTATAGCATTATCAAGTGTAAAATCTAACAAATATCGAAATTGTAGTATTTCGAAATCTACTAACACTACTTATTGCCTCGATGTTACAGTACGATACAATATGTACAGTATGTCAGTGTTCAATTTCATTTAATTTGTGTTTTTGAGTAGTGTATTAATAATGTCTGATTGTTTTTTAACAAAATGTCACCAATTATTTTCAAAAGTCTCCAAATCGGTTAATTTTCTACTCTTGTCACACACATGCAATGCTTTGAAATTGGAATTTGGGTCGAGAGAATGACCTCTTCCAACAGCAAATGTTCTGCGAAGTTAGACTCGGTCTTTTTTGACTTCCAACCCCTAATATGTTCTGCTACCCTAGTTTGAAAAAACCTTCCCGTTTGACCAATGTATTTCTTATTGCACTCTTCAAGTGTGAGTTCATACATACATCTGTATTACTTATGAGGTTTTTCAAACTTCGGGTCATATAAAAGGCTACGTTGGCTTGTCAACAGGTTTGGAACATATAAACGATATACGAGCCCGAGGTATACAAGTTAACAATGTATTTTAACAATATTGCATTACGACGATTTAGCATGAAATTTCGTAGTATTGGTTATAAGTTGAGAATTCACACCTGGTTTTCTCTACTACCAATTTAAGTAGACAAAAGTAGACAGTTTAAGCGTAAATAAAAGATCTCGTTCATGTGAACCAAAACGAGTCAGTTGTCTGGATAGGTAAGAAGTAAATATAAATTATTTGTTAACGATGAGTGTCTTAGGTTCCACATTTTAATTAGTATTGTATGTTTGCATAAACTTAAAACGCCCAAGCAGCTATTTTGTTACAAAGTTTTTGAAGCTTGATCAGTCAATTGTCCGCAGTGTTTCCACAAGATATTAAATCTACGAACAATTAGATTATGATGATTTGAAATCAAATACGAAAATGATTTCATTAGTAAGAAAATTACATAGAAGAGCATGTACGATCAGATTCAAATCATCAGTTGTTTATATTACAATACATTACAATACCATTTCTACTCTACACCTTATCATTCATAGGAATATTACTTCAATGTTCACACCAAATTTTCAGAAATCATCCATTGTACGCAATAGTCCTTTACCATTCTAAGATTAGTCAATTAGTATGGCATGCAACTTTAGATGGCTAAGTATCAAGCGGTAATGGCATACAGGACGTGACAAAGCCAGTGCCGGGTGCTAGGGCATGCAAGTTAGATGAGCTTCGCGTTCTCCGCTCCACAGGTGACGTCTACTTCTGTTTAGTATATAACTAGTGTTTCTTTATATAAAAGACATAACCAATATTAATTAGGATTACTCTGAAAATTTAGAAATAAAAATCAAAACTAGTAGATTTACTTTAATTTAGATTGTCACCATCATTTCGAAAATAAAGCGAAGTTAAAAATTTATTAATGAACATAACCTTCCTCCTGAATATAAAAGCAAAAAATTACCGGTTGGAAGCTTATCCACGGAAGGTGTGATTTTTATGCAGAGTTTGTTTTTAGCTTCTGAGCAATGTTAGATGAAACGATACCCCCAGAATTTGACTCTAACCTCATTCAATCAACTCAAAACGACTCTCTTATTTATTAACGGACAAATTAATAAGTTAATCGCATTTAATAGAGAAAACATACTGCAACCACTGACTTTAAGAGAATAAGGAGTAAAATACCAATTTTAGTTTATTTTTAAGGTCTTTTTCTAGCCGAACTACGGACCTACATAAATTAAGCTATTCTACGCCAGAATCTACGACTATAAGAATTGGAATAGAATAATTAGCTGAATAATGTTCATAATCTGAGTATTGAGTTAGATATCTTTATCCATTTCCGATATAGTTAGCTAAAGACATCAATTAATTACAGTTATCAAGCTATAATTAATTGATGTCTTTAAACTGAAACTTTGCATAATATGATTGTATAGATATACCGTTGACAAAGTGACAAAATAAAAAATCGAATATATTTTTTTTTGTTTCTCTCTTATACACGTAAGTAGGGATAATATATTTTCTCACGTATACTCTATAGTGTGGGTTATTATTAGTTAGCTCTTTTAACATTGAGACCTCAGTAAGACGAATGTGGAACTCCATGTCGAACAAAAAAGCATCCGGCGGTACCATCCTTTTCCCGAAGCAATTCGAGCCATTTTCGACCACTAAGGCTTCGTTGTGGATGTACCAAAAAGCAAAAATTTTCAGTAAAAGTAAGTTGTATATAAACACATTATATTTCAAATTTCATTCAATTTGAACCAGAAGTGACATTTATAACTAGTCAAAGATTCGTAATTTCGTCACTCACTCAATGATCAATCATCAAAATGGAAGGTCAGTTCTAGCAGACACACAAGGTTCAAATTTGGAATACTATTAGTGTTTAGTGTATAAACCAAGTAAAGCCTATAATATTTTGCGATTTCTCTTTAGTTTTCTAGATACACCAACTGCTTAAATAACTTTGTAAATAAATGTATAGCATTACAAAGTTACATTTGCAGTAAACTAATCAGTAATGTAGAATTTCACAACACAATATAGGTGTAGATAGGTACCTAGATATAGCTATGTTCAAAGGTAAGTTCTGAGATGGTCAACGGAATGAAAAAGCAAGGACAGGTATATCTTATATAGTATCCAAATCCCGCAAAGCGTTAAGTATAAAAAATTACATTGAAATAAAGAACTAATAACTAACACCAATAATCACAACCGCGGCCGGCGTAGGTAGTTTATCCGTGCCGCCGCTTCCATGCCGTAAGTCACAGAAAGGCAGACGCTTTCTTCCACTCAACTTTTGGGTATTGCATATATCAGGTATACAAGACTTCATGTATCTTGCATAACACTGAGGAAAACAAAGAGTTCCTTTAAACAAGGGTAAATACATGGATGAAATAAAACACCATAAAGTATGGAAAGAATATGAGCATTCAGTTGAAGGCGAATTGGGAGCAACCTAAACAGATAGCCAGATTCAACAAACATGTTCATATTCAACATCATCAACAGCCTTTAACAGTCCACTGCTGGACATAGGCCTCTCCTTGAAAAGGAGGTATTGGCCTACTATGATGATATTCATATTCGCATAGCCCATATTTTAATCTAATACAAAAGTTTTGAATGTGCTAAAGTATATCAAGTTGTTCCACCGTGATATCGAGAATACTGACATAAGCATAGTCGAGTATAAAGGGCAGAAGAGCAATTTTAGAGGTAGTTCAGAGAAAATTGGGTAGTCTTCGTAAGGGTCCTGCCGATGTAAACAATTATCGGCTGTTCTCTCACAATTTAGGGCCATTAATTGAAGTAGGCCTTATCCATAAGGCCAAGAATAAAGTAGAACTATCTACAAAAATAAATGAGAAGCTATCAAAAACATACCTTGTAAAAAATCCAAGTCGAGAACAACCCAATTCTTCTACCGTAAAAGATGTAAGATCCATATAAAACCAAGTCGCTTAACATACTCAATCCCTACTTAAGAAAACTATCTGAAGTTATTATATATATATTTTTTTTTTTTTTTATATTTAAGCCTGCCAAAGTGACTCTACTCTGCCTGATGGAAAGCATGAGTAGAATCCAGGAGTAGGGGTCACCACGCTTATTGTGAGGGTAGACAATGTAGCATGGTGACCCCTACCATGGCAGCCTGGTTTGATTATTCTGCATCATTCTCCCGGCCTTCGAAGGGCGGGAGAATGATGCAGAATGATTGGGCCTCCGGTCTCACACTCACCAACGAAATACGACAGCAAGATTAATTAGCTAACCTAATAACATCTTAGAGCGACCATATTAACATTAGAATTTATGTGTTAAATAAACAGATTGATTTGACATTGGCTCTACGTTGTAGACTAGTGATACGCTGATTATGCCTAAACTGATGCAAGGTCTTACTTTTCATTACAATTACATTTTCCCAATATTTAAGCATTTTTTTTCATGAATTTATATCTAAATGATCATATTCTAAGATGTTAAATATTTCAGATGCATACTACCGTAATATTATCTTATATCGTTAGCCCAAAGCAAATTAGGGTTGTTTCAAAATAACATCAGACGCATTATCAGCAGACGAATGAAAATGACTTGAATACCAATGAGTCGCTTTTGCATGTGTTCAAATACCCCCCCCACATTCTGTACAAGTAAATACAAATAGATTACTGATTAGACACTGACTTGGTTCGTCAGAAATGTGTTGCGAGAATAGACAGTTCAAATAGAAGATTTGTTTAATATAAGGCTAGAAGACAAATTAAAAGAGCACTGAAACGCTAATTCCATTACGATTCGATGGACGGCAAAAGTCGCTTCGGTTGAACTCAAAGCCGGTAAAACGTAATTGCGACTTTACTAAGCTGGGCTCCGTGCGGCCCGATACGGACGAAAGGGGACCTCTCTGTAACGGCTGATATAAAAGCGGCAATAAATTTAACAGGATGAACGCACTACTTACACAGAACGAGCGCGGACGCTGCCGGTGCCCGTAACGAGGGGGTACGCAACCACTGGTCTGTGTTTTAAACCGCCCCGCCCTACGTTTTTTAGGCTTCCCAGGACATTTTTATTTTAAAGCGCATTATTAATGACTTACACAATTCCACTAAAAGATGTGCTTGTGATAATAATAATACTTTATTACTATAAATAGCGTTATTCATGTAGTACAACTTTTAACAATGTCAATTATAGGAGAAATATAATGTCGTAAAAAAATTTTTTTGCGCACAAAGCTTATAATTCTAAAAGCTTTGCCTCTCTTCGATAGTAAGGGCTAAGTAAATTATAACGAAACGTTGAAAATATAAGCAAGGAAAATTTATCGAAGCAAAATTTGTGACCGGGCACATAACGGAGTTTATTGTACTTGTTTTTGGCGCAAGTTTGTTTTACGATTCGTAAACAACGTTTTTGTACGAAAGAAATGTAAGAAGATTTATACCTAACTTCTCCTTTTTAGGGTTCCGTAGTTCATGGCTCGGAACCTTAATAGATTCGTCATGTCCGTCCTTTCGTTCGTCCTCGACTTACCGTCTAAACGGTTAGTGCTAGAAATATGAAACTTTGTATGAATATGTGTTGTAATTAGGTACGTCCATAAAGTGCTAGAATAAAATTATGTAAAATATAATTTGATTTCTGGTACCTGCCCTACACGTAAAGTAGAGATGTTTTTTTTCTCGAGTCTACCCTATCCCACACGATATATCGTTAGATAGGTCTTTTGAAAACATTGATAAGTTGCTAAGACCAGTTTTTGATTTAGGTATCCACTTAAGTTAATCAACTTTAAAGGGCAATTTTTGTAAAAACAGGGCTTCCCCCCCACCCCTAAAAGCTTAACGGCTGGCTCTAAAAATCTGAAAAAGAAACATGATAGTAGTCCATATATTGAACCTTAAAGGAAAAATATAGCGGCTTAGACAGCTTTGTTAATTAAAAAGTTATAGAGGTCTAACCTGTGAAATATGCTTACTTGAAAAACTTCGTACAAAAATAACTAAATAATAAGGAAACATAACAATAAAATGTATCTATTGGACACGATTTTATTACCACTTGCCATTGTATATGACTACGGAATCCTATTCTGTGCATAGTCTGTCACGCATTTCCAATAATAAAAACATAAGCCTAAGGTAATTAAAATTCTTTATCTATGTATATCATGGACCAGCTGACCTGCACAGCCCCGTTCGTGTCTTCTATTGCCCATAGCGTGATCCCGCGGAAGCAAACTGATTTCGCACAAAATGGTTATAGTGAGCCAACTTTAAAAAATAGACTTATGCTGTCGCGGACTGTTTTTCAGATCTTTTAAAAGGGAACAATTCTGTCATACATATTTTTTGCTGAACTTAAAGGATTAATCAAGAAAAAAACTATTATGATACATTATTCATTAGTGTTCCACTATGATTGGTCTTAGCGAGATGAAATATAGCCTATAGCATTCCTCGATAAATAGGCTATCTAACTCTGAAATAATGTTTAAAATCGGACCAGTAGTATCTGAGATTACCGCGTTCAACCAATAAACAAGCAAACTCTTCAGCTTTATATTTCAAGTATAGATAATAGAGTCGATTATTGATTACTTATAAATCAGCGAACTTTGAAATTTGAAGAGCATTCGTAACTTGTTGTCTGTTTACAATTTAGTTCGATTACAGTGAACAATATACTTTATAGATGACTTATATATTTAGTTATTTATTATTATAAGTTATCTTATGCACTTTAATCTATGCAACGTCTATGATGTACAAAAGTGTTTGAGTTGTCTTTTTCAAAAGCTTGTCGTGGGAATTAGACATTCTTTTCAATCTCCTTAAACTAAACTTTTTTATTGAACTTCTGCCTAGTTAACTGCCCTTAAAAACATTGTTCAATAAAATGTAATTTTGAATTTGTTGTACATAATGTTTCTTTCTTTATATAATATAGTAAAAGATGGAGAAGACCGGACTACAGTGAATCACGAAATAGCCGTCACAAGATTTTTGTATGAAAGTATGTATCTAAAAGAAAAATAGTTAATGTCGTTATTTTGGATACACATGTTTATTGCTATGAAACATGGCAGCCTCATAACAATCCCTTTCACTCTCCACAAATTGGAAGGAGCGCGTAAAGGAAAACATGGCCATAAATAAAACTGGCAGATCAACTAGATAGGCGGCCATTACCCGAGATAAGCACGACTTATATACGCGATACGTTCTTCGCTTCAGCAGATTAACGGAATAAGACTGAGTTTGTTTGCAGATATCGACATTGCAACATTTTGGCAAGTCACAGCTAGAAAATTTATTGTGGTGTTCTGGAGGATATCTTCTTACGGGCTCATTAAAAAGGAGACACGTCGTACATAAATCAGGGGTAAAAGGCGTCAGTAGCGACCGACTCGGTAGCTCTTATCGGCACCGAGTACGCCGGCAATAGGCGCTATCCGGTTCCGTAGTCGTCCCGCCGTCGCTCTCATTGTATCTCTTCGACTCTCCACTGTACCTACCTAGTATCCGATCACCTAACCTTATTACATTATCCTTTTTGCTTATATTTATAGCATACACAATACTGTACAAAGGATATATGAATGCATTTTGAATATAACTTAAATGATAATAAGAATAAATCACTACATAGCATAAAATAAAGTTGCTTGCTCTGTCCCTATGTACGCTTAAATCTTTAAAACTACGCAACGGATTTTGATGCCATTTTCTTTAATAGATAGAGTGATACAAGAGGAAGGTTTTTATATATAATACACGCATAATGTACTAGATAATAATTTTAGAGGTTTCTAATGTGATGATGATGATAAATAAACCCATTTTTTACGCTTACATTGCAAACGCTGGCTGTACCCCTACGAGATAGTTCAAAATAATGTACTACAATATTGTACACCTTAAAAAGGTTTACAAAAAAGTCCGCGATGGTATATGTCTATCTCTTAGGGATAGCCCACAATAACCATTTTTTTTTTTACGAAAAATAATGGCTTTTTTAGAAACGATTTTAAGCAATACAGTATTAATCCTTATCCAATTAAGTACCTTAAATACATTGTGTATTCAATATAGATTAATATGGCCCTTTACAGTATGTTTTTAAATAAATATTTTTAAGATATTACAGATTTAAAATGCAGGAACAAAGCGATTGTGGCGGTACTGGCCGGGACCCGTTAGGTGGCACTGATGTCAATTTATCAGTATCAGTTAATAACTAAGTACAATATTTTAAGGATTATTCTGAGGCGGTAAGAAGTTTGCCGGGTCAGCTAGTATAAAAATATTTTAAATATTTGACACATAACGTCATGTAGTCCCAAACTTAGCAGAGCTTGTGCTGTGGGTACTAGACAACTGATATTAATACATTTATAATTTTTTTTGTTACATACATATTATACATACAAAACACCCAAACGCCATAACAAATATTTGCAGAACATACAAACATTTAGTCCGACCTACGAATCCAACCCGAGGCCTCTTGATCAGGAGCCGCATATACGCGAACCACTAGACCGATAAGCTGCCTTGACTCAAACAACTGATATATCAGCGAGAGATACAGTTTTAATAATTTATTTAACAAATAAACAAAGGTATCAAAAATAGCTGTCTCATGGCAACAATCGAATACGAAATTCGTTAACGCGTTTAAATACAGTGGTTACACTATAACGCTGTTTATGCTTCACACGTAATTTATGAAAATTAAAATGCAAAAACATTTTAATAGAATCCTCTATTAAAATGAATAAAAGTTTCACATGTACGTAAGTATTTTTACCACGCTTTTATTAGCTTGGGTTGTATGTATCTATGTATGTATGTAATGGAATCTTTGAGTATAATTTTCACCAATTTCCAGAAGTTTGATTAATATGAAACTTTGCACACCTATCAAGGACCGATAACAATTCAATAATTCAATAAGAGGTTCCCAATATTAGGACCTTCAGGATATTGCTCTAAGTTAAAAGGAAAAACCCCATAGATTACGAAATAGTTCGTAAAGCATTTCAATACATACCATTACATGCCCGCAAATAATTAATTAAAAAGTCGAACTAAAAAATAAATTATGGTTCAAAAAAACTAAAAAACCATGCTTTTATAGCTAATCGAACTAAAAAGTAGAAAATATTTTTTAATTACAGAGTTTATATTACAGTAGTAGAAGATTGAACAATCAATCATAACTAATTACTTCAAAATCAAATTTTAATAAAATTAATTTATTTTTAAAGAGAATAATTCAATTTAGATTAAAAAGCGTGGTATGCTAACAAAATTATATACAAATCAGTCCAGCCGTTTTGGAGGAGTATGGGAACGAACATTGTGACACGAGAAATTTATATATAAAACTAGTTGACCCAGCGAACTTCGTACCGCCCAACTTTAAAATTCCAGAACTTGATCGCAGCGCCACCTACCGGGTCCAATTGCGAATCTAAACCATTCCCAGATCCCCTTGAACACAAACAAAAAATTTCATCAAAATCGGTCCAGTCGTTTGAGAGAAGTTCAGTGACATACACTCTCACACAAGAATTATATATATTAAGATAATTTGTCATTCGTATGTGAAACGAAAAACAAATACCGTCTCAAAAATAGGTTTACGGAATGTTCGATATTGAATATTCTGATAAAGCACATGTCTAACTGAGTGTCTGATACATATTAATTTAGCATGTAACGTAGATTACATCACTTTTACTAAATAAAACTTGACTTAAAAGTTGTCGCTCAAATTAATGTCGATTATGTAGAAGAGAATTCTACAAGCTCACATGGTCATATTTTGAGTAGTTTCAATGAATATCTATAAGTGTGCTAAATGGTTAGACAGGTAATTTAGTATTCTATTTAAAAAAATGTTGAATAGATTGAATTGATTGAAAGTTCAATACATGGACTACTGTAAGGAATTTGTCAGATTTTTTAACCCAACCGTTTGGTTTTTATAAAGTTTAAGAGTTTGTCTGTTTAATCCTACTACAGAGCCGATTTGAATTGTTAGGGTTCCGTAGCCAAATGGCAAAAAACGTAACCCTTATAGATTCGTCATGTCAGTCTGTCCGTCCGTATGTCACAGCCATTTTTTTCCGAAACCATAAGAGCTATACTTTTGAAACTTGGTAAGTAGATGTAATCTGTGAACCGCATTAAGATTTTCACATAAAAATAGAAAAAAAACAATAAATTTTGGGGGTCTTCATACTTGGAACTGAAACTCAAAAAATTTTTTTTTCATCAAACCCATACGTGTCTATGGATAGGTGTTCAAAAATGATGTTAAGGTTTCTAATTTCATTTTCTTCTAAACTGAATAGTTTGCGCGAGAGACACTTCCAAAGTGGAAAAATGTGTCCCCCCCCTTGTAACTTCTAAAATAAGAGAGTGATAAAACTAAAAAAATATATATGTTATACATTAGCATGCAAACTACCAACGAAAATTGGTTTGAACGAGATCTCGTGAGTAGTTTTTTTTAATACGTCATAAATCGTAAACCGCAATTTACCTTTCATTCAATCAATACACTAGTATAAAAACATCGATCAAAGTTACAACGAACTACAAGAACTTTTCTATGATGTTACTTGTTGATAAGGAACCCTTCATGGGCGAGTCCGGATCGCGGAAGGCTATAGGCTATATAATAATAATAATAATAAATTGCTTTATTGTACACCAGATCAATTACAATAATATATTAAATAAGGAGGTACAAGTGGCGGCCTTATCGCTCAAACGCAATCTCTTACAGGCAACCATATATATCATCACGCTAAGACCAATAGGAGCGGAGTTTCAATAAAAATGTTTAAAAAACTACAAAATTTTTCGAGAACTCCTATTGAGTGCGTTGCTTAATTAATATTTTTTTCATTTATCGGAATGGACGGACAAACGGACGGACATGACGAAACTATAGTCATGAAGAGTCATGAACTACGCAACCCTAAAAACTAGTTACGCTTGTTGGGTCCACTAATGTAAACTATTATAGAAACTTACCTACTCAACAATTAATTAAGCATGTCAAAATGTTGAGTACTTACGAACATAAAGATCTAGTGAGCGTCACTAGTTCACTGGACTCGGAAGATTCCAACTTTTCAAAGTACCCTGGAAATTTCCAACATTACAACCACCCGTTCCTCTTGAGTTATTGGTCTTATACACATAGTTACATGCTGTCGAGAGTGCAAAGTTTTGTTTCTTGTTTGCATGAAATTCCTAAGTTGTTATTTTAGTTGTTGCAAAGCCTTTAGTATTCTATAATGTACACTCATCTAATAGGTTGTCGCAGCTAACTAAATGTTGGGGTCCAGAAGGAGAAATCAGTTCCCTGGACTCCTCTTAAAATTCAAACGCACAGAGGGCTCACCGTGTGGTTTTAGTCGGTTCGATTCCGACACACCGCCCCGCCGCATATAAAACCCCGGCGGGGTGAATGTTGTTTTTTCAATCGTGACAAATTGATGAATGTCGGAACTTGACAAAGGCAGTTTAGTAGATACATGTATTGTGTGACGTTACACGGGAGTATCGTGCCGCGTGACCGAAGGGTGTACACGAGTGGATGATTGAACAAATGACAATAATTGGCGTGTAGAGAGCAACGACATCGTAGCATTCGCTACCGTAACAGACTTTAATTGACTAGTGATTTCAATTATTGCGCATCGGTGAGTTTGCGAAATGCCACTATTCCTGATATTATAGCACCAGATTTTCACTCAAAATGTCGTTGGCAACTCGCTCGTTGTGAATTTACGGCTTTGACGACGACCAATAAATGCAAATTTTATTGTTTATGGCAGATTTAACGGCAGTGAACTCTTTTACCAATACCGTAAAGTGGTTCTTGTACATTTAGATTAACCAATTTGTACGCATTAAAATACCTTCTAAATTAAATCAAACGACAAGGTATAAAACACCATCTTGTGGACAAGTATTTCATATAATTATTGCACATTTACAGCCTATAATAGTCCACCAGAAAGAAGGTCCTGTTTTTTAGGGTTCTGTAGCCAAATGGCAAAAAACGGAACCCTTATAGATTCGTCAAGTCTGTCTGTCTGTCCGTCCGTATGTCACAGCCAATTATTTCCGAAACTATAAGAGCTATACTTTTGAAACTTGGTAGGTAGATGTAATCTGTGAACCGCATATAGATTTTCACATAAAAATAGAAAAAAAAACAATATATTTTTGGGGTCCCCATACTTGGAACTGAAACTCAAAAATTTTCTTTTCATCAAACCTATACGTGTGGGGTATCTATGGATAGGTGTTCAAAAATGATGTTGAGGTTTCTAATCTCATTTTTTTCTAAACTGAATAGTTTGCGCGAGAGACACTTCCAAAGTGGAAAAATGTGTGTCCCCCCCCTCTAACTTCTAAAATAAGAGAGTGATAAAACTAAAAAAAATATATGTTGTACATTACCATGCAAACTACCAACGAAAATTGGTTTGAACGAGATCTAGTAAGTAGTTTTTTTTTAATACGTCATAAATCGTAAACCGCAATTTACTTTTAATTTAATCAATACACTATGAGAAAAACATCGATCAAAGTTACATCGAACTACAAGAACTTTTATATGATGTTACTTGCTGATACGGAACCCTTCACGGGCGAGTCCGACTCGCACTTGGCCGCTTCTTTTTAAGTAAATATAAAAATAAATTTCATTTTTAAAACTTAACACTTTTAATGTAGTGAATATAACAAATTTTAATTATTTAACAAATACTTGTAGTAAAGAAAACTAAAGAACAGGGAAAAAAGATTAGAAAGGCAGCTTTCTATCTTTAGCGTGCTTAATAAAGGTTGATGAAGGCGTGGAGGCGGTGGGCGAGGCAAAGATAGAAAAAGCGGTCTGCTCGAGTACTGATAAGGCTATTAAAAGTTACGCTTACAGACCAAGCAACGTTCAGATTATTAAGATACATCTGACTGGTATTCCAAGAAGCTTACTTAAAGAGGTAAATAAACTAACTTTAACCGATAATATTGCAATATCGGGAGCCAGTATAAAGCGTAAGCCGTCACAGTGTTGCTACCTAAGCAAAAGGAATTCTCGTCGCCATATTATTCGTTTGTTTAAGATGGCGGTTCAGTGAGTCGGGTTTTATTGGATCGAATATCTAATTTTCTTGAGCCCATCATCCAAATTGAAGGAAACAACATGTCATAATACGAATAAGTTGAGTTTACTACAAAGTAATTTCTAGAATTTTATGATTGCTCATGTAAGCTGGTTATTTGGATTACAGTAAATTATGAAATATTTTATATGTATTACTAAGGAGATTATTTAATTTATAACAAATCACATAAATTAGTAAGTATTCATATAAATGATAATGAAGGTTCTAACGACAAATAAAAATTTGACATTTATTGCTCTACCGTAACTACACCTCATATTTCATGTTCTTTTGTATTTTTATTTATTTACTACAAAAATTTGAAAATATGAACAAATGTATTAATAACAACAGCAAAGTGCGTGTCAGGACACGCATAGCATAGGGTTCCGTAGGCACACATAACGGTAGGTAGAATTAATATCGTTTCCCTAATGGAAACGATGATTATTATGTTTACTTATTATTTCTTTATTTTTGTACGAAGTTTTCCAAATGAGTGCATTTTACAAGTTAGGCTCCTAAAGCTCCTGAAATTAAAAAAACTGTAGCGGATACAAATTGGTATATATGTAAAATATCGTGATTTGTTTACTTTGTTTGTGTTCGAATGTTAATGCTTTTTTCTTATTTAATTATTTCATTTTATCGAACCAACCTTCCAATAGTCGACTTATGTTGTGTAGATGTTAAGTCGAGCGCTAAGTCACTGCGACCGGTAGCTGGATTACGTACCGAGCGGGCAGTATAAAGAGACATTCCTTACTCTCGTGTCACCGCTGATTGATAAGTGAATTTCCATGAATTTCTCCCAATGTATATCGCTACTGCCTCAATTTTAAACAGTAAAATTTTGCTATTGTATTATTTTTATATACGACCCTACCAAAATGACTCTGCTCTGCCTGGTGGAAAGCAGGAGTAGAATCCAGGAGCAGTGGTCACAATCCTCATTGCGAGGGTAGGCAATGCAGCATAGTGACCCATACCATGGCAGCCTGGTCAGTTGTTTCTGCATCATTCTCTTTGGCCTCCCGAGGCCGAGAGAATGATGCAGAATGATTGGGCCTCCGGTCTCATACTCTCCAATGAAATAGGAATAGTGTGACGGTAGTACTGCCATGGTCAAGCTGGCCCATTCGTGCCTAAATCAGCGTCGCTCTACTACTATCTACTTCCAGAGGGGTCTGTCCTAGGACTACTTCTGTGGAATATGGGATACGACTGGGCCCTACGAGGCCCCGGGCTGGGCGTGATTTGCTACGCCGATGACACGTTGGTCACGGCCCGGGGGCTAACTTCCAAGAGGCGGCACGCCCGGCGCGCCTAGTCACCACAGCAGTCTCACTGGTGGTCGGGCGCATCGAGGCGGGGCCCCCTCGTGGTGCACCCGCCGGCGCCTCCATCGAGGTCAACTCGGTCCTCGTACTGGTCCGGGCCCAGATGAGGTATCTGGGCCTGGTCCTCGACGGTAGGTGGCTCTTCGACGAGCACTTCCGACAGCTTGGCCCTACGCTGGTGGACATTGCCTCCGCGTTAGGGCGACTTTTCCCAATTTGGGCGGGGCCAGTGTTCCCACTAGGCAGCTGTACACGGGGGCTATCCGGTCAATGGCACTGTATGGTGCACCGGTGTATATCACTTTAAGACTTATATAAGTTAGGAACAAACTAGAGCCGATAACACTTCCTTGGGGCACGCCATATGTTATAGTCATTTCATTGCTAGCGTAGGGTCAATCTTTACTACAGGATAGTTGGGTTCCTCTTATTCCTAGCTGCTTTAGAAGGATGTGGGCTGAAACCGTATCGATTACCTTCTTTAGATCTAGGGACAACGCTACCCATTTCTGACCTACATCTAGTCTCATAACTATATTTTCAACTATGGCATGAACAACATCATTTGTAGACATTTTTTTCTAAAACCAAACTGTCTAGCACCCATTATACATATTATATTATAAAACGTTATAACAAAAGGCACGTGCTAGAGAATTTTGTACAAAGCAATTATTGTGAATAGTGCTCACTTCAGCGGCGGTAGAAATTCACGTATAAATCGCGTCACAGACCACAAACAAAAACGTGCATGTGGACCGGCACCCATTATTCTCGACTGCATAATCGCTTCGTCCGACGCCCGAATCGCTTCCCTTGCTATTTTATTTCCTATCGGCATAGTTGTGTTTCGACTAGGCGGAGCTTTTTCAGTATAGTTTCAACAAGGAAATTAAACCATGTTTAATTCTGTTTAAGGTCTCGTTCCGGTTAGTAGATACTGAGAACTGATGTGACCGGCGACAGACCAAAGCCACCATGCTACAATTCTGGCGCAAGTGTGTCCGTTTTAATAGGATTAAACTCATTGTTACATACGAGCTGAAAGGAAGGACCACGAGCCAAATTAAATTGTTTCTAACGGAATCTAAAATGATAATAAGGACGTCGCTCTTCGATTGAGAGACACGGAGGGACGCAATTCTTTTAGCAGATAACTTAAGATGAGAAATAGAAAAAACACAATCAGACGTTTATGGTTAATTTTAATAAAATAAATACATAAAATACTACAATTCAATAGCAGCAAGTAATTATAATATGAATAATTACAAATTTTGCTTCAGTTCAGCTACCAAATAAAAAATAATTGTGTGGGGCGCTAGATGTGAATTGTTACTAATATTTTACTAACAAATATTGGTAAAAGTGATGATCTTTTATTGGAAAAATCTGGAAAGCTTTTCCCCATGATTTCCTACGATAAAATGACTTTTAATTTTGAAGGTCTTCAAATTATTTTATACTTTTTAGTTCGACTAGTTAAGAAGTGCTAGCATGTTTCTTTTAAATATGATTCACTGCTTCTTTAGTCACCAATGATGACTAAGTCATTACTAAAAAGAATAAAATAATTGAGACAAACATATTCACCCCTTAGTATGTGACATAAGACAAGACTGTATTTTTAGATATTGAAAAGCAAAAATATTCTTTAAAGGATCATAAAGAATATTTATTTTTAGTAGTAGTTTAGGATAATCAGAAATAAAATTGACATCGTAACCAGGCCTCCGTCACTCCATGTACTTGCGCGCTATAAGTGCCTACCGCCCAGCCGAGCGGTCTCGGGCCGCCGACGGCTCAAATTCAGTGCGGTTTTCACAAGCGAAGCGCGCGCACGCCGTTCAATTTTAATAGTGCTGTTCGTTCGTACGCGTATTACGATGCCGAGTGGTCCCTTATGTGCTGTAGATGGGTGTAAATCAAGCAAAATATATTATAAATGATAAAATTTTTAACTGCCACATAAAAGTCAGAACATATTCACAGTTCTCAATAACATAGATAAAAAGTTATGTTAATTTAATTTTATCGAAGAGGCAGCCCTGCGATTACTGTGGAATAGCGCGGTGCGAAGCAATCACTGCTGTACGCTTGAGCATTTAGGCGCATTTTAGCGAACAGTGGTTGTTGACGCGAGGGAGTAGGCAATTATCGTAATAGGTATTGGAAATTTTCTACTGAGTGAAGTATCTGTTACGTAGTAACTATTCAGTAATCTGTGTCGTAACTTTGCATGTAAATTTTTAATTCAATCTGATGTTTTAAGGTAGGTGAAATTAGACTCAAATACTGAGTGTAGTAAAAGTAAAGAAGATGGCTTTAGTTATCTGTTTCTCACGTTGTATAGGTCCGATCGGGTTCCACTGAATCGCGAAGAAAGATGAGAGTTCTTAATAAAAAAGCGGCCAAGTGCGAGTTGGACTCGCCCATGAAGGGTTCCGTAGCAGCAAGTAACATCATATAAAAGTTTGTGTAGTTCGTTGTAACTTTCATCGATGTTTTAATAATACTGTTTTCATTGAAAGAAATGTAAATTGCGGTTTATGATTTATGACGTATTAAAAAAAACTAGTTACTAGATCTCGTTCAAACCAATTTTGGTTGGAAGTTTGCATGGTAATGTACATCATATATTTTTTTTAATTTAATCATTCTCTTATTTTAGAGGTTATAGGGGGGGGGGGGGGGAACACATTTTGCCACTTTGGAAGTGTCTCTCGCGCAAAATATTCAGTTTAGTAAAAAATGATATTAGAAACCACAACATCATTTTTGAACACCTATCCATAGACGTATAGGTTTGATGAAAAAAAAAAATTGAGTTTCAGTTCTAAGTATGGGGACCCCCAAAATAGCTCTTATAGTTTCGGAAAAAAGTGGCTGTAACATACGGACGGACAGACAGACAGACAGACATGACGAATCTATAAGGGTTCCGTTTTTTCCATTTGGCAACGGAACCCTAAAAAGGTTCTGACAGTTTTTCGATGAGTTGACTCAGTTCTAGACTTCTATTTACTGCACCCATTATAAATATATTACTACATACCAAGCTAACAGTGGGTTAAAAATAAATCCTAATATTTACAGTTTAAAATTTTATATTTGCTTGACTCTAGGAATAACAATGATGTATAAGCTAAAGAAACAGTTACTTTAGAGCTCAATGTTGATTTGATGCAGTCAATGGATAATACTTTCGTTAGATAATATGCTAATTCACAAATTAGAATAGTCATTATTGGAACCTAGCCGAAAATGGAATGATTAAGTTCTATTATATACATCCATATTTACATCCATTTCTAACTCAGATAAATTAGATACTTAATGCTACAAGAAATAAACTAAATCTGAAACTGTGACATATCTACTTAGATGCATTGGCGGGAGGATTTTTTTAAGCTAGTAAGAGAAATTGAATTATTGAATTAGACTAAGCGAGCGACTTTGTCAGAGCGGTTACGACGCTCTTTTTACGTGCCCATCCAATAATGCTAAATTTAATAATGCTTGTTGTTATTTTAAAAAGGACGGTTCATAAAATTAAAATAATTTTGTTTAATCAATAATTTCGAAATAAAGGGTGTGTAAATTTTCGATCTTATGTTACAAGAATCAATAACTTGTTGAAAATAACTTATATAAGGAATCATTTCATGGTGGCGTTACTCAAGCGCAGAGTAGATATAGTACGAGAGTTTTCGAAGAGATGACCAAGAGTAACGTAAACCATACTTAACGATGACAATATTTATGGATCAAATCAAATCAATCAAATAATTTTTATTTCAAATAAACCAATATAACTGCACTTTTGAAACGTCAAGTAGTCAGTCAGTAGTCAGTCGTGAAGCTTATTTTCTGTTCCAATTCGTGGATTCTATCGAGAAGAACAGACAACTCCATGGACACTCTTTTCCAACATAATTTTTAATTTTTTTTGATTACATTGTTTTAGACATTTTATTAAATAATAATTATAAAAACATTTATTCAGATAAACAACTTATAGCTAGTACATACAAACATTTTATTTTTTAACAATTATAAAATTGTTATGAATATTTATCTGAATGAACTATCATCTTAGTATGTTGCTGCGTCATCAGTTACGTTGTATTAAAAAAACAGTTAAATGTGAGTTCAATGTAACGATGCAGATATTTACACAGGTAGTGTCCAAAAATAACTAAACAATTATATAATATAGTAGTTGTGAGATGACCAGCCCCAACTGGCGGCGCCCGTATAACGACCATGACCAAAATATATTGTAGGGAGCCGAACGCTACACACGCTACGTCAGCAGGACTTTTGAGTGAGTATTACATACTCACAATCACCAGTCAACAAACAAACTTATGCTACTAGTGACTACAAAGTGCTAACATGTAAAATTCTAAATGTTCGCAATTATACAATTAGCTATTTATAAGAATACTACTATTTTAAGAGCGCGATAACTTTATTATTTGATTTTTTTATGAGAATTAATCATGTGGCTGTGGAGCAGGACCAGCATTAAGCCAAGCATTCTTGTCAGCAATGTATTGAATCCGGAAATAGGTATAAAAAACAAAAAACAGTTGAGTAGAATCAACGAACAGTGTTACTTCCAGGTAACTGGGTCCGACCGGGGAGTCGAGCGTCGAGTCCTAGTCGGTCAGATCGGACGAATCCTGTCACCGCCAGCATTGATTGCGGACATGCTAACGGGTGGCGAAGGATGGGAAGCCGCGGTCTCCTTCTGTGAGAACGTTACACTCCAGAAGGAGTCCGCAGAGAGAGTTGTGACCGTTGCAAACAACCCGAGATAGGTGACACCCCGGTGCGGTCGGGGGCTTCGTCATTTGCGGGTCGGTGTTCCGACTCTTACTGTGTAGAGCGATGAGAGGCGTGATAGCGTTTTGTCCCGGGGGTGAGTACAGTCACCCCGGGATGTACCTAAGTTGTGGGTACGGCAGAGAGGACTCCATAAGCCGCTTATGCGTTCCTGGTGCTCCTCCCGACTGACAAGGTAGATCGCTGCGAGGTTTAATTACTGTGTAAGTGTAACAAGGACTATGAGAAGCTTTATTCTATTTGTAAGATTCTGCCAGTAGAAAAGAAAATTGAATATATGCTGGGTATAGACCACTATTATAACGACAATTTAAAAAAAAAAATTGAAAGTAAATACAATACAAGAAGTGCAAGCGAAAATAAACTCAGCAAACCAAGAGTAAAGAATTACTATGGTGAAAGAATTTCATCGTATGTAGTTCCTCGTATTTTTAATGACTTTTAGTGACCTGTTGCGACAATTGCCTAAGTTGAGCCCATGTCAACTAAAAACTCAACTAAAGGCTCTTTTGTTAGAAAGGATCGAGGTTGGTGAAATATGAAGAGGGAAACAGACATTTTAAAACACGTAGATATATGTAGATATATATTTAAATATGTAGATAAGAAAATTGAATATACGTCTCGCCAACAAGCTTAACAGCTTACCGAGTAGATATTTAATTATCTGTCATTTGTAAAATGTTGTAGTTAAATAAATTAAAAAAAAAACCCACACAAGCCCTTCGTATACGCCACAAAGAGCATGGGCGGATCATCGGGTTACGCTCCCCCCCTGAGCTGAGTCTACGGTCTAGGTGGGAACTAATTAAAATTATCAAACATCAAGAATTTTTTTTAACAAATATAATCAAGACCAATAAAATAACCAAGACCGATAATATGTACATTCTTACTAGATAATACAGAGTGGACCAAAAGTTCGCCTACATTACAAATTTTATTCAATAGAAATTATTTATGTGAAACAAAAACTGTTTATACTACACCTGATCGGAACAGTAGTCAATATTCCCTGAAAATGAAAAGAGAACGTTAGTCTTTTCCTTTACCTGAATAAGCGGGAGGAAAAAATGTATGAAAATCCATTTCTAACGTGTTTTAGCGGGAGAGAAAGTCGTATGAATTTTCATTTCTCATGTGTTATCTATGGTACGCGCCTGCCCAAGGAGTTTTCATATAATTTAAATATTGAATCTCCCTGCCACTGACATCCTTTCCTGAAGAATAAAATAAAACAAAAGAAGCGCGAAATATTGGTCAAATTTAGAATTTGACCAATATTTCGCGCTTCTTTTGTTTTGTTAAATTGTGTCTTACATGGTGTCTTACGTTTTGATTTTATTTTAAAAATACTTTAAATGTTCCTCACAGGTGTAGTATAAAGCACTGTGTAGCACTCGGGTGAAAGTCCTATTCCTACCTCGGGAGTATTGTGGCCCTAGGCTGCGCCTTCGCCTTCCATATGTGATCCTTGACTATTTTCACCTTACAAGTGTTTCGTGAAAAGTTGCATTTCCCCTCGAATATTTTTCTTTGATTCCTCTAGGCACTCTGGGTTGCTGTTGAAGGATTGCTTTTAGGGTATCCCCAAAGAAAGAAGTCCATCGGGAATAAGTCCGCGCTACGAGGTGGCCAGTTAATGGCACCTCTTTTGGATGTGATATCCAAAAGAGGTGCCATTAACTGACCTGTTCGAAAATTTCGCGAACAGCACTTAATGAGTCGCCGGAAGTGTGGCATGTTGCCCTATCTTGCCGAAACTATGATCCTTGGTTAATACCATCGAAATCCTTTAGAGCTGGTGAAAAATAGTTCCGTAGCAAGGCAATGTACCGCCCTGTTTTTACTGTTAGAGCATTTCCTCGGCGATCTTCAAAAAAGTATGGGCCAATAATGCCTCTTGGATGAATTCAGAAACTCTTTGATGTTTTAATTTAGGATTAGTGTCAAAACCTGTAATTTTGGCTATTCACGTGCCCATTTAGTTGGAAGTGTGCCTCGTCTAAGAAAAAAAAATTTGGTAAAGTTAGTGAACCTCTTTAACATTTCGTTTGCAAATTTGAGCATATGAGCCTATATAAAACAGTCATACCGGGTGGGCTGTCGCTTAGGCGATTCACATTTTGCACCGCGCTACGTCGCGTAGCGCAGAGTGGCAGATTTTAATATTCTATGCAAGTACATCGATTAGTATAGAAAACACGCCAAGTCCAACAAAGGCGCCGCTAGCAGATTCTGCCGCCGAAATTGAACAATGCCCAGCAATTTGGTATATGAAATGGAAAGAATACAGACGACGAAGACCAAATGGAAAGTAACCTTTAGTTTGGTGCGGGCCATGTAAAAGCCGTCAGGCGCGGTAAAATCTGCTCGAAGAGGCAGATCTGCTCCTGCGTCGCCGCGCGCGTAATCTGCTGCGGTGGGTGCGTGGCCAGTGTGTGAATTGCCTAACGCACGATACGCGTCATGTTTGTCACCGCGTCGCTCTCGAGCATTATTTAAATTTTTGTTTTACTTTTCGATACATACAATGGCATCTAATGACAAACCTCGATCTTCTAATCCATGTAAAATATATAGTTCTGTCTAACGATGTCTGAATAAAAGGTTTTAGGTGTTGGGTAAGATGTACCGATGTGTCAGCTGTTCAGTTCAGAACACTAGCATTGGCAATGACAATGGCAATGGCTTTAAAGCGTCGTACAGCTGGCAATCGCTATCCTCGTCTGACTAGTGATGTTACGCGCTAGCTCTCTTTCACTCTATCTTAAATATTTACCCTCCTTAACAGCCAACATCCCTTATTTGCGGCCAGATTTAATTAAGCAACCGTATATCATAATAAACAGAAAAAAATAGGTTCAATTAGATATATAATAAATGTACGTTATGACCGTATAAATGTATTGAAATCATACCTGTTTATAAATGGCTGCGAAGAGGTGCGGCTAGGTGCGCAACGGCTACCGTGATTTTTAGAATCTTTATATAAATTGCCGTGATGTAGATGATATTTCATTTAAAAAACCAGTGAACGAATTGTTTTCCCAAAAATCGATTAAAAATAATTTAACCAAAAATACTAGAAGCCAAATTTTGATAGGCAACTTGGTAGATATTAATTAACCTAATTATAAATATAGATAAAAATGTTGTTTTTAGCAAAAAACCGATGAACGCACTAATCCTGCAGCCGGATCTCGTACTATAAAGTTCGGAGCCAAAAACAACGGATTAATCGTTAGCAGATTTGTTTGTTAGATTTTCGTGAAAAAAATATTGTAAAATATTTTAGTACTTTTGCATACTATATATTTTCTAAATAATGTATAGTACGCCGACCCGAAATATAGGACAATACTATATATTATAGTACGGTTGGCAACCCTAACTTGACCACAGCTATATGACCCCCACAGCTAAGCTGGATCCAACCTTGACGAAGAGTGAGGAAAGCATTCCCCGCGTAAAAAATGGTTATTTTTTACACTTTTATCTAACATATAATTTATGGGATAAAATAAAGTCAAAGATTAAATCTGCGTAACATTGTGAATTAAATGGAGTGGCAGTTCTAAAGTAAATTGGTAATGGTCAGGTTTAAGTTTAAAATAATATTTTTACTAGATATGTATTTTAATTAGCCTTAACATTTCAACTCCTAATGTAATGGGTACCTATACGTGTTGCTAAAACAATATATCACAGATGCAATATAATCTCAAAACAACTATCGTTCCAATTTGGAGCCTATACAGTCGGCAGGCAGTCGAGTACATGATACAGAGTATTTAAGTTTTATGATTAAATGATTTAGGAGTTATTCGAGAAACAATCGGTTAGTCTGGTCAATATTTCCTAGTTAAAAGTGCTTTAGCACAAGCCCGTTTCGTAAACGATAAGAAAGCAAATAAAGTATGGTAGGACGCCTCGGGAACAGAATGGAGCAATCAGGACGAGAACACTTTGACACAGCAATTTAGACGGTGTGGCTCCTATGTGTTATTTTGATTGCGACGCTTTTGTGTGGTGTTGTTTGTGCGTCCGCTTCCTTCATGCTTATAAAAAATATTTATGACTCCTGTGAGACACGAATATTGCCTCCCACCGTCTTAATAACCTCCTAGTGAAGGAGAGAGATTGTCTCCTGAGGAGGTATTATAACGTAACAATGGGCTGCAAAAATATTTTCAAGGAAACTCATGTACAATAATGCGATATATGAAAGTCAAATAAATGCTGACATATATCATTTTATTTACATGAATATTAAAAACCTTTCTTTATAATTTCTTGGCAATGTTTTTCCAAAAAAATGCGCTTTAAAGTTAAATAACTCGAAAACGGATACCTAAATCGTAAAATCGTCGTAGCAAACTCTAAAGGTTTTCAAAAAAAAAAAAACCAATGATACCCCACACCATACCCCAAATTAAAATATTCTTCGTGATTTTATTTTTGCACTTCATCGACGTAACAAGAACACATATTCATGCAAAGTTACATCTTTCTAACAATACGTACGGATATGACGAAACCATTAGGGTACCGAGTCATGAACAACGGAACCTTAAAAGAAGAAAAAAAAATAGTTTTAAAAAACTAAACAAACACGCTTTTAACAAAGCGTGGACGACTATTGAAATATTTTCAGAAAGCACCCCACGCCTTGTTACATTAAAATTATTTTCTACGTTTTAGTTTTTAAGCGTCTTTGTTTAGTTTTTTAAAACTATTATTTTAGATAGACTAAAAAGGCACCCAAAGGAGTCGGTTACAAACATACAAACAAACAAACATATAGGCGAAGCTAATAAAAAGGGTGTAAAAAGACGTTTATAATTTATACACTCATAAGAAAACCTTAAAAGATTGATTTGATACATACTAAACTAAGATGGCTTTGAATACAATAATAATTGATAGTCAACCTATTCCAGAGTAACAAAACCTATTTGGTTAATAACAATGGTATATAACAGGTAACACAACAAAATAAAGATAAGCTCAAATATCTATAAATATACAATTACTGAATATTTCATATCACAATTTCATTATTTGCAGTATTGATTGGTTCGCATCAATCGCGATATGCAAATATTAGCTTCACTCGCTGACCGGCAGGCTTCGCTGGTGATTTACGCATACACCTACATACGTTAAGCAATTACGTTATTTAATAAAAATTAACCAGTTGACGTAACGAATTTACTTCGACTTTAATTAGATTGTTTGTTGTGCACATGTATTAACAGTGATGGACACTCTGACAGTTGTCGAGGTTGATTTATATTGTCAAGATAGTTTACCGTGACTGGGAACATCATTTTGTTATAACGATAGCGCCTAAGATTACACACTTACACGTATGTGCTTTTTTTTGCGAAAATGAAACAATATTAAGCCCAACTCCGCTTGTGGCTTTTGGTGGTATTTTAATGACACTCCATTGCTGAGAGACCACAATATTGTAAGCTTCTTATTTGTCCCACAGGACAATTTGGACATAACTATTTTTGTTTATTTGTAACTACCAGAGTCCCGCGGTGTCACTTGCAATAACTCTTGTAAACCGCGAGTAAAACCTTAAAGTGAAGCTAGTCTAAATTAAATTGGTTTAACCATGGAATAATAAAATGTATATAAACGTTATTTCTGGTCTCTTTTTGCATTTATTCATCTATCATCAGAAATCAGAAGCCAATCGATCCAAATAAATAATACGGGATTGGATTGTCTGTATATAATTTTAAATGAACTTTTTTACTAAATGCATTTAAAACTAACATGGTACTTAAAACAAAAATGTGATTTAATTTAAACTAGCTTCGCTTTAAGGTTTTACTCGCGATTTACAACAATTATTGCAAGTAACACTGCGGGACTCTGGTAGTCAAAATAAACAAAAATAGTCCTGTCCAAATTTTCCTGTGGGACAAATAAGAAGCCTACAATATTATGGTCTCTCAGCGATGGAGTGTCATTAAAATACCACAAAAAGCCGCAAGCGGCGTTGGGCGTAATGGCGAATATAATGTATGCTAATGAGGGTGCGGGCGGGTGGGCCGACGTGACATCACGCTTCGGACCACAGCCGCTGTCGCTGCTGCCCGGGCTTAACGAGCGGGTGTGCATTTTCAATATTCGAAACACTGGTTGGGCCTCCACTACACTAGTTTAAGGACAACATACAATGTTAACTTAAGTAAATTTTAAATAACTAATTTTACTAGCAGGGCACGGTAATTTTTAAAGAAGTTTTCCAAGCAGGAAGTTTAATGTAGCACTGTAGCATTTATGTAAACTCGGCTAAAACTAGATAGAGTATTACAGGAGATGGAACAGGCATAGCTATTCGCTATAATAAAAACAGCGCGAGTGCTACAAAAATAATAAAAGTTAGCGCTGGGCGCCCGCGAGGCGCCGCCGCCGCCGGGAGGGTACGGTGCGGATCGCTGCGGCTCGAGCTGGCCTCGTCACGGGCCCTGTTTACTATCACTCCCGGGGGAGGCTTATTTCTTTTTGTTTTGAATTTCTTTTACTTTTTAACACCGTAATAAGGGTCATGCCGTAACGACCGTCTATTGAACAGAGTGTGGTCTAATATTTAGTTATATTTTTATTATCTCTAGCTAGATCAACAACTCCAATAATATCGATAATGAAAATATTTCTTGATATTGACAGTCTTAAGCTTATCTTGATTTTGAACATGTCAATCATCCTCCTAGCCATTATTCCCAATTTTATTTGGGGTCGGCTACTAGTTCAACCGGATTTACCTGAATTACAGTTTTTCCACGGAGCGACTGGCATCGGACCTCCGCAACCCTAAGGGAGAACTGAAATTCGAAGATTGAACTAAAGCCGGTTCCAAAAATAACGGGTCAGTCACATAAACCCGAATATCTCCCGAACTACGTATGCCATCCTAATGAAACGAAGACTGTTCAATTGAGAATTTAATTATACAGATAAAAAATAAAATAAAACTTAGTTACACCCACAATATTAATCTTAAATTAAAAAAAAACTAAAGTAGTCATATTTTTCTTAAGATTACATTTTTTTATGATTGTTTTTTTGCTGTTTTTCATCACTTTCTTCATTTAATACTTTGTATTGCCTCCACGAGCTCTTCTGACAGCTTCCAGGCGATTAGGCATGCTGTACACCAAATTTCGGAGCCGGTGCTGAGGAATACCTTCCCATTCCTCCACCAGTGCTTGTATGAGCTCGGGAAGCGTGATTGGTGGGGGGTTTCGACCTTTCACGCATCTCTGAAGCTCGTCCCAGGCGTGCTCGATGGGGTTTAAGTCCGGGCTTTGCGCTGGCCACTGCATGAGTTCGATACCGACCTCTTCAAGGTAGTCATGTACAATTCTGGCGGTATGGGGACGCGCATTATCATGCATTAATATGCCATGCCGGTCCATCCTAGCCATGAAAGGACCTACATGTTCATTGAGGATCTCTTCCACGTACCTCTCTGCATTTAGAGTTCCATTTTGAATGAGCACCAGCTCGGTGCGGGCCTCAGCAGAAATCCCAGCCCAAACTTGTACGGAGCCTCCACCGTACGCCACTTTTTCCTCCACACACGCTTGATGGAAGCGCTCCCCTGGTCTTCTGTACACCAACTGCCTACCATCATGCTTATAAAGCATGAATTTAGACTCGTCCGTGAACATTACCCTAGACCAATCGTCTAGTGTCCAGTTTAGGTGTTCGCGCACGTATCTCTGTCTTGCAATTCGATGTCCCCGTTCCAGTTTGGGGCCATTTGCGGGCCTCAATGGTTTCAAATTTGCTTCAGCAAGACGTCTTCTTATTGTTTGAGCGCTTAAATTGCCACCTCCAAAGCGAATAAAGTGAGTTTTTAGACCAACAGCAGTTTGAAAACGATTTCGGAGCATTGTAGCCACCAGTTGTCTGTCTTCCCTGGCCGTTGTGCATCTTGGTCTGCCATTTCCTGGTCTTCTAAGGTGTGATCCGGTCTCTTGGTACCGCTGGACTACCCGCTGAACAGTCGACAAAGATACACCAATGTTTCTGGCTGTTTCACGCTGGCTCCGCCCAAGTTCCAAAAAAGTTAGGATTCTGGTACATTCCTCTAGCGTGACTGCCATGCTTCACCTCACAGAATAATAATGATGCACGTGGAAGACGTTCACGATAATTTTTTTTGTGACAGAATAGAAATGGAAAGCATCCATAATGACATGAAACAAAAATTTTGTTTTTAAAAATAGTCATTTTTTTAAATTTTGTTTTTTTCATCAACCAGTTTAAATAATATGCTATTAGAAGCGCAACTAAAAAGTCTTTCTTTCTTCGTTTTTTATTTCATTGATCTAGCTTTTACAGTTCTGGAGGTATTTCAATTTTTGTGACTGACCCGTAATTTTTGGAACCGAGTGTAGTTATCAGTATATTTAATTTTGAACATGTCAATATTGATAAAAAAAAAAGATCTGGCTATTTATTTGTAAGGATTTTGAAAATACGAACCGACGTGTTTATACAACACAGCGTCATGCGTTGGTTGCGTCTGTTACAGGACGACAAAACGCGTCGTGTGATTTTGTCCTTATTGCACAGATTTAGTAGCTCAGGAGCTGATCCTTAATAATTTTATAACAGTATCATCCCGCGAATATTATCAAGTTGAAATACGTAAATAAAATAATATGCTAAAGAAATTCACATTTTTTTGCTTTGGTGTACCATAATCCTGGAGTAAATTGCTGATTTAAATCTTGCTACTGGTGATTGTTTGTACCTATTTTCCACCTGTTATTTTATCGTTCATTGGTTAGGTAACAAATTTTATTACCATTTCAGAATATCTTACCATCATGAGCAACTAACTTCAACATCAGCCACTAACATTGGCGCGTCTTAGAACCTCGATATTACGCACCCGATCGGACCATCTGATCTTCATGATAAGGCAATTGATGGCAAATGATAAGGCAATGATTTGGCAAAACGATCGCCATGTAAACCGAGAACTTATTAGCCAGTTTAAGATCGTGTAAGAAGAAGACCTTGAAACACAGCTTTGAAAATGCCTCAGCTGCAGCACTTTATCCTGCAGTTGAGCTCGGCATCAAGGTCACACTTAGCTGTTGTAGTGTTCCCCAGATAACGAAATTTATCGACCTGTTTCAGCACGTCCTCATCAAGCTTAATGGTCAGTGCCACACGACCATGGATGTCTAGGGACATCACTTCCGTCTTCTTGACACTGATCTTTAAGCCAAATTTGCAGCATGCTTGGTGGAAAATGGACATCAGCTGTTGCCGGCCTCCTGGGGATTCTGCCAAGAAGCACAGGTTATCAGCATACATGATCTCTGTGATCATTGCATACGAGACTTTGGTGCACGCCTTTGCTTTGGTCAAGTTGAAAAGACTGCCATCGGTGCGAACTCTGAAGGTGGCGGTGAACTTTGTTAATTGAGTTTTGATGGAAAATCCTACCCCCAGACCTACGAGGTTCGGATGAAGGGGTACCTTTCCAGTAGAAAGTGTAACTTCCACCAGTTGGAGGTGTCCAACTTCCACCAGCTCTCCTTCATCAGCCAGATGTGTTTCGCTGAGTGCAGCCACCTCCACATTACAGCGGTTTAACGCTCGGGCAGGCATTGCCATCTCGGTCAATCAGCGTTCTTCCGTTTCACGCGCCAAATTTTATGATAGGTGGTTTCACGACAGTTTTGTTTGGTGCAGTGGCAGCCGCGTACGCCAATGCTGATCAGAGAGGTGTCGGGTTCAAATTCTGGGTCGGGCCAAAAAGTGTTTTGGGTTTTTCTTAGGAATTCTTAATAGCAGTCCGGAGTTTGGAAGTTTGGCGGTGATTCACACCCGTGCCTCGGAGAATACCTAAAACCGTCGGTCACGGTTGTCATGAACAATCGTTATTGGGAAGTCAGTGCCTTCAAATTTACTGTCAACTAGTTGAACCTTCGGTTCTCCCTTAGGGTTGCGGAGGTCCGATGCCAGTCGCTCCTTGAAAAACTGATATTCAGGCAAAACCTCGTTTATCTGCCTAGTTGGTCTAGTGGTTAGCGTATGCGGCTGCTGATCAAGAGGTCTCGGGTTCGATTCCCGGGTCGGACCAAATATTATTTGTGTGATTCACAAATATTTGTTTCGGAGTCTGGGTGTTTTCTATGTATAATATGTATGTATTTACAAAAAAAAAGTATGTTTATGTATTTATATCAGTTGTCTAGTACTCATAACACAAGCTCTGCTTAGCTTGGGACTAGATGATGTTGTGTGTCAGATGTCCAAAATATTTAAAAATTTAAAAAAAAAAAAACCGGTTGAACTAGTAGCCGACCCCTAATAATATTGGGAATAAGGCATGGAAGAACATTATAAATCACTAGCTGCGGTGTTACCCGCGTATTTTCGGGATAAAAAGTAGCCTACTTAAGTGATTTTTAAGAACTCATTTTAAGATTAGCCATTTACAAACTATCAATATGGTTGCTATGCAAGTGTCTTATGCATAGCAACTTGGGAAGTTTTGACAGGAGATAAACAGTGATACATTTTGACATCTACGATTTAATGTATTTTATAAGCATCTAGGTTTCACCCGTTTATCTTGATTATTGCAGTAAAAAGTAGCCCATGTTTTATTCTGATATATGAGCTATATAACTGTAAAGTTTCATCCAAATCTGTTTAGTAGTTTTTGCGTGAAAGAGCAACAAACATACATATATAAATACATTCAAACTTTCGCATTTATAATATTAGCAGGATGTAATAAATAATCAACTACCTGACAACAGAGATATAAGACAACAATAAATGATGTAATTATGCAACTGTACTATACGACAGTAACAGTTTATGTATTTTCATAAGAGATACGGTGAGAATAAATGGCATAGTAACCGAACGAAACGTGGCGGATATAAATGAGAACGTTAAGATTTATTCTGTGTAAACAAATCTATCAAATCAGGATAGTCTCCGTCCACTGTTATACACGGTCTTTACAACATAGCTACAATCAATCCAAACAGGATAATACTCTCCGCCTGCAAAAGTTGGCAAACAACATGTGTAAACAGAGGGTAATTGAATTAATGTTTATTTTAATTTTTGTCGTTTCAGGTTGCAATATATGTTTAATTTTTACCTTTATCACACGACATCGATTCAATAATTACCCAAATTACGCGAAACAATAATAAATTTAAAATGGTTTGACAATAATTCATTTAACATTAATTATTCTCTGAACGCACGCTATTGCAGGCATACATTAGCGTATAAACTGCATCAGCATTAATTTGCTCTTGCAAATGATTTGGGTATTGTTTAACAATTATAACAATGAGTATATTATTTCTCTCTTTATTAGTAAACGGTTATCTATGAAGCCCATTAGCTGCTACCTAGAATTTTAACTAATTTCATTAATTTGTAATTATCTCTGTTTATATTTTATAGATTCATATTATACATATCTCTATGTACTTCAGGTTTTTCTTTATATAACGCCTGCCAAGGTGACTTTACTACGCCTGATGGAAAGCATGAGTAAAATCCACAAGTGGGGGTCGCCATACTCACTGCAACTGCAAGCAGTATGGCGAACCACATTATGGCGGCCTAGTGAGAAGCTTCTTCACGCCCCGCCTAAAGGACCCGGGATCATAGTATGAAGGAAAAACATGAGCTGGCAGTGAGTTCCAGTTTTTAACTGCTCGGCACAAGAAGGCAGACCCGAACCGCTTAGTTCTGGAGCGTATGTCGTCCACTCTGAAGGGGTGACTTCCCTAGCCAGATAGTGTTGTTCTGTAGAGGAAGGGAGAGGGTGGGATGAGTTGGAAGAGCTCTTCAGAACACTCCCTATGGTAGAGGCGGTAGAGGACTACCGTAGAGGTGACATCTCTTCGCAACTGCAAAGGTTCCAGGAACTCGGTGGCTTCGGGACTGTGTATGATGCGAACTGCTCACCTCTGCAACCGATCGAGAGCGTCAAGCAAATACTGCGCAGATTCATCGCAAAGATGAGAACAGTACTCCACGCAGGAGCGAACCTGGGTCTTATAGAGAAGACAGATGCCCCGGCTGGAAGAACCGTCTCACCTTGTTTAGTACGCCTAGCTTCCGCAAGGCCGCCTTTGTGACGCTCTCGATGTACTCCCGTCGGTTGAGATCCCGGCAGATATCCATGCCCAGGATACCGAGCTTATCCTGTAGTGGCAGCTGAGTGCTCTGAAAAGTAGGAAGGGGAAGAAATGGAGACTTTTTGGTGGTGAGTGCGCAAACCTGTGTTTTTTTTGGCATTGAACTCGACGAGATTCTCATCACCCCATTGAGAGATAACGTTCAGAACCCGGTCGAGTACAGCGACAAGTTCCTGGCGTTTTTCCTCAGCATCCGTCAATTTAAATGTAGAATGTTCAAAATATTGTCCATGCATTATGCTGCCATCTGCATAGCAATGTATGTTGCCAAGGGCTAACATATAATTGATATGCAGAAGGAACAGCGTGGGCGACAAGACAGAGCCCTGGGGTACGCCTACGTTTACCTGTACGAAATCAGATGCCGCGCCGTCATAAAGGACTCTAATGCGGCGCTGGCGCAGGAAGGCGGCAATCCAAAATTTTGTGGGTAGGCCGTATGCCGAAAGCTTAGAGAGAAGCGAACGGTGAAAAACCCAATCAGGAGATAGTGCTATTTACGGATGACACCTCACTTTTATTTAGACTAAAACGACAGGAATTAGTTACTGACGATGTGAATAACACTCTCTCCAAGGTCGTGAACTGGTTCAACGTTAACAGCATACGCAGTTTATAAAATTCGCCAATTAACTGATGTAGACACCGCAAGACTGGTGTATTTTAGCTATTTTCATAGTGTAATGTCATACGGTATTTTGTTGTGAAATGCTGCTGACATCTGACATCTGAAAGTATCTTTGCCCACAGCACACACATTAGCAAGCTGAAGTGGCAATGGGCTGGCCATATTAGCCGCAGGACCGACAACCGTTGGGGTAAACGTGTTCTTGAGTGGAGACCGCGTCTCGGCAAACGTAGTGTAGGACGTCCACAGGCCAGATGGAGTGATGATTTGCGCAAGACGACTGGCAGGAGCTGGATGCGAGTCGCCGAGGATCGAACTGAGTGGCGTGCAATTGGAGAGGCCTATGTCCAGCAGTGGACTGCGATAGGCTGATGATGATGATGATGAATTAGAATTAAGAAAAATATACATTTATTCACAAAGTTTAGCGACATTCATAATATAAACACTAGAAATAAAGATAAACTCGTGTTGCCAACGACTAGACTACAAAAAGTAAGCAAGTCTTTTCGATGTCAGGGTGTGAGCTTCTACAATAAGATTCCAAGCAAATTTCATGAATTAAGTATTAACAAATTTAAGTCCTTAATTAAACAAAAACTGTGTGATAAAGCTTACTACACAGTTACTGATTATTTAAATGACAAATTTGCTAGGGATTGATGCTGCTCGCTCCCACATTTTAAAGTGATGAACATTTCTAATTTGTTTATTTTTTCGTTGAAATTGATTTGTATAGTATTTTTTTTTGTTTTTTTGTGTAAGTTTATAAATGCGAGTATAGTGTAAGCTTGTAATGTTAGTTTATATTTTAGTAATTTTCTGGTGGTTTTGAGTGTTTCCACGGCCTACTCAAGTGTCCTGCTTGCGGCATAGTCGTGTTCCGGGTTGTGGATCCTGACTACATCGGTTAGGCTACACGACGGCTGGGGCCCGTGTGCCGTCTGTATGGACAGGTCGACTCAAAGCTATGGTCCTTTCTTCAAAAGGCCAACCCAGACCCTATACTGCACTCACATAGTTCTCTTTAATTAACGGACTTAAGTCCGACTTGTAAAAATGTCTGAAAAGATTTACTTACAGAAATAAATATCATTTATCATTTATATATCAAAGGCCTTGGCCATGTCTAGGCTGATGGCCAGGTTCTCTCCATACCTATCCAAAGCCTCACTCCACAGGTGCGTGAGGTACGTTAGAAGATCACCCGTGGATCGGTTCGGTCTGAAGCCATATAGCCGATCACTTATAATAATAATAATAATAATCTAGCAACACTCAAAGACATCAGAATTTCTCTTACGTATTTTTAAAATAAATTATTTTTACCATTTGAAACAATATTAAATACCAACTATTATACATATTAAAAAATAAATATTATAAAAATTATAAAAATAAAGAAATAAAATGAATTTTAATGGAATAAACTTATTATCAATTTTAAAAGACATGACGTTTAAAACGTCATGTCAAACCAATATGCACAATACAAAAAGCGAGAAATTATAAAAAAAGATGTTAACAAGAGCTAGACGAAAAGCACAAGAAACAACCCCGGACTCGTCGCTCCGCTCCGCCTTGCCGTCAATGGAAGAAACCAAAGAAGTGCCGACTGGTGAAGAGGCGTCGAGCTCTACTTCTAGCGACGAGTTTTTCTCTCCGCCGACGTCGCCAACACCTGTACGTCGGCAGGAGAGGACCCGGCCACCAGACAGCTTAGGATCCCGAGGACCACTGACCTCGAAAAGGGTCCCCGCTACCGGTGGTGGTGTGCGCCGCATGAAATGGTCACATTCAATAAATGAGAACGTCATGCGGGCATATTTTCGGGCTACAGAGTTGGGAACAAACCTTACTGCGTACCGTGTTCGACTAGTCTCTTTGTTTCAGGAGCTTGAGCCAGCCGTCAACGTATCAGCACAACGATTGTCGGATCAAGTACGAGCTATACAGCGCTGTCACCTGCTGGATGATGCTGTACTTGAGAGGATTCGCTCAGACATACGGAATAGCTTGACTGTCCCTTCAGTGTCGCATGTTCTAAATGTGGTACCACAAGACGAAGATGTTGATGCATTAGTGGACAGTGAAATTATATCCGTAAGTACCCAGTGTAATAATAGGATAAGGAGCGCTTTGGAGGATGCGATTCAGGAGTACCGACATGTAAATTATAACAACAGACCCCGATTACCCCGTTTGCCCATTCATACACGAAATTTAGCGTTGATGGGTGCCCTGGATTCGTTATTATCAGATTATTTTGATAATAGCGAAGATCTTTACGATATGCATTCTTTTCTATACTGTGCGGCCATTGCTGTTTGTCGAGTAGCAGGCGTAAAATTCAATGAAAGTGTTACTACTACTCGATCCAAAAATACTTTGCCAGCTTGGCAGTATAGAATAGAACGTCGTATTGCTGAGACCAGGACACTCATCGCCAAATTAATTGCTTTTCAATTTGGTAATACGCGACCGAGAGTCATGCGCTTTGTGAAACAGGCATTTTTGGGGACTACCATCAGTCCTCAACAATATATGTCAAGTGTCACAGAGCGCATAGACTTCTTGAAGCAAAAAGTTTATGCATGGGCAAATAGGATAAGACGCTATAAAAGACGATCAGATCGGTATAACCAGAATCGCATGTTTCAGAGAAATGAGAAGTGGGTTTACCGGAAATGGGAGGAACCGGATCCTAGTGAGCATGATAGGCACTAACCAGATGAAAATTGCACAAACGCATTTTGGCGTAGCATCTGGTCTGTGCCTGTCACCCATACAGAAGGCGACTGGATACGGGATATCAAACATTCATGCGAGTCTATAACAACTATGGAACCAATTAAAATTGACAAAAATGATGTAAGTTGTGCAGTCCGTTCATTACCGAATTGGAAATCACCTGGTCCGGACGGTCTGCACAACTTTTGGCTTAAGTGGTTCCGAAGCTCACATGAATGTTTGGCATCTCATTTCCAGGCCGCGTTGGATTCGGGTTCATTACCACAATTTTTAACAACTGGTATAACCCATTTACTCTATAAATCTGGTAGTGCCATGGATCCCAAAAATTTTAGGCCCATTACATGTTTACCAACTTTATACAAACTTCTGACATCTACTCTGAGACTCAAAATTGCTACATATATTAATAATAATTCGATACTTTCCATTTCTCAGAATGGATGCAGAAGTGGGACCCGTGGCACTAAAGAGCTCCTTATCATAGACATGACCATTAGCCAACAGGTACGTCGTAATCGTAAAAGTCTGGCGACATGTTGGATAGATTATAAGAAGGCATATGACTCAGTCCCACATTCATGGCTTTTGAAGGTGCTGGAGTTGTATAAAATTGATACAATTCTATGCACTTTCTTGAAGTCATGTATGGGGCAATGGAGGACAGTCCTTCGCTATCCTGGATGTCGTCAGACTGCGGTAAACGACGCACTTATAAAGATCGAGAGGGGCATCTTTCAAGGTGACAGTTTGAGTCCCTTGTGGTTTTGTCTGGCTTTGAACCCTCTTAGCACTCTCTTAGAGGGTTCAGGGTTGGGCTATAGGTTACAGAAAGATGATCAAGTTATATCTCACCTTCTTTACATGGATGATTTGAAACTTCTGGCTTCCACTAAATTACAATTGACAGCGTTACTGAAGGTCACTGAAAACTTTAGTAATTCTATCAAGATGGAATTTGGTGTAGACAAGTGTGCAGTCATGTATGTGAAGAAAGGAGAATGGTCGTGCTACATTATATTGGGATCGATCTGTTATCACAGACAGGACTATTGTTGCCAATAAGCCTGATATTGTGGTGATAGATCGATTAGAGCGCCGCGCAATGATTGTCGATATCGCTGTTCCTCATGACGAAAATCTCGTGAAAGTTGAAAAAGAGAAACAAATCAAATATTTGGATTTATCTCACGAGATTGTCGATATGTGGAATGTGGATTCGGCGATCATTGTTCCGATAGTTGTTTCTGCTCATGGTTTGATAGCCAAGAGCCTCGACCAACACCTTAAGAGGCTCACGTTAGATGGCTGGATCAAGGGTCTGATGCAGAAGGCAGTCCTTCTTGACACGGCACGTATAGTGAGGAGGTTCCTGTCTTTGGAGCCCTAACCACCGGTTTCTTGGTCCCTGTACCCGAAGTCGGTGGTCTACTATTTTTTATATTTTTAAATGTATTTTTTATATTTATATTTAAAAATGTAATTTATATGTAAATATTAACAAATAAAGAGAATAATAATAATAATAAAATATCTTTATTGCAACAGAAAGTGGATTACAAAGCACTGTACAGCCCTGACTCCCAAAATAGTGCTAGCTGTGTCTTGGAAGTCAGTTCCTTATCAAAGACTAAATAAACAAACCATTAGTTACAATATTAGACAATAACTTTAAATAGTTCCTTATATTTGTGTGTCAATGTGAGTGTTATGTGTGTGATTGTCTATGTTTTGCTGTGAGTTAAGAGTTGTGTGTGATGAGTGTGTATGTAACATTATTCAATGTTTCATTATTTCACTATATGTAGTAGGTATTCAACATCATCATATTTCAGTTCCATAAGCCACAATTTAACGATTTCTTTTATTTTAAAGTTAGTTAAGTTTTTAGTTTTATAAATTAAATTCAATTTGTTATACAGTCTTGGTGCAAGATTACTGTAGTGTTGCTGTGCAAATTTACTTGCTACCCTTAAAACCGGACATTTTTCTAATCTTTTGCCTGATGGTTTTAAATGTGGAATAACAGTTTTGTGGTATCTACGTATTGTCTGGTATATGAATAGTTTCCGCACAGTAAGAACGTCAGCATTCTTATAAACTAAATGTGTAGGGTGGCGAAACGGTAGATATAAAAGTACTTTAAGGACGACGCGTTGTGCCCTTTCTAGTTGAATTAAATGTGTCTTAGCCGCTGAACCCCATGAGCATATACAATAGGTAACTACACATTCAGCTAGTGCTTTGTATGTTTGAATCAAAAGTGTAGTGTCCTGGATCAGTCTCAAGTCTCTAAATATATAAATGAGTTTTCTGAGTCTATTGCTAACTAAAAATAGTGATATGCCTCCTCCAATTCAATTTGTCATCGATGTTTACTCCCAAATATTTAACGTCAGTGTCTTTTGTTAACGTCGGACAAGAACAAATTGAAGGCAAGGCTTTAGTTCGGTTACATGGATAGCAATGGACTCGAAGCTGACAATTGTTAGGCGCTGAGGCTGATGTTTTGCTAAAACAGAGAAACTTAGTTTTGGTGGTATTTAATGATAGTAAACTATCTTCAAGCCATGCTGTGATAATAGACATGCCTTCTTCTGCTAGTTGTCGCACAAGGCACCATGAGCTACCGTGAAAAAGTACGACAGTTGTAACAACTTTTTTTTGTTTCATTGAAATATTTAGAATTAGTAACACAATAAGATGACGTGTTTGGGTGAGCGCCATCTTTATCAGGTTAGCGGTAGCTCTTACACTCCTTCTTCATCGGTTTTAGATAAACTTTCACCCGCGAGTCGTCAGATGGCGTCATCTCTCTTAAATATATCACTGATGAGATTAATACTCTGTGGTAAATTGTGTTCTATGTTATCTTTGGTCATAAGTCTGTTTTGTCTATGAGAATCAGGTGATGTTTTTTTGATTAATGAGTAGAGGGTAAAAGTTTTATTCCAGCGGGACCTTGAAATGTAATATAAAAAGCGGGCCCTGATTCCCCGTGAAAAGCATTCTTGGTTCAACTACGCAATTGTGCATAACTCTGCTTATCTTAGTATTGGATTCGTGAAGAAGTTGTATTCCGAAACCCGCAGTCTATAAACGTGGTGAGAACTCTGTCGCTTATTTAAACTTTATTTAGTTGTTTCAATGTCTATCTGTTTCAATAGGTACTTAGGATTATGTCTCTTTATTTCCTAGGGTTTCAAGTTTTGGTTTGAGTTTGAGTTTTACATCAAGAAACGCACACGTACGTCACCAACGTGGTCTGCCTTCGGCTATACCTTCGGGCACAATTGGCGAGTCCCACTAGCGGTGCGTGGGCTATCCAGCGAGCAGAAGTGATCGGGGTACAGGAGAGCTCCCTCCCGTACGACAAATCCCCTAGACTTGCCACAGGATCACGTATGGTTTTATAATCCAATAATCATTCTCTTGCTCACATCTTATTTTGTTCACCGGTACGCTTACTCCGAGGACACACGATGAGGGACCCCAGGGACCACATCGGGGTGGCCGTGTTTACTCGACTGACGTCTGCACGTCCCGGTCGACCCCCCTTAAATCCAGGGAAGCTTAAGTTATAAACCTTTTATTGTCAACCCACTTATTTAGCTTTAAGAATATTTAAGAAACTAATTACTATATTGTTACTGACTGAATTATGTGATGCATTAGATATGACCATGGACCATGGTAAATGTTAAGTGAATTAAAGATAAGTGTGTGAAACCGAATTTGTGTTTTCCTTGAGGAATCCCCCAGTCACCCATCGACATATGCACGACACAACTTAGTTTTCTCTGTAGCTTTTTTCTTTTCAATTACTTTTCTTCTTGTGAACAGGCGCCCTGGGATAGTTCTCATTTGTCTCTACGGGAGAGCTCGCCGGTGAAGTGATTCCCCCTGGATAGGGCTAGGGACTACTAATCCCCCCTTTACCGGGGCTAGGGGTTACACAGTGTCATCTGCAAACATTTGTAAATCAGCGCCCTTGATCTGGTATTTGCATAAATCATTTATATACACCAAGAAAAGTGTTGGACCGAGGGTACTGCCCTGCGGAACCCCATACGTCACCGTGTCGTAGTCACTGGTATGATTATCAACTCTAACATATTGCCCTCTTTCCGTAAGGTAGTCCCTGAACCACAGAAGTGCGTTTCCCCTGATTCCTATGTTCTCCAGGCGAGTAATTAGGATTTTAGTCGATACGGTGTCGAACGCCTTCTGTAAGTCCAGGAAAACGCCGATGCATTTGTCCTTTTGGTCTAGGTATGTTGTAATTTTGGAAGTAAGGTGTAGAACAGCGTCATCAGTAGACCGACCGCGGCGAAACCCGTACTGATTTTCCGAAAGAATATTATTATTTTCAAGGTACGCAATTAATCGCTTGTTCATTACCTTTTCTATAACTTTAGATATAGTACTTAATAGAGAAATAGGACGATAATTTGTTGGTAGCGATTTATCACCTGATTTGTAAATAGGAGATACAACGGCGCGTTTAAATATATCAGGGAAGACACCCTGATCAAAACTTAAATTAATTAGGTGACATATGGGCCCCACAAGACAATGACGAAATTTCTGTAGAATATACGCTGTGATTTTATCAATACCAGGAGCGCTATGTTTTTTTAAACTAATGATCACTTCGTTAACCTCAATGGGGTCTGTCAGGTACAGTGCCATAGACTTTAGAGGAGAATCCGTTCTTTTAGCTTTTTGTGCTAGTGCTGACTCTTTTGTATTTAATTTTTGTAATGTTTGTTTTGCAAGACTTGGACCAATAGATGTAAAAAACCTATTAACTTTATTAAGAGAATTAGCAGCAGTTGCTTCAATGTTGAGTAATTCCGATGATGATACATTTGATTTGTTCATGCTACATAATTCCTTTATAATATTCCATGTTTCCTTTATATTACCCTTATTTTTGTATAATTTATCTTTGTAATAATTTTGTTTTAGATTTCTTATGATTTTCTTTAATGTATTTCTGTAGTTAATATATATATTTCTAATATTTGAATTACAATTTATTATTGATTTTTTATACATTTTGTCTCGTTTTCGTATTGATTTAATTACCCCTACAGTAATCCAAGGTTTTAAAGGTCTATATTTCTTATTAATCTTTCTTTCTGTAGTGTTGACATTAATAATATCTCTTAATTTAGTTGTTCATATTACTGCAGCGTGATTGACATCTGTTGTAGAATACAAATCACTCCATGATTCCTTCTCCAAACACTCACCCATAGTACTGAAGTCAAAGCTAACCTTACTTATATCTAAAGTTTGCTTGGGCACAGATGTACTGTCAATATGCAAAAGTATAGGTGAGTGATCAGTCAGTTCATCAAATACATAAGTTTGGACTTTGGAAGTGGTTCTAATCATAAAATGATCGAGGCACGTAGTTTGTCTAGTGGGACAGTGTATCCCCTGCTTAAGCCCGTGATTAGCCATTAAATTTAAGTATATAGCAGCATTAGTGCTTAGATTATCAGGCATAATGTCTAGATTTACATCGCCAGTCACAATAACAGTTTTATTTTTACTTAATGTGTCTAAAATGCAATTCAAAGAGTATATATAGGAGAGCGGATTTTTAAAACTGGGTGGGCGGTATGTACAGACAATATATACGCTATTCGAAAGACTTTTCACAATACAATTGCCGTCAGAACAAACCGGTTCCGTAGACGTCGCTTTAAAGACTTCATGAACGTACACCACAACTCCGTCATTCTGATTTAGGGATATTTTCGATCTAAACATTTTATAATCATTAATAGATGGCGGTATAAAGTGTTCATTTGTCCAACATTCTGTCAACACTAAAACATCCATCTTTACTTTAACCCTAGAAAGATAATCATATTTTGTAGTACGGAAAAGATACTCATGAGTAAAATTGACGCATATGTTTTAATTAGCTGCTGGGCGAAGTATATTGATTTATTTGAATTAATCAAATACTATTATATATTAACACATATATTAGAAAAGTAATACTGCAGATAATTTATTTATAGTAATTTGTTTTTTGAAAAAAAAAACAAACGCTTTTAACTTTGCTATAAATCGACGAATTTTTTTAACACTTATTGTTACATATCAAAACTAATTTTTACTACAATAATCAGTATTTTTTTTACTACAAAATCAATAACCTAACATATCTATTATGAGGAAAATATACAAAAATCTGTCACAAACACCTTTGTCACATCTCAACGTTTTGCTCACGACATATAACTTTTTTACATTTTTCGCAGGACGCATTTGCCTTTCACCTTATTTTGGATTAGCAAAAAGTACAATAAGTACTTTTTTTACTACTGGCTAATCAATATTGACTTCTGATGTGCTAGGTACTTCATTTGGTAACATTTTCGATATATTATCTTTAAAATATCTCGTCAAGATAGGTGCTTCTAAACGTCTACGCATAAACGAAGAAGACAGACCCAAGCTAAGATTTTTCTTTTTTTTTGCGACTTAGAGTCTTTTTTTTTTTTGTTAACGTTATGACAGTATATTTTATATGCGTTTATACGAGCAATGTTTGTCATTCCATACAAGAAAGCCATAGGCCGTCTATTTGTTTTCCTACTACAGGCCATCAGACAACACATTTGATCTAGTATGTCTACCCCGGCTTTTGTTTGTCTATACGATCTTCTTCTGTGTCGCTCTGCACTTCATTTTCACTTTCGTCCGCTACTTTACTGTCGGTAGCCTCACAAGGAAGCTCGTCGTCACTTTACATAAGAGCTACCTCCTCCTACAATGGGGAGAAGAAACTTGGAAAAAGACCATATCCATGGTCTTTATCCAAGTTTCTACCCCCTATTATATTATATTGTTGCCTATGGATCTAGAAAAACAAAATGAAAATGATATAAAGTACTTATACACACGAAAAAAAAACTTTCGTATATGTAAGAAAAAATCATAAAAGTCACGTATAAGATAATCATGCGTCAATTTGACGGTTTACTATCCGCTTTGAAGGTAAAAAAAAGGATAGCACTGCTCGTTGTGCTCTATGACATTTGAAATTGATCGCTTTATCTACTGTCTGAAGTACGGAGGGGAGTTTTTGTAAACGGTCACTCCTTTATGGACATAACTAATTGCACCATGGGCTTTAGAGTATATCAAAATGTTCTATTATGTTATGATTTTCAATCATGGCATAAATAAAGATATAAAAAAATCTGCAACGTATCTAATAGATGTAAAACCCGCAGAACTTATTCAGCTTCCCTTCAATTTTGAACCAATAATCTACAAGCTAATGTTGTTAAGGCATAAATAATTACCGACTGACACTTCATTTGTTTTTTTGTTTTAACCAACTTCAAAAAAAAGGAGGAGGTTCTCAATTCGTCGGAACCTTTTTTTTTTATTTTATGTATGTTCAGCGATAATTTGGTCTTTTATGAACCGATTTCACAAAATTATTTTTGCATTGGAATGGGCGTAGCTTACAGGTGGTCCCATCGTCACCATATCGGGATCTGATGATGGGAACCCAAGGAAATCGAGAGAACTCCTCAAATATCATAGGCACAATTGTCGCGATTTTGCTACTCGGAATAGTTTTTCATTGAAGTCGGTTCTTTTTTGTTAAAATTATTTACTCATTATTTTTTTCTTTGGCGTCGCTTATTACCGTACAATGGAAAACAACAATGAAATATCGATATATTTACGAGTACGAGTACTACCGTGGCACCAGTGCTAGTGCTGCAGAAACAGCTAGAAGGATTAATGATGTGAACGGCGCTGGTGTCGCAAAAGAAACCACGGTACGATTTGGTTTTCACGTGTTCGTTCTGGAAATTTCGACCTTCAGAACCAACCCCGTGGACGGCCGGAGACCAAAGTGGAAAATGAAGAATTAATATATAGGTAACTACTTCACATGCATTTAATTTAGTATTGCGAAAATAAATGAAAAATAAGTATAAAAGAAAAGGTGATATTACCAGTTCTCATAAAAAAGCAGTAAAAATATTATACAATTTAATTAATTATCACATTCCTGAAAAATGTTTTTTTGCCAACTGTTTTTTTTTTCATTGACAATGTAATATCTATCAGAGGGCGCAGGCTGATTTATGAGGTTAGAACAAAGTTGCGACGCAAGTTGTGCTTACTCGTGATGACTACGCTATTATAGAACGTCGGCATCGAAAGAGGGGAGATTTTGAGAAGCTGCGTGATGATCATGTGACACGCATCGCACCCCACCTCTTTTCTGATACAATAGATTTTGCGTCCGAGTAATCAGCGTTTCCCTCATTTTGCTAAGTAGAGATTATAGGTATGTAGTAATTTCTGTTTGGTACTAATTTTCTAAGCGACTCCAATAAACAAGGTTTAGAACCAATAAAATAAATAAATAAATATTTGGACAAGTTACACACAACATCATCTAGTCCCAAAGTAAGCAGAGCTTGTGTTATGGGTACTAAACAACTGATATAAATACATAAACATACTTTTTTTTTTGTAAATACATACATATTATACATAGAAAAACACCCAGACTCCGAAACAAATATTTGTGAATCACACAAATATTTGGTCTGACCCGGGAATCGAACCCGAGACCTTGATCAGCAGCCGCATACGCTAACCACTAGACCAACAAGGCAGTCAGAAAAATACAAACATATACCTATAAAATAAAATACACTCATTTGCAAAAAAAAAACGGGCGGTTTCGATTTTCTTCCCGGCTGAAAAAAATTAAATACCAAAAGGGTTTTAATCATTTGAACATGTTACTAGCCAGTTATAAAAGTGCAATAATGTTTATAAGAGTACCTTCCAAATTCAAATTTTTGACTGAGCCTGGTTTACAAAGAAAACAACTTTTAACTACATTTTGTGGCGCGAATTCCCTATAGTTAATATCGACTCTAATTAACTTTTTGACAATTTTTATTAAATTATCTGATGTCCTTGACATTTAAAAGTATTGTTATTGCTGTATAGCAATCTCGTAAATGGTAGATAAAAGCGAGCAAAATTATTGCGCTGCTTGAAGAAGGTTGCAGCCAATGCTTCGCGGCTCAGAGACTAAATGTGAGTCGGTCGACAGTTCAAAGGACCTGGCAGCGCTATAAAGAGACCGGTTCCGTCAAGAGAAGGCCTGGTTCTGGCAGAAAGACATGTACCGAACCACGGGATGATCGTTTTCTAGTTAGTCAAGCGTTGAGAAATCGCAAATCTTCTTATGTGGACCTCAAGAACAGACTCGAAGAAGTAAGAAATGTGAAAATTAGTCTATGGACGGTCAGGAGGAGGCTTCTCGCTGCTAATATACACAGTCATCGCCCGGCACGCGGCCCTAAATTACTCCGTGGACATCGAGTTGCCAGGCTTAGCTTCGCTCGAAATTGTGTGTCATGGACTCATGAAGACTGGGATAGGGTATTGTTCTCCGATGAAGCCAGGATATCTTTGCATGGTGAAGACCGACGTCAGCGAGTGCTTACGTACGTAGACGCGACGTAGACGAGGAGAAGGCTTTGCAGAGGCATATTTTGAAGAAATCACACCTTATAGAGGGGGCTCTGTTATGTTTTGAGCAGGAATAAATTCTATGGATCGTACGGAGTTAGTCTTCATCTAAAACGGTACCACCGGTCTGGCGATGTGGAAGCGTATATGCTAGAAGTCGGAATTCGTCGTTTGGACTGGCCAGCTAGAAGTCCGGACCTCAATCCCATAGAGCATATCTGGGACGTTCTGAAGTATCGCACGCGACACCCAAACTACTAATTGGAAATCTGTCATTGGTGAGGGAAAGTCAAAGAAATTATAACATTGTAACAGTATAAATTCAAAACTTAACAAAAACAGACGTTAACAGCTTGGGAAGTAGATACTTAATTTTTTATCATTTGTAAAATGTTGTTTTTAAATAAATAATACAAAAAATATATTATAATAATAATAAACATTTTATTGCCTTTTATACTTAGCGATCGGTAACATATAGAGTTTAGGCGTAGGTCGCTTTATTAGGGAATTCTGAGTACGTAGTGTAACAAACCGAGTGATTGCATCAGGACCTGTATGCTTCTGAACTATTCTACCTAACAATCATCTGCACGGTGGCAAATCATCTTCTTTCACGAGCACCACATCACCAACATTTGGTTCCGGGTTTCGATAAACACATTTAAGCCACTGTAAAAATTGATTAATGAATTAATTAATTGTTTTATTTGTGAAAAACCATTGCAAGAAAGTGAAGTGATTGAAGTGAAAGAAAAAGGATTGGAGACTTTTCGTAAATGAAGTATTCAAAGAAAGGACAATAAGGTAAACTTTAAGAGGGACTGAGATCGATAGTTGCTCATGAAGAGAATGCGCTAAATTTTGGAACAGCGCATTGCATGTGGATTAGCCGACTGGGGATACCACGATAAAAAAAACGCGCCACTTGCTCAACCTCATGGTGGTGTGGATATGGATTTTTTGCCAGAACGAATGTTGAAGTAGACTGCGGCGCTTATACGCTAAAACTATTGATTTTACAAAAAAAAGGTCATTACATAAATTATAGGAAATTTTCTCTAGTTTAATTTATTAATAGCTATTTTTAACGTATATTGAGTCGGAAAGGAGATTTTGCCAAAAACTTGTATTTAGACGCCATTTTTTCAATATGGAAGCGCGAGCGGCAAAAAGACTAGGTGGCAAAATTTAAACTCGTAAAGACGAAACTTCAAATTCTATAAAATTAAAAATTTTCAAAACTCCCGGAAAACTTTCCAGGTAAAACTACCAAATTATTGTACAATATGTCAATGATGAGCCTAGCCTTGGATTGTACCCTTCTCGTTAAGACTGTTTTGAATTGAAGAAAAAAAAAGACCCCTCAAAGATCGAAAATTTAAGAAATTTGATTATAGGTTGCTCGCCATGGTGAAAGCTTATTGAAGGCGATGATATCTATAAATTAAATAAGTCGTACTGTTGTTTGGTTGGTACACGAGAGATATTAAACATGATTTTCATCGCTATTAAAGCTTTATGTATGTCTTTATTTACAAACCCCAAAATTCCATTAAAGATTTCTCCATATAATGACGAGTTGACACGAAAGTAAATAATGTTTACCTCATCACTATCAAATACAACAAACTATGCTCTAAAACTCCTAGAAGTATCCTATAAGACTTCCTTTCTAATAACTTACAAAATTTATCGTTCGAGTAAAAACTTTTCGAATTACTAAGCTATTGTTCCTGTGATCCCGTGAGTAAATTGCGAGTATTCATCATAATGCGTGACATTTAAAATTACCACTCGCGCGCTCTAGTAACCATGATAAATCAACACAAACACTAGCTGTGCCGGGTGAAATTCTATTATAACCTCTTTATTTCAATGATGGCTTTTCAAAGTGCTTTCATATCTAGTACACATACACTACGCCAAAGTATATTTACAGAAACATCTATTAGAAAATGTTTTAATTTTGCTGAAAATTCCCGTCTGAGTGTCCTGGTTTGTAGATATTTATGGCATAGTCAACTTAGCACTGTTTTTATACCAGAAAATGTGTGTAATGTGCATTACAGTGGCATAAAATATAAACTATACTACGATTCCTACATAAATTCAGCTACCGATAAATCAGTTTAAAATTTTATTATGATACTAGTTGACCCAGCGAACTTCGTACCGCCCAACTTTAAAATTCCAGAACTTGATCGCAGCGCCACCTACCGGGTCCAATTGCGAATCTAAACCATTCCCAGATCCCCTTGAACACACACAAAAAAATTCATCAAAATCGGTCCAGTCGTTTGAGAGAAGTTCAGTGACATACACACTCACAGAAGAATTATATATATAAAGATACTCGTATTTGTTACGATACTTTTTAATGTAGTATTAGCATAGTGATCTATTAAAATTTGCTTTAACTTAAAACATTTTACATATCTAATTAATATCGTGAGGAAATTTAATGTATTGTAAGGTATTTCATAAGTTAGGGTATAAAAGGCGGCGCGCGCCTGTGCTTCACACATTTCTTGTTCGGCGCGCGTCGTGGTAACTCTGAAGGAGTGTTATTGTAATCTTTGCTATATTGCTACATTGTTATTATCAAATGGTTAAGTAAGAGCTGCGAGTATTGTAAGTAATTAACTTGTTAGAGTTGGAAATCTAATGTAACTATTTCTATTCAAATACTAATAAAAGTGAGTTTATTGTGTAAGTACTGTAATGATTATTAATGTAAAAACAATGTTGGAAAAGAGTGTCCATGGAGTTTCTTGTCTGTTCTTCTCCATAGGATCTACGCCTTGGAACAGACAATTAGCTTATTAAAAACAGTTTGATATAATTTAATTATATTTTTGTTTCTATTTCACTTGCGACCCATAAAATCAGAAGTGCGATAAAGAACCAAGCTCATTAGCATTATAAAACTTTGATTTCCAACTCGTTTTATATTATTTTCTTTTCTACCCACTTTTTTCAATTTGCTTGTATATGGTGTGGTATTTTTGTGTCTAAGTTTTGCAACTTGCTCCGTAGCAGATCACGACACCGGTCCTGTGCTAGGACACGGCATAGGGCTCGAGATTACTCTCGTAACAGCGTGTCAATAAGTGGTAGTAGTAACCATGATTCTCGTCGCGCTCGACGTTCGCGTTCGCCTACCCACAAGCGAAACGAGCATACTCGGTGTCATGAGTCACGTTCATATTCCCGTCGTTGTAGCGTATGCGACACCGATGTGCAAAATAATTTCATACGATTTTAATGATGATTTAATGCCATCGAGTCGAATAAATCGACTCCAGGTGGATGATACACTTCAGAATTGTGTAAAACCTACTAGTAGGCAGGTAATAACAAATAATTCCAATACGAATAATACAATTTTTCTTGATTCGATTACGTCTTTGTTTGTTGACCAGAATACTTGTACATCAGAGTTGTAGATACAATTTACAACAAATACACCGGTAAATAACTATATCGAACGACCGACCGTCGGTAGGGGAAGGTAGTTTGACATCAAACCCTAAAGTGTAGTTTGACTAAAGCAACTATTCATAACTGTGATCCTAGATCAGCAAATTTGACTAAAGCTATCCAATCCTTGCATCTAAGTAGGTCAAATAATTATTATGTCTCAGATTTCGATCCTTCTGTTACTGCCATTAATGTTTTATGTGTATAGCGCGGGTAGTTGACGCTATGTTGTTTCAGTGTGTTCGTGTGTATAACGCTTTCTTTCCAGTTAGTAAACATTGTTCTAAGCGATGGAAACTGCATCCGTGCCAATGGACAAGGTGTACAATGTGGTCCACCAGTGCCGACACGGTAATGAGAGAAGGTTAGAAGGTTCAGTTATGAAAAAACTTGTGAGTTGTGCTTGACGCTGTACTGGTAAGATCAAATCATATTACATGTTGAGTTGTGATTTATTTTCACATAATTTTGATATGTAGTGTACAAAAGTGAATTGTGTGCGCAATTTAAAATGATGAAAAAATGACGACTGTTTGGCGCGTATACGAAAATGCCTTAGGGCTGATGCAAAGCTGTGGCTTAACAAAAGGGCTTAAGTAATGATCGTAGTTTAGTTTTAACAATGACCTCATACCTTTTGTTATTGCGAATATTTGGTATAACGTAAATAGTGAACAGCGGTCAAGCGGTTAAAACGAATGTTTGTAACTACCCCACCTGTGCTTAATCAAGTAGGCGTTCTTTGCTATGGTTACGAACTATTTTTAACGAAGGAATGATGAATAATAGCAGTTGTAGTGGCTGCCTAAGGCAACCCGAACTTATTACTTAAAGGTCAAGTAACTTTTATCCATTTACTTAAAATATTACACTGACACAGCAAGTGTGACGGGACATAATACCCACACACGTTGTGATTAATCTGTTTAACTTTTATTTATGGAAACGAAAAATAGATACTTGTCAGATTATAACAATTTACAGTGTGTAAACCAGGTTACTAGATATGTTTCTCCGTAAGTGTAAAAATGGAAATGATCATTATTAAACAACTAGCTTTAGCCAGCGGCTCCGCCCGCGTGTATGTCGGTTATCGCGGTAAAAAAGTAGCCTATGTCCTTTCTCAGGTTCTAAACTATTTGAGTTTCAAAATTCATCAAAATCGGTTAAGCGGTTTAGGAGTGAAAACGTAACAGACAGACAGACAGTTACTTTCGCATTTATAATAGTAGGGATGATCAAAAAAAAAATAACAACAAGAAATAGTTGATGATCAATTACATTTCTAATTTTTTATTTTGATAATTCGATGATTGAGCTATTCTTTTATATTGGTGGTTGGTGAGAGCAAATACATCGAGTTTAAATTATTTACTGGTAATTGTATCAGTCAGCTGTTATTGTAAAATCTGTAGTGTTATGACATCGAGTGGCAAACGTTTAGGTTCTAAAGTTATTATGTTAAATGTTTTGATATGTTTATGAAAATGCCGAATACTGATACCGGTAACGACTACATGTCTATCGATCTTATTAGTACGTCTACTTAGGCATGCTATTGTTAGTTATAGAAATAGTATGAAAGGTTTTAAATACCCTCACTAGTGTCCGGTAAACTTTAAAAGTGTAAGTTTGCGAGACAACATTGTTGTTTGTGAAACGATAATTATTAATCGTCAGGTTAGACCGAGCGAATATAAGGTTGAAGTAATAGTCAATGCGAGAGTACCAAGTAGTGTTACATAAAGATAAGACTAGCTATTTCGGGTTTTAAGATCTTAAACAAATCATTCTAGCACACTTGATCGTAAAGGTGTGACATTCATATGTGATCACGAGTTCATGTTCATGAGGACATTACAAGCCAGCACAGGCTATTGTGATCTTTCTCTTCCTGACAGAGGTGCATATTGAAACGTCAGCACTAGTGATGGTTTCGACTGCTTCGATGGGCCGACAGTTAGTGTATGCTACTACTGTTCAATATAGGTTCGATTTTTGGGTTGAACAAACATTAACTAATAATACTGTGTACTTCTATTTATAGACATGCATGTCGCGGCCCGAAGTTTAAAAGTTGTGGTCAAAGCTTCGTGACTCGAATGAGTACAGAGTCGACGGTCCTACGCCTGATCTCTTTCGGGTCATATTGGGTGGCCGTCTCATCAGACCAAAAGCATACACCTGTGTTCTACAAGCACTTGCATGCTGTGTGTCTTGTCTTCGTGTTTTTGGTTGTTCACCAGTGGTACTGGCCGCCGTAGCCGAAAGGTTTAAATGGTAAGGTTTAACTACACTCATGACGATGGACGATACGCAGCCTGTGGCCTATTACAGTAAGTAATTGAACGACACTTGTCATACACGCTCTGGTGCAGAAAATGACTTTGATGGCATTCAGTCCGAACTTGAATTCAATGCGTGGCCATACTTGGACATGCTTCGAAGTTGCTTGACGCCAACCGTCGAGCTGCAGACATAACCAAAATTAGTGACCCGGTATCATATCGTGAGTTTTGCAATAATTGGGAACATCCTTAACTATGTACCGTGAGACTTCTGTAACATTTTCTAGCAACCTCCGGGTCTTGCATCTTGAGAAATAAGCGAAAAATAGTAACATTCTTGACGGTATCACTGTGTACATACTGAGGGCACTGTTATTTTTAAATATCACAAAAGTTTTGCTTCCTGGTATCGCCTTCTAAAAGCTCTGTAATTAATCATGACGATAGTGACGCATATTGGTGATGTAAAAGTAATACCGAATGCAAAACTAATGCAATGTTTCATGCTTTCCTTAGATGACAACTGTGCCTTGAGAGGTCTCGTCCTTCGACCTTCTCGCTGTCTACGCGAGCCGAGCGCGGTCAGTGAACTAGCGTGTGCTGCTGCCTGGTGAGGCGCAGAATTGCAGCCTACTGGCTGTTCTGCGAGGTGTGGACCTGTGCTCGCCGCCCGCTGAGGCGCGAGCCTTCGGTCTGCTCGCCGCACGCTGAGGCGTGAGCCTTCGGTCTGCTCACCGCACGCTGAGGCGTGAGCCTTCGGTCTGCTCGCCGCACGCTGAGGCGTGAGCCTTCGGTCTGCTCGCCGCACGCTGAGGCGTGAGCCTTCGGTCTGCTCGCCGCACGCTGAGGCGTGAGCCTTCGGTCTGCTCGCCGCACGCTGAGGCGTGAGCCTTCGGTCTGCTCGCCGCACGCTGAGGCGTGAGCCTTCGGTCTGCTCGCCGCACGCTGAGGCGCGAACCTTCGGTCTGCTCGCCGCACGCTGAGGCGTGAGCCTTCGGTCTGCTCGCCGCACGCTGAGGCGCGAACCTTCGGTCTGCTCGCCGCCAGCTGAGGCGCGAGCCTTCGGTCTGCTCGTCGCCAGCTGAGGCGCGAGTCTTCGGTCTGCTCGCCGCCCGCTGAGGCGCGAGCTTTCGGTCTGCTCTCCGCCCGCTGAGGCGCGAGCCTTTGGTCTGCTCTCCGCCCGCTGAGGCGCGAGCCTTTGGTCTGGCTTCAAGAGTAGTGAGTGACGCCAGTGGTTGTAATGTGTTCAACCCACTGAGAGAACATACGAGAGTATGGTTCTTCGTTTTAGCAGCTTTGTGCTAATGGCATTCACAGTATGCTAACGTTAGAGCCTATGCTGTGAATGCATGACAACTTTGATTCCATCGCTCACGATGCAATTTTAAATTTGTGTTTTTCCCCATTGTTGATTCTAGCCAGACTGAGACCGCGTTTTTATTGGTTGAAGCCGATAAAACACTTTGGTAAACGATAAAATTTTATTTATGTGTCAATATGATTGTGTGTGTGTGTGTGTGCAAGAATTTTATATCTGGATGCGATGTTTGTGTGGTGCATACAAAAGGCGACTTGTATGTTTCACTCGCACTAGCCTTGCGTATAAAATTCTGGTTTCAAATTTTAAGTGATTAAAATAATCAGACAGTGTTATTTCATCAGGGCCCCGAATCACCAGTGGCTGCACATAGTCAGGCGCTATCAATGCCACTGCTTGAAGTGGAGAGCCCCGGCAGGTTGGTTCAAGAAATCGTCGAGGACGACTCCCCGTCAGGAGAGGCCGTGTAAGGTATTTCATAAGTTAGGGTATAAAAGGCGGCGCGCGCCTGTGCTTCACACATTTCTTGTTCGGCGCGCGTCGTGGTAACTCTGAAGGAGTGTTATTGTAATCTTTGCTATATTGCTACATTGTTATTATCAAATGGTTAAGTAAGAGCTGCGAGTATTGTAAGTAATTAACTTGTTAGAGTTGGAAATCTAATGTAACTATTTCTATTCAAATACTAATAAAAGTGAGTTTATTGTGTAAGTACTGTAATGATTATTAATGTAAAAACAATGTTGGAAAAGAGTGTCCATGGAGTTTCTTGTCTGTTCTTCTCCATAGGATCTACGCCTTGGAACAGACAATTAGCTTATTAAAAACAGTTTGATATAATTTAATTATATTTTTGTTTCTATTTCACCTTCGACCCATAAAAGTATAGTAATTTAAGATGTATCCATGCTTTTTAATGTCTTTTATTGAATTTTAGTTAACTTCAGTTTTAACTCAAATACTTTTAGTCTTTATGTTGAACGCTTTATGCTGAGGATTCACTAAAGTTTGATAAAGTAAAATTAGGTTAATAGCCGTTTACTGAGATAAGTTATGAACTTAACAACGTAGTGAATGTGAACTAAATAACTTTACTAGGTAGTTGAGCTACGTCGATTTCAGCACGAATGAGACGACTCGATTGAGGTAGTACTACCGTTACACAGAAGATCAACCTAAAATTGAAAACATTCGTGATGTCGCATTTCGTTGGTGATTGTGAGACCAGAGGAGCAATCATTCTGCATCATACTCTCGGTCTCTAGAGGTCAGGAAAATGGTGCAGAAACATCTCACTACGCCGCCGTGGTGTGGAAAACCGTGCTGAAAAAAGCAGTCAGTATAAGTAACCACACTGAGAATATACATACAATAACATTGAAGTCGAGTTTTTGAGCAAGCAAAGCACTTTGAGAGAGACTTTAAATATTTAATACTGACAATAAGAGCATTTTATTTTATGGTATTGTATATTTAACAAACACAGTGTGGTCAAATATCTCTCTAAAAGTTTTATTATACTAATTTACATAAAAATAAACAAGAAATAAGAGAAATTTGATATTATAAAGAGCTGACTCGAATTTATCTTTAGAAAATATAAACAACTATTATACATAACTGTAAAGAATTACGCAATTAATTTATTTATAAGTTTAAAGCAAACCTTTCTGTCGTAGCAGAAAGCATATATGAACGTTAAAATCGTCTCAAGAGCCGTAACGAATCTCGAGGTAGAGACGTCTCGCTTCTCGCATTGGGCTGCGGACAGACCACCCTCTTGCATTTATTCATGTCGTTACCGCTAACGATAATTTTATCGTGTGCTCATTTGCTGGCGCCAGTGTCGCGGCCATCCGTCAGCGAGTCCAAATCGACAATTTGTGCAACACTAAAAACTTTATTGCGACTTAATTGACCCCGGTTGTAAATAACTCTCAACCGCGACATTTTATTGCTGGCTTATTTTGTACTAGTTAGGCGATAAACATTTTTGGGGATGATTTTTGAATGATTCAGTTTTATTACCTAGTAGCTTGTTACAGTTCTTCATTTGCCGTTCCTCATTGTATACTGTATTTATTGAACTATATTACACGATTGTGCTATAGTTTACCGATAACCGGTTAAGATTTTTCATGTAGACTGGTGTATGAGGTCCTAGATGTGACATAGTTACATCTATGTGTGTACATGTGACACTATGAATATTATCGGAATGAAGGTTGTTACTTTATCTGTTTATAAAGTTATCGACATTAACAATAAAATATTGTTATTATCACGATACCAAACAAAGGAATTATTTTGATAACTATAATTTAAAAGGTTACCTCGATAATTGTGAAATAAAAAGTAATCAGCTTTACAGTAAAAATAATAATAATAAATAAATATTTTCGGACATCTTACAGACAACGTCATCTAGTCCCAAAATAAAAAGATTATATTGATTTCTACATGACATCATATAAAAGTTCTTGTAGTTCGTTGTAACTTTCATCGATGTTTTTATAATAGTGTATTGATTGGATGAAAGGTAAATTGCGTGAAAGGTAAATTTATGACGTATTAAAAAAAAAACTACTCACTAGATCTCGTTCAAACCAATTTACGTTGGTAGTTTGCATGGTAATGTACAACATATATTTTTTTTTGTTTTATAACTCTCTTAGTTTAGAAGTTAGAGGGGGGGGGGGGGGGGTGGACGACACACATTTTTCCACTTTGGAAGTGTCTCTCGCCCAAACTATTTAGTTTAGAAAAAAATGATATTAGAAACCTCAACATCATTTTTGAACACCTATACATAGATACCCCAGACGTATAGGTTTGAGTTTCAGTTCCAAGTATGGGGACCCCCAAAATGTACTGTTTTTTTTTCTATTTTTATGTAAAAATCTTAATGCGGTTCACAGAATACATCGACTGACCAAATTTCAACAGTATAGCTCTTATAGTTTCGGAAATAATTGGCTGTGACATACAGACGGACGGACAGACAGACAGACAGACAGACAGACTTGACGAATCTATAAGGGTTCCGTTTTTTGCCATTTGGCTACGGAACCCTAAAAAGAAATTTAGTAATTATGCAGTTTTATTCCACATAAATTGTAACAAAGACGTCTTTTAATTCCTCTCAGAATAATGTAGGTAGGTAATTGAATAGCAGCAGAAGTCAGAGCTTGGTAGTTAAGGACGTGGCCGACCACCGCACGACGGCGGCGGCGCTACGGCATAATTGCAGAAACTTTCATGTGCTTCGCATACATTTTCATAATTGGACGTAGTTACACGAAAAGGATCCAATCCACACAAAGTCATTTTCGAGATATTGACATTTGAAGTTTAAAACATATTTGTTCATAGGTGTTCATTATAAAATAGATTGTGAGTATGATGTTATCTTAGAATATTATTATTATTTTTATTGTATATTTACTATCATACAGAATATTGTGTGATCGTTTTACTGATTTAGTTTTTAATTCTGGGTAAGAACCACGACGGTTGGATCGATATAAGTGAAAACAAATATACATGTGCCTATAGATGTGGGTTGGTTCCGATGTTAATAATCAATAAAAAACAGCTGTTTTTACGTGTTTTTTTTTTACTGACCGATAATATCGATATGTAGCATCAGTTTGGTGCACTTAACTAATTTTTTACAGTATTGTGGTTTGGATCCTTTTCGTGTAACTACGTCCAATTCAAGGGGCAGTTCGCACCAACTAGTAAAATTTATTTATAGCCACTTACTTCAAAAACACTAGTTTGTCTTGTTATGTACATATTTATTGATTGTTATCATGCTGAGATTTGTAGTAAATTTGTTTTTTGGTTAATAATAACTTAAACATAAATTTACATTAGGCGTTTCACTTAAACTAACCATAGTCCCATAATTAATTTGAATTAAAAGTGACAACATTATTAAGGTTTTATTGTAAAAGACTATATCTTCTATTATCACGGAATTCGCCAAGGCTACAATGCTAATTTAACAAAAGAGTTTTTCTCTCTGTGTGTGTCAAATACATGGTACTGTGTTTGTCATTTTATTTGTTGATTTTATGTATTTTTTATGGAAATGTGGAGGAACGGGTATCGTGTCCTCCATCACAAAGGGAGAATCCTCCGACCAGGCGATCATGCCTGGCGGGCCACTGCCCAACGGCTGATGTTGGGATGTTGTATATATGTTAATCAGCGCGAGAATTTCACTTAAGCGAATCAGGATTAGTAGTTACACATAGATCATTGAGTGTTTTCTTCGTGGTTCAGTGTTTTCTTAGGTAGATAACGCTGTTGTATGTTTACGCTTGCGCTGTATGTGGAAGATGCCACAGATATTTAAAAAAAATGCTTTCGGCACTCCTTAAAAAGTGTAAGTGTGCGAAATTTCACATTCCTCCGTCCATGCAATTTTTGTAAAAACCGGTACAAAGTTTTGCTTTTTTCACGTATTCTTAAAGAAGATAGTCTTGTTTAAAATAATAATAATAAATAAATAATAATAATAATGTGTCATAACATTTTATTAATTTCTTCTTTAAGCATTCCGCATTAAGTCGTCACAATATAGTTCTGATATTTTTATTTTATTATTTTATATACATATATCTAATAAGCAAGTACACAAACAAAAAGAAACAAAAACAAAAAGGGTAAAATAAATTACGAAGACTGGAGCTACCTAATGAACTCGTGAAAATTTGGCGCAGGGTGTACGCTAGAGGTCGCTTATTAGATATTCTCATCTCGAAAGCCAAGTCCGGTGGCGACAGCGGTGCAGGATGTGATTTTAAATATGACATATGGTATTACGGTAGACAAAATATCGATACATTAGGATAATAAATTCTTAGCTTAACGTTATCTACGAGTATTTATTATAAGGGCCAGAGAATAGTAATCCCTACTAATATTATAAATGCGAAAGTAACTGTCTGTCTGTCTGTTACGTTTTCACACCTCAACCGCTGAACCGATTTTGATGAATTTTGTTATAGAGATATATGGAACCTTGTCCCTACTTCCCTCCTTAATATTATAAATGCGAAAGTAACTCTGTCTGTTACGTTTTCACACCTCAACCGCTGAACCGATTTTGATGAATTTTGGTATAGAGATATATGGAACCTTGTCCCTACTTCCCTACTTAATATTATAAATGCGAAAGTAACTCTGTCTGTCTGTTACGTTTTCGTTAAAGGACATAGGCTACTTTTTACCGCGATAACCGACATACACGCGGGCAGAGCCGCGGGCAAAAGCTAGTGTTACATAACTTAGAGATAAATCTATACGTGGATTTAAGTACATAATATTTTTATAGCAAAAGGTGGTCATAATGTAAGACCAAACAACACCGGAATCGTATAATTTCCAGCCAAGTTTCGTAGCTATAACAAGGATAATGTTAAAGGAAGGTCATTTCACAAACCCGAAATAAATATCTCGCTTTTCCATTAAGGACATAAAAGCAATTCCGCGAGAGTTGAATAATAACGAGGGCCAGCGTTGTCCAGCCGTGGCCTCCTTCGAATTTTATTTGCATCACAGGGCGCGTCTCGGGTTTTGCTTCGCTTGCCTCGATTGCCCCGATAATCACTATTGTGTGGCTGGCGACGTTTTGAGGAGCAGACGAAGGGTCGCCTGCACTTCTCTCATCAAATAAACTTAGCATGTGCTCGCATTCTTGCAGGCTGCACTGACTCGTTTACACCAACCTCTCATGTTCCTGAAAGACCCTCTCGTACAACTTCGGGATAGCATGCGCCCGAGAAAAACTTTACCTTTGCGAAATTACAAACGCTTCGACGTGCTCTGGCTGTAAACTTGCAACAACTATATTCAGGATTATTTCAATTGCCAATGTATTTTATTTTACTAACATTTAAGTAACATAATTTTATTATTTTTTTCTACTCTAAATAGACTTTCGATATCACTGTCGCAAAAATAATTATTTTATTTATACCTATATTAAAATTTTAGTACAACAAAAAATTTTACTCCAAGTAGGAATTTAACATAAAGTTAATTATAAAATCTTAGTTACAATTAACATGTTTACGTTTAAATAAGTTGCGCGTTGCTTTGATTACTATGTGACATATATTTGATTGACATGTTAACGTAGCAAACTGCAAATCCTTCAGTAGTATTTTCACACTTAATTTTCTTAGAACATAGCAGCGGTAAGAAATAAAGTTAAAATTAAGACGCGAGTTTATGGGGCGTTACTGGGGTGGAGGGCATAAGGTGGGAACTGAGGAGGCGCGGTGGTGTGAGAGGCCATTCGAATTCACCGCGCGAGCTACGCCGTAGATAGCGGCAGGCGGAACACGTACTTCACTTCCACTAACTCCAACTATTGACAATATTAATGCACGCTTAGCTGGGCCAAGCGTTGGCGTGCATCGCTTTCGAAATACACTAAAAATACTTATTCTAAATATTCAAGTGTCTAATAAAAAATACGATTCAGTAAGTAAATAAATGTATGGAAACATATATGTTTTTGCTACAATTGCTTTTAAACATAATGATTTGTTTATTTATTACAAATAATTTATGCAATTCTTTAGAAGAGCCCCCGGCAGTAAAACAAATATTAGACAAGCTTCGGCCTACGACGGTTGCTATTAATTCAAGAATTGAAATCTGGAAATGTGGTGGCGGTGGTGGCGAATTTACATTCATCGCGGTAAGAACTTAAATCAAGTTCTCAGTTACGATTCAGTTGCGATATTATTTTATTAAAATATGTAAATGACGCCGTTCTACCCGCGCAGATACCATGGCAAGGACTTTACAATTGCAGGGAGGATATCTTTAACGATGCAATATTTTCATTAGTGAGACCATTACCTACGAGCGTTAGTACAATTTTATACCGTCACAATTATGACGTCACATGAGTCGTGCTCAAATGTGTTAAATGCGTCGTTCACACTTCCGTTTAATGCTTATAATATTAAATCGAGAATGACTAAGTTTGGAAAAATGAAGGAACTGAACGAAAAATATACCGGTAACAGATGTTGCTTGTTGCTTTTTTGAAACAGCATAGTAGTTTGTTAATCTTTCGACAAATCTATGTAGGTACATATTTAATTCTTGATAAACACCGATCGTTTTCTCGATTTTGCTTAAACTTATAACATGTATCCGTGATCGATTTGCCGTGAGATAGAGTGGCATTGCTACAAGTTACCTCCCTGTCAAATTAGGTATTTTACACAAACAACAATTTTTAAGCTATTGCATAGCTTTTATCGTGGGCTTAGAGCGCGGCGTTCTAATCAAAAAATTTCGTAACGAAAAAACCTAACACATCGTGTTAATAAAGGATAGAGAATATGATTGTAACTGCAGTGCGACAAGGACAAACAACGGGCGCCTGGCATGCGTCATAGATTAAACAATGTATATTATTTGTAAACTTAAAATAAATTAATATAAAAGAAAAAAAATATAAAAAATATATATTTAATAACTTCAAAGAAAAAAAATACTGCATAACTAAAAAATAAATAAATAATTATAATTGCTTAAGTTGATAAAAAGCGCTATCCAATAGCTTAACCGCGGCAGTCCCCGAGTGCCACGCGTATTTTTTTCAATAGAAAGTTCCTTCTGTATCTCTCACGGACCCAATTTTAAAATCCATTGTAAGGTGAATATACTATCTCTTTAGCCGTCATCTTTCTAGAATAAAGAACGTCGATAAGACTATATAATCTTTTCATTCATCCAACCATCGAAACCAATGGTTGGTAAACATACAGATACGAGGAAAAAAAATCTTAGAAATTAGTCATACATGAAGGGAGGGCCTAGGGCCTCAATCATGTATGATGACTATGATGTAGGCTTTTGGGACAACAAAAATCTTGCAAATGGCCCACTGTAACATTATGGTACGCTCAATTTTTAGGGTTCCGTAGCCGAATGGCAAAAACCGGAACCCTTATAGATTCTTCATGTCTGTCTGTCTGTGTGTTTGTCCGTCCGTATGTTACAGCCACTTTTGTCCGAAACCATAAGAACTATACTTTTGAAACTTGGTAGGTAGATGTAATTTGTGAACCGCATTAAGATATTTACATAAAAATAGAAAAAGAACAAGTTATGAATCAAACAAAATGTTGTAACTAGTAGTTTTCGGAAAAAGCCTTCGCCTTTCGCCCTGGTTATAAACTGGTTTCTTCTTTGAAACTTCCATTTCTTCGCAAAGGGTTACGAAAGATTCGAAGGTGACCGATGGTACCTGAAATTATAGCATACTAGTACCTGCGACTACGTGCTAGTATATCGGGCCGCGTTTTGCGAATGCGAATGATGCAAAATGATTGGGCCTCTGGTCTAACACTCACTAACGAAATACGACCGCAAGAATGCTGTCATTATTAGGCTGGTCTTCTGTGTGAGGGTAGATATAATTACATGTGTAAGAATATATTCATTTTTATTTTAAGTTATCATATAATTATAACGGATATATTTAAATGACGTCACAGGCGTTATTGAATGTCTTATAGTTAAAAATGCTACCCGCAGATTCATCTGATTCCAGGCACAAAGCAGTTTTCAATTTATCGGGAATAAATGCTTCGGTTGGCAGCTCAGACACCCAATTACCGCGCACAAAAGCTGATTACCGCGCGGGTGCGAGCGTTCTATCGTTGCGGCGCGGGTCCACCGAGTCCCGGCTGCAGCCAGGCAGCCAGCGCGGCTGTGCGCTCACGGAATATTTGAACGACTTGTGAGGAACTCTTCATTTACTATCTTTACATAGCGAGACGCTACTATAAGATGGTCCCTGTGATTGAAATTTATTTAGCTATGTATCTTAGAAATACTTTTATATAGATAACAATTCCTGTCCAGATGAAAAAAGCGGAAGCGGAATACATCTACTTACCAAGTTTCAACAGTATAGTTCTTAGAGTTTCGGAAAAAAGTGGCTGTGTCATACGGACGGACGGACAGACATGACGAATCTATAAGGGTTCCGTTTTTTGCCATTTGGCTACGGAACCCTAAAAAGTCGTGGTTTATTTTATTACTTACTAGATTATGCCCGTGGCTCCGCCCGCGTGTAGGCCTATCATGGCGGTAAGTAGTAGCCTATGTGTTATTCCGATATGTAGGCTATATTATTGTGAAGTTTCATCAAAATCCATTTAGTAGCTTTTGTGTGAAAGAACAGCAACAAACTCACAAACTTTCCCTTTCATATTATTAGTAGGATTTTTTCAAGTTTTAGTTTGTCTACTTTTAGATTAATGTTTGGTCTGGACGTGAAACCGTGACAAAAATCTTACTAGTAAGTAGAAATAGAACAATATCACAATAAATTTTTATTAGTGTATTGTGTATTTGCTAAAAAATCAGAGCACAGTATTTTTTTTTAATTAGGGCTGAGCAGCACCAACAATACTCTGCTGAGCCTGATGGAAAGCAATAACAGAAACCATGGTGGTGATCACTGTCCTCATTTTCATTGAGGACAATGCAGCGCGGTGTCCTACACTATGCTGGCCTAGTGTGATGTTTCTTTACGCTCTGCTTGAATGACCCGGCCTAATAGAGGGAGGGAAACGTGCGCTGGTAGATAATTACAGGTTTTAAAGCTGCTCGTCATAGAAAGGACGAGTTAAAACGTTAAGTTCTAATGCGTATGTTAACTACTTACTCTAAGGCAGTGGCTTCTGAGGCCAGTACGTGTTGTCCTGTAGAGCAAGGGGGAAGAAGAGACCAGTTGGAAGAGATCTTCAGAACTCTCTCTATGATATAAGCGAAAGAGGACTGCCATGCAGGCGACATTTCTTCGGATCTGCAGATGCTCAAGAGACTCGTTGACTTCAGGACTGTCGATAATGCGGACTGATCGACGCTGCAATCGATCCAGAGCGTCAAACAACTACTGCACGAATTCATCGCAAAAATGAGAACAGCACTCGAGCAGATCTGGGTCTTGTAAAGAAGTCTGGGTCTGTGTTTAGTATTCACAGAGAAACACCGGCTTATTGTCACACCGGTAATTGTCTATTTTTGATACTAACCTGGAACTGCCTACTACAATAAGTTGGGTCTTAGAGGGATTCACGACAAGTCCATATTGATAACATCATTCACACACGTGCTCCTAATCTAGATTAATAGTTGAAAACGCTTGAATTAAATTATGTAACGGTGCTTGTGTGTAAATTTGAAAGTCATCTGCATAAAGGTGCAATAATAGGATGAGACTAATGACTTAGAGACAGAATTTATAAACATACTGAAAAGTAAAAAAGATAAAACGCTTCCCTATGGGACTCCAGCAGACGTTTTACACGACACGACGTTTTTAAAGATTCCTCCAGGCGCACACGTTGCCTCCTTCCAAATAGGTAACATTGAAACCAATCAAGATGTGGAAATTTACACTATTGAAAGCATTGCTAAAGGCTAGTAACGACATATAAATCGATAGTTACCTACGTAAGCATATTTTTATTACAATACTCTTAAGATTTTTTTTACAATAGTATGAAATCAAATCAAATCAAACCATTTTATTTCAAGTAAACCATACAACGGCTCTTTTGAAACGTCAAGTAATCTTTGCAGATGTACATGTGCTATTATTTGTTTCAGTTTTAATAGATCAAATAAGTGATTAAATGTATTCTGACAAAACTGCACGGAATTAACTTTTATTTACATTGGTAAAATAGCAATTGGTAAAAAAATATCTAAGACGTACGGGAACATTACATTACCTTTAAACATTTTTAAAATTAAACTAACCACGATTTCCTATACCAACCCAATTTATGTATAATATTTTTAGACATCTAACACACAACTTATGCTATAGGTGCTAGACAACTGACATAAATACCTAAACATACTTTTTTTTTGTAAATACATACATATAGTCTATCTAAACTGTTAATGTGAACGCACATCGCCCTTGTTATAGCCCATTAAAGGTGTTGTTAATTTATATTAGTAAAAGTTTAAAGGTAACGAGTCACTTGCTGTGGCAAATTCTACACATAATATTCTATTCTGCAAGCTTTAGCTGATGTAATTGCTATGAGGCAGTGCCTCGGAGCATAGTGGAGTACTAACTGCATTGGATTTCTGTATTGTCAAGTGAACTCCGACAGCTAACGCCCTGGGAAATCATGGGCGACGCCTCTCTAATCTAAGTAGAAAGGATAAATTTTGACATCGTCGCGACTAGCATTGTACTATTACAAAAGTATATTTATTTATACATATTTATTTCATTTTATAAAAAATATTTTCAGAGGTCTTTATTTTTGAGACATTTTGTGGTAAATGGAGGATAAATGAGGTTGCACCTCTCAGACGGAGGCGCATTGTAATCGTTCTTCATTACCAACCTAAACCTCCATTCATGTTGAATTATGGCGACGTGTCATAAGCTTAAGACGTGTGCAAACAAGATTTATGTAATTAATTTAGGAGATAAGAGCAGGAGCGAGAATACATACGTTATGAAATACAAAGGCCGTTACACCTCTGTCATGAAAACTATATACTGTGGTTTCTTTGAGATTTGTCACTAATGTCATGACAAATCTAACTTTTAACAATGTTTTTCTAAAATGAGAAGCTGTAAAAATCCCAATACATAGTTTTACAACTTTTACACATATAATTATAATTTAAGTTAAACACTATCAGAAAGAGAAAAATATAAACAGTAATTTTGAGAAATGCTCATAGGCGGGTACACGGCGAACCGAGGGTGAATGCGGGCGAACAACCGACGGATGGAGATATTTACGTTTATCTTCGGGTAACGGCTTCATCGCAAGCTTTATTACGACATCCACTCACGTAATCCTCCGCCACCGTCATAACTCCTCGTTTGCTGCCCCGTTACAATGTACTACACAGCTTTCCCACTAGCTGTAACACGGTGCATGGCGCGTACAACTATTGCACCTATTTTACACCAAATAACCTTTTAAAAAGACATAATTGGATTATATTTTTAAATTGTACTTATTTATCTTTAAAAATATTTAGAGTAAAATGAAATTTAAGAAACTAAATATCTTGACATGACATTTTGAAATTAAGTTTAATTTTTTTTTTTTAGTTTCATAGAAGTGTACTATTCATCAACTTCATCAGTCCATGCAGTTTATTCCTGCGTCATATATCTTGTTTAAAGTAATTAATAGAATTTATACAATAGATAAGCATGTCCAGCTGTCTCAGCATATTTTAGTTATCGATCACGATTGAGAATAGTTCCTAGATAATAAACAGTCAAAAGGTGTAAAATAATATTAAATTTTTTGAATCACCCCTCGTAAGAGTCCGGTGCGGATTCTACCATCCATAAATGAATATTGGATATGGAATCCATAAATACTCAATTCAAATTTGTAAATTTTCACCGAGCATCGATAAAAATTGAAGAAGTAATCCGAAATCGGCTTACTACTGAGGTACAGCTATTTTCACTTATACCAGCAATTTATTAAGCAGGTTCATCAAAACTGAGTACAAATGATTCAACGACTTTGTAAAGTTCTGCAATCAGTATAATTATAAAACACGAATAATATCATTTGACCTGAAACTATATCGGAAATGTACTTATTGTTAGACTAAATGTGAGAACGATGAATGGCGTTGCAGAAATGGCCGAAACTGAGCACGGGGATTGGAAGCTTAGTGCAGTCGCCGGAAGTAGGCCTCTAACCACCGCCGCCGTATAATAGCTTCTAAATTGTCCCTTTTACTTCGGTCTTCGCCTCGATTAGAATTGTATATATATATATAGTAATATATAATAATAATAAATAATTTCTATTCAAACTATTTATAATTTGGGATGTATGTTTGTAATATCAAATGAATAGTATTTTCCTTCTCCTCATGCGTCGTTTTCCTCAATTTTGAAGGTCGTAACCCCTACTTATTAAAGTTTTGTAAATGGCGCTGCGCCATTTGTGTCGGTTTTGGGCAGCATGCAGAGCAGCATGGATCGTACTTCCGAGAAAGGAGCTAACTTGGTCTGCCCAGTTTCACTTTTCTAGCACTAACCGTTTGGGCGCTAGGTCGAGGACGGACAGACGGAGGGTCATGAGCAATCTATAAGGGTTCCGAGTCATGAACTATGGAACCATAAAAAGCAATTTTTGTAAATTGTTTGTTCCGGGTAATGTCTGAAGCGGTTGAGGCGATTTTGACGGAACTTTCACTGGCAGAAAGCTAATAAGATAAGCATTATGCAAAAATTTTTTAGACTAACTTCGCTCCGCGGGGCTAATCATGAGTTACAAAAACTAGTGGTCGCTAAGTGGTCAAAATTCGACCACAATTAATTTTAATTATAAGTAGCAACATTATTAAGGGTCTATTTAATAATTATAATAATTTATGTCTCTACAAAATAAAATAGGGCACAAAGAGTCTAGATACAAACAAATGCAACTATAATACAATTTTGCCTATAAAATATTGCAATATTTAAGGGTTCCTTTGTGAGAGACTAGAGTCTATATTAGGGTGACCCCTGTGTGACAGATTATCAAAGACTATAACTTCTTTAATCACCGATTTCGCCAAGGCTATGCTAATTTTTTTATTTGACAAAAAATGTCTCAATTATCTTATCTCTCTCTATGACTCACTCAATTATCGTTAAAAAAAGCGGCCAAGTGCGAGTCGGACTCGCCCATGAAGGGTTCCGTATCAGCAAGTAACATCATATAAAAGTTCTTGTAGTTCGTTGTAACTTGGATCGATGTTTTTATAATAGTGTATTGATTGAATGAAAGGTAAATTGTAGTTTACGATTTATGACGTATTAAAAAAACTACTAACTAGATCTCGTTCAAACCAATTTTCGTTGGTAGTTTGCATGGTAATGTACAACATATATTTTTTTTAGTTTTATCACTCTCTTATTTTAGAAGTTACAGGGAGGGGGACACACACACATTTTTCCACTTTGGAAGTATCTCTCGCGCAATCTATTCGGTTTAGAAAAAAATGATATTAGAAACCTCAACATCATTTTTAATACCTATCCATAGATACCCCATACGTATGGGTTCGATGAAAAAAATTTTATGAGTTTCAGTTCCAAGTATGGGGACCCCCAAAATGTATTGGTTTTTTTTCTATTTTTATGTGAAAATCTATATGCGGTTCACAGATTACATCTACTTACCAAGTTTCAAAAGTATAGCTCTTATGGTTTCCGAAAAAAGCGGCTGTGACATACGGACGGACGGACAGACAGACAGACATGACGAATCTATAAGGGTTCCGTTTTTTGTCTTTTGGCTACGGAACCCTAAAAAGCGGCCAAGTGCGAGTCAGACTCGCCCATGAAGGGTTCCATAAAAGCAAGTAACATTATATAAAAGTTCTTGTAGTTCGTTGTATATAATAGTGTATTGATTAAATGAAAGGTAAATTGCGGTTTAAAATTACGACGTATTAAAAAAAACTACTTAATAGATCTGCAAACCAATTTTCGGTGGAAATTTGCATTATATATTATATATATTTTTTAGTTTTAACACTCTCTTATTTTAGAAGTTATAGGGGACACACACAAATATTACCACTTTGGAAGTGTCTCTCGTACAAACTTTTCAGTTTTGAAAAAAAAAATATTGGAAACCTCAATATCATTTTAAAGACCTATCCATAGATTACACGTATGGGTATTCACACGTATGGGTTTCATGAAATTTTTTTTGAGTTTCAGTTCCAAGTCTGGGGGGGGAGCCCCCACTATTAATTGTTTTTTTTTTTCTATTTTTATGTGAAAATCTTAATGCGGTTTACAGAATACATCTACTTACCAAGTTTCAACAGTATAGTTCTTATTGTATCGGAAAAAAGTGGCCGGGACATACAGACAGATGGACAGACAGACATGACGAATCTAAAGGGATCCGTTTTTTCCATTTGGCTACGGAACCCTAAAAAGGGGTACAATTTTTTTACTTTACGAATTAATATATAGATAACCGCGTAGACTCAGCTAGTTGAATATATGGATTCTAAACATTAAATAATATTTCAGTCAATTTTATCACAATGACATCAGTTACCATCGCGAAATTAAATTTCATATAAAGACATTAATACGAAATCGCACTGGAAGTTTCGGAAGTGTTATTTCCTTTTATAGTAAAGGCAAACGTCAACCGACCGGCGAGACCGGGTATGAGGATAGTCAAATACATAAAAGGGATGACTCGCGCGAAATACTGGCATTGTAGGATCCTAAGCTCTGTTTAGATTAGATCAGACCTTCGAAATAACAGTGAATGAGGACGTGGATTAACTACGGTCCGGGGCACTTCGGCCCGTGCGCTTAATGGGGCAACCGTTAGGGGTAATGAGGGACGCGGGGACAGGGAGGGTTCGCCTTTCGACCTACTACTTTACCTCGGCATTCATACAAAAATGTTTATGATATAGGTAATACTATAATGTTTACAAGTAAACCTACAACATTTATGATATGTATGCTTTCATTGTGAGATGTAGGTACTGAAATCGAATCGAAAAAACTATATTGAACTTAAAAAAATGTCAGGCCAAGCATAAAATAGGTTTTCTTAGTTACTAATAATGGCACGTGGATTTAAAATTGTGTTCAATAGATTTAATCGTTATATTTACATTTCGATATTTTCGTACGAAGTCATTATTTGATATCATCATGAATTTTTAGATATAATTTGAGTCAGCCGTTCACAGGACGGGACAGTTGAGCAGGACGGGGTCACCCTGTTTAAATAAAAAAACTGGGACTGCCGCGTTAAAGCTATTGCATAGCATTTTTTATCACCAAGCAATTATAATTATTTTTTATTTATGCAGTATTTTCTTTCTTTGATATTAATTCAAGTTGACAAAACAATATACACTGTCTTTTTAACAACATATATTCTTACAATATTATTGCCAAACAATATAATCATCATATTAACCGAAAGACAATGACAACTAAACAGAGAACTTAATAGTAATATAAGCATTTCTATGGAATAAAAAAAATCACTAAGATTCAATAGACGGTACTGGAGGACGCGGACGCTATGTATTGTGTAAAGTAGATAACAATTAAAAGTATATTTTGTAATTAGTTTTATTCAATAGGATTATAGGAAAGCAAGGAAGAAGAATCTAGAATGACTGTGATGTCAAAGCAACGGATACCGGTCGGTGGCGGCAGCACGCATGGGCTAATCTGCCTGTAGAGCACGGAGCCGGAACATCCTTGTCGCACTGCAGTTACAATCATATTCTCTATCCTTTTTTAGGGTGTTAGGTTTTTTCGTTACGGAATTTCTTGATTCGGTCGCCGCGCTCATAGCCCACGATAAAAGGTTTACAATAGCTTAAACATGTCCTTTAAAGTTTAAAAACTCGCAAACAAATGCCTAAATCAAAAAATCGTCTGAACAACCTTTCAACGTTTTTAAAGAGCCATCTAATAATGCCCCACATTATGTTTTCACGAAATTGAGTGAAAACAAATTTTTTTTATGTCTCAAATACACTGTAATTTATTTCATTGGACTTGTGGCGACTTCCACATACAGCACGATGAAAACATGTAACTACATAGAAAAACACGTAACGATTTATACGGAATAACTACTAATCCTGAATCGCGAAAGTGACTATCTCGCGCCGATTAGCATATATACAACATCCCAACATCAACTGTTGGGCAGTGGCCCACCAGGCATGATCACCTCGCCTGGTCGGAGGATCCTACCTTTGTGATGGAGGAACACGACATCCGTCCTCTACAGTGGTGACCCCGACGGGATTGGAAGCAGCCTTCAAGGAAGCAGATCAGCAGCGCCATCTTGTTAACTCCCACAGCGATGACCGTCAACCATGTCTCAGCCAGCCAGCCAGCTAGCAACCTCGGTTTCAACAATACATACCACACGCAGGACGCGACCGCCTCAGCCTGGCTACCCCTACGGCCTCAACAGTGTCTAGGCACAGCACACTGCACCTACGGTCCACGTAAGAAGAGTATCTCTCTCCCGTCTACGTAGCAGCCAGCAACTACGCAGCAACCGCCCCGACTCACTGAGGATTTCACCGCAGCACCGCGCACCGCAAGCTATTCCGACTCACTGGGATCAGCGGACTTCGGCCCCGACTAACTGGGACTAGCGGCATACAGTTCCGACTCACTGGAACTAGCGGCACTCAGTTCCGACTCACAGGAACTGCTCACTCCTGGCACTGGCTCATCATATCGACCTCCGGTCTTGGAGGGGAGTGATGTGGCGACTTCCACATACAGCGCGACGAAAACATACGACAGCGCCATCTAGCCAAGAAACACGTAACTACAAAGAAAAACACGTAACGATCTATACGGAGTAACTACTAACCCTGAATCGCGAAAGTGACATTCTCGCGCCGATTAGCATATATACAACATCCCAAGTTGGGCAGTGGCCTACCAGGCATGATCACCTCGCCTGGTCGGAGGATCCTCCCTTTTTGTTGGAGGAACACGACACCCGTTCCTTTACAGACTCGAAAATCGAGATAACCAGTTTTTTACTCTTAAAACCCTAAACCTTAAAACCCCCTTCCCCTTCCTGACCTCAGATCACCCGTAAATTATTTTTCCTTTCATTTTTATAATATTCTCCTACTTTCCCAATGGGTTTCATCCTAGGTACTATTTTTTTTCCTTTTTATTGTTGTAAAAGGCTTCTTTCTACCCTGGTCTATTAATAAAATTTTAATTTGTGATTTATTTTAACACTTTATCGTCGTGATTAAAACATATGTTCATGCATAGTTTCATCTTTCTAGCACTACCGCACTAACCGTTTGGACGGTAAGTCGAGGACGGCCGGACGGATCGAGGGACATGGCAAAATTATGGAACCCTAAAAATGAAAAACCATTTACGTATTATTAAAGTACGGGAGATTTCGACGCTATTGCACCAGGACACCACTTTACAGATGTCCCATCTACAGAAATTAGGGGTAGGATTCCATTTTTCAATGTCAGAGAAGAAAATTCATTAGAACTTTGAAATTACTGATGGCTAAGCGGACGGAGTAAAATTTGCTTTAATTTGTTCCAAAACTTTTTCGTAAATTTTAAGAAACTTTCAAAATGACTTTTGAAGTGAGAATGATGAGAAAAGTACTAATGATTACTGTTGTTTGTTATATTCATACTAATTTAATAAATTGAAGTCTACGAATATCTTTAACTTATTCAGAAAAAATATTCGTCATTAGAATTTACAAATATTGATTAAAACATTTGAGTGAATAGGTTGAATAGCAGCTAAAGTAATTTTGAAACACAAAGATGTATCTAAGTTTTAGAAGTCTTGATATTTACTAATATAATAAAGCTCACATATTAAAGTAACAAATCTGTAGCGAAGATGACGTGTTGGAGCAATCGGGTTCCGGCCTAGACTACTTCACGCTCGTCCAGAACAGCCCGATATTAGTTTACTTTTCCTCTCGAACTTACTTTATTAGTTATCCATCTGTGAAAGCTCACGATGATAGTTTTCAAGTTATTGAAAGGCAATAAACGTCCAGCATGTGCTCTCGTGGGCTGTTTAAGAGTTATTTTAGACAAGAAAGTAAAAATAAGTTAATGGTGCCTAGGTGGCATATTGGCGTATGCCTATAACATCGAAGTTTACCCTTTCCAATAAAAAGAAATTTATGAAATTCGGACTACTCTATTAAAGTTATGCGTGTTCATACTAAAAATAAATATAAGCGTCGAATTAAGAAACTCTTTCATTTATTTTCGTAGGTTAAAAATGATATGGGTAGCCGCGGTCTCCTTCTGTGAGAATGTTATGCTCCAGAAGGAGTCCGCAGAGCGGGATCGGGCTGATCCCGCTCGAAGGAGGCAGCGAAGGGGACGCGGTAGAGGCCGCTAGCTCCCGAATCGTCGCTTCAGGGTCGCTGCGTTCACATCCTGGGGAAATGTGACCGCTGCAAACGACTCGAGATAGGTGACACCCCCGGTGCGGCCGGGGGGTGTCGTTCAAGGCGGGTTGCTGTTTTGCCTATTTCTGTACAGAGCGGTGAGAGGCGCAACAACATCCTGCCCCGGGGGTGAAACTAGTCACCCCGGGATGTACCTCAGACATTGAGGTACGGCAGGGGAGACACCAGAAGCTGCTGACGCGATCCTGGTGCTCCTCTCAACTGCCGAGGTAGGCCGCCGCGGGGTTTAGTGGGTAGACCGGTTGCCCGGGAGTCCCACACATGCCCTTCGTTTACTCCACGAAGGGTATGGTGCGGAAAGCATTCCCCGCGTAAAAAAAAATAGTTAAAAATGATAAAACTAGTAAAAAAATCCAATATATACTGTTCTTAGCTGTCGCACATTTAAATTTATCTTTTTAGAACTATAAAATATCACTAGGAGGTCAAACATCTATAGCTGCGTTTAGAATTTAGAACTTTGTCCACTAAATACAATACATATTCATGCAAAGTTTAGTCTTTCTAGCTCCAACCGTTTGGGTGGTAGGTCGAGGACGGACGGACATGGCGAATCTATAAGGGTTCCGAGTCATTAACTATGGAACTATTAAAAGTGCAAAAGTGTAAGTTAGTAGTAAATAAAGAAAATCTATATACAGAATGTAGATACGAAGTTTACAGAATCATCCAGTATCCGATTTCAAGGATTCTTTAATATATTTTCATAATAGTTAAAGGATTAACAATAAGAAATCAAGGAGTTAACTTTAAGTTACTAATTTAAAAATTGAGTGACATATTTTCAAATACACTAAGATTTGTAATTTTAATTCCATCTTAATAGTTATATACCATATACTATAATACCAAGATTATGATTAATGGGATACTTAATCATAATCTTGGTTTCACATAAATACAGGAAACGAATATACATACATTTGTTTGATTTAAAAAAATGTATTGAATATCCACTCAACATCTATATTCGGTTTATGAAACGATGACATCGGAATTCGTGATAGACTAAAAACAGGTCAGGGGGCTTTCGTTGACAACAACAGCTTTGTTAGAGAGGATTTTATTGGCACAAATATTGTCCAAGTCGAGCTGCGGTGCGCAATTCTAGTGATTTACCGAGCTGTTTACGCGAGCCTGCCTATCCCGATCTACCAACCTTTTTACAGCACCATTTGCCCGAAAGTCAGACATTTCCTACAACACAAATCATTTTAACTATATTATTATGCAAATTCTGAACGATCAATTTGGGAGACAAGTCTCGGCTTTTCTAAAGTATTGATTTCGTTTTTCTATTAGAAGATATCGTTTTGATCTCAACAGTTCAAAGTAGGTTCGGAATTAGGCATTAATAATTCGAAGAATTAGAAAGAAACTTGGGGATGGGTTTATGGTATTGAAAAAGATTTAAAAACGATGTACGATAACCTTAAGGTACTAAACTCTGCTACTAACAATAAAAATAGCCTATAAGCCATCGAAACATTAACAAAGTTTTCATGTTAACTTTTTGTATCAGTAGAAAAGTTACAGAGGCATTTTCCAATCTCTGAGTAAGGGCTGTCGTCCGCCTCGTGTTGAGTCATTATGGCGCGGCGCTAAACTGTCACACGAAACGATCACCTCTTCTGTTTTTTAATACATTCTTGTATTTTAGTACACAAACGTGTATTTTATTACAATTTTGTGTTAGTTTGCTTTTATTTATAAATTTGTTAAATCTTAAATAGACTGGGAACGTTAGTAGGCCTCATATTTCTAATTGAGGGTAGACGTGAGTTTAGCGGGTGAGGAGAATATTCTCGTACATTCACTTTATTGTAGCACTCGATCACGAAATACAGTTAGGACATTGAATAGCAGCCCATGATGAATAATTTTAAATAAGACACTCCACCGAACACGTGGTGCTAACACGAGACGATCCGCGACAACTCTGCTCGTCAACGACCGCGTTCCATTTTTCTAGGAACTCACGAACGAATGAACGAACGAACAATAATCATCTAGGGATGGGATAAAATCATTGTCACCTGTGATCCTTGTCTATGACTTATGACATGAAAGTAATCGACTAAAATCAATCATTCAATCGCGTTATTATTATTTCAAAGTGTCAATGATTCCCATTCCTGCAGTCACCGGTCGTACGCACCAGTGCCCGGTGTTGCGTCACTGTCTTACCTTCAGACACTCAACAGTGTTACCAGCTAAAATAATCGATACGCCGGCAAATTTATAAAAAAAAGTCGTGCGGCACTCGGGGACTGCCGCGGTAAAGCTGTTGCATAGCATTTTTTATCAACTTATACAATATAATAATTTATTTATTTTTTATTTATGTAGTGTTTTTTTTCTTTGATAATAATTCAACTTTACAAAACAATTCCTATACACAGTCTTTTTACCAACATACATTCTAACAATATTATTGCCAAATTATATAATCATCCTATTAACCAAAAGACTGAAAACTAAAAAAAGAACATAATAGTAATGTGAGCATATCTATGGAAAAAAACAACGAAATAAAAAAAGAAGAATCTAGAATGAGTGTTGTCAAGGCAACGGATAACGGCCGGTGGCGGCAGCACGCATGCGCACGGAACCGCCACATCCTTGTCGCACTGCATTACAATCATATTCTCTATCCTTTTTTAGGGTGTTAGGTTTTTCGTTACGGAATTTCTTGATTCGGTCGGCGCGCTCAAAGCTTTACAATAGCTTAAAAAATGTTATATAATAAAAATTACAAAAGATAGTCGTTGCATCCTTCCTTCCACTTTCATAGCATAATAGTAGAAGATCCCACCGCTTGATTCTGCAGCTATCTGTTTTTTCGATACAACTAATTTTAAATGAATGTTTATAAAGTATACAATGCATTAGGGATAGGTTGCCTATCAAAAATTAGCCACAATTACCTGAAATTAATTTTAGTAAAATTATTTTGCTGATGAAATTTGCAGCTATATGTTTTTTTAGTGAATTTTACGACATTTGAAAGAAAATAATGTTACGAATTCAAAAAGAATTGGTTGCCAGCTCTCAATCAGCCGCAACGTTAGGGTTGCCAGGTATAAACATTTATATTAATGATGTTCCATACACAATTAACCGACCTCTAGAACCCAGGCCTGAAAACTTCTGCGAAATTGTATGAAAAATCAGTTTCAAAGAAGCTCTTATCAAATTTTTAGCTACATTCTGGGAAAACTATTGCTTAAACATTACTAAGAAAATCGGAGTTTTTTTGTTTATTAGTTCAATGTTCATGTATAGTAATATTTCTGATTTTATTAGATTAATAACGGCTTTTATTATGATTAATCTTATTAATATTATCATTTTTAATTTGTGATAATTAGTACACATCAATTCATACACACTAATTTTCATTAGTCAATCAGAGCAATGGAACATATAATGATGACGTTAAAGAATGATTTTTATTTCAAAGTTTTTTTATTATAAAAGTAAAAAGTTTGATTTTTTACTAATTATGTTATATTTAATTATATATTTAATAATGTTGAATCATTATACTTATTCTTAATGCAAATCTTATAATTATACGTCTTTAATTTTTCTTATTCATTGTATGTATCGGTGTCAATATCATCTGAATCATCAGAGTCATCATCTACTTCTATATTTTCATCTATGTCTTGTTGGTGTATATCTAAAGTTAATTCTTTTTATGCTTACAAGATATCTTCTACAGTCATTGGAGTTGGATCGCCAATGAACCATATTGGTTTTAAATTACCATCAATTACTAACCAACCGTAGTCTTCTGGATTAAAAGTAATACAAAATGGCTTAGTTACATTTTGCCACATGCAATTTATGAAACAATTTCTCAACAAATTTTGTTTTTATAATTTCCAATAAGGGAATCAATTTCGAGTCAAAACTCGTAACGTTCTTTAAAAGAAAATGTTCTTCTTGTCCCTGAATATTATTTTTGGAAGATCTTATGCAAATGCAAAATCCTATCCTATCTTATCCAAAAAAAATGCAATAAGGCTACGCTCTATTAACATATTGCATTTTTTACGCCTTACAAAAGTTTGGTAAATTTCTGAACAACAGAAATTATTTCATCATTAAAAACGACTTGGCATTAGTCAACGATGCGAAAACTATTTGAAAGGTCCTATTATTTAAAAAAAATTTGAATGGCCTGATCTTTCCTTTATCATAAAACGCAGCTGAATAATTACAGCTACTAAATGCATGGAAGTAAGTAAGTAATGTAAATGTTTGCAGGCCTGGGTTGGAGAGGTCTGTGAATTGTAAGGAACATTAATTTCTTCTCGATTTTCACGTTCGTTTAATGTTTGATATAAGGTGACAGATGCCTGTCAAAAATTTAATGTATTTATTTTGTATTAAGATTTAAAAAAAAACAAGTGTGTGTATATAATTAACACTAATATACCTGTTTACACCTGGCAACCCTAACGTTGCGGCTGACTGAGAGCTGGCAACCAATTCTTTTTGAGTTCGTAACATTATTTTCTTTCAAATGTCGTAAAATTCACTAAAAAAACATATAGCTGCAAATTTCATCAGCAAAATAATTTTACTGAAATTAATTTCAGGTAATTGCGGCTAATTTTTGATAGGCAACCTATCCCTAATGCATTGTATACTTTATAAACATTACTTTAAAATTAGTTGTATCGAAAAAACAGATAGCTGCAGAATCAAGCGGTGGGATCTTAGACTATAATGACTTACGGTATCCTACTCTGGGGTAACTGTGCAGATATTAGTGCCATATTTGTTTTACAAAACGTGCCGTACGAGCCATTTATAAATTAGACCCACGAGTTTCTCTCCGATCCAAATTTAAAGAGATAAATATTCTGACTGTATCTTCACAATATATATACGAAAATTTAATGTATGTTCAAAGAAATTTAGCAAAGTTTCCTAAACTTAGCGATGTTCATGCGGTAAACACCAGAAATAAACATAATCTTTGTGTTCACGTCACTCGTCTCCACAGAGTAGGCAACTCGTTCATGGGACAATGTATACGCTTTTACAATAAACTCCCTATTGATATTAGGAATTCGCCATTAAGGAAATTTAAGAATACCATTAAATCTAAGTTATCCGGAAAGGGGTATTATACCTTATCAGAATATATTGTTGATAAAACCGCACTGGGATTGAGCTGCCCATTCTGCACATGCTGTTTATTGAATGTTTAAATTTATTTTGACGTGACGATGATTCATGGTTTAAATTTACATTAAACATTTAACAAATGTATCTTAAATTATTGCCATTGTTGACAACTTTTAAATTATTATCTTTAATTATTATAATTGTGACAATTGTAATTATCGCATTTAAGAATATTGTCTGGACTTTAAAAGAGACTGTGATCCCTGAGTTTGTTTCGTCCTTTCTTCTCAGGGCTAGTCCAGTAAGGAAAGGCCGAACTCATCTGCTCAAAAAAAAAGTTTAACTTGCAAAAGTGTTCATGTAACCTAATTGCAGAATAAATGATTTCCTTTCATTTCAGTTTTGTAATCCTTGAAGTTCACAAAGTTGGCGTTGGCGATGAATATTGTAAAAATGATACAAACGGTTAGTATAAAATTTATAAAAAAACATCTTAAATTTGCTGAGTAGTAGAAGTAATGTGATTGTGAGTACTTTGTTAAGGGGAGTAGAAAGTCTGTTAATCCTTTTATCTAAGCGCAGCACGCGGCGGAGTTGGGAGAATGTGCCTGTAGTTTACCGCCGTTCGCACCTGTTCGGCCACACTTGAGCCGGAGCCGAGCTTAATCTACCCTCTTTTTATTATGGCCGTGTTTCAGTCGTTTAATTAACGAACCGTTCGCTTCATCGACCTAACAAAACCGTCGTTATAAGTTTACCTATAGCATTTGAAATAAAAAAAAATTCCTACCATACTTTTAATCTCAATTTTTTACACTTTTAACGTGTTTGTTAAGACCAAAATATTTATTTAATTAAATACCCGATTACAGGAAAGAAGAGTTAAATATAAAACACTTCTATTCTTAATCGAGCTACGATAAGAAAGGTACATTAAAAAGGTCTGGCGTGACAACAAATCTAAAGGAAAAATCTCCGCCTCTGAGAGCCCAACGGTGATAAACGAGAAAAACTTTGGAACTAAATGGAGCATTCGAGACGGCGGAGCTGCGCTCCTGTCGCAGAATAATACTTCTCTCGAAGAAATAACACTTATAGTCCGCGAGGCTTAAAATCAAATGTCTCTATTCCCTCAAGTTTTTATCGTGAATGCTATATGTTGCGCACATACACACCGACACAAAGAAATACCGCTGTTTGAACTTACCATCACACAAGTATTTAATAAATTTCTTTCTAAAATGTCGTGATGTCTATATACTTATTAAAAACAGTATAATCATTTTCGCCCTTTTAGCCATAATATACATAGCTACGCAATTCTTCGAAAGAAATTCATCGTCTTACCTCTAACAATAGGCTTACCTGAAAACAAAAGAGAACTTTATTACTATTTTAACAAAATGGAGTGTTTTGTTGTGTTTTTATCTCTACTGTTCATGTTTACAGCCTAGTCAGCTTTTATTCGTCTCAAAAGGAAACCTTCATAAATAAAACCTAAAACATGACCACCAATATAATTTCTAAATTAAAGATGTTTATTTAACAAGAAATAAATAACATCCTTCTATTAAAGAGATATAAGTGAAAAAATTAAATGACTACAGCACATTGAGATGAGATCCTGATGAGAGCGAACAAGGATAGGTTCTCAAATTTACATTAATACGAGTTTTCGGGGACAGTGACGAGGTGGCGCGGCGACGTTTCAACGAGCTCTGTTCAGGCCCGGGCAGGCGACCGTTGACGCCCGGCTGCTCCAAATCACGCGTCCCGAGGGAAAACACACCTCACAACGCCCCAGGATTATGTTATATAAAAATAATTGTCGCGCCGCGTCAGTTAACGGACCGGCAACGAAATTACCTTGGCAAAATAAGGGTCAAAATGTTGTTTTGTTGCAGTAAACTTTCTTAATTTGATTAATTTTAGTGTAGGGATCACGAGAAAACTGGAATAATAATTTCCGTACCATACAGCATTTACCAAGTGTAAATTATTTGCGGGATTTTGCGTATTTACGATTCTTGTTGTTTGAACTTTTTATATATACGAGTTTTGTTGTTCTGTGAAAGTATAATCTATTAGGCAATATTTAGAAAATGACGCAAAAGCAAATAATGTCTGTGATAAGTTTTATTATGAAAGGTAGTAGGTGTAAATCATGGTATGGCTGTAGACGATATTATCGGAGAGGAGTGGTCGTGATCGGCACGTGCGGCGCGTCAAGTGTGGCGGCTGTGTCAGCGAGCCCAGACTGAATGACGCTGTGAACGCCCTAAGTGTCACATGAAAGTTATGTGCCTGATTGATAAATTAAAAGGCCAGTGCCGTCTGTGCCATGAGGTACAATTGTTGATGTTGCTATAAGTTACCGAGCAAAAATATTTTTTTAACAGCTAGTGAAACATTCGAACGAACAATCGAACGAAGACGAAAAGAACAGAAAACGTATAATGCTCTCAAGTAAGTGTAATGTAATCAAGGGGCAAGCTGCTTCGAATGATGTGCACACACCGTAAAGCGCGAAAAGCCAGTTTAGTAGAGAAAGATGGGAAAATAAATTTACTTCGAGGGGTAATATCATAATGGAGTTGTGATGTTAAAATATACTCTACATGCAATAGATTCGAATATCAGGTCTACTCGTATCTAGACTGACCACACGTTGAGTATTATCGAGAAGTATATCATGATTGGTTTTAAGCTATTTTAAATATTGCTGTTCTAGTTTTATTTTTTCATAACACAAGATTTTAGATTTAAGAAGTTATAAGGCTATATTATAAGGCACAAAAATAGTTGTTAGAAAAGGAATATCTATGACAAATAGAAATAAAATGTACACGTGAAAGTGATTTTATTTGAACGGGCTAGTCTATCAGACCGAATTCCGATTGTAATTTGGTAGAAAAACAAAGTTTCATCTTATCACGATATTCCACGTAGAGCGTTTTGCGAAATATTGCGACGTGGTATATAAATAGTGAAAACGGGTTTTATTTGTAGTTTATGTTGGTGTATCGTTAAGTTGTTAATCATACTAAGTTAGGTATGGGTTAGTGCTTTATACTGCAACTATACTAGAGCAGATTATTGTTAATAAATTCAAAGAGGTTTTTTCACAGCGATCGAATCAATACTAAAATAGTTTATTGATAGTATAAAGTTTGATCAAGATTTTATTAAATATCTATACCTATCATATAAAAAGGTTAATTTTATGCGTTTGTGTCGTTTAGGGGGTAATTTCGGGGTAGACTAAACCGATTTAGAAAATACTTCTATTACCTAATAGAATTGCCAAAATGTGGGTGAGAGTCATATATTGGTCCGTTAAAGGATTATCACGATATCCGACACACAAGCGCGAGGAGACGCGGGCAAAGTCTAATATTCAATAATAATTGTTTGTAGGTTAGTTTAATACCCGTTGTCACGATTGCACTGCCACAATGGCGTATGGTCACAAGTACATACAATATATAATACAAATAAAATAAGATTTTATACAGTCGGTATTAAGCGTGAAAATAGCGTTAGAAGAACTAAAAGCAATTTTGTGTAGCAACAAGTTATCGGAGTTATAACACGGATAGTCCAGATGTTGGTGGCACGTCCCGGTAACGAATGGAGCGCAGCGTGACTTCGGCTCGCACCGCCTCGCCTGGCGTAATTGGAAAGACGCTACGTGGCACTGCGACTGCTGAACGACCAATCATTAGCGTCACTCACAATTTGCTTCCTGCCAACGATTCACACTGTCGCTATCGTTCACAGTGTCCACTTCATTAATAAACTTAATCACGCTGTCGAACCAACTAATGCTTATCAGCTAGCTGATTGATGTTATTGACTTTTATTCGAATCAGTGGAAAATTAACATTATGGTATTTTGATTCCCTTCTCTTTATGACACAAGAAGAAATTTCCGTTTATTTTCTAAAGTAATACGTACAGGTTGTATTTTCACTAGTTGGTGAATATTATTGCGAGTTTTCTTATTTATCGAATTGAATTGAGGGGAGTATTTGAAAAGTTCGTTTTAAACTATTATACATACACTAAAGTAGTAATATTTTTAATTTAAATACAAAAGTCTCTTAATTTAAACTTTTATCATCTTTAGTATTTTACACATTAAATTAAATTCGTCTTTGATTTTAAAGTATTAAATACTACTTCATTCATGTTTAAGTAGTCCATCAGGAAAACTTTGCTTCTTTAGAGCTTTGTAATTCAAGACTATGCTTTAACCAAATAAAGACTAGTAAATTACACGTGCTGTCTCTAAAACTATTGTCATGAGCAGCGTAGCTAATTCGTAGCTACGCAATTAGCTGCGACGCGCGCTACGGAAATAACGATGCTACAACGGAGGGTATACCAAAAGGTCTTGCATAAAGTTAGGAACAGAGTAAATATAAAATAATTTTGACACTGCGATGTAAATGTTAATTCATTTAATAAAAATAAGTAAATAATAACTTTTTAATTTGTAGTAAAATAAGAAAGGCTGGAAGGAAATCAACAATTAGATGCTGATAGAATCGGGCGAACCAAAAAAGATATCGATTAAATTTGATGAAGTGGGCCGCTTTTTAAAAAAAAACTTCATTTTTCTTAGCAAATAAACTAAAGTAAATAATTTTTATTAGAACGTAAAAAATTTTATGTTTAATAGTAATTAACTTATATTTTTGAAAGTTCAGAATAAGTATGGAAAATGATAAAGATATAAAAAGCTTTAGAAGGAAACGAGAAAGAAAATTAAACTTAAGTTAGTATAAATAATGATTGATTTTCACATCAAGAAATCACAATTATATAAAGTATTTGGTTTTTTGGTTTCCATGCTGTCGTACTGTCGACGTCTTGGATTGATGTACAGTACCGATATTAGTATTTGCTTACTAAAACGCAACATGAAAATATATTTCGTTTTATAAAAACATAGATAAGGCAGTCATTTAAATACAAAATAATATTTTTTTTTGCATGAAAATAGTTTAACTTACATCGTTATTTCTAATGATTATCTTTACTGATCCTTTTGTATTTTTATCATCATCAAAATAGTGCTTTTCGGACATTAAGTATAAAAATGAAAGTTCTTTAACGATTTAGAAGATTCTTTTAAGAAATTTGAATGTGAAGCTACGAATTATAAAGTATATGTCGGAAAAAAGCTTTTGCGTAATTAAACGTTCGGGCGGCGGCAGTTTATGTGACGATTAGTGAGCAGGGCGCGCAGAAGGCTCGGCCGTTCAATTTGCCGCTTCACTTGACACAATTCGACGCCTGACTCGGGGACAATCGCACTCGAAGCCCGTCGACCTCCTTATCTCCCGCCGAGGTAATCTTTCCTTCCCTCGGCGGCAATAACTCTTAGTGGGCAGGATTACCTGCAAAGGGGCTTCGTAAGGCAACCACCTCTACAAAGGTTATCGATTTAAACAATGTGTGCACGCGTCAGTTACTTTACTTATTTATTTTGTCTTTTTCTTCTACATCACATATAACAAAAAGTGGATATAACGGATATCGCGACGAGTTTCCAGTAGGTATACAAGGCGATAACTAAATGTCAATGATACTGTATCAAATTTACATCTGACTATGTTAACAAGATCAAGGATTTATCTACTTATAAGTAAACTTTATTCAATTTCAAAATCTGTTCTTAACAATTTGCCAAGTATCTGTTTATATTTCCATATTTTACAAGAAAATATGATTTTTCTTTGAAATATAAAGTGATAATTTCATTTCGGAAAGAAAACCTTAAAGTGGGTTCAGTTTGAATCATAAAATATAGATGAATCGCTCGAGGTACCATTTGCAAATAATTTCGCTGGCATGTAAATCTGCGCACGTAAATTCCACTGCTGTCTGCGCAAGGAAATTGAATCGTTCGAGAACCATGCCAATATATAATTTTTAACGAAATATGACCCGACCTGTTTCGGTTCTAGCCGCCTTTTTGAATTATCAAATTTTATTGCTATCGGGCACTCGTTCAGCACAGTATTGATAATTAGTTTTTTTGTTACAGTTATTAACTGTATTCCAAAGTGATAGGAGTATTCATCACTAACATGTATAAGTAACGAGTATTTCATGCAAACTGTGAGTGTGAAACTGCCAAAAATATTTATTATGTGTATCTATAACTTGCATCACTTAATTTCTACTGCTAGTGGATGTCGTGGAAAAGGGGATATTTCAATTTGGCCGAAGACGCGACCCGAGAGGCCGCGCGCTCGCCGCACGGCTCGCTGAGCCGTAAGGCCGTTTCGAGCTCGGCCAAAGAGCAAACACCGCCTCCGCAATCTTGTGCCACGTGGACCATACCGAACACTCGACCACGACTATCTACCATTACAATTATCCACACTCTAGTAGATATAGGAATATAAACGACAACGAACTTGCAGTCTATGTATGTTTAAATAGAGACTTCTGAGTGCACACTTTGCCTATTTCAACTAAGTTATTAAGGTTAATTAAAAACTCAACTATTTATAAAAATAAATACTTAGTAATAGTTTCATTACTTTATGAAGTTTTTAAGGTTAAATAAAAAAGATTTATTATTTTTTTATTTTCAGATTTTTGGCGGTTTAATTTTTAGGGTTCCGTAGCCAAATGGCAAAAAACGGAACCCTTATAGATTCGTCAAGTCTGTCTGTCTGTCTGTCTGTCCGTACGTGTGTCACAGCCAATTATTTCCGAAACTATAAGAGCTATACTGTTGAAATTTGGTCAGTCGATGTATTCTGTGAACCGCATTAAGATTTTTACATAAAAATAGAAAAAATCCAATATATTTTGGGGGTCCCCATACTTGGAACTGACACTCAAAAATTTTTTTTTCATCAATCCTATTCGTGTATATAGTCAATCCTATCTATGGATAGGTGTTCAATAATGATGTTGAGGTTTCTAAAATCATTTTTTTCTATACTGAATAGTTTGCGCGAGAGACACTTCCAAAGTGGAAAAATGTGTGTACCCTCCCCTCTAACTTCTAAAATAGGAGAGTGATAAAACTAAAAAAAATATATGTTGTACATTACCATGCAAACTACCAACGAAAATTGGTTTGAATTAGATCTAGTGAGTAGTTTTTTTTTAATACGTCATAAATCGTAACACGCAATTTACCTTTCATCCAATCAATACACTATTATAAAAACATCGATGAAAGTTACAACGAACTACAAGAACTTTTATATGATGTTACTTGCTGGTATTACGGAACCCTTCATGGGCGAGTCCGACTCGCACTTGGCTGCTTTTTTGTTAAAAAGTTTTTAAAGTAGGCATAATCTATTTTCAAAATGTTTCTATTACTTATAAATAACTTTGCAAGATTCTTTTGGCACACAATGATAGGTTATAATTATTTCATAAGGCGGAATTACTGCAGATGAAGTATTTCTGAGTTAAGCTCGGTGGCTGGGAATAACAATGAATTTGCGGAGCTCATAAATCTATCAGGTGCTCCTGTTATTGAATAGACTCGGTGAGTAAAACAATTGTATTAAAGTATTGTAAATTTGTCTATGTTTAATTACATATATCTGTGAATTTATTAAAATAAGTTTATCAACGTATCAAGTGTTAGAATTAAATGAAAATACATGTTTTTTGAAATAACGTAATATGATATTCGAATTATCACACATTTCCACATTAAACATAATTATCTACTTTAATGTGTGTTCAAATGAATAGTTTTTTGAAAACAATGATTTATTTTATACTGGAAACTAGAGCTCGTGCCACGTCACACCCAATGACCAGCCGTAGCGTTAGGTAGTTTTTTATTCTCATTTACTTTCCCACGAAAAGAAAAGAACTGTGTAATTGGAAACTAGGATTGTTCTGAAGCAGATATCTTTACGCATTACGTTTGTGCTTTTCTTACTTTCACAACTAAGATTCCAATCTGTTTTTAGATTCTAAATCATTTAAATCTATGTTGTTCCTAAATTATGAATTAATTATTATATTTACAACTCTAAAATCACATTTATTACTTTGAACAGCAAATATTAGTGTCATCATCATCAGCTTATTGCAGTCCTCTCTCAAAAAAAAACACTGCAATTGTTGCTTTCTGCATCCAGTCACTACCGGCCCTCCTACACAAGTCATCACGCCACCTGACCAGAGAGCGCTCTATATTACGTTGAATATGTGATTAAATAAAATAATTATTATAGAGAGAAAAAACCCGACTGCTTAAAAGCAATGAACTGAATGATTCTTATCTGAATCTTATCTGAATTATTCTACGGACGTAGGTAAACAAAGTATCGTCTGTCCCTGCCTGCAAAACTGTAAAGTGTTTAGTAAGCCTACAAACAGTTCATGGCTTTTAAGTAGTAAAATTTTATGCTTCTAAAATAATTATTTTATTTCAGAATTTCTAATTTTATTTACCGACAAGTTCTTTAAATATTAATTTTTGGAGTTAAAATCCCGTCGGGACGATGACGTTATATCAAAACAGTAATAAGTAATATGCAATATTATATTTAAAACGGTATTTTTGAAATCTTACATTTGATACCCATACTGCATAGATGAAAAAAACGCTCTTCCTTTTTAGGGTTCCGTAGCCAAATGGCAAAAAACGGAACCCTTATAGATTCGTCATGTCTGTCTGTCTGTCTGTCTTTCCGTCCGTATGTCACAGCCACTTTTTTCCGAAACCATAAAAACTATACTGTTGAAACTTGGTAAGTAGATGTAATCTGTGAACCGCATTAAGATTTTCACATAAAAATAGAAAAAAAAACAATACATTTTGGGGGTCCCCATACTTGGAACTAAAATTAAAAAATGTTTTTTTCATCAAACCCATATGTGTGGGATATCTATGGATAGGTCTTCAAAAATGATGTTGAGGTTCCTAAAATCGTTTTTAGGGTTCCGTAGCCAAATGGCAAAAAACGGAACCCTTATAGATTCGTCAAGTCTGTCTGTCTGTCTGTCCGTCCGTATGTCACAGCCAATTATTTCCGAAACTATAAGAGCTATACTGTTGAAATTTGGTCAGTCGATGTATTCTGTGAACCGCATTAAGATTTTTACATAAAAATAGAAAAAATCCAATATATTTTGGGGGTCCCCATACTTGGAACTGACACTCAAAAATTTTTTTTTCATCAATCCTATTCGTGTATATAGTCAATCCTATCTATGGATAGGTGTTCAATAATGATGTTGAGGTTTCTAAAATCATTTTTTTCTATACTGAATAGTTTGCGCGAGAGACACTTCCAAAGTGGAAAAATGTGTGTACCCTCCCCTCTAACTTCTAAAATAGGAGAGTGATAAAACTAAAAAAAATATATGTTGTACATTACCATGCAAACTACCAACGAAAATTGGTTTGAATTAGATCTAGTGAGTAGTTTTTTTTTAATACGTCATAAATCGTAACACGCAATTTACCTTTCATCCAATCAATACACTATTATAAAAACATCGATGAAAGTTACAACGAACTACAAGAACTTTTATATGATGTTACTTGCTGGTATTACGGAACCCTTCATGGGCGAGTCCGACTCGCACTTGGCTGCTTTTTTGTTAAAAAGTTTTTAAAGTAGGCATAATCTATTTTCAAAATGTTTCTATTACTTATAAATAACTTTGCAAGATTCTTTTGGCACACAATGATAGGTTATAATTATTTCATAAGGCGGAATTACTGCAGATGAAGTATTTCTGAGTTAAGCTCGGTGGCTGGGAATAACAATGAATTTGCGGAGCTCATAAATCTATCAGGTGCTCCTGTTATTGAATAGACTCGGTGAGTAAAACAATTGTATTAAAGTATTGTAAATTTGTCTATGTTTAATTACATATATCTGTGAATTTATTAAAATAAGTTTATCAACGTATCAAGTGTTAGAATTAAATGAAAATACATGTTTTTTGAAATAACGTAATATGATATTCGAATTATCACACATTTCCACATTAAACATAATTATCTACTTTAATGTGTGTTCAAATGAATAGTTTTTTGAAAACAATGATTTATTTTATACTGGAAACTAGAGCTCGTGCCACGTCACACCCAATGACCAGCCGTAGCGTTAGGTAGTTTTTTATTCTCATTTACTTTCCCACGAAAAGAAAAGAACTGTGTAATTGGAAACTAGGATTGTTCTGAAGCAGATATCTTTACGCATTACGTTTGTGCTTTTCTTACTTTCACAACTAAGATTCCAATCTGTTTTTAGATTCTAAATCATTTAAATCTATGTTGTTCCTAAATTATGAATTAATTATTATATTTACAACTCTAAAATCACATTTATTACTTTGAACAGCAAATATTAGTGTCATCATCATCAGCTTATTGCAGTCCTCTCTCAAAAAAAAACACTGCAATTGTTGCTTTCTGCATCCAGTCACTACCGGCCCTCCTACACAAGTCATCACGCCACCTGACCAGAGAGCGCTCTATATTACGTTGAATATGTGATTAAATAAAATAATTATTATAGAGAGAAAAAACCCGACTGCTTAAAAGCAATGAACTGAATGATTCTTATCTGAATCTTATCTGAATTATTCTACGGACGTAGGTAAACAAAGTATCGTCTGTCCCTGCCTGCAAAACTGTAAAGTGTTTAGTAAGCCTACAAACAGTTCATGGCTTTTAAGTAGTAAAATTTTATGCTTCTAAAATAATTATTTTATTTCAGAATTTCTAATTTTATTTACCGACAAGTTCTTTAAATATTAATTTTTGGAGTTAAAATCCCGTCGGGACGATGACGTTATATCAAAACAGTAATAAGTAATATGCAATATTATATTTAAAACGGTATTTTTGAAATCTTACATTTGATACCCATACTGCATAGATGAAAAAAACGCTCTTCCTTTTTAGGGTTCCGTAGCCAAATGGCAAAAAACGGAACCCTTATAGATTCGTCATGTCTGTCTGTCTGTCTGTCTTTCCGTCCGTATGTCACAGCCACTTTTTTCCGAAACCATAAAAACTATACTGTTGAAACTTGGTAAGTAGATGTAATCTGTGAACCGCATTAAGATTTTCACATAAAAATAGAAAAAAAAACAATACATTTTGGGGGTCCCCATACTTGGAACTAAAATTAAAAAATGTTTTTTTCATCAAACCCATATGTGTGGGATATCTATGGATAGGTCTTCAAAAATGATGTTGAGGTTCCTAAAATCGTTTTTAGGGTTCCGTAGCCAAATGGCAAAAAACGGAACCCTTATAGATTCGTCAAGTCTGTCTGTCTGTCTGTCCGTCCGTATGTCACAGCCAATTATTTCCGAAACTATAAGAGCTATACTGTTGAAATTTGGTCAGTCGATGTATTCTGTGAACCGCATTAAGGTTTTTACATAAAAATAGAAAAAAAAACAATACATTTTGGGGGTCCCCATACTTGGAACTGAAACTCAAAAATTTTTTTTTCATCAAACCTATTCGTGTGAGGTATCTATGGATAGCTATTCAAAAATGATGTTGAGGTTTCTCATATCATTTTTTTCTAAACTGAATAGTTTGCGCGAGAGACACTTCCAAAGTGGAAAAATGTGTGTCCCCCCCCTCTAACTTCTAAAATAAGAGAGTGATAAAACAAAAAAAAATATATGTTGTACATTACCATGTAAACTACCAACGAAAATTGGTTTGAACGAGATCTAGTGAGTAGTTTTTTTTAATACGTCGTAAATCGTAACACGCAATTTACCTTTCATCCAATCAATACACTAGTATAAAAACATCTATGAAAGTTACAACGATCTACAAGAACTTTTATATGATGTTACTTGCTAATACGGAACCCTTCATGGGCGAGTCCGACTCGCACTTGGCCGCTTTTTTTCTAAACTGAATAGTTTGCGCGAGAGACACTTCCAAAGTGGATAAATGTGTGGGGGGCACACATTTATCCACTTTGGAAGTCCCCTGTAACTTCTAAAATAAGAGAGTGATAAAACTAAAAAAAATATATGATATACATTACCGTGCAAACTTCTAACGAAAATTGGGTTGAACGAGATCCAGTAAGTAGTTTTTTTAATACGTCATAAATCATAAACCGCAATTTACATTCCTTTCAATCAAAACACTATTAAAACATCGATGAAAGTTACAAAGAACTACAAAAACTTTTATATGATGTTACTTGCTGCTACGGAACTGCTACGCACTTGGCCGCTTTTTTGTATTTACAGGCGCCATTTTGATAATGTTTATAGCCAATTTCAGTACCGTTTTAATAAATTCAACAACAGCTCATATTTAAAAATCTGGCCAGTCGTTTGGGCAGTATGGGCGTGCCAAAGAAATGGACATGCATACATCCGGTCGAATAGCATTACCTACTCATTCTGGCGCAGTCGGGTAAAAAATCAAAACTATGTCTACCGACACATTGCAAGAAATAGGTTATACGATAAACAGGCTCTTGTTTTAATTAATTTCACAATATCAACCATATGTATAGCGTTTTAAAATTGGTTTATCGGGTGATGACATGACCAAATTCATGGGTTACAAGGATTTTTTTTTATTGTGTTCCTTTCACTGGCATATAATTTATTTATTTTAAATAAGCGTCAAGCTATAAAATAAAAGTAGTTTCGAAAATTTGTCGTCGACCCTATTGATTTATTTTGCCTAAGTACAGACGAACTCTGACTACAATTTTATTATAGTACTGAAACTAACTTTCATCACCGACTTGAATGTCAAAGTTGTGCCTAACTGACTGGGAACTTGATTATATAATTTGCCCTTGAGAGTGTTAAATTATTCTATTATTATATATTTGGGTTTACTATATTTTGGAATACATTTAATTAAAATTGTCTGGATGCATATACTAGCAAACTTAATCAACTGAATAACGACATCAGAAGTTAAAGTTTATAATTATATTACGTACAGTTAATACAGTACTGCTAACAATGCTAATTATCTTGTTGAATATTACTACCAACTTTTTGATCAGGGGGCACGGCAGTGTTCCAGCAAGTCAAGCAACACGGCTGTACCATTCTTTTTTCAAAGCAATTTAGGTCATTTTCGACCCCTATAACTTTATTGTGAACATGAAAATGATTGTTTTTCCCCATGAGTTCAACTAAATAATTATAAAGCATTGACTACACCAACCCAATGGAAAAAGCGACGAAGATATTCGGCGTTATTGCTGTAACTGTGCAAATGGAAATTGAATAGTTAGTTGGGTGTTGATCCCATCTGGCGGCCATTACATATTAATTTTGAAATGCAAGATATAAATTGCATTTAGTTCGCAAAACAAAAATATTATCAAGTGTTTCTAAAAATAACTATGACGTAGTAATTAATAATAAATTACGTCCCCTTAGTAGAAAAAACTACCTCCAGGAGATAAATTCCAATGGCCAACTTGGAAGGCGATTAATAAACAATTTGACAAGGTTGGGATTTTTAGACCCAAACGCAAATAAATACGACTGTGGCGCGTCACCACAGACAATGGGCCATTTACTGACATGCCCCGCGAGCCCAGATTCGTGTGCGCTTGACGGCCTGCATTTAGCAAGGCCAAACGCAATCCTCGTCGCTGAGCACTGGGCCAAAACCGTGTAAAGTGTTGCCATTGACACGATAAGATGAAGAAGAATAGTAACGATGACTAAAAAAACCTTTTTTTTACATGAATTTAACTATTACTGAGAAAAGATCATTCTATATTTTTTAAACCTTTCATGCCCAATATTGATTAATCAAATATGTAATACCATTTTATTAAGACCTATGTTATTGAAATTAATACAAAGTGTCGAACTAAGTGGCATGCAATTGGAGAGGCCTATGTCCAGCAGTGGACTGCGATAGGTTGATGATGATGATGATGGTAATAAGATGGTCCACATATTTTAATTATTTTTTCAGCATTATGGATTTGAATGAAACTTAGCATGCTAGGGTATTTTACACCATATATAAAAGCGGCCAAGTGCGAGTCGGACTCGTCCATGAAAGGTTCCGTATCAGCAAGTAACATCATATAAAAGTTCTTGTAGTTCGTTGTAACTTTCATCGCTGTTTTTATAATAGTGTATTGATTGTATGAAAGGTAAATTGCGGTTTACGATATATGACGTATTACAAATAAAAAAACCGGCCAAGTGCGAGTCGGACTCGCCCATGACGGGTTCCGTATAAGCATTTAAAAGTTCTTGTAGTTCGTTGTAACTTTGTTCGATGTATTTATAATAGTGTATTGATTGAATGAAATTTAAATTTCGGTTTACCATTTATGACGTATTAAAAAAAAACTATTTACTAGATCTCGTTTAAACTCATTTTCATTGGTAGTTTGCATGGTAATGTACAACATATATTTTTTTTAGTTTTATCACTCTCTTATTTTGGAAGTTACAGGGGGGTACACATTTTTTCACTTTGGAAGTGTCTCTCGCGCAAACTATTCAGTTTAGAAAAAAATGATATTAGAAACCTAAACATAATTTTTGAATACCTATCCATAGATATCCCACACGTATGGGTTTGATATCCCACACGTATGGGTTTGAAAAAAAATTTTTTGAGTATCAGTTCAAGTATGGGGACCCCCAAAATTTATTGATTTTTTCTATTTTTATGTGAAAATCTTAATGCAGTTTACAGATTACATCTACTTACCAAGTTTCAGATGTATAGTTCTTATGGTTTCGGAAAAAAGTGGCTGTGACATACGGACGGACAGACAGACGTGACGGATCTATAAGGGTTCCGTTTTTTTCCATTTGGCTACGGAACCCTAAAAATGTAAAAATGCACGTTTATGACAGATTTTGTGAAAAAGTAAACGAGAAACGTCAGTATTTATTTTTAAAAACGCAATGCAAATTTCATAATTCGCTTTTTAAAAATCATCTTATTTAATCTGTTTTTGAAATTTCTAAAACGCTATCTGCCATTTTGGATTCCGATGTGACGTCAATCCGATAGTAAACAACCTAGATTTTTGTTGTGCTCTGTGTTATTTTGAAATTTTACAAGGTATTATCACGTTTGTGAACTTTTATCCTTTATTTATTAAAACTGCATCATGGAAGACGGTTTTGTGAAAGCAGAAAGTACAAATATACCAATGATAACAACTCTACCGTTGATGGTGGCGTTTTATGCACTCAATCCCGATTTCTGTTCTGCCGAATTGGGAAATATTAAATGGTAATGTAAGTAACTATCGTATCAAGTTTTGTATAATTTTCCATATCATTTTTGAGCTAAAATATGGAATATAATATTTATGAAGTTTTCAACTCACTACACATCATAGGTACACAATATAACCTATAAATACATTATTATTTAAATTTAAAATCAACAGAGTATTTAACTTTGAATAAAGTGATATCCGGACATTTCTTTCAAATAGCTCCTCAATCAAGTAAAATGTAGAGCTAATATCTACTCGATGAACTACTATTAGTACCCTCTACAATGTAACATAGTTAACGATACAGGTATTTATCTAGGGCAGTTTTCTTATTTATGACCCTTTGGAATACAATTAGTGTTTAACGTATAAATCAATGAAAGACTAAAATATTTAGCAATAACGTGCCCGTTTTTAGAAACACCAACTGCATAAATAACTTTGCATTCACATATAATTATATAGGATTACAGAGTTACTTTTGCAGTTAATGATTCTTTGTATCTATACACTATAGTCGTATTTTTAATTAGACGAAGCTACCTGACAGTAGCTTATGTCACTTAGTAAAATAATGCTGCCATATTTAAAGTAATAGTGATGCGTTCAGTTCTCATTCAATCAGATGAATGAACAATGAGTGTGAATAGTTAATCATTTCAAACTATAAAAGAATATTATATCTATTTAAGAATGAAATTGTATTAAAGTGCTCTGATATAAGATACTAGTAGTATGTAACTACAATCAGTTTTTTGACGACTCAACGCCGCGCGCGTCGCACATTATGTTTTTTGACCCAAAAAGCAACCATCCTCTTATTATATTTTTATTAAATTAATTAATTAGTTTAAAAGAAAGACGAGAATTCCTGATGTTCAAATGCTTTGATCAAAAGATATGTTTTTTTTTGTAAATATAAAAAAAAAATTAAAATCTTAGATCCCATATGAGTTTCTGTAAATCTACTAATGTCCTTCTTTGCGGCTTTAACATACACAAATAACACAAAAATATAAACCATAACATGAAAAATACGGGAGATAAAAACAAACAATGTTATTTCAGGATTTAATTTTTTACAGCTATATCTTGTCTTAGTTGGATTCAAAACCTTGATAAATAACTAGCCTGCAATAGTACCAGTAATACAAAAAAAAAACAAATCCTAATCATGCAGGATCTTTAAGTTACAAGTTTCTCGAGTTTTGTACTTTTTTCTTTGGTATTAGGGTTGTTAATAGAGATATTACTCGTCTGTGGGCAAAGGCAAAGCAAACAGGAAGGGTATTGGCAGTATATATGTCAAAAAATTTCACTCTAGTGTTTAAATTACTAAACATCAATAGATTTTCTCTATTGTTTTGGTTGTTTGTTTTTTTGTTTGTTGTACTTTCTTGCACTTGTGTTAAAAATAAACGAATCCAATTGAGTGACAGACAGACAGAAAATTTTGCCTATTTATACAAAGTTTTAAAAAGAATCAATTGTGAAAGTCGGATGTAAAAATTAAATCCTCACAATCTTCAAAGAGATCATTTACATCATCTGGTTCATTTAAATCTGATGTTGGTATTTGAAATGGTTAGATCAGTTCTAAAGCCCTCACTGGTAGTGGCTTACGGTCTAATTTTTGTAGCCTCTTCTTCTTCTTCCCCATACCACATTTTTTCTTTCATTGGAAAATTCCGGCTTTGATTTATGTCAATGAAAACATGAGATATAAGTTTGTATTAATAGAAAATACAAAAGAGTTCATAAACAACAAAAAATACTTTTTTATTTATAATTCTGAACCTGATAAGATTTGATCGTCGGGAGTTTTTGTCTTACCCTTATGATGGTCTATTAATTATTATTATTATTTAATACACAAGCAGCTTAAAGCTGATGCGTGTATATCATTACACTTGTGTTTTTAAATGTTTGTCAAGTCTGTTTTTGAAAATGTTTACATTTGGGGCACTAATCACGGTTTCTGGTAAAGAGTTCCACAATCGCACCACACGGTTTTGTAAGAAATGGTTTCGGGGATTTTCAATCGTGGCAATTTTATTCATTCAGGAGTTTTTTCAATCATTCACTTTGTCACAACACTATTTTTATTTCATCAAAAACTGACAACACAGTAAACGTCAGTGGACATCGTCTAATTAAAAATACGACTATATATAACAATTACATATGTACAATATTACAATTACCTAGGTACAATTATGTTCAAGGGTGAATTGTCAAATGGTCCACAAAATGAAAAAGAAACAATGTAATACTGAATTCCGGCAGAATTAAATGAATAAAATTGCCATGAAAGAAATAACTTAAAAACTTACATCAATAATCACAATCGCGGTCGGCTTTCACATTTGCCGTCCCATAGAAAGGCAGCCACTTTCTTCCAGGCAATCCTGGACCATGAACGCGACAGTCGGTAGGCCACCGCGGGGTTTAATGGGTAGGCCGGGTTCTTCAGGTTCCATAGATGACTTGGAAATTGCACTTTTAACAATCTATTTTAACATAAATCCTGTGAGATACATTGTGCTTTCATGCGATTGCCATTCATTCACATTTAACACGTGATAGATTTTTAATGTTAATATAGTGACTATAAGATGTTGTTAGCTTAGCTAATTACATAAAAACTTCAGATCGAAATTTTCATAAGTAGGGTCTGAATAAATCGATTGAACTGGATTGTGCTTCTCGCTGAATTTTTATTGTTTTTTATTTGATGGCATTATAGTATAATTTAATGAAACAATTGTCATAGATATTGGAACAGTGCATCTGTAATTCTTCGTTTTAAAAAAAACTTTTTGAATGGTAAGTTTGTAATATATTTTATAACATATTTGCTCGTAAAGGGTCTCTTATTTCAATATCGTTATGTATCTCATTACGTACTTGTGCGTTATTGTAATGTTAAACGCACGTTTTTAGGGTTCCGTAGCCAAATGGCAAAAAACGGTACCCTTATAGATTCGTCAAGTCTGTCTGTCTGTCCGTCCGTAGGTCACAGTCACTTTTTTCCGAAACTATAAGAGCTATACTGTTGAAATTTGGTTAATAGATGTATTCTGTAAACCGCATTAATATTTTTACACAAAAATAGAAAAAAATCAATACATTTTGGGGGTCCCCATACTTGAAACTGAAACTCAAAAATTTTTTTTTAATCGAACTCATACGGGTTGTTCAAATTTTTATAACTGCTTTAACAAGTAATTAGAGATTTATTTGATCAAGAAAGTTCGAGTTTTATTTATTTCCTCGCAAATATGTTATAAAACGTCGTATGACATACGTGCGCTTTGATAATTACAGCCTCAACTTTCTTGTAGCCCTCGCCTGCGGCTCGCGCTAGCAATATCACCTCAGTTGTAATTTTCAACTTACCGCACTTATATCATAATGTACTATTGGGAGACAGCATATAACCAAGATAATACTAGAAAAAAAGCGGCCAAGTGCGAGTCGGACTCGCTCATGAAGGGTTCCGTATCAGCAAGTAACATCATATAAAAGTTCTTGTAGTTCGTTGTAACTTTCATCGATGTTTTTATACTAGTGTATTGATTGGATGAAAGGTAAATTGCGTGTTACGATTTATGACGTATTAAAAAAAAACTACTTACTAGATCTCGTTCAAACCAATTTTCGTTGGTAGTTTGCATGGTAATGTACAACATATATTTTTTTTAGTTTTATCACTCTCTTATTTTAGAAGTTAGAGGGGGGGGGACACACATTTTTCCACTTTGGAAGTGTCTCTAGCGCAAACTATTCAGTTTAGAAAAAAATGATATTAGAAACCTCAACATCATTTTTGAACACCTATCCATAGATATAGGTTTGATGAAAAAAAAAATTTTGAGTTTCAGTTCCAAGTATGGGGATCCCCAAAATGTATTGTTTTTTTTTCTATTTTTATGTAAAAATCCTAATGCGGTTCACAGAATGCATCGACTGACCAAATTTCAACAATATAGCTCTTATAGTTTCGGAAATAATTGGCTGTGACATACGGACGGACTGACAGACAGACAGACAGATAGACAGACAGACAGACAGACAGACAGACTTGACGAATCTATAAGGGTTCCGTTTTTTGCCATTTGGCTACGGAACCCTAAAAACAGTATTTAGAAGTAATTCAAATATCTCAATTTATATTGAATATAAACAATACATTTGTTTACTAAATGCCCTTGAGAGTTTTTCATATCATAACATTAAATACAGAGTTTTATCTTTTCAGTTTAAGTCGGCAGACAAATTAACATTATTCACATGCATGGTCTACACATTACTACCCTCTCCAACTAAGCTGAACGATTGTATTGAGTAGAGTGACGTCGTTAGAGTACTGAAGGATTTACCCACTCCATCGTATATCAAGGCCTTAGCCATCACTTTAACTAAAAATTATTCTATGCAATTTTTAGTAGTTGTAGTAATAGTTTTAGTAGATGAGACTAAGATTTATTAAAGTTTACTTGAAAATTACATGATTACCATCAAATTTATATAAATCCTAAGTGTTGATTTTGATAAATAAAACAATAACGATTCACATTGACTATCACCTAAAGTTTTACAACAAAAAAAAACTAGACGAACCGAAGCAAAAGAGAGAAGTTGTAAATTGTTGCGAAAATACGTCTTTAAACTTTCTGTCTGAGAGGTGTATTCGATCATAAGTTAAACTGGATTCTATTTATATTACTTGAACAAAGATTGCAAATCTTCCGTTATAGCATTTAAGCTTTACTAATATAATAATTTTCAACTTAACTCTAATTTAATAGGTGTTAATATTTTGGGTGGTTCGAAAGGCAAATAGTTTACAAAATTAAATAAGTGCGTGAGTTGCGGTCTTTAGTAGGTTATTTAACTTTATAGGGCTTTCCGACTTTAAGGTGATAATAATGAAAAATTATAATAACCCAGAATCTTAATGTTTTAATTCTTTAGATTTAGATGTAGAATTTATTTAAAATACAACAAATCCAACAGTTTATAAATTTTTGGAAAATATTTAGGGTAAAAGTAAGGTATTGTTAAAAAATTCCTATATGCATTATGATGAGCATAAATTATTTAACTAGCTGACCCGGCGATAATATTAAATGCACAATGTATTTAAAGTACTTAATTGGTTAAGGATCAAAGCTGTATTCCTTAAAAAATAAAGGATAATAATTATTATTCTGGTTTAGGGGCCGCCCATTAATCACGTGATATATTTTTTTGGCATCTTTTGACCCATAATATAATAATAATATTCTCAGGCGCAAATGAGTCCTGCATATTCAATGGATTTAGAGCACGAAAGACTTTGTGCTCTAAATCGGCGATGGAGGGCTTATGGTGGGGTGAGGGCTGGTGTGACCGAACCTTAGTTGGCATCTACACGTAGGCGGTCTTCAGGTGATGGTGGATCAAGATCCCGACTGAGACGGGGGACGGGGTGCGACGGCACCGGTGTGCTGTATCCCATCGGTCCTAATGTTTCTAGTCAGGGGTACCCACTGCAACTTCTGCCGAAAGTTGTATTGTGGTACACGGGTATGCGAACTCGGCTACCCGAACTGCTACTGTCACTGGCCCCTGGAGACAGTAGTATCTCACTCAAAGTCTGTTTCGGCGAGGGTGACAACCCAATAACCCAATGCAGATTATGGCATGGTACAATCGGTGATTCAGCAAGGCAAGGTGGATGGCCTAGAGCAACGGTAGAGGGCGTACAGTTACAGGTATTTTTTACCTCTTCCGACGAAGAAAAAGTCAAGTTCTATTGCGAACTCAAGCAAGGCCTGAATGGAATAACTGCTGCGGATAGTTATTATGATGGGTGATTTTAATGCAGGAGTTAGCAGTCATTATGGTGCCTGGGAGGGAGTGCTAGGGCGTCATGGAGTTGGGATATGTAACGCCAAAGGTCTTGATCTTCTTGCTTAATGCGCAGAGCTTGATCTGACTATCACAAATATCTGTTTTCCATTACTGGAAAAATTTAAGACCACATGGATGCATCCAAGATCCAAGCACTGGCATCTCTTAGACTATGTGATGGTAAGTAGGAAGAATCTTGGAGAGGTAATAGTCACTTGAACCATGAGAGGTGCCCAGGGATGCACTGACCATCGACTTGTTCGATCCAAGTTTCGTGTAAAACTGCAGGCCTCACGTAAAACTTCATACAAAGTCCTATAAAGACGTAGTGGAAGATCTTGATGAACTTGATGAGACTATAGAAGATCGTCGAAGAGATATGGCGATATTTTGCCAATAAGCTACATAGTTGTGCTCTGCTAGTAATAAAACCAGAACGAAGAAACCAAGATTGGTTTGATGATTCCAATTCAGAAATAAAGAACCTCGTAGAGGAACATAGACGCAATCTTCTCACAACAAATGTCCCCGATAGGAGGAGAGCTCATCATGATATGCTGATACCAATCAATCTGGTAGATTTTTTTGAAGGTCTTCAGAGCATTTTTGGACCCGAAATTAGGAGAACGACTGCACTATACAATAAAGATAAAACTAGTCGGATTACAGAGCGGAAAGATATTCCAGCTTGATGGGCAGAGCATTTTAGAGATGTTCTGAATCCCACTACACAAACGGAGAACTTGTTATATATCGAATAACTCGAAAATTTGCTAATTTCGTTGCGGCTCTCGGGAGGATGAAGAATGTCAAGGCATCTGGAATAGATGACCTACCGTCTAAAATACTGCGTCACCATATTAAGAATTCGCTATCCGAACTCGTGCAAAAAATATGGGAGTATGAGCTAATTCCTCAGGAATGGAGAGACGCCTCGATCTGTAAACTATCCAGACGATTGCGGTTAGTATAGGGACATCTCCCTCCTCTCAACAGCTGGGAAGATTTTAGCCTAAATCATTAACACCCGCGTGTCTCTTCACGCAGAAACAATGCTCCCGGAAACCCAATGTGGCTTTCGACCGAGCAGAGGTAATGTGGATGCCATCTTTGTTGTAAGACAAATTCAAGAGAAGAGCTTGGAATAATATCGTCCACTATATGTGCTTTGTTGACTTAGAAAAAGCTTTCGACAGAGTACCAGGTAAAGCTTTGTGGATCGTATTGAAGAAAGCTGGTTGTCCTATAAAGTTAATTAACCTGATACGTCAATGTTGAGCTGAGGGCGAAGGTTAGGCATGAGAATGACTTTTTCGACCAATTTCCCGTAACCAGTGGTGTGAAACAGGGCTGTGTACTGGTTCCTATTCTATTATTTATATACTTTGCGTCGAAATGCGGCGAAAACTTGTGACAGCCTTATTGGGAATAACTCGAGAGCTGACAGGAGCATTTTTGACCTTTCCCGCCTTAAAGCTAAGAAACACATTAAAAAACTCGGTATCCTGGACATCCTGTATGCTGACGACGTTTGCCTTATAGCTGATTCCATGGATTCGTCGCAGGATTATGTGAACTCTCTGCGCACATCATACCGCAGGTTTGGCTAGTCATCAATGCTGGTAAGACTCAGGTATTAAAGCAACCACCTAGAGGATGCGTTGGGGATTGTTCTGCAATCGATCTTAACAATATCGCACTGGAAGAGGTATCTAATTTTAAATAAATCGGCAGCCACATAACAATCACCACACTTTGGCGTCAGAGATACCAGCCAGGATAGTGGGTGCTGCAGCGGCCCTTGGGAAGCTGAGAGCGCGTGTTTCGAACTCACATTACATCAGGCTGCAGACTAAGGTGCGAGTCTATGAAGCCATTGTCCTGCCTACAGTTTTATATGCTGCAGAATCATGGTGTTGCTATAAAGCAGATACTTAGAAGCTAGACCACTTCCATCTAAAATGTCTAAGATCCATTCTGCGCATTAAGTGCCAGGGCCGAATTCCAAACACCAAACCAAATTTTGCGTCGAGCAGGTCTACCCGGAGTAGAAGCATTAATAGTGAGGTAGCAGTTGAGATGGACCGGCCACGTCTCAAGCATTAGCGATGACAGGTTACCAAAAGCAGTCTTCTACTCGGAGCTAGCTTGCGGTAACCGTAGACAGGGTGGTCAATACCTCCGGTATAAAGACGTCCTCAAGCGTAGTCTCCTCGCCTGTGACATACCGCTTGAGAGCGGCATGCTAGTCTCAGACCCGAGTGGCGAAGGACGGTCTGCACGGGTGTCGAGGAGTATGAGAGCATCCGTGTGAAGAAACTTGACGCAAAGCGTTAAATGCGCAAAACCGGACCCAAGATCTCGTAACACTATACTTTCAGCTCTGACGGCCAGCTCTACTGTGCGCGGTGCAACCGAATTTTTAAAACAAAATTCGGCTTTGCTAGCCATATTAGAGCCTATCATAGGGAGAACCCTGTCTGAACAGGAGGGAGTCGACATCAAAGAATATGGTGTGGATAGAGAGATAGATAAATTGTTGCAGATCAACATAGGTTTCATCAAGCCACTCGGCGTCATCATTTTCGCGCACTAAGATGTGTCACACTATCAGACGCTTTCGATTTTATACGCGTTTAACGAAAAAATAAATACCCGTAATGTATAACTACACCCCCCTCCCCCTTGTGATATTTCATGTTTTTTGTGGACCCCTCCCCCCCTTTCGAGCCTCACGTGATTAATGGACAGCCCTTTATCCACAAGAGATAGACATCGGTGACTTTTTTGTAGACCTTTTTAAGGTGTATAATATTAAACTACATTATTTTGATCTAAATTGTACGGTTCAGTCAAAGTTTGCAATGTAAGCACAAATGTGCCTATTTATAACATCACATTAGTGAACTCGAAAATTTATCAGTGATTCTGCTTGTATTATACATAAAAACCTTCCTCTTGAATCACTCTATCTATTTAAAAAAACCGCAACAAAATCCGTTGCGTAGTTTTGAAGATCTAGGCAAATAAAGAGAACTTTGCGTGATGATTTGCAACCATATTAAAGTTATCAAATGGCATCAGGTTTATTTATTAATGTGTATATTTCGCGCTCTTCGCTGATTCACTTAATCCAATTGGATTAAGTACAGTACTTTTGGATAGTAAACACATGTTCGAAACAGGACATATGACAGGACCTGACAAAATTGAAATCTTTGTTCAGTATAAATATTAAGCAGTCTTTGAGTAATAGAAGAATCTTTATATATATAATATATAATCTTCTTTATATATATAATTCTTGTGTGAGTGTGTATGTCACTGAACTTCTCTCAAACGACTGGACCGATTTTGATGAATTTTTTTGTGTGTGTTCAAGGGGATCTGGGAATGGTTTAGATTCGCAATTGGACCCGGTAGGTGGCGCTGCGATCAAGTTCTGGAATTTTAAAGTTGGGCGGTACGAAGTTCGCTGGGTCAGCTAGTCATATATATAATTCTTGTGTGAGTGTGTATGTCACTGAACTTCTCTGAAACGACTGGACCGATTTTGATGAAATTTTTTGTGTTTCTTCAAGGGGATCTGGGAATGGTTTAGATTCGCAATTGGACCCGGTAGGTGGCGCTGCGATCAAGTTCTGGAATTTTAAAGTTGGGCGGTACGAAGTTCGCTGGGTCAACTAGTCTTTATATATATAATTCTTGTGTGAGTGTGTATGTCAGTGAACTTCTCTCAAACGACTGGACCGATTTTGATGAAATTTTTTGTGTGTCTTTAAGGGGATCTGGGAATGGTTTAGATTCGCAATTGGACCCGGTAGGTGGCGCTGCGATCAAGTTCTGGAATTTTAAAGTTGGGCGGTACGAAGTTCGCTGGGTCAACTAGTATACTATAAAAAATTCAACAACTTCAATCAATTAGTATTGATTGAAGTCTGTTCAAAGAGTATAATTCTTTTTTAAATATTTATTATTGTAATGATAAACTAAAATCAGTAAGACCATCAATATAAGAATCAATTATTACAGTAATTTATACTTTGTGGCAGTGATGTCGACAAGCTAGAACATAGCGGACTGTCATGCATAAAAGGGGGCTTCTCGAGATATGCCGCACTTAATAATATCAAACGCCTGTCCCTTGCCACCGTCAACGTGCCAAGTCTACTTAAACCGACTGGTATTTATTTATTAAAACTTCCTGTAAAACATATTGCACAAGGTGGACTTGATGCCATAGGCATTATCTTCCAGACAAACCTTTGGGTGTTGCGAAGCTGTTTGTGGCAGATGTATATGGGGACAAGTAAGACGAGAGACTAAATTAATTAATTTCAAAAATATAATAAACATGCATATATACATATATCAATATCCGTAGACATACACATATATACACACATTACTTACACACATACATATATACACAGACATATAATACATGAATATAATACGTGGATAATTAAGATAAGAGACCGGACGGTATGATGAAAGTTGATTCCATGGAAGATGGGCCGGGTACTGGTATGGGATGCAACCTGTTCAGACACGCTGGCCCCTTGCCATCTACATGGAACCAACAACAGAGCTGGTGCGGCTTATGAAGCGGCTGAAAAAGCTAAAGCATGCAAATACAGGGGTCTAGGCTCCGAATATGATTTTGGCCCATTCAGTGTCGAGACCCTTGGTCCGCGGGGTCCTAGCGCTATAAGGCTTTTTAAGGAAATAGCAAAAAGGTTAATCGCTGGCAGGAGGCATCACAGGAGACTGAAGAGCTGGCAGCTGCCTCGGACAAAGAATTAGTCGAACTATTCAAAGGGAGAACGCTGCCAGTATCTTCGGAACCTTGCCTAAAGCGATTCCTCTTTATAATGTATTTTAGTTATTATATTATATTTTTTAAGGTTTTTAATTTTGGGTTCATTATTCTAGTTTATAACAAATATTGTACGTAATATGTAATATAAATATATTTTATACTTAGCTTTTATGTATCTAACTTCAGTTTTTGGTCGTCGAAAGGAAAACAGACAGGAAAATTGTTTTGTTTGCAATCAGAGCTATTGAAAATTTCTAGTTTGTTTAATGTCGGTGCCAAACCCAATAAATGTTAACTTTATAACAATTTAATAGTCACACAGGAGCATTTTAATTTAATGACTACTGTATGTGTTGTGTATATCAGAGAGGAAGACCGTCTGCGAGATCGGCAGACGACATCATCAAAACGGCAAGTTCGAGCTGGATACTAACAGCACAAGACAGAGAAATCTGGGCTTCTTTGGAGGAGGCCTTCACCCGAGAAGGGGTTCTTGTAAATTAAGATACATTAGAAATAAATATATACAATAAAAATAAATATAATAATTAGTTATAAAATAAGAAAAACTAAAAAAAAACTAAATCTATTACTGTTTTTTACAGGAAATAAAAGGCTTTTTATTTTATTTTTATTTATTTAAGTGTTCTATGAACAGTAATTTGTTCAGAAACAAAATTAGTGAGTTAAAAGTAATCAAACTTTTTCATTTGAATGTGATATTTGTATAGTTATTTGAACACTTTAAACTCAATAAAATATAATAATTTTTGTATGGAAACAGATAAATGTGCGTTCGTAAAACTACAATAAATCCTCAAGTAATATAAACGCGCTGTCGACATAGGCGAGCGAGGCGTGTGGAACGCGAGGCCCAGCACGGGAGGGGGGCCGGAGCGCGGCAATTTTTCTCTCCGCTGACAACATGATGTAACGCCAATATCGCACGCTGAGCGATTAAGCCGCGCACGCCGATATTTCAGACTTGCCCCTACTAACTATCAGTGTCGGAGAGAACTCTGTATGCGCTGTACACAAACGTGCACATACTGGAATGTGCGCTGTAAGCAGTTCATCATAATGTATGTCTGTCTAGACAGAAATAAGTAGCAAAAACTTATGTTCGTTTCTAAGACAAAGTTTGGTAGTCGAAAGATGTATCAGGTACATTAATAGTTATACCTACATATATAAACAAAATTAAATAACACAGTTTAACAAATAACATCGATAGCGATTTTTGTATTAACATTACACAGCAATCGCGCAGTAATCATAAGAAGGATTGTAAAATAGAAATAAAAGCAGTTAATCTCAGGAAAATAACGTTGATATCTGTTCAAGACATAGTTGGTAAGTCGGATCACGCAGAGAGGCAATCACTCGATAGTAAACGTGGAGCGAGTCGAGTACAGCACACTACGGCCGCACGTATTGCTGATGCCGTCTTTCGGGTGCGTTGCCAGCACGTTCAATTCGAATACAGAAGACACAAATAAATATAGTTTTTAGGAGTTTTCTTGATAAATATTGCAATTTAGTAAAAACTCCAAAATAATTATTTCGTACTCATTTTTAAACGACGAAAATAAAAACATAAAAATTCTTAAATCGACGTGTATATAGACGATAGGTTGACACTATATATACAGGATGTCCCGAAATTCGACGTCCAACGGCAAGTGGGGGTAGGTGACTCTATGACACCTTTAAATAAAATATTTAAACAAATCCATTTAACTTTTTTTAGATACGAGTATTTTGCTTAAAATGGTGAAAAATTCAGAAATTGACGACATTTTCATGCACCATAACGACAAATCTGCAAGTTTCGGCAACGGGTTTTTTTATTCATAGCGTAGTGAACTGCTCTATCGACCAAAAGTATAATTACCACCAGATACAATTAAAAAAGAAAGTTGATAGGATTTCACTTCAATTTTATAAAAGAAATCTTTTTCACCTTAGTTTGACATATCATGCTACAAAAAAAAGCGGACAAGTGCGAGTCGGACTCGCCCATGAAGGGTTCCGTACCAGCAAGTAACATCATATAAAAGTTCTTGTAGTTCGTTGTAACTTTCATCGATGTTTTTATACTAGTGTATTGATTGGATGAAAGGTATATTGCGTGTTACGATTTATGACGTATTAAAAAAAAACTACTCACTAGATCCCGTTCAAACCAATTTTCGTTGGTAGTTTACATGGTAATGTACAACACATATTTATTTCAGTTTTATCACTCTCTTATTTTAGAAGTTAGAGGGGGGGGGACACACATTTTTCCACTTTGGAAGTGTCTCTCGCGCAAACTATTCAGTTTAGAAAAAAATGATTTTAGAAACCTCAACATCATTTTTGAAGACCTATCCATAGATACTCCACACGTATAGGTTTGATGAAAAAAAATTATTGAGTTTCAGTTCCAAGTATGGGGACCCCCAAAATGCATTGTTTTTTTTCTATTTTTATATAAAAATCTTAATGCGGTTCACAGAATACATCGACTGACTAAATTTCAACAGTATAGCTCTTATAGTTTCGGATATAATTGGCTGTGACATACGGACGGACAGACAGACAGACAGACAGACAGACAGACTTGACGAATCTATAAGGGTTCCGTTTTTTGCCATTTGGCTACGGAACCCTAAAAATGTAGGGTATCCATAGTGGCAAGTAATTTTAAAAGATGGCGCTAGTATTTATAAATCTGAAATGGTAATTATATCATTTCTAACTAAGTATTTACTTAGTACATTTAAAAGTAACTAGGCAAGAACAATGTTTTTTGAGAAAGACGTCAAATTTACAAGAAATGTTTACGCCACCAGTATAAGTAAGAGCGAGACAGATAGGCGGTGGGAGGAGTCCCGATGGCGATCTCACCCTGGACTTCTCCTGCTTCTAAAAAGAGAAGCGCAAAGAGGGCACACTGTGTGATTTTTAATCGGTTCGAGTCCAATACACCGCCCCGCCGAATCGAAAACCCCGGCGGGGTGACGGTCCATGATGATTTTCCACACGAAAAAAAAAATCCTAGTCTTCCTGCCACCGTCGGCATAACGTAATCCCGAGAAGAGTGCTGTGGTCATGTCTAGCGGCTCTGATCCGTCCGCGAGCCTTAAGGGCTCTTTTGTGAGGGCCCTTAAGGACCCCTCCCCCGCGTGCCGGAGGTCGTGGAGGACCTTGTTGGCGACGTGGCTCGTCTCCAGTCGGCCAACGACCGTCTGACGGCCCAGGTGGCTGAGCTGAGTACTCAAGAAGCGCCGGCCCGCCTGGGCCGTCTCAGCTGGAGGCCCCAGCCCCGCCCGGGCCGTATCAGCATCGCGAACACCATCAGAGTCGACACAATCCGTCCGGGTCTGGGAGGCCTCGGCGCGGTGTGTCCCGTGGCGTCGGCAGAAGGTTTGGGCGACGCCGGAAGCATGGGTCCTTCCAGGGTCTCGGGCTTGTTCACGTAAACATGGGACTTTATTTTAAAAAACCTCACAAAAAAAGTCTGAAACGGTTAAATCGGGCAATCTTGCGGGCCAGTGCGAATCGCTAAAACGAAAAGATGAGGCAACTCGGGAACGCCGCCTTCAGAATATCGGTTGTGGCCGTGTGTGTGTGCCGTTGCTCCGTCCTGTTGAAACCACATGTCCTCTAGTCCTAATTCGTTGACGAAAAAACTCGGTTAACATGGCCCTATAGCGCGCACCGTCCACTGTTGTCGTTTGACCAGCGGCGTCCTCGAAAAACAAATGGCCCGATTACTCCTCCAGCGTGAACAGCGCACCATGCAGTCACTTTAAGCGGGTGTAATGGCTCCTCGTGAATTTTCGGTGCCCCAGAAGCGATAATTTTGCTCATCGCTTATTATGATTTTGGTCGAAAAATCGTCCACTTCGTCCTCGAGATTGAGGATAGCTTGGGCGTAGGTTACACGAGCTTCGCGGTCGACAGGCAGCTGCTGATGCACAAACTGGACTTTGTAGGAGAACATGTGAAGATCTTTGACCAAAATTCGCCTTAGGGACGACCGGCTGATGGCTAATTGCGAGGCACGGCGTCTGGTCGATGTTTCTGGCGACAGCTCGACATCCTCGGCAACAGCAGCGATATTTTCGGCAGAAAATATTTTGAAGGCGTCTCGTGTTGTGCCATACTCTTCAAGGTTGGTGGCCAAACGGCACAGTGTTTGCGCAATCGGTGCCGAACGACCGGGGAATCGGCGACGGAATTCGCGCTGCACCAACACCACAGACGAATTGTTAGGCAAAAAAATAGACACGATTATTCCGCATTCTTGGGGAGTGTATCTTTCTATACCTTGTTCACTTGTATTCTACATCTGTCTAGTTCACAAATGTCAAAACAGATTTGACATTGGCCGCCATTTGCAAAAATAAGAGCATCTCTCCAATAAGGAGATTTCTTTTGGTTCACTTTGTACTATTCTTTGTAAACACCTTCTTATTAAATAGATAACATAGAGAGCTGTCAACCATAGTGAGGAACTATAAATATCATAAACGGTTTCTATAAGGGTATCATAACGCGAACATTGTGACATTATTGGAAACTATTGTGTAATTAAATTCAGCGGTATTACATAGTTGCCTGACATCTATCAGAAATTCAGAATTTATTACTCTTTGTTTTGGTAGTATCTCCATACAGTAATGTAGTAAGTCTTCCATATATTCCTATAAGAGAACTCGTCATATACGATTCAGAGTTTGATATACTAATTTTGTACTAACATAAAGATCTCGATAGCTGTATATGACTGAATTGTTTTTTATAATATGGTTGCGCCGTTTGTTATTTTAAATATAGGTGCGGCCATCTTGGGTGAGTGCAAACCTCAGCTTGTCCAATAAGCGACCCGGATGGTAGTTCGCACATGCGCAGCAAGCACACCGCTACCATGACAACGGTCAAACCATAAGACAGTTGAACTTTTTTCTCCGTCAAGAAAAGTGTATCGTTGGCGGCTCGCATCGCGCTTTTTACAATTTCTCTGTTCCGCTGTGATAATATTTTACGTTTTAACATTCGCTGTGTGGAGTGCCTTTCATCACGTTGCTGCTGCTGCTAGGCGAGCGAGTTGGCAAGTTCAAGGTGAGTGCTCTTCCCTTGAATGAGTTGTATTTGTATTTGATATAACAACGGCCTCCATCTCAACACCCCGCATGTCCTGTCTGGGATTTAGTTAAACCGCATCTCCATAAATTTTTTGGCCTTAAAGAGCCGGATTTCACCAGCCTGGTGCTATCGTAGGAATTATTTCGCATTTTATTTCCTGTATTTGCGTTTATAATTTGTTCTTCATTTATAAACCGGTACCCGAAAGTACACGCATCGCATATATTCGCATAATTTCTCATTTTTCGCTATATTTCTCGCATTTGTTTCGCAATATACTTTCATATTTTTCTTTTATTTATCGCATACAACGCTTATATTTGTTCAACAATACTTGTTTTGTACATTTAACGTAATTTACGCAGTTACAGTTTTTACGGTTTTTTCTTACTATTCATAACCTTCACTTATTAACTGTAACGCTCAAAAATGTCGTTAGAAGCTAAGTTACGTTTGGTCATTGCTAAAAAAGAAGCTATTTTTTCGCATATAATTTCTTTATACAACACCGCTAAGAAAATTGTTCCGTCTGTTAAAGAAACTAGAAATAAACTTGAATTTTTAGCTGTTTCTTCAAACATTGACAAATTATATTCGGATTTCAATATTTTATGTGATCAGCATAATGAATTAGAATTAGAAAAAAATCCTGATTATAAATTTAACTTTGATAATTGGACGTCTTTCGAATCATTATTTTCTTTTATCAAACAAACACGCACTGAATGCTTGGAATCTCGCCGTGCAGCCGGTGATACTTCGTCAGCTGATATTAATAAGGCATCCACCGCTCATCCCAGTTACTTCCGTTTAGCTCCGCTAGAGTTAATAAGTTTTTCTGGTGATTCAGAATCTTGGCCGCTTTTTTACCAATGTTTCAAAACAAACGTACACGAAAATAAAAATTTATCTGATGGTCAGCGCGTCCAATACTTAGTATGTAAATTAAGTGGTACTGCGCTTAACGTATTCGCAGGTATTATACCTAACGAATCGAACTACGCTACGATATGGAATTCTTTAGTATCGAAGTATCAAGATAAGAAGTTGCTAGGGTCAATGTACTTAAATAATATACTTGACATAAAATCTACTTCGGACTCAGCTGCTCAATTAAATAATTTTATCGAGCGTGTTCATTCGTCCTGGTCCGCATTAAAACAGCTGGGTATTGACGACTTGGCTGACTTTATAGTTACGCATATCGCTTCACGTAAGATAGACACACAGCTGATACAAAGGTTCGAACTATCTGTCCGCGATAAGGAGATACCTACGAGTACGGACTTAGTCAATTTTATGCGGCATCATGTGAAAGTGCTCGAGCGAACCTCCGCTGCTCATAAAAGTACTTCACTGCCGCACGCTCAGGGCTCCTTCGCAAACCGGTCGCGTAATTATAGCGCACCAAAGGTCTCGCACACCTTCGCTGTTACTGAAAATAATGTAACTAAACCCGCTTGTGTTTTTTGTAAGACGTTACATCATTCTCTACTATATGAATGCACTGCATTCAAACAGTTGCCCGTAAACGAACGCTTTCATTTTATTAAATCAAACAAATGCTGCATTAATTGTTTAAGTTCAAGGCATTCCTCGCTCAGCAAGTGTGCTTCTCGAAGTACTTGTAAGCAGTGCAATAAGCAACACCATACTCTGTTGCATTTCGATTCGTCATCGAGCAGCGCCCCACGCACCTCGCCGCACGCGGCAAGATTGCCGCCGCCTGCGCCCGTGCACCCCGCGCCCGCTTGTAGCTCTGCTGGCTCAGCAGCGGCTAAGACCGTAGCTCATAAGTCAGCCACGCAGCAATCTGTGTCTCCACAGTCTTTATGTATGCATACACATAATATGGACAACAACATACCGGTTGCCTGCTACGATGACGTTCCGTGCACTACGCTAGCGAACTCTCAACCTGTTGCTTTCCACGCTTTCAATAAGGTTCAATATGATAAGACTGTTATCTTACCTACTGCTCAAGTAGACGTCTCGAACAACGGAATGCAATATACAATTAGATGTTTAGTTGACAGCGCTTCTCAGAATCATTTAATCACTCTTTCATGCTGCGAAAAATTAAAATTAAAAATTTGTCCGCTTATTAACTCTTGCTTAAAGACAGTGGGGTTAATATCCGCTCCGATTAGAGGCTATGTATCGCTTTTAATTAAATCGCGCGTTTCGGATGCGAGTTACAAAGTGACGCTGCTAGTGGTTGATCACATTACCGATCAGTTACCTACGCGTTCAATTCAAGCTTCCGTCATGGAACATTTCATCAATCTACCGCTAGCAGACGATCAGTGGGGCTCGCCCGGTAACATTGATGCAATTCTCGGCGCTCAGCTGTTTCCATTTATTTTACTTGGGGGAAAAATAATTCCGTCAATCGCTCAGTCTTCTCAGGCTTCTCACTCTGCACCTTACGCTCTCGAGACTACGCTTGGCTACATTATCATGGGTGAGACATCGACGTCTTGCTCTGATGGTGAAGCCTGGTCCTTCGGTCCTTTAGTAAACGAACTAAACGATAAAATCATTAAGTTTTGGGAGCTGGAAGAGGTAGAGTCGCATGCTGTTGAGAGCCCAGAAGACAACGAATGCGAGCAGTTGTATGCGTCCACAGTCACGAGAAGTTCTTGCGGACATTATATCGTGTCCCTGCCTTTCAAGGGGGACCCCAAAACTTTGGGCAATTCTTTTATTACCGCACAACGTAGGTTTAACGCACTTGAGCGTAAATTTAAATCGCTACCCACATTACGCCAAGCATATAACGACGTAATCAACGATAACATACAGAAGGGCTATCTTTCGGAGTTGCCTTACTCCGCCGCTACCGTAACCGAAGGTTACTTTATACCGCATCACGCCGTCGTTCGACTAGACAAGTCGACGACAAAAACACGCGTTGTGTTGGACGCAAGTGCTAAGACGGAGACAGGTCCGTCCCTTAACGATCTATTGCATACAGGCCCTAATCTGCAAGCGGATCTATTCTCTCTCATGTTGAATTTTCGTTATTTTAAAATAGCAATAACCGCAGACATACAACAAATGTACCTAAGAATTTTATTATCGGAAGGTGATCGTAAATATCAAAAAATAGTATATCGCTTCAACGAGACCGAGCCACTCCGCATCTTTCAATTCAACTCTGTGGCTTTTGGTCTTCGCTCAAGTCCCTTTCTCGCCATGCGAACCGTCCGGCAGCTAGCTGAAGACGAGCACGCTCGTCTCCCTCTCGCTGCAGCGGTTGCAACCAGCGAGTTATATATGGACGACTTAACCACTTCAGTGCCGTCTACTGCTGATGGCTACAACTCGCTGACCAGCTGCTCACTCTGTTCGAAGCCGGTGGACTCAATCTGGTTAAATGGGCAAGCAACTCGCCAGAGCTTCTTGCACATTTGCCCGAATCTCATCGCGCGCCGATTGAATTCACCGACGATAGTGACACGCTGAAGGTGTTAGGCATAAAGTGGACACCTACTACGGACGCTTTCTCCTTTACTACATCCGCCGCGTCTGTAGGTTGTACCAAACGTGCCATACTTTCGACCATTGCTCGCTTATTTGACGTGTTGGGGTTTGCAGCGCCTGTGATTCTATATGCCAAGCTCTTGCTTCAGGAGCTCTGGCTCGCAAAGGTAGGGTGGGACGAAGAGCCCCCTGCAGATTTGAAGGAACGCTTCGTCAAATTCAAAACCGAACTTCCCTTATTGTCAAAACTGCAAATACCTCGGCACCTAGGCACTGCTACGGGCTGCACGCTAAACTTGCTCGCATTTGGAGACAGCAGCATGAAAGCCTACGGCTGCGTCATTTACTTACACGTGACATATCCAAACCGCGACATTTCGGTTCGTTTAGTGTGTTCAAAGTCAAAGGTAGCTCCGCTAAAAACTGTGACTCTGGCAAGGCTTGAGCTATGCGCTGCGTTACTCTTGGCTAAGCTTACCAAGCGAGTTTATACTGCATTTCATGGACGCTATCCTATTCAAAACATTTTCGCATTTTCGGACTCCACGGTCGCTTTGTCCTGGATCCACGCATCGCCGCACCGTTGGCAAACATTTGTTGCCAACCGTGTCAGTAAAATTCAGGAGCTTCTCTCTCCTGACCGCTTCTTCCACATCAACGGAAACGAGAACCCCAGCGACTGCGTATCGAGAGGCCTGTTGCCTTCGCAGTTGGTAAACCACCAGCTCTGGTGGTGTGGCCCTCACTGGATTCATTGTCCAATTGATGAATGGCCCATAGTGCCGTTCGAACCGTCCCGTGTGGAGGCCATACCTGAAATGAAACCATCAGTGACACTTACCGCTATATCCGATGTGGAGGCTTCACCGCTGCTAGAACTCGCCGTCCGGGTCTCGACCTGGAAAAAACTGCTACAAATTATCGTTTACGTCCTACGCTTCGCACGTAAGCTGCCACGCTCGGCTTCCATTCAGGCGTCAGACCTGCAAGCTGCTGAAAACCTAATTTTGCATGAGCTCCAGATCAAATATTTCGCGGAAGAAATCAAAGCTTTAGCAAAGGGCAACTTACCTTCGCCTGCGTTGAGAAAGCTTGATCCTTTCGTAGACAGCCACGGGTTACTCCGCGTTGGTGGCCGGCTCACTAATGCGAATATACCATACGAAAACCGGCACCCAATACTGTTGCCGCGTCGCGATCACGTGGTCGAGCTTATCATCGACGACTGCCATCGATCTAATTGCCACACAGGTTCGCATTTGCTCATGTCGCTGCTGCGGCAACGCTACTGGATCATTTCCGCTCGAAACTTGATCCGACAACGCATCCGCAAGTGCAACATTTGTTTTAAAGTTGCACCCACACATCCAACGCCTATGATGGCTAGTCTTCCACCCGCGCGAGTGCAAGAAGCGAAAGCTTTCACTCACACGGGCGTCGACTATGCTGGGCCGTTAAACATAACTCTCACTCGCAAACGTGGCGTTAAGAGTCAAAAGGCGTACATATGCCTCTTCGTCTGCTTGACCACTAAAGCTGTACATATAGAAATTGCATCTGATCTCAGCACAGACACGTTTATCGCCGCTCTTAAACGCTTTCTCGCTAGGCGTGGCCCGGTTTCGTGCCTTTACAGTGACAACGCTACTAATTTCATTGGTGCTAAACGTCAGCTCGACGAACTGCACACGTTCCTAGCTGCGAAGGACACATCTAACGCGTTCCAAGCAGCCTTGAACGGCCATAGAATCACGTGGCGTACAATTCCCGCTCGCGCCCCCCACTGGGGTGGAATTTGGGAAGCGAATATAAAGTCAGTCAAGACATTGTTATACCGCACGATCGGACAGCAGCTACTCTGTTATGAGGAACTGCTGACTGTCCTAACGCAAATAGAATGCCTACTGAACTCGCGGCCACTCTGCGTCCTTTCCGAGCAGCCTCATACTATTTTAACGCCTGCTCATTTTTTAAATACTACCCCGCTGCAATCGTTGCCCGCGTATGAGGTTGATCACACAACGAGCCTGTGCAACCGCAAAAAACTATTAGATAGGCTAGTTCAGAGTTACTGGAAAAGGTGGCACGTTGACTACCTGCACACGCTTCAATTGAGACAAAAATGGAATACTCCAGGTGTTTCAATTGAACCCGGTACGCTCGTGCTTATCCATCAGGATGACACGCCTCCGCTCCGCTGGCCCACAGGCATTATTGAACAAATATACCCGGGAAAGGACGGAGTCACGCGAATGGCTCTTGTGCGCTCTACAACTGGCACCTTTAAACGCCCAGTTGTAAAGCTGTGTCCTCTTCCATCGCAATAGATTATAAAATGTATATTTTGTTGCCATTAGCTTTAGTTAAGTATACAATTATATTCGCAAATATTCACCTATTCATAATTTCATATTATTTTTTACCCTATAATTCTGCATTTCATACTTCGCATTAAATTCAATTTCATTTATTTGCATACATCTTATTCAAGTTTACTATAACTTGACTCCGCATTATAGCACCGCTCGCATTTGTCCTTTGAAAACCCTACGGTTTTTCAAGCCGGGGAGAATGGTTGCGCCGTTTGTTATTTTAAATATAGGTGCGGCCATCTTGGGTGAGTGCAAACCTCAGCTTGTCCAATAAGCGACCCGGATGGTAGTTCGCACATGCGCAGCAAGCACACCGCTACCATGACAACGGTCAAACCATAAGACAGTTGAACTTTTTTCTCCGTCAAGAAAAGTGTATCGTTGGCGGCTCGCATCGCGCTTTTTACAATTTCTCTGTTCCGCTGTGATAATATTTTACGTTTTAACATTCGCTGTGTGGAGTGCCTTTCATCACGTTGCTGCTGCTGCTAGGCGAGCGAGTTGGCAAGTTCAAGGTGAGTGCTCTTCCCTTGAATGAGTTGTATTTGTATTTGATATAACAACGGCCTCCATCTCAACACCCCGCATGTCCTGTCTGGGATTTAGTTAAACCGCATCTCCATAATATTTTAATGTATGTTATGTATATATTTTTACAATATATATTTTATTTATTTACGTTGTGTATTTATGTATATGTTATATTATATTTGTGTTGTGTTTATGTGTATTCATATTTCTATTTAGAATCACAATAGCTTTAACACACCTTAACTACCCTTCTTTATACTTTCTCTTCTGTCGAAATGTCCATCCAAAGGTTGCCTGGCAGAGATTGCTTTTAGCAATAAGGCCGCCCATTGTACATATCGAGTCGGACTCGCCCACGAAGGGTTCCGTATCAGCAAGTAACATCATATAAAAGTTCTTGTAGTTCGTTGTAACTTTGATCGATGTTTTTATAATAGTGTATTGATTGAATGAAAGGTAAATTGCGGTTTACGATTTATGACGTATTAAAAAAAACTACTGACTAGATTTTGTTTAAACCAATTTTCGTTGGTAGTTTGCATGGTAATGTACAACATATATTTTTTTTAGTTTTATCAATCTCTTATTTTAGAAGTTACAGGGGGGGGGGACACATTTTTCAACTTTGGAAGTGTCTCTCGCGCAAACTATTCAGTTTAGAAAAAAATGATATTGGAAACCTCAACATCATTTTTGAACACCTATCCATAGATGCCTATCCTATACACGTATGGGTTTGATGAAAAAATTTTTTTTGAGTTTCAGTTCCAAGTATGGGGACCCCCAAAGTATATTGTTTTTTTTTCTATTTTTATGTGAAAATCTTAATGCGGTTCACAGATTACATCTACCTACCAAGTTTCAAAAGTGTAGTTCTTATGGTTTCGGAAAAAAGTGGCTGTGACATACGGACGGACAGACAGACGGACAGACATGACGAATCTATAAGGGTTCCGTTTTTTGCCATTTGGCTACGGAACCCTAAAAACTGTATTTGGTGTGCAATAAAGTATATTATATTCTATTCTATTCTAAAGATAGCATAGAATACAGAAGAGTAACAACATTTAGAGACAAAGTATAATGTATACGTCAAATATGATTGATTAATTCAAGCTAATGAAAAAGGTATTAACAGGGAATGCGACTTGATTGTTACTGCGCACAAAGAATGTTCCAGAGAAAATCACTGTTCGCAAAAGAACTGAAGGTACACAGTGAGCAATAAAACACGATTCAATTGAATGTTGTTATTGCGGTCACGTCGTTCAGTTACTGTTTTCATGTCTGACGTAATAACGTTAGCAACAAAGTTATGTTACATACGTGAACCGTTAAAAGGTGCCATCCTTTGCTCCGTCTCATTTTTTCTAGGTTATAATTGACAGCTGAACATATATGAAAATTAATGAAGTCAGGAATACGCACAGTGCTCACCTATCATTACCTGTGAACTAATCGAAAGGATAGAAACAAGTTAAGATCTCAAGTTATTGGTACTAGTATTATTATCTCCTAGCGTTAACATAGATTGTTGTAGAGGGTAGGCACATAGATATCACCTGTGATTGATGGCTGTGTCTGTTTCACTCGCGCGGCAAATATTTCATTAAGTGAACTCTGCCAGGCCACGCAATGCATCATAGGGTACGGCTGGGCAAGCCACGCTGACGCCATGATCCACTCAGCTTAGTAAAGATATTAATACCGGGTATCACGTGCAAAAAAACAGTGGTTTAAAAACAAGTTATATTCTAATGGACCACTTTCTAACATTAGAAATGCAAGACAAGCGAGCTAACGCCTTCATAATAAACCTACTAATATTATAAATGCGAAAGTAACTCTGTCTGTCTTTCTGTCTGTCTGTTACGCTTTCACGCCTAAACCACTGAACCGATTTTGATGAAATTTGGTATAAAGATAGAACTGAACTTGGGAAAGGACATAGGATACTTTTTGACATACACGCGGGCGGAGCCGCGGGCGAAAGCTAGTAATAAATATATTTAATAATAAATGGCCCAAACAATAGGACTAAACAATAGGATCGGACTCTGACCGGACGAATATGATGATTGAGCTGATAGGCACGGGGAAACCTAGATGGTTTCCCTCGGGATAGAGCTTGAATATGCGCAGCGTCGATCCTGGGGAAAAATGAAATAATTTGGTTCGAATTCTCCTCAGAACAGGCTGCAAAAGACCGACGATCGGGGTGGGTTTTAGTGAAAACATCACATAATCCTGGCATCCTCCTGGCGGTTTCAGTCCTTGCAGACCCCGATATCCGAAGGTATTTCTTACCCCGTTAACAAAAAAAAAACAAGGAGGGTTGCGGATTGTACTAGTGTGCTTATTAAGTCTAACACAAAAAAATATTTAAGTAATAAGCGTGACTTGATTCTACTCTTTTCTATCTTATCTCACACTTTCTTTTATATTTTCTAAATCTTATAGATTTCATCGGCATGAAAACAGCTAGAAACAAATCAGAGAATAACTAACTTAAGAAGAATAATTTCTTAGCCCCGCCGCACATGCCCGTCGCACACGCACACTCGCATTGACCGTCACGAGGCGCATGCGAGTGGTAGTATTTAAAACCTATGGCGCAGGCGCAATAACAAACTCCGCATTTGCTCTCACGTGTCGACGCAGGCGCGTACATGAGCGTGCACGCGCGTGTCGGCTTAAATGACCGAGACATTGTTTCGAGTGGCAGTGGCGCGAGTGTTTGCAAAATGGAAGAACTCATTGAAGCTGTTCGAAGCGAAAAATGTTTATACGACGTAAAACACCCAGATTAGACGAATACAAAATTTGAGGACTAATTTTAATTCTATTTTTTTAAATTTTTCGTCTGAAAACTCAGAAGTTAATTTGAATTCTCCATGTGTTTTCCTTTTGGACATGTAAGAGCTCTTCCATATTTATTTTCTTGCTTCGTTTTCGTATACCTATGAATGGTAGAGACACTGACTGATGTAGGTAAGACTCGTGAAAGCAATTGCGGACACACACGTGTCTACCAATGCAATGTCAATGCGACATTGGCGCAGTGTCGTGAACTGAAGTCTACAAATTATTTTCAACTTGTACTTGCTTATTTTTTCGGAATTTCGCGAAGATAAATAAAAAACCTAGTAATTTGAAACTGTAGTGGACGAGCAAATTATACATTTAAAAAGTTGCAGTCAGTTATAGTACTTCAAACATTGTAAAGTACATATGCCACACAGAATTCTTAATACTATCCGCTACTAATATATGATATGTCAAGATGTAAGGCAAAATAGGTAGCGCAGTTTCGTAGCGAAACGCGTCAGCGGGGGCCATAGGGAGGCGCACGTACTAAACTCCAGGCAAATCCAAGCACGCCGCTCGCCATGAGTTTATTACCTTACTCATATTTACACAATTCGAGTGGCTGTTAGCGGTCTTGTCACCTGACAGTTTGGCAACGGTTACGTTTTCGAATATAATTCAAGTTCATCTTACTATGCATTAAATTTTCCTTTAACTTCAGTTCATAATAATAAAGCGTAAAGTTTCAGAATTCATTACAAAAGTTTTTGGTTAATTAAAATAGAAAATTAGATGGTCAAGTAATGAAATCTCTGGCCCTTATAAATCTATAGAAAGGGTGTAATGAATGAAGAGAACAAACGACTCTAAGAAATGCGGGGGGCCAACTCGGGTGATTAAGTGTCTCATTTAAATGCAGTCTTCCAACTTTACAAACGCAAAGGGAGCCCGCCACTCACGGAAAACGGAAGTCGCTTCACAAAAGGAAGAAGAGGTATTTAAATTAGCGTAGTCGCTGAAAAAGTGCACTAACAACATTAATGGAACAATGCAAAAGTACACAAAGAGACGGATTATGTTGACAAAGCCCTATATAAGAATACGTATATGATTATTCTCCAAGTTCTACGACGTCAAATCCTTGAGAAAAATTCTAAACCACTAGAAAGCCTAGAGCGCACATTGGTATTCAGTTGCAGATTTTCAATCTAGCGATAGGTGGCACGTTTGTACCCTCCACTGACACCCGCATTACCAAATTTAACTTGCGGCAATGAAACATTGCAACTCTGCGCAAATAGAGAAGTTTTATGCAAAAGTTGCAAATCCGTATATTTCCCCACTATGGAGGTCGTGAACGAGTAAATGTTCAGATGCAGGGATCAGTGTTGGCTTATTGTTAAATGACTACTGGCGTACATATCTGCAAAAGGAATGATCTTCATTTTGAAGGTTTTCAGGCTATATCGATTATGACAAACCGCAGATATCAAGTTGTACCAAAAGATTAGTGTTGTGACGCAAATATTTTCTCCCCAAGGGGAGAATATTTTTCCTATCTCTGAGCAAGCTCAGAGATAGGAAAAATATTCTGTCTGCGGCAAATGCCTGAAAGTTGGAAGGAGCAGTCTGTAGGGAAAGACTGTCTCGGTGTTTTCAGTGCAATTAGCACAAGCTTCGCTGAATTTGCCAAGGTTTATAAAAATGTTTGGGTATTAATTGATTGGAGATGAGTTTTCACGTTTCACGTCACACCTATGTTTTGGTAAGGTTAAATTGAACTAGATGAAGTCAAGGCCAATCCAAATCTATCAGTAGCATGTTTGATTTCTGAAACAAGTTTTATTAAGTATATCTCAAAGCCTCAAACATGTCGTTTTGAGATATATTGACAACGAATGATTTTTATATTTAATTCTCGTGCCATCTTGTTGCTCACAAGGAACTCTGCAACTGTCATTTATTATTTTAGTAATACAGCTAGTCTAAAAGGCATCGCCGTGCAAATTTCAGCAAAGCAACGTTCAATGTTGTTAATGTACAACACATCGATATTCTCTAAAAACAGCTTTTGTGGGACATCGGAGTCGCAGCATGCACCGCAGCTACAGTGAGCAAAATCTTTCAAAAGCTAATAAAACAGTATATTTTATAATTCAAAATGAGTATAATTGGATATTTATAAATTATTTCTTTGCTAATATTTGAAATATGTTTTCTACTTCCAAAGAATAATGCCCATTATCGGCTGAATACCCTGAACTATAAACGTGAATGGATAAAAAGTCAAGTGGCATTCGGGGACTGCCGCGGTAAAGCTATTGCATAGAATTTTTTATTAACTTATGCAATTTTATTATTTATTTATGCAGTAATTTTTTTTCTTTGATATCAATTCAAGTTTACAAAACAACACTACGTTCTAACACTATTATTGCCAAACAATATAATCATTCTATTAATCGAAAGACAATGACAACTAAACAGAGAACATAATAGTAATATGAGCATATCTATGGAATAAAAAAACGAAATAAAGAAGAAGAATCTAGAATGCTGTATTGTCAAGGCAACGGATAACAGGCGGTGGCGGCAGCACGCATGCGCACGGAGCCGCTACATCCTTGTCTATCCGTTTTCAGGGTGTTAGGTTTTTCGTTACGGAATTTCTTGATTCGGTCGCCGCGCTCAAAGCCCGCAATAAAAGCTATACAATAGCTTAAAAGTTAATCAATATCATTTGTAATAAGTCAAAATGACAACACTTTATTGCGCTTGGTAAATGTCATCAAAATATGGCCTTTTTCGCTCGCGTGCATTGTGAATTATTTTCTGTGTTTGGGTTTCTATAACAACTTTTAGCTTTTTTTACGGACTCCCTTTTTTTGCGAGTTAAAATCCCTTCGGACCGTCACCCCGCCGGGGTTTTCGGCGGAGCGGTTTGTCGAACTCAAACCGACTAAAACCACACGGTGTGACCTCTTTGCGCCTGTATTTTGGGAGGAGTCCAGGGTTTTATCTCCTTCTGGACCACTCCCGGCCCCTGCCCGCACTGTTGCGGGCGCCATCTCTTTTTACGGCCTACCTTTACAAAACATGAAACGATTACCCAAGCTAGTACAGTTGTCTAACACGGAGAACTGTATCTCGATGGAAGAACAACGGTGTAGTAACTCTAGCATGAATGTATCAATAATGCAAAGGGATTCTGTGGAATCCGAGGAGATGCTCACTTCACTACAGCAATGGGTTGCTCCGCAGGTATGAAAACATTCACAGCATTAACGTGAAAAGCATCTCACTAGGCCGCCATAATGTGGTTCACCATACTGTTTCCTTTAGCAGTGTATATGGCGACCCGCACTTGTAAATTTTACTCATGCTTTCTAGTGACGGATTAAGAATACAGAGTGTCACCACCCCTATGCATCCCGCGGGTGTCGTAAAAGGCCACTAAGGGATAAACTAAGCAAGACAACATCAATGCAAAGAGAAGGAAAACTATGTGTGGAAAATCATCATGGACTGTCACCCCACCGGGGGTTACGGCGGGGTGGTGTGTCGGACTTGAACAGACTAAAAACCACACAGTGTGCCCTCTCCGCGCTTCTCCGTTTAGGAGGAGGAGAAGTATAGGGTGGGATCTCCTTCTGAACTTCTCCAGCGCCTGCCCGCTCCTGTTGCGGGCACCGTCTCGGTTCGACGAACCTCTCTTAGGCGGCGTCCGGCACACACCGACGCCGCCCCCTCGCGGCTGGCCACATAATGCGAGTGGAGGGAAAACCCGTCCCGTCCACCCGCGGCCACACTCAAGGCGGCATGAGACGCAGATGTTCGCGCCTCCGCCGGCGGCGAATCAGGTCCGATTGGATGTTGTCCTCCCGGGCCTTCTCCGCCGCCTCCTTCTGCGTGATTACGTCCTCGCAGAAGGTTGCGACCGCGGTAAATGAGCTCTCGCTGCCGGCCATGGAACGAACGACGGAAGGCAGTGAGAGATCCTCTCCGATGACTGCAGCGAGGACCCGGCGCTGCGTCTCCCATGCGGGGCAGATCGCCAGCGTGTGATGAGCCGAATCCTCGCTGCAGTCGCAGTGGAAGCAGGCGGAACTCAATTCCCTCCTGGCAACCGATTGCAGGTACTTTCCGAAGCAACCATGCCCGGAAAGAACCTGCTTCAGTCGGAAGGTAAGGGTCCCGTGCTGCCGCACTGCCCATTCGCTGATGACCGGCCGAAGCGCCTCCACGGTGGCGAAGCCAGCACGTGGGGTCTCTAGCCGGACCGACCAGCGAACCATCGTGGCTCGGTGAGTGGCTTCGCGCCACTCGCGCACGTCCTCGGGCGGAGGTCCAACTCCGCCACTCTCCGCTCGGTAGCTAGCCACTCGCCGAGCACTTCCGCCTTCAAGTCATACGGGGGTGTTCCGGCCAGGGCGCACGCCGCCTCCGTCGACACGGTGCGGTAACCACGTATGGCTCTGACCGCCAGAGTTCTCTGCGGCCGCCTGAGGCGCGCCCTATTCAGCTCGGTCAGAGCCGTCTGGCCAGCCGGTATAGTAGGCCAAAACCTCGTTTCTAAGGAGAGGCCTGTGTCCAGCAGTGGACTGCTGAAGGCTGTTGATGATGATAATGATATAAATAAAAATAAAAAAAGTACTTTGAAAAAGTATGAATGTGGCAGACCTCTAATCAATCTCAGATTTTTAGTTAAACACTCATTTATCTAATGCAGAAACAGGTAGTTACTATTTTTGACTGTCCACTTTAGGCCGAAGGCATTATGGAGAGTGAGCATGCATTCTTTAATATGCAATTTATTATAGTATAAATATTTTTAGACAATAATTTCCTTTTAATTATTGTTGTTTCCTCTACCCACTTTTCAGAACACTCAACTGGCACTACTGGATAAGTTCGATATCTTGGATATGGACACTTCCCGGGACCTCAACGGACGGAAGAACATTGAGAGTATCACAAATGCGGCTTCGCGGAAGTTAGGCGTACTGAAGAAAGTGAGACGGTTCTCCTGCCGGAGCATCTGTGACTTCTTTACAAGATCTAAGTTCGCCAGAGTAGTCATCTTGGTAAGCAATAAATAATAAAAATATGTATAATTATTCTAAGCGCTTTTGACTCTACAATTATTATTAAAATTCATGAAAGCATGATGCCAAAAGAACGTAATAAATAAATAAAAGCACAGAGTTCTAAAAAGTCTTCAGTGGTAGAGTCCCGGCATTCATGAAATATTTTCCAATTTAAAATCTCTATATACACCAGTGCAGGATGTACATTGTCCATCAAATTTTCACGGAAATATTCTTTAAGATTCCCTTACATACGATTAATGATGTGAACATTTGTAATGGTCAGATAATTTATCCGTAACTTTAAATGTATGATATGGGACAACAGAACTATTGTTAAATAAGTTTAGCGACCAACAAGGTTAATCCGCCCAAACAAATTATGAACAACATTAATATATCCTCAGTATCCGGCAACTTCCCGCAATAAGCAGAATGTATTAGTGTTATTTATCTTAGCTCGAAGCGCCAACAAAGTTTTAATTGCAAGCGCCGATACAATTTGCGTACAAATGAATTTATTCGCTGAATCCGTATTGCAATCGTGTGCGGGCTTCGGGTGGTGGTAGGGCACGGTTCGAACGGTGCGAGCGCGCGGATTATCCGCGTGTTCAGAGCCGCTAATTGCGGGTAACGACGAACCAACCGCCGAGCACCCTGCACAACACGCCTGCGCCTCGCCCGCACATATTATACACTGCACTTGTATATAGGTGCATTGGTCTGCTATAATCAGTTAAACATTTACTATACACAGACAATTATACAATTACCGCTAAAATATTATTGTTACCTATGCTTTCTCTAAACAGACAAAATAAAGTGAGAGTATTACAAACGCTCTTAATCAAAGTATACATATTTTGTGGTATGAAACACGAAGTCATATGAGCCTTTGAGATATGCATATTTATAGCCTAGAGCTTACCGGCGGAAAATGAATATTTATGAAATTGTTTGGGTAAAAATGTAAATAATTTAATTAAAAACGTTAAATTTCAAAATCATAGTAAGTACACGAGGGGGCGAGGGAGATGAACATCAGCAGAGAGGCTGCATTCGGGCCAGCGGAACTGGCACAGCAGTCGGTATCCGGCCTAACAAAAGGGTGATAGCGGTACGTGCGTAAATCAAACGTCGCACAATAACAGAGCCTCCCGCGACCACCCCCACCCTTTTCCACGGTCCCTCCTAGTTATAAGCCTCCCCATAGCTGTACAGCCGCCGGTCGGTTCTCATAAATCTGCCATACTGAAATGTGCTTTGCTGCCGGCCAGTCGTGTGACGAACGCAGTCGATATTTGTGCCAATAGGTTTTCAGTGTACCCTTATTTCAATTTAGTTAAATTCGATTTTCCATTAGACGCTAACTTTTATCCATATACTCGTAATCTTGAACAGATAACCACTTTTATGGTTATCTATATTATTTTAGTACCTATAATGGTACGCGAAAGCTAGAACTTATAAATTATTTCTATACTAATATTTTAAATAGGTTCCTTTTTATTAGGGTACCGTAGTTCACTCGGATCCCTTATAGTATCGTCATGTCGGTCAATCCGTCCGTTTCAGATGGGCCTTTTAAAAACATTGCAAGTTTGCTGAGCCTATTTTTTATTTAGATATTCGTTTCTGAGTTTGCAACTTTAAAGCACATTTTTTTTTGTTAAAACGTTCCCCCGCCCCCCTCCATTAAATGCTAACCGGCTGTCTCGAAAAATCATGATCGTAACTTATATGATGAACTTTAAAGGAAAATTATAACGACTTAGATAACTGTGTTGTTTCAGGTGTTATTGAGGCCTTACTGGTAAAATGCACCAACTGTGAAAACTTCTTACAAAGATAACGAAATTATCAGTAAACATAACAATTATCTATTTGAAATAATTTAAAACTATTATGGGTAACTATGGAACCCTATTCTATACGTGGCCTGACACGCATTTGTTTTCTTTTTTAAATTTTAATAATACCGAAGTAACTCTACTCTGCCCAAATGAATAGAAAGCAAGAAAGAAAGAAGTTGCTTCTGCATCATTGAGCCTCCGGTCTCGCACTCACTAACGAAATTTGAGAGCACTAAGGAAGGATGATTTTACGATCCGTTCTATTTACGGGTTTACATAGAACATATTATTATTTTCAAGAGCTTTGAGCTTTACACTACTGAAGCAGTCGACAGGGAATTACATTTCTCGTTCAAACAGTATGATAATATCGCACAACGCTCCACTCGCTGCAATTAACGCCACACAATGACCATATAAATCGTTTGTGAATAGTCTGCTCGTTCTGTATTCTACGTTGGTTTTTATTAACAAACTTCAGCCAATACACTACTATTGCTATTACACATTACTTTAGTGTCGGTAAAGATAATAGAAAATGAAACCTGAGGCAGATAATCCCAATTAATGATAACAAATAACAAAATTACAGCAAGCAAGAGCCTAGGAGGCTGGTACGTCACGGATTGAGGGCGCGTAGCGTAATCATACTTATACGTCCTGAGCCGAAGAACAAACAAGCCGCGAGCTGAGATTACGCTCCGAATAAATCAATGTTACGACGCGTTAAAATATTTAAGCCTACGATTAATGCTCGGCGCGAATGCGTGTCTTATCGAATGAGTACCGAACCGCAACAATCGCAGATGTTCACCTTGCCGATAATGGCTCGATCCCGACATCATATTAATCACACGTATTCCTAGATCCTATTTGGAAAAAGGCGTTAGCAGATACTTATTAGAGTTTTAGTGATGGGGAATTACATTATCAATACTTCTTTTTAAAAAATATTCAAGAATAGAAAGCATTATTGCTCTTTTCGGTAATATTGCATTAAAACGATGATTTGAAATTTTAATACAACAAATGGCTTGGAAATATCAGAAATAATAGAAACTCATTTGTTTAAAAACAAATTACTGTGCACATTGTGGATTAACCCAGAATTTATCATTTATGTCATAATAATGTAGAAGTTTTACAAGGGCTCGTTAGTACGACTGTTACGATAACCACAAAAGATAACTGTTTCTAATCAGTCGTAATAACACAGCCCCGTCTCTATCGCCACCCTCTGAGTAGTCTTGTTTAATTCTGGCCATATCGTTTACTAATTATACAACAACGATAGTTATTAGTAATATGAATCTTGATAAAATTTGTAATAACTTGTAATTACCTACAGATAATACCAGCAACGATAAACAGAGTTTAATTTACTGTAAGTATTTGCCTTTAAAGGTGAATTTAGTATCGTTTAGTACTAAATCGACTTTAATATTGTAAAGAAGTTTCCGAACCTAGGAAGACGGGTGCTTCTGATATAACGATATACTGGCGGAAGTAATAAAATAAAACGATTTTACATCTCCAGGGGGAAACGAACGTTTTTGTCGAATGGGAAAACTCGCGAGCGACTTCTCATTCTGCGATAAAATCAGGAACGTTTTACGACAATCTTCTATTCGATTACTTTACGTTAAACAACAATCTAAAGAGAGAGAAAAACTTGTTTGCAGAAAGTTACTTGAAGTCGGTGATAAAATAAATTAAAACAATACCTTTAGTAAAATATATGATCCATGACGGTCATGCGTGCATTTTTTTATTTAAGGCAATAATAAATTATGAAAAGATAAGAAGCTTTTGTAATTAGTGGCCTGTTTTTCGAATGTTTAATAATCCTCACTGTTAAGTTAGATGTCGCTTGTCGAATTTCAAATACAAATAATTGTGTGCTGAGCATGATTTTTTGTTCTGCCCTAATGTAATTTAGTCTAGTTATCACGAGATGTGTGAGCTAATTATTATCATTTCTTTTCATAAGAGACTTACGATTCTAGGAACTAAGGGACTTCACACACTGGCCACGCGCCCACGCGCGTTGGCGCGTGGCAGCAGATCACGCGCGCGGCGACGGAGGAGCAGATCTGCCCGTTCGAGCAGATTTTACCGCGCCTACGCGCCTGTCGGCTTTGTACGCGGCCCGCGCCGAACTAATGTTTACTCTCCATTGGGTCGTCGTCGTCTGTATTCTTTGCATTTCATATCCCAAATTGTTAGGCATTGTTCAATTTCGTATATAAATGTGTTTACTGCTGTGGCCCGCCCCGACTAAGCGCGCGGGGGCAGAATCTGCTAGCGGCACGCGCTCACGCGCCTAGGCGCCTAGGCGCGTGAGCGCGTGCCGCTGGCAGATTCTTTTTATTGGGTATTGTAGTTTTTTTATTGGATTAAAATAAGATTTCAATGAAAGGGTATAATAATAAACAATTTATAATAATGATTTTTTATGCTTGTTCAACGACATTTTGAAAAAACAAATTTAAATGATAATCTAATCTGTCAAATCTGTTTACTACACACATCAAAAGTGTCTAGGGATCAACATATATTTTTGCAATAACTTTTCTCCTGATTGATATTAATTAAAAATTTCTTTAAGGATTCATCAAATAAAGTGTTTTCGTTTGTCACAGTAACGATAAACCAAGTCACCTTTGCATTAGTTAAGAAATTTGCCATTTTCCTAATAAAGGGATTTTTGACATTTGAACCACTAACATTAAAGTTCGAAAAAAAGACTGAAATAACAGTTTTCTTTAAAATTTTATTAGGTAACTTAAACAATTAATAATCCGCGTTTCTACCGCGAACACTAACAACACAAGAACATCGGTTTGGCATACTCAAAATGAGTTCATCCAAATCACGCTGTGGAATGGCCGCCCATGTTCGTTGCAACAACAAAAAAAGGTCTTCTTGCGACTGGATACCCTCCATATTCGGCAGAGCTCTTCTCTGTAGCATATCCCATGCATGCTCAATCGGGTTCAAGTCTGGCGACTGAGCAGGCCAGGGCAGGACATTGATGTTAGCTGCGGCGAGAGTCTGTCTTATAACTCTTGCGGTGTGCGGTCGTGCATTATCATGCATTAACTGAAATAAGGGACCGATTTGCACTTGTAGAGGAACGATGACGTCTGATACAATCGTCTCAGCATAAATTTGAGCGTTGAGGTTGCCTCTGATCCAAATCAACTCAGTTCTTCCGCCGATCCAAATACCCGCCCATACCATGATGGTTCCACCACTATAAGGATGGACTTCCTGGCAGGATTTTAATCGCTGTTGGCGTCCAGGGGTTCTCCAGTGTCGTATACGTCTTGTATCCGGTCTCATACCAAAACGAGACTCATCAGAAAAGCACACGAAACGCCATTGTTCTTCTGCCCAATTTCTGTGTTCAAGAGCCCATTGATATCGAATCCTACGATTGTGCATTGCTATAGGTGGTACCCGTAGCGGTCTTCGGGAATGAAGGTTCACTTCATGCAAGCGGTTTCTGACTGTTTGGTCGCTAATTAAGTTCCCTGAAGAGTGATGAAGCCTCACGGCTAACATCATGGCGGTTATTGTTGGAGCTCTTCGAGTTAAGATTTGAATGTATCGGTCTTGTCTCCGTGTGGTGCAGCGATACCGTCCTCCATGGCGCTCAGCCACGGTACCAGTGCTTCGGTAACGTGTCCAAAGTCGACTGATAACACTCTGACTTGTATTCAGAGCTAAAGCCACAGTACGTTGCCGGGAACCAGCTTCTATCATTCCCACGGCTCTGAGCATTTCTTCCCTGCTTAAATGACGTCGCCGCTCCATAATAACGTTGGTTTTAATCAGTAGTAGGGAAACAGTAGCACTAATAATTTCTTCAATGCGTTGTATGTTTTTATAGGGAAAATATTGGCAGCTGATTTTCATCTTTTACTCGAATTTGATTGACAGTTCCTGATTCAAATTATGAAATGCACCAAAAAGGATCCATATAAATTTATAAAATCATAAATTTATTACAAAGCCACATCTCAATCTCAAGAAATCCGCATAAAAATGCTTGATCCCTAGACACTTTTGATGTGTGTATTTTTTATTTCTTTATAAAATTTGTTAAGGTTCTTATTGAGTTTAAGTTTTGCATGCATATGCATATTGCGTGATAGTGGATAATTATGATAACATGGACCTCAACTGCTGTTGGAGCTGACAGGTGGTCACAAAAGCTCCGTAATAAATTCCGAAAAACATGCATGCTGTTTATTTCATTGATGAGTGCGAAACTGGATGCTTATGATGCAGAAACATCTCACTGGGGCGCCATAATATTAGTTACCATGCTGCACTGTGCACTCACAATAAGGGTGATGACCACCATGGATTCCGCTCATGTTCACATTTGGAATCGGCTACTCATTCAACCGGTTCAACCTGAATATCAGTTTTTCTACAGAGCAACTGGTATTGATCCCCCGCACCCTAAAGGTGGAACGAATTCGAAAGATGAACTAGTTGTCAGTATATTTGAGAGCTATTGCCATCCCAATAACGATTACCATTGATATTTATGACAAACGGGACCAACGGCTTAACTTGCTAACTGTCACACAGTACAGTACAGTCACAGTAGTAGGGCCTGTTTGTTTTATCAAGAATATCTTGTAAGAAAAACATAAATCCTGAGACCTCTTGCACATACCGCTAGGACCAACGGGTTTTTTGAAAACTATTATCCTCGAGCAAATATATAGTGGCAAAATGAGTATTATAACTAAAAAAACTATAAGAATTCATAAAAGAACACACTTAAAACATGACATTTTTGAATTTATAAAATTCAAAAAATAATGCCCTTATAGCAACATCTTGTTGAGTGTTAATCACGGTTTCACAAGTCAGGGAAGCTTCGTCATATTTTGACCATGATCTTCTTGCAAATTAGTTCACTTTTCATCTTTAGTGATTAACCGTTTCAAAAAAGCATTTAAAAAGGTCCTTGTAGTTCGTTGTAACTTTGATCGATGTTTTAATAATAGTGTTTTGATTAAATGAAAGGTAAATTGCGGTTTACGATTTATGTCGTATTAAAAAAAACTACTTACTAAATCTCCTTCAAACCAATTTTCGGTAGAAGTTTGCATGGTAATGTACATCATATTTTTTTTTAATATTATCACTCTTATTTTAGAAGTTCCAGGGGTGGACACACATTTAACCATTTTGGAAGTGTCCCTCGCGCAAACTACTCAGTTTAGAAAAAAATAACATTAGAAACCTCAATATCATTTTTGAAGACCTATCTATAGATATCCCACACGTATGTGTATGATGAAAAAATGTTTTTTGAATTTCAGTTCCAAGTATGGGGAATCCCCAAAATTTATTGTTTTTTTTTCTATTTTTGTGTAAAAAACTTAATGCGGTTAACAGAATACATCTAATTACCAAGTTTCAACAATATAGTTCTTATAGTTTCGAAAAAAAGTGGCTGTGACACACGGACGGACAGACAGACAGACATACAGACATGAAGAATCTATAAGGGTTCCGTTTTTTGCCATTTGGCTACGGACCCCTAAAAATGGTTCTATGTTATTATGTTTCAATAGAGAAATGCTGAAAGAAACCTAATGAATCGTGTACACATACACGATTCTATTCTACTTTTTTCGTAAAAAGTCACGACTTTATCCGTATCCGTATCTAGAGCTAGCTGCGTCTTTGACTTTCTATTTTTTAACTGATTGATTTAAAAAACTTTACCCAATAGATCTGGGACGTAGTTGAAGATAAAAGAGATTCGTTTTTACCGCTAGTTTGTGAACTGAAGGTAACAGCGATTCCGTGGTCTTTATACAGTATTATTTATCCATCTTATTATCCAGAACTAGGGCGATTTTAAAGCTATTGACAATACATGAGTAGTTATATTAATTCAAGCTATGAGATTCACTATTGGGGGACCAGTTAAGATGTTTGATGGCGCCTAAAGATACAAGTCACAAAAATGAATTTGAGATCTCGAAGAAACATGGACATCAGGTACGCAGAAGGCGATGATATTGGCGCGAAGGGCTAAACATTTACAAGTTAATTTACTTGCACTCTTGCAGTAAAGTTATTGATTGGTTATTGCAAGACAGCAACGAGATCAAGAGTAATTTCAAAAGTAATTTTCGTTCATTAAAGTAATCGTAGTCTACGGCCTAATACAGTATTGATTAAATTAATTATTGTACGTACGATATCAACATCATAGTCAGAAGATTAGTATATTAAGTTTACAAATTTTCTACATCAGCCCATCTACCAACACCATTCTGTTCAAAATCGGAACTGAGCAGTGATTTATAAAAGAATTCAAAGAGGTTCTTGCGTCGCGACACGTTCAGTTGTTTGTAATATGCGACATCGGCGGACATACGAAAAAGTGTCCAAAGGCAGCGAGGTGACTGCGAGGGCTCCGCACTGTGTCGCCGCATAATGAACTGGTCACGTAGCCACATTTCGTATTATTTCCCTGGGACGCGTCACGTGACTTGAATAAATGTGGGCGGTAGTTGCCTCCGTGGCTCCAACGTCTCCTCGGACCCTCCACAAATAAACCGCTTTACGCACGATTCGGCAGCGGAGATTCATTATTCTAACTCTTACCGATTCATAATACATTACCAAACTTTTCTTTTTCATGGATCAATTTTATCTGACCACTCTTACGGGCTTCTGGGTTTTGCGATAGCAATATATTGTCCGATATATACAGAGCAGTTATTTTTATTTGAAACGTTCCGTACAAAGCGAAGTAATCATCTTTTTGGGTTGCTTGGCATATAACTTAACCCAACGTTTATAGACGAACAATATTGAAAAAACTGCTTATGGGTATATTATACAGAGTCTTTACTGACATACTAACAAACTAGTAATTTTACAAAGAAAGGATTTTGGAAATTTCATCATCAAGATGGGAAAAAAGCGATAATCGATAAGTTTAGATTTTGGTTTGAGCTTTTGACGCAAATGTTATAAACATTTATGACCGCAATCGATGCAATTTGCTGTTAAGTATTGATTTATTTATTGGTTAACCAGTAGTTATTACACTAAAACATGAGTAAATACAAGACAAAATAGAACACAGAACAAGTCTTAATCTAAGTGTACAACTTACTTAAGGTTATCACTACATGCATTTATATACAGAAAATACTTTATACAGAGTTTGAATAACGAGCAAATACAAGTATTACACCTAAATCTCAGACAGTATCTACTAGACCAAGTGATGTGTCTTTCATATTATAACTATAGTATATTTTATTAAGTTTAAGTAAAAGATATTTATGCACATTTTTTGACATTTAGTTGCATACCATTATATCTACACCATTCTGAAAGACGAACAATATCACTTTGTAGCAATAACGCATCACAAATTATTCTTAGGTCGTCGGCCAATAAGTAAGGAGTAGAATAAACGAAGAAAGTATGATAGTGGATGTAGTACTTGTGTTCAAAATACTATGAGTATTTATATGTAAAATCTGTTACAATATTTTTTTATAAGGAGTTCCTATTTTGTTGAAAGTTTGTTGTTGGATAGTCCAGTTTTGGAGGAAGGCTTTATATCCAATAGTATAGGCTACACATTGGCATCAATAAAAATAAATACTAGAATAGGGAACATAATTTTTTTAAGATACACAGTTATCTAATAATAAATTGAAATGTAACATCTGTATTACTAAGGAACTGAAATGTGTTTATAAATTTACACTGGTTCACACAGTAATATAGTGAGTGTTTACTAGACCCTCTTCCGGTAGTTTTTAGTTAATATCTAATATAATAGTGTATTGATTGAATGAAAGGTCAGTTGCGGTTTACGACGTATGACGTGTTAAAAAAAAACTACTTACTAGATCTCGTTAAAACTAATTTTCGTTGGTAGTTCGCATGGTAATATACCACATATTTTTTTTTTTAGTTTTATCACTCTCTTGTTTTAGAAGTTACAGGGGGGGGGGGGACACATTTTTCCTTTTTGGAAGTGTCTTTCTCGCAAACTATTCAGTTTTAAAAAAAATGATATTAGAAACCTCAACATCATTTTTGAACACCTATCCATAGATACCTCACACGTATGGGTTAAATTTAAAAAAAAATTGTGAGTTTCAATTCCAAGTATGGGGACCCCCAAAATGTACTGTTTTTTTTTCTATTTTTATGTGAAAATCCTAATGCGGTTCACAGATTACATCTAGTTACCAAGTTTCAAAAGTATAGTTCTTATGGTTTCGGAAACAAGTGGCTGTGACATACGGACGGACAGACAGACATGACGAATCTATAAGGGTTCCGTTTTTTGCCATTAGGCTACGGAACCCTAAAACATAGTAACTGTGTGTGTATCTGTGGCATCGTAGCTCCCGAACCGGATGAACCAATTTTAATTTTGTTTTTTTGATTGAAAGGGGAATTAGTCGGGAGTGTTCTTAGCTAAGTTTGGTGGATACCGATCCAATAAGTCGGAGGTTTTTTTTAATTTTTAACTTTACTTGTTTCACGTTAAACACTACAAAAAGTTTTTCTTTAGAGGAAACAAATAAGGCAAAACTTCAACCATGATATTCCTACAATCTTGCTACGAAATAGTGTGGACCGTATTCTTTAAAAGAGATGTATACTTTTTGCAAATAAGAATAACTCTAGTAGTTTAAAAAGTTGCAATATTACAGTTAATAACCATTAGTGATAAAACTCGCAGAAATGTTACCGAGCAATAAAGACATCACACAAGGCGTAGGCAACACATCCGCTCGGACCGCGGTATTAGACGTGTAAGCAGTTTATTGTGCGGCAGCCTCGCTCATAACTACCCATTCTCCGAGGGATAATGTCGGACAACAAGCGACGTTATGTTTATTTCAGACAAAGTCCATGTTATAAAGGTCTCCGTAGATAAGTGTGTCCGAATATTATCTTTATACAAACATCTTATCTTACAATCAACTTTCGTCACAGTTTTTTCTCCATAAAAGTGTAAAAACAGGAAATATTTTGGTTGAAGTAACTAAAGGAATATTACGATTATTTCTAATAAATAATTATCTTATAACATGGATTACATAGATACTGAGGGGTTATTATCTGGGTACGGAGACATAGTGTTTGATTGACAATTGTAATTATGTATACTTATAACATAATAATGTGTTATGTTTTCTTTTTATTTTATTTTTATCTTTGTAGCTTAAGTTAACTTTAATTAATATTTTCTGAAAATGTATATTTTAAGCCTCTAATTTTACTATTGTAACTGGCTAATTTTGTGGCAGCCAAAGGTATAAGCGTAGCTTAGTTTGGATGTCATCAACCAATTTTGTAATTATTGTACATTTACTTGAATATATTTATTACATTGTTATTATCTAATTTCGAAGTTATCAAATGACATGAATGAACCCTGACTAGACAAAATTCTAAAAGCTGTTACTTAAAGCTCTGAAAAGTCTCATTAAAAAAGATAAGTTAAATAAGTTAACTTTACGTAAATTTTTTGTCTTACCTTGGATTGCCACGCAAAGCAGCATGATGAAGCGCGTTAAATCCATTGTTATTTGTAAGAGTCATATCAGCTCCATGTTCTAATAATAATGTCAACATATCGTCGCGCTTCTTGGAAATGGCATCATGCAGAGGCGTGTCACCTTCTGAATCCTGTAATAGATAAACAAAATGTTACTTTCATTCAAATTTTCCCCAACACGTTTCATGTCTCAACAAATTAGGTCACTATGCACTTTAATCTGTACAGCGAGATGAGCCAATACGGCGCTAGTAACAGCTGCGGCGATATTCAACTCCTGAATTATAAAGCACAGCCCGTCTCGAGTATCGCGACAATTTTCTAAAACATCAAACCGCTCGAATGAATAATTGAAGCGGCGGAGAAGGCATTTAGGGCGTGGATTATAGCGACTTACATAATGTAAAGGTACATCAGAGGCTTGGGCGAACAACGTAATGCCAAGGGCGAAATGCACGCAAGCAGCACAATGCGCTGTTGAGGTTGTAGACATACGAGCTGTTCCAGAAATAGTGTCGAGTTTCGTAATACAAGGCGAGAGACGCAAAAAGCGCGGATACCACATCATTATCATAATCACCGCTACTGCGTGCCGCTAGGTACCGCCCAAGACGTTTGCTTTGTGAGCATGCATTATGAGCGCTGAACGTTGTGCTCTGTCATTCTTGCAATTAATTTGCAAGGAACCGTAAGATGAGTGTTATTTCTTTGAAACTAAAGTTTTGACAACAATAAACACTTTTACTATTTGTACTAATTTTGATATTTGTTTAGTTAACTTTGTAACATTTAGTTATATAATATACTAGCTTTCGCCCGAGGCTCCGCCCGCGTGTATGTCGGTTATCGCGGTAAAAAGTAGCCTATGTCCTTTCCCAAGTTCAGTTCTATCTTCATACCAAATTTCATCAAAATCGGTTCAGTAGTTTAGGCGTGAAAGCGTAACAGACAGACAGACAGACAGAGTTACTTTCGCATTTATAATATTAGTAGGGATATCATATAGTTATAACTCGTACTGATATATGATCAATTAATCAATTAAAAGAAAAAAATCTTTAAGAACAAGCTTTCATTGAAATTCACTAAAAAATATAAAATAATATGTAAAAAATTTATAAAGTACCTATTCTTTGAAAACTTTTAGTATAAAATATTATTATAATGTTATTATACAATTGATATGAGAATTAGATTTTAGTACACGTATTCATTTAGATGCCACCAAAAACATAACTCATAAAAAATATTCTTCTACCTTAAAAAGTTGGAAGATCCATTAAATACCAAGACAGATAAATAATGCAATCCGTTAACCTAACATCTTAAAGTTACCATATTAACATTAAAAATCTGTTGCGTTAAATTAATAGACTGACTTGGCAATCGCATGAAAACCATCGAAGTAAAACATATAATATTAAATTAGATTGTTTAAAGTTTATGCAGTTTAGAGTCGTTTATGCAGTTGGTGTATCTAGAAAACTGAAAGAAAATATTAAAAAGTTTCGGTATCATCTCACCTACTCTTGTGTCTAAAACGGTCGAACATATCTTCTCCAATCTTAAATTATTTCAATATGGAATCAATCATGCAAAGCATTTTAAATATGACCATTAATATTTTGCCAATATATATATATATATATATAAACAGTCCGCATAACGGCCTCAGGCTGAGGAAATTTCACGTCAGTAAATGAACTTGGGAAAATCTTCCACTTTTTCGCATAGGTAACATAAGTTGTGAATTTTATAGCCTTTCATAAGACGCGGTGCAACATCTGAAAGAGCACAGTCTTGTCAGCTTCAGTCTTGGCGTAGCAATGATTGGCTTGATTTTTCAGCACTTTAAACAAATTACCATATAGGATTAAAGTACTGGCCAAGATAAATAAAACGAACTCAAACTTCATGTTGCTGTGTCCTTTCATTTCATAGATTCTATAGCCATCTGCCAGCTTCAGCGTCAGACCCTGATTACCACATTAGATCAAAGCACTCTTCATAATAAATAAAAGAGGCCAAGTGCGAGTCGGACTCGCCCATGAAGGGTTCCGAAGCAGCAAGTAACATCATACAAAAGTTTTTGTAGTTCGTTGTAACTTTCATCGATGTTTTAATAACAGTGTTTTGATTGCAAGAAATGTAAATCAAAAAAAATATGTAATTTATGACGTATTAAAAAAAAACTACTTACTAGATCTCGTTCAAACTAATTTTCGTTGGAAGCTTGCATGGTAATGTACATCATATTTTTTTTTAGTTTTATCATTCTCTTATTACAGAAGTTACAGGGGGGGGACACATTTTACCAATTTGTTAGTGTCTCTCGCGCAAACTATTTAGTTTAGAATAAAATGATATTAGAAACCTCAACATCATTTTTGTAGACCTATCCATAGATACCCACGTATGGTTTTAATGAAAAAAAAATTTTTAGATTCAGTTCTAAGTATTTTATGCTTTTTTTTTATTTTTGTATAAAAATATGGTTGATGATGGTTCGCAGTATAGCTCTTATAGTTTCGGAAAAAAGTGGTTGTGACATACGGACGGACAGACAGACAGGACGAATCTATAAGTTAGCCGTGCAATGAAACGACACCAGCATAGGGTTTGGAATCATTTTTAGGGTTACGTTGCCAAAATGCAAAAAACGGAACCCTAAAAATGATTCCAAACCCTATGCTGGTGTCGTTTTATTGCACGGCTCCTTTATTGCATAGGTACAGACACTGGTTCACATATAGGATCAAAGTACTCGTTTAGGCAAATTAAACAAGTCCGAACTTTACATGATATGGTCGTTTTATTCCAGAGATAGGATGACTACCCTGACTCAGACTATGGTTACCATATAGGATCAAAGAAATCGTCAAAATATATCCAACAATATTGCACCGTCGAACGATCTACATGTCTGCTAAATTTAAGCGTACTTGGTAGACGTCATCTGCTTCAAAATTGTGTTACAAGATTTCACCATCTGCTCCAAATCTGTCCCAAATTAAGCTTTACCTTTTTCTTTAAACATATTTTTTTGTAATTATACTACATTGAACACAACCCAAACAACAAATATAACCATATAAAAACACTTCCAAAAATAACTGATCCTCACAGTTCTACGAGTAGAACCTACAAATATAATTGTCTAGAGAGATGATAAAGCATTCGACACCTATTCAGATGCAGATGCAGATAATTCAGTGCAAGCTCAACCACAGATACGAGGTAATTTCGTGAGAATAGCAGCGTTAAATATTAATTGTATTGGCATATAGATGGACTTTACGAGGTGTTATTCACGCCACAGCATCGCGTGCATTACATGCTCTGCAAATTATTTAACTATTGGTAATCTTCTGAACATAACTGTTTAATTTAAGATGATGTACTATGTTTTATTTAGTATATATTGCCACTAATGTTGATTTGTTCTTGAATTTTGAACAAAATTGACAGTTACAATGACAGTTTCAGAACGCTCTAACTATACTCATAACATGAAGAATAATTGGAAAAACATACGAACCATAATGTAAGTTGGAACTTTCTATAAGTGTTATTACATAATTTTTCGTCGCCACCGTTATCAAGTTGATTTGAAACGGCTAAGACAAACCTGCGCGTCATGTTTCTCAGAGAAGTTCAATCAATAAATGAAATTCACGAGGGTTTAGATGAACTAAGTCTAAGCGCTTAATGGGTTCTTTGAGTAAACTTAAACAATAATGTTTGTTTATGTAGCCAAACATGGTAGCTTTAGTATGACTGTTTATAATAACATAACAGAAGCGACATCATATGAATAAATTTTTTAATAAAACTAGTTTAAGGTTTGTGAAGACACTACGGCACAAAGTAAACACGCCGTGGGAGAAATAAGTGTTGAGGCGAAATAAGAAATTTGATTTACGTGGTAATATCCGCAGGTGCACAGGAGTTGCAACCTGTAACCCGAGCGCTGACGAAATATGTTTACGAATATTATAGCAGCCTATTTGACGACGTTATAGCAGTCGCCGTCTACATATTTTAATTCAAATCGCATAGGACACGTACGAAATCCAATCATAAGTTTATGATTTTATATTTTTCGCATATTTGGCAGAAAAAGATAATCTACTTGTATACCAGCGGTGATAGTTTAACTTTTAACTTTATCATTTAAATAATACAACGGATCCCTAAATCGGAACATGATCACTACCTTATAATAAATACTATAATGATCATCATCATCAACAGCCTTCAACAGTTCACTGCTGGACATAGGCCTCTCCTTTGAAAGGAGGTTTTGGCCTACTATACCACGCTGGCCAGACGGGTTGGTAAAGGGTTTGTTTCAAGTTTTCCTTCTCTTGGCAGTGATGTTAGCTGCTTATTTTCTTCCTTTAGTCGCCTCTTACGACACCCATGCTATGAATAGGTATAATGATACTCATACTCAATTTTTTATACCTTGGTATAAATGAGATTTTATTTATCCCCACTACAGATTCTGCTTCTTTTTCTTCCTAGCCTTATTCCCAATATTATTTGGGGTCGGATACTAGTTTAACCAGTTTTACCTGAATATCAGTTTTTCCACGGAGCGACTGGCATCGGACCTCCGCAACCCTAAGGGAGAACTGAAATTCGGATTGAATTGAAATAGTTGACAGCAAATTTGAGGGCACTGACTTCCCAGTAACGATTGCCATAGACGTTCATGACAAACGGGACCGACGGCTTTACGTGCTCTCCGAGGCACGGGCGTAAATAACCGCCAAACTTCCGAACTCCGGGCTGCTATTAGAAATTTCCTACGAAAAACCCAAAAACACTTTTTGACTCGGTCCGGGATTTGAACCGGAGACCCCTTTGACGTTTACAGTAGCATGGTAAAAGTGAAATGTGTAATTTAATAAAAAAAACAATACAGCGTTAATTTAATAAAGACTAATATCTTAACAATAAAACTAAAAAGTAGAATAAAATGAAAAGACAACCCTTCAAAATGATCACAGATCAGTAATATCGCAGATTAAAATTTTGTTATAATTTATTAAAATTCTAGGTACTTACTCATCTTAACACAACGAATGAACATAGAGTTCTCTTATCGAATAAATTTTTATATTTAGGTATATAAAGATATAAAAAATAAGCCTCGCCTTAAAACAGACACTAAAAGGAAAGGCAAATGAAAGTGACATTCAATTTTCGAGTAATGTCCTTATTTCACTATCTCTCTTTTCTTATAAACACTACAATAAAATACTTACATAGTTTGAAAAAAAAACATAACGTAACTATAAAAATAAATTATGCTCCAACAGGATATAGTAGTATCAAAACGCGAGTTTATCATTGATGAGGCGGAAAGAAAACAACTAATTGTTTAATTCCAAGCCATTTAATGGACTATTCCGGAAGGATTATTCACGGACCATATACTGCAGCATTGGAGTACGCCGGTATTACGCATCAAACTATAGCCACAACAAAAGGCGGGTCCAGGCCAGCGAGGCCGCCTCCGTTCCGTCAATACTATCTTTCAAGTGAAGACATTATAACTAAACATTCATACAGATGATGTACTTGTGTGGTTCAAATATGTTTTAAACTAGAAATGTATCATTATATTGAAAACATGCACATAAAATTAATCACAATGTTTGAAAGGTAATGTTTAACTTGCATTCATTATGATTAATGCATTTAAAAAATCAAGTTAAAAAATAATGCCTTGAGGATGACTATCAAATCAAATGTATTTTGACACCCTGTCAAAATACATTTATACTACACCTGATCCGAACAGTATTCATTATTCCCTGAAAATGAAAAGATAAAGTTAGTCTTTTCCTAGACCTAAATAAGCGGGAGGAAAAAATGTATGAAAATCCATATCTAACGTGTTTTAGCGGGAGAGAAAGTTGTATGAATTTTCATTTCTCATGTGTTATCTGATCTATGGCGCGCGCCTGCTCAAAGAGTTTTCATATAATTTAAATATGGAATCTCCGTGCCACTGACATCCTTTTGTGAAGAATAAAAAAAAAACAAAAGAAGCGCGAAATATTTATAAATATTATGTCAAATTCTAAGCTAAATTGTGCCTTACGTTTTGATTTTATTTTATAAATACTTTAAATGTTCCTCACAGGTGTAGTATAAAGCACTGTGTAGCACTCGGGTGAAAGTCCCATTCCTACCTCGGGGGTATTGTGGCCCTAGGCTGCGCCTTCGGGCCACAAACTGCTCCCTCGCTAGTAATCGGTTCCTTTCCTCCCTCGGTGAACAATGTACTATTTCTTGGACAATTTTATTTATACTACACCTGATCGGAACAGTAGTCAATATTCCCTGAAAATGGAAAGAGAACGTTAGTCTTTTCCTTGACCTGAATAAGCGGGAGGAAAAAATGTATGCAAATCCATTTCTAACGTGTTTTAGCGGGAGAGAAAGTTGTATGAATTTTCATTTCTCATGTGTTATCTTATCTATGGCGCGCGCCTGCCCAAGGAGTTTTCATATAATTTAAATATGGAATCTCCGTGCCACTGACATCCTTTTGTGAAGAATAAAAAAAAAACAAAAGAAATATTGGTCAAATTCTAAGCAAAATTGTGTCTTACATGGTGTCTTACGTTTTGATTTTATTTTAAAAATACTTTAAATGTTCCTCACAGGTGTAGTATAAAGCACTGTGTAGCACTCGGGTGAAAGTTCCATTCCTACCTCGGGAGTATTGTGGCCCTAGGCTGCGCCTTCGGGCCACAAACTGCTCCCTCGCTAGTAATCGGTCCCTTTCCTCCCTTGGTGAACAATGTACTATTAATTTGATTGTCATTTCATTCTTATTAACGTTGACTTTACAGTTGTGAAAATGTAAATTTGACACCGAATAAAAACTGTTTGTTAAATATCGACGTTTACCGTGAGCGAAAAGCATACTGAATTAATTTGAATGTACATACATATCAACAACAGATATCGATTGACTCGCTAAATTACGTAGTGCAGATTTCGCACTAGCAGACTGCAGCCTCATCAGTCGCCTTGATTGATTGTGCGGAAATAATCCCCTTCTCTGTTCGTATTCAAGCTCATTCACTCACGGATATATACATATTACGAAATGTATGAAACAAAAATCTGTCACATATGATTACATTTCTGAAGAGCTTTATATTTTGCAGTCCAATAGTATTCCGATACCTTTATTCTATTCTTAGTTATTCTTCTGAAACGCAACCATGAACGCATTCACCATCACGCTCAGGAATGGACTGTGATAGGCTAATGCCTATCACAGTCCATTCCTGAGCATAGGCCTCTCGAATTGCACGCTACATGGTTCGATCCCCGGCTTCTTGTATTCTTAAAGTATTATAAAACGTTATTCTGTGTGGAATTAAATTTAACCGACTTTTATAAAGCGTACCTACTGTACTGTTTGTAATTATATCTCAAATCATATTTAAGATAGTTGAATTAATAAATAGATAGAAACAAAATATTTTGATCGTCGAAATCTATAGTTTGCAAACTTGAACGGTAACAATCTAGTGAATATTCGTAAGTATTTATTAGGTGAATATTGGTGCGATACGTGTGCCAATATTACGTTGCGAGTAGTTCTTCCTACCCAGCACTGCGGCCAACGCACAGGTGTTTGTAATGAGGCGGCAATCGAACCTGGGTTCAAAAATACCAACTTGGCATTTTATCTAACTAGAACCTTTGTAATATGGGACAATATACTTGAACGTCCAGGTAGCACAATAAATACTCGTAGAGTTTGTGCTACTAAGTGAAATAATATTTTTTTAGAGTTAGGTTTGTTCAAGCACGGTGGTATTTGCAGGTGTCTTAAGAAGGGCTGTATTATAATATTAAAGGAAAGATTGTAGTATATTTTGTCCATGTTGCACAAAGATTGAATCGCTAATAATGAGTTAATATGTTACGTGAGCATCTATACAAATAAATAAAATTTAAGTGTCTGGTTTCGTTGCCCGTGGTTACAACAACAAACGTGGATAACACCGCGGGGCTCAGCTACTATGTAATTTAAGCCGCAGCGCTTTTAATATGGAGTGGATAAAAAATTCTTTCATAGCACTTCAAACCTGTATCCTTGTTAATCTCTAGTAATTAGTAAGTAAAACATTTCTAAAAACTATATCAGAACATACGTTAAAATTTAATAATTCATAAATTTTGATTTTTAAAAAGATTCAACTCATGATAACATTGAATAGTATATCCGATTTGCATAACTCAAAAAGTTATTTACAGGTGTGATATGTACTTCAATATAAAGTGATTTATTTAGATAAGAAATAATAGCAACTGTAAACGGGACTTATTCACAATAAAATTAAAAAGGTTACGATACCTTCTATTTTCCGACGTTTCGAACGGGTTATACCGCTCGTGGTCAAGGGTAGAGTCTACCCGAGACCACGAGCAGTGTAATGTATAATATAATCGAATAAGTCCCGTTTACAGTAAAAAACACGAGTATGTGTAAAAGTCGCGAAAGTCTAAAAACAGTCATAGCAAGGTGTTAATACTTTTCGTTTATTTTTATTTAAGGTACCAACGACACAGTTTTTTGTATTAGAAATCATTTAATTATATTTTTCACAAGTACTTTTCACTTTAACGTGTTTTGTTCTTGTACATTTCTTATGTTTTAAGAGCGTTCTTTCTTTTTATCACCGGTTCTTATTAAGGTACGCCATTCATTTTGGTCTCGAAGCACTCACTAAAAGGACCTCTTTCATTTGAGATTCTGCTAACTAATTGGTTGAGTCAGAACTAGATGGTAGGCTAGGTGTGAACGTTTAGTTTAAACATTCAAGTTAAAGTTCCTTAAGATGGCTAGCTGATTTTGAGCATAATTTTATTAAGTGCGCCGTTTTATTGATATAAGAATCTTGCTTATATAAAACAATTGAGAAACCCAAATTTTGAAGTCATAAATATATATTAAAATACTAATGATACACTTGAATGTTTAAAACGTCATTCAAAAATTTGAGGAACTGAAGATACCTGTCGTAGGAAGATACGTGTCATAGACACGTGTTGGGACTTTAACCAAACTTATTCCAAATAACCGTTTGTACTATTCCAAATCGTGACATTGTAATGATTAATATCTATGTATTAATCACTGCAATGATACGATTTAACCAGGTAAGTGGCGTATTATTTGAAAAAAATAAATAGGTAGAGTAAATTTCATGATGTTTCCTAAAAATACGTACTACTATAATTCTATTCTACCTACCAATATACTAGTAATTAAAGCATTAGATGTTTATTTTTAGCTTTTTTCTGATTGTATTGCATATGATGAAAGTATTTTCATTTTGTTGCTTGTTTGATTTCTGAAATGGAAATCAATAAATGTTCGTAAATAGGTGTATCGGGTACTCTAGTCATCAGTCATTCAAATGTTAATATTTGTAATATGAGTAAAAAAGGAAAATAAGCATTGTACTTAGAATAATAAACATTGAAATAACAATGTAAAATGCTTAACTTCAATTTATATTAAAATTATAGTCGGAGCTCTATTTTTATGAATTGAGCCTAAAAAGTACCTTAGTAATAAATACAAGTGGTGAGTGCCGTAGAAAGAAACCATAAAATTTCACGTGACGTCGGCCCTTCCATAAATTTATCGACAGCTCGTGGTAACAGGCTATAAGAATAATATTTATGAAGTAGAACAGCGCCGGGCGCGATTTTCATTAGCTAATTATTAGTTTAGAAATCTAGCTGCGACAATGATAAGCTTTCTCACTTTTATTTATTGTTACTAATTGTTACTAATACTAAATTTATCAATCGACAGGATATTACAAATTCCGTTAGATGAAAAAAATATATGCACGTACATTAAGTATCAGCAGCAGAGCTTTACGGATAAATATTGAATTCAGTGTTGCATCTCAGGCAGCAATTCTAACGCAGCTATCTACAGGCTAATTGGCACGTTTAATTGAACTACTGGCTCAGTCATTAACGTACAGAATAACAGTTAATTGGCAGTATCTCGACATCCGAATGTACAGGCCTCACACGTAGCGCTACCGCTACGTAACACTTTTTAACGTTCTACGACCGTAGCTGGGACACGTAGCGTGTCATAACATAAAAAAGCGGCCAAGTGCGAGTCGGACGCATATAAAAGTAACATCATATAAAAGTTCTTGTAGTTCGTTGTAACTTTGATCTATGTTTTAATAATAGTGTATTGATTGAATGAAAGGTAAATTGCGGTTTACGATTTATGATGTATTAAAAAAAAACTACTTACTAGATCTCGCTCAAACCAATTTTTGGTGGAAGTTTTCATGGTAATGTACATCACATTTTTTTTAGTTTTGTCATTCTCTTTTATTCTCATTTTGAAGTTACATGGGGGAGGGGACTCATTTTACTATTTTGGAAGTATCTCACGCAAAATATTCAGTTTAGAAAAAAAAATTTAGAATTCTCAATATCATTTTTGAAGAACTATCCATATATCATGAATAACACAGGATTCGAGATGTTCTCCCTATATGAGAGAATAGCAATCGCAAAACAAGCCTACCGCCGCAAAAAACATCCAATTCAAATTCAAATCGTTTATTGCACTCCATAATGTATATAAGGTGTTAACTCTGTTAACAACATATTAGAGGAAACAATTATAGACCCTGTTGGGCACGGCAACTGGAAGAGAAGACGAAACATCCACTATCAAAGAAGCACATTATGAAATTTATCCAGATACGCCAGAACTACATTATTGTTCACGTTTATAGTGTAAGTACATAATATGTCTTAAGTTTATTTTGTCATTATTATTTCTATATAGAATATTATTAATACAGAGGAATATTTTTATGTCAAGTATGTGATGTTTCACACAAAGATCTATTTAACACAAAGATAATAAAATAAACACAAAAATAACATATGGATCTATTAACATTATTTAACATAAACATAAAAAAGAGGCCAAGTGCGAGTCGGACTCGCCCATGAAGGGTTCCGTATCAGCAAGTAACATCATATAAAAGTTCTTGTAGTTCGTTGTAACTTTGATCGATGTTTTTATAATGTATTGAATGAATGAACGGTAAATTGCGGTTTACGATTTATGACGTATTACAAAAAACTACTTACTAGATCTCGTTCAAACCAATTTTCGTTGGTAGTTTTACTTGAATACTGAATGCTGTTGACAACAGAAGAGGCAAAACGGTTGGCCATTTGATAAGACACAACAACCTTTTTTAAAACCATACTGGAAGGAAAGATAGAAGGTAAAAAAAAACGCGAAAGGCTTAGATTGGCGTACATACAACAAGTAAAGGAGAAAGTAGGAGTCGTGGCCTATCAAGAGGTCAAACGAATTGCAGAAAATAGACAGGAGTGAAGATTGCTCCACCGACAAGGGCCTAACCCTTAAGTTGAGAAGAAGATCCATATCCATACCCCACACGTATGGATTTGATTAAAAAAAAAATGAGTTTCAGTTCTCAATTTTTTTTCCTGTTTTTGTGTAATAATATTAAAGCGGTCCACATATACGTACCAAGTTTCAACAGTATAGTTCTTATAGTTTCGGAATAAAGTGGCTGTGACATACGGACGGACAAACAGACAGACATGACGAATCTATAAGGTTTCCATTTTTTGCCATTTGGATACGGAACCCTAAAACGATAACGACTTTGTGAAACTCGAATTTATATTTTTAAAGCATTTATTTCAGTGTATGTTGATATTAAAACATAAAATGTCATAACAAACTTATATGGTCATTCCAGACAATATGACACCATGTTGAATTGACATTTTATGAAAATATTTTAGGAAATATTATTCTTTCTGAATGTGACACGACCAATAAATCGTATAATGGTGTCGTAAAATTTCGGTGGTATTATCTTGGGAAAACTCGGCTATTTTACATTCACCTGCGAGGTTTCCCTCCACGTCCAATTTATGTTAGTGGGCACAAAACGAACGCTGACAAATGTGGAAATAAAATGAACATACGTTTTATCTCTACGCTCACGGAGTCGGTTTTCGTACCCGTGGTGGTGTCGGCGAGCGCGGGTAGCGGGGGAGGGGCGCGGCGCAATCGAGGGGCGCTGGCGCGAGACGTGGACGTTTTCCCGTGCAGAGCTAGGAGCGGCTTGTTTCATAAGAATTCACGTGAAGTTGAAATGAATATTCGAAAAAGGATCATCCGACATGCGTTTAGTAACTACATATATCTACTTATTATCTACATCAAAATTTGTACTTTCTACTATTTTATTTATAAGTCTATTTATAGAAATGGTATATACAAAATTTTACTTAAATATTATATTTTGACTGATTTGCTATTTTTCTTAGTTCACAAAACCGCACGCACACACACATACTTCCATTTTACATAATAAATTTACTTGGTACGTAAAATTATTCAAGTGAACCTAGTGATGGATTACTAACATATATAAAATAATACAGTTACATAAAATTAAAGAATATTACTTTTAAAACATTTTCCGAAGTTAGAAACCTTTAAAACATTACACCTCATTCATTCACTATAATTATAAAAAACTTTTAAAGATAATTTGTTCATGTAGGTTCAAGAAGATAGTTATGAACGTTATTAATGGCTTTTACATTTACTAGATACCAGACCCGCAACGTAAAATCAAATGTCGAATTACTCAGTCTATGCTTCCTTGTTTGTAAAATTTCATACCGAAAAATCTTATTGATATTGTAAAGTACATACTATACTGTACTGCTCTTAAAGTATCATTATAAGAATTAGTGAGCTCTTGTTGTGGTTTTCTTAAGAGGACGAGTTAAAAATTTATCATGGAAAGAAGTTAAAAGCGTTCCCGGACTTTCCAAGCACTCGTGTAGTTTTTACTTAGATACGTTACGACGACGGCCGAAACTAAGTGGAACTTTTCGCAGGTAGCCGTAAATAAAAAGAATTTTTAAAAGATGGTACACATCGTAACTACAAACAGGCTTTGAACTTAAACACAAAGTACCCTCCTTTAGTCAAATATTCATGAACATGTGTAAAGCGAATTCATTCGTTTATTAAGTACTACGTTCGATAGAGCTTCGACTAATAATAATTGAATAAAATAACCGGCTTTCGGAATTTATAATCAGATGGGAGATAAGGTATTGAACTATTTCGTTAACCACACGAGATAACACACAAAGCTCCTAATTTAAAGAGGGTGGGAATATAACGAGCGGCAACGTGAGGCATTTAATACGTACAGGTGTACAGGGAAGTAACATCACAACAAGATGTAGCCCGCGTCGTCGATAAGTACGTCTCCCTCCCTCACCAGGCTCGCTTCGACGCACGATATGCGCGGTTATCAGAAATAACCGCGCATATCGTAAAACTTTATTTACCGCCTCCACTCCAATTTGTCTTTGCAAAACTTTCCAACTCAGATATGACGATAACTTTCAGTTGTTACGAATAAAGAAACGGCCAATACGCAATCTATGGTTTGACAGGAACGTGTTAGAGATGTTTTTCACATTTATACTTGAGAAAAAATAAATACAATCAAGAAAAGTGACTTGCCTCAAACTTGTTTTCGATTATTCAATATATTAATTTAATGGTTGCTACCTACTTGCGTTACCGTTAAGTTTTATCGTAGACTTTGTACGAGTGGAGTTTAGAAGTAAAGTCTGCTATGTAGCATACAAGCAAAATACTCAAATAATTCCCAAGGTCGGCTACTAGTTCAACCGGTTTATTTGAATATCAGTTTTTATATGGATTGACTGGCAGCGGACCTCTGCAACTCTGAGGATGAACTAAATTCGAAGGTTGAACTAGTTGGCAGTATGTTTGGGGCACTGACTTCCATTGCAATGATAATGATTGCCATAGATGTTAATAATGACAACCAGGATCGACAGCTTTAAGTCCTATACGACACACGGCCGTGAAACACCTCCATTTGCTGGCTGGCAAATCAGGCTGACATAATAATTTCTTGTAAGAAAAACCCAACAAGAGCCCAACCCGAAATTTGAACCCGAGACCACTCGATTAGTTGTCGCATACGCTAACGCATACAATAAAACTTTAATTTTGCATAAACATTTTATTTAAAAACAGGTGATTGTAAATAATTGACACTAATGTACCTGTTTACACCTGGCAAACCTAAAGCTGCGGCTGATTGAGAGCTGGCAACATTTTTTTTTAATTCGTGACATTAATTTCTTTCAAATGTCGTAAATTTTATTAAAAAAACATTTAGCCGCAAGTTATTTTTTTAGCGAACTAATTATACTTAAATCAATTGCAGGTAATTGCGGCAATTTTTTTATAGGCGACCTATCCCTAGTGGATTGTATACTTTATAAACATTCATGTAAAGTTAGTTGTATCGAAAAAAACAGATACCTGCTGAATCGAGCTGTGGGATCCTGTACTATAACGTGTAATAGACGGTCGTTTATTTTTTATCTGGTTTATTTTACTGTAATAACACAGTGTGCTTTCGCGCCCGGTGAGCTATTTCCCATAGTCCCAGAGTAGTTACACGACGCGACACACAAAAGTCGCGAGGCCGAAGAGCAGAGACTTGGCATATACTGTTACAGGAACGAAGTGCCTAATGCATTGCCAATACTCCATCGTACTCCTTGAGCATTTTGTTATCACAATATGAATAACTACTAAGTACAATCACAAAATACAAATAAATACAATTCAGATTTTTTAGTATAGAACAAGAATGTTTATGATGAGAGCAAAGATGTAGAAGCATCTCATTAATTGCCAGCCACAGTGTGGGCACCAATAAATAAATTTGGATTCGTTCTAACTTTATTTCAGAGATATTTCTCATTAAATCGGAATCAAGTCATTTTTTGCTCCTGCTTTAAATATTTGTTTAGTAGCATATATTACTTTTTATGAAATGTAACAGTAGAACAATGGTTTGAATAGTTTAATTGTTTTATTTTCTTAAGTTTTTATATTACATATTACTTTTTGTTTCATTATAATACACCTACATACTTTCTTTTTCATATAATTTTATGCGTATTTATAATATTTGTATATATGTGGAAGGGTGTTACAAGCAATTTTGTTTGTTTTATATATTTGTGCTACTTGTATTATTAGTCTGTAAGCCTTCTCTAAAATAGTATAAATAAATAACAATAAAGCAAGTTTAATTGGACGCCGAACAGTGAGATTTTTTCAAAGTTATAATCAAGCAACGTGTTACATAATTTCAGTTCTCTTGTAGTCAGTAGACTTAACACAAGTCCTTGCTTGTGTGTGCGGTAATTTTGTACTCATACAATTTTATTTTATTCAGTATACTGTTAGATGAGATGGAACAGTGACTAAATTAATAGAAAATAATAGTCGTGTCATTCATTTCCTTTATTTCTATATTTTATTGATAACGTTCGTGCTAATATCGCTCAGTGCGCGGTGTTGTTCGCAATCACGATATCTTAGCGGTAGGTACGAAGACCGGTGTAGGGTACGCTTCGAACCCGCTGCTGCCCTAATGAAGCCGTAACGAAGCGAGGAATGGGAAAACCAATACCGGCGCGCACCGGCACAGCTGTTGTTATTGTCATGATCAGTATAAAGACAATATTTCGAAACAATACAACTTTCTTCGAAAATTGTTTGAGATTAAAGTACACTGTTATATGGATGGACTATGATTTTATTAATAAATATTTTATTACCAATTATACTTACGATATTTCAGTTTAAGCAGAGCGATATTATTCAAAAGTATAGTTCTTATAGTTTCGAAAAAAAGTGGCTGTGACATACGGACGGACAGACAGACAGACAGACATGAGGAATCTATAAGGGTTCCGTTTTTTTCCATTTGGCTACGGAACCTTAAAAAGCTTTAAGTTGTAGATAAATTCATCTTCATTTTATGTGATTCAGAGGTGTTCGAATTGTCTGCCACCAACTCGGATACAAGCTCGACATCTTCTGACAAATGCTGTTTTAAGAATTTGGGTATTTTTTTTGTACGTAAGATAGCTGTACTACTAAGTGCTCCAGGATTATCCATACTTTCTGTTTGACTGTTTCATCAATTTTTATATACAGAAGTATAAAAAAAATTATGAAACAGTCAAACAATCAATGAACAAAGATAATTAAATTACCTTAACTTTAAAGAAATAAGTAAATTAAATTAACAAACAAGGGCGTATCATTACGCTTCACGTAATTAATGAACTTTCTTGTTCGGCGCCTACTCATAATTACTTGAGTATGTTTACACTAGCTTATGAAGTTAGTTAATAGTTTATTGTTTATTGCTTTTCAGCTCTTTCGGCATTTCAATTTTTTAATAAAAAAATATATATTTTGTAATAATTATAAGCTACTAATTGATACTTGCATATTTTTACATTTATAAACAAGCTACCTATCTTACTTTAGCTATTAACTGTTGGAAAATCTTACTTTGTAGTACATTTACTCTAAAGCAGGCACCACACTTCGCTATGCGCTATTCGTTATGCGGGTTATTCGCGCGCATACGGCGAAGTGTGGAGAGTATATCATTTCGTTCACCATAAAAATGACAATGACACATCTCTACAACACACATATTTGCCTTATTTGATGCTTATTTGACATAACAGTTCGAAGTGTGGATGGCATGTTTGTTGTTTGCGCGCATAACTAATATTTGGGCGAATACGGCGCAGACACATAACGAATAGCGCATAACGAAGTGTGGTGCCTGGATAAAGGATGCCGTATGATCAGTCAGTGATTAATCATCCCTTAATTTCTTACCTTTTAGGCTACATTTTTTAAATTATGTAATATAGGATTAACTTAGAAGTTGTACTCTTTCTAAAAAAAAAATACTCTGTAAAAAGTTGTGTGGTTATATATAACAATCAGATAGTGATCAATCGTTTCTGATTTTTCTACCCTTAAAGTGGATTTTTGTCGTCTAAATTTATGTGGGACTAACTTTGAGATGGTACCCATTTCAATAAAGAATTATCGAAATCGGACTACTCTGTAAAAAGTTATACATGGTTATACAAAAAAAAAATTGTTTGTTTTTACGACTATGTAAAAATTCTCATATAATAAAGTTTAAGTTTGAAAGTAAAATAAGAGTGTTAAATCAATAGTAAATGACTAATAAGCAGATTCAGATCACGGCTCTGTTGAACCAGCGCACGAGTTCGATATTCGGCTGATGGCCCCCACGCTACTCGCCGCAGTCCGTACTTATAATCTAATATTCGCAATTTACGAGGATCGCAGAAGGGTTCCGCTGGGAGCAATACCACTGTCATCACGCTCACGTACCTGCCGCTTGCACTTATCCCAATATTATCTATATCTTTGTAACGTTTTAATATGTAAATTTTCTTAACTAATATGTAAAATACAAATTATTTTGTCCACGCCGTTTTCTCCATGGGATTTTAGCTTTTCTTGAAATAAATCCTATATAAGTACTTATAAATAAATAATAAATATTTTAGTTTAGTCCCAAACTCGGCAGAGTTTGAATTATGGGTACTAGATAACTGATATAAATACATAAATATGCTTTTTTTTTGTAAATACATCCATATTATACATAGAAAACACCAACAATATTTATGGATCACACAAACATTTGGTCCGACCCGGGAATTGAACCCGGGAACTCTTGATCAGCAGCCGCATTCTCTTACAGCTAGACCAACAAGGCAAAAAAAAAATGTTTCATATCAAAGGTTATTACAAAATTAAATAGTGTTATACTTACATGTAGACTTACTTACTTACATATAAGAGAGTAAATATATGATTAATTGAATCTAGTATTTATAAAACAACATTACCACTCACTTTCAAAACGTTTATTACCCATATTTAGTTAATATCACTTTATCACACACACAATCATCGTGCCACCATTTCGTAAATTTCAATTACTAGGTTACAAACGCCTAGAATATGTTCTAGTCATATAAGACAAAACTATAACGCGTTGAAGACGAATGGCGGGACAGGAAGATAAGTATTACTAGGTATTCTAACGTCTATTGTATGGGAACGTTGAGATCCGTTGGTAAAGCTCCCGCACAAAGTCTTCTCCGGATCTCGTCACACTTAGGTAAATCTCCAATATCCATCGCTATCGACTTCAGAAAATCCACATATATGAATTTCGTTTCAATGCATTGCATGAATAAGGCATATTACATTGACATTGTTTCAGGATACTTTAATGCAATGTGGAAACACATTTACAATTTATTGAACTGTATGATACGTTTGTTTATGTTTTTGTTAGGAATATGATAATAAAAATATTAATATAGGTACTTATTATTCCATTACAATAATATTGTTACTTTTTATCAAATATTTTATAAACTCGTTAGATTATTATTAAGACCGACTAATCGTCCCAATATGTCGCAAGCGCCGCCTTTTCGAGACATGTATATTCTGTTGTATATTTCCGCTTACGCTAAATATCGCTAAATATAAAATTATCGATGTTAAAAGGTGTGTGTATATATATATATATATATATATATATATATATATATATATATATATATATATATATATATATATATATATATATATATATATATATATATATATATATATATATATATAACTTTTAACATCGATGCGATTTCTACATTTAGCGTAAGCGGAAATATACAACAGAATATACATGTCTCGAAAAGGGAAATATATATATATATATATATATATATATATATATAACTCGTGCGAGCTACGATGGCACCTGGCTCAAAACGAAACATGATACCGTTCCCCCGCGTGATACCCCTCTGACGTCTCGCGAGTAGCGTTAGCATGATTATTATCGTTGCACGAATCTTTCCATAATAATTTTAGTTTATTAGGTATTACCTAATGTCATATAAATTTAATTTATATATTTATTTAATTTAATTTAATATATCATAACGTTCGTCTGGATAACCCAATTGTTTTAAGAAAGGTCACACGGAAATAAAACAGCATGACGACTATGAGACGCAATAGTTTAAAATAAAGAAAATCCATATACATATGATATTTAGAGACTGTGATTAAAAGGCTTATCATGACGATTTAAAATTGTATTTTATAACCATATTTCAGTTCCTAATTTCATTTAAAATGATATTAGGTATTACCTAATATTATTTAAATCACTGCACGAAGAATGCATTCGGGTAAATAATGAATGCGGCCAAGAGGGCCGCATTCATTATTTACCACCTTTTGGTATGCATATGTATTTTCTTAACTCAGGTAGTAAAGTACCACATAAGATAAAGTAGTATGTTATGAGAAACTGCTTGAAGCAAAATAAATGTTGAAATTTAATAAAACTAGAATAATGTATATTTTTCTTGCACTCAGTACTTTAAACGACTGACATTTGAGTCAGGTGCCATCTTAGGTCGCACGAGTTATACCTATGTCATTCTAGTGTACGAAAATTTCTGCAAAATTGATAATTACATACAAAGTAAAAGTCAGATTATCGACGCTCTTGCTGAATAATCGTCTCCTAATCACCAAATACAGTAGTGTAGTGGATAGTACACTTAACCAACAGGACAGTAAGGACATACATGGACAGTCAGGTTTTCGGGCAGGTCGTAGTACGGTAAGTGCGTTGGTCAATGTTACGGACGATATCAGGCTAGATGGTATGGAGAACGGAAATCTTACAGTTCTTTCCTTACTGTACTTCTGCAATGCTTCTAACAGTGTAGATTTCCACATTCTACTTGGCATATTGCGCTCTATCAACATATCTCCGACGGTAATTTATAGGTTTCAATGTTACCTGGACGAAGGCAGCGTGTGCGCCTGGAGGAATCGTTATCTTCTTGGTGTAACATGTCTGCTGTGGTCGAACAGTGTGACGTTTTATCTCCTTTACTTTTCACCACATTTATAAATTCCATCCCTAAATCATTATCCTACCACCTTTATGGAGATGACTTTCAAATTTATCAAAGGCACCGTTTCATAGATTATCTGAAGCCTTCTCAACTGTGTGAGTGTTGAGTGATCAATATGGACTTGTGGTGAATCCATCTAAGACCCAACTTATCGTTGTGGTCAATCATAGGATGGTATCTAGGATAAACGGAACACAAATACCTAACATAACTTGTCAGTAAGTACCTCTGTTAAAAATTTAGAAATCTATATTGACAACACATTATCCTGGGACCTCAACTGCGAGAAGTCAGTCGAAAACTGCTTGCATCGGCAGGATGCCTACGAAGACTCTGCTAGTTTTTCCCAACGGCAGTCAGCACGATAAGTCGTTCAACGATAAGGCTATCCGACCATATAATGCTTTGCCAATGCTTGTAAGACGTGCCAAATCTTTACCAGTATATAAAATAAAAACGTGTCAGGCCACGCACAGGAAAGGGTTCCTCAGTCACCCATAATGGTACGTGGATTTAAAATCGTGTTCAATAGATAGTTGTTGTTTACTTATTAATAATCCGTAATAGTTTTCCTTTAAAGTTTACTATATCGATCACCATCACGAATTTATTCACAGTTTTTGAGCCAGACGTTTAACTTTTAGAGGGGGGGGGGCTGTTTTTAGAAAAAAGTGCCCTTTACTTTCGTTACTTTTTATCAAAGATCAATAGAACTAAGTGTGTATGTCACGAAGCCGGCCCCGAAACCAATCCGCCCAGAATACACCAGCTCAAACCAACCATCACCAGGTGAGTACTCAGCACTACCTATCTCCCATCCCCTACTTCTCCGAACCCCCTCACACTGCTGTACTGTCGGCGCCCTCAAGGCGTCGCCAATACATCACTTTTTTTTAAAACTCCCACCAACACTGCCCATGATTTCGATTTGTTTTCTATGCTCTTTTTTCCATCCTAAGGTTGTACATGGTCATTATATTGATTTATTCCTGTATTTAAAGTATATTAACTGGTGTATATAAAGTTTATTCTATTCATATCCGATCACGTGATACTAAACCTTGACTAAATTCTCATGAATACAAGTTACACAAAATTTATTTCTTTAAAATAATAATAAAACTGAAACATACTTACGACAACAAGTTAAATAAAAATAGAGAATAGAGCATAAACGAGATTTACAATGCTCACAAACAATACGAGATAACAAGGGGACGTTCATGTTCAAATTCAAAACAGAACAAAGTCAATGTAAATACAAAGGCGTAGTACAATATGAGGTTGGCGGCGACATATTTACTCAAATTTGAATCCGGGACGTGAGGAGTCAGCAATCTATTACGTGACCGTTAATAGCGTTCAAACAGGATACTCGCAGCTAACCGGCTAGTTTCTCGACCCAAATCGTTACTCAGAGCCTGGGGCGGGGAAAGATCTATAAATTACTGGAACGACAACTCGTTCCGCGCCAGATAAAGCTACGCCGCAAAACAATGCTCCAGACGAATGCTTTAGTCGTTAGCAAAGAGAATCGTACATCTTTATGAACTGTTTACTCGTCGGATTTTGAATTGCCTTTCCTAATTGTCGTTACTGTTGTTTTGTCCGGAATGTTCGCGGAACACTCACTACAGACGCCTACTCATTCCTTATTTTAAACTCTAGTTTAGGAAGTTAACCCATAGAGAATATTTACTTTTCTGTAACTCACGACTATCCCCAATTTCGTTTCAGAATTCACGTTCAAAGGCGAACGTTTCTGAACTTCCAATAATTTAATAAAGAAAGTTTAGTAAGCGTGCGTGGCTGGCACGCTCGCCGCAAAAAGCCGAAAACTTTGATTCAATTAAAACAGAAAGTTGGAAGAAGAAGTTACGAGTGCGGCCAAGAGTGTTCGTTTCGAGATCGCGCAAAGCGGCAGCGGCCACAACGCACCCGGCACGCCAGGCGTACTGGCACGGCACTGTTGGAGCGCGCTCTGAGACCACTGAATCAAAAGTTATACTCATACTTCTTGCATTCCTACGTCATATAGTGTTTGAAGTTTAATGCATTGGCATGCATTTTAGCGATAGGTTTTAGTATATATAATGTAGCTGTAAGGCGGTACCGATAGCCATGTCTTAGTTAGTAATGTTAGAGTAAGTAATGTTAGGCACAGGTTTACAGTGCCTGAATAATAAATATGGCTTCCATCGTGTACACCGTGGTTGTAATTCGTTTCGACCCGTAAGTTCGCTATATCTTGCGATGGGTATACCTACTATACATCCAGGTTTTAATATGTACGTGCGGTTTTCAGTTATGGACATTACATTTATGCTTTATGCTCAAGGGACAGATTTTGTGTTGAAAAAAGGTGTCAGGTCTGCTGGGATACAGGCGCGTAGCCTGTGAAAGTCGCTGGTAGGGAATAAGGGGTGACGAGTATTGTTATGCAAATTGAGGTCGTTATTTCGTTACGAGTGAGGAAAGAGCGCGACGGCGGCCGCCCTGCACCCCGCGAGAACCACGCCCGCGCACCACAACGCGGAAGACGCTTTGCATAATTGGTAATACAAGTACGTACATACAGAAGCAGAACAAATATAACCTTGCGTATCGTTTTAATGATGAAACATAATGTCAAACACATTCGTGTTTATAATTAACGAATTTTCCATTGCTGTTTAAACTTCGATTTTCGAGTACGTACATTCAAATTTATTTGCTGAGCCGGCTATTGAAATTAGCTAACCCGCCAATTACTAACTGCCAAATGTTTTTTCGAAAATATTTACGAAATTTTCATTTTCCATTCCAAAAAACTTGTTTTTATGTCCGCTTCAACTTCCTATGGCAATTAAGTCACGGACTAAGAAATTATAATACTTCCGGCCTTTTTTAGGGTTCCGTAGCCAAATGGCAAAACACGGAACCCTCGTTTATGGATTTGTCTTGTCTGTTTGTCTGTCTGTCCGTCCATATGTCACACCTATTTTTAGGGTTCCGAAGTTTATGACTCGGAACCCTTATAGGTTCGTCATGTCCGTCTATCCGTCCGTCCTCGACTTCCAAACGGTAAGTGCTAGAAAGATTAAACTTTGTATGAATATGTGTTGTAATTAGGTCAAAAAAGTGCTACAATAAAATTATGAAAAATATTTTTATTTGGGGTACCTCCCCTACACGTGAAGTGGGGATGTTTTTTTTTTTCGCGGCTACCCCAGAGTGTGGGGTATCATTAGATAGGTCTTTTCAAAACAATAAAGGGTTTCTAAGATGATTTTTTGATTTACACACACTTTTTTGTAAAAAGAGGGCGTCCCCCCCCTCTCTAAAATCTAAACCGTTGGCTCGAAAAATCTGGGAAAATTCGTGATGGTGGTCCATATAATGAACTTTGAAGGAAAACTATAACGAATTAGATGACTTTGTTAGTTCAGGAGTTATAGAGGCTTGACTGGTAAAATGCGCTCACTTAGAAAACGTTATACAAAATTAACGCAATAATTAGTAAACATAACAATTATCTATTCGATACGATTTTAAATCCACGCACCATTATGGTTGACTGAGGAACCCTTTCCTGTGCGTGGCCTGACATGCACTTGGCCGATTTTATTTTTGAAACTATAAGAACTATACTGTTGAAACTTAGAAACCAAGTTTTACCAAGTTTACTTACCAAGCATCAAGATTTTTACACAAATTTGGTGGTTCCCCATACTTAGAACTGCAACTCAATTTTTTTTATCAAACCCATACATGTGGGGATATCTATGATAGATAGGTCTTGAAAAATGATATTGAGGTTTCAAAAATTTTTTTTTCTAAACTGAATAGTTTGCGCGAGAGACACTTCCTAAGAGGTATAATGTGTGCCCTTTTAACTTCTAAAATAATCTATTATTTCAGAAGGGCACATATTTATGATAAAACTAAAAAATAATTATGATGTGCATTACCATGCAAATTTCCACCGATTTCCGAACCGCAATTTCCCTTTTATTCAATTAATACACTTATACATTAAAACATCGATCAAAGTTACAACAAACTACAAGACGGCATCAATATGTGTCTCAACACATATCGATGTCATAGATAACCAAGTTATTATTAATACAGGGGATTCTACAGACGATGATGAGGGTGATGACGACGTTACCGACCATGAAATATCAATTTCGGCTAGTGATGATGAATAAGTTCTATAATGATAAAAATATTATCTAATTAAATTTAAGAAACAAAGTTTTAAGTTCTAATTTAATTTTTAATTTGATGCAAAAAAAAAATACTTTCAATACGATTTTAATTTGTTCGTGATCGTAATCGAAAATCGGTATCGAGTACCGACTATAGGGGTAATTTAGTATTACTTGATTATTGACATCTGGCAAAAAGGACTTTGTAATTGGAATAGAGTATAACATATTTTTGATATAAATTAATTAAAATCTATTGCGGTGCGACGACCTCAGAGCCTAGCGTAGATAAACATATTTTATATTGCCACGTCCCAATCTCGGGCCGAGTTCTAGTGGTAGTACTGCATATGATATTTCGGCGGACAGAATGACGGCGTTCATGTGAAGGGAGTGTGGAGAATGGCCGTATGGTCCCCAGATTGGTAAATGCATGTATTGCTAAAAATCGGCCCTGTCATCTCGTTGACGGTGGCGGTGAACAAACTGCCTTCGCCTTTAAAATTATAGCATATTTACTTAAAAGAAGAAAAATCGGCCAAGTGCGTGTCAGGCCACACACAGGAAAGGGTTCCTCAGTCACCTATAATGGTATGTGGATTTAAAATCGTATCCAATAGATAATTGTTATGTTTACGTATTAATACGTTAATTTTGTATGACGTTTTCCAAGTGAGCGCATTTTACCATATAAGCCTTTATAACTCCTGAACTAAGAAAGTCATCTAATCGGTTATAGTTTTCCTTCAAAGTTCATTAAATGGACCAGCATCACGATTTTTTACAAAATTTTTGAGCCAGCCGTTTAGCTTTTAGAGGGGGGGACGCCCTGTTTTTACAAAAAAGTGCCCTTTAAAGTGAAATATCTCGCAAACGGATACCTAAATCAAAAAATCGTCTAGGAAACCCTTTATTGTTTTTAAAAGACCTATCTAATGATACCCCACACGATGGGGTAGCCTCGAGAAAAAAAAATCATCCCCACTTTACGTGTAGGGGAGGTACCCCAAATAAAATTATATTTCATAATTTTATTGTAGCACTTTGTCGACGTAATTACAACACGTATTCATGCAAACTTTCATCTTTCTAGCACTTACCGTTTGGACGGTAAGTCGAGGACGGACGGACGGACGGTCGAGGGTTCCGAGTTATGAACTTCGGAACCCTAAAAAGCGGCCAAGTGCTAGTCGGACTCGCCCATGAAGGGTTCCGTATCAGCAAGTAACATGATATAAAAGTTCTTGTAGTTCGTTGTAACTTTCATCGATGTTTTTATATTAGTGTATTGATTGGATGAAAGGTAAATTGCGTGTTACGATTTATGACGTATTAAAAAAAAACTACTCACTAGATCTCGTTCAAACCAATTTTCGTTGGTAGTTTGCATGGTAATGTACAACATATATTTTTTTTAGTTTTATCACTCTCTTATTTTAGAAGTTAGAGGGGGGGGGACACACATTTTTCCACTTTGGAGGTGTCTCTCGCGCAAACTATTCAGTTTAGAAAAAAATGATATTAGAAACCTCAACATCATTTTTGAACACCTATCCATAGATACCCCACACGTATAGGTCTGATGATAAAAAAATTTTTGAGTTTCAGTTCCAAGTATGGGGACCCCCAAAATGTATTGTTTTTTTTTTCTATTTTTATGTAAAAATCTTAATGCGGTTCACAGAATACATCGACTGACCAAATTTCAACAGTATAGCTCTTATAGTTTCAAAAATAATTGGCTGTGACATACGGACGGACAGACAGGCAGACTTGACGAATCTATAAGGGTTCCGTTTTTTGCCATTTGGCTACGGAACCCTAATATATGAAATAATTTTAGTGAATTAACCATGTTGGTATTATATGTGACAACTTTTGTTTTAATGTTTTAACTGTCTGTACTTTATCTGTAAAGTAGTCGACGCCACCTTATACTATCAGTATAATAAAGGAGATTCTCATAAAGACTTAATCTGGCCTAAACGCCGTAGGAGACCGTTTTTCATAGCGTAATCGACAGAATTTTTCTACTTTTTGTAAAAATTACTAAACTTGTGGCCATCATATTCATATTTTCGGCCGAATTATCCAATATAATAAGTTTGAAAAGAGTAGGAGACGACTTTTAAAAGGAAAAGTTCCACGAAAGCACGTAATGGCTCATCCCGCTCACGATTCCTGCGCCCGGGGCGGAACAGGCGGACCGGCAGCCTCAAATAAGTTTCTAATTGCTTATATTACCAAGTTATGTTAACTTTTGGAAGTAATTAAGTCACAAAGTTAAAACCATTCACGTATTTAAGCAATACTTACACTATTTCTCTTTTCCAACACTATGAACAACAAGAATATTTTATATTTGAATAAAAAATGAAAAAAAGTCGTGTGGCACTCGGGGACTGCCGCGGTAAAGCTATTACATAGCATTTTTTATCAGCTTATGCAATTATATTTATTTATTTATTTTTTATTTATGCAGTATTTTTTTTCTTTGATATTAATTCAAGTTTTAAAAAAAGCGGCCAAGTGCGAGTCGGACTCGCCCATGAAGGGTTCCGTATCAGCAAGTAGCATCATACAAAAGTTCTTGTAGTTCGTTGTAACTTTCATCGATGTTTTAATAATAGTGTTTTGATTGGATGAAAGGTAAGTTACGTGTTACGATTTATGACGTATTACAAAAAAACTACTCACGTGATCTCGTTCAAACCAATTTTCGTTGGTAGTTTGCATGGTAATGTACAACATATATTTTTTTTAGATTTATCACTCTCTTATTTTAGAAGTTAGAGGGGGGGGGACACACATTTTTCCACTTTGGAAGTGTCTCTCGCGCAAACTATTCAGTTTAGAAAAAAATGATATTAGAAACCTCAATATCATTTTTGAACACCTATCCATAGATACCCCGTACGTATAGGTTTGATGAAAAAAAAATTTTTGAGTTTCAGTTCCAAGTATGGGGACCCCCAAATTGTATTGTTTTTTTTCTATTTTAATGTAAAAATCTTAATGCAGTTCACAGAATACATCGACTGACCAAATTTCAACATTATAGCTCTTATGGTTTCGGAAATAATTGGCTGTGACATACGGACGGACAGACAGACAGACAGACAGACAGACAGACAGACAGACAGACAGACTTGACGAATCTATAAGGGTTCCGTTTTTTGCCATTTGGCTACGGAACCCTAAAAACAATATACAGTGTCTTTTTACCCAACATACGTTCTAACAATATTATTGCCAAACAATATAATCATCCTATTAATCAGAACTACTAAACAGAGCAACAACTAAACAGAGAAGATAATAGTAATATAAGCATATCTATGGAATAAAAAACTAAATAAAAAAAAGAAGAAGAATCTAGAATGACTGTGTTGTCATGGCAACGGATAACGGCCGGCGGCTGCAGCACGCATGCACTAATCTTTGTCATCGCACATCCTTGTCGCACTGCAGTTACAATCGTAGTCTCTATCCTTTTTTAGGGTGTTAGGTTTTTTCGTTACGGAATTTTTTGATTCGGTCGCCGCGCTCAAAGCCCGCGATAAAAGCTATACAATAGCTTAAAAACCTTTCCAGTGTAAACTTGGAAACGAAAGCATTTTTATATAACTTAGCGGCAAAGGTTAAGTACCTTCCAAACCCATTGAAGCAAAGCGGTGAAATGCGTCCGCGTGGAAAAGTCATGAAAAACCTATCCATTTGGCGGTGTAAGCCTCTCGAAGAGATGACAAAACGCTAGCTTACGGGACTGGCTGCGGTGTAATAAAAGTGTCATACGTGTAGCATGTGCTCCGCCACTCCTCACGCTACCTGCATACCCACGACAGTTGCATTTCTCGGAATATTAACAACACATGTACGTGGTTATATGGACGAATATTAACACTAACCGTATGATTTGTTCTTGATTTACACATACGAGTATATTAACTTTTCGTTTCATGAAACGAAAAATCATGACTATAATATAGCGCTACGTCTATTCACAAAAAAGGATGCTAATAGAATCTTTATTAAAGTGAATAACAGCCCATTGTAACCCGTGGAAAGTGTTATATAAAACTCGCGTCTGAAATGAGTTGTATAAAAATAAAATAATGTTATGTTAGAGTGGGCAGACGCTTAAATTCAGGAGATATAGAGGAAATGTGTGTGCTATTCTTGCTTTCAAGTTGGCAATAACGCGGTGGATATGGAGTGTGCTTGTGGCGTTACCGTGGCAGTAAATTAAGTACGAGCACAGGCGAGGGACGCGCGGCTCGTTGCTAGCTATCTTACACGAGCATCGTACACTATGTAACACCGCAAGCAACCAGGAAACCTTTTAATGTTGTAAGTGCACTTAGATATATCAGTTTGTAGTTCAGACATAATACACGTAGAAAGGACCTAAGAGAAATTCAGAATTAGTATGTTTCTTCCCCTTAATAGTCAACTATGCGATAGCTGATTTTTTTTCAGGTCAGGGATGGTTATGAAAGTAATACAAATAAACTAGTACATTGAATGAAAAGCCTATCCATGTTTACGGCGAAGCAAGCGTCTTATTTTAGAGGAGAATTTTTGATAAATATAAAGAAGGCGGACTTAAATTTAGTGTATCGGTGTGTGTATAAATTTGCCCACTGTGAAGCAGCGAAGGCTAGTGTGCTGTGAAATAGGTAGCCGTTCGGTACTTTATCTTCGTAGCAAGCGGTGAAAAATGTTTTAGGTAATACAAGTGTACTTACCAGATAGGTACCATGCAACTAAAATGATTAACAGAAATTCTTCTGTTAATCATTTTAGTTAAAAACGCGATAGATATACAATAAGTTTGAAATATGTATAATTATTAATTAGAAAAAAAAAAGTAACAAAGCCATCACCTTCAATCATTTTTAACCGACAAAAAACATGGAATAGGTTCTCAATTCGACGCGTATGCATAACTTTTTCCAGTAGCCCGACATTTTTGAAAGGGTAAATTTCGATACTGATCAATCCAGATAAATTTGTAAAAATAGTTAGCAAAAATTAATTAATTAGAATTAGATTAATTGTGTACTCACTGGTTGTAATAAATAATAATAATAAATAAATATTTCGGACATCTTACACACAACATCGTCTAGTCACAAACTAAGCAGAGCTTGTATTATGGGTACTAAACAACTGATATAAATACATAAACATACTTTTTATTTTGTAAATACATACATATTATACATAGAAAACATCCGAATATTTGGGGATCACACAATCGAACGCGGGACTTCTTGAACGCTAACCACTAGACCAACAAGGCACAAAAAAAAATATAATTATGATTAATCATAACTTTTTAGAATAGTCCGAATAATAGTTTATTATTCTCTGCTTTTCGGTTCTTTTGGCGGTAAATTTTTTGCAAAAAAAATATATCATAAGAAGGTAAAAGGTTGTCTGGAAGAGATCGCCATGAACAGTAATACCGCCAATTGACACGTTTATATATTGTAACTCTTTTTATATCTGTTTAAGTGTATTTCACACATACATGGATGAATAAAAAAGATAAAATAAATAACTAAATATTTTTGGACATCTAACACACAACATCATCCCAAACTAAGCAGAGCTTGTGTTATGGGTACTAAACAACTGATATAAATACATAAATATCATTTTTTTTATAAATACATTTTATACATAGAACACCCAAACTCCGAAACAAATATTTGTGCATCTCACAAATATTTGGTCCGACCTGGGAATCGAACCCGAGACCTCTTGATCAGCAGCCACAAGCAAACCTGCCAAACCAAGTAAATGAATAAATAATGCAAGATGAATAAATAATAGTAAACATATAAATTGATTTGAAGTCGAAGGCAAATTTAAAGGTAGGTTTTAGTATTAATTTATGTTGTGACAATAATAAACGTTCATGAAGATGTAACGAAGAAGCCACAATGATTGTCAAAACAATCAAAAAAGCTTTATCCAAACTATTTTTTACAAAATCTTCTATTAGAAATATACACAGTGCACAGATACTACAGTACCCGAAAACTATAAGTTGTAAAGGGTTATAATGGAGACAACAGGGTATGAGTTTGTGGTGAAGGGGTGGTAGTGGTCGGTACAACCTTTCGCTGAGAATTGCTGCGAAAAGGCAAAGTTACGTATGCCGGATCCCAGCAACACATGTGAAAACGAGGTCAAGCTTCGTCAATACTACTCAACAAATAAATATGTCGTGTATTAAAACATTATCTTCATCTAAAAAATCGAAATGCCTCTTTTTCATATCTTATTTGCTCTGTAACCTCCTTGGCGACGTGTAACAGTTTATGTAACAATACGTGCTATAATACGAGATATTGCGAGAAAACAATAAGTTTTCTCGTTCATAATTAATAACGCTTCTTGTCATAAAATAACGTACTAGTACGTCATTATGTAGTACAGCAGACTTAAACTATGAACGTAGAAAAGGCCGAATTGGGATGCGGGAGCAGAAACAAATTAAAACATTTACAATAGGTAATCCCCGCGCGGCTAACGAGCTGGTTGTGTCATTATCACACACTTCTGAATCAGGATAAGTTTATTGTTATTATCGTGGTGTCCGAACGGTGCCCTGTTTACTTAACAGGGCAATTTTAATTTCCGCTAAATTAATCAATTAAAGATTATGAATTTAGGAGGTTCATCTCTTTACTAACTACTAAAGCAATATATGCCAAAGTAAGAAATTTCTATGTACAGGAATGTATATACTTGCTGTTCAAGCAATACATTAAGAATAGTGCTCCAGAAACTCTAAAAAAACTAATCAAACAAAAAAGGAAACATAAGATGAAGGAAAATGTGTATCCATAAAACAGTGAGTTAGGAGACGGCGCTAATGAGAGAGCATAAAGCGTGACGTCGTAAAGCCAGCGCATTAAGCGCCGCTGCCAGAAGCTGCCTGTAATCTATTCGTAGCTATTTTAATTAGCATCGTAGTAATAATAAAACACAGATAGAGTTTTTGCGGTATGTTGGACGAAGCATGCCGTCTCCTGGTACACTAGCGAATCGCTGGCGAATGTAAGTTCCAAGCATCCCGTTATGAAATTTTTTAAAAGAGCTTCTAGATCAATACACTCGTAAAAAGTTGTACTGCTTATTGAAATTTACATAATTTATACAAATTTATGAAAACGGCAAAGGTAAATATAATTAGATACACGATTCATATAATTAATAAGTTTAATTTCTCTCGTAAAAATACTTCTCTCATAACATAAAAGGGATGTTATGCTCGTAAATGAAAGTCTTTTAAAATATCATTTCCCAAAGTGAGAGCACGTAATTACATAATATATTTCACGTTGTTACGATTAATTAACATTTTTAATGATTGAATTAATATTTATTACCGTGTCTATTTCACATACGGCTTTGATTTACTCCATACGAGTATTCTTACATATATACTTGTATGTACTTCAAAACTTTGCTGTATGAAAGTGATCAATATTACGTGTTACAAAGTTTTGTATCTCGTAAGATATACATTATACATTTATAAGGCCTTTTATGTTAGAGGGTGGAGGGTGACAAAGAATATATTACTCAACCTATGTGAACTAAATAGAATATATTTGAATATGAATGACTATTTTCCATTTTATTCTGTGAGAATAGTGAGTAACTGTTACCGGCCAGTATACTGAAGCTTTAGGAAAATATATATTTCAATTAATCATAGTAATAAAATTAAGGTTAAGGTTGTACGAATACATTTTATCCAAATGATAAAATGTGGTATAACAGAGCTAAGGGTTAACTTTGATAAATGCTATTGGATTCAATTGCTTATATAGTTTTGGAATGTGAGCCTTCGAATGAGCCACAGAGTTTCGCTTAATTACTGCACAAGAGCTAATGGAGATGTTGTGTGAGTGAAATAGGCACTTACCTAATAAATTTAATAACTTGATAAACATACAATACTAGTGCGCTCATGTAACTCAGTGCTCTGTAGTACTAGTAAAATCATAGTTTATTCTTTCTAGGCTGTTCTAATAAAAACTTTTATATTTATTAATAGCTTTCGCCCGCGACTCCGCCCGCTTCTATCTCGATATTGCAGTAAAAATGTCTATGTATTATTCTGATATATAAGGTATATTACTGTTAAGTTTCATCCAAATCCGTTCAGTAGTTTTAGCGTGAAAGAGCAATAAACATACATACATACTCGTAAGTAATCTTACTAGCTGCGCCCCGCGGTGTTACCCGCGTATCATTATGGTTGCTATGCAAGTTTGTTATGCATAGCAATCTGTGAAGTTTTGACAGGAGATAAACAGTGATACATTTTGAAATCTACGATTTATGTATTTTTATAATCATCTAGTTTTCGCCCGTGTATCTCGATTATTGCAGTAAAAAGTAGTAAACTGTAAAGTTTCATCCAAAACCGTTCAGTAGTTTTTGCGTGAAAAACATACACACATACTCACAAACTTTCGCGTTTATAATATTAGTAGGATTAGTAGGATATATAAAATTCTCGTGTGACAATGTTCGTTCCCATACTCCTCCGAAACGGCTAGACCGATTCTTATGAAATTTTGTTTGCATATCGAGTAGGTCTGAGAATCGGCCAACATCTATTTTTCACACCCCTAGGACGCGAGCGGAGCCGCGGGCATGAGCTAGTTTAATATAAATTAGTAAGGATATTTCCATCATCCTCATTATTACTATCATGGATATATTTTTTATTAGAATGCTTTCACAAATAGGAAGCTAATTTAATTTGTAATCGTTACTCATCCATAAGTGAATTAGTAGTTTAGCAGTTTATATAATTTTAAAGATAATTATAGATGTTATAAATTGTTTTCAAGAGAAAAGTCTACTTTATTATTCATTTCATTCAACATCAACGGAATAGATAACATGTAAATATATACAAAAAGAATATATCTAGATAGCGATGAAGGCAATATACCGTAGCAAGAGGTTGAACATTAAAGTGGGGCGTATCTCTGTAAACTGAATCTAGCTGGGCACGAGTCACGATAGCTGTGCAATTGCTTTCTACTACCTACCTCTTCTTTCACGCACCGGCTGCGACTGTAGACTACGACGCTAGAATAATACAGCTTTCCTGCCACTTATATCGCCATATTCACTGCTATAGTATACTATTGTTCGAAGTATTTTATTAGCTGACAAGAATTACATCTTGAAAGAATTATTAGAGTATTCTTATAGTTGTAGTTGTGGGTTAAAACTGACCCGAACCCTAACTTAGTTTGTTACTTTATTATTAACTAGCACGAGGCTCCGCCCGCTTCCATCTCGATTATTGCGGTAAAAATGAGCCTATGTGTTATTTTGATATATAAGCCATATTATTGTAAAGTTTCATCCAAATCCGTTCATTGTTTTACTAACTTTTATAAATAGATATTATAATAAACTTTTAAAAAAAATATTGATAACGGTGTTCTAAACATTACAAGTATCCAGTGGGATATTGAAATGAATTTAAGAATCACATTTTTCATTACAATAATTATTATGTTTAATACCCCTACGAGATTCATATATTATTCACTTAGAGGTTTCTTATTTCTTGCATTAATTTAGAGTAAAGTTCACTCGAATGAGAGACATCAAATAACTCACACCTGAAATTGTTAGCACCAAACCTACACCAAAAAGCATTCGAAGATAACCTCTTGGGGTTTGTACTTGTCAATATATACACAGTTACGTACGTATATACACCAGTACGGCTTTGAAGTAAATTAAATTCTAAATTTATTAAATTCTCTGGACGCAACACCACTCTGAAACTAATAAATTATAAGATAAAATTTGAGGTGGGGAAATTCGGTACCGATGTAGAAAAGCTTTAATGGATTTAAGTTAATTTATTAAATAGAAAAGCAAGGTTGAACCTTGAGATGCGAGATAGTAGAGTTTAAGAGCTGAATATCGCAAGAAAAGAAGTATTTATGAGAACGAAATTATATTTCACTATAAATTTAATCTGCCACCTGATTTAAAACCCAGTAGGTACTACGTGCGATTTTATTCGTCATTGAAAAAAACTTTGGTTTTCACGGACTGACTGTGATAGGTGTTTCCAATAGGAGGGACAGCTTGTACGTTTGATATTAAAAAACTTTTTCTATAAGAACTTAGTCCAAGAACCGAGCGAGAATTCCAATGCAATTAAACGCAAGGTAAAATTTGAAATTCCAAAGAAAGTAGAGGTTTTTATTTGAAGTCAAATGTTTTCTCCCGTCAATACTATAAGTAACAAAACCGGGATACAAAGAATTTTATTAGTTTGTTGTACGTATTCTCAATTCAATGTTAAGTTACGAATAGTAACTGAGTTAGAATAAGAACCTAATATAGAGATACAAGGACATTTGTCCAGCAAAACGTCGTTCGCCAGGTCAGGTGGCACAAGTTGAAAGCGTCATAAATTTACTTGAGACGAAGTTGTGCTTGGCACAGGTGCCGCTATATACGAGAGAAAGCCTATATCCACAACTACGAATATCTCGTTAATAATAAATGCGTTCTAACAACACAGATCACATCATCTTGTTATTTAATCATGCTCTTGTGTAAGAAACTTTAACCGATTCATGTGAATATTACATTCAATACCAATTGTACTTATCTCGGATAAAAATATTTACGTCCGCGAATACAACACGATCAAAGTTCCTTGAAACACCGTGTGTGCAGATCTAGATAGATACTCAGCAAACGAAGTAAACAATCGACAGTGACTATTCGCGCACGACGAGAGGTTGACTCTGTACCTCCGAGTCAAAGGGCTGATGAATTTGATTGCTAGTTTCAATGTTTAGATCCTCTTTGGAATCAAAGTTAATTAGTAAATTCTCATACACTTATACAGATTTTATTTATATTTCACAATGCAAATAGTAGACCAGGGTCGATAATTTTTGAAAACAAAACAAATTATAGTAGGATGAAACCCATTGGAAAAAGAAGGAGAATATTATAAAAATAAAAGGATAAATAATTTACGGGCGATCTGAAGTCGGGAAGGGGGAGGGGGGAGGTTTTAAGGGTACGGTTTATCTCGATTTCCGGCAACACTACAAGTCCTTTGGAAACAAGTTAAATTGCCAAGTTCTAGGTAATAAAAAGATCTACAACTTTTGCATTTACACTTTTTTCACATAACCTCGAATTCTATAGGAAAAATTAAAAAAACCAAGTTTTTGGTTTTTTATTTTTATTATTTACAACTAAAATTATTTTTCACGAAATTTAGTGAAAACTTACTTTTTTATGTTCTGAATACACTGTAATTTATTTCATTTTAAATATTTATTTTTTTAACTTATTTTAACATAATAATCGAAAAAGTACCTTAATTTTCAATCGAAAATTCACCCGTCAAAATATCAACTTTGTTCAAAAAAATTGGGGTGCTTTATGTTCGATGAAATCTCTACTTTTCGATCGTGTAAATATATATATTACAATAGTAAATCTTCTCAGAAAATGCAAAAAATAAAAAAACTCGAATTCGAATTTTTATAATTTTTTGCATTTTTCACATAAAATTTGAGGTTATGTGAAAAAAGTGTAAATGCAAAAGTTGTAGATCTTTTTATTACCTACAACTTTGCCATTTAACTTTTTTCCATAGGACTTGTAGTTTTGCCGGAAATCGAGATATACCGTTTTTTACCCTTAAAACCCCCTTCCCCTTCCCGACCTCAGATCGCCCGTAAATTATTTTTATAATATTCTTCTCCTTTTCCAATGGGTTTCATACTACTATAATTTTATTTCACTTTTTATCATTTTAAAAGGCTTCTACCCTGGTCTAGTTTGAAATACTATTTAACATTTATTTGAAAAATAAAGCACGCTATGTTGATTTTTAGGGTTCCGTAGCCATATGGCAAAAAACGGAACCCTTATAGATTCGTCAAGTCTGTCTGTCTGTCTGTCTGTCTGTCCGTCCGTATGTCACAGCCAATTATTTCCGAAACTATAAAAGCTATACTGTTGAAATTTGGTCAGTCGATGTATTCTGTAAACCGCATTAAGATTTTCATATCAAAATAGAAAAAAAACAATACGTTTTGGGGGTCCCCATACTTGGAACTGAAACTCAAAATTTTTTTTTTCATCAAACCTATACGTGTATCTATGGTATCTATGGATAGGTGTTCAAAAATGATGTTGAGGTTTCTAACATAATTTTTTTCTAAACTGAATAGTTTGCGCGAGACACATTTCTAAAATAAGAGAGTGATAAAACTAAAACAAATATATGTTGTACATTACCATGCAAACTATCAACGAAAATTGGTTTGAACGAGATCTAGTGAGTAGTTTTTTTTTAATACGTCATAAATCGTAACACGCAATTTACCTTTCATCCAATCCATACACTAGTATAAAAACATCGATGAAAGTTGCAACGAACTACAATAACTTTTATATGATGTTACTTGCTGATACGGAACCCTTCATGGGCGAGTCCGACTCGCACTTGGCCGCTTTTTTATAAATAAAATGCATAAAACGAATTTGATCTGTTGTCTCGTCTCTGTCCTTACATGTATCTCATTTGTTTTTGTAAGTAGGTATATCCAATGATACATCATTAGTCAATGACACCGCATATACGTGTATCTACTGTTTTCTAACCAATTCTTTTAGGTAACGTAAATGAATTTTATGCTCTGGAAACATTCTCTTTCTCTGCATTGAAAATTGAAAAGGTAGTTATGCACTTTATGTGTGTCTACCATGACGTTGTAGGTGGCTCAAAAACTCCTAAACGGCTTGTGGAAAGGCAGTCGTTTCCTTTATTTAACGTTAAATTATTTTCGTGCCTACTTATTCTAGCGCTATCTACACGTCGTAGCTCACCTTTAGTTGTAATTCCATGAACTGAACTAAAGAGTCAGTATTTAATTATTACTTATTACTTACATACATTTACTCTCAAAACTATTTATTGAGACCGCCCGTATATACACACGCTATACATAAGTAAGGCCATATATACATAAATTTGAACAGAATTACGAACAAATAATTTATATCCTGTGCGAACAGGATATAAATTATTTGGACGATGCGAGGTGCAACCTTAGACTATTCCGCATTCCGTACGTTCGCCAGCAAAGCATGGTTTGCCGCCTGCAAGCTCCCTCTAACCGACAACTTCGACACACAACACTGAATGGCATGTCACCTGCATTCCACTTCACTGCTTCGATATAACATTTTCAATCCAATTTTACGAGCGTTGTATTTTAGAATCTGCAGCTAACGTCAATATTATTTAAAAATTAATGCATTTGGCTCTTTCAGATTACTGTAAATTTATATATATAGTTATTTATATATCTATATATTAATATCTGAAGCAAAAACTTTATACCCCTTTATCATGATTATGAAATTACACACACATAAGTGTTTGTGCATAGGAGTGCAGGGTGCTATTTTTTTTAATATATTAAATCATCAATAAATACATTAAATCAGTTTTTGAGAATAGAACCTTAATCATTTTGCCACTTATTCAAATTACTTATTGCCAATTGTAAATACAATGGTAATTATGGAATTTCGACCACTTGGCTACCACTAGTATTTATTATTGTTTTTTCAGAACTTTCAAACCTTTCATTTGAAATGTTTTTTACTGTATACGGGACTCATGCGCGATAAAATTAAAAAGGTTACGATACCTTCTTCGAACAGTAAAAAACATGAGAATGTTTACATTTGCGAAAGTCTAAAAACAGTTTCATTTGAAAGTCTACATGGAGTTTAAAATTAGACCCTCATTCTTTAAATATTTGTTTTATACCGATGACGAAGACTTAAATTCTCGTTGCAAAGACTGTACAATCTGTACAGGCTTGACGTGACTGTTATATCTTACTTAGATTAGCCGTGAACCCAAGCAATAGGCACACACCAGCTTTTACCCACGTTATATTGGGAATAAGGCTAGGAAGAAGAAAAAAAAACGGAACCCATTTAAATTTTGGGAAAATAATTACAATCCGTATACAAACCGTGTGGTGACGGATTAAGAATACAGAGTGTCACCACCCCTATTCATCCCGCGGGTGTCGTAAAAGGCGACTAAGGGATAAACTACGCGAAACAACATCGATGCAAAGAGAAGGAAAACTTGAAACCAACCCTATACCAACCCGTCTGGCCAGCGTGGTATAGTAGGCCAATACCTCCTTTTTAAGGAGAGGCCTATGTCCAGCAGTGGCTGTTACAGGCTGTTGATGATGATGATGATTATGATGAATTACAATCCTTAGGGTAGCAAAACAGAGGATGATTGATTATGTACTCACTGATTGTAATACGAGCCCCGATGCAAAATAGTTCGTCTAGTATGGAAAGTAGTGCAAAGTGTAAAATATAGAAAGTAAATATTGGTAAAATATTAAAAACATAGTAGAACATTTTATAAAAAATTAACTTTAATTTGAGGAACATTTTAAAGTTTATTTTAACATAACTGAAATTCTTTCATTAGTTTGCATACCATAAAAAATTTAAAAATATTCAAGAAACAACGCAAAATGATTCGTCTACGCTTGTTACACACGCCAAATAGTTCGTCGCCTTTGCTCTCAATGACAGCTTTAATGCGAAGAGGAATTGTTGCAAATAACGCTGCACACTCCTCAGGCGTAATTGACTCCCAGACAGTCAAGAGTTTAGCCTTTAAGTCGCTCTTCGATCTTGATAGATTTTTACCGAGAACTTTTTTCATTTTCCACCATAGGGTTTCGATCGGCGACAAGTCCGGGCGGTTAGTACTGTCACTTCAAATTTGGACTCGATAGTACTCCACTGATTGGTAGTCCAATTTAAATGATCACGAGCAAACTTCAATCTCTTTTTCTTTTGTACAGCAGTCAACAGTGGTTTTTTCTTAGCGGTATAAAATCCGTAACCCATTCTTTTTAGGACTCTTTTGCAAGTATCAACTGAGACGTCGTTGTGAATCATGTCCTTCCATTGCACCGTGAGTTCTCCAGCTCGAGCACGACCATTATTTTTGATAACTTTCTTCAGGATTCTGTTTTCTGCTGCACTCTTGATGTTTGGTCGACCAGTTTTCTTCAAACAAGAAGTCGTTGTATTAATTTTATAGTGCTGAATGACAGATTCGACTGTAGATCTTGGAAGTATCAAGTTATAGACTTGATACTTGATCTTTGGTAACTTGATTTGCAAACATCTATTACCCCACACTGGTGTGCGACGACCTATAGTTATTTAGAAACTAATGAAAATAGCTGATATTTTCAGAATTTATACTGTCTCACTTGACAAATGACACAGAATTACTACTACAAATTTAAATTATGCAACAAAATGTCATGTAGTCCGATTTCAATAAATATTTTTTATTGGTAAGGGTTAGAGATTAGTCCTATATGCATTTAGAATAAAAACAAATCTCAAGGGTAAGAAAAAGAAAATGATTGATAACTCACTGATTGTTATATATGACCACGGATAACTTTTCAGAGAGTAGTTCGATTTCGGTTATTCTTTTTTTATTAAAAGGTTCCTTCACTGATCATGTGGTATATTTAGATTTAGTTTATTTAGATTAGATGGACTATAAAAGATAGAATAACTAAAGCAATTAGTAGCTTACAACTAAAAAAAAATGAAATAAAACCAAATTAACAAACAAGGGCTTATCACGCTTTGCATAGATAATGTTTTTTTTCTTTGTGTCGATACTTGTTTATGAAGTTAGTTATTAAGGTTGAGTTATGATGGTCTTTAAGGGTTCAATAGCTTAATGGCAAAAAACGGAACCTTTATAGATTCGTCATGTCTGTCTGTCTGTCTGACAGTCTGTCCATCCGTATGTCACAGTTGGTAAGTAGATGTATTCTGTAAACGAAACGCATTAAGATTTTCACACAAAAATAGAAAAGAAACAATACATTTTGGGGATTCCCCATACTTTTAAATGAAAAAAAAAACATCCTACCCATACCCATCTATGGATCAAAAATGTGTGTGTGTGTGTGTGTCCCCTGTAACTTCTAAAATAAGAAAGTTATATGTTATATGTTCGATTTACACAGAACACACGAAACTTCACTATAGTTTAATATAAAATCCGGATAGTATAAACCAGACTATATGTAACTAACTCATACAGTCATATACTATGCTGCATATGTTCAGTTAGAATTTCATAAGAAGGAAAGTAGAAAAATAAACTTAAGTGATAATTTTAATGATATATAGCTGCAACAAATAAATTCGAAGGTTTTTTCACTAAAGCATAAGAAAGGAAGCACGAATGCGACGTGTTATTTACGACCAGTGATTCCGGCGCAACTGCAATTGTGCAGGAAATTCACCTGCAGCCGGAACACCCGATGCATTTTCAACAGATATATTTTTTATTGCTTGTTTTATTCGTTTTTTTTTCATTTAATTGTTTCTGGCCTACTTGTTTTTTCGGGAAAAATGTGTATAAATAAATAATAAAAAAAAACTGTTTAAGCAAAATTGAATGAAGTTTAGAGCAATAAAGAAAGAGAAAGAAGAATATTTACATTCATATTGAATAAATAAATCATTAAATATTTTTGACATCTTTTACACACAACGTCATCCAGTCCCAAACTAAGCATAGCGTGTATTATGGCTACTAAACAACTGATATAAACATACTTTTTTTGTAAATATATACATATTACACATAGAAACACCCAGATTCCGAAACAAATATTTGTGGATCACACAAATATTTGGTCTGACTAAGAATCGAACCCGAGACCTCTTCATCAGCAGCCGCATACCCTAACCACTAGACCAAGAAGGCAGTCGAATATAAATTTAAAGGAAATTGACTATAAGAACATTCAGAGACCCACACACTCACGCACGTAAAAAGTAAGATACAATTGTATATTATATCTCTAAACACGTACTAAACAAGTCCAGTATGTCATCCTACAATTACAATTAAAGTCAAAGTGATAAATTTTAGTTTTAGAACGATTTTTTTTATAAATGAATTACAATCAAAACTCAAGAACCATATGGTCGCTTAAATAAACAAAGAGTAGAGCAGGTATATTTTTGTCAAGAGTGACTTTATGGTGCCTCAGAGACATAAGGCCTTACTTAGTGAGCTACAAATTCTGGTAACGCTGAGCCGAGAGAAAGCACTATGATCGCGACACAACAAAGCCACGTTTAAAATTTTTCACTTGAGACCGCGCACCGGTGCGCCGCTATATAATATGTGCCACATAAGATATTACTCACATATGAATTATGACGCTCTATAATGAAAGTCAGCTAAACTACTGCACGTTTATTCCGAATTACATTCTATAACATTATACTATATTTTATATTAACAAAAATAAAGATTTAATCTTAAGAGTGTGCTGCGCGAACAAAAAACGCCGAGTTTAGGTATTTACGAGCAGAGTTGCGCGGCAGCGCCGCTAGGCAGCACCGTCGCCGCTTCCTACGTGAAACATTTTATCTAAGATATGTAAAATAATTGTACAGAGTAGGCTCCACACAGAGTAATACATATCTTCTAAATATTCAGTCGTTTTTATGGAAGTTTTGTTCAAAAGTAATAATTTCTAGAATCTATTCATTTTCATAATCAGCCTATCGAAGTCCACTGCTGGACATATGCCTCTCCCATTGCGAACCACTCTGATCGATTTTGGGCTTCTCACATCCAGCTCCTGTCAATATAAGTATATCATCTATACAGGGTGTCCCAGAAAGAATGGGTAATCCTAAAGCACGTAGTAGTATAGCTATCCAGCGTACAAAAAAAAAAAACCCAAAAGAAATCCAATAGTTGCCCAAATTTTGAAGTTATCTTATTCCTCACAAAAAATCTTATTAGAAATGCAGTAAATAGTATGAGTGCCTATTATACTTTTTTGGAAAAAAATTAACATGAAATTTGATCAAAATAAATTATGACAGAATTTGAGATTTTTGTGAAAAAAATATGTATGAAAAACTAAGCAGCAACTATATTAAAAAAAATGGTATAATACATAATTTTATCCAAAGAGAGAAAATTAAAGCTTCCTTTTTAGTGTAGTAAAGGACGTGTGATAATGTTATTTCGCTATTTACTACCTGAGTGTGGCCGAAGTAATTTTTTGTTAATTATGAGACAGAAATAGGTGAATAAATTCAGTACTAAAGTACAGTGTAAGCGAGCGAGAGACGAGTATATTATTATTGTACCTTTGTACTATTGTACCTTATCTCTCTCGCGCCATGGCACATAGCAATGGCAAGTATTTGGTGCGTCGCTTGACTTGTTCGGTATCGCATGTTCCCATTCCTTTTGCAGTTCTCTGTGATTGTCAATCAGTGTTAAAACGACGATTTCTGGCTAAACAGCCAGAAGTCATCGTTTTAAGTAAGAGTCAAATCATTGGACTCTTCGTTTTGCTCACTGATTTGGACTTTAGTTTGGTGATTTTACGACGACTTGGCTTGTATCTGGACTGGTTTCGTGTATCAGTATGCCGCGTATTCAATATATGGCACAAGAATACGCAAACATGCACTTTATTTATGGTGAATGTAGAAGTAGCGCAAGTGCTGATGCATTCCTTTATAGGGAAAGATACCCTACAGCGCGTCATCCAGATTACCGCGTATTCATAAGAGTGTACAGATGTTATTCGGAAGGTAGAATGCATAGGTGGTACGAGCACTGGGAGAATAGCAAATATCAATATACAAGACACTGTGCTTGACGAAATTCAGAAGAAGACAAAGACGACCGGTCCACATCTTATAAAGCCCCTTTTACATGTTCTTTTTTTTCAAAATTAGCTTCAAGAAGCTTCCGCTCCTGAAGCCATTCAATCGAATCAGCTTAATACAGTGCGCCGTTCAAGTGCGTGACGATCCTCATTGGATAGCTGTAACAGTATTTTTGCCATATGCGTAGGCGTAGATTTAGCAAAGTTGAAATCGGCTTTACTAAAATCAGGCCTTGGGCAAGTTTCACCGTAGTCTTTATCACTAATGTCTGTATTGCGGGATTAAATGAAACAACAGATGCAGCACACCGTCCTGAGTATGATTGTCTAAGTGAATAGTTTATTCGCCATAAAATTTTTGGCATTTTTAATCAATCGACAAAGTACTTTTATTATGGTGGCAAAGACCGCATCTGATTTTATTTCACCAAATACGTTTTTATCAGTTTGATGGCCTTTATTAATGAGGATGTACTTGCAAATATAAGACTTGCACGAGCTGTGATCGCGGAAAACGTGAATAAGTGCATTGAAAAGGTCTTGTTTTAAATCTATAACTTTTTCAGCGAAAGATTTTTCATTTTGAGAATCAATGTGATTTATGGCACCTTTCACCGATCGCCGTACGCGTAGCACGTTTTGGAGCTGTATTTTTTGGCATTTTAATTGGTAACATGTATTTCTTGATAATTCATCTAATCTTGTACAAAAGTTTCTGAGGAGGTGGTTAGAGCACTCTATCTTTTCGACAATAAGTGCGGCATATGGTTTGGTATCCAGAACATTTTTGTAGGTGCTGGAATCACCATTAGCTATGTGTTTAGAATAAATAAAACCTTGAGTTGCTTTTGAAGCCTTCTACTATGGCAGTTGACTACATACCGCTAGATGATCGAGTGTAATTTTTATATCATACATGCTCAGAAATACAAACTTGAAGTAAAGTTTGCGCTTCTGAGCTCGCCCGCAAACCATAGAGTTTTTATTTTTAACAGTCATGTAGAGAACTTTATTAGTTCTGTAGCCAATGATATTTGCAGCTCCTGAAAAGGTCGTATAGTTTTTCCTGTATGACCTCTTACTCCAATACGCATCAGATACAACTGTTATCATCGGTACGCTATCTGCATTAAGGTCATTATTTTTTTCAGCCAGTTAATATTTTTATTTTGTTGCTTCCTCTATGCTTTTTACTTTGGCCAGTTCCCAGAGTTCACATACTTTAGCATGAAATTTGGCATAAAAATGTTCTGACATGCAGGGTATATCAAGAGAAGTTTTGACTTGCTCCAGGGCACTGAATCCCATATCTATACACTTAATTACTCACGATATTTTGATTGAGTGCAAGTTCCTTGCTGTTTCTAGGTTTTCAACAATTTTCCAATCTTAATTTTGCATTACACATATTGCATACTATGAAACAGGAGGACTGAAAACAATTTCTATATTCTCTATTGATTTTTAAATTACTGAAGTTGCAACCAAATGGAAAGTTGTGGTGAGTAAGTTCTTGGTTTAAACAAGTACCCGAATTGTGGCTTTGCTTTCATTTGTGTTTTCCTTTTCTACTATAAGTTCTTTCTTGACCATAAGATTACATGTAACCTGAAAAACATAGGCCTATAATAATAAAATGAGTTTGATAAGAGTAGGTACCTTTGATTAAATATATGTTTATAATCAAAGGTAAATATTTACTTTTTGAAGTTCTCTACCGTCTTGATTACTTGATTACTTGTATTGATTGATTAGCAACTGACGAATAATTGTGAACGGAACATTGCATTTACATTAAAATTATAACAGTAACATTAAACATACCTGTTTGAGATATTTACCTATTTGCGTTTGTACGTTTGTATTGTGTTTCGTACATTTGTTGCTCTGCGTTCGCATTACTCTGTACAGATTCGACTCGAAATTTGATTTTTTTCCAATTTTCTTATTTGCCAGTAAGTATAACCAATGACATATAGACATGATACACAATACAATACTGACATAAGTCTAAAAAAAACTTCAAAACAAAATTGATCTCATTAATATTAGTAATTAGACCCATTCTGCTTTGAAGTTTCAGACCTAGTAATTTAATTAGAGCAATATTTTTTTCTGCGCAATGTGCAATGTGCATCAGGCGTTTGTGTTAAAAATTGAAAGTCTCAATATTTTTAGATTTATACTTTTAAATTAAATTATACACCGGCTAAACCCTGCACGATGTAAATACAAATATTGTCATATGAAAATTATTGTTCTAGACGTAAAATCTACTATCTTTTCGAAGAAAAATGTTTTTAAGATTTCATCTGACACACAACATATATGTATCGTTTTTTAATTTTATATGTATCTGTTTCAAATTCCAACTTCGGCGGAGATCTTGTGCAAGGATCGACCTAAACTATACAAATACTTTTGATGTATTTAATTAATGCAGCGCACAGTACTACTCATTTGAAAATACGTCAAATCCCACAATTTCGTGCAGTACCTTCTTAAGACTTTCGAAATAGCGGTAAAATTTTGTTTGAAACGTTACATACGAATTCATTACGTGTTTGCCAAACCGCTAATTCAAAAGGACTTTTTGGCTGTTCAAACGGAATTATGGACGCGGACGAAACTCAACATCCGAGATCAGCAAACAGGGAAGAGTAATAAAGCTATTAATTCCGCTTTACGTGCAAATAACATAAATCAGACTGTAGCGCTTCGCGCCACAAGACCGCTTGGAGCAGCACGCAGAAGCAGACAGTAAATTAAGCGGTTGTCATACGTCCTATTTCAAATGAAACGGGACACCACAATCACAAATTAAACTAATCTACTGTCTTTTTGCCTCTATAATTCCTGAACCAAGTTTTCCAAGTTAAGGCTCTACAGTTCGCGTTAAAGTTAATTACATGGACTTTCATCACATTTTTTCTAGATTTTTTTTATAGATTAATTAGCAACTGATAATAAGTATAGTTTTTATGTTAAGTGTACGACTACATTAATTAAAATAGATCACAAAATTATGCAGACAACAAAAATAAAGTCAGTTAAATCTGATTTATTCACAAAGTTGAAGTAATCTCAGAGGAGGTCGATTTACATGAATCCAATCAGTGGACAAAGAATTTATTAACATACACTAACAAAATTCGAGTAGCTCTACAGAAAAGCTTGTGTCGAAAAGAAATTTGATACAATATTAAAGTAGTATATTGACGAAGCAAAAGGAATATAATGCATTACTAGGAGTAATAACAACGACAATATATATTCCAATGGCTTTGCCCCGCTGGAGCGGACTCGTTTCGAGGATTAACCACTCGTCAGTGGCGGGATCAGTTTGGGGCTCTTTCAAATTTCGCGCCTTTGTGGAGGAACCACTTACGGGCTCTTTCGGCCGCAGTGTACTTATAGACTTTTTTGTCGATATCTACGGTTCTCACTCTACGCTTTTTGTTTACAATAGATTCCGAATGAATTGACCCACCGCACTCAATAAATTTGTTTAGTCTGTGGCACGCATTGTTTTGACAATCGTTATCATAAATTATGACGGCTTCCAGACAGCGTCAAGTGCTTGTTTGGCGCCCATTTTTTATGCAGCTTTTTATAAACAAATTGTTTTATTGATAATATGGTCTTGTGTTTAAGTTATTAAGTGCTTAGTGTTATAATGTTTAAATAGTGTCTATAGTGATAACAAGGTCGTGATTTTTCATTAATTGGAAAAAAAAAGTGGGCCCGAGACGGGCCACCTTCCATTCTAGGTGAGTCATTTTATTTCTCAAAACACAGTTGCAATGCATTTCAAAGTTAAGTGAAGTGTTAGAAATTACATAAAGAAATCTAATTAAGAATATAAATTCCTATTTGCTTTATTATATTTATCAATGGATTTAGAGAAAATCATGATTTTCTAAATTTATAACCTAAAAATTCCCCCTCTGTTAAAAGACCCGGATTTGGTCGCAACAGATTTGCATAATTAGCATTTTTGACAGCCACTGACGAGAGGTTAACGAAAATTAGATTTCAATAAGACGCTTGAGTCGAAGCATGGAACAAACCTTAGTCGAAGCCGGGGAATGCACAGACGGTCACGCTCCACCTTTTAATGCAATGTCAGCAACCCTAGCGCGCTGAGATTTGCGACTTCGAATATTTAGGCACATATTAAATAAACTGTTAATCCCATATAAGCTGATACAAGTACAAATTATAGCTCCAAAGTGTTCATGTTCTGTTCACTCGAGCAATTGTGTACCCGGTATTATACAATAAGGTACTTTGTACTCGATTAAATTACGTTCTGATACCGTTGTAAGTGCCTACAGAATATACAAAGGTAAAAGTTAATACATAGAAGTAACATAAAATAAATAAACAACAGCTTTGGGGTCGCAATTTAATTTAGGCTCTCGAGTCCGAAACGACCGAAATAAATTGAAACAATATACATGTATGTAGGTAGGTATGTATGTATTAATTCTTTGGGTAGGTATAACTTGGTTAGGTGTAAAATTATTATAGGGATCTCTAAAATTTAACACAACTGGATACGCATAGTTAGACTTCCGCACACTGGTGCAATCAACATACAATGACCAAATAACTAGCAATAACTAAAATACGAGGGAACGTTAAGCATAGAGAGCTGTTCTAAATAAAAAAACGGGTTTTCAAATAAATTATTCCCCCAATCGGCCGTTTCGATTCAAATTGAAAGAGCATCTCAGTATAGAGATTTCTCTAACCACGAAGGAAAAGAGAATACGAATAGGCATATAAACGAAAATGAAATGAATTTGTATGGACGATTCACATCGTACGACAGTTTCTCATTTATAAACAGATTACAAAAAAATCATAGAGAAAATTTGGAATCAATGGGATCGCATTATAACTGTAGTGATACTTAGACAACATAAACTGTTGCGCAATAAAACTATTTAGCAAAATCTTAACCGCCGACAACTGAAAAGTATACTATGCCCTTTGTACACTAGATATTTGTTTAGTATGCTATTTCATGTAACTGTAATATGCTGAGCAAATAAAGAATTATCTACCTTTCTATGTTAATTTATAAATATAACAAACTATTAATAAGTAACCATGATGGCTAACTCAAACTAGTGTAACTTCACCTAATTAATTATGAGCCGGCGCTAAATAATCAATGATCCTCCCGCTTTTTTATCGTCGGTAAAAAATATTTCATATCACTCAACAGACTTAGATACTTACTCTAAGCGAAAATTAGCATCAGACTTAAATATGAAAATCATTCATTCATTCGGGATTTCAATATTAAATTCACATTAAATTAAATAAATACACTTAGATACAGTCAGAAGAAGCGTCTTTATATAAACTGAACGTTCGAAACTCTGCCTCGTTCATTTACACAAGTTTGTTGCTAAGCTCCTTACTGTTTTAATGCAGTATTCTCTAGAATATAACATAAATTGCGTGTCTACTTTGATGAATACACCACACTACTTCTTGGTTAATTTTACTTCATTATACTGCTTTGGAATAGTATGCTTAACAATGATTTAAAGTGAACTAAATTAAACGTAGTGTTCTGATCATGTCAGTAAACAGGTTTATCAAAACTCTTCAGGTGATAGATAGATAGATAGATAGATAACTCTTTATTTGTACACCGTTGTTACATATTCATAAAACAGAGCAGAAATGACTTAAATGAAATGTACAAAGGGCGGCCTTATTGCTGAAAGCAATTTCTTCCAGGCAACCTTGGGATGGATTAAAATGATCTGGAAAGCAGTAGTTGACGGTGCAATGAGTTTAAAAATTATAATCTACCTACTAATGAATATAACGAGAGAGAATATAACATATACATACACATATATATATACATATACATATACACACACACACATATTTATATATATACATACATACATACATACATACACATATATACATACATACCAATGATATGGATAAATACAATATCTAAATAACTATCAATAATATTATAACTAAAGCATTCACATAATACCCAAATTTTGCGTTTGATTAGCTAAGAAGTATAAAATTCTTGAATCATTTTCTTAAAACTAGTTATTGTTTGCGCTTTTCTAATGTTTACTGGTAATGCATTCCACAAGCGTACAGCTTCAACCGTAAAGGACTGGTCATAGAACTTTGTGGAATGCAGAGGCATCGCCAGTCTCAAATTCTCAGATGACCTTAGGCATTTGTTATGTGTGTCATTAAGGAACTTAAACCGTTCTTTGAGGTAGAAAGGGGCTCTGGGATTAAACAAGATGTTATAAAGAAAAGTAAGGATATGAGTATTCCTGCGAGAGCGAATTGGAAGCCACTTGAGCATTTGACGAAATTCAGAGACATGATCGTATTTTCGTAGGCCAAATACAAATCGTATACAGAGATTTTGTAGTCGCTCAAGCTTATCAAGTTGTGCTTCAGTGAGATTTAGATAGCTGACATCGGCATAGTCGAGAATCGGGAGAAGAAGTGCTTGTGCGAGTGCAGTCTTCGTTGCGATCGGCAGAAAGTTACGCAATCTTCGCAAAGACCCGGCAGCAGCAAAAATCTTTCTACTAATTTCCTGTATATGTGGACCCCAAGATAATGTACTATCTATGTAGATTCCTAGATTTTTGACACTTGTACTGATCTCAAGGGTAGTGCCATCAAATTGAATTTGTGGTAGTTGTGTCCAGTTAACTCTTGACATCATCCCGGGACTGCCAACTACGCATACCTGCGTTTTTACAGGATTAACTTTGAGTCCATAATTGTGACTCCATTCGGTAATATGCTTGAGGTCAGCATTGATTGTGGCGAATGCTTCCGGTAATAAGCTAATCGGAGCTTGTGTATATATTTGTAAATCATCTGCATAAAGATGGTAGGAGGAACTTAATTGGTCAGAGATTGAGTTTATAAAAACAGCGAAGAGTAAAGGAGATAGAACGCCACCCTGTGGTACACCAGCAGAAATATTGCACCAAGAGGACAACGAGTCTTCGATACAGATTCGTTGCCGGCGACCAGACAGGTAACTATGAAACCAATCAATTGTCCTTGGAGATATGTTAAGAGACCGTAAAATACCAAGCAGAATGTGAAAATCTACAGTATTAAAGGCATTGCTAAAATCAAGTAAAGTAAGTACTGTAATCATTCCACTATCCATGCCTAGTCTGATACTATCTGTAATATGTACCAGTGCCGAGGTTGTGCTATGACCAGGACGAAAGCCGGATTGGAAAGGGTTCAGTAAGGAGTTTTTGGAAAGGAAGTTACTTAGTTGAGAGTGGATGAGACGTTCGAGCACTTTAGATAGGAAAGGTAGAATAGATATGGGTCGATAGTCAGAAAAGGAAGAGGGTTTAGCTTTTTTAGGTAGAGGGATTACTTGAGCATCTTTCCATGCTGATGGAAAAACACCGCTTGACACGGAGTGATTCATGATATTGTATAGGATGGGCAGGATTTCATCAAGGATAGGCAGGATCATGTTTCGGCTGATACAATCATTTCCTACAGCATTCGAAGAGATCTCTTGAATGGTCTTTCTAACATCACAAGCGGACAATTGATCAAAGACAAAAGGTGGATAGTTGGGAGCTGGGATAGAAGAAATATATCTGAGAGTATTAGCTTTAGTATTGACATTAATGTCAGACCCGGTAGAGAAATGTTTGTTGAGTGAATCTATATTTAAATTTTTAGGAATAGAGTCTTGACAAGACCTCCCGACTCCCAAAGTTCTTAGAAATTTCCAGACTTTAGCTGGATCTCCGTTTTCGACGGAAGAATGGATATGTTGGCGTTGAGCATTTCTACACATCTTATTGCAGAGATTTCTAAAATACACATATTTTTCTAAGTTGGCATCCGTTGGTCGACGCTTGTATTTATTTTTTGCTAAGCATTTTTTAGACATGATCAGTCGTATCTCGTCAGTAAGCCATGGGGCTGGTAAATGTTTGATTTTGATCGACCGCAAGGGTGCGTGTACGTTATAAAGTTGTAATAATTTTTCTGTGAGTATTTGGACTTTTTCATTTACGCACTGCGAATCTAGCAAAACCGACCAGTCGATGTTACGTGCATCCTCTTTAAGCTTAACAAGATTCATACTGCCAAAATTTCGCTGCACAAGGATTCTCGGCTTTGCCTTTGGTGGACGGATAGCATAAGAAAGAAATATTAAGTCGTGAAAAGAGAATGCATCAGCTGGATACTGGCCATGACTGATAACATGATCCGTAGAGGAGACGAGAATGAGATCAAGAAGAGAAGGGGTACAGTTAGGAAAGTGATGCGTAGCATCAAGTGTTAGAAGTGATAGGTTATTACAGTCCACTACTTTGCTTAAAGAAGAAGAGCGAGAGTCATTTTTTATTAAGCAAGTATTGAAATCACCCATTACTATTGTGTGGCTGTAGGAGGGACATAATCGTTCTAGTAAATATTCGAAGGAGGAAAAGTAGTTCGTACGTGATGAGGGCGAATAGTAAACTCCCAGTAAAACTTTCGTGTGATTGAGGTCAAGTTCCAGGAAGAGATGTTCGCCAGCGTCCAGTGGTGGGGGTTGTGAAGACATACTTACAATGGAGAAAGGAATATGTTGTCGTAGATATATACCAACACCACCCCCACCACCAATCGCGCGATCATTCCTTATGAGATTGAATTCCGGGAGATTATATGTTGTGGATGGTAGGCATGGTTTCAGCCATGTCTCTGACACTAAAATGGCGTGTATGTTTTTGGAATTAAAGGTAGCCAGCATATCAGGGAAATGAGCTGGAATACTCTGGGCGTTTATATGGACTACATTAAAATGCCGGGGAGCATCAGAAAACCGGTACTGGAGATTCTCTTGAAGTGTGGGTACGCTAACAAAACTAGTATTAAGGCTGTCGCAAGAGTAAAAACTATTATCATCACTATTATTCAGGTCAGACATTATGATTTACGAATAATAAATAATTGAATAAAGCAATAAATATAAATATATATATATATACTTATAAAAGTATTTAAAGACTAATAAAATAAAATAAAAAAAAATAAAAAAAACGTAAAACTATTATAAATTAGACATTTTAGTCCACCCGCCAGTCGTGTTTTGACATTTTTATCATTTAAATTATCATTAATAACAAAATTGAAGCAAAAGGAAATAAAAAATAAAATAAAAGTCAACAAAAGGTAAGCAGAAAACACCAAAAAAAGTTTAAAATGCAAACAAGGTAACAAAACGCTAAACGAATCTGATCTGGGTGAAGCTCCCGCGCAAAAGACTTTGTTCCAGAGTGCAAAATAATTATGAGTTAAGGCGAATCGATACGCGATTTTGACAGATCAGAGAATATGACATATATTGTAATTTGGATAAGATCAGATTAATTTTATTTATGGTATTTTTATAAAATGAGGTAGGACAGTGCTATCATTACAGTATTACTAATGAAGAGGGTATATTGGAACTTATTTTCACGTGAAGCACACCCAGACAGTGCAACGTTAAAGTACGAAATACTATAAATATTAAATGATAGAACATAAATAACATATGAACATAAATGAAACTATATGAACATAAATGAAACATTGCATGCGAACAGGCACATAACTATCTTTTGGAACCGGCAGCTACTCTTTTCGATTTTGAAGTTGGATTTTTGGCTACCGTTGGCTTCTCAGCAACTACTGGTTTTATTTGGTCGAGGTCTGCCACACTAGTAATACGGTGACGTGAACCATCAAGACCCAAAACAAACACAGATCCTTCTTTGGTCCAACATTTGTTGATGCCGAACTCTTCGCGTGCTGCCATGAAGGCTGAGTGTCGCGACCGAGTCAGGAACTCGGAGATGGTTACACCAGAGCCTTTCAGTTTGGTCTTAGATGCCCAGACCTTGTCCCGCAGTACCACCGTCATGAATTCCACAGGAATTGGCCTTGGTTTCACACCCGAAGACTGTCGACCCATCCTGTGACAGCGGCTTATGTCCTCCGATTTAAAAGAATTAAAACCCAACTTACTTGATGCCACCTCTGCAACTACCTGGGATGTATTCTCATCCCTCTTTTCTTCAACACCATGAATAAGAAGTATCTTGCGGCGGCTGCGTGTCTCCATATTATCTACCTCATTCACAATTGCCTCCATCTGACTCTGGAAGGACTTCAAGGTCTCAAGGATAAATGTTTTAAATGCAGAGAATTCCTCTGCCAGACCAGTCAGATTAACAGCATTGGAGGTCTTCTTCAGGAGTTCAGCTTCGAAGTTCGCCATCCTTTTCTCGAAGCAGTCTTGCAGGTCTTGTATATTCTTCATGGTGACGCTGTGATTGTTATATATTTTTGGAATTGTATTTAGTTATTTTTATGGATGGATAACACTGGACTAGCAGGTATTTATTGTTTACAACTTATTATATTCATTAAATTGAGTTAAAATATAATTATTGTATTTTTATTTAAAATAAATAGTAAGAGCTTTGAATTCTTGTGTTGACCTTTCAACTACCCACTTATTATTATTGTGAATTGGCATTGAGTAAGTGTCTCTTCCCGTTTTAGTATTGACACTGTTTTAATATTATTTTATAACTTTGATCGTTATAACTAACACTTTTGATATTGTTTTCTCGAACTCAAATATGTTAAATTAATTCGAATATTTAAAAAGAAGAATAAATGAATAAAGTGTATCTAACATACTGCAATGCATACGATTAACTTAAAATATCGTTCCTTGATATTAATTACATTCATGAATTATTGGCTTTAAAAACTACTAATATAAAATTATTTATTGTGTATATAACTCAAGGAACTAAATTATGAACAAAATAATGATGATTTAGTACATTAATTCAATAAAAAATATGAAGTTTTCAAAGTTTCCCGGAAGTCATTAAATGGAGTACAATAATTAACAAAAAAGTCATTTTATCGGTAATAATAGTTTTGGTCCGCAAATTATATAACGGGGTGTCCATTTTTTTTTATAAATAAATGGTTCAAGATAAAAGAATGTAATAAAAACAAATTAGTCATTATCTTTAGGCAGAAAAAAGATAAAACGTAAGCGAGTTGCGGCTAAGTAGCATCATTACATATTCGCACGCCGTCCACGTTCTCTATAGATACCTCCCATAATTCTCACAGGACGGCCGCGTTGCCCTACGAAACAATAGCAGATTATCAAACAAAACGACGTAAATAGTCCTCCGAATAGGAGAAACAGGGCGCGGGTTAAGGGTCCGCAGGATATCCGCATCGCGACACGAATGCTAGATGAGGTTAAAGCCGAACTGCTTTTGTTCTCGTTAACAATATCTAAAAACCAAACTTTTATATATGATCATATCTGTAGTACAATCAAAGTTAACTGTGCATCAACATTTTCTATTCTAATCGTAAATCGCTTTGTTACTACAAAAGATTTGACTCGAGAATTCGAGATGTTGGCGATGTTGGAAACGTGCACTACTGCATCGTTCAGTTGCTTGATAAAAGCAACTATAGGCAACGTAGTTCTTTGCGTTTAGACGTCAACATACAGAAAGTCGAAACCTTAAAGTCTTTGTGCACGTCGAACTCAGTAAAATACTCTTTACAGTCACTTTTTACAAATACCGAAGCACAGAGCTGGAGAAAAAATAAGCAGTTTAACTCTTAAACGAAGTAAAATTTCAAAGGTTGAGGTTTAATTCTGTCATGTATATTAGTGGAAAAATTTAATGTTATTTTAGTTTTGGAAATGAATTTGGTGTACAATAATAAATAATACTTATTTGTATTGGAGCGAAATAGACAAATAGTAATACGGTCTGTATTACTATGGTACCTGTTTTCTGAAAACAATATTTAAAATACTTTTGTATTGTCTGTATATTCAATATAGTAAAAAATAACAACTTGTATTTCATAATACAATTAATCCAAAATTTTACATATTTCTTTGTTGTCTGATATATATGTCGACATATTATGTAAGTTCACAACAATAATTCAAACAATTAACAAAACAAGAATAATGGATTACTACCGACGTATATAGCAACCAGCAGGCGATCTGCAGAATATTTTTATCAATTATTGTTTAATAAAAAAACAAAGGACTACTACTACTAAACTAAGGATACATTTAACAGTAAAGTGTAAAACTATTATGAACTATACTTAAATGATAAAAGCTGTAATATGCTTTTCTGGGACACATGTAGTACTATAGTATGGCAATTCAATTATCCTTTATTCAAGGCGACACAATCTGACTGCTTTTCAAAACAAAGACCCTGCTAATAGTGCCTCGTGACGGGTAAACAGCGCGACACCGACTTTGTGTTGAAAAAATAAAGGCGCGACGACGCCCGAATAAATGAGAGCGGCGATAAACAGGAGGATCCGTACTGTGTTGGAGGGTCGATACCGAAATACATTATTCCCCGATCCGAGTGTTCCGATTCAAATTGAAAGAGCACCTCCAACATGAGATTTCGAGGCGGCGAGTGGGCGCAGAATATAAATCGACATATAACTAGAAAGGGCTGTGAATTTCCGTTTCGTGGTGAACATTCGTGCTCATGTTTTATCCTTTAAAAAATCTTAGACAAATAGCGAATCCTGTTTGATAAACCTTAATATTTGAAGAAAAGAATTACTGATTCAAGATGTGCTTAAATGTTACCCTTCTTTCAATTTGCAATTACGTAGTACCTGCTTCAAAGAAAATCAACAAAAAAGTGAAGTTGTTGAAGCAGTAGCGATGTAAAAGAAAAGCTTTAATACAGAAAAGTATCTCTTTAAGTTTAACGCAAATTAGAATTTAATGGAACGTCAGCAATATTGACTGTCGTTCTCGCCGTAGTTGCGTCTGCGAGATTTATAATGAGGACCGATTTTTTATCACCATCTAATTTATTATTATTACAGACAAGAGCTGAAACGTTAAATGCGGCCCTAAAAAACGTTTCGAGGTACTATCAAGTTTTCTGTCACGTATGGAAATGAACATAAACTTATTTTAACTGGTTGGTGAATACATTTACTTATACAGAATAAATGGGACATACTTTAGTCTCCTCCCCTCATCGTGTATTCTGTCCTATTCGCAACACGCCCAGCTTATATTTACGTAACAGACGCCTCTGCTGACTTTTGACACTGTCTTCCAACGCGTAACAAAGCAGCACTATATTGACTACATACAATAAATCTGCATCGTATACATCTAAAAGTGGCAGAAACCCAATTACGATTTATTATTCGTTTATATTCTTAATGTCTAAACCTACAAAAATTGTGAATACGTGAAAAACGATATGGATATCTGAGAATGTTGAGTTTCGAATCTAATTAATTTATGGATCTATGGTTAGACAATCAAAGTAATCAAATTTCCTTTGAGTCTTATAGAAATATGTATGGTCCATTGCACAGAAACTAGGTAGTGGAGTGTAAAGAGGTTCGAGAAAGGCATTTAGCCCGTACAAGATGATTTTGTAAGACGCCTGAGGCAACGGTGGGCGGCGGACAAAATGGGTGTCCGCGAGCGACGGCACTCTAACTTTATTAAGGACGAGACTCGTCGCTGAATCAAGGTGACGCGCCTTCACAATGTCCTATTCAGATTTAAATAGCTTTACGCCCAATTGCGCTTCAATATGGCTGTAGCTTGAGAGAATAGTTATATAGTTAAACAAAGATTTCAGAGATAAGTTTGCATCAATACTTCGCGAAACAATTTGGCGAACTTCAAAAGTTTTACATTGGTAAAATGAGTAAGCGGAATTAAATATTTATATTGTGATTTGAGAATTAGTCCAAGATAATTACTAAGTATTTTGCACCCTATATTGACACCGTTTTACATTTAACAAAATATATTTTCAAACAACCCATTATAGTAACGGAGTACTGTCTACATTATGCCTAAATGGTTAAAAGAACCAAATCTACGAAAGTCTACGCCGTAGCTCCAAAGACCTCCAACACTACGGCGGATGCACACGCTGAAGTGATGTAATTATGCAAATACGTTTTGAAACTGAATTACGATTGCGTGGAATGATTTTATGGCTTACTACTTGCCATAAAATATTTTCGTACAAATATGGAATATTCTTCAGGCAAGAAAAGATAAGAACCCGTAATTTATTTCAGTATAACAGCATGAGCGTGTGAGCTATGGTTACGCATAAACTCAAGATCGACGTTGACCGCAGTAGTATTAAATTAGAAGACAATTGATTACATTGTCAAGATAAAATAGTGTAGACTACACTTCTATTAAGGGCGCTTTGTACCTGAAGATATATGCTATGTACATATAATACGCCTATACGGGAGGAAGGGATAAATTATAAGTCTATCATATGTAATCCTTCGTTTAGTGGGAGTATCTTTGAGTAAAGGCATCTACCACACGCGTTACCATGCGAACAATGGAGCGCGACAAGCGGAGGGGTACGAGGTCTCGGGCGGCACAAAGTTTGGCAATTATGGAGACCGCATGTCTGAGAGCATCGCTACACTCATTACCGACTGTAACTCGACTCGTCTAGATTAAAAGTCCAAGAGACACGGGTCCTGAGAAATACCAAGCCAAGCATTGGATAAGATGGGGATTAATGTTCGAGACAGCGTCTAAACAAATAGCGTAGTTAAGACTTCCCCGATTGTTCAAGAGCCTTTTTGTTAAACAACGTAATCAATTACACAGCTCAAATAATGCGATAATACTGATTTTTTATTGTTAAAGTTGAATAAAACCGAGAGAAGTGGTAAAATATCTCAGTCTAATTAAATAACCGGGAACGAAAACAAACTTGTAAGTTTAATAAGTAGATGGGTAACTATGCCAAGCCAACTACTTCGTTCCCTGTTCCGGAACATCTAAACAAACAAAGTAGTTAGAATACTCTTCTCTTCCAAACATTCTTAGTTCGAATGCGAAAATACATAGCCCCTTGTCAAAGAAATGGTATTAGCCTAATTCTCTTCGGCTTCATTTGTGGTAGAAATTACGCTTTTTCTTTGTACGAGAACATGAAATGTACGTTGAACGTGTACATATATGACTATCCTATTAAAAAGATAATTAGTTTTTCAAAAGCAAAAACTTGTGTTAACATGTTATCGTAAACGTAGGCGAGGAAAATCACGAACCATAAGTATTTTACGGGTTATTTGTAGTGGAATATGATCTGTATTTGATCTGCTTGATCTCAACTAAACATCATCCTTTATTGTGACTTAATTGATTCATAAATCTAGAAATAAAAAACTATAACACAATTTAAAAGTTAATACTTGGGCTACCGAGCTTAAGTCGGTTAATATTATCGTTTCACAATGCCATCTATTCTTTCTATTAGCTGTAGTGTTAAAATCATCATAAAAAATATTGTTAAAATATTATACGTACTTATTCTACTTTCTACACTAAACAAAAAGAAAAACTTAACGTTAAATAGAATTGTATGGTTAAGTTTTTACAAAACGCCTTAGATATGGTGGGACAATAGAATTTATAGAATATGATGTAGCCTAAAAGAGCGCAGTTCAGTCGCGTGCATTCGATTCTGGTCATTTGTACTCAAATGTGTGTGCGAGATATGTGAAATCCACTGCGAGCCATGTTCGTTAGGAAACAATGTAAATGTATGCAGAATGTCTCTGAAATAACCTATTGATAGTCTTATTTGTTCTGCAATTGGTACAATTGAAAAAACGCTAATTTCTATAGTCAATGTGCGACAAATAAGTGTTTTTCTTCATTCATTCTTACGGGGCTTGTGGAAACTACTTTGCTTTTGTCTTTGCTTTGGTTTAAGAAAAAGTTGGTACTCAATTAATGATAGATTTTGACCATTGAGAATCGTATCTTTAAAGTCTGTAAAATAATGAATCATGGTAAATGGGGAAAAATTGTCCTAACGACAGTAGCTTTTGGGCTTAAGCCATGTCAACAATTATACATTTTCTCGCATCAGAGGTGTATGTCCATTGGTTCATTAACAAAAATTATTGAGTTGCAAACTTATGTAAGTAAATGCGATTTTTAATTTGCTTCTACACAGCCCAGAAAAGGGTTGCGTGATAGCGTCTCGCTAAAATAATAACAGCGCTAAGCGCACGCGTGCCTGCCGTACACACATTTCATTATAGAAAGCACGCAGCCCATGTTTCTGCAATAAATGTAAATCGACAATAAATTGCAAGTAATTTTCTAAACATATCTTAGACATTGTTCCACTATTCAAACATGAAGGATATTGCAATGTGCTACTTATAACTCCTTAAATATGGAAAATGTTTTACATTTCTGAACCGTTATATTAACTACTAGCCGCCCGCCCCGGCTCCGCACGGGTCATATAGTATTGATTTATCGGGTTTATATTTTAAGGCTACTTAACTCGTGTGTGAGTGACATAAGCTAAATGCCTATGTCACTCACACACAAGTAAAGTAGCCTTCTATTGGTAAAATAATTTTTAAAATCGATTCAGTAGATCCAGATTACTAATACTTTACCTTTTTATTAGGGTTCCGTAGCCAAATGGCAAAAAACGAAACCCTTATAGATTCGTCAAGTCTGTCTGTCTGTCTGTCCGTCTGTATGTCACAGCCAATTATTTCCGAAACTATAAGAGCTATACTGTTGAAATTTGGTCAGTCGATGTATTCTGTGAACCGCATTAAGATTTTTACATAAAAATAGATAAAAACAATGCATTTTGGGGGTCCCCATACTTGGAACTGAAACTCAAAATTTTTGTTTTCATCAAACCTATACGTGTGTAAAACCTATGCCTATATGTATCTATGGATAGGTGTTTAAAAATGATGTTGAGGTTTCTAATATCATTTTTTTCTAAACTGAATAGTTTGCGCGAGAGACACTTCCAAAGTGGAAAAATGTGTGTCGCCCCACTCTATTCTAAAATAAGAGAGTGATAAAACTAAAAAAAAATTATGTTATACGTTACCATACAAACTACCAACGAAAATTGTTTTGAACAAGATCTAGTAAGTAGTTTTTTTTTAATACGTCATAAATTGTAACACGCAATTTACCTTTCATCCAGTCAATACACTAGTATAAAAACATCGATGAAAGTTACAACGAACTACAAGAACTTTTATATGATGTTACTTGCTGATTAAGAACCCTTCATGGGCGAGTCCGACTAGCACTTGGCCGCTTTTATTAATACCCACAGATATTATCAGATCGTAATATTAAAAGGTTTCGATTAAAGCAGATAAAACTAATTTACTTCAAAGAAGAAAAGTAAAAGCGTCCTACAGCTGTAAGATTTAAGCTTACAGCAGTCTTGTTGTATGTTGTGTATCCATGCTTTTTTTTTAACCCGCGGAATGCTTTTGGCACCATACCCTTCGTGGGGCAAGCGAAGGGCGTGTGTGTGACTCCCGGGCAACCGGTTTACCCACTAAACCCCGCGGCGGCCTACCTCGGCAGTCGGGAGGAACACCAGGATCGCATCAGTGGCTTCTGTTGTCCTCCCTGCCCAACCCCTAATCTGGGGTACATCTCGGGGTGACTGGACTCAACCCCGAAGCAGGATGCTGCTGTTGTGTATCCTAAACATTATAAAAGGTAAATAATGCATAATAATTACCATTTCAATTCTAAAATAGCCATTCATTTCTGCCTACCTGCATACATATCTATTATGATAATAATTAATATATCCGAATATTACACGTCTACATGCATGTCTGCAGTTCGCTATTGAAACTCTATCATGCATCGATAAAAACAGGTTTACAATAGACTTAGTCTATACAAATAAATAAAATTGGAATATCTGTAAGTAATATCAAATTAACACACTATACAGTAATAACATAAAAAAATATTATTTTAACATTTTTATCTGTCGGTATGTTGGTTCCGAGTAATCTCTGGAACGGCTATTTTGAAGGGACTTTCACTGACAGGAAGCTGATGAAGCGTAGTAACTTAGGCTATTTTTTAGGGTTCCGTAGCCAAATGGCAAAAAACGGAACCCTTATAGATTCGTCAAGTCTGTCTGTCTGTCCGTCCGTATGTCACAGCCAATTATTTAGACTAGCTTCACTCCGTGGCTTTACTATTCGTTCATAACAATAACCGCGGCTACCCTATATGTAAGACTTTATGAAAGCAAAATAGTTGCCAAAAGCATGGTTAGGTACTTTAACCTTTTGAACGCCAGAGCAAAAACTCATCAACATGCCCTCAACGCCAGACCACAAATTTAGCGCAAATACCTACGAACAAAATAAGCATTCCAAAACTTTATCGATAACATTAATTGTAGTTTTATTTTCGTCTACAATTTCAAAATATATGTCCATATAACACTGAATTTATTTCAACATTACACTTCTTCCTACTCTAGTAATAGTTATACACTATTTACATAGTTCTTTAATACCGTAATAACAGAATTGAGACGACAATATAATTAAATATAATAACTATAGGTACAACACTATTCTTGATCTGTTGTCTTTATATTGTGACCCTGGCGTGGACGGTACGTCATTTTTATGAATATTGCGCTTTTCAAATAAGGATGTAGCAACGTACTATCTCGCTTATCGAGTATAATATTAACTTTTAATAATTAAAACACGTATTCTAAATTAGATTTATTAATTCCGTTGAATGAGATATTAAAAAAAAATACACGATTCAAATAGGTTAAGTATATAATCAACTATATAAAAATAGATTTTTTTTACAAAATGTAAAACAGTATTTACGTTTATAGCCTTTAAATATAGTCCAGTCAATTAAAGCTTAACTTTGCCATTTTGGTTGAACACCTGCAACTAACGCCAAAATTTCCGTGAGTCTTCGTAGATTAATATACTAAAATTGCAGGGTGCTGCAATACCGGCAAAGGGTGCAAATACATTGCAAAAGGGTGCAAAAACAACTTTTTCGTCTATATCTCGCGATTGGCTGGAAAAATAAAAAAAGATCCTACTACAAAATTGTAGGAAATTAAATCCCCTACAAAAACTTGGAAACGTATTTTCGCGTATCTCTCATAGTTTTTGCACAAAATGCATTTAAATGTGCAAAATTGTAAAAATTTGTTATTAATCTTTTTTTTTCATTTTGAAGCGATCCTACATGTTTCCTTGGGATTTAATTAATATTTTTCGGAAATTTTTGTTTACTTATTTATACCTTTTTTCATATACCTAATAATCTTGACAAAAAAATCATTTCAATTTTATTATATGATATTTTTATTTTTTTGTTTATTCCATCGGATTCAGCGCAAATTTTCAAATTTGGGAGGATGGTCATCTAATGAACGGGAGGCATGTAATATGCCTGATAGAAATGTTTTATACGATGGTGATACAAGAGGTGAAATGCCTAAACATAGTTTACTAGGATTTGCATAGGTGATGTTTTTTAATCCAGAAGGCAATCTCTCATCTTACATCTCATCGGTGATATCTGTTGTAGATGCTAATTGCGCTGCAGATTTTTTTACATTTGATTGGAGTTCTTTTATATGAAACACTACTTGCTGGTGTGTACACTGCCATGCCTCCTAAACAATGAAAAGTCTCCTGACCACCTGAGGTTCTTATACAAGGTGGGCCAAAAGAAGTCATCCAATGTTGTTTGGCTCTCAATTTTTTTCTAAATAAAAAACTTCGATTTTGTTTTTTGATTGTTTATTTGAACCTTTAAAATTTTAATAGTGAAGTCGAGAAGATGATATGATATGATGATATATCGGCCAAATAGGCGCAGCCACAATCGATTGCTCGTTTTATGGCATTTTTCATCACTTCAGCGAGAACTTCGGGCGACAGATTCTCGCACTCATGTCGAATATTGTCCTTGAGGGCTTCCAGGGTCTCGGGTTTGTTCACGTAAACACGGGACTTCAAAAAACCCCACAAAAAAAGTCTGGAACGGTTAAATCGGGCGATCTTGCGGGCCAGTGCAAATCGCCAAAACTAGAGATGAGGCGACCCGGGAACGCCGCCTACAGAATATCGGTTGTGTTTCGCGCAGTGTGTGCCGTCGCTCCGTCTTGTTGGAACCACATGTTCTCCAGTCTTAATTCGTTCAATTGTGGCAGAAAACACTTGGTTAACATGGCCATATAGGGTGCACCGTTCACTGTTATCGTTTGACCAGCGGTGTCCTCGAAAGAAAAAGGACCGATGACTGTTCCAGCTTGAACAGCGCAACCTTGCAGTCACTTTTCGCGGGTGTAATGGCTCCTCGTGCTACACTCGTGGAATTTCGGTGCCCCAGAAGCGATAGTTTTGCTTGTTCACGTACCCGCTGAGGTGGAAATGAGCCTCATCGCTCATTATTATTTTGGTCTAAAAATCGTCTACTTCGTCCTCAAGATTGAGAATCGCATGGGCGTAGGCTACATGCGTTTGGTGGTCGACAGGCAGCAGCTGATGCACGGACATGCGCAGCTCTTTGACCAAAAGTCACCTTAGGGACGACCGGCTGATGGCTAATTGCGAGGTACGGCGTCTGGTTGATGTTTCAGGCGACAGCTTGTCATCCTCAGCAACAGCTGCGATATTCTCGGCAGAATAGGTGCTCCGGGGCCGGCCCCTCTTGGCAGCGTCTCTTGTAGTCCCTGGCCAAACGGCCCAGTGTTTGCGCAGTTAGTGCCGGATGACCGGGGAATCGGCGATGGAATTCGCGCTGCGCCAACACCACAGACGAATTGTTACGCAAAAGAATAGACACGATTATTCCGCATTCCGCGGGGAGTGTATCGCTCCATGGCTTGTTCACTTGTATTCTACATTTGTCTAGTTTACAAATGCCAAAACAGATTTGACATCGGCCGCCATTTGCAAAAATAAGAGCATCTTTCAATAGGGTGATTTCTTTTGGCCCACCTTGTATTACGGTCAGTATTATCAAAGACATATTGAAGGAAAGCATCAGTAATTATAGTCTTCTGAGGATAAATTATTGATGAAGCTTCATGAAGCTGAATATTATGGTATGATGTGCAAACACCCAGTTTGCTTAGTAGATTGATAACTAACATCGATCCTGTTTTTCGATAAATGTATGTCTCAACAGCTAGTTGAAGAAACGAATAAAGGATTTAGGACGAAGTGCTGAAATAATACTATAGCCAATACTATCTATTTTTGGGATAACAGGACATTAATCTGACACGATATTTTCATCATATAATAATTTATGTAGGAAGCAAGTTAATAGTGGAGGTATTTCTGATACAACGTTATCAGGGAATTTGTCCGGTTGTAGGTAACTTTTTGTTTCGTAAAGAGTTTCCTTTATTTTGTCCTGTTAAATTTCTGCGCATACAGTGATAATTGTTTTCTTAGCCATTTCACTGAGGTTCTCACTTTTACCATACCAATCACTACAATCAGTATGCAATCCTGAGAGGATTGCATACTTTTCACAACAATTGTTGCATCTTACGTTTTCTTCATACAAATAGAACATAAAAATGTAGGATTCATTGTTTCGTTTAAATTGTAAACAGTGAATCAAGTTTATTCTACAAAAAATCACTTTCGGACAGTTAGACGCACTAAAACAAAATATCTCTGAAACGACAGTTTGGAGTATAGTGACAGCAAGTGGCAAACAGTTAGTTGAGCATTTTCTGCTGCAGTCTTACTCATTGCACTCAGCGAGATAGAAAAACAAGCGCATGTGTGTGTGTGTTCTCAATGGTACTATTTCCGTCGAGCGCAAGGTTCTCATTTTTGTCTAAATCTCTTTCGCTCTTATTAGGAAACGTATGGTCTTATTCGAGCACATGGGTCCTATTTTTCGATCCTATCCTATAGATCTTGAATGGGACTATTTACGTCGAGCTCAAGGTTCTCATATTTGTCTTATTCTCACTATTCACTCTTATATTGAAGATTCTTATATAGAAAATTGGAATCAGAGGGAGCAAAAGAGTAGAATAGTAGTAGAAAGAATAATATAAAATATACCACGCTCTTTCTCCGCCAGTGATATATTATTATAAACGTCCCCCTGAAATGAAATTTATAATAGCTCAGGTAAATGGAGAGGTAATATATACTACAAATATACGTTTCAAATGCTATTTTGCTCTGAATCCAATAGAATAAAAAAACACTAAAATTAAATTATCACTACATAGTATAAGCCAAAGTCGCTTCCACTCTCTGTCTGTCCGTATAAATGCTTCCATCTTTAAAACTACGCAACGGACTTCGACGCCATTTTCTTTACTAGATAGAATGATTCAAGAGGAAGGTTTATATGTATAATACATGCATAAAAGTAGAGAAACATTGATAATTTTAGAGGTTTTTAATGTGATGTCGTAAATAAACCCATTTTTATACGCTTACATTGCAAACGCTGGCTGTACCCTACGAGATAGATCAAAATAATGTACCACAGTATTATAGACCTTAAAAAGTTCTACAATACTTTCTTTCTTTTTACTAGAAGTAATGGATTATTTACGAAACGATTATAAGCAATTCAGTATTAATCCTTATCCAATTAAGTACCTTAAATACTTTGTGCATCTAATATAGATCAATATGACCTTTTACAGTATGTAATTTAAATTAATATTTTTGAAGATATTACAGATTTAAAGTGCAGGAACAAAGCGACTGTGGCGGTACCGGACGGGGCCCGTTAGGTGGCACTGCTGTCAATTTATCAGTATCAGTTAATAACTAAGCATAATATTTTAATGATTATTCTGAGGCGGTACGAAGTTTGCCGGTTCAGCTAGTCATATGGTAAAATTTTAATGTTTTTTTTGCCAAGATTATTAGGTAATTGAAAAAAGGTGTAAATAAATAAAAAAAAAATGCCCGAAACATATCATTTGAATCCCAATGAAACATGTAGTATCGCTTCAATGTGAAAAAAAAAGATAAATAGTAACATTTTTTCATTTTGCACCTTAAAATGCATTTTGTACTAAAACTATGAGAGATACGTGAAAATACGTTTCCAAGTTTTTGTAGGGGATTTAATTTCCTACAATTTTGTAGTAGGATCTTTTTTTATTTTTCCAGCCAATCGCGAGATATAGACGAAAAAGTTGTTTTTGCACCCTTTTGCAATGTATTTGCACCCTTTGCCGGTATTGCAGCACCCTGCAATTTTAGTATATTAATCTACGAAGACTTACGGAAATTTTGGCGTTGGTTGCAGGTGTTCAACCAAAATGGCAAAGTTAAGCTTTTATTGACTGGACTAATACTAGTTTCTATAAAGTAACAAGTAGAATTTTGAAAAATTGCTTGTGATGGACATTTTAAAACTTTTATTTATTTCATTTAAACCTCAGTAGTGTACGAAGCATTTTTTAGGGCACTGCTTATATTTTGTATCAATAACTAAGAGTCCTCTTTCTTCTTTACAAAATAATTGTCTACTTTAATTATCATTTCACGAGCACGGTGTTAATTACTTTTTTACTCATTTTAACAGAATAAGTATAATAACAAAACTTAACAACAAATATAAAACAGGCTAACGAAATTTTAATATAAACTTACGATAACGATAACGAAATATTCTGACTGTATCTTCACAATATATATACGAAAATTTAATTTATGTTCAAAGAAATTTAGCAAAGTTTCCTAAACTCAGTGATGTTCATTCGGTAAATACCAGAAACAAACATAATCTTTGTGTTCACGTCACTCGTCTCCACAGAGTAGGCAACTCGTTCATGGGACAATGTATACGCTTTTACAATAAACTCCCTATTGCTATTAGAAATTTGCCATTAAGGAAATTTAAGAATACCATTAAATCTAAGTTATCCGCAAAAGGGTATTATACCATAGCAGAATATATTGATGATCAAACCGCCTGGGATTGAGCTGCCCATTCTGCACATGCTGTTTATTTTGAATGTTTAAATTTATGTTCATGTGACGATAATTTATAGTTAAATTTACATTATATATTTATAAAAATTATTTTAAAATGTTGCTATTGTTGACATTTTTTAAATTATTATAGTTGTGACATAATTGTAATTATCGCTTTTATATAAGTATGTCTTTTGCATTTAAGAACATTGTCTGGACTTTAAAAGAGACTGTGATCTCTGAGTTTGTTTCGTCCTTCATTCTCAGGGCTAGTCCAGTTAGGAAAGGCCGAACTCATCTGCTCAAAAAAAAACTGTAACTTGCAAAAGTGTTCATGTAACCTAATTGCAGAATAAATGATTTGATTTGATTTGATTCGATATCACCTAACGTGCCCTACATCACTAGTGGTCACATATTTGTGACTCTGGCGTGTGAGGACATTCTTTTTTAAGAGTTTATTTCTTTCTTTTTAGAGTAAAATTTCTTCATATCATAAAGCAATTTAAATAGTTTTATGGAAATAGATAACAGTTAGAGCTTCTTCTTAAGGTACTTATATAAATTTAAAGGCATAAAAGTAATGTTTAAAGGCTTTATTTCGTATTTCGGTGTACCGCTTTTTTGTCACATATTTGTGACATTGGCGTACAGGGACAGTTTTCGCTTGTCACATATATGTGACCCTGGCGGTCAAAAGGTTAATTATCCAATCAAGATAGTGTTTTTAAATTTTGACGTATGTTTAATGAATTGATAGATGGATTAATGTTCTTTCATCAGCGTTTTGACAGCTTTAAATAATCAATATTATGAATATTTGCCAGCAGATACTAGGCAAAAGTCCAGCAAAATTTTTAAATTATAATTAAAATTAAAACAAATGTATTGAAAACACAATAAATAAAACTTAATCCCGGGATGATAATTATTCATCATTATCTTGCAGTGATTTCAGAATTGCGTAAACTCGTAGTATAGTTGAATATATATTCATGAATACACATATATTCTACCTACAATGATATCTGCTTATCGTTTATCGTTTTAACATTTTAAGCCAGACACATGGGATAAGTTTTTAATTGTGTAAATCCCATGAAACATAGTGACAGCACACAAATACATTATTTTCGGCCACGTATGTTATTCAAACGCATTTAAATAATTTATAGCTTATAAAATTAACAGCTATTTTTAAATTGATCGGTATGATACTGTTTTCTCCATCACAATTTTTAAACATATCGAAATTTCATTTTCTGATAGTAATGTAACATGGGAAATTTTAAATTTGCATCGACGAAATAAGATTCTTCATCGGTATCTTACCGATTGAGAAACGGGTTCACTGCACAAACAATTTCAGTTTGCGAAAATAGCTGATTGAAGTGTTAAGCCTTCTGTACCATGTTGTTTCATTTTGTAATACTTGGCGCTATCGCACATCTGGCAAACGATACAATATTTTTACTTTCTAATCGGTAATACTTTAAGATATTGTTGAGTGCATTTACATATTTTATTGTTGGTTGAACCTATCCGAAGCAGCAACGTTAGTGAAATTATTAACGATTGCCTATTTTAAGTAAATACATCATAGATAAATATTCACTCATTTATTTTGACATACATAGAGTCATGCCTATTTCCAAGAGGGGTAGGCAGAGACATTTGGCCTGGAGTTACTACGATCCAGATGTATCTCTTTTGCTTCGTCTACATGCATCAATTGCTGCTTTCAACTTGCGAAAACAATAATAGTAATTGTAATAATTATTGCATGTATTTCGAATTAACAAAAACTTCTTGCCACTAAATAAACACTACATCACTTTTCCCTCTACCCACCTCAAACGAGTTAAACTAACAGGGATATCCGAAATGTAACATAAAATCATTTACCGAATTTGTTTCAGGCTATTACGCAATTGTGTAATAGTCTGTGCCGTCGTGTTAGGCATAAACTAAGAGACAAAGCAAATATTATTTACCACATTTTTTTACACGAAAGTGTAGTATTATTTTAAACTTTCGTAATTTTATAAACTATCGATTTCGTAATTTGAAAGTATTTTATTTACTACAATCCTCCAAGAGCTAGTTCTCTGAAGTTACCCTATAAAATTCACGTCGATGTTGGTAATAAGAAATTACTTTAAATTGATATCTATATTTTATTAACAGTCGATATTTTTTTTAGGTGAATATGACATTCTGACAGCAAGAGCGAAACAGACATTTTGATTTTAGTGTTGGACCTTTGGGTTTATATAGAACGTTAACCCAATGAAATGTGTAATGATATGCATAAGACATGAAAGTGCAAAGGATCTCTAACATTGTTTATCAAAAAGCTTTTTAGGATTCCGTAGTTCATGACTCGGAACCCTTATACGTTTATAGATTCGACATGACTTACCGCCCAAACGGTTGGCGCTAGGAAGCTGAACATTTGCTTAAACATGTGTTATAATCACGTCGACTAAGTGCTACAATAAAAATGAAAAATATTTTTATTTGGGTACTCTTGTCAGACGTAAATTGGGCATGTTTGTTTTTTTCTACGTCTAATTGTGTCTAATTGTGTACCATTGTGTGGGGTAACATTAGATAAGCCTGTTAAAAACATTGCGATTGCAAGAAAATTATTTTTTGTAAAAATAACATCAAATCAAAAAAAATACAAAACATAAAAGCGGCCAAGTGCGAGTCGGACTCGCCCATTAAGGTTCCATAGCAGCAAGTAACATCATATAAAAGTTCTTGTAGTTCGTTGTAACTTTGATCGATGTTTTAATAATAGTGTATTGATTGAATGAAAGGTAAATTGCGGTTCACGATTTATGACGTATTAAAAAAAAACTACGTACTAGATTTCGTTCAAACCAATTTTCGGTGGAAGTTTACATGGTAATGTACAACATATATTTTTTTTAGTTTTATCACTCTCTTATTTTAGAAGTTAGAGGGCGGGGGACACATTTTACCACTTTGGAAGTGCCTCTCGCTCTAACTATTCAGTTTAGAAAAAAATAATGTTAGAAACCTCAATATCATTTTTGAAGACCTATCCTGATGAAAAAAAGTCGTGTGGCACTCGGGGACTGCCGCGGAAAAGCTATTGCATAACACTTTTTATTAACTTAGGTAATTATATTTATTAAAAATTATTTTTTATTTTATATTTTTTATTTTATATTTATTTATTAAAAAATAATAGTGATAAATAATTACTATTATTTTTTTCTTTGATATTAATTCTAGTTTACAAAACAATATACACTGTCTATTTACCAACACACATTCTAACAATATTAATTCCAAACAATATTATAATCATCCTTTTAACGGAAAGACAAAGACAACTAAACCTAGAACTTAATAGTAATATGAGCATATCTATGGAATAAAAAAACACTAAGATTCAATAGACGGTACTGAAGGACGCGGACGCTATGTATTGTGTAAAGAAGATAACAATTATATATTTTGTAATTAGTTTTTTACAATAGGATTATAGAAAAGCAAGGAAGAAGAATCTAGACTTACTGTGTTGTCAAGGCAACGGATAACGGCCGGTGGCGGCACCACGCATGCGCTAATCTGCCTATAGCGCACGGAGCCGCCATATCCTTGTCGCATTGCAGTTACAATTATATTCTCTATACTTTTTTAGGGTGTTAGGTTTTTTCGTTACGGAATTTCTTGATTCGTCGCGCTCAAAGCCCGCGATAAAAGCTAAACAATAGCTTAATATTTTTTAAGTTTATTGTTTTTTTTTCTATTTTATTGTGAAAATCTTAATGAGGTTCACAGAATACATCTACTTACCAAGTTTCAACAGAATAGTCCTTATAGTTTTGAAAAAAAAGTTGCTATGACATACGGACAGACAGACCCTAAAAATGTAGCGCAATTGACAGAGCGTCAGCTAGTAACGTAAGTTAAGTAACTTGTAGAAGTGACACAAGAAAGGACTACTATACTATAAGGTTCAAGACAAGTACAGAAATTAGAATAAAGTAATAATAATAACTAAGTAGATTTAACAACTTATGCTTATATATTTTTGACATTGTTCAAAGAGTTATTAAAGAGATCAATGCTGTGAAAGTCTTCGTTATACGTAATAAATGCAAGTGTGAAAAAGTTACTACGAGTGTAATTTTAATGTAATTTAGGTGGAACAAAGATATTTAATATCCGGGATGGACGAATTGGAAGTCGAGCTCTGGTTAAAAAGTTGTTGTTTTAAAAATTATTATTATTGGTACACAATAATGATATTATCTTATACTATCTATATTAAAAAAAATAGTATCACTATCTTCACCTACCTAAATGAAAAAATCATGTGATAAGCTGTAAAACTTTGACAAAATAAATTAGTGGATAACACAAAGTATTGTTGTTGATTTCATAATAACTAAAAAGTATTACCCATTATCACAAAATAATTAAAGGAGGAATTAATTATTTTGTGAAAGTTTTAAGATATTATGTATGAATGTTATATATTAATTTGATCAATTTCGAGTAAATTAAAAAAATAATAATGGGTAATACTTTTTAGTTATTATGAAATCAACAACAATACTTTGTGTTATCCACTAATTTATTTTGTCAAAGTTTTAAGATGTTATGTATGAATGTTATATATTAATTTGATCAATTTCGAGTAAATTAAAAAAATAATAATGGGTAATACTTTTTAGTTATTATGAAATCAACAACAATACTTTGTGTTATCCACTAATTTATTTTGTCAAAGTTTTAAGATGTTATGTATGAATGTTATATATTAATTTGATCAATTTCGAGTAAATTAAAAAAGAAAAAATAATGGGTAATACTTTTTAGTTATTATAAAATCATATCTAATTGATGCCTAGTTAGGCGTTAGCGTTATAGCGTATGAAAAATAGATGTTGGCCAATTCTCAGAGCTACCCGATACTCACACAAAATTTCATACAAATCAGTCCAGACGTTTCGGGACATATACCGCGACACGAAAACTTTGTATATTACAAAATTATGACTCCACGATTGGCCTAGTGGTTTAAGCGGTAGCCACGCCGCTTTCTACAGCACCAAGTGTTGAGGGTTTAAATTCCACATGGAACAATACTTTGTGTTATCCACAAATTGTTGTACTGAGAGTGGGTGTTCTTTGTGTACGTTTCATGTTTGTAAAGTTTCCCGCGACACAGGATGTTTATTCCTAATGCGGGAGTTGTCTTTTATTAATTAACTAGCTGATTCCCGCGGTTTTTGTTGTGAATCACGAGTAACACCGCGGACCGAGACTAGTCAAAACAAATAGCCCACTGAAGAACTGTTACTGTTAGATAACAAATAATAACTTAGGCTATTTTTATTTTTGACTAGCTACACCCTGCAGAGTTACTCGCAGTTGCTGATGTAAAGGTACATCAAACGTGGGTAAAATTGTGTCCTGATCTAGTGACAATGGTACTAACTGAATATTTTGAAAACAAAAATGGACTTTGAGATCGGGACACCAAAAAGAATTTGAGAAATCTAAATAAGTTTTAAAATATTTCTATTTATTAAAAGTATCAAGCATAAATCAAGGTGGTGGACCGGAAAGGATAAGCCATAGCATCTTTTGCCCAAAACAAAAAATCGCCTGTCACAAAGATCTCACATATAACAATTAAAACAAAACATTAATAATTTCACACACACATAAACACATTCTGTGTACTAACAGTTATACCTAATGCTTTGACAGAGAGAAAAGCCTACGTATGGCTACTCCCTGGCGTGTTGCTCTATGGTGTCATTACACTGCAGTACATTAATCTGCTAGCACAAAGAAAAAAAAACTGAAGTACCTACGTATCCAAGAAGAGTTAAAAGTACACAATACGCTGTACCTAATAAATACTCAAATCATTTATGAAGTAAAAGCATTTCAACGGGTTCAGGTTTTCACAATTTAATTTCAATATTTTTATGTTTAACAATAACTTTGAGAACCATTCTTTGATTTTCATTTCAATTCTCATTTACGCATGGAATTCGAACATAGTATCGCCGTTCAGGTTCTATTGAAAGTATTACAGATAACATGTCACTTCCAGCACAGAAATAAATATTTCACAAATACCTATATCAAAAGCAGGTTCCGTTTAGTAAAGTACCTACAGCAATAGGATGTTGATAATAATATAAGTAGTTTTTCGTTTTGTGGGCATGGACAAGTAAGGGAGATAAACAAAGCCTGCTGGTGCTAAATTAAACTGTTAATCACAGTTTCAATGTCTGAGATGATCCAATAAAAAGAATACTGTAAGCTGCAAATACCTAGTCTTCGCCATATTTTGTTCACATTTTTCATGTTTGTAATGTTTCAAAGACAAATTACACACGTAATATCACGTCTATTTCCTAGAAGGGAAGCAGAGACAATTGATCTCTACTAACTGCGGTCCTAACACACCTCTTTCACTTCCACGTTCAGCATTTGGTCTGTAAACCCCGTCGTGGAAAATCTCTTCCGACCTCTTCTTTAACGTCGGTAGCCCTAAATTTTAAGAGACATCTAAACATTTCGGTGTAAACTAAAAGTTGGTGGAAACATCTAAGCGGCTCCTACAATTTTTAAGGACGTTAGTGAAATCGGCTATAAATATCATATTTAAAAAGCACTGACCTGAAGACTAGGATGTACCGCAAGCTGTAGTAATGTTCTGACGACTCCTAGATGGCCTTTATTGACGGCTATATGGAGGGGAGTTTGTCTCCGACGGTTGCGAGCGCTTAGATCTGCCCCAGCGCCGGCTAAAGCTCGTAAAGCGCCCGGCTCGTCACCAAAAGCCGCGTGATGAGCCGCTCGATCACCGTCACGATCTTCTGCATCGACGTCTGCACCGGCTTCTACTAAGGCTCGGATCACTTCTACGTGGCCGTTTTGAGCAGCCGCCTGTTAACATATAATATTACATAATAATAGGTAGTAGAGCCACGCTTTTTCAGCACGACCGGCTCGAGCGGGGCGGTACTACCCTCGCAATGAAGACCATCCTAATAATGACAGCATTCTTGCTGTCGTATTTCGTCGGTAAGTGTGAGACCCGAGGCCCAATCATTCTGCAGAAGCAAGCCGCCATTTCTTACCCTCACAATGAAGATGGTGGCCCCTACTCTTGGATTTTACACATGCTTTCCATCAGGCAGAGTAGAGTCATATTGGTAGGCTAAATAAAAAAAAACAAATTACTTACTCATAACAAAGTAATGGATACTTCATAAACTTTTCGCGACAAGCTTACGTGACATAATGTAAATGAGTTTATACTACACCTGATCGGAACAGTACTCAATATTCCCTGAAAATGAAAAGAGAAAGTTAGTCTTTTCCTTGACCTAAATAAGCGGGAGGAAAAAATGTATGAAAATCCATTTCTAAAGTGTTTTAGCGGGAGAGAAAGTTGTATGAATTTTCATTTCTCATGTGTTATCTTATCTATGGCGCGCGCCTGCCCAAAGAGTTTTCATATAATTTAAATATGGAATCTCCGTGCCACTGACATCCTTTTGTGAAGAATAAAAAAAACAAAAGAAGCGCGAAATATTTATAAATATTATGTCAAATTCTAAGCTAAATCACATACAGTCGTCCCACGAAGACGTCTAGACAGGGCAATCGTGCGGGGCGTGAGGGGTGAGACGGGGGAACGGCTGCCCCGAGCTGCATACATTTACAGTGTTAGCAGCTCGGGAAACAACTTTCAGGGCTGTCTTGTGTCACTTTAAAATATTATTATTTTTTAAAATAATTCAAATGGTGCATACGACGTGTGTTGTGGAAGATTGCAAGTCGTCATCTGTAATGAAAATCCAAGATGGCGAAAATTTGCAAATTTTTTGACATGGGTATCATGTCCATGGTTTACGAAGTCACTGAAAACGATTATGGGGTTGAAATGAAAATCCAAGATGGCGCCTACTAAAATTTGCAAATTTTTCGACATGGGTATCATGTCCATGGTTTACGAAGTCACTAAAAAAACGATAATGGGGTTGAAATGAAAATCCAAGATGGCGCCTACTAAAAAATTTGCAAATTTTTCGACATGGGTATCATGTCCATGGTTTACGAAGTCACTAAATACGATTATGGGGTTGAAATGAAAATCCAAGATGGCGCCGACGAAAATTTGCAAATTTTTCAACAAGGGTGTAATTTTTAAGATTTGCGAGGTGCCTGAAAATAAAAATGAGATCAAGTGTCTTTCGCGGATTTTTTTTTTCATAGCTACGTGCAAGTGTACTAGATCCAACATGGAGGACATTATTTAAAAAAATATAGTTATGAGTGTCAATTTTTAGGTTTTTTGGGTTGACGATTATGAAAATAACAACTTTTTCAAATTCAAGATATCCAAATCCGGCTATTTCTTTAAATTAAATTACATATGTTTGAAACTAGAATACCAAATTTCAGACTAATCCGGCAACAGGCCTTTCCTGTTGCCGGGTTGACCCCCTTATATATTTCAATTACTTGATTTGACCCAAACAAGGCAAGCTAAATGAAACTGTTAAAAAAAACTATATTTTTGATCATTGCTAATTATTGCTTATAATAATAATCATAATGTTGATGACGATGTTGATCTAAAATAAATAAATTTATTAATAAATATTGTTTACTTGAGACAACCCTAGCAGTTGCGACAATGTCTAGACGTTGCCGGCATTTACCACGAGATCAAAGGCGTCGCCCTACTGTATGTTTCTTTATACTGTGGCTAAATTGTGTCTTACATGGTGTCTTACGTTTTGATTTTATTTTATAAATACTTTAAATGTTCCTCACAGGTGTAGTATAAAGCACTGTGTAGCACTCGGGTGAAAGTCCCATTCCAACCTCGGGAGTATTGTGGCCCTAGGCTGCGCCTTCGGGCCACAAACTGCTCCCTCGCTAGTAATCGGTTCCTTTCCTCCCTCGGTGAACAATGTACTATTTTATTTGATTTTGTGGTCGTAAGTTTCAGTTGAATAAGATCTGGACTCCGATGATCATACTGATCGTCATCAAAACCCATTAATAGTTCACTGCTAGATAGGCTTTTCCTTTATCAGACGGATTGATATAGGGTTCACGTTTGATATAATTTTTCTTCTTTTTGAAATGTTATTGCGCAATTCGGGCCTTTATTATTATATTGATTAAACGCTATAACGCACCGTTTGACACTTACAAAAACACACTCTAAACTTGACTATTGTTTGTGATTTATAATCACATAAATAATTATAGTTTGAGAGTTTAGTTTCATATTCGAATTTAGTGGTACCTGTAGAGCAGTGTGCCCTCCATAGAAGCCGTTAACATCGACATGTTGAGCATCAGTTCTTCCCAGAATCTCAGCACAGCGTGTAGCGTCGCCGTTAGCGGCTGCCTTTACCAATTCCTCATTTGCATCGCCCGTTACGTGAGATTCAAATAACTTTTTTAAAAGCGCCGAGAGACGTTCGCCTGTTAAAACATCGGCATAATCAATATAAATAAATATAATGGCAGAAATATAAATAATAGTTGTGGTACTCCCTTAATCTAACCGGTCCTATACGATTTAAGAGGTTACTTTGGTAATCAATTGACACATCAAAAGCAATGTTATAAATCGGCCAAGTACGTGTCAGGTCACGTACAGGAAAGGGTTCCTCAGTCATCCATAATGGTACGTGGATACGTGGACGTATCCAATAGATAATTATTATGTTTACGTATTAATGCGTAAATTTTGTATGACGTTTTCCAAGTGAGCGCATTTTACAAGTTAAGTCTCCATAACTCCTGAATTAATAAAGTCATCTAAGCCGTTATAGTTTTCCTTCAAAGTTCATTATATGGACCACCATCACGAATTTTTCCAGATTTTTTGAGCCGGTCGTTTAGCTTTTAGAGGGGGGGGACGCCCTGTTTTTACAAAAAACTGACCTTTAAAGTGGAATTTCTCGCAAACCAATACCTAAATCAAAAAATCGTCTTAGAAACCCTTTATTGATTTTAAAAGACCTATCTAATGATACCCCACGCGATGGGGTAGTCGCGAGAAAAAATTTAAATCCCCACTTTACGTGTAGGGGAGGTACCCCAAATAAAAATATTTTTCATAATTTTATTGTAGCACTTTGTCGACGTAATTACAACATATACTCTTGCATGTTTCATCTTTCTAGCACTAACCGTTTGGACGGTAAGTCGAGGACGGACAGAAGGACGGACGGACGGACAGACGGACATGACGAATCTATAAGGGTTCCGAGTGATATACTTCGGAACCCTAAAAATTGGTGCGAAAAAAATTTATTATAATGTTTATATGCACCAATTTTATTTTTTACATCTATAGACATCTATACATACAAATAAATAAAATTGGAGTATCTGTATGTAATATACAAGAAACACTTTTTATTAAATGCATATGGAAGTATATACGGTGTAAGTACCGTAAATCAAAAAGGGCATTTTATGTTAGTCTGTCTATCCGTTTGTTCCGGTTAATCTCTAGAACGGCTCTACCGATTTTAAAGGGACTTTCACTGGCAGAAAGCTGATGACCTAAGAAGTAACTTAGGCTATTTTTAGGGTTCAATGCCAAATGGCAAAAAATCCTTATAGATTCGTCATGTCTGTCTGTCTGTCTGTCCGTCCGTATGTCACAGCCACATTTTCCGAAACCACAAGAGCTAAACTGTTGAAACTTGGTCAGAAGATGTATTCTGTGAACCGCATTAATATTTTTTCACAAAAATAGAAAAAAAAAGCAATAAATTTTGGGGGTCTGAAACTCAAAATTAATTTTTTCATCAAAACCATACGTGTGGGGGCGGTATCTATGGATAGGTCCTTAAAAATGATATTGAGCTTTCTAATTTTTTTTTCTAAACTGAATAGATTGCGCGAGAGACACTTCTAAAGTGGTAAAATGTGTCCCCCCCCCCGTAACTTCTAAACTAAGAGAATGATAAAAGTGAAACTTCCATGCAAACTTCCACCGAAAATTGGTTTACGAGATCTAGTAAGTAGTTTTTTTTTAATACGTCATAAATCATAAACCGCAATTTAAATTTCTTTCAATCACAGCACTATTATTAAAACATCGATGAAAGTTACAACGAACTGCAAAAACTTTTATATGATGTTACTTGCTGCTACGGAACCCTTCATGGGCGAGTCCGACTCGCACTTGGCCACTTTTTTTATTGGACTGCTTCGCTGTCCGTCGTTACATTAGCGATTTACAAACATTACCGTAAGTAACAGCGCGGGGTTCAGCTGGGATTTTTATAAAATATAAGAAATATGATATATGTAATAACCGCTGGACTCGACAGACTCGTTTAACTTATAAAATTTCTTACCAAAAAAAAAATTTCAAGTGACGCCAACAGTTATATAATCGTCCCTATTATATGTTTAGGCTAATGATATGTGGGTAATATAGTGAATACAAACATAAAACATCCTCAACTAAAACACACTAGAAGGTACCACCACTAAACAAGCGTCTTACCTGACGAATTTCCAGGTATGCTATCAACAGATGATGCGACTTTAGTAACAGCATTAGGGTTGTAAGTCCAAGACGTATTGCACACTTCTACCTTAAGGTCGTTGTCTTGGTATATTTGCTGCACACGACCGATCTTGCCGAGAGTCTATGAATAAGATAAAAAATCATTGAATTGAAGTTTTGAATGTTTTACTGACACAGGTCTAAATTACAGTACACAAGAAAGCATAAAAGAAGTAAATAAAAAATTACAGCTTTGTCAAGCACTAAAGCTGGGTATAATGTTTATTTAATTAATTATCCGATTCATGTAAAGAAGATTGTAAGATTGTTCATTTGTAAATTTTAAAAAATAGTTGACACGAAAGTTACAATTACTGTCTTCAATAAACAATCTATATAAAAATTGTGTAAATACAATTTTTTGTCATGCTCGAACAAAGCATATAGATTTAAGACATCACTTTATAAGACAATTTGTGAATGGTTTGTGAATTAATGCTATTGTAATGATATAAAACTATAGTTTTGTAATACTTGTTTCTACCTCCTAACGAGTAAAGCATATTGATAAAAGCATTAAAGTAGATATTGTTCAAAAGTTGCTACTATTACAAAACTCTTTGTAAACGCAAGCCAATAGACTGGCTTCATAACCTTCTAAATGTAATATCAGCTATCTGTTATCTTTCTGTTTAGTCTTCGCTGTAGTGGTAATGTGTTCCAAAATGTAAAAAGACAGTAAAGTCTATAGAAAAAAAGCGTTGCATTGTAATAATTGTACACGCATTTTTAGTTAGAAGTTTTTTAGTTAAAGATAATTATAAAATTATTACAATGCAACACACTGTAATAATTATATAATTATCTTTATTATTTTAATTACTTGCCCCAAATCCAACTAATCATGCCGCAACACATAGTATTCGCAAATTTACCACTAAGAAAACAATGTCTTTGGTACATTATAAAGTGATTAAACAGTTGTGGTTGTAATCAATATGATACTAACAGGCGCCATAGCTTCAGCCCACTCGCCGTGTCCACGTTGCAAGGCCTTTACTCGTTCTTGATCAGCACACACTTGCACAAGGTCGCCTACTGCGAACCCTCCACCGCCAGCGCCACCAGCCGATGCCGAAGCACTCAAGTTTCCAGTGCAAACCTGCTTTCATTAAAAAATTAGACGAGGTACGAGGTATAACGATTTCATTGCATTTTTATCGAAGTTCTCCGTTTACCGTTATTGTTCTTTTTCATCTCGAATGTACAAAATGTATTACTGGTTTAACTTCTGTCATGTTTCTCCAAATTTGTAGGTAGTAGAGCCACGCTGATTTTAGCACGACTGTAGCAGTACTACCCTCACACAGAAGACCATCCTAATAATGACAGTATTCTTGCTGTCGTATTTCGTTGGTAAGTGTGAGACCGGAGGCCCAAGAATTCTGCATCATTTAACCGGCCTTAGAAGGCCGGCAGAATGATGCAGAATTTTCTGACCAGGCCGCCATGGTATGGGTCACCATGCTGCAGTGCTTACCCTCACAATGAGGATGGTGGCCTCTACTCCTGGATTCTACTCATGCTTTCCATCAGGTAGAGTAGAATCACTTTGGTAGGCTTAAATTTAAAAAAAAAACTCACTGTTTATAGTTTTACTGGACTTGTGCTTGACTATATGGGACTTTTACAATCCTTTAATGATTTATACATAGAACTAGTGAAAATGGATATTGGAAATAAAGGTTTATACCAACTAGTTCTATGAAGGTAGTTCCACATAGAACTGATTACCCTATTTCCAAACTGAAGTGAAATAAAAAAATATGAAATGAAACTGTACTTTTTTCCTACCTTAGTTAAGACAGCTGGATTGAATGTCCATCTATTCCCACTGGGGTATGTGACTACAATGTCATGATCCTCATCGATACCAACTACAGTGCCGGTGGTCCCGAGGCACTCGAACATGCCATCTGTCCAGCCACCATGCCCATGCTGTAGTGATTGTACTATTTCGAGATCTAGATCTACATTAACCTGAAAGTAAATCACAATAAAAGTTACATTTTATTTTTCACTTGGTTGAAAAACTAATTACGTGGATAACCATCCACACAGATGAATAAAGCTGAAATAAATGTGGTTGAAGCCGATCCGAATCAAACCAGCCAGAAATTGGCATGGCGGCATGGTGTCAACATTTGGTCATCACCATTATTGCTCCATAATAACGCAAGACCTCACACTGAACGAGAAACCGTTCTAACTCTACAGGAGCTGCAGATAGAAAGCTCTTACTCCAAGGACAACTTTTTTTTTGATTTAGACAATTTTCTACATTTGAAAAAAAATATATTACAGGATTCATTAATTTTTTCTTTGTGTCCTACAAAGAAGAAATTTATGAATCCTGTAAAGAGTTTTTAATACTAAATGCTTTCACACAGTTTAACGAATTCATGTTTAAACCCTCAATATTAACACCTTTTCAGGACAGCTGGCCGATGTGCGATGTGTGTAGGTACTTGAGATAGATAAGTCGACAGGCTAAGCTGATCAGATATCGTACCATTGTCTAATAATAAGGAAAGGTGATTTATAACTCGTGCGAGCTAAGATGGCACCTGGCTCAAAACGAAACCTGATGCCGTTCCCCCGCGTAATACCCCTCTGTCGTCTTGCGAGTAGCGTTAGCATCACTATTAACGTTGTACGAATCTTCCCATAATAATTATGGTTTATTAGGAATTACCTAATATCATTTATTCATCATCATCATCATCATCAACAACAGCCTTTAACAGTCCACTGCTGGACATAGGCCTCTCCTTAGAAGGAGGTTTTGGCCTACTATACCGGCTGGCCAGACGGTATAGGGTATAGGTAGGACTGGTATAGGGTTGGTTTCAAGTTTTCCTTCTCTTTGCATTGATGTTGTCTTGCATAGTTTTTCCCTTAGTCGCCTTTTACGACACCCACGTGGGTTGAATAGGGGAGGTGACATTCTGTATTCTTAATCCGTCACCACACGGACAATATCATTTATTACATAATGTCATTTTAATCACTACACGAATTTATTTAATTATTATAATTAGATTCGTCTGGTTACCCAGACGAATCTTTTAGAAAGGTGACTCGAAAAAAAAACAGCATGATGACTGTGAAACGCCATAGTTTAAAATGAAAACAGAAGTATGATATATTGAGACTACAAATTAAAAGGCAATTATCATGACGAATTAAAATGGTATTTTATAACCATATTTCGGTACCTAACATCATTTATGACACTGCACAAAGAATGCATTCAGGTAAATAATGAATGAGGCCTGTTTCCTATTGGCATGCATGTGTATTTTCTTAACTCAGGAAGTAAAGTACCACTTAAGATAAATTAGTATGTTAGGAGAAACTACCTTTTTTTTTTTTTTTTTTTTTTTTTACGCGGGGAATGCTTTTCGCACCATACCCTTCGTGGGGTAAACGAAGGGCGTGTGTGGGACTCCCGGGCAACCGGTCTACCCACTAAACCCCGCGGCGGCCTACCTCGGCAGTTGAGAGAAACACCAGGATCGCGTCAGCAGCTTCTGGTGTCCCCCCTGCCGTACCTCAACGTCTGAGGTACATCCCAGGGTGACTAGTTTCACCCCCGGGGCAGGATGTTGTTGCGCCTCTCACCGCTCTGTACAGAAAGAGGCAAAACATCAACCCGCCTTAAACGACACCCCCCGGCCGCACCGGGGGTGTCACCTACCTCGAGTCGTTTGCAGCGGTCCCATTTCCCCAGGGTGTGTGTGGTTTTCTTTGGGCTTCGTACCGTAGTTAGAGTAGGTAGTAATTAAAGTCATTGGAAGATTTGACGAATGTAACGTATTTATTGACAAAATTGTTGCTTAATAAAACGATTATAATAATAACATTATTTTTATCATTTGGTTTTAACAATTTTTCTTAAAGCCAAGTACATGATTAATTACATAAAATTTTATTTAAAAAGAATTCTTTCAGAACCGTACTAGTATAAACTATACTACAGTCGTCAATATATACACAATTTTATACACAAAATATAAACACAAATTCGGTAGACACTCAAGCGGCGGTAATGCAATACACAGTTGTCATTCGTAAAGGACAATCGAATCGTGCTATCTTTCCTTCGTACACGGCTCTTAATACAGTCTCAGCGGTGATCACGAGTAGATATTGGAAATCTTCAGCAGTCTTAATGCCTATCCTTTGGCAAACTCTTTCCGAAGTCGATTACAGCTTTATCAAGGACCCCATCATTCAATTATCGGCCACAACCTGCGCTTAATGTAGACAGAAAAAATAGTGCCTTGAAAAGTTGCAAATCTGCTTTCTATGCTTTTAACGTCAAATTTTACTAATATGCAGTCATCATCAGCCTATCGCAGTCCACAGTAGGATATAGGCCTCTCCAATTGCACGCCACTTCTCCTCCACACTTTTCGCATCCAGCTCCTGCCAGCCCTCCTGCTCAAATCATCACTCCACCTGGCCTGTGCATGTTTGACGCTAAGTTTGTCGAGCCGCGGTCTCCACTCAAGAACTCGTTTACCCAAAGAGTTATCGGTTCTTCGTAGCCGAAGCCGTATGGTCAAACCACTGCCACTTCAGCTTGCTAATCCTGTGGGCTAAGTCGATAACCTTTATTCTTATAGAAACTATCCCTTAGAGAAACGCCGAGCATAGCCCTTTCCATAGCACGCTGAGCGACTTTTAACTTATGGAACAGGAGTCCGTGAGTGTCCGGGTTTCGGCTCCGTATGTGGTAACGGTTAGGACGCACTGGTTGAAGACTATCATTTTTAGTGCGGCGGTATTAATGATGAGAAGACCCGACGAAGCTTCCCAAACGCTGCCCAGCACAGCTGAATTCTTCTGTTCACCTCGTCCTCAAAGTGCGTAATTGCAAATTCTGCCCGACGTACACATATTTTTGAACAACTTCGAACAACTGACAGCCGCACTAGAGGTTAAAGCTGTTTGGAAGGATATTCGCCTGTCCCATTGATTACGGGAAGTCTCAGAGAAAGTAAAAGAAGTCAAAGCTTCCCGTAAGAAAGCTTTTGGGCTCATGTGCTACAGATGCGTAGAGAGGGGACGCCTGGAGCTTAATTGCCCGCAAAAGAACGGGATTGCGTATATAGAGGCTTAAAAAAATGGAGGAACATCTTAGAGGAACCAATGAAAAAGCGTGGCTAGATCTCAACGGCAGCTGAAAATCAGGAAAAAGAGTAACAGCCAGACGTAATGAATATTGGTTGGCGCGGAGCAAGCCCGAGAGATTTGCCCGGAGATTTGCGAATTGCGAATTTCTTCATTAATGAAGAAGGAGACCTTCGAAGAACTTCACTCATACCAGAGAATTAATTTAGTAACTATTGCCTGTTACCCTTCGTACCGTGTTTAAAGTTGTAATTAAAGTGGTAGAAAGATTTGAAGAATGTAACGTATTTATTAAACTTTTTGTTTATTATACCAATTAACAAATCAAATGAGTCCGCTTGAGTATACCATCCACTGACACGCTCACGCTAGTGTTTGGCGGACGTGCGCATGTTTTGCTCACAGCTAAAATAAGCAAAAATTTTGTATCCCTTAGTGAAATTTCAACCACCACTTAAATCATTATGCATCATAAAAATAGTATGCATTGTTATTTTAAATATATTAGGGTTGCTTTGTTTTTGAAGTTAAGCTAATACGATTATGTATTAATTACATACCTGATCACCGACTTGTAAGCCATGAGGCCCCGTACGTCCAGGACCCAACTCGCCCAAAAGAGGCAAATGCTCTTTGTACACATTTTGACCTTTTACATCATTGACGACCTGAAACATTTCATATTATTATGACATTTATGTATAATAGTTTTAATTTTCTTATAGAAATATTTAACCTTTAACATATACACATTTTATATTCATATACAGAAACAATTGCCTATCACTACAAACAATGAAAAGAAAAAAAACTAAATTTCAAAAATATTTCACAAACATTCAGTTTTAACATTTCAAAAACATAGGCCAGATTAGGCTTATAATTTAACAGAAGGGAACGCCTGCATATGGTTACTCCCTACTGTGTTTTTTGTTAGTAGCATCAATAGCTTATGTAATAAAGAAAAATATTAATTCGAAAAATTAAAAACTAAAAGCTAGTTTTATACAGTATATGTAGGGTGACTGATCCAAATGCTACCACTGCAATAAATTATATTTTTGGATTCCTACTCCTGGCAATATTATACTTTCCGACTTTAGACTGGCGAAATATCTGCTAACAAACGTTTGTGTTCTGCAGTTCGTACTATTTCTGCCTGTTCTTAGTCATCGAAATTAACTTCACGTGTTTACTTTCGATGCTATATTAGACCATTTAGATATTTTATACTGAAACTTTAAATTTATGATGTATCTGATTTCTTAGATAGATTATGAGGAGTTTGCAAAGAAAAAATTGAGATTATGGTGCTATATTGTTACAAAAAGGGGTGCTGATATATGGATCTAATATTTTGCGAATTCTAAATTATCAGTACTGGTACTGATAAATGGAAAATATTACGTAAATACTTATTTCATATTTTTTATTGTAAACCGTGTTTATTTGATGCATAGATATTTTTTTTCATAAAATTGGTTTAAACCTTCAGAATCCAAATCTTAGCATGGAACTGAAATTATATATGCCATTAGTCAGCATAGCGCTGAGAATTTATTCAAAGACATACTGATAATTTGGTTCACCTAGCATCCCTAAGGGAGAACTGAAATTCGAAGGTTGAACTAGTTGTTAGTAAATTTGAGGGCACTGACTTCCCAATAACGATTGCCATAGATGTTTATTAAAACCGGGACCGGCGTCTTTGCGTGCTCTCCGAGGCACGGGCGAGAACCACCGCCAAACATCCAAACTCCAGGCTGCAATTAGGAATTTCTTAAGAAAAACCCAAAAGACTATCCCAACCCAAGATTTGTACCCGAGACCTCTTGATTAGCAGTCGCATAACCAAAGGAAGTAAATATGCCACATAAAAGAAAAAAATACTCTAATGAAAATATATTAAAAGCCTTAGATGCAGTAGAAAAGAAAACCTTAAATTTACCTAGAGGAACTATCCAGTCGCGTTTAAGAAAGCCGTACATGCAATTACTATAAGTGTAAAGATAATAACTATAAAGATGTTAAACTTTGTTAAGTTTACAACTACTATTAGATTATAAGTAAAATATTTTTTTTTTATCCTTAGTCACATATTACTTACACATTAAAAAAAAAAATTAAAGAGATTACAGGTACTAACCAATACCAATATCACTATGCTATTAATTGGCTTACTCTATGCTTTATTTATATAATTAATTGGTAGTGATGGTGCTAGTAAATGGTGAGATGGTTATTTTTTACTCTTGCATATAAAAAAAAAATTGATGAAGATACTTTTTTAAAAATAATCATCTTACTGATTGAATATTGAAGCTAGAAAACTCGTCATAAAGGGTGAAACAGTATTTTTCAAAGACATAAACAAACTTTAGTAGGGACTAACTCTTAGTGCTGATAATTGGATCAGTTACCCTATTTATATAACGTCATAAAGACATTTAAGTTAAAGCTATGACTTCTATCTCACTTATAAAATATGATACATGAATACCAGAAATGAAAATTATACACACCTTTAGGTCGGCCATACCCTCAAACCCAACTCGGTAGAGATTTTTAGCCCCATTATCCCATATAACATATGCAGCTGAACGGGGGCTAGCTGCTGACCAATCTTGAACCTCATTGACTTTACCCCTTCTACCATTTCCACCATCTTGGTCTTCCCATTGCCAGTCAACCTTTAAAAAAATGTTTAATACTTAGCACATAAAAACCTTTACGTAAAAGGAATTTGGGTGGATTTCTTCAAAATTAAAGGTAAAATACTGATACCATGAGCCCAAAAGATTGTTGTGAAAAATATTACAAATGTTCGACCTGTAAATGTAAATAACATGATCAATTCCCAGATATTGGAGTACTATAAAAAATTTCAATTAACTGTAAGACAGCCAGTAATTGAAATTTGAACAGAAGAAAATAATTTAAGGCCATTTTCTGTTTGTAAGGATTACCTTTCAAACAGAAAATGGCCCTAAATTATTTTCTTACAAAAATATTTAAGGTCCTTTGGAACCTATGAAATGAAAAATTTATCTAAAAGCATATATTTATTTCTATTTTCCTCTTCTTTTACATGTTTGTGATCCTATCTGAAAGCATTTTGTATGTAACAAGTACCTGACTTGAGCAGTATGTAAGGAAACATGGATCACAGTGCTGAGAGTAAAGCAATCTTGGTCAAAGGACTACAGTTATTTTAAAGACATAATACACAAAATAGTGAGTACCATTTGACCAGCTCTGAGTGGTTGCTGATTTACGTAAATATACTTGTAAACTATAATGAAACAAATAAACACATACCCCTCTCACTACTCTAGCTCCAGGAAATATGCCTCTAACAGCCTGTTTTTTACTCTTACGTCTTGGCTCAACTAGACACCGTTGGGCACCAGGTGCACTTATGCGGTAGAATCTGTGCCTTAAATTATGTTTATCACCATGATAGCAAACAGAGCATAAATCATAATTATTACACTCAGCACACTTCCAGCGAATGCCTGAAAATAAACAATATTAATATATTATCCTTGGTTGTGTAGGATGTTTCAAACATATATAGAAGAACATGCAGCCAAAGCTCACTATCATTCCAGTCAGCCCATGTGGGGTAGGAACTCGCTACACTCAGAGCAGTAGAATGAAGTGATGTGGTCACTTGTTTGCCACAAGAATTCAGATCGTAGTAGTTATGAATAAAGTTGACATGATACCATTGATATTACTTGTGTTGTAAATGTAATGCATTAGGCACAAGAGACTAGAAGATCAAATTGCGTACTGGCTCATATGAAATAAATATAGAACACTAAGCAAACTGTATTTGTTTAACCAACGAAACCATTATTATAAGTATCTATTTAACTTGTTTATTGTCAACTCCCTATCCGAATTTCCATCTGACGTTCTCAACCTACTTGCCAAACGGTTGGTGCTAGAAACATGAAACTTTGCATGAATATGTGTTGTAATCACGTGGACTATTGTTACAATAAAATCATAAAAAATATTTTTTATAAATTAATTTATAATATATAAATAAATTTTCGCATCTACCCCATAGTGTGGAGTGTCATTGGATAATAGGTCTTATAAAAACATTGTGAGGTTTCTAAAACCATTTTTCGATTTAGATTTCCTTTTATGAGTTATTCAACTTGAAAAACGCATTTCTCTCTGCCCCCCCCTCCCCCACTCAATAAGCTAAACAGCTGGCTCAAAAAATCTGAAAAAATCATCATAATAGTAGCCCATATATTGAACTTTCAAGGAAAACTATAGCAATTTTGATATTTTTTTTAATTTTAGGCGTTATAGGGGCCTATATTGTAAAATGCAGTCACTTCGAAAACTTGGTACAAAAATAAAGAAATATTAAGTTAACATAACAATTGTTTATTGGACACGATTTTAAATCTACCTACCATCATGGGTGACTACGGAACCCTATTCTATGAGTGGCCTGACACGCACTTGGCCAATTTTTTTTTCATGGCTCACAAATATTTTGGTTTTCTATTGCAAAAAGAATTTTCTAAATTTGGTTCAGCAGATCCAGACATCATTGGTGCTTTTTGCAAAATATTAAACAAAAATAACACAGCCATTAAAGTTAATTAAATTAGCTTTGATGCCTATTTACACATTATTCAACAGGTAAATGTACATATGGTTGTTGTCATTGCATTATTGGGCCTTCATTATCACACTCACGTGTGAGAATGAAGGCCCAATAATGCAAAAGCTTCTCATTAAGTTGCATGGTGCAGTATGGTGACCCACACTATGACGATAGTGTGGGTCACCATGCTGCAGTCTGTATTCACAATGAGGATGGTGAATTCTGAATTCTACTCATGCTTTCCATCAGGCAGAGTAGTCACTTTAACTTTTAGGTTTAATTATTTTTTTTAATTAGCAAAACTAAACAAAGTTTAAATACAACATGCATGTCATGTAAATATAAAGTGACATTACCAAATATGGGTTGTTGTCTACATGTGTCACACATAGTGCCTTCATGTTTAACGCCTGTAGGTGCACTGTCAAGAATGCGTAGGTCATAAGCCCCTGAACATCTATAATTTGCTGCAGTTCCATTATCCCACACAACCACTACTTCTTCTGGAGACTCAAAATTTCTGACAGTTCCAACATGGCCTTCTCCTCCATCCTAAATCAAAAAAATGATTATTAGACAACAATATAAAGAGAAAATATAAAAGCTATGAAAATCTCTTGGAGCTGCATGGTATATTTACAAGATGTAAACAATACGACTGTCAGTCTAAATTTACCTTTATAAGACAAAGTATATTTATTAAACTATTTTTTAATACATTTTCCAATACAAAATAGATATAGGGCAAAGTATTACTTATAAAGTAGTTCTTTAAAAAAAAGTGTAAAACAAAAACACAGTTTTAACAAAAATAAACACCGAGTTACCTGTTTGCCCCATTTCCAATCTGGACCTCTAATCACTCGTGCCCCAACTCCTTCCATCATAAATCGAGTAGCTCTAGAAGTTGACGATGCACCAGGAATATTGGGTTCCATTGAAATAATTTTATTTAATTGTAAAAGATGATAAAAGTTATGTCTTCACTCCACCTATAGTACATTCCTAGAACGACAAATATCAAAACTTTTGATTTGACATTAAGTAGACAGTTGACAGTGCTGCCAACCTCAAAAACCAAAATGATCGCTGAATTTTATTAAACATTCAGGAGAAATCAGAAACTAAAGTGAAAAAAGGCAGATTGAACACTTTCCTCCTAAGTTTGTAACTAACCTATTGCTGTACACTGCCTATTATAGATCTTTTAGTCTTTATTATAGTGCAGCAGGATGTCATAAGCTAAATTTGCCTAATCTGAAATTTTCACGCTTAAATAAAATTATTATCGGAATCTAGATCCTTAGTGTATTTGATATTGTTGTATTATAACTCTCCAGGTTTCTTGAGGTTAGTGAAATGAAGTTGCGTTTAAAAATTAAAGTAAATGTTAAAACAGAAATCTGCGGGATTGCTACCATGTACCTTTTTTGTTGGTGAGTAACCGATATTTCGGCACTGTTGCAAGCGCCATGATCATGGAGTAACTGGTACATGGTAGCAATCACGCAGATTTCTGTTTTAATGTTACTGACCATGAAAGTTTAAAACAATAGAGTAAATGTGTTTCCTAAAGCACTACTTTATTACACAATTCAAATATTACTAAAATCACAGTGATGGATCTTGTATAGTACTATTATTTAAAATCATGAATTTATATCAAATGATAATTATCCAAGAATGCCACTGGTGCTATTTATTAATTAGGTACTCAATATTGTTAATATTATTTTGTACTGTAAGCTGCTGTCAAATCGGGTGACAGCACTGACAGCGACAGATTGAAACATTGAAATTGATCATTGATCTGATTTAATTTCAGGTATTTTCGTGAAGTCCGAAATGATTATTTATATTTCAGCTGTTGACATTGAACAATTCAATAAACTAATATTTTAGGAGTGTCTATTCTTCGAATATAAGTTCTTAAAGTATTTTAACCCCACTTTATAAAATATAATCATGTCTGTCAATCGTAATAAATACGAAAAAGCTCGAAGACGTCTTGCTGCCGTAACATTTTTATCAAATATATCTCTGGACGGTAAAATTAAAGAGAAAGTGTTAGTTGATAATGTAGATAAATCATTAAAGAATGAAATAAAAACAGACGTTGGTAGCAAACCGATTGATATCCACAAAGATAAAGACGTTACCATAGTTAATAGCGTTCGCTATAAAAACAAAGTGCCTCAATTAAGCCCAATTAATCGGTCAGGTATAGATAACCATTCTGTAAGTTCAGAATCAGAACACACGACGGCTATAACTCCATCTAAAGGAGCTACGAATACATATTTCAGGGAAAGGTAACTTATATTTTGTTATGCAATTTGAAATAAGTATAAATATGCCAATTTTCTAATTTTCATACCTTCAATCTGTATATTTCTACACAGGTGTTCTTCTGGAAATACAGAGTCATTTAAAGACAAACATCTTTCGAGAAATAGAAAAAGTTATGTTACTCTCACTGCAGCCAATGTTGATGATAAGAGTAGTACAGAGAGCCTCAATATTGGTATAAAACTTTGATGTTTTACTCTATACTTAATATTCAATTGATAAAATGAATTTATCATACAATACCTTTTTTATTTGCAGCCAGATTTAGGTCAAGCAACACATGTATTCCTGAAAATGCATTGACAAAAGAAGTACATCTGATTCGACCAAGTAAAGGAGTCTCCTTTAAAGATGAAAGGCTTGCTTTGGTTCTTGGACAAGGTGCTCCTTGCCTTATATTTAGTACTATACCATATTCAAAGACCATACGAAGTGGCCGGTAGGTGTTGATAATCTCTGCACATGTAACTATTTCTTATAGTAAACATTTTATGGTAAACTTTTTTCATTTCCACAGATCTGATCTAAGAAAAGATGGTGTAAGGAGGAGAAATACTTCAGGTCCAAGACCTCTTTCTTCTATTACAGACAATGGAGTAGATCCATTTGATCTTCTAGGTTTGGAAAAAGAGGAAAATGGTCAAGAGATATCATATTCAAAATTATTGGTTCCTGCAAAAGTTAGTACCAGGGAACAATATAAAAAAATGTATGAAGGTGATTTTACAGATAAAGGTAACTTGAAAGTTATTAATCGCCATCCACATGTGATAGCAAGGTGAGTTTCGAACATATATATTTAATTGATCTAAATGTGATGTTTGATAATGTCCCATGCTATTATTACGACATAAGTCAACATTAACTAGTAATTCATTACTTAATTTAAAGGTATATCATAATATCTTGCTACTTAATTCAGTTTTACATTAATAATTGAAAGGATAAAAATTCATAGTATGCATGTCATTGAATAATCTCTCTCCTACTTTCATTTTCATTGCCTTGCCCATGTGTTTTATTCATAATGCTGTGTTGCTGCTGTCTAATTGATATACTATGAGTTTATCTACATGAGATTAAAGTATCCTAACTTAATGAGATACAAAGTATCAACAATAATTATCGTGTTGGTAAACTCCTTCACTATATAATTAGGTACAATTGGTAAAATAGTTTTGTCTAGATGATTGTTATAGACAATTATGATACCCATGTCTGTAAGGAAAACAAACAATTATCTCAAATGAAATACTTGAATGCTGCACTTCACACCTTCATTTTACTCATGGACATACAAGATTGTCATAAATATATTACACTTTTGGTATTACAAATGACTGAAATTAGGAATACTAGTTAACTGAATATAAAATAAGACTAAAATAAACGATTCATCATCATCAATAACTCATAAGGTCCCCTTGCTGGGCCTGAGTCTTCTCTCAGGAGAGGTTTAAGGCCATACATCCCTACACTGGCTGAGTAAACATAATTAAATAATGTAAATAGAATTAAAAGCCCTAAAATGTACAATTTTGACTTTGTCTTACAGAAGGTGTGATATACAAAACATGTCATTACTATTGTTACAATTTGTGGTACATTTACATCAGATGCATTTTGATTGTCATGCAGTTTTCACATCATTTCATCACTAACATATTTGACTTTCAGGACTAAGTTATTGACGAGGCACAAGGATAAAAAATGGTAACACTGAACAGTTGAATTACATTCTGCTATGCAACACTTAGATTTTGCTAATGCTCTTATGAATCTAATGACTTATTATGGACTTATCTGTATATTTACAATATGATATAGTTTATTATGTATACTTTTTAAAACTGCTTAATTCTGATCAAGTTATAAACTTGATTTAGTTAAAGTGTTATGCAGTGTATAGCTTTAATTTTTGGAATTGATTGGTTTACAAAATGGTTCCCATGTGACATCTATTTAAGATGAAATAAAAAATCATATACACTGTGGTATTATAACATGTATGTAAGTCACCTCACTAAAAATCATAGTAATTCATACAGTTATTAGCTTTATATTGTATAAAATGTAGTATCACTGCTAATAGTAATTAACATTAGGTATGCATGATTGATTTCCATTAACAGAGGTGCATTGGAAACGTAAAATAAATTGTCAATAAAGCATGCAGAAATATGTTTAATAAAACAGATTTAAAATGCATGGTTACTTATTATGTAGCTCCAACACAAGAGTAACAGCCAGCACAGACAGAGGGTAATATATTGTATTCAAATAATTTATTAATTTATATATAAATGTTGTAGGTGTTTTTCTTATGAATCATCTCAAAGGACAACAATACCATCCTCACCTCCACACTCATCGGTCGATCTTAAAACATTTGACTGGGATGAAGCAGCATTACTCTCTCAAAAATATGTTTGTATCCTTATTATATTGTTTGCATTTATTCACCGCAAACATATTTATAACTTTTCTAACATGTTTTGTTATTATAGGTAAGCTATTGTCCTAATGTGTTGGATGATCCAGAGCTTATAGCTGGAAAACATAGAACTCTGCTTACATTTACGTCGTACATGACGTCTATTATTGATTACGTTCGTCCACAAGATCTCAAAAAGGAACTTAATGACAAATTCCGAGAGAAATTTCCTCATATTAAATTAACACTCAGTAAATTGAGGAGGTAAGTGAAAAAAAATTGTTGAAACAGTTAAGCATATTGTTTGATGAAAAGAAAAATGCTTTAACTCAGTGATATTTTTTTCAAATTGAAACAATCATTTCAGAAATTAGCACGTTTAACTAAGCAAACACTTTCGGTTTTAAATATTAGTAGGTATAGTTAACAATAATGTTATGCTTGTTTTCTTACAGTATCAAAAAAGAAATGCGAAAGATTGCGAAGCATGACACTGGAGGAATTGATTTACTCTCTGTAGCACAAGCATATGTTTACTTTGAGAAACTGATACTTGCCAACCTCATTAACAAAGACAATAGAAAATTATGTGCAGGTGCATGTTTACTGTTGTCTGCTAAACTCAATGATGTCAAGGGAGATTCTCTGAAGTCACTCATAGAAGTAAGTTTTGTTGGATAATAAAAAATTATTATTCATCTTTATTGTTCATACGTAAACAGATAGAGGATAGAGGCTGATGATGATGATGAAAGAGATATCTTATTGCTTCTTCGGATCACTAAGAGACAACCTTTCTACTGAGTGTTTTAATATTTTATAATAAGTGACAATGGCATGAAAACATTCGTAGCTGGTCAAAATTTTGCGGTAACCACTGTGCCACGAGCCCTCCAGAATAAGAAGACAAACAAAATAATGTAAACCTATACATTCATGAAATGGTAACACACACAATGGCTACACATAAAATTAAGAAAATCCTATCAGTGTTAATAACCATGAACTGCTTTTATGTGCTTATCATTTATCAGTTTTGCCATTCAACAAATCACGTCGTCGTTCATTTACCCTATAGGTAAGTGATACGAGCCAAATATCATTAACATAATCTCCTCATTCGGTTTATTGAATGAATTACCAATGTTTATTGTTTTTGTTTAAATAAATAAAACCAAAGAAGTTTCAAAAGAAGAACATACTGTAAAAATATGTAACAAATTACATTAAATTTTAATGAAATGTTAAAATTAAATTATCAAACTTTCGTACATCTATGTGTGAGGAACACGTTGACGGAAGAAGTGAAGGATTAATATTTAGTTTACGCGTTATTTTTATCATTATCATATTCGCAATCCATATCCACTTTTAACCTTCTCGATAAACTCATCTGCTTTCACATAGTTTCATACTTTCAACGCCCTTTTACTTTTCAGTACTTTGATTCTCAATTCAATTCAAATAAGAGGTACACACCTCTCAATGGTCCTTTCGTATCATGTCAGATTCGTCAAATATACATAAGACTTGAGAAATACTAGTGTTGTTAGATGTCTTTATCAGCGTTTATTTTGTGTACTAATGTGTGTCTGATATGCTCGCTGCAATCATTGAACTTTTTGTATTTGTACATGCAATAAACACCTTTGCATTATTTTCAATTTAATGTTTCATTAAGAGCCAGAACCTTAGGTACAGTAGGTAGTGACCGCGTCAAGAGATCAGTTATTAATGTTTTGGATTCAGTTTCCAAAATATAATGCGATGTCCGATCCTCAAATCTAAATAGTAAAAAGACTCAAGAAAATTAAAATGTAGATAGATTTTGTTAGCACTGCGACCAATATCATTACTATTACCAACATGATTATGTAGTAGTAGTTGAACTTTAAGAATAGATTTTAGCTTTCGTAAGAAAATATGGGTTAATTAAATACCGATAATCTCAAATACATTTGCTGGAATATTCTCTAGATTTGCTGCCCATATTTTCTGCTTTACGCGTTTACAATGAAGTTATTATAATATCTAAAACAATCGTAGCTGTTAAATAGTTAAAAAAAAAACATTTCTTTGCAGCGCATAGAAACAACATTCAGAGTTAACAGGAAAGACTTAATGAGATTTGAATTTGCCGTGCTGGTGGCGTTGGAGTTTGGACTTCATGTTCCGCCTAATGAGGTGTTCCCTCATTATCAGCGATTACTCCATGAGTCGTGACCTTTGCGCAGACTGACCTTGGAACCATGTATCCGGGTCTGTCATCGTCGGCGTGCTACCATCGTAGACAACCTAAGGGCAAGTGCTTGGATGTAAACGGCCCATTAACGTACTTAAAAAGTCTTCGGTGCTTGAATGTTTCCCTTCGGCCTCATTGGAAACTGACGTTTTCAACAGTTGCGAAAAAAGAAAATCTATTTACCTTGGCGGGCACCTATTAAGATTTTCCTTTTGGTTGCGAATCTCAGTTGCCAAATTCGCTGAAGGGGATTTTATTATATTCTTGTAAACTATCTATTACATATTCATTTTAAGAAATACCTATATCTTAATCGTAAGGTCTTGTGTTAGGTATACGAGACCTTTCAAACAATAGGTATTTTAAGTCTTGTACATCATTCAAGTGCGCTTATTCGCTACTTGGATGGTTTCCGTCTACTACCGAAAGTATAGTGGAATAGGAAAAATGTGATTAGTGTGCAACACATAATGTAAGGTAGAAAGATTTTCGGATATTTAAGTCATATTTACTTATTTAAAATTATTATTGTTATATAGGGAACGCCAGTCACTATTTATAAAATAAAAATAGTAGATAAGTTAGTTGTTAAAGGCACTCTAAATTGTTCGTGAAAAAGTTTGAATTACTGTTAAACATTGTTCAACCACATTTATTCGGAATGCTATCAATATTCTGGATGAATTCTGAATGATATCATCCGTAGGTTATAACTTCTTCATCCGAAAATTAAATACTTTTATTCTAAACTTTCTCTCTCTTTAATTTGACTTACAGACTAATTCATTGATTTTTATAAAAAAAAATTAGCCTATGAACAGAGAGTTTTTTTGTAGACGGGTTGGACCCTTTGGATCTCCTGCTCCTGGAAGTTCAGGAGCCAAGGTAAGCGGTTGATCCAATAAAAATCACTCAAAGGCCAGCCTCTTGCACCCTGCTCAGGGAGGACCCGAACCATGTTATTAAGGCCCTCTCCAAATTAACACTATGCCTAATCAGACTATCTTAGGAGAAAAGATTTCCCTCCTCAATTATAAACAGACCTAAAACATTTAAAACCTAACGGGTAGTTAAGATAGAGTTTGAGATATGCAGATACGGGTATCATGGATTCCAATGATAAGTATTGTTTGCTTTTTCACTAGTGTAAAAAAAATAACTTGGAATTTTTGTTATTTTTATTTTGATCAATACCAATATCAGTATCTTTATTAAAACAATATACAACTATTGTACTTAATTTATTGAAAACCAAATCGATCAATCTGTGATATAAAATTATTACAATAGATGTTCGTAAATAAATTTAGTATAGAATTGTTAAACTTATTCTAGTAGCAACTATTTAATTACTTATGTAGTTTGTGTAAAGTACAACGACGTAATTACTCATATGTTCTCACCGAGAGAAACATTGTGTTCTGTATTTTTTTTTTCATAAGACTACACCAGTCTACACTCTTCATTCGTCATCGTTCAGTCTATTGCAGTCCATTGCTGAACGAAAGTCTCTCGAAAAGAGCGTCATCTATCCGCTGCCAGCCATTTTCCTTAAGTCGTTTATCATGCCGCAGGGTGCCCTACACTGCGTTTGCTTAATCGCGGTTTCCACTCCAATGCATGACTATTGACGGACTAGTCCAACGGTCAATGCCCACATATCAGTTCCTTCAGACCAGACTGGTCAAAAGCCTTGCCTATAAGCGATCACGAGATATGTGACTCTTAAGATATGATGAAGATTCCCATATGCTGCTCAGCCTAGACGAAGTTAGATAGTTTAGTATTACTAATATTGATCCCAAGTCCCACTCGTTTTGAAAAATCATCCATGCTTTAAGCATTTTGAGACTCCAGGCACCAGGAACACTATATATATATATCGTCTGCACATTACAAGTGTGAGATGTATTTGTAATTTATGTTGATTTCTCCATCCGTTGAAATTATAAGTATCTTGAAGACACCTTATAACATTGGTAAACAGTTTCGGAGAAATAATGTCTCCTTGTCACCCCACGACGCAATTGAATTGGTCTTGTGTTTTGTTCTTAAACTTGGAGGTCAACGTTGCGGTTTCGTACAAACATGGAAAAACTTAGAAATATCGGCAGTCGACCAAGCATTCCTGCCAGGTTCCAGGACGCCCCAGGTCCTCCAGGCGCTGAGCTCATGAAAAGGCTGGAAGTTATCGATTTTGGACAAGACTCGTAATAACCCTCCAAAACAACTTGTACACTTGGCAAAGGAGTGGAATGGGACGATACTTTCTCAATATACCTGCTTTTGTCTCCCTTTTTATAAAAAAATTACTACGTTGCTCCTGCTCCATGCCTCCGGTGTTGTGCCATTTTAGTCAGTCTATACTGTATTAATGGTAATTGTACATAGGTTACACATGAAAGTGAAACCAGATTTATTTTTATGTGTTAACTTCGGCGTTGTCATCATTATCGTCAACCTTTATGCTACTGCTCCACCTGCGTCTTAACGCGTTAATTAGCGCGCTAAAATAGGCGCTACGCCGATCTTTTTAATGCGTTAAAAGCTAATGGCATTAGTAATGCCGTTAAACGTTAAGAGTGTCGGTTTTTTGGACACATCAAATAGTTTTAGCGCGTAGCTTAGCGCGCTAATTTATGTTGGCTACATTAACGCCGTCTCATTCTGTCGGACGCGAGCGCATAGCACGGACGAGTGCACTTTGTTTTAGGCGGGAACTGCATTTAGGTACAGAACAACAATGGAGTGGTCGAACGAAAAGGCGTTAGAGTTTTTAGAGCTATTACAATTAGAGCCGTGTCTTTGGAATCCAAAACTGCAATCCCATAAAAATCGTTTAGCAGCTAGTTAGTGATGCTTGGCAACGCATTATACAGTCTTTGTCGTTTCCTGTGACAAAGGAAGAACTAAAAAAAAATATTCACTAATGGGGTAATATCGTAAATAAATACAAAAAATCTGTAAAATTTTTGTATTTAGCAGGTTGAAATGAAATCTATACAACGAATTGGTTTGCATTCCACCATCTTCATTTTTTTCGTTCTTTCTCTCTTTTTAAATTGCTTAAATGCATAAAATAACTTATAGCGCTCATTGTCGCAACTAGTGTAGCTGCTTCAAGCTCCATCGTGAGTGTTGTGTGTTAACGCGTTAAGTCACGAGGAATTAGGTCCTAACGGCATTACAACCTTAATGTAGCCAACGCGCATTTTAACGCGTTACCTAACGCGTAGTTCGCCATTAACATTAACGCTAACGCAGGTGGAGCAGTAGCATTAACGATAATGGATGACATTTGAAGTGATTCACTACCGTATCGTTAGAAAATTACAAATACACTATAAAACCACAATGTTAGTAAAGTTCAACGACTATTTTGTTAAACAATGTTTTTGATATACAGGGCGTATATATATCAAATATATTACTAACAAAAGCAAGACTACTACTTATGTAAAAAGAGTTGTTTTGCACTTTCCTCCGTTTCCTTTTTAATGTTCTTTGACATAGTATAAACCTAGATATATAAATAACTGCCTTCGGAATAGGTTTAATCTGTAATGAATTGCACATTTCATTATAGCCGATAATCAAATGTCGATAAAATAAGAAGATTATTCTTATTTAGGGTAATATTTCTGCCAGAATTAATACTCAGTTTTATCATAGAAGCAAGATTAATTTGGTGAAATGTCTTGCCTTTATTCAAATATTTAAGACAATGTACGATACGTAACTAAAATTTAGATTACATACCAAAAATTTGTGATTGTTATTTGTTATCTATGTAACAACATAAGTGAAAAATGTGATGTGCAATCAAAGAAGTTAATTGTTACTATAAAAATTGAACATGCCATTGTTTTCAATAGGTTAAGTGTGAAATTTAATATTTGTTATACATAATAAAAGTTGGAAAACCAAGGTGTTTTCTTTTAATAAAACATAATTTGATCAAGCAATCCCCAGTCACAGCGTTAACCAGAAAATACAGTTCCGGGACTCCACCAAAGCGGAGAGGCTCCCGCCCGCCAGCAACCCGCAGAGCCCCGCACACATCTCTGCTACACTACGCATTTACTCTGCTACATACGCACAGCTTCGGTGGATTCACCCGAGCTGAAGAACATCTCTTCTCACACAACACACAGTACATCGCACACATCGGATGGTGGGTGATATCGATCACTGCACGCCGCTCACATCTCTCCCACTGAAGCTAAGCGGAGAGGAGATGTCTCAATAACGCAATTCTAAAGGTTGCTTAAAAGACATCTCTCCGCTCGTCTCGTCTCCGCTTTGGTGGAGTCCCGGCCTTAACGTAGCTCATTAAAAGCACAATCTCAATATTGTCTTCCTCCGACATGGAGTACTCTAAACCTCAATGCTCTACTCGTATTATACCATATTACCTAATTAGATAACAACACTCGTATCTTCAAAACCAGAAGCGATACACACGTGCACTAAATCCTCTAAATGCATTCGTATTTTTATAATTTTATTAGAAATCCCGAAATATTGTTTAATATTGCTAACAATAGGGCCGTAGAAAGACCGGAAAATACGTCTTGAATAAATTATAGACTGCACGATTGGCGTACTGGTTTAATCAGTCACCACTTTGTGTGTTTAGGGTTCGATACCCACACAGGACAATACTTTGTGTGATCCATTACATGGTCCACAAACTCTTGTTATAAATCCGAAATATAATTTAATTTCATAGTTCTAGGGCAAGAGTGGGAGTGTCAAAATATGCGTTTTTTACTGTATAAACGACCGTATTTTTTTTTTACGTAAACTTTGAGGCTTTGAGGTTTACTTTTTCACAACATCAAGGGACCATACACCTGAGTATCTTCTTCTTCTTCTTTTGATCAAATGGCAACCAGCCGAATATCAGCTGTTTCTACCAATGTCAAGTTATTAATGTCTTCAATTGTAAACTCTTCTGGTCTTCAAGTCGTCGTGTAATCCAATGATAAAAAAATGAAGATGAGATGAAATAGGGACCGACTTCCGAAAAAACGATCTCCCTACACCTGAGTTTAAGTTTACCTAAATTTTAACTCGATACGTCACCTTCCCGAAATAAGGGTTTTGACAGTCAGAAAACAAAGTGATCCTTTAAGGGTATCGTTTTTTTCCTTTTGAGGTTACCCACATCTACCTGTTTAATATAAAAAAACTAGTAACTAAGTAAGTAGTTGAATTGCGTACCTACGTATGTGCAGTTAATTGCTGCATTAATAACAAAACTTTCATACTCCGCTAGAATTATAACAAGTTTTCACAATAATTATTTGGATCACTGACGTCGCTTCATTATTATGTCCTAACGTCGAACCTGCGCTCTACATCAGGGAAATTGAAATAGGTACACAATATAAGTATATGTTCTATTCATTCACATGTAGAAATATAAGGAACTTCGCGGTTTAATCACGCGTTATAGTACCTACCTGAAATGAATTCTAAGGTGTTTATAATTGTGTTTTTGTTGAAATGACGTGAAACAATTAATTATTTTCTACTGATAGCGTTATTTTCTTTGAAGGTTTTGGTCTTCTGTGCGGTATTGTGCATCAGCAGTGTTTGTTTTGGTGACAAAAATATGACACTAAATCTGTCACATGAAGATTCGAGTACATCTGATAAGACAATGGAATCTCATTCAGTGGAGTTCAGTGATCTTGATGAAGACTCCAGTCTCTGGCAACTTTGGAGGCCATTAAAAACTTGGGGTTAGACATTAGTATTTTAAAATAATTAATTACGCTTAATAAAGCAAGTATGAAACAATTCATTTTATTCTAGGTCTTCTATCTCCGTTTAGCAAGAAGTTAACTCACCCTCTTTTCAATAAAGAGAGCAATCATGATGAACGTCTTGGCTTGCACCACAACCGACCGAAACTTAAAAATAAAGTAAAACTTCTTTTCAAAGTTAAGCAATTTGTAGTTTAAATGTTTTATTAAATGAATTAAATGTGTTGATCTTATTTGTTGGATTGTTATGAGTACCTACCCACTAACAATTATAAAGGTGGTAGGTACCTATTTCGTACCTAATTATTGACAGAAAAAATTAAAATTAAAGACCCACTAAAACCTAAATCATATCTCAATATCTGTAATAAAATAGCGAAGTATTACGTTTTTAACCAACTTAAAAAAAAGGACATGCTCAGGTCATTGTAATCTTTCTTTATCTTTATTATACTTATGTACAAACATCAGTCTTCAAAGTTTAAAAATGTGCCGATCACATTGTATTCCACCTTTCAAAGTCCTCATTACTCAGTAATAGTAGGCGGTAGAGCCACGCTGATATCAGTACGAAGAGTCCGACTTGACCAGAGTGGTGGTACCCTCACAGATGAAACCACATCAAATCAATATAAAGCAGTGCGCTGACGGGTGACTTTTGTCGCTGCGACAAAAAAGTTTTTGTCATGTCGCGTCGCGTCTTAAAATCTGAGTGCGCACACGGCAAATGACAGTCACGAAACATTTTTGTAAATCCATGGTTCATTCAACGATATGCATTTGGAGGAGACAGTCATTATTTGCGAATTCATACGTCGTAAAAGTTTTCGAATGATTGCAGAAAGTTTTAATGAATTACTGCATATTTTCAAAGTATTCACCACATAGTTTAGTACACTTTTCCCTTCGCTCAAACCACTAATTATAACATTTATTCCACTTTAAAGTTGGGGTGTTAAAAATGTTTTGAGATTCAAAATTTAAACACATTCGAATATAGAACTGTTTCAAATTCAAAATTGCCGTTAAATATGGAAACGACAGAACTTAAAAGGCATGCCTAGTATTTATCATATGTCAGAATATTCTTTTAATCTTTTCTCGTAAAGTACTGGTCTTCTTTCCACTTCTTCTATATACTATATATATTTGCTTATCGCCAGCGGGCAATCAAAAGTAAGCGGAGAGCGGGGCACGGAAAATGGCGTCAGGATAAACTATTTTGTAGGGATTTTTGATTCGATTCGAATCAGAACATGAAGAATCGATTTATAAAAAAACGATTTCTAAAGGATCGATTCTATATCTTTTCTGTATTTACAATATAAATATAAATCCATTTTATGAAAAACAAAAATATTCATTAAACAATCTGTGGGATCTCTTATCAGTAAAATCATCTATTTTTTAGTTCAAGGAATTCGATTATAAGAATTATTTTTATTACCTATCAAATTAATACATTCAGCTAATTGTAACTATTGTAAATATTTTTTATACCAACACAAAAAATCGACAGTCGATTTTCAAGGGTAAAAATCGATTCAGTACAAAATTTAATTTTTTGGGCCGAAACATAGAATCTTCGATCATTGTGTTATTCTCAAAATTAAATAACATCTTGTAATCTTTCAACCAGTGTTAACTTAAACAAATTATATCATATTTCATTTTCTCTAAAACAATTCAAGCTCTAGTAATTTCGAAGAAAACCTTGAATATTTTATTAGAACAACTTCAATGCATACTGCTTAGACCCTTTATGATAATGTGGTGATTGAACGCTAGGAGACACTTTTGTTTTGATTACAATGCTATTTCAAGTTGTCTGAAAATATAAATAAAAAGTTAATCCTTTCCGCTTTCCGCTTTTGGCTTAGGGCACAGGCAGAAACTGTTTCGTCACTCGTGCGCGCGCTTCTATCAAACTCTAGCGGCGCGGTGACAGTTTTGTCGCACGCTTGTTCGCAGGCACAAAACAGTTTTGTCATCCGATTGTCACGTCGCAACGTGCGCGCATCTCCATATAATTCTACAGCCATAATGAAAGTGACAAAACAGTCACAGTGACAAAAGTTTCCCGTGCGCGCAGGGCCTAAAATTATAGCATTTGTGCTGTCATGTTTCATTGGTGAGTGAGAGACTGGAGGCTCAATGATACAGAAAAATCTCACTAGGTTGCCATTGTGCCAAACTGTAAGTGCTAGAAAGATGAAACTTTGCATGAATATGTGTTGTAATTACGTCGACAAAGTGCTATAATAAAATTAGAAAAAATATATTGAAGTGAAACTTCTTTAGAATCGTTGTGATTTCAAACCGGATGCAACAGAAAAATAACAGGTAAGAGACACAAATACAAAATTAGTGAGCCAGAGCCAGAGAGCAAATGTTGGTGAGTACAACCCGTCGGAAATGACGTCATGCAGACTAGAGATAGCAAAACAAATCGAGATGTTAGTAAAAAATACAAGATGTAAAATAGGCAACCAAGTAGGCAAGTAAATTGGCAAGTGTAAATAGGCAAGTAAATAAGCAAGTATATGGTCAAGTAAATAGGTAAGTAAATGGGCAAGTAGGTATGCAAGTAAATGAGCAAGTAGGTAGGTAAGTTACTAGGCAAGTAAGAGAGCAAAACAGGTAAGAGACAAAAATAAAATTAGTGAGTCAGAGCGAGAGAGCAAATTTTAATGTCGGTGTGTATGCATATTGCACACTGTATAATACTTGTTTGGAATTAAGCATTTATCGTGTGTTAGTGTAAACTAAATGTGAAACGTACGTGAGCTAATACAGCACTTAGAAGTTAGCACCCCATCATGGAATATTGTAAAAAAACTTATATTAATCGATTGCTAGTTGAATTCTGCTTCGATTGGTTTTATTTTTGGGATAGCTAGTGGCTTAGATTTTTTATTAATAATAATAATGTGAGGGGTGCTGGAAAAAATAAAAACTTCAACTAGCAATGTTTAAATAAAGATTTTTCAAAAATCTGAGTTACTAATTTAATGTACCTTTCTACTAGCAATCAGCACCACCCCTTTTTTCATACAAAGCTCGATTATTTATCGAATTATAATCAATTTCAATCATCCGAACTATCGACTCCCCCGCGCATGCGCGCCACACAGCAGTCCGGTCGTCGGCTCGTCGGCCAGTTCAGTTTCGCCTTGAACGAATTGAATACTGAATACTGAAACAAATAAAAAGTTGAAAACAAAACAATCAACTTTTTATTTGTTTCAGGAATATTGTTTCCACAGTAAATCTAAACTGCAAATTAGATTTGAAGAAAATAGCATTGCATGCTCAAAATGCAGAGTACAATTCTAAACGATTTGCAGCTGTGATAATGAGAATCAGAGAACCTCGAACAACTGCTCTTATATTCAGTGGAAAGATGGTATGCACAGGTGCTAAAAGTGAAGAAGATTCTCGACTTCGACGAACTCTGTAAAAGCAGAAGCATGTCTAATACAGTTTCTTGGAATACATAAAAATTTTTGCTCTCTGCTTCTGCTTCTACACACTGCTGCTAGACCCAATTCGTTCAAGGCGAAACTGAACTGGCCGACGAGCCGACGACCGGACTGCTGTGTGGCGCGCATGCGCGGGGGACTCGATAGTTCGGATGATTGAAATTGATTATAATTCGATAAATAATCGAGCTTTGTATGAAAAAAGGGGTGGTGCTGATTGCTAGTAGAAAGTTACATTATATTAGTAACTCAGATTTTTGAAAAATCTTTATTTAAACATTGCTAGTTGAAGTTTTTATTTTTACCAGCACCCCTCACATTATTATTATTAATAAAAAATCTAAGCCACTAGCTATCCCAAAAATAAAACCAATCGAAGCAGAATTCAACTAGCAATCGATTAATATAAGTTTTTTTACAATATTCCATGATGGGGTGCTAACTTCTAAGTGCTAGCTAATACTGTACACTGTATGCGGCTGCGTATTACAGCTTTTAAGTAAGAAGTCAGCGTCTTGTGTTATTATATAACAGTGTTTGTGAGTATTTTTATATCATTTTTAAACAAACAAACTTTGTAAGAATCCTACCCTAGTTATATATATTCATCTCATTCTTTTCTCGATTTACTGAAGTTTCACTTCTATTGTGTGTGAATCGCACACACACCTTTGGGGTAAAGTGGGGATGATTTTTTACTCTCGCAGCTACCCCATCGTGTGTGACATCATTGATAGGTTTTTAAAAACAATAAATTGTTTTAAGACGATGTTTTGATTTAGGTCTCCGTTTGCAAGAAATCCCATTTTAAAATCTCAACGGCTGGATCAAAAAATTTGGAAAAATCCGTGATGGTGATTCATATAATGAACTTTAAAGGAATACTATAATGGATTAGATGACTTTGTTAGTTCAGGAGTTATACAGGCTTAACTTGTAAAATGCGCTTACTTGGAAAACGTCATACAAAATTAACGCATTATTACGTAAACATAACAATTATCTATTGGATAGATTTTAAATCCACGTGCCATTATGGCTGACTGAGGAACCCTTTCCTGTGCGTGGCCTGACACGCACTATGCCGATTTTTTATACCTGCAATTAGTCTGGCAAACTGCGGTGACCTACGGGAGTAATTTTCGGGTTTTTTGTTGTCATTACTTTCTGGCAGTAGGATAAACTTATAGCGGCTTATTTTAGTATCATTGAAACAAGCTATAATTCCATATTAAAATTAAAAATATTTTGCAAAAAAAATAACATGTGCGATTCATTGCACCCGAGTGTATGTACTTACCTATTGGGACTTATTTTAAAATTATAAAAGTCAATAGATATAAAAAGCTATACACGACTATGAAAATAAACATACCTACTGTCAATTTTGTGTAGAAAGAGATCTGTCAATTACTAAAGAATCATGTGTTATAACGATAAAATGTAATTTATTTTGCTGTATTGTGTACCTTGCCAGGATTTAAGTTTCATTCATTAACATTTAAATATTTTAGTAACGTTTTTGTCTACATTTGTTAGGGATTATGTTTTATTTAGATTCACAACGAACTACTACTCGTCGTGATAGTTCGTTAATCACTAATAGAAAAAATAAGGAGCTCGATGATGTATCTCTATATTTAGGACAACCCCCTGGCATTTATAACATCGAATCATGTACATCTGTGGTCCCTCCTCGCCCGAAGGGATCAGTGCAAAAAGAACTGGTTACTTTGATGTTTGAATCTATGTTAGACAGTATAGTTGAATCATGGGAAACTATAATGCCAGAAAAACAAGAAGATAGTTATTTGAACATAGATATCAGCAAGGTACCAAGTGAAACATTTACCATATCAACTGGTAAAAAGAAGAAACCTTCGGGTAAGCTATAACATGTTATTACTTTGCAGTTGGTGTCGTTAGTAAGATGAAGTCCGGAGTATATCAAATAATAAATCATTAAGTTAGTATTTACGATGTTCCTCTTTCAGTGAAACCGTCAAAAACAAAACGAAGCCGATCCAAACTCACATTAACAGATACTGTTCAGGTACTACAATTGCTTGTTTTTATGTTAATCTAGGTATAATCTAATCTCGGGGTTACCGCACCGTATCGACGGAGGCGGCGTGCGCCCTGGCCGGAAAACCCCCGTGGGATTTGGAGGCGGAAGTGCTCGCCAACGTTTATCGGCGAGTGGCTAACTACCGGGCGGAGAGTGGTGGAGTTGGACCTCCGCCCGAGGACGTGCGCGAGTGGTGCACGATGGATCGCTGGTCGATCCGGCTGCAGACTCCACGTGCTGGCTTCGCCACCGTGGAGGCGCTTCAGCCGGTCATCGGCGAATGGGCAGTGCGGCAGCACGGGACCCTTACCTTCCGACTGACGCAGGTTCTTTCCGGGCATGGTTGCTTCGGAAAGTACTCGGTCGCCAGGAGGGAATTGAGTCCCGTCTGCCACCACTGCGACTGCAGTGAGGATTCGGCTCATCACACGCTGGCGGTCTGCCCCGCGTGGGAGACGCAGCGCCGGGTCCTCTCTGCAGTCATCGGAGAGGATCTCTCGCTTCCGGCCGTCGTTCGTTCCATGGCCGGCAGCGAGAGCTCATTTACCGCGGTCGCAACCTTCTGCGAGGACGTAATCACGCAGAAGGAGGCGGCGGAGCAGGCCCGGGAGGACGACATCCAATCGGACCAGATTCGCTGCCGGCGACTCGGGCGGAGGAGGCGCGAACATCTGCGCCTCATGCCGCCTTGAGTGTGGCCGCGGGTGGACGGGACGGGTTTTCCCTCCACCCGCACTATGTGGCCAGCCGCGAGGGGGCGGCGTCGGTGTGTGCCGGACGCCGCTTAGAGAGGGTCGTCAAACAGAGACGGTGCCCGCATCAGGAGCGGGCAGGCAGTGGAGAAGTTCAGAAGGAGATCCCACCCTGGACTTCTCCTACTCCTAAACGGAGAAGCGCGGAGAGGGCACACTGTGTGTTTTTTAGTCGGTTCAAGTCCGACACACCACCCCGCCGTAACCCCGGTGGGGTGACGGTCCATGATGATTTTTCACACATAAAAAAAAAAGGTATAATCTAATCAGTATAAAGCTAAAATCTGACTGATAGCCTATGTCTTCCGAGTGACAGGCGCTTAAAAGTTCCAGTGTAAAATTAAGCTAGATCAAACGTACCTGCCCTACCGACATGTTCCTTTGACATTATTTATTGAAGTCGTTAATGATTACCTCGGCGATCGTGAGACAATTGTTTTCTTACAAAAATCGATTGGTTGTGATTCTATCTTACATACAAATAAATAAAATATAAGTGTAATATCAAACTAACAGTTTTTACTAAATGCATTTGAAAGTATATACGGTACCTACCTACATCTTCTTCTTTTCCTTTGTCCCTTCCCACGTTAGGTGAGGTCGGCTCTCCTTATCTTTCGGCGCCAGGATAGTCTGTCCTGGGTTGTCGGGTCAGGTAATTGGGTCTTCTTTATGAGATTGGCCATACTAGTCCACCAGGTCAAGGGCGGCCGTCCTCTTCCTTTCTTGCCTTCTGAACTTTGTCTAGCCTCGTGACTCCGCCCGACCATCTAAGCATCTTCATTTCGGCCACGTGCAGCTTCTGAGCATGTGTTTCCTTCACTGTCCAGCATTCGGCCCCGTATAACATCGCTGGTCTTACTGCTGTCTTGTACACTTTCCCTTTAGTGCTTAAATTATGGGCATGTGCTGGTCGCAGAGAACTCCAGCGAGTGTACGCCATTTTTGCCAAGCGACATTAATTCTGTGCGATACATCTGCTTCTACACTTCCGTCTCGCGTTACTATTGAGCCTAGGTATCGGAATTGGTCGACTTTTGATACCTGCGTACCGTCCGGGTAGGTACTCGCTCAAAAGCCCTGCTGGCGGTGGCGTGTGTAGCGGGTCGTTCGGCTCCCTACGATATGGTTGAACTGGACGATGGCTGGTGCATAGGTCATGCTCGTGATACGGGCGCCGCCAGTCGGGGCTGGTCATCTCACAACTTCTATTTATTGTTTAATTATTTTTGGACACTACCTGTGTAAATAACAGCATCGTTACATTGTGCTCACATTTAATAAAATGCCTGAAACAATGTAACCAGAAATTGTAAAAACAATGTTGGAAAAGAGTGTCCATGGAGTTTCTTGTCTGTTCTTCTCCATAGGATCTATGAATTGGAACAGACGATTAGCTTCACGACTGACTACTGACTGACTACTTGACGTTTCAAAAGTGCCGTTGTATGGTTTACTTGAAATAAAATGGTTTTGATTGATTGATTGATTGTAGAAGACGTTGGCGCCGTTTGCTGTGTTGCTGAATTTGCATTCGAGATGTTCCGTTTTGGATCTGCTTACTCGAAGTCCTGAGTTTTCCAATGCCATGATCCACTCGTTTATTGAGAATTGCAGTTTTTTAGCAGATCCCGAGACAATCGCAACGTCGTCGGCATAAAAGAGATTCCAGGGTAGGGCATGTTGAATATTCTTTGTTCCATAACTATATTAAATAGCCAGGGACTGAGTGCTGAGCCTTGATGAACTCCCACTTCCACCTCGAATTCCTCACCAAGGCCGCCCGGACTTCTGACTTTCATGCGGATGTTGTAATACATATCTTGGACCAGGCGTATGTAGTCTTCAGGGACTATTTGCTCTCCCATTGCTTGCCACACGAGTCTTCTTGGAACTCGGTCGAACGCTTTTTCGAGGTCAATAAATGCAAAATGCAGGTCTTTCTTATTCACACGATGCTTTTCCATCAGTATCCTCACCGCCTGAATGGCATCCGTGGTTGATTTGGATGGGGTGAACCCAAATTGGTTTGGTGTAATTTGGCAGATGTGCAAGAAGCGTCTATTCAATATACGTTCCCACAGCTTCAGGGTATGAGAGGTTAGTTTTATGCCCCTGTAATTGCTGCACAGAGTAATATCACCCTTGTTTTTGTAGAAGGATACAAGGAAGCTTTGCCGCCAGGAATCAGGAATCGTAACGCTCCTCATTATCGTATTAAACAGTTTTGTGAGCCACACTACTGCTATGGAGCCCAGAGCTTTCCAAAGATCTGCTGGAATCTCGTCGGGGCCCAGTGCTTTATGATTCCTCATCTTCCGAACGGCCTGCTCTACTTCGCACATAGTAACCTCATGAATTTGACCCTGAACTGGTGCCGAGGAATTTAATGCTTGGCTGGGAAATTCCTCATTGAGCAGCTTCTTATAGTATTCGTGCCATTTTTTATTAATGTCCTCATGTGTAGTGAGCAGTGTGTTGTCTTTGCTTTTAATGAATTTATTGGCCTTAAAGTCCAAACCTGATCTGTGCCTACTTTTGGCCAATCTGAAGATGTCGGTATCTGTACCTGCATCATCGATTTTACTGTAAATGCTTTCCCGTGACTTAGCCCTGGCTTGCGCGACACACCATTTGGCTTTCCTCTGTGCTTCTTTGTACAACTCTCGGTCGTGTTCAAGTCCGGAACTTTGCCAAGTCTTAAAAAGGACCTTTTTGTTCTTGACGGCCTCTTTAACTTCTTTGTCCCACCACGTAGGGTCTTTGCCTGTACTAATACCTCCTCTCGAAACGCCCAGTGTGGCACTAGCCTCGTTTCTGCAGTGTGCTTCAAATTTAGACCACATCCTATCTGCGTTTTGGTGAAGTGTTTCCAGGTCTTAAAACCTCCTTTCAAAGGAGAGGCCTATGTCCAGCAGTGGACTGTTAATGGCTGTTGATGATGATGTAGTTTTCCGGCCGGTTGCTGCCAAGGTTGTGGCCGTTAATAGCCTGGGAGCCGCCATCCTTCCGCCATACCAGGCCTCCGTAACTCCATGTACTTGCGCGCTATAAGTGCCTACCACCCAGCCGAGCGGTCTCGGGCCGCCGACGGCTCAAATTCGCATTCGAAGCGCGCGCACGCCGTTCAATTTTAATAGTGCTGTTCGTTCGTACGCGTATTACGATGCCGAGTGGTACCTTATGTGCTGTAGATGGGTGTAAATCAAGCAAAAGAAGGGATAAACACCTATCATTTTTCCATTTACCTGTCAATGAAGAAAGGTAAGTGATAAATTATTACTAGTTTTTGTCGTTTACATTTTTTTCCATTCACATACCGTCATTACATTACATAATTAAAAGACAGTAAGTGTGCGGACACCGGTATCCACTTAGAATTTGACAGTTTAATAGGTATAAACTAAGCATTAGCTTGCCTTTCAGACACAGATTTACATAATTTTGTTACATAGAAACGTTATACCACAGAATAATTCATTCATTTCTAGTGAACATCTCCGAAGATCATCATCAAACTAAGAAGTATTATACTTATTTTAAAACGTTCTCCTAAATGTAACAAATCCTTTTCTGGAAACCGCATCGATATTGGTTTAGCCAAACGCGAGATTATCGCGCACAAACATACATACCTACAAACCATACAAGTCAAACATCTCAGTTTGGCCTGTATGTCTGATCACCTCCTTTTTTTTAAGTTGGTTAAATATTTTATAAATGATAAAATTTTTAACTGCCACATAAAAGTCAGAACATATTCACAGTTATCAATAACATAGATAAAAAGTTATGTTAATTTAATTTTATCGAAGAGGCAGCCCTGCGATTACTGTGGAATAGCGCGGTGCGAAGCAATCACTGCTGTACGCTTGAGCATTTAGGCGCATTTTAGCGTACAGTGGTTGTTGACGCGAGGGAGTAGGCAATTATCGTAATAGGTATTGGAAATTTTCTACTGAGTGAAGTATCTGTTACGTAGTAACTATTCAGTAATCTGTGGCCATACTGAGCGCTCCAACCCAAACGCCCAGCACGACGTCAGCCTTTGTATGTTTTATTTCAGTATGTATTGTGCTAAAAGAAATGCTGATATAACGTTATGTATAAAGCTGATGAAAATCAGTTCGGTATTTTTGGGCTTGATTCAAACGGACGCCATTTTCTATTACCATTTTAAGGGTTCCGTAGCCAAATGGCAAAAAACGGAACCCTTATAGATTCGTTATGTCTGTCTGTCTGTGTCTGTCTGTCCGGCTGTATGTCACAGCTACTTTTTTCCGATACTATAAGAACTATACTGTTGAAACTTGGTCAGTAGATGTAATCTGTGAACCGCATTAATATTTCACATAAAAAAGCGGCCAAGTGCGTGTCGGACTCGCCCATGAAGGGTTCCGTAACAGCAAGTAACATCATATAAAAGTTCTTGTAGTTCGTTGTAACCTTCATCGATGTTTTAATACTAGTATATTGATTGGATGAAAGGTAAATTGCGTGTTACGATTTATGACGTATTAAAAAAAAAACTACTCACTAGATATCGTTCAAACCAATTTTCGTTGGTAGTTTGCATGTTATTGTACAACATATATTTTTTTTAGTTTTATCACTCTCTTAATTTAGAAGTTAGAGGGGGGGGGACCAACATTTTTCCACTTTGGAAGTGTCTCTTGCGCAAACTATTCAGTTTAGAAAAAAATTAAATTAGAAACCTCAACATTATTTTTGAAGACCTATCCATAGATACCCCACACGTATAGGTTTGATGAAAAAAAAAAATTTGAGTTTCAGTTCCAAGTATGGGGACCCCCAAAATGTATTGTTTTTAGGGTTCCGTAGCCAAATGGCAAAAAACGGAACCCTTATAGATTCGTCAAGTCTGTCTGTCTGTCTGTCTGTCTGTCTGTCTGTCCGTCCGTATGTCACAGCCAATTATTTCCGAAACTATAAGAGCTATACTATTGAAATTTGGTCAGTCGATGTATTCTGTGAACCGCATTAAGATTTTTACATAAAAATAGAAAAAAAACGATACATTTTGGGGGTCCCCATACTTGGAACTGAAACTCAAAATTTTTTTTTTCATCAAACCTAGACGTGTGGGGTATCTATGGATAGGTCTTTAAAAATGATGTTGAGGTTTCAGATATCATTTTTTTCTAAACTGAATAGTTTGCGCGAGAGATACTTCCAAAGTGGAAAAATGTGTGTCCCCCCCCCTCTAACTTCTAAAATAAGAGAGTGATAAAACTAAAAAAAATATATGTTGTACATTACCATGTAAACTACCAACGAAAATTGGTTTGAACGAGATCTAATGAGTAGTTTTTTTTAATACGTCATAAATCGTAACACGCAATATACCTTTCATCCAATCAATACACTAGTATAAAAACATCGATGGAAGTTACAACAAACTACAAGAACTTTTATATGATGATACTTGCTGGTACGGAACCCTTCATGGGCGAGTCCAACTCGCACTTGACCGCTTTTTTTTCTATTTTTATGTAAAAATCTTAATGCGGTTCACAGAATACATCGACTGACCAAATTTCAACAGTATAGCTCTTATAGTTTCGGAAATAATTGGCTGTGACATACGGACGGACAGACAGACAGACTTGACGAATCTATAAGGGTTCCGTTTTTTTCCATTTGGCTACGGAACCCTAAAAACAAGGAGAATTTGATGTAAGTAAGTAAGTAGTTGTATTCAAGTAGTTTTATTTTTAATACGTCATAAGTCGTAAACGGCAATTTACCTTTCATTTTATCAATACACAATTATTAAAACATTGATCAAAGTTACAACGAACTACAAGAACTTTTATACGATGTTATTTGCTGCTACGAAATCACGGAAAGTCATAAGCAAAATAACTTTTACTGACAGGATTCTCAAATAATATGGTGGTCGGCTCCAGACGAAAAAGCTGTAATACGCTTTCGTAATGGTAACGTGTATGAAGGAAATATATCAATGAAATGCATGCATGGTGAAGGGCGTCTTCAGTGGGCTGATGGAACTGTATATTTAGTAAGAACCTTAGTTGTCTTAGATGCTTGTTTATATAACCTACATATTAACAATTAGCTCATTAATTGGTTTGACTACCTCGGTGGCGCATGGCGCAGTGTTTGCTGTGATTCGCGGGTCGGACTGATCGGCGAATCGAACTCGAACTTACGAAATGTTCGTGTGATCTGCAAATATTTGTTTCAGAGTTTGGGAATTTTCTATATTAAATATGAATGTATTTGAAAAATATACATATGTATATATATATATATATATATATATATATATATAATATGTATTTTATCAATTTTCTAGTAATACAAGCTCTGCTTAGTTTGTAACTAGATTGCGTTGTAGGTAGGTATGTAAAATGTCCTAAATATATTTATTAATATTTTTATTTAACTGTTAACTGATAAACGTGACATTATCTCCGTAACTCTCACTTGCTGCGTAACCATCTACGTAAAATGTCATCTTACATTAGGTACAATATAAAGATGAAACTTTCTTATAAATTTGGTGTAGGAAAACAAAACCGATCGAAATCCCAGTCCTTCAAATATTCACCATTAAAATAAAAGGCTATCTATCATCCACCTTATAGTTTATAAAGTCAATGCCAAACGTAGATCTGCAATATAAATAAATATTTCGGACATCTAACACACAACGTTCTCTAGTGCCAGACTAAGTAGAACCTGTATGTATAATAATTATGTTTTAATCAAGCAGTTGCTTTTATCATAGTCGTAACAATTAGTAAAAACTTTATAAATTCTTTCATCAAAAAAGTTTTTCGTGACAAATGGTAGGTAACCAATGAGTATCCTGCCTTATGTTTGATGTTTTCAGGGGCATTTTAAAGACAATGAAATTTGTGGTAAAGGTTTCATTCAGTGGAAAGACGACACGTGGTATGAGGGCGAGTTTATGGGCAATCTGAGACATGGCCAAGGCCTTTACGTAAATTCACGTTCTCAAAAGTCCTATGCAGGAGGTTGGGATCGCGGTACGAAGCATGGAGAAGGCGCAATCTACTATTCTAAAGACTTTAAAAATTCGTATGACGGTGGATGGCTACAGGTGTATATTTTTTTGTAGTAGGTACTGGCCGATCCTAGGTAGGCATTGTTATGTTGGTTGAGACAATAAGAGGAATTTGCTAAAATCACGTCTGGGTAGCGGTGCTGCACTGTCCGAAATGACAATAAGGACGGTGACCACCTCCTAGATTCTGTTCATGCTTTTCATCAGCCAGGGATGAGTCTTTTAGACTGTTAAAATACAAAAACAGTCAATACAAACATAAATGTAATTCCCAGAGCCTAGACTACAGCGCTACCAACTATTATTCGGTAGAAACAATTACTCTGTAAGCATTTAACACACGCAATGTACATATTACGATATGATTTCGTTTTCATTATTTTTAACTGCTACACGAAACTAGCGAGCGATTCTATTCCTAGTCGATTCATGCTACCCTCACTCGGTCAGCTCCTACTTGAGCAGAAACCTGTTGTGCCCTACATGTTTCAAGTTATTGAAGCAAAGTTTATGATAACATTTGACAATAAAATCACCATGAACTAGCCACATAATAATACACATGTATACAAATTGTACTTATTTCAGTAGGCATCTATTCTTAAATAAGGTATAAAAGACCACGGATAATATTAACGTATTGTAATAATCGTTTTAAATCTGTTAATGAAAAAGTGTTTTTCAAGAAACCATAGCCAATTACTTACGACTGTTAATTTTACATAGAATGAACGTTTTGGATATGGATCGCGAGAATACTGTCCTTCAAGTGGATATAAAGGTGAATGGGAGAGAAACAAAAGGGAAGGCAAAGGGCTAATGATATGGCCCAATAACGATGTGAGTTACTAAATATATTTTTTTTATTGAAAATCATCCTCATAAATTAATTCAGTATGCTTAAGAGCCCACTGCATCCTACATCATTATGATCTATAATAATATAAAATCATATTTTTGTTTGTATGAAATTTAGTGTGCAATACGGGTAAGTCTGAGAAGCGGCCAACATCTATTTTTCATACCTCTAAGACGCAAGCGGAGCCGCGGGCATCAGCTAGAATGATGTATATTTTATTCGTCTTCTAAACCTTTTTCAGCTTTAACTACGACAAAAAATTACGCTGAAAAAGTATGAAATAAGATTAAGACAACATAGTACTCGTACACAATTATCAGTGTACTGAGGTACACAGATTCAAGTTTGAAAAGCTATAGTCACGCGTTGTTAATGTAGGAACGTTCGATGTATCGTAATGTAAGGACACCAATCAATCAATAAATAAAAATAACTAAATTACTTTAACTTTAAAGAATAAACAAACAAGGGGGTGTCATCATCATAACGTAATTAATTAATGTTTTTTTATGGCGCCGACTCAAAATTAACTGTCTACTATTATTTAAATAAAATTACCTATCTATTTTATGTTTTAATTTTACGACTACAGGCATCCCAATATTTTATCAAAATCTCTGATTATAGTTAATTATAATGAGCCGTACCTAATCCTTGTCAGATTACCCCCAAGTGCAAACCAAAGAATACATAGGTAAATAATAGATTACTGCTTTCGATTTCGTATTCCATTTAATAACCTTAATAGTAAATATCTAATTTTATTTTTGTGTTATACAACATGTACAATATTTGTTTCGAAGTTTGAGTGTTTTCTATCTATACTACGAGTAATATTATAAGCCTGAAGAGTTCATTTGTTTGAAAGTGCTAATCTCCTGAGATAGGGTTCCTGAACTACTTTTCCGATTCGAAAAAATATTTCACTGTTAGGTAGTCCATTTATCGAAGAAGACCATATACTTCATATATAAAGTCCATACTTCATACTACAACCAACAGGAGCAGAACATCAATGTAAAATGTTTTAAAAATAGGAGAAAAATATTTCTTTTTTGAGCTACCATAGCGGGCGTAAATGGTTAGATATTAGTGAAAATAAAGTACCTATGTCATATTTGTACCTCTTAAAAAGATCTAAATAAAATCCCGCTATAGCATAAGTATATCTTTTAAGGCTCGCTATGGTAAACAAATCTGTTTCCACCTCGGTATGACATTGCCTACGTTGTAGGATGAGTTGATGAATATGTATCTGATACGAAAAGCCGAAAATAGATTGGGACTTGCCATGGTTAGTATACAAATTGTTGTATACTAACCCGCACCCAGTCGCATGCGTCTGGCTGCATGTAAAATAAAAATGTGGGTGTTCAATCATAATTTCTCACGCTCGGCCTTATTCCTAATGGTTATAATTATTTGGTAAAAACTAATAAATTATTTTTTCAGTTTTACCGCGGTGAATGGAAAAATGGAGTTATGTCTGGTTACGGTGTCTATATATGGGAAGCATATTACAATAGCACGATGTCGGTGCCATCTTCAAAATTTTATCATGGCTATTGGGAGAAGGGACAGCGAAACGGTCAAGGGGTTTTAGGCCTAGGATTAGGTTGGGGCTCATATTATACAGGAGATTTTATAAATAACATGAAATCCGGCACAGGGAAATTTGTGACTAATAATGGTCTCATTTTGCAAGGAAAAAAATTGTTTGTTGACGATAATCTTTCGTCTATGTCATCAAATGATTCTTTTTACACAGAAAATTCAAAGGGCCCTGTAGAACCCTATCAATTTGATATATGTGACAGTTCTGTAGGTCTTTCTTACCATGTAGAACAAGCTCTTAGAAACTTTGATAAGCAACAAGAAATAATATCAAGTATGGTTGCTGATTACATCGAAAATAATAAACCTGGTAGAAATAAGGATGTAGCTACACAAGCACGTGCTGGTGTCGTCAAAGACGAACACCGTGAGAAAGAACAGAAGATAAAAGAACATGAAGAACTTGAGTTTTTCCAAGATCTTATGGCGTTCGAGGAGGATTCATTACGTAAATCGTTAAGGTGTTACGAAACTGACTTGAAGAATATCTATTATAAGTATGCCACAATATGTAACGTTGAAGAAATTTATTTTACACCTGTAATGATACGATTATACTTATGGCAATTGTATTATGATTGTCATATACACGAAAAAGGATTAACTCTATGTGATATCGACTATATGTTTTATCAGAATCCTGCATGGCTAGCTAAGAATCCGCATGATCCATTTGAGAAAATATACTTTTGGCAATTTTTACACAGCCTTATTTCAGTTGCAAGCAAATTATACGCCAAACGTACGCTACCCGGTCCAAAGCCAGATACAGTCTTAGCGTGTGCATTTAGATATTTCATGGAGCAAGATATCCTCCCAGGTTGCAATCAACATAGAGGTATGACGTATTTTAATAATCTAAGTGATGGTGATGATGATGAATGATCAATAATAAGTCATAGTCAATGAAGAATAATTATGTCGTGCGTAATATGTGGGGTGCGTAATAACTTTGAAATCTAAATAATAATATTTGCTAAACTTACTTTCGATATCTTTATCCAGGGTATAGCTCTTCAGGTTTGAGGTGTATAATGCATGGATTTTTTGCTCTCACTTATTAAATAATAATTAAATAATTAACCTAACTTTGCATCTGGTACTTTTTTAGGGCGGTTGGTAAATGGTTTTGGCACATTTGTACCCTTAAAAGCGGCATATGCATTATATCGAGCTCTAGGAGAGCCACATACCGTTCGTCAATTCCTAAGAGCCGTACGTAATGCTCCACACATTAAATACCTTCCTCAAGCACCCATTAGTGAATCACTTGATGAATACCTTCCGCTGGGTCGTAATCTATATATTTTTGGAGATGAAATAAGTTTTATTGTTGGTAAGTTCTCATTTCTTAAAATATATAATGATAGTATAAATTGTACTACTGCTATTTGTCAATAAAAAGTGTGGAGTCTAGCAATGCAGACTCTTGAGAGTATTGAGTTCCAGGCATTCATAGTCGGCAGTAGCAGTAACTTTCTATTTCTTTTCTTTTCTATTTCGCATTTTATTAGAGTATTCTTATTGATACTTTAACGAACTGCGAAATTAAAATATTGTTTGAAATCAACGAATTATAAAACATTTAAGTGTGGAAAATATATAGACGAGACATTTTCGGTACGGTGACAAAGCGAGCTGACTCTACCCTTAGGGTTGGGTTTTTATTTCCAAATTTATATGCGACCATCTTCGAGGTATACTCTTTTAAATTAAAAAAGAATTATAAAAATCGGACTACTGTATAAAAATTTATGCGTGGTCATACATAAAAAAAATATACGCGTCGACCTGAGAACCTCCTCCGTTTTTTCGTCGGTTAAAAATTGAGAAAATACCTTTGTGGTGGTTTCCTAAAGAAACGGTTCATTATCGAACTTAGTTCTGTTATAGTTTCAGTACTTTTAAAAGAAAAAGTCTGTCGTGAAACTGATTCAAAAATTGTTCTCTGTAAACTTTGTGAACTAAATCAATTAAATCCATTTTTTATTTCAGACAATAATCTTCCCGAGCAAGAAGATAAATGTCTTATTAATTCAAAACTGTTTAATTTTGCGAATTTGTCGAATAAAACCATCATAAAAATTTTCGCTAAAATATTTCCACAACTGTGTAAAGACAGATATATAATGAATCTGAATATAAAATTGACATTCTTTGAATTTTTTGAGGCGTTCTTAGAATGCGCAGATGAAAGTATTAATGTAACAGAGGAAGAAAGTAAATTAAGGAATAGGATATCGGTAGCGTTAGCCCCACATAGTTCTCCTATTGACTTAAAATCTAAAATGCTCTGATACAATTTGCTGTTACTGATGTTTGTTTAATTTCAATAAAAAATTTCTTTGGAATGTGTGTTTGTTTTACCTGATTTCATAAATTAGTTAGAACGAAGTCTGTAGGATAGGCATAGTAAGGGTAGACTTCGTTCTATCAAAATTTATTGAGATGTCGCGGGCCTAATGGAAAATATTTAAAGGATACTTATTTCAAAGATCTTTTGACGAATTTAAATTGGGTCATTAATTATTAATAAATCAAAGTCATAGATCATTGTTTTGATATAGAGGTATAGACAAATATAACAACATTTTTTAAATATTTCGGACACTTCGGACATGTGTTACATAACGCCATATACTTAGGGCTTTCACCCACTGGCCACGCGCTCACGCGCGTGGGCGCGTGGCAGCAGATCACGCGCGCGGCGACGGTGGAGCAGATCTGCCCGTTCGAGCAGATTCTACCGCGCCTACGCGCCTACCGGCTTTGTCGCCAAATTGCTGGGCGTTGTTCAATTTCGAATATAAATGTATCCGTGTCCAGATCTATCGTGAACAAGTCCTTATAGCACGAAAACAGGCGCGATACTTCGTTCAATTTCGTATATAAATGTGTTTACTGCTGCGGCCCGCCACGCCTAAGCGCGCGGTGGCAGAATCTGCCCGCGGCACGCGCTCACGCGCCTGGGCGCGTGGCCAGTGTGTGAAGTCCCTTAGGCGCGTGAGCGCGTGCCGCGAGCAGATTCTGCCACCGCGCGCTTAGGCGTGGCGGGCCGCAGCAGTAAACACATTTATATACGAAATTGAACGAAGTATCGCGCCTGTTTTCGTGCTATAAGGACTTGTTCACGATGGATCTGGACACGGATACATTTATATTCGAAATTGAACAACGCCCAGCAATTTGGCGACAAAGCCGGCAGGCGCGTAGGTGCGGTAGAATCTGCTCGAACGGGCAGATCTGCTCCACCGTCGCCGCGCGCGTGATCTGCTGCCACGCGCCCACGCGCGTGAGCGCGTGGCCAGTGGGTGAAAGCCCTTAGTTGGAAACTAAGCAGAGCTTTACTGTCCATAGTCAATCCAGAGTATCTATTCTAGACTGATAGAATACTTGTGTATTAAAATATATTATATTGTACATATGAAACACCCAAACTCCTATACAAATATTTATATTAAAATATATTATATTTATATTGTACATATGAAACACCCAAACTCCTACACAAATATTTAAATTGTAATACTTAATTATAATCCTACACAAATATATAAATTATACAAACATTTAATACGACCTAGGAATCGAAGCCGAAACCACTACACCATCGTAGCAGTCAATTTTAATGTATGTATTTACTTTGTGTTTTCTTTGGGAAAAGTTCGGTTTTTAATCATTCCCTCATGTATTTTTTGTTTTTCTCATTAATATTTATTACTAGCTGACCCGGCAGACTTCGTATTGCCTCTATCGATAAATAAGGAAGAAGAAAGAGGATAGAAGGCCTAAACTTTCGTATAAAATAAATTTAAAACAAACGAAAGGAATCCATAATTAATAAAAAAAATGCAATTAATTTTAACATATTAAACCCTTTTAAACCTTCTCTGGACTTCCACAAATAATTTAAGACCAAAATTAGCCAAATCGGTTCAGCCGTTCCGAGTTTTAGGGAGACTAACGAACAGCAATTCATTTTTATATATATATTAAATTAATTTAATTTAATTAATTATTTTAAAATAGACTAACGAACAGTAATTCATTTATATACTATATATATATTTATAATCACCATATATAGTCACCGTGGCAGGCGATTGTATCTATTTAATTCATTCATTCTATCTACTGAGGAAACAGCAATGTGTGATATCTATATATTTATATATGAATTGCTGTTCGTTAGTCTATCTTATCTTATTATATTATATATACATATATAAATCATTTTTTATAGATATCACACATTGTTGTTTCCTCAGTAGATAGAATGAATGAATGAAATAGATACAGTCGCCTGCCACGGTGACTTCGCTATGCCTGCTGCCTGAGTAGAATCCAAAAGTGAAGGTCGCCATACTTACTGCGAATGCAGGAAGTATAGCGACCCACGTTATGACGGTCTAATGAGATACTTTTTCACGCAATGCTTAAAGGACCCAGGACCATAGTAAGAAAGAAACACATGAGCTGGCAGTGAGTTCTACTTTTTAACTTTTCGGCACAAGAAGGAAGATCCGAACCGCGTCGTTCTGGTATGTATTTCTTCCACTCTAAGGCGGTGATTTCTAAGGCCAGCGCGTGTTGTCTTACAGAGGAAAAAAGAAGGTGGGATTGGCCCTAAGAACTCTTCAAAACACTCCTTAAGGTAATGGCGATAGAGGACTGACATAGAGGCGACATATCGTATGCGAATAGCTCACCTCTTCAATCGATCGAGAGCGTAAAGCAAATACATTTGCACATTTTTTTATTACAATTGCAAAGATGAAAACAATACTCCATGTAGGAGCCTTACGCGATTCCGCCTTTGTTACGTTTTCAATGTACCTACCTAATATCGTCGGTGTAGATCCCAGCAAATATCCATACCCAGGATACCGAACTTATCCTGTAGTGGTAGCTGAGTTGTCTGAAAAGTAGGGCCGGGTAGGAATGGAGACTTTTTGGTAGTGAGCGCTCAAACCTGTGTTTTCTTGGCATTGAACTCGACCAGATTCTCATCACCACATTGAGATATGCTTGGAGGTTTTACTGCTAACAAAGGTCGTGCATCTACCTTTTCATTCATTTGAGGTTGTAGAAATCATGATCACTAACCACTAGACCGACAATCCCGTTATTAGTCATTCATAACAGTAATTATACTGTTGAGTCTGTTGACGGGCCTATTTTTTTTTTTTTTTTTTTTTTTTTTATTTATTGATTGATACAATATATACAATTTCTGTGTAATCTATAGAACATCACAAAACCTTGACAGGTTTGTCTGGACGTTGAATCACTTTTGAGCAATCTATTAACATACATTCACTGAAAAACATCTCAAAATTAAAAACAATGTTTTTATAATAGTACCTACAATTCACCTAAACTATTTATCACTAGGAAACCGGTTATCGAACCGTTCGACGCATGTCCTGTCCGATGCTACCTGACTTTCTTATGAAGTTATGATATTATTATGTACTGTAGTTATGCAGAAGGAGTTATACACTATAGACAGGATGTTGCACTTTCTTTTATTTTTATTTTTCTATTTAAATATGTTCAAGTCGTCTACTTTTCAATAATTTCATGTTACGGTGTTAAAGCATAGAAATAAAATATTTTTTGTATTTACATTTAAAGTTCTTGTCTGTTATTTGTGTTTGTATATTTATTGGAATGTCATTGATATAAGTTGGGATTAGATAAGCGTTCATTCGTTGTCCGTAATAGTTAGTAATTCTGGGCACTTCTAATTTTGAGTTTGTTATTTGCCGTGTTGTTATTTTATGAGTGATTTTAATTTGTAGTTTTTTATTTTGATATTGTTCGATTAAAAGCCACAGTTTTATTTTAAGATGAATTGGCAGTATTTTACAATATTTGAACAGGGCACTGGCATTGTCACCAACGCACACCGTGTTTTTTATTTTGTCTGGTGTTATAGTTTTTAGAATTCGTGTCTGCAAGTTGTATATTCTGTCCAAGTAGGTTTTGAAAGTTCTTCCGTAGCTAGTGATTCCATATGATATGATTGACTCAGCAAGGGCAATGTATAGATTTAGTAGTATTTTAAAAGGAACCTTATACTTTAGTATTGCAAATTTAGCTAATATTGCTCTTAGTTTGTCACAAATTGTATCGATATGGTAACCCCAGTTAAATCTGTCGTCCACTACTAGACCTAGGTATTTATAGTTAGATACTTGTTCCAAAAATTCACAGCTACATGCATTATTGTTAGATTTCATTTCATGCAAGCATCGGTGGCAATGAGCTACTACTTCGATTGGTTTGTCGTAATTAAGTAAGTGGTTAGACCGGACATGAATGATTTTAGTTTTGTTGGCATTTAGTACTAATCCGACATCGTGCGACCATTTACATATACTGTTAAAATCATGTTGTAGACGATGTTCAGCCTCAGACAGATTTTTACCAGCTACAACGAGACACGTATCATCAGCGTATTGGTAGATAGAACAGTGGCTTATGACATTTTCCATATCGTTGACATACGCCAAATAGTGCAAAGGCCCAAGGACGGAGCCTTGAGCTGTGCCAGTAGTAACCTCTATCTCATCACTAAGAGCATTACCGATCCTAACTCGGTATCTTCTGTTGTCTAAGTAATCTTGGCACCATTGTAATAATGGACCACGGACTCCAGTATGGTCGAGTTTATCTATGAGGGTCTTATGCCTAAGAGTATCAAAAGCCTTACTAAAATCTATAAATAATAATAGAACATGGTTCTTATCATTGAGGTGTTTGTTAATTTCATCCGTAAATTTTGATAGTAACATTGTGGTTGACTTATTAGATTGGAATCCGTACTGAGCCTGTGATAATACATCGTTCTGAGCATAAAAATTATGAATTTGCTGGCACATATATTTTTCAGCCACTTTATCTATAACTGAAAGTATTGTTATTGGTCTATAGCTGTCGTAATCATTGTGTGCTCCTTTTTTGTATATTGGTCTTACAATGCCCGCTTTAAGTTCTTGTGGATATTTTGCTACCTTAATACTTGTGTTTATTAGTTTAACTATGACATTGGCAATCTTCTCGCTTAACATTTTCACATCAACGCAACGAATTCCATCGTTACCAGCCGATTTGTTTATATGTAATTTTTGTATAATAGTTATTATGTCTTTTTTAGTAGGCTTTTTGAATAACATCGATTTGTTTTCAGGAAATACATAATCTGACTCGGGGATAAGGTTTGTGTTACACTTAGGCAAAATATTTTTAACGTTGTGACAGAATTCCTTACCAAAGTTATTAGCTATATCTTTATCGGTTAAATTATTTTTCTTAAAAGCTTTAATTACCGCTTCATCGACTGATTTGCAAATTCGACCGGTCAATGAATTTAATATATCCCATAGTTTCTTTTTATTCATTTTATAGTTATTTATTAGATCATTATAATATTTGTTTCGAGTCGTTTCAATAATTTTTCGAGTTTGGTTTCGCTGTTTATTATACTCCAATCTAAGTATATAATTATTTGTATCTTTTTTCCATTGGTTAAATAGTAGATCTCTTTTTCGGCACATATTATTAATTTTATTATTTATCCAAGGTTCCTTGTTTCTTTTACTACTAAGATTAATTTTTTGTAAATATTTTGATTGTTCATAACTTTGGTCAAATTTGTTTTTAATATAGTTAGTATAAATCTCTATAGGACATTGCATAACGTGTCTAAATTTTTGCCATTTATAAATACAAACAAATGAAGTCCAAATAATATAATTTCAAATTAACTGCTTTGTCTGCTTTTCACTAAATTAATCTCACATACTTTTATTTTAATATTTTATGAATTTTCAACATTTTTTACCTGACTAGTTTCACTTTATGGCAAACCTAACAACTGTGGGTACACAGAAATGATAGTGTGTTGATGTTAAAACAATCCCCAAAACTGGGGAAATTTTAGTGTTTCGTAATTTTTACAAACACTACTATTTCAAACAATTTCAATGGTAATATAAAATTAAATGCAAACTAAATAGGATATAAAAGTACATATTAAAAACGGCACTTACATCAAAAAATATATTTTATGATTTTGATCTGTCTGTATGTTTGTACCGGCTAATGTTGATGTTGGGCACTGATATTAACTTTGACTACTATTAGACTATTAGTTTTTGTAAATGTACAACCAAAACCGTAGGTAACACCGCGGAGCTGGTAACACGGGCCACCTACCAAAGTGCTCTATGTACGCGATTATGCTAAAGTATAATAAAAAGGTATAGTAGAAGATAAATGGTGAAAAGAGGATTATAATAAATTTCACTAATATGTAGGTGCAACATGATATTGACATCTTCGATGACAAAAAATGCTAATCTATGACATTTACTGTAGCTATTGACCGATTTTACTTTTGTCAAAAATACAGAAAGCTAAAACAAGTATTTCTTTGGATTTTTTATTTACGTATTAAGTTGTTACCTTTATACATAATTAAAATGAGAACTAAAAACCCAATGGCAAAAAAACCCCAACAAATATTGTTTTCGAAAAACTATTACACCCCACCAAGAACGAAAACAGAAAACTGGGATTATGCTATGCACGCTGAGAAAAAAGACAATTATGTATATCGTGATGGATTGAGTAACCATATAAGTACGTACACACGCTGGGGTACAGAGGACCAGGGATGTCGTATGACGGAAACACGACACATGTTAGCACAAGTTTTTGGTAAAACTGTCCCAGTGTATGCTTTCAAGCCTCTTGTTAATTTTACATCGTATCCATGCACTGAGTAAGTTGAATTAAGCAGTTATTTTCTAGCTAGACTTCATTAGTGAACCTACTTATGCAACAAAAAACCAATCCACTTACCTACATGCCAAAAACGAGATAATTTTTAGCGAGACGGATCTCTCTCTCTGAAGTCGGTCCCTCATGTCTGAGGATCGTGGTCAGCTTCCGGGGTTGCATCTGGAGCGGATGATCTTCCTCCACCGGATCCTGTCGAGCGCGTCTCCCACAACCGAGTAGAATTTAGAGGTCGACGAGTCCTTTACTTGATCGGTCCATCTTGTTGGTAAACCACCGCGCGATCTTTTGCCTTCGGTGTTATCTATCGGCAGGGAGACGGATAGTTATCTATTGCATAAGTAGGTTCAGTTAGTCATAGTCGGTACTCCAATTTTGATAATAATTAATTGGGTTTCAAGGGTTTCATTTTATTTCATTAATCTGTTATTAACCACACAATGATACACCACACGATGGGGTAGACTCGAGAAAAAAACCATCCCACTTTTACATGTAGGGGAGGTACCCCAAATAAAAATATTTTTCTTAATTTTATTGCAGCACTTGGTCGACATGATCACAACATATTATATTCATGCAAAGTTTCATCTTTGTATCACCAGCCGTTTGGGCAGCCAAACGGTTGGTGAAACTTTGATGATGAAAACGAGGACGGACGGAAGGACATGATGAATCCAATCCTTGTACCCTAGCTCTGCTTAGTTTGAAACTAATAACTTTGTGTTAGATGTCCGAAATACGAGTTATTATATTTTTCTACCTATATACTATAGGCAGAGCCTGTGCTATGGTAACTGGTGTACCGAGACATGGTTGTCTTATCTGTATAAAATATTAAATATATTTTCAAATACATATAATAAAAATAATAATAATATTTCGGACATCCTACACACAACGCCATCTAGTCCCAAACTAAGCAGAGCTTGTATTATGGGTACTAGACAACTGATGTAAATACATAAACATACTTTTTTTGTAAATACATACTTATTATACATAAAAAAACACCCTGACTCCGAAACAAAATACTTATTTGTGGAAAGTTTTTAGACTTTCGCGACTTTTACACATACTTATGTTTTTACTGTAAACGGGACTTATTCGCAATAATATTAAAAAGGTTACGATACCTTCTATTTTCCGACGTTTCGAACGGGTTATACCGCTCGTGGTCACGGGTAGACTGATGTGAGCTTAGCGTCGCTATCACGAAGGCTTTTGCACATCACGAAGGCTTAAGTAAAAACTTATTTGTGGATTAACAACACAAATATTTGGTCTGACCCGGGAATCGAACCCGAGACCTCTTGATCAGCAGCCGCACACGATAACCACTAGATCAACAAGGCAGTCAAAATAAAAAATTACACCCGGACCCAAATAAAAGGATGGAAGTCAACAATTATTTGTCCTAGTTGGGAATCGAACCCACAACCTATGCCTTAGCCGTCAATGATCACAACAGGCTCATCAAATCATAATTCGTTTACTAATCAAGGGCACACTTTGGCGGTATCTAATTCATAATATCGTCATTACATATCACAATATTAAATTATTCCCGTGTCATGACAGTTATCCAAATATCATTTCCAATTCATATATTTTTTTCTTGCAAGTATGAGCACGTATCTGTGCTACATTTTCGACTGCATTGGTTACTCATTAGCTTACGCAATTAGCATACTCTGACCTCTTGGTTACTCATTCGCTTACGCCGCAATAAGCAAGCTCTGAGCTCCCTTTACATTTCTCAATTCCGAACCTTCATGTTAGCGTTAGTATTTTTTTTATATAAGTAGGTACCTGCTTAAATATATAATCATACCCTTTATCTATATTCATGTTTCAGCACACCAGGAAGAAATAAATTAATGAAAATAGCGAACTTACCACAGCTACCCGAAGATTTTGGAGTAATGGATTATGTGTCGACTCAACAAGACGATTACAGGAACCCTTTCCCGGGAGTAACCAAACCGGTGCGTAAACCTACTACTAAAAACTCTTAAAAAAACTAACTAAAATAAGTACTGTTTAGTTAGTCCCTTTTACTGGCGGCTCAACATTTGTGCCGTGAAGCTCCGTAAACAGGCGTGAACGTGAATGTTGACCGTTTAAGCGTGGTTCACGCGCGTTCACGCCTGTTCCTCGATCAGAGTGTCCCGCGACAAAAGGTTCGCGCCTCCTTCGCGCGGCGTTCACGGGTATATATCCACATTCACGGCCCCATTCACAATGAATATTGAAATCAACGAATTAAAGAAGAAAAAAGACTTTGCTGTCCAGTTATCGTTTATATCGGAAAAAGGTTTGTTATTTTGTATATACATATAATATGATTGTAGTTTGTGTTCTTGTTTTCGACGTCTACATAGTGCCACAGCAAACAAAGTTACTTCCATTTCGCGGCGGGTTTCACGAACGATTGTGAGCATCCCGTGAATGTAGAGGTCACAACTTGCGAATTGAATTCGCGCGTGAATTCACGGCACTAATGTGGAGCCGCCGTAACAGTACGTGTTTTTAAAAGCAGACTATTGCCGAGTGATTGATTGATTGATATAATGGCCTTGGGAGCAAGTACATTAATTTATTTTTGGTAAGATCTTCGTTGGGATAACGTTTTCGAGACATAATATTATATACATAAGTACATAAACTTATTTTGTGATTATATATTATAAATCTACCCAAACAAAACCGCAAAGCAAACCTCTTCTTTGAATTCAATATTGTTTTTTTGTTACAGTTAACTATGTCAACTCCAACATGGCTTCTGAATCGCGTCATCCGCTCAGACCTAACTCAAAATTACAGTGCAGCACCACCGCGTGGAGATTATCAATGCTTAGACACCCACACTCCAATCGGCCATATCAGACAATTGAAATTGTTCCGCTATCAATCTTTTGATCCAGCAACTTGTCTACAAGACTTTCCTAGGCTAACTAAGTCATTAGATACTAATGAAAACAAATAATTTTTTACATTTCAATCTTTTATTATAATTAATTAATACAAATTATTCATCATACAAAATTAAGTTAAACACAACAAAACTTGTAACTAAAATCAAGTAACAAACTCAAAAAAAGTAAATGCCAATGGCAAAAGTATGAGTACCATTTCATTTTCTAGATTCCCTTTATTTAACAATTCAATCAACGGTCAATTTGTATACATATTTTTTGATTATATTAAAAGTATCTTCAAAGCCAGTGAAGTTTTTTTTAACAATACGTCATCATAAAACTTTACTTCGTACTTGGTAGTTCAATATTAATCATTTCTCGAAATAGGTAGAATGATCCGATACAATTTATTTATATTTTTAATTGGAATGGTGGAATATGATCTAATCAATTTTCAGACTGGATCAAATTCACATGCAATATAAAAATAAAATAAAAAAGATCGGACATCTTACACACAAAATATATTTGACATAAGTTTATATAATATTTTTATTGGAAATTATGTTGTTTAGTTCAGAAAAATCGAGCCACTAAAGATGTTGACAATAGTTTTGGCTGCAAATTCCATCATACCTGTTTGGTATTTTAACATTACTAAAGAAGCAACTGAATTTTATGTGGACAAACTTGGGTGGCTAAGTATAACAGGTATTTTGCTTTAATTTTAATGTGTCATTAGTCACCTTCAAAAATAATTCTTAATTTAGTAATTATTCAGAAATACTATGTTTTTAAAATAAAGCCTCAGAATGTGGATTGAAATATTTTCTATCTACAAGTAAAATAAATTATTCTGTAAGCTAATAAAGTATTCCTGTTTCAAATAAACAGCAGGATAGATAATCATAGCACCTCTATGGACGTAATTACCTTATGCTGCTATGATTAAGGGAATCTACTTACTATATGTTACTTAAAATTACTAATGGAAATATTTGTGGCACTAATTTGTTTATAACTTATTCAAGTCAATGATATATTAAAATTATAGTAATCTTTATATTTAATGTGTCCACCAAATATTTTATTAATAATCATCTGAGCCTATTCATTCTGAATAATATACAAAATCACATCAAGATCTAAATTAAAAATGCATTACTTTACAAAACAATCTTAGTAGATGCACAATATTTGGCAATTACAATAAACAGTTATGATATATAGAAGCAGAGTCAATAACAGCAGAAGAATATTAAATTACTGCATTATGTCATGGGAAACACGTACTGTTATAGAGAGATGATTATAGAAGTTAACGGTAATTTACCCTGTGACCTATATTATTATATAGGATATACTTTTCATACATGGGAACTTTGTTTCTTGAGTATTTACAACAATCTAGTATTTAAAACTGATAAAAAAAATCGATTTTCAAGAAACATTATTTAAACTGTTGTTTAACAAATTCTAAACATTAAAAATAAGAAAGCTTCATAGCAAAGATAAAAACAAACAAAAAATAATAATGAAACACATAGTTGCCATATTCCTACTTAACACATACAAGTTTTCATTTCATGTGTCATCTAACTTTGAGGATAACATATGAGTTTCAATTTCACCGCACTTTACAACAGGAAATATATTATCTTCAATGAGTACGCCTTCTCTTAAAACTTTTACCTTTCTTAGACTTCAACTTGTGTTTTCTTGAATTTCTGTTACTACTAGTTCCTGTAATTTCATCTGCAATCATTCCTACTGTAGACAACTTTTTCCGACGATTCTTTTCAGCTTTTGTAACAGGTAACCGAGTTAAGTAATTTTCTTCATATTCAGTCCTTTCTTGTTCAAGTTTAGATATAGACTGTTTCACATGGTTTCCTGTGCTAACTTCTAAAGGTGCTTCAGAGTATTCTTCACGAAGTTCTCTCATTATGCTAGCATTAAGGATTTCATTTCTTGACTTCTCTTTACTCTTCTTTTCACTTTCAACCCTTGAAGTATGTGCATCAAAGTGCACTGCTGCTAATTTGGGGGGCACATAGATGTTTGACTTGGTACTCTTGTCTCTCTTATCCTCCCCATCATCTGAAAGTCCACTCGACTCGTCTTCAGAGTTGTTTATCTTACTCACTAAGTTTGCTGGATTAGCATGATATGAGTGAGGGTCATCATCAGTTGTACCACCAACTACAGCTGTTTTAACTAATTTATCAATTTGATATTTTAGTTTTGAATCTATGGGTCGAATCTTTTCCAGAACTGTTCTTATCTCTATAAGTCTATCGATGGCTGGATCTGATTCAATTTTCTCACCAGAACTTTTTCTTAGCACAATATATGTTAAATTTATAAGATAACTAAGAAGCATTTGATACTTCATTTCCAAGAAGCTGAGGCCTTTGTCTGTTGAAAGTTCTCCACTTTTAACTCTTACCAACATATTATCTACAAGTTGTGATACTTGTTGAACATTTGTATTCATTTCATTAAGCAATTTAACTGCTTGCGGTAGGTCAGGTTGCTCCATTTCATCTGATGCCTGGAATCCAAAAAAACACATATTAAACTAAAACAATTCATACAACTTTCAAGACGTAACACTGTATACAATGATACGTATTTATGAACACCTGGGACACAAAACTGTTAAAATCAAATATTTAGAATGTTAGATCGATAATTCAATACGAATAACAAGTTCACTTCAGTTTCTATAGTTTTTTGATTATTCAATTACTTTTATTATTAACTAAGTCATGTTTCACAGAAATACTTAACCAATTAATGGATTACAAATTATAATCTCGGAAACGATAGGATGGAACCAAAATTACCACATGGTTGAAAAACTAAACTTCAAATTTTCATAACAATTACCTGGACCATGATGCTGTTTCTACTATAACCTCTTAGGATAGCAAGTAAATAATGGGGACATAAAGTTTAAAATAAAAGGGTTTGTTCAAAAATTTTACAGCATCGATTCACAATGTCCCAAAAACGTATCCTGTAAATAAACAAAAAAAAACTTCGCTCGGGTACCGAACGAGTTTAGGTACGAACGACGCGAATTATTTTATTTGGTCTTGCTTGATTTTTGTCAAGCAAGAACTGGCGCGTCTGATGTGTTGCTATTTTAAAAAAATAGAGAAATTGGCTAAGTGCGTAGAATAGGGTTCCGTAATCACCTATAATTGTAGGTGTAGATTTCAAATCGTGTCCAATAGACAATATTGTTTACTTATTATTTCCTTATTAATGAACGAAGTTTTCCAAGTGAGTGCATTTTACAAGTTAGGCCCCTATAACTCCTAAAATAAAAAGTTATCAACACCGCTATAGTTTTCCTTGAAAGTTCAATATATGGGCTACTATCACGATTTTTTTCAGGATTTTTTAGCCAGCCGTTAAGCATTTAGAGGGGGGGGATGCCCTGTTATAAGAAAAAAAGTAGAAGAACTCATAAACGGATACCTGAATCGAATAATGGTTTTAGAAACCTCACAATGTTTTTAAAAGACCTATTTAATGATACCCCACACGATGGGATGAATGCGAGAAAAACAAATCATCCCCACTTTACATGTAGGGGAGGCACCCCAATTTTTTTTTTTTCATAATTTTACTGTAGCACTTTGTCCACGTTATTACAACACATGTTCATGCAAAGTTTCATCTGTCTAGCAACAACCCTTAACGGATGGGCAGACATGGCAAATCTATAAGGGTTCCGAGTCATGAACTACGGAAACTAAAAACTAACAATTTCAAGCAAATTCTTTTCTTTTGCACTTATTTATTTATAAAAGTCAATGAGGTAGTGGCTCTGCTGTTTTTACATTTCAGTAAAACTGAACAGTGCAAATTATTACATTTTTAGCTTCTGACAAGTTATATATAATTCAGGCATTTTTGATGTTTTTTGGAGTAGGAAAGGTTGTTGTTAACCTTATTTCCTCTTATAAGGATCTTATCTATTTGGGGTCAGTCCTCAATACTAAATAAATAAAGCCAACAAATAAGTTCAATTGTTTTTCAGGAGGATGGAAGATATTATATACTGTACAGGGTGGAAAGTTCGTTTACATTTCGAATAATAATTTAAAAGAAATTTATGTGATAATTTAAAAGAAGATAGTGTGAGATAAAAACTGTTTATTTATTATTAAAGTACACAAATGGGGATTTCATATTTTAAATATTACATCATCCAAATGTGATGCTTGACTTATTTGACACTGCTGCAAACTGGAGCGAAAATTTTCGATGACTGCCTCACAAATGTTTCTTGAAATGTTTTGTATTTCCTCTCGAGTACTTTTCTTTAATTCCTCTAGGTACTCTGGGTTGCTGTTGAAAACTTTGCATTTATGGTATCCCCAAAGAAAAGGTTCATTGGGATACGTTCGGGCTATGAGGTGGCCAGTTAATGGCACCTCTTTTGAATTTCATTTTTTGTCCATTTTGTTTGCAAATTGGAGCCTGTATGCGCAATCTTGAGGCTTTAATTCCTGTACCATTTTTTCTTTGGTTTATGTAGCTATTCTTCTATTCTTAGAGTTTAATTATTATGAGTGGTGTAAATGTGTAACTAATAAATAAACAATAAATAAATGAAAATAATTAATACATTTGCAAATATAAAATGAAACTAAAAACTTCACAGATCCACAGACCTATTTTTTGGGCATTCGTAATCGTATTCAATCAAAAATCAACATCCTTTAATTCTCACTGCTGGGCTTGGCTATTCTCATAGAAGAGGGTTAAGGCCATACGTCCCCACGCTGGCCAAATGCGGGTTGGAGACTGGCATGACACGTTGCGGCTACGTAATCTTACCGTTAGATGTTTTAAGCCTCCAACTAAGCTTCACAACTTCTTATGATAACAACTTCCGAATTAGGTAAACGCTCTTAGCATTTTAAGCTGACTACTGACCGAGCCGTCATTGCTTACCCTAGGTGATTGTTCCAATCGCCCAAAAGGCCACTTGGCTATGTGCGGTTCGTTCATTGATATATAAAAACCCTAGATGCACAGTCTCAAACAAAAGCGGCACACGAAACTGTCCCACTTAGTCATTGATGTTTAAAAATATCAATGTGGGTAGTTTTAGTTATGCTATAAACATATCTTTTGCAAATTCAACCTTACGCGCATTGGTTAAAGTTTTTATTACAAAGCAGTGTACCATGACCAATCAAATTTTACTACCGAAGTTTTGAATAAGAACAGGGTCGTTTGGATTATGCGACTAAAATAAAAGGTTGTGTAATAGTCGTTCTCACACTGAAAAAGCGGCCATTGAAATTTGTCGTATTATACTTGGACCGTTGAGTAAAGTTTTAGACAAATTAAATCAAAATCACATGTTGCTTCCGATATTTAGTCACAAAAACAACAAAAACAAATTAACAAACTCTTTTACTTACCGAAAATACGATATCCCATCCTTTTTTAACGTTCTTGACGTAATATTTTTACAATTCCTCACGAACACTTCAGTATTTTTAACGTGCGCACAGAGACGCGAGCGACACGAGACTATTTGAAAAAGGAGCAATTGTGCTCGTATTTTATGAGGACGGTTTTGAGACGCTGAGTGTGTATCTTGGGTTTTTTAATACATCAATGGGTTCGTTGAATTTTCTTGGCATTATCGTAATAATAATATTTTTTTCCTACCAATGAGTAAATGGAAAATTGGGAAAATTTAGATTACTTCTTAAGTTATTTTTTTCAATTATAATTTATTTACTTTATTTAATTTTTCGACTGTATTGTAAAAATTAAACGAATCTATTCGTTTCTTAATTTTACGGTTTGTAATATTTGTGTGATACTGTGATTGCATGTCAAATTATTTGACTTTGACTTGACATGACAGATGGAAGACGAGTAGGGACGAGGCAGGCAATTTGTTGAAGAATGATTGTATTTTCGTTTACCTTAGTCTGATTAAAATTATTGCAATATGTTTACGGTGCGTTTTGTTTGAATTTAAAGATCTGTAACTTTATATTCCCAGTATAAACACAATAATGTTTTATTTTCAGAGTTTTTTTCAGTGCGTTTTATTTAGTAGCTTCGTTCTTTTTAGTAATGGATTCTATGTACCCGGAGTTGCTCCGGTGGAGTTTAAAAAAGGCCAAAGAATCGAAGTTAAAGCTGTTAAGATGACCAGCATACATACACAACTGCCTTACGAGTATTATTCTCTGCCTTTTTGCTTACCGAAGAATGGTACATTTGTATATAAATCAGAAAACTTAGGTGAAGTATTACGTGGAGATCGTATAGTAAACACACCTTACGAAGTTCATATGGCGGAAAACATCAAGTGCAGGTTGTTATGCCATCATAAAAATAATCCTATAAATTGGAGTGTTGAAGAATCTGATAAAGTTGCCAGCCGAATTGAACATGAGTATTTTGTACATTTGTTGGTATTTCTTTCATATATAGTATTTTGTTTATATTTATAGATACAAATGTGTGATTAATGTGTGTATTTTTAGGCTTGTTGACAATTTACCAGTGGCTACTAGAGCTATAAGTAGTGATACTGCTGAACGAATAATAGAACAAGGATATCGTTTGGGTTTTATGTCTAAAGGCAAAGCATACATCAATAATCATTTGAAATTATTACTAAAGTATCATAAACACAGTCAGTAAGTACCTAATTCATTGTTTTGCATGTGATATTTTTTAATTAAATATAGAGTGATCATGTTTTAGGAATTGACATTCTAAAGACTGTCAGGGTGATGGCAATAAAATGAATTTATATCATTTCTTTCTAGTTTTTTCTACTATAGTTATACATATATTTTGTGGTTCTGCATTACACTGCAATGTATAAACTTAATTCCAGGGATTCCTACAGAGTAGTTGGTTTTGAAGTGGAAACTTATTCTATCGATAAGGATGATTTAAAGTTTGTTGATGACTCCTGCACATTCCCATCAGATCCAAATCCACAGCTGGTAAATGAAGACACTGGCACAAAACTGTACTTCACATATTCTGTTGAGTGGGGAGAGTCAGACATAAGCTGGGCTTCAAGATGGGACATATATTTGGGAATGAAAGATGTACAAATTCACTGGTTTTCTATTGTTAACTCCATAGTAGTTCTGTTTTTCTTATCAGGTATGTTCAATTTTACTTGGCCTTGCATTTATTTTATGTAAACTGTTCCAATTTACTATGACCCCTCACCAGATTGTATAAATGCCTTGCCAACAATATATTTTTTCAGAAGTATTGTAATATTCCTTGCCCTTTGGGTAGTACTATCAAAACAAATATTTAGATCTGAATTACCATGCAGTAAAGTGGTATCTTGTAGTTGTAAAATGTAACATGTAAAAGTATCAGTTGAATATTGAAAGATTGAATGTAATGAATTAAATGGACAAGGAGGATAATATGTTATAAAAATAAACATCATTGCCTTTTGGGCTATTAGTGGCTAGAGGTCACTTCATTAATGTAATTGTTCATCATCATCAACAGCCTTTAACAGTGCACTGCTGGACATAGGCTTCTCCTTTAAAAGAAGGTTTTGGCCTACTATACCACGCTGGCCAGACGGGTTGGTAAAGGGTTTGTTTCAAGTTTTCCTTCTCTTGGCAGTGATGTTAGCTGCTTATTTTGTTCCTTTAGTCGCCTCTTACGACACCCATAGAATGAATAGGGGTAGTGACACTTTGTATTCTTAATCCGTCACCACACGGATAAAGTAATTGTTAATAGTTTGAATTCAGTAAAATTTGTAACTCATTCCTTGTGATTTAGGTCTCCACTAAATATTTATTTTTATAGTGAATTTTTAGAATATGAATAATGAATAACTATTCCTTGATTAGATTATTACAATACAATTACAGATTATCATGACTGTGCATTCTTGCAAAGCAGAAATTTACCAGGTTCAGTAACCCTTAAGAGGTTGTGGGTTTGATTCCGACCAAGACATATTTGTGTTATTAGCATGATCATTGGTTCTATGTAGGTATTCAGCAATATATTTCTATGCATATCAACAGTCAAGTTACCATTATATCAATGAATCAGGCAGTCATGTGTGAGGTTATTATTATTAGTATTTCTGGTGGTTATGGCAATCACTTGCATTGCTTGGCTGTGATATATGATTATAGGTACACATATTTATAACATTATACGTTTTATATGCGTTACTGTTCATTTCTTTTATATACAAATGGCATATTTTACATTTTAGGTATTTTGACAATGATCATGGTACGTACATTGAGGAGGGACATAGCACGTTATAATTCAGATGAGAGCATTGATGATATGATGGAAGAAACTGGTTGGAAGTTGGTACATGGTGATGTCTTTCGACCACCGCCTAAGAGAATGTTGTTTGCAGCTGTTATTGGAAGTGGCATACAAGTATTCCTGATGGCTCTCATTACTATATGTATGTTTATACTATATTATTAAATATTATGTTCCTGCATGTTGGTAGTAAGAAAAAAAATACATGTACATCTGTTTAGACAATTTTTTTTGTCACCTATAGGAGAAGGCCTTATATTTATTGCCTATTTTTGTATATACTTATGTTGCTTGCTGCACTGTGTAGTCCACTGTGATATTCACTTTAAGAACAAAGGCACATCATACCATTCTCGTCATAGTAGTTATCTACTGTTTCTACCAGAAAAACGAAAATATTTATTCCATACCTTTTTTTTAAAGGTGAGGGATTTGAATTTCTTGAAACGGTCACTTCTATTTACAGACTACTTTTTTCCTACACTCCTTGATATACTGTTAGCAATATTTTTTTATGTTGTTACTTTCCCCACATTTTCCCTGTTTATCACTTTAATTTTTTGCATGTTAAACCTAAAATGCCGGGATTCTTGCCAGGGTATCTTGCCCCTTATTATGTAGGTAGGTAGGTAGGACTAAAATTTTAGTCTTCAAAATTTGGTTATCTCCACTGGAAACTACATAAATATATTTTTCTAATGATAAATCTAATATGTAGTAAGCAGTTGTAGTAGATATTAACTGAGAATGTTCAGGGTTGTAATGTTTCACATAAAATTATATTAAAAACTGAGGAAAAGCGATAAATAATGAACTTCTAATAAGTTACTGGAATATATTGTCCTTGTAATAAGTAGGTAGTTATTCTAGCCAATATTTCATATATATTTAGGAGCAGCAGTCTCGTTTAATTATATCTGTGTGTAGTCCTAAATAGTATCTCACAAGGTTGGTGAATTAGTATTTAATCCAAGAACTCCATAGCTGCTATTAACACAGTCTAATGAAGTATAAATGGTTTCTTTAAATATTTAATAAAATTAAAGTAAAAGATATATCTTTAATGAGTAGTTGCAAATTGCTGCTAATATACTTCAAATATAAATTTATCAAGTTCTCTTTGATTTTTTTCAGTTATCGCTATGTTGGGTATGCTATCTCCGGCGAGCCGTGGAGCCCTAATGACGGCAGCTATATTTCTCTACGTATTTATGGGTCTAATCGCGGGCTATTATTCAGCTCGGCTGTATAATACTATGAAGGGAAAACAATGGAAGCAAGCAGCATTCTTGACGGCCACATTATATCCAGCTATTGTCTTTGGCACCTGTTTCTTTTTAAACTTCTTCATTATGGGTAAACATTCTAGTGGTGCTGTGCCATTTTCGACCATGATGGCTTTATTGTGTCTATGGTTTTGCATATCATTACCTTTAGTATATTTGGGATATTATTTTGGATGTCGAAAACAGCCTTTTCAACATCCAGTAAGGACTAACTTTATTCCTAGAAAAGTACCTGAACAAGTATGGTATATGAACATATTTATATGGTAAGTTTATATGATGTTTATTCAATATTAGAAACGTTATTTTTTTTTCAAAAATGAATCCATTATAAGGTAATATTTACCTACTTCTTTCCTATTTTCATCTGTTGGTAAAGTCCCCATTAAGCATGCTTTTGATAATTCTTATGCTTCTTATGAAATAGTAAAATAAGAGGAGAACGAGTTCTCCACTTGTTTTTGTAATCAACCTATGTCTGTATGAGTGCTAAACCTAAGTTTGGTTATAAAAACAACAACATTACAATAGACAATAAAGTTTTTGCACTTTAAATTTTCAGTATTCTCATGGCGGGTATACTTCCATTTGGCGCTGTATGCATTGAATTGTTTTTCATATTCAACGCATTGTGGGAAAATCAATTTTATTACTTGTTTGGTTTCTTATTCCTGGTATTCTGTATACTAGTGGTGTCTGTATCACAAATATCCATTGTTATGGTGTACTTCCAACTCTGTGGAGAGGTAAGTCGTTTTATAAAAATTAACTCAAATCTTACAGAGCAACAGAGTATCCATAGCGTCTTGTCTGGATACCAAAGAATCTTTTTGTGTGAGTAAATCTTCACACATACATATTTTATACTCGCATACACAAACATTCGCCTGTCACTACCAACTCAAACAACACACTAACAGTTATACAAAGCATGTCAATTCCACACACACATAAACATATTATGTGAGTGAACAGTGTAAGCTTAAGCCTATTTGGGTTTGTACATTGACAGAGGGAAACGCGGCTGCGTATAGCCACTCCCTACTGTTCTTATTACTAAATACATTGCGCTTAATGGTACAAATCACTTGTAATATTCCGCAAAACTAAAAACGAATACATCCATTAGTTACAACAAGTCCTATACAAATTTTACATTATTATATTTAAATTGAGCAATTATTAAAAGTGTTAGTTTAACCGTGGTGTTCTGTAAAACTGCAGACATTGGCGTTACATATGCATTGATTCGTTTTTATTAGTCCGTCCGTCCATCCTCGACTAACGTTTCAAATGGTTAGTACCTACTAGAAAGACTAACATAAAATCATAAAAACTATTTTTATTTGGGGTCCCTCCCTACACGTAAAGTTCGGGCACACCATCGGGGGTAACAATAAATAAGTCTTAAAAACAATATTGGGAGGTCGCAAAGACGATTTTTAATTAAATATCCGTTTGCGAGTTATTCAACTTTAAAAAGGGTATTTTTTTGTTTAAACAGATCGTCCAGTCACAAAGCTCCTCGCCCTCTAAAAGCTAAATGGCTAGTTCGAAAAATTTGAAAAAAAAATATGGTCCATGTAATAATGAACTTTAAAGGAAAACGTAACGGCTTAGATAACTTTGTTAATTCAGGTGCTATAGAGGCCTAACCTGTAAAATTCGTTAACTTGAAAAACTTCGTACAAAAATAATTAAATAATAAGGAAATTATCGATTGTACACGATTTTAAATCCACTTGACATTATAGGTGACTACGAAACTCTGTTCTCTTTTTTTCCTGACACGCACTTTGCCAATATTTTTACTAAATAAAAATTTAGTTTGTTTAGTCAGTCCTGTCAGTTCATGTCAGTCAGTCCTGTCAGTTAAGTTCAGTCAGTCCTGTCAGTTCAGTCTGTTTAGTCAGTAATTCATGTCAGTCAGTCCTGTCAGTTCAGTTTGTTTAGTCAGTCCTGTCAGTTCATGTCAGTCAGTCCTGTCAGTTCAGTTCAGTTTGTTTAGTCAGTCCTGTCAGTTCATATCAGTCAGTCCTGTCAGTTAAGTTCAGTCAGTCCTGTCAGTTCAGTGAGTCAGTTTAGTTCAGTCAGTTCAGTCAGTCCTGCTGACTGCAAGGTTATCAATCAAGTGAGAGCCCTACCCTGTGCCACTCCTCCATCTTCTACTTCTTCTATTTACTTTATTTAAATTTAATTAAAGTTTAATTGCAGAAACAATTTACAATTGATTAATTGTTAATTGCAAAACTAACTATTAACAATTAATTAATTGTTAGTTGATATTTTACAATTAACAATTTTCTTTTCCTTGCAATTAAATTTTGCCCTACACTGCCCCACATGATGGGGTAGCCGCGAGAAAAAATATCATCCCCACTTTACGTGTAGGGGAGGTACCCCAAATAAAAATATTTTTCAAAATTTTATTGTAGCACTTTTTCGACGTACTTCCAACACATATTCATGCAAAGTTTCATCTTTCTAGCACTTACCGTGTGGACGGTAAGTCGAAGACGGACGGACATGACGAATCTATAAGGGTTCCGAGTCATAAACTTCGGAACCCTAAAAAGGAATTTTTAATTATTTTTTCTGTCTATCTGTTCCGGGTCTGGTCTGTTTGTTCCGGGTAATCTCTGGAACAGCTAGACCTATTCTGACGGATCGGATTGCACAGGCAGAAAACTGATTTAGGCTTATTTTTTAGACTAGCTACCTTCGCTCTGCGGCGTTGCCCGCTATTTACAACAATAACCGTGGATAAACACCGCGGTACACAGCTAGTCGAAATTAAAACTAGCCAAGTTACTCGATATATCACCAGCTTTCTGCCAGTCCCAACAAAATCGAACACATGTTTTAATTCACTCTTTACTTTGTACAATATTTTTTTTATTAATTGTGTTCTGTTTTTTTTCAGGATTATCACTGGTGGTGGAAGAGCTTCGTTGTTTCTGGTGGTTCAGCAGTTTATATTTTGATATATTCTATATTTTATTTCTTTACGAAACTGGAAATTACCGAGTTTATACCAACATTACTTTATATTGGTTATACAGGTAAGACCTTCCTGCCATTGTAAGGTACGACAAATACTCTTCCACATAGGCGCGTCCCACATTATCAATCTTTGGTAGGGCTACGAAGTTAGACTGGTGCAATGATAACGACGCAATAAAAGTAGAGGAACGCTTGCTTTTTTCGTAGGTATTTTTTAGAACGCAAGATCATTAATAACGTAAAGGACAAAATTTGATTGATTGAATAACGAATTTTGTCATCAGAATTAACTAATATTGGCAATTTCGGAGAGTTTTTTTTACTATAGCTCTCTATTAGTATGGTGGACATAGACCGTAGAACTGCTTCCCTTTTAACTGTTTTGTAAGATAAGTACTCAGGGATTTCTCAGCAATCGCTTCCAGTTACGAGATTTTTTTTTTGTACATTTTATTCAGTTAATGAGCGACCTGGAAATTTGGTGTCGGTAAACAGATTATAAAATAAATGAATTAAAATAGAAAACCTATTTTTGTCAAAACTAATTTAAAGAAGAAGAACATTTCAAAGTTGTAGTCATGAGGAAACTTAAATACTATGCTATTATCTATAAAAATCTATAAAAAAATAATGTTTCATTTTGTATTGTTACAGGCCTCATGGTGTTAACATTTTGGCTTTTGACTGGAACTATTGGATTTTTCGCAGCATACACATTTATTAGAAAAATTTATGCAGCTGTGAAAATTGACTAATTTATTTTAAGTAAATTGTATTTAACTCGAGTGTGTGATGAATGAGTTTTGCTGATGATTTATATAGTGCATATTTTTATTGTTTTTGTAAATAGATAATTAGGTAAACATTGCATTTGAAAACGAGTTTTGTATAATTTCAATATTTTAAGTTAGGTGTTATTTCGTAGCAAGTTCCACTCACCCGCCTACTTTTGTCTCACATAAATTATTCTATTTACACGTTTTTTGAACCATGCAAAATGTTTGTTATTCGCCCTACTGTTATCTTAACAGTCTAGCAATGTTTTTACTATCAATTGCAGATCACATACATTATTTCCCCAACAGATATTTCTTAGATATAATAAAATACACGTTTATCTTGTAATATAATGTGTATATTATTTGAGACTATAGAAACCAGTTCTAGATTATTATAAAGTTCATTCGGATACGGATTACGAATTTCACGATATCCACGGAATACAAGGACAAGATTTTTTAGAGTAATACTGTAAACAGACTTTGGTGTGTCAATAGTTGCAGCTTTCAACGCAAGTTATAGTTTTAAACAGAAAGCACGGTAAGTGACTTGTAAACGGAATCGTAAAGTCGCATACCATGAAGTGACGAAGTAGACAAAAATAAAACACCTAGAAGATTTTAATAATAATGCTGTGATGAAAATTTAAACTTACTATACTTTATGTTGGTGAACTACCTTTTCATGAAAACATTTTTTTTGTACTAATGAGTCACTATTTTCACACCAAGACAAAGATGACAGAGAAAACAACAATGTTCACACATAAGTTATACGTGATGCGAGATGTTCAAATTCATCAAAAGATAGGTCGATCCTGCCGTTTAATCTACTCTTTTACACTTACTCCAATAGAAATGTAAGTATTTAAAACGAAAGCATATTTCTGCTACAACTGTAGCCGTCCGAACTCGGAACTATAAGGTCATTAGTTCGAATAATAAAAATACATACTACTTTTTTCTGGTGTTTTATTGAAGTTAACAGCTGTCGTGGTAAGTGGTAAGGCTGCTAGCCAAATTTTAATTCATAAACTAATTTTATAAATATAACAACTGTATAGTTGGGATACATAAATTAACCTCTTAAAAATGTTGTGCGAGTAGGAAGTCAACTATTCCAATTTTTATCATTGCACCTGCTTTATGCACAAGTCAAAACATTAGCTAAATTAATAATAAAAAAATAGAAACCCATTGTTAAATTGACATTTATTGACGGAAACGGAAGTAGAGAAAGTAATTGAAAATATACGCCAAAATGTTTTTTTTAAGTAGCTAACATTCAAGAACAACCCGTGCTTAGGCTACTTTAGTACTCAGAAAAATACAAATAAAATAATAAAGGAGAAACCCGAAATCCATACAAACTTGGGCCTGGCGTTACAGTGCTAGAATTTGGGCATAAATTACAATATCTATGACGATTTCACGAGCCTAATTTTCAGGTCTCCCAGCAATGGCCAAATTGGTAAAATCAGACAATGTTTACATTTTAGGTTATGTTTATTGTTTGAGTTATTTTAATAAAAATTGGCCAAGTGCGTGTCAGGCCACGCATAAAATAGGGTTATGTACTCACCCATAATTAAATCGTGCCCAATAGATAATTAATAATAATAATAAATATTTCGGACATTTTACACACAACGCCATCTAGTCCCCAAACTAGACGTTGTCTAATTTGGGAACTAGATGGCGTTGTGTGTCCGAAAAAAAAAGTATGTTTAAGTATTTATATCAGTTGTGATATAAATACTTAAACTTACTTTTTTTGTAAATGCATAAATATTATACATTGTTGTATTTGCTTATTATTTCTTTATTTTTGTACGAAGTTTTCTAAGTCAGCTTATTTCACAAGTTAGGCCTGTAGAACTTCCGAAATAAAAAAGTTATCAAAACCGCTATAGTTTTTTTTTAACATGAAAAACACGATTTGATACATTTGTGTTTTTCTATGGCATAGTCACATTAATAGAAAAATACAAAACTACCCTTTCATGCTATATTTAATGCTGCCAGATTTAGATATTTTGAATTGCCGCCATTGTAAGTAGTTGTGTCACGATTCGCTGGCCAGATTCTATTAACATTGATTAAAATACCTATTAAAACAATCATTTATACTAAAATAAAGAAATATTATTTATTTATAACTGTTTCGATTTCCACTAAATCGATCCTATTTTAGGAATGCTACGTTTGTGGAGCTAGTTACGTATATTGAAATAAGTGTTGCAGAGGTTTACAAAGATTGTTTAAAACAATAGAATTCTACTTATTTTCTACACTTGGCCATTGCAAATGAAGCTAAGATTTCGATAGGTTAATCAAGCAAAATAGACGAATTTTTTGGTACATATCCCATTCGTGTAACGCTTATGCCCAGAATTGGGTTTCTCCTTTGTTAGTCAAACTTTACGTTTACAGCAAAAGAGCCCTGTAAACGATCAAACTTGTTTGACAAACGCGTCAAACACAGTAGCACACTATCAAATAATTTGACAAACGTGATCTGCTGCCACGCGCTCACGCGCGTGGGCGCGTGGCCAGTGTGTGAAAGCCCTAAGTATTTATATCACAACTGATATAAATACTTAACATACTTTTTTTTTCGGACACACAACGCCATCTAGTCCCCGAATTAGACAACGTCTAGTTTGGGGACTAGATGGCGTTGTGTGTAAAATGTCCGAAATATTTATTATTATTATTAATTATCTATTGGGCACGATTTAATTATGGGTGAGTACATAACCCTATTTTATGCGTGGCCTGACACGCACTTGGCCAATTTTTATTAAAATAACTCAAACAATAAACATAACCTAAAATGTAAACATTGTCTGATTTTACCAATTTGGCCATTGCTGGGAGACCTGAAAATTAGGCTCGTGAAATCATCATAGATATTGTAATTTATGCCCAAATTCTAGCACTGTAACGCCAGGCCCAAGTTTGTATGGATTTCGGGTTTCTCCTTTGTCTAACAAATTTGATCGTTTACCGGGTCCATTATTTTACGATCGTCAGCGCCTTCCACCCATTCTAGCAAGAGCAGTATTTATTGAGATTTGTTTTACAATGCAATACTTCTAGAAATATTAAAATAATAAATTATAAAAAATGTGCTACTTATTTCATTTTTGTTATGATGAATCAGTAATAAAATGTGGGATACCTTCAGTGGAAAAAAAATAAACAAAATTTATAGCTTATTAAAGATTCAAAACAAAGATTTATTTATTACAATTCATAGAATAAAGTATAGGTAGCTAGGTATAACTCGCACTATTATAAAATATACAGGGTGTAACCAGACGACTATCGAAAACGAAAGATGCAGCTTCAGCACCTTAAAACCTATTGAAAAAAACAAACAGTTGTCCTTAAAAAAAATTGTAGCCGGAAAAAACAACGTGTAAAGATTTTTATTGATTTCAGAAGCCAGCAATGTACTGCGCGCAACGAGTAGCTAGGTGAATGCCTTTCATAACTATTCAATTTAACTACCTACGCATCGCGGCGTCGGTAAAGATGCCTACCAACGAAAAACTGTATTCTACTTATCTAATTCGCCGGTAGCCTTTGTCGAACCAGAAATAGCTCAAATGGAGCTCCTTCTCGGTCATAGCACAGCTGATTCCTACCCGAGGCTTTCTCTTAACAAGAACCAAGACATGTCCTAAACTGTTCTTCCACTCGAAGACCAACTTCTAAGCCTCTTCCATGCCTTTGGCGTATAACCCTCTCATTATTCAAAACTCTCTGGTGACTTACCTATCACGGTAAATACGCAAGGCTATGTCTATCAATTTATTAAATTTAGTCCTACTACCACTATAATCACTGCGTATAGGTAAGATTATTGTTCTTAAATATTATACCTACATAGATTTTAACTAACACTTATTTAATCACAGAAGAGAATACACAAGGCGCGGCACAGAAAGCAAAGTAAATTACAGTTCAAGCAAAAGAATAGAGAAATAGAATTATTTAGACAATACTATGCACTTAAATGTTTTGCGTAAGCGCGGAGTTAAAGTATTAAGCCAAGCAACGTAGATTCGCGGCGAGAGCGTACGGCTCACTGGCTCGAGGTGTCGGCGCCTCGGCGCGGCCGGGCGACAACTTGCGCGGGCGCGGGCGGTACCTCGTCAACTGCCGAGTACGCACCGCTTAAGTTGGCGTAATGTTATAGTAGTAATGTAGCTAAATACGAACGCAGAAAAAAACACAAGTGCACAGGATACCATTATTAATTAGCGTTGGTTGATATCCCATCAAAAAGCCAGATTAGTGATTGATTTTGTTTAAAGTTTTCTGTCCAACGTTATCAATTAAATGATGATGAATGAATGATGAAATTCAATAACGTAGGAAAATAAAGTTTTGTACCTATCTAATACAAATTTATCTACATAGACAATTGTTTACGCAGGTACACACTTCATAAACTTACGGCTTTACATTAAAATGTAATGCTAAAGTACCTATAGGTTCTTTATTATTTTATTATGTTAAAGAACCTATAGGTATTTTAATATTTTGCATTTTGTTTAGAACTAAGGTTTCTTAGAAGTTCTGTTTGTAAAATTAAAGCTGGCTGTGATTTCTAGGTTACTATGATTAGTAGGCAAGCGCGGTCATTGAACCGCGCGCGACCGAACTGTGCCGACCGACCTCCGGTCATCTGTTTATGTCATCTATTTATTTTGAAATACATTGCAGTTTTATTGATTTTATTTGTTTATTGGCTTTCTAAATGAGATAATTAGGTTGTTAGTGTCCTATTATGTTGTACTATGTGTATGTAACCAGAAAAATACAAAAAAGAACTTAGATAAATTAACATATATTTTGCGTTTTTTTTTCGCTTAACCTATTCAGTATCATGATCTGAATGCAACCATGAAGTTTTCGATTTCAGTCTTTTTACACCCTGTATTGTATTAACATGGTAATAACAATCAGATGATTTTATATCAACTCGCTATAAAAATGAAATAAAAACAACTTTCTTTTTACCTTAGGTAATAATAATTATTACAAAAGATTGTGTTGTGTCTGTATGTGTGTCTGTATGTGTGTTGTTTGTGTTAGTTGGTCTTTCATTATGTACAAGTTCCTCCGCTTTTTTCATTGCTAAACGTTTTGAGCCAGCTTAAGTTGATTTCCTTTAATTTATTTATTGACAATGGATAGATATTCTTCTCAGCAATTGCAGCATTGTGTAAGATGTTACCTAGAACATAATATTGCCGCCGCGCCAGTGATGTTCTATGTGGCGTTACGGATCTAATTCTATTTCTGCTGCGTTTTATAATAGACTTAAAATTAGTGTTCTTGTGCCAGCGAACTAGTACGCAATTAATAAAGAGTTGCCTTATTGTGAGCACCTAACACTCGCCATAAAGGAGGTCAGTACTATATCTCCTTGGTCTGCCTAGCGTAATCTTCAGTATACCCTTCTCAGTCATCTCCAACGGCAGCAGCGTAAGTGCCCCCAAGTGTCCCCAAGTGATAATACAATACTGTCTCTAGGATTAAAGTCTGCAGAACGCCTAAGTTTTCTGAATACTGGGATAAGTTTACTAACACGGGCCGTCAGGTTGTGTATATGTGCCGTCCAATTTATGTGTTGTATTATGACAAGACCGAGATATTTCACTGCATCTATTCGTGCTAACTCCGTACAGATGCAGTCAGTCTACCGAAGACAAGGGTGTGCCCTAATACTAAAGTGAGAAGGAGGTTGTGTATTTTATTCGGTGAGAAAAAGTGATAAACTTTTTGCCTTAAGTTGATTGTGAGAAGGTATTTTTTAAGCCGGCCATAACTTCTTCCAGAACATTTTCTGCTCATCTTTGAGTCTCCACCCAAGTGCCTTCACCAGTAAAGCTATATCATCAGCATAAGATAATAAACTGCAGTTTGGTAGAGTTTTAGTACATAAACTATTAACATAAATAAGGAAAAGCGTGGGTGAGAGGACACTTCCCTGCGGCAAACTGAAAGTAAACGGTAATTGGTCACTCGTGTGTACACACATTAGCACCTACTTTGAGGCTTTGGGTACGGTTAGCGAGACACGAGCGAAAAATATAGTTCAGTATAGTTCAGTAATGCGAGCTGATATAAATAATCTGAGGAAAGTATTCAGTGCAATAATTAATATATAAAAAAAATAGTATCCTCCTAGCCATTATTCCCAAGTTTATTTGGGGTCGGCTACTAGTTCAACCGGTTTTACCTGAATTTCAGTTTTTCCACGGAGCGACTGGCATCGGACCTCCGCAACCCTAAGGGAAAACTGAAATTCTAGGATTGAACTAGTTGTCAGTATATTTGAGGGCACTGACTTCCCAATAACGATCGCCATAGATGTTCATGACAACCGGGACCGACGACTTTACGTGTTCTCCGAGGCACGGGCGTGAATCACCGCCAAACTTCCAAACTCGGAATTTCTGAAGAAAATCCCAAAAAACACTTTTTTGGCCCGACCCGGGATTTTAACCCGAGACCTCTTGATTAGCAGTCGCATACGCTAACCACTAGACCAATAAGGCAGTTTATAAAAATTGTATGAAATAATTAGAAGTTATAGCAGATCTAGTTCTTGCTTTACACCAATAAGTGATCTCCAAATTGGTCCTAGGTTGAGGCATTGATAAAAAAACATGTCTTTATTACGTTCTTTGTCTGGTGTATAGTTAACATTTTACTAAAACTGGTGTAAAATAATGAACAGCAGAAATTTGTTATTAACTGATATTCTAAAGACTGGGAAAGATATAATCTAAATTAATTTTTATGTTATTAAAATCAAATAACAAAATAATCCGATTTCGGTGGTTAAAGGCTTTTAACCGTAGCCGTCTTGACACACAGTTCCGCTGCTACTACCTATTTCGCCTCCGCAAGGAACAATAGATATAACTGTCAGATAAATGTCAAAAATGGCTGGTAAAGAGAAATGTCACTAGCATAAGCACCTTCATAAAATAAATATATTTATTTTTACAACGTAGTATTTTCTACGTAATTAATCTTAAGTTTCTAAATTTCTATGTACAAAATGGAAACCAAAGTAGCACTAGTAACAGGAAGCAACAGAGGCATAGGATTTGAGATAGTGAAAGGACTGTGCCAAAAGTTCGATGGTGCTGTATACCTTACTGCTAGAAACGAAGAAAGGGGACTAGAAGCCGTTAAGAAGTTAGAAGAATTAGGCCTAAAACCGTTGTTTCACGTTTTGGATGTTACATGCGAAAAGAGTATTGAAGACTTCGCGGCACACATTTCTGCTCATCACGCGGGTATTGATGTTTTAGTAAATAATGCCGGTGTTCTCGATTTTGAAAAGTCGGTGTCCTCATACGAAGATTCAAAGAAACTTATAGATACAAACTTTATGAGCTTGTTGACCATTTCGAAGATATTATACCCTCTTCTTACAAATACCGCACGAATTATTAATATAAGCAGCGATTGGGGGCTACTGTCTAATATACGTAAACAGGTATGGTTGGATACATTGGTTAAGGATGACCTTACTGTTGATGAAATTTTGCACTTTGTCAATGAATTTCTACATGCAGCTAAAAATGGTAAAAGTTCATATGTCTCTTTTGCTGGCCATTATGGAGATTATAAAGTTTCAAAAGTGGCTATGTCAGCGCTCACATTTGTTCAGCAGAGGGAATTTACTGAACAAGGCAAAGATATTTCTGTAAATTGTGTTCATCCCGGATTTATAATGACTGATATGACAAAAGGCATGGGTGACTTCACTCCAGAACGAGGAGCAAAAGCTCCTCTGTACTTAGCTCTGGAAGCACCTCAGTCACTTAAAGGAGCGTTCTTATGGCATGATTGTCATCGAGTCAATTGGGATGATTAAGGATGTAATGTTTTTTTATATTGTTAGTGTTACAACCAATATAATCCTGTGATATCAGTGTCACATGCACTTTAAACTTACAATACATCATTTCTTTTAGTTAAAAAATATTTTTTATTTCTATACCAATTTTTTTACATAAATTTTTTGTATGTGGGTAGGCACATGTTAGGTCATAATTTTTTTGTATTCATATTGATATTAACTGCAGTGAAGCAAATAGATTTTGTTTTTAAAAATGTGTAGCCTAGATCTAATATACATTATCAGTCAATGGTATTAGAATTTCAGTATAAAATGCCCGTATTTACTTTTATTAAGATTCAAATTAATAACTTTGTTTATGTAGGTACATTTTAGAAAATATAATTGTTTAGAATGAGTTCATTGACTTGTAATTACGGGCGTAAACTGTGTTCTTATTAGTATCTACATTGTTATCTAATAATAGCATTATGACCATTTTCTTTATGTAGGTCATGATTTATGTTTTTTTATAAATACACATCACTTTATTTTTATAGATAATATTAATATAACGTTTTTGTACCATTAACTGTTTCTGTTGCATTATTATTTTGGAAAAAGTACAGTGACAATGGTAATAAAATCACATACATGGATTTTGAAACTTTCTTAAATTTTCTTTGGTTTACAACTATACCCAACCCTTCACCATCATAAAGAGCATTTAATAGCACACAGCTGGACAAGGGTCTAGAAATATATAACTTTACAAAGATACTTGCTTGCGAAAACTATACTTTAAATAAAGGAACAGTCCTAACTTCAACATATTAAAATCGCAAAGGCAAGTGAACATATTATGTTCACTTGCCTTTGCGATTTTGAATTGTTGATGTATTATGTTGATGTATTGTAAATAAGGAAAGCAATGCTTTTTTACATAAATGTACCTACCTATGTACAATCATTTGACAATCTAACTTTACTATGTTAAATATGGATAAATTATTTGAAAAATTAAAATAAGTCTCAAAGCACGAAGTAGAAATAATTCATCAGGGATTTAGGCTTAGCTCACTTTGCAGTATGTTATCCTGCCTTGAGTATGACCACAGGTGAACAGGATTTGTTTTTTATCCATTTCATACAGTGCCAAATTCTGAGGACATTTCCTGACTCGCACTACTTTAGGCTTAGAATATGTACATACATACGTAATCTGTGTTTAATCTACATAGATCAGAGTGCTGTACATTGGGGAGAGGCCTATGTCTAGCTGTGGACTGCGATAGGCTGACGATGATGATGAACCAGCGTAAAACAGATGGGTACTTTAATAAGGATTTCAGCATGAACGGGCCGGCTTGATCAGGGCAGTACTTTTGTATTTTTTTTTTTTTTTTTTTTTTTATATTTAAGCCTGCCAAAGTGACTACTCTGCCTGATGGAAAGCATGAGTAGAATCCAGGAGTAGGGGTCACCACGCTTATTGTGAGGGTAGACAATGTAGCATGGTGACCCTTACCATGGCAGCCTGGTTTGATTATTCTGCATCATTCTCCCGGCCCTCGAAGGGCGGGAGAATGATGCAGAATGATTGGGCCTCCGGTCTCACACTCACCAACGAAATACGACAGCAAGGATGCTGTCATTATTAGGATGGTCTTCTGTGTGAGGGTAGTACTAGCCGGGTCGAGCCGGCTCATTCGTGCTGAAATCAGCGTGGCTCTACTACCTACAACTTTCCCTCACACAGAATATCAACTTAAAATGACAGCATTTGTGCTGCCGTCTATAGTTGCTTAGTGTGAAGTCGGCCTAATCATTTTGCATCATTCGGCCTGAAGCATCCGGCACCCCAAATAAAAATATTTTTCGGGATTTTATTTTAACACTGTCGAAGTGTTAAAATGTGTAAACTTTTATTTTTAAAGCACTAACCGTTTCGACTGTAAGTAGCCACTACCAATAGACCCGTAGAAAAAGTCACTACACTGAACTTCTAAACCATAGGTCATGAGTTCGATTCCTAGTCTGGACAAATATCAGTGATCAAGATAATACATAACGAGCACTAGAATTTGTTCTGTGTTATATGTATGAATTTATGAATAGATGATCTTGATGATGTACTCTGCGACGTCGCCTACAGCAGGTAGTCTCAACGGAGACCTATCAACTACGATATAATATGCACGAGTGTGTGCGCATTCACTGGTGCATTTTCTGTTTCTGCACTCTCATAATCCGTTGGGATTTCAAGGGATGGTTGTCTATCACGAAAGTAGATAGATCAAAGGCATGACCGATAGTTTTGCGTGATCTTGGAGACACGGTTAAGACCCCAACTTTCAAACTCGAGCTGTTATTAAGCATTTCTGTAGTCAGGAAATTTCACAACACTCCCAATCCGGGTATCGAACCGGAGACCTCTTGATAGTCTCACGAATTGTTATCACAATACCTACTTACTTATATGAAACTCATAAATATTATATTAAACGGTTAGGTAATTAGATTCGTGATAGGATACAAATTGTTGACTAAAATAAAAAAACAGCGTAAAGCTACAAATAAGTTCGATGTAACTTTCATCGATGTTTTTATACTAGTATATTGATTGGATGAAAGGTAAATTGCGTGCTACGATTTATGACGTATTAAAAAAAATACTAGATCTCGTTCAAACCAATTTTCGTTGGTAGTTTACATGGTAATGTACAATATTTTTTTTTTAGTTTTATGACTCTCTTATTTTAGAAGTTAGGGGGGGGGGGGACACACACGTTTTTCCACTTTGGAAGTGTCTCTCGCGCAAACTATTCAGTTTAGAAAAAACCTATATAAGAAACCTCAACATCATTTTTGAACACCTATCCATAGATACCCCCACACACATAGGTTTGATGAAAAAAAAATTTTTGAGTTTCAGTTCCAAGTATGGGGACCCCCAAAATGTATTGTTTTTTTTCTATTTTTATGTAAAAATCTTAATGCGGTTCACAGAATACATCGACTGACCAAATTCAACAGTATAGCTCTTGTAGTTTCGGAAATAATTGGCTGTGACATACAGGACGGACAGACAGACAGACTTGACGAATCTATAAAGGTTCCGTTTTTTTCCATTTGGCTACGGAACCCTAAAAAGTCCCAATGTGAAGAATAGAAACATCAAACTTCATACTAAGCCGCCATGGTGTGGGTCACCATGCTGCATTGTATACACCAACAATGAGTATGGTGGATTCTACTCATGTTTTCCATCAGGCAGAGTAGAGTCACTTTGGTAGGCTTAAACATAAATAAATAAACATTTTTTTTAAATATTTAAAATCTGATCTACTTATTTCTGAGATTTATTAAATGGCCAAATCTTTACTGGAAGTACCTAACCTCTGTAACTAACTATCAAACAATACTGTAGGTATGTCTCAGTAACGAATATACATTTTAATTATATAATGAGGGTGTTTATTAATTTATCAACAAATTCATCGTAGTCCTAATTTAATATAATATTAGAACAGTCGTTAACTTCATCGTGAATGTACCTACCTATATTAGGCAATTTAATGTAATAATGCAAGCAGATGAAAGAGCAGAAAAGAACATAATTATACTCGTACTTTGAGGTCCAATTGGGTTCCAATAAGTAAATAGTTTGAGTGATGAACAATGTTGGCTGATAAATGTAGATATGCTGATAAATATTTTTTGCCAATCACTTAGGTACTTACCTACCTACTTATTATACTATTACCTACTTCAATACTAACATTTTACACAAAAGACGGTAAACGTAAGTTTAAGACAGGTAAATGTTATTGAGATTATAATGGTGTAAAACTACAAAGTAAGTTCAACGCAAACAAGTACTTAGATAAAGTGCTTTTATCTATTTTCTATATTGGCCAAATGAGTCAGAACTGAGCAATGGTAGTCAATTTGATATTGTTATATCATATGCGATATGGACATTTAAATACTAAGATAAATTTTTTATTAGTGCATGCAAGTATGCATAAGTATCAAGATAAATAACTCAAAGTGCTGACGCATTTATTTTTTACGTGTGAATATCCAATCGGGCGAGTGCCGATTTTAAGTAATGATAAAAACCACAAACCTCTATGGAGTGACTACCCCATCGAGGTTTGCAGCGAGGTTGTGTATGTGGGATTTGGGTTAAACAAAATCACACAGTGTGGCACTATACGCCCGAAATAGAAGGCATCCGGGTACTGGTGTTATTAATTTACGTAGTAACTATTTATTAATCTGTGATTTAACTGTCTTCGGGTGGCACACGACGTTGTCTCCTCGTGGCTAGCCACTATAGCAGATGCAGAGAAAAGCTGTCCCTTCCACCCGTGCTTATACTCGTATTGTGGGCTGTACGCATAGAACGATCTACGATCTATGGCCAGGGGGGTGTCACTCCGCATTTTAGGTATAGTCGGCCGGCTGCCTGCCGGGTTAGACACGCCGGTCGAACAGACATCGTCAGAACAGTTCAGAGTTATATGATAGAAAGAGACGCAACTGTAGGTACGGGTACTATTATGTATTCTGTGCTATGGCTGTACGAGTTACTGTACTCACGCATATCTTAAATACCGCGTCAATCTAAATTACGTCAAAATTAAGCAAGAAGCACTAACTCTTGAACTCCGAAAAAAAAACACCCCCAAAAAGTAAACTAAAGGTTGAAAAAATGCTAGTTTTATGTGTTAAATAAACCAGAATAAGCAATGCTAACAAGTATTTGCTTGTATTTATTTGTGTCACGTCTCAGATACTTAGCAACAAATCTTATTACGGACGTACCAATGCACAAGCAGGTCCTTGTATGGATTCTGATATCGTTCGTTGTCTTGCCTACTTGCTGCTAATTGTGTTATAAAATCGTAATGGTGGATAGAAAAGGGGTAGGTAGTGCAGTATGTACAGACCTAACGTATTATGTGCATGTTATTGTAAGGCTTCAGTGCGCAAATGTGTAAATAACTATACCTAAAGTTACGATTACCTACGTTGTACACATTCAGGTCAAATTATAAAGGTAGATACCGCACTTATATTAAGAAAGTGGGACCACTTTTTTAAGTATGTGTGAGTAAGTTATTCGTAAAAATAGCTGATAAGCGAAAATAAATATATTCATATAAATTACAATAAGATTCTACATATACTATGTAAATGTAGCAGGCATAATATAACTGCCTCGGTGGTGCAGTAGGAGCGTACGCGACTGCTATGGTTTGATTCACGGATCGCACCAAATGTGAGTTTCTGAGCCTAGCGGTGCTACCAGCCTTTGTTGTTGTGACTGCAGGAAATGCCGCGGGGCCAAGTGAGTCTAAAAAAAAGCTAGCCTAACTTACTGCTTATATCATCAGCTATCTGCCATTGAACGTCCCGTCGAAATCGGTCCAGCCGTTTCAGAGATTACCCGGAACAAACAGACAGATTTAAAAATAAATAAAAAACTTGCTAGTTTTATGTAAGTACCGTGTAAACTTTCATAATTATGTATTTAGTGAAAAACTGTTATTTTAAAATAACATACAGACACTTTAAGTTTCTTTATTTGTATAGATGTGTATTTTTATTATAATGCGTTATTATCAGGGTATCCATGATAACTTTATAAAATGTACATAATGTTTGAATGGTTTTAATTGAATTAATAGATTATCACTAAAGATATTTAGAAAATGACATCATCATTATCAGCCCGTTACAGTTTACTGCTGGATGCAGTCCTCTCCCAAGGCTCAGATAAGAATAGTTGTGTAAGTGACGTATACGTTTACGTTATACGTTTCATTTATTATAAAGGCTTAATCTTAATATAAAATACTAAATTACATGATAACAAAATAAAACTTATACCTAATTTAGGGCTATGAATTTGCCCTACCAATGGACCAGATACTCATTACCAACTCCATTAAATTGGTTGTACTTGTCATAGAACATTCAGTGAATACAATTTCATGCGCGTTACACAAAATTTATTTGAAGTCGGTCTCGGGATAGCCACCGATACCATTAATGCCACCAGCCCCGCCGTGCTGTTGGTGTTGGTGGTTATCTCAAACGCCTTTGATATTTCTGATGTAGAAGCAGGCCTCCGTCACTCGCTCAACGCCACGCGCTATATACCTACGGATCGGCGTATCTCTAACTATACAGGGCCGTCAAACGTCCGCCTGAGCTCGTTTCCCGCGCTTACGCTTCGTAATGCCGAAACCATGTAATTATTGTGCAGTAGATGGGTGTTAAAGTCAAATATATATAATAATATTAATAAATTATATAGATAAAATACATAGAGGAGTTGGAAAAAGTAATTTTAAATCATTTTGACAACGTAGGTATAATGAATCGGCCTGGTAGCACCATATTACAACTTTTAAAATACCGTTGATTTTTAGGGTTCCGTAGCCAAATGGCAAAAAACGGAACCCTTATAGATTCGTCAAGTCTGACTGTCTGTCTGTCTGTCCGTCCGTATGTCACAGCCAATTATTTCCGAAACTATAAGAGCTATACTATTGAAATTTGGTCAGTCGATGTATTCTGTGAACCGCATTAAGATTTTTACATAAGAATAGAAAAAAAACAATACATTTTGGGGGTCCCCATACTTGGAACTGAAACTCAAAAATTTTTTTTTCATCAAACCTATACGTGTGGGGTATCTACGGATAGGTCTTCAAAAATGATGTTGAGGTTTCTAATGTAATTTTTTTCTAAACTGAATAGTTTGCGCGAGAGACACTTCCAAAGTGGAAAAATGTGTCCCCCCCCACCTCTAACTTTTAAAATAATAGAGTGATAAAACTAAAAAAAATGTATGTTGTACATTACCATGCAAACTACCAACGAAAATTGGTTTGAACGAGATCTAGTGAGTAGTTTTTTTTTTAATACGTCATAAATCGTAACACGCAATTTACCTTTCATCCAATCAATACACTAATATAAAAACATCTATGAAAGTTACAACGAACTACAAGAACTTTTATATGATGTTACTTGCTGATACGGAACCCTTCATGGGCGAGTCCGACTCGCACTTGGCCGCTTTTTATATTTAAAAGTTGTAATGTGTCGACCTTTGTTTTCCATAATTATGATTATTTGTTTAAATATTTACGCGTTTTAGGATCTTTGCAACTATAAAATTTAATAACAGAGAATTTAGAGAAGGAAAAAAGAATATAAATCATTATATAAAACTTAAACATATTTGATTGACTAATAAGAAATATGGTTGAATCGCAACATTCGTTTTATTACAATAATTTTATCATAGGTAGGTGGCCCTAGCGCATTCGTACGAGGACGCACTGGCGCGTGTCCCGCACGGGCGACACAGTATCGACTCTTTGTTCGCGGACTTAAGGTACATTTCTTCTCGTTCTGAGTGGCAGGTATTATTATTAAGATATTGTAGGCTATTATAGCGTAGGTATTTTTACTTTTGTATTGGAGTGATGTATCTGTTACGGCCCATTCACGACCTTTCGGCTGTGAGCAGCAGCTAAGAGCGAAACGCCGAGCGGTAATATCAAAAGTATAAGAATGTACGAGGCATGCCACGAGTCGCCGCTCATAGCGAAAAAGCTAGCGGTTTTTGCCGAGCGAATTGCTACAGAGGCGAGCGGTATGGAGAGCGGCAGAAACAAAGGCACAAGTTAGTATGTGCGACGCCACGAAACAGAGCGGCGTGGACAGCGGTGCAGGAGTGACGGACTCAGCGGCGTTAAATAAAAACAAAAAAAATTAGACGATTTTATGGCGGTAATGGATACCGAGGCTTTTATAACAGAAATTTAAATAGACCGCCTATATGGATGTCAAAATATCCCCAACATAAATATAAAAAGGTTGTGGGAAGAAATTAAAAAATGTTTTCCGGAATATAATGGTACTTAAGTTTAATTTAAATTGATAACACAAAAACATAGAACCTAGGTACCTACCAAACGAAGCTACTGATATGTTGACAAAACTACTGGTACGTTTACGTAATGTAGGTGAATAGTTGACAAGTTTTAAAAATTAATTTCTTTCAGTAGGTACTGACAGAGAAAAAAATTAACTTTTAAAACTTGTCAACTATCTGATCTGATATATACTGATATGTAAACTGTTTTGCTAATTAGGTACCTACCTAATTAACAAAACAGTTTACATATCAGTAGTTTTGTCTGTAGATATAACTAGACACGAAACTACTAGTATGTCTTATACGCAATGTAAGTAGTTGACAAGTTTTTAAAGTTTTTTCTCTCTGTAAGTACCTACTTAGCAAAACACTTGGAAACATCAGTTACTTCTTATAGATAGGACCTTCGTATAGGTCACTAAATCCACCATCTAAATACCGATCTTTATTTAGTTCGTGCACTCATTCTATCATATTAAAAAAAAAATGTTGTTTCTAAACAGACAGGGGATAATTTTTATAACGCCATGATTGTTAACACGTTTCGACTACCTAAATACGTCCACCGTCGCCGCTGCAACTAACCGCTACTAAGGTTCGTGGCGTGCAAAACGCACCGCTCACCGACGCCGCTCCGCTTTTCGCTAAGACCAAAACTCGTGGCCAGGCCGTTACGTAGTAACTATTAATTAATATGCATTTTATCTATATACTTTATTTATATATATATTTGACTTTAACACCCATCTATCATCATCACCATCACCATCATCAGGCGGACGTCATTTGACGGCCCTGTATAGTTAGAGATACGCCGAGCCGTAGGCATATAGCGCGTGGCGTTGAGCGAGTGACGGAGGCCTGCTATGGGCCTACCGAGATATGCTCTTTTAACGGCCCAATCCTCACCCATACTTTGGATGTGACCAAGCCAGCTAAGCTAAGTGTGTGTCAGTGCCTAACATAATCGGGGAAATAAAAGCTGCCTAGCTTTTATTTCCCCGATTATGTTAGGCACTGACACAAAGCTCTCTATCTCTTTATTGTATCTCTGTCTCCACTCTCCATTCTCTCCCACTGTCGCGTTGGTCCCAGAATCTTTCACTAGACCTTACGTTCTGCCACTAAAAGTTTCTCTTCCTTCTTGAGCGATAGTGTCCAAGGTTTGCATTCGTACATCAAAATCGTTCTAATCACTGCTTCGTAGACGCGGATTTTGGTAGTCCTGATTTTTAACTTGGAGACCAGTGATAATGGGGATGTTTATTTCCTCCTCCGTCAGATTGGCGTCCGTAATTGTACACCCAAGATACTTAAATTTACTTGTACCTTTGTAGGTTGTGTCATCCTGCCTCGGGGGTGAGTCCAGTCACCCCGAGATGTACCCCAGTTGAGGGGTAAGGCAGAAGCCGCTGATGCGATCCTGGTGTTCCTCCCGACTGCCGAGGTAGGCCGCCGCGGGGTTTAGTGGGTAAACCGGTTGCCCGGGACTCCCACACACGCCCTTCGCTTACAATACGAAGGGTATGGTGCCAAAAGCACTCGCCGCATAAAAAAAAAGGTTGTGACATTTATTGTAAGATCTTTTCTCCTGGATCTACAGCCCCTGTATCTCTACATGTGAAGGTATTCGGTTTTTTCACGACTGATGCTGAAACCCACTGCTTTCCTTTTTTTTTCAACACTTGCGCCATGCATACAACCTCTGCCCTAGTATTGCCAGATCGTCCGCATAGCCTATGAGTTTATGCCTTCCTTTCAAATCGACTCACCTATCTACCAGTAGAAGTTATGATGCTCGTACATAGCCTTATAATTAATTAAATGCCTTAACTTCATATCTATGTATAATTCATCAAAAGTGGAAGATTATTAACATTAGTTGGTAATAGTTTTAATAATTTTTTTGTCACCAATAGAAAAGTTCAACTTTGCTAACGCAGTCATCTATATTAGTATGAATATTCTATGAAAGTAATTTAGTTCTGCAATCAAACTTCATAAGAGGTTAATATTAAAATAAAAAAGTAGGTACTACGTCAAAAAAGTATCGCTGTTGTTTAATTTTTCGACACTTCGATATTTTGTGCAACAAGTACAGTTAATTAATAAAAAGTATCTCTGCTGAAGTATGTACAATATAAATCGAACGACTAATGAATCCATGGATCTCTATATGCATAAAAATAAGAAAATGCTTATCTTAACTTTAAAATAAATAATAAACATTTTTTGGACATCTTACACACAACATCATCTAGTCCCAAAGTAAGCAGAGCTTGTGTTATGGGTACTAAACAACTGATATAAATACATAAACATACTTTTTTTTGTAAATACACACATATTACACATAGAAAACACCCAGACTCCGAAACAAATATTTGTGAATCACACAAATATTTGGTCTGACCCGGGAATCGAACCCGAGACCTCTTGATCAGCAGCCTCATACGCTAACCACTAGACCAACAAGGCAGTCAAAATCGATTTTTTTATGCTCAGATTAGGCATTAAAAAGTATTTTAGCCCTTTGTTTTAGTATGTTAAATCTTGAATCCACTGGGAACCTTAGTAGGCCTCATATTTCTAATTGAGGGTAGACGTGAGTTTAGCGGGTGAGGAGAATGTTCTCGTACATTCACTTCATTGAAGCACTCGATCACGAAATACAGTTAGGACATTGAATAGCAGCCCATGATTAATAATTTTAAATAAGACACTCCACCGAACACGTGGTGCTCACACGAGATGATCCGCGATAACTATGCTCGTCAACGACGACGTTCCATTTTCAAAGGAACTCACGAACGAATGAACGAACAATAATCATCTAGGGATGGGATAACATCATTGTCACCTGTGATCCTTGTCTATGACTTATGACATGAAAGTAATCGACTAAAATCAATCATTCAATCGCATTATTATTATTTTAAAGTGTCAATGATTCCCATCCCTGCGGTCATCGGTCGCACGCGCCATTGCCCGGTGTTGCGTCAGTGTCTTACCTTCAGACACTTAACAGTGTTGCCAGCTAAAATAATCGATTCGCCGGCACGGCCATACTGACAATCGCACGTCCCTGTGCGATCACTCACCTCTACAGGTCTCGTACTCCTCGTCAATCAGAGAAAAAAAAATCGCTCGTCCATCACTGACTCGCTACTAATTCATGACACCTGTTTAAAAAGATCTCGATCTTTACCCCTCGCATCTAAATTAAACACACTGGGCGGACACCTGACCTCAGGCGTCCCTTCGACCATCCACCTACTCGCATGGTGTATCGGACCTGACAACCCGTCAGCGCCCCTTCCACCAATCACACACACACACACTCTGGGCAGACAACTGACCTCAGGCGTCCCTTCGACCGATCACCAACTCACATGGTGCCTCGGACCGGACAACCATCAGCGTCTCTTCCACCAGTCTCATCGCGTAGTCTGATCAGGTGCATCGATCCGGTTTACAGACCAGCCCTATTTTTCAGATACGCGACTACCAACTACCCATCAACCCTACTATAAATCGCGAAGTCTGATTAGGTGCATCGATCCGGTTTACAGACCAGCCCCATTTTTCAGATACGCGCCTATCAACTACCCATCAATAGCGCTACATACCGCGTAGTCTGATCAGAGGCATCGATCCGTTTTCCAGACCAGCCCCCTTTTTCAGACACGTGCCAACCGAGTACCCATCCAGTGTACGCTCGCTACGTTACGTACGTACGCACGCTCTGGATCGGTACTCTACGTACGTTTTCTGGATCGGTTCTCGATAAAAGAACAGAATATACACAAATGTAATTAATGAATTGCGCAACTGAAATAGCAATTGGTCGGACACGCTTTCCGAAGAAACTACGATAGATGAAGTCATATAACTATTCTGGCGACCCTGAACAGGAAGTCGAAGTGTTGGTAGACCAGCTGCCAGGTGGTCGGAAGATATAAAGAAAGACTAGACACACCGCATCCAGAAGCGTATGGAAAACCATGTAGGAAGCATATATCCAACAGTGGATGCAAATATGCTGAGGAAGCTGAAGAAAGAAGAAGAGTGCACAAACGTTATAAACTCACCTTTAGTACTCGTCATGTTCGGAGGCAGAGGCTAAAGTATGTGGACTAGATGTCGATGCTGCATAACTTTCCTCATAGGATGTTATCTCCATCATGACTATAGATTTCGAATTTCATGAGCATACTTACAGGTTAGGTAAGACCCACCAACGTCTCTCAGCTCGTCTCTATAATGATTTAGTACCTTGACAATAAAAGGATCTTACCTTTGAACAAATCAAATCAAACCATTTTATTTCAAATAAACCATACAACGGCACTTTTGAAACGTCAAGTAGTCAGTCAGTAGTCAGTCGTGAAGCTAATCGTCTGTTCCAATTCGTAGATCCTATGGAGAAGAACAGACAAGAAACTCCATGGACACTCTTGTCCAACATTCTTTTTACAATTTTTGGTTACATTGGAACTTTTACTGTAGTATGGTTTGGTTACACTCGCTATCCTTGATAAGAACGAAATTGCCTGCACTGAATGGACTCACTATTGCTCTACTTCGGATGAAGCGTTCTACCTCTGACGTATAGTCTTTTGAAATTCTACATTGCTCGTTTGTAAAGCATTAATTCCGCAGGGGAGTAGCCTGTTACTCTGGATCTAGTGGTATTAAAGGCAAGCTGAACTTACAGAAGTTTTTTTTGGTTTGATCTCTACTATTGTGAGTAGACATTTTAGAGTACGCATTATACGCTTAGCGTTAGCCCTACCGGAACCACTACTGATAAGGTGAAGCTGTACACTATGCCCACATCAACACCGTTTGAAGTTTGCACCTATATAACACCTACGTTAGTCTGCTTTTACACGCTTCGGTGCACCAAATAGGCAAACAGCCCTCTTGAGGGATTGGATTAAGGTAGGATCATCGAGAGATGCCGAGTAATGAAAGACACGCACATCATCATCGTCTTTACCGCCCAATCCGCCCGCAATATCTATGTGAATTGCATGTCAGGACCCGTGTCCTTAGGCATTGATGAAAGCCTACTTGCCAAGCCTAAGAAACAACCACCAAGGGCAAGCAACGACGGCGCGGCCAGAGCCGGACGAGCGACCACCCGTGGCACGACACGCCCCGAGCGCCCCCGCAACCCAAAGGCCACGCCAAGCAGCCCGTCCTGGCTGCCGCCACAAGACAGCATCCGCAAAGCCCAGCTGGAGGCCCTCCAGAAAAACAACATCCAACGGCAAGACCACGCAGCCACAATGCGTTCCACAAGTCCACAACCAGGGCGGTGACGCACGGCGTCAATCCTCCCCAAGAGGAGACCCGAGCCCAGCAGCGGAAACCACAGGCTGCTGACGAAACTTGTTGGGACCCGGAGCAGTCTTTCGAAGCGTTGCCTACTATACAAGAATCAATAAACTTACGTACCTACTTGGTCATCTCTGGAAACCAATAATGCTCAAATAGTTCTTAGTTTCTTAATTTCCGAAGGAACATGATTAATTAAGGTCCACGTTAAGGATCACGGAGCTATTGGTAACCGGAAACTGGTTACCCCTACGCATATCATGGTGCGAGTAGTCTGAGGTTTCGTTGTTTTTATTTTTGTTAATGAGGTCACGAATTTCGATATCACGATTTTGTTCTACCGCTAACTACCATTAATGAAGTTAACACTCAACGCCATCTCACGAAGAAACACTGAACCACGAAGAACACACGGTATGAACTATACGGAGCAACTACCAATCCTGAATCGCGACGGAGAAACTCTCGCGCCGACCAGTACACACACGACATCCAAACACCAACCGCTGTGCAGCGGCCCACCAGGCACGACCACCTCGCCTGGTCGGAGGATCCCCCCTATTTGTCGGAGGAACACGACACCCGGTCCTCTACAGTATTATAATATTACGTTTACAGTTTCATCTGATAATGTACTGGCATTAGAGTCATCACAAACTGTATTTGGGATTGGATATCTAGACAAGAAATCAGCATGTTACTTGTTGGCACCTTATGCACAATATTAAATCCTGTAGAAATACCCACCACTAATGGTGTATGCTGTGTAATGCTGCCATACAAACACTGTTTAAAGATCTCGACTACTCAGACGACTATCATAGATTCTAGTTCCTACGAATGAAATCGCGATTCTGCGTCAGTCGTTCGTCAACTAAAATATGACACTAAGATATGACAACATGTAGCAAACCATTCTTTCTTTGAATGATTATGGCCACATAACCGTTAGAACTGGCATCAGTGTGAAACTCAATAGCTGCCGCCTCACGATCTAATATTGTTAGTACAGACTCCTGAGCTAAGTATTTGAACAGTTTTCTTGTAAATATTGTCATGTAGGTCCGTCCACCTTATTGTTCCCTTCAGTGAATAAAGTGGGCCTACCATACGAGTATTATTTGGGTATAAAGTTTCTGAAGTAGGAGACAAGGCCCAAGAACTGTCTATTCTGAGTAGCAATCTTCGGGGTAGGAGAATCGACCACTTCTCCTGCTCTAACTACATGACCCACAAAATGTACTCCTACATTTCTATAAAAAAGGAAAACTGCGTCTGACAATGCTCTCAGGGTTAAACCAACGTTCCAGACAATGGGAAAGTTTATCAGAGAAACCAAGTCCATAATCAAGGTAACCCAGCGCAACGCTAATTCCAAGTTTATTACTAAGCCTTGTTAATACACCTTTGATAGACTGCAGCCGAATTTCTAAGATCAAAGGGCTTAGTTAGATACCCATATTGACCATCTTGTGAGGGTGAGGAACTACCGTAAATAACTTACGCTTCTAGGAGGGCTGAAACTTTTTCGTCTTTGAACATTCTTATATTGATCAATAGGGTCTACCCGTAAATCTCCTGTAAAGACGCGATGCTCTGGTATACCATCGATAAAGAATCCAGAATATTTTCGTAACTAAATTAAGATCAATAAGATTTTTGATTTGATTTTGTCCACACAGTTTAAGTCAGTATCTATATCCTCAAGAGCTTAGCTTAGTTTGGGTATGCTTCTCGCTGAAACTCACTTTCTTTTGTAAAAAAAAAGCAATACGGTTAATTTGCACACTGACGTACTCGTTTAAAAAAATCACTGCCTATAGAATTACTTTACCGTTTAGCGTTCCATTCGGCACAACGTAAAATAGTAACGTAATCGTGATATGTTATATGCGAACGCGATTTTGTATTTTCGAGAAACATCTTGCGGTTCCTTTATTTCTCCCTTTTTTTTAACTACCCCCGATACTACGACACTGTGTAAAATACTAACGAAGAAGCATGCCCACTATCAACGAGAAAATAAAAAGAAACGATCTCACCGGATTCTGCGTTGCTTTTGCTCCTCGTCGAATCATGTTTACAGATGTGCACCTCCGTCATTGTTGTAGCTCCGAACCCTTGCGCTCTCCATAAACCGACGCGACATATCCAGCCTGTCCGCATACGTAGCTGAGATCTGTCCGAAGTCTCATTTAGACGGCTCTTCAGAGCCCTCTCGCTGTTCGCGACACTCGATAGAGAAAATCATGTGCAAAATGCTGTGCCCTTGTGTGCCAAAACGCTGACATATCGTCGTGGTCAAAACAAATCAGCCTTACGGTAATGTTAAATTCCGATTGTTGCGGATTAGCGGTCGCCAGTGATTGAGATTTTTATCAAAATGTTTTTTTTGATTGATTGTCCGGGCTGCTCACTGCTGTTCACTTTACACTATTCTCCTCAGGTGGTTACCCTGCGTATCCCCACTTCTGATGTTAAATCTTGAATCCACTGGGAACCTTAGTAGGCCTCATATTTCTAATTGAGGGTAGACGTGAGTTTAGCGGGTGAGGAGAATGTTCTCGTACATTCACTTCATTAAAGCACTCGATCACGAAATACAGTTAGGACATTGAATAGCAGCCCATGATTAATAATTTTAAATAAGACACTCCACCGAACACGTGGTGCTCACACGAGATGATCCGCGATAACTATGCTCGTCAACGACGACGTTCCATTTTCAAAGGAACTCACGAACGAATGAACGAACAATAATTATCTAGGGATGGGATAACATCATTGTCACCTGTGATCCTTGTCTATGACTTATGACATGAAAGTAATCGACTAAAATCAATCATTCAATCGCATTATTATTATTTTAAAGTGTCAATGATTCCCATCCCTGCGGTCATCGGTCGCACGCGCCATTGCCCGGTGTTGCGTCAGTGTCTTACCTTCAGACACTTAACAGTGTTGCCAGCTAAAATAATCGATACGCCGGCACGGCCATACTGACTATCGCACGTCCCTGTGCGATCACTCACCTCTACAGGTCTCGTACTCCTCGTCAATCAGAGAAAAAAAAATCGCTCGTCCATCACTGACTCGCTACTAATTCATGACACCTGTTTAAAAAGATCTCGATCTTTACCCCTCGCATCTAAATTAAACACACTGGGCGGACACCTGACCTCAGGCGTCCCTTCGACCATCCACCAACTCGCATGGTGTATCGGACCTGACAACCCGTCAGCGCCCCTTCCACCAATCACACACACACACACTCTGGGCAGACAACTGACCTCAGGCGTCCCTTCGACCGATCACCAACTCACATGGTGCCTCGGACCGGACAACCATCAGCGTCTCTTCCACCAGTCTTATCGCGTAGTCTGATCAGGTGCATCGATCCGGTTTACAGACCAGCCCCATTTTTCAGATACGCAACACCGGGCACTGGGCCCGGTGTTGCGTCAGTGTCTTACCTTCAGACACTTAACAGTGTTGCCAGCTAAAATAATCGATACGCCGGCAAGTATTTATTTTAGGGATTGTGTAAAATCACAGGCAACTATGGTTAATCACTTTTGATAGATTGGATTTGGTTTTGGTTTTGATACTAGAATTTTAAGAATTAACTTCTAGTAGGTAAGAGGCATAATATAATGGAAAATAGTACAATGGTTCTATTTAAACTTCTTCCTGTCAGTGACACGTTGATCATTAGAAAAATAAGAGGTCATGTTTGCCTTTACGTGTGTTGTGTGTCAGATGTCCAAAAAAAATATACTTCAATGTACAGATTTTAATTTAAGGATACGGTATACGGTATTTACATAATGTGTTTTCACACCATTTTTTTTTATTTCGTTTACAGAGTAGTTTCGTTTGATCACATTCAACTTCGAAGAAATAATAGGTATTAATAAAAACAAAGAAGATTCTAAAATAACTGAACTAAGTAAATTCTTCTGCAAATATTATTTCAATCATGCCCGGATCTTAATAATTATTCTATTTTAGATTACAGTTATAGTAAAACACACATTAATAAAACCATGAAAATCGGTAATTAAACTCTACTACGATTCTGTATTTATATAACGAGTTCTGAAACCTTACTTCATAAATTGAAGTTCATAAACAATATTTCGTGTAAAATTTTAAACGGAACCCTAAAACAGCAGTAGAGTTAACCACTACCAATCCACTCATAAAAGATTGACACTATTTGTAGTCACAATTACATCCAGATATTAATAAAGCTATTGAAATAATTGAGTCGGACGAAATTACAAAATTCTTTTAGTGCCATGTCTACCAACAATACAATTGATGGCTATCACGCGACCGTCGTTATTTTGATTTCCTTAGTACTTCAACTGCTCCTGGAAATGAAATGAAAATGCTTTGATAAATACAATTAATTCGAAATAAGTTATGTCAAGGCGTGCTTGTAATGTTGATGGCATATCAAGTAATTGTTTATTTACGTGGTTACGACGTCTAGTATCACTATCAGTAACTTTTTGGGTGATGTATTTTATTTTACTACTAAGTTGGCAAACAAGCACATGACTAGTATGGCGTCGACCCGATAGTTATAATTTTAAGTAGAATCAGGAACTGCTCTTTGATGTGATAAATCTTTACATCTATACCAATCAATAAAATCACCTAAGGTGTCCGTTTGTATTATCAAATCAACAGTTTATTTGTAAAATGCATATGAAAATAGTATATACGGTACTTACATCAAAAAAGCATATTTTGAACTTTTTGTTTATTTCTCTATTTGTTTTGTTAATCTCTTGAACGTCTAGACCGATTTTGCCGGTTTGACGATGTTACAGTGATAATGCATCAGTGATGACATCTATGCAAATAGATAAAATTGAAATGTCTGTTCGTAATATTAATTGAAGTAATATTAACACCTCGGAACTCAGCCAGTAGGTACATACTATAACACTAACTATAATCCAATCCGAATTATTTTCGGTTTTAGACACGGAGCGCCATAAAGTGTTTCAAAGTGGAACTGGATTAAATTGAGTACAATGCCTTATATGATAAAATCAAGAAGTTCTGGAATACATTGATGCAAAGATGCTAATTACAATTTGAAAAAAAGTACAGGGGTATAAATTATATTGGCTAGGTTTTAAAATGGCGCAACCGTTGTATTGGCGACTAGTCTTTAATTGCTAAAACGGACTCGTAGGCGTTTACGAACGGTTAAGCGAAATTTCGAGTTACCTAAAAACTTATGTGTATCTGAGGCAAGAAAAGTAGTCCAAGTAATTTCTTACTATAACATATCATATCTGAAATGTATCGATTAAAAAAATGAAAAAGTCTTTTCCTATTTTTAATGTTCCGTAGGTAAATTATTGTGCTTTAGATAGATGAGAGTAACAATGAAATATTGTTTTTACTGGTGTAACGTTTGAAACGTTATTCCAGCAAAATCTATTTTTGCCGAATAAACTTTAACATGCACAAATTTTGCTATTTGTAACAAACTACTCCTTAGAACACACAAATTTTCTGAAATACTCTCACCTCTCTAAAGCCCATTTTTTTGGTTTTTTGCTGAAGTAACGCACACTGGTAGCCCTGGTAGGTACACAGATGCCGTCCGGGACATAGTAGAAGTACAAGTTTTTTGTGATTTCTTTGTTGTGATAATTATAAGTTAAATTATGTGTTTATATATTACAAGACTTTAATCCCGCTTCATGTGTAATTAGTTTTTCTCCTCCTTTTCGTTCTTACTGAAGACAGGCACAAATCCAAAGTACCTAATATTTTATTTTAGTTAGTAGGTAGATATCCAAGGATCTCTTAGGCTTTTTATTTATTATTTATTCAACATTTCTTCGTGTGTCACAAACACGCCTCATAAAACTTAGTAACGCATTTCCAGGGTTACCTGGTTTTTTAACAGTGTTATATAAAACAGGTGTTTTTTTATTAACATCTGTATGTTTTGAATAGGTAATGAACTAAGAAAGTTAATTGAGTAATTTATAGGCAACACTCCATGTAACTTTTTATAAACTGATAGTTTTGTTATAAACGTGATTTATAAATTATTTTTAATACAAAATATGTTTTGTAACACGAGTCTGTATTTAAGATGTTACACGACTGTCAAAAGGTCTTCCCAGTGTTTTCAGTGTCCGAACAAACGAATGTCCCAAACTTTTATTCTTCCATAACGTTTGAAATTTTCAAGTTAACATGGTGAAAATTATATTATACAAAACACATTTAATAGATTAAAAATTACATAGACGAAAAAGGTTTTAGTATTAACAAACTGAGAAATTGAATTTGTAGATAATTAAATATTATTTATTTAATAAAAAACTAAATAGTTTCATAAATATTTATATTTTATTGACCTAAATAAATTACAACTTAAAATTAAACTTATGAAAATTGACTGACGATTAAATGTTTTAAGAACCGGTGTTCCTGACAATGATTGCGATAAAAGATATAAAAGTCAGCTTAACGGTTTTACCGCTGTAATTACTTTTAAACTTAAAGATTTCGTTACTTTATTAGATGGTAAATATTATTATACTAGTAATTCCCTAGATGATTTTTACATCTTTCAGTCACAAACAAATTAAGTTATAAAAGGTATAGATGAAACAATCAGAGCTGACCGTTGTACTCTCTTTGGTGTTCTAGCCGTTAGACGTTCACGCTGTGGCGTCACTTACATTATGAGAACACTCGACTGTGTAGCTATACCTATTTAATAAGGTAGGTATATATTTTTACAATAAGTAACATAAAATTTCACACTTCAATTACATTGATATAAAACACTTATAAACCGCTTAAAGTAGTTACACAACAAGAAAGTGTTACAGATTCTTTAAGTGCAGTCTTATAACAGAAATTAGGTGTAGCCTCTAATGAACTATGTCTATATTTTATTGTTTATTAAACGTAACTTATTCCTAATGTAAATGCATAATGAAAAACAATACATTAATACTATAATTTATGTAAAATGGTGACATAATGTGGTAAGTTGGCCTCGTGGAAAGTGAGCAAGGACGACAGAAAACGTACGAAAAACATTAAGAAAATCAAGTGAATATAAATATCATTAATATGCACGAAAATATTATTTTTGTATGGGTAGTATATTCACCTAGTACTGTCAGTGGTTCTGCCAGTTGTAAGTCTAAAAACACTTTTTACATAAGAACAGTAAAATGTGCAAGTTTCATAGTGTAATCACTATCGCTGTCATATACAATATATTAATACAATACTACATATAATAATAAGTAATACGGATTTCGTTTGTACGTTTACATAATTGTATCTCCAAATAACGTGTCGGTCCTCCCTGCACTCTGTCCTCCATAGTAGACTCTAAGTTCATCTTATTTGATATAATAAATGCGCTGGTACCTTTTATAAATAGTGAACTTGAAATAATTGATACATAATTATTTATGATATACCAGAAGGAGATATAACCTCCATTTAAAGTAAATGGTAACAAACCAAGGGTGGTAACAAATGACTTTGTTTATCTGTATGGTAATCAACTTAAAAATGATCGAACTATCGAACGAACAAGTGTAAGATAAAACTTGACACACTATTAAATTATTAAAAACTATTGATTATGCAAATATATATACAAACATCTATTTCACAAAGTTCATCGAATTTACTTACAGGTATGTAATTCCTTTATTATTTAACATAACTAATATAACTAAAATATGATGCTTAGTTCACTCGTGACTAAATAAATAAAGCGTTTTACACTCGACTAAATACGACACTTTACTTTGGTATGTATTAGACTAAGTATACATTACTTTTATAAAGATTTTCCAATTCACATTTTACAATTGATTAAAAGTACTGATTGCGACATCATATATTTATATCACTGTTTCAAAGGACGGATTCATGTTTGGATGATACTTAAATATACACAATAACAACCTTGATATTACTCCGTTACGGTTACATAGCAAAACATTTCACAGGCATTTTCTAAGGCACTAAAAAGGTAACAATAACTGTTATTTACACAAGACTTTCATATACAACCTCATCGATATCAAATCGTTTTAGCCTTTTAATTATATTTGTATGATTGAAGGATTTTAGAGATTAGACAATATTATATAATTGAAAATTCAATTTTTTTATCTTTGGCCATTTGAACAAAAATATATTCATTTTCTTGTTAGCAGGACTACAGCTGAGTCTCTTCTCTGCATAAATAATGATTGAGATAGCGGAAACAATTATTTTTTTTGTTTAATTAGTAACAACTGGTGCTAGTGGTGCGGGGGGTGCGTTACCGTAGAACCTGTAACGATGTGGTACTTGCAAAGTTGTAGGGGAAGTGTCCGTCACGTCGGAGTGCTGAGAGTCGCGGTGACGACGCAAGTCCACTTTGCGTTGGAAGGCCTTATCACACAGGCCGCACGAGAATGGCTTGTATCCAGTGTGCTTACGCATGTGGGTGATTAAGTTTGAGCTTTGGCTGAATGCCTTGGAACATACTACACATTTGTGCGGTTTCTCACCTGGAACAACACAAAACTATTAAATTCTGGTTCATTAAATTCAAATGAGTAATGTATACTTATTGCATAGTTACTATATTATTGTTACAAGGAAGTGAAAAGAGATGGGCATAATGCATCTTAGGTTTATTATCACTTCATCATTATGCTAACCTTTTTTTAAAATTAGATCGGTAAATCTTTATTCTTCTATGATAAGGCTGAACATCGCTTACGTGAAGCGACTGTCATTAGAATTCTTTAAGCACTATATGGACAAACTTGGCTAGAATTGCTTGGCTGTTTAACAAAATGTGCTAGATAGAAATATAATGATAAAAATTACAGTGAAGTTATCCATATAAATATATGAATACAGTGACCGACCATGAGACGATAGAACTATCTAAATGATGAAAATAACCGAGCTACAGTTCATTAAAGACCTAAAACTTTATCGTCGGAAATCCATACCAATATTATAATTACGAAAGTAGCTCAATGCCTATGATTATTCCCAAATTGGGATCCTTTCGTAGACACAAACTAGTTGCCTCCTACGAATATAAACCACATGCTAAGGCGTGGTGGGTTATATTAAGTTCATTTATTAACAGATAATTTTTATTTCGCAGCCCTAAATAACTATGTGGCAATTTCTTCTTACTTGTTGCTTATGAGCAACAAGTAAGAAGAAATTGCCAGTGAGTAAGTAAGAAGAATTAAGGATCTTCAACCACAAATATGAAATGAAATCTATTTCAATAAATCTCATTGTAAGAATTCCGATAAATACGTTTTCAGTTAACTACGTAATTTCAATTCCCTTAGCTAATTCATGAACCATAACAATAAATTTATATTAGTTTGTCAAGTAATTAAAGCCTATGTAAGTGGGCCAATACTTGTCATATCATCGACTATTTATTATTTATAGTGCGGTTCCCGAACTGATTTAATATGCAATGTCGCGTTGTAGCTCGGTATTTAGTAACTTGTACAGTAATTGTTTGTGGTTCGATAGATCGCTAACAAGTTTTCATATAACATTTTAGGGTTGAAATTCTGACATAACATTTATAGTATAGACAATTGTTATTTCATTTACTAACCATTAAGGCTTGCGTTCTAAGGATATTTAGAAATACTTCTCTATAGGATAAATAACGGTATTTTTCTTTGTATACAGAATAAAACGATAAAGAAGAATATTATCATATTATTTAGCTAACGTTTATTTCTATTTTTGTGTATGCAGATCACGCTATGGTAAATTTTTGGAAAAAATCTCAATAATCGTTAAAAAATTAATTGCAATTTAAAATAGTAATATTGCCCAATATCTTATAATCTATTTAATATCTAATAATAAAACTATAAAAGTAAATGCTTAAATTTTTCTTCAAAATCTTAAAATGTCAGATTAAAGTATTGATTAATATCCACAGTTTCTTTAATCTCCAAAGATAGTTTAAAAATAAATTTTGTAGTAAAAAATGCAAATGTCATTTTATAGATATAACAGGATTTAAGTTTACTTTTTGTTAATACCATGATCGTTGTGCACGTGAAGGCCTGTGAAGGCTGCTCGGCTAATTGCAGGCCGAGCCGCATTTTGGAATATTGATGATGAGGCATTTATCGGGAGGACGAGCACCATGTAAGGCCGCTGTAAATCATTCAGAACAGGGCAGAGACGTGACGAGATGTCTCCGGCCGAGACAAATATGTCTGCCACATTTTTTAGCTACTATAATTCGTCTCGTCTCGTTGGGCTTACTGGAAGTAGTCGAACCATTGAAAAATATGTGAGATTTTTTTTCGTACATGCCAAATTGTAAAATCAAAAGTATTTTCATAGAACTTAATATGTGGAAATGTTTTGTTCCCTGTTAACTAGGTTCAATAGAAAAGGTTCTTGGGTGGAAAGGTATTCATACACTAGATAGGCTATAAGAAATGCGGACAATGCAACCTCGACTTCTTCTTATATTTTTTACTTATTGAAAATTCATTAACGCGTAGTGAACCGGCTGCGATTTACCATCGAAAAAATAATCGCACTGCATTTAAATGTTTATTTTCTCAAGGCACCGTCTACGATGTGTCAACGGATTGGTTTTATTGGACGCTGCCCATATATATTTCCATTTAATTAACTTGTTTTTAGTAGAAAAGTACCTACGCATCGGTTATAAGTTTATAACAGCTTATCATGTTCTACAGCTCAATAAATCGACGAGGATAAAGCCGGATAACGTCTTCAGCAGCTGTTTACTGTCATTCCGATTAAAAGGGCAATCGTCGCAGATTACCTATCATTACACGCTCGGCACACAAAGTTGGATATCGTTGGTAACTAATTGAGAAAGTTAAATTTTACGAGAAATAATAAATTAACAGGTAAAGATAAAATTGTTATAAACTTTGATTTAAATTAATGATATCAGACTTGGCTATCGCAATAAAGGGTGCAGGCTGACATTATTTTGTCAGAATAGGTAATATAGAGAGAAGATCAAGCAGCCAGAGAGCCGTATTGGATTAGGTGTCTTCATATAAACATCGTGTACCTATAATAGATAGCAAACTTTACAGCGGTATGCTTACGGTATCAACACCAAACTGTACGAACAATTACGTGCTACATTCCAAATAATTATTATCCAAAACCGACAAAACAGTTGTCGTTTTATTAATGTACAATATCAAGTTAGAAAATAATAGGGTTACGAAAAGCTGATGTAAGAAAGGACGTTTACCACCGCGGTGACACTTTAGGCGAGTTATTTGAAAGAATAATCCGAGTTTCACACTAGTTGAGTCACACCATGTAATTTATTACCAATTTTGTAGTCATTGACAGTGCCATAAACCTGTTATTTGTGATAAAGATTTTATTTAGCTGTTAATGTCGTGAAATCGCTACCTATATATTTATTTCTTATACTTTAAAAAGTTAATTAACTTTCAGGTCACTAATCGAGCTAACATTCCGTTTGGACTATCGTTTGTTATTGGTTTTTTATAGAATGTCGGTTGATGTCTACCTATTGTCGCTATTGTCCATATATACATAACAGGCCTTTACATCTCTTCAGATGATTTAAGGAACGTTACTGTGGCAATGCTTGGCATGACTGTATAGTCCAATACGTGAACGGCATTGTCGTCCGCAAGATCGACACCGAAGCAAAGGATCCTGGATTATTAGACTAGGTGTAGTTTCCATTGTGTTCTTGTTTTTATGCCGCCTCTTACGCTTTTCGGCCAAAGACTGGAACAAACACTCGTCGTGCATCTTGCAGCCGTCGACCAAGGAGCCCCTCCACTCGCCTCGGTTGCCGGCGAGGTCTTCCCATTTCTAGGGGCTGATCCCAAAAGCGACCATGTCACGCTTTGTACAATCCTCGAACCGCAACATAGGTCTTCCAACTCTTCTCGTGGCAAAAGCGATTTCACTTAGAAAAGTACGCCGGGGTAGTCAAGTAGATTCCATTAGATGTACATCCATAGATAAGTATATTATAACCATTGCTTTAAGGTTATAAACACAACATAAACGTCTTATCTAATAAAATACCTATGTCTAGCATCGGACCATTAAATGTTCATAGTGATGATGACAGTTAACATAGTATGTGTCTACTGCTACCACTAATCAAATAATTGTTAAGTTGTCTGAAAATTGAAAGTGATGCGAATACGATATATATATATATATATATATATATATATATGTAAATATATATAAATACTATAGTCGTCACAAAATAAGAAGCCCGTTTTGACATTTGTCATTTGACATGCCGCATGTAAGAAATTGAAAAATCAAATTCATAATCCTATTTAATTACTATATGTTACCCATACACTATCACAACGCGAATCATAAATAAGCATTAAGTTTAACTTTATATTGAAAAATTGCACTCAAAAACACGAATTAATCGTATTAGTTACGACACGATGACAAATGTCAAACCGGGCTTCTTATTTTGTGACGACTATAATACTAAGCAAGAAGATGCGTAAGTTCAATGCTACCTGTATTAGAATATATAATACTTTTTATGGCACTTGTGATATAGAGAATAGAACTTCTGGCTTATAGCTTTGATTTGAAGCTTTATCTTATTTTATTATTATTAACAACGTGATCCCGCATGCCAAGACTTCCAATGTAAGAAGAGATCTATGCCCATTAAAGGCTGGTTATGTGTGACGTGATACCACAGCTGTGATTTTATTACTTCACTTGCGTTGACGCACTTAGTAAGAAAAACTGGTGCCGTGCTACCAGATTTTGAAATTTTAGTACAGTATCTTAGAGCTTACTTTTGAAAGATATTCTACTTGCCTGTATGAATGTAGGTATGTTTCTTCATGTCTGATTTTTGGTGGAACCTTTTGCCACAGTATTGGCATGGATAAGGTCTGGTATCCGAGTGAATAAGCAGATGTGTCGACAGGGTACTCGAGCGCTTGAAACACTTGCCACATTGCTTGCACTAGAACAAAAATAAAATTTAGCTTTCGGATTTTTTCGAACTTGGTTGTTGCCTTATTTATCTAACGGATAAAAGAAGACTCTATTATGCCTGCCAAAGTGACTCTACTTTGCTTGATGTAAAGCAAGAGTAGTACCCAAACGTAGTTGTCACCATCATCATTCTGAATACCGGCAATGCAGCATGGTGACCCACACTATATTGGGCCTCCTTTCTCGCACTCAACAATGGAATACGACAGGCCGAATGCTGTCATTTTAAGTTAGTCTTCTGTGTGAGGGTAGTACTGTCCCGGTTGAGCCTGATCTGTTCGTGACCTTGAAACTAAATACTGAAATTTGTATTTTCTGGACTTCTTCACGTTTTTTTCAAAAATGTTTGTGTAATTTATGCTTCTAAATAATATTAAACATTTTTTAATATCACTGAAGGAAGAAATGACTAACAAGCAGGATATACAATTTCACCCCCGCCTAATATAACTGAACTAATATCATCGGTACTTTTGCGTACCTAATTAGAATATACCTAATCCCTTCACGTTACTTACGCAATAATTCCGTATACAAAATTGACCATTTCCAACTCAACATCCAAAAAGTAAAATACCATTATTCAGTTTTAGCAACATCAAAAGACTTTTGCAGAGTTAATTTAAATTGTACGAAGCATAAATAAGAAACAGAATTAGATATAATTATAAACTAGTAGTGGACAGCGTCCATCACCTTCCCTTGTACAGTGACAGCTAGTAATAAACTAATAACAGCTTTGTGTACTACCCCTTTCTACACTTTCTTTGATTTCCCATCTAGGAGCGTTATAACTACGATTTTTTTCATTTACCCTATAATTAAAAACACTTAACTAGTTATTACCTCTATTTTCATAGAATGTCTAATAGCACGAGGCATTACGATTCTTTTTCGAATAGGTTCTTTCAAATTATATGTCACAGGTTAAAGAGTTATATCGATTGCTTGATCAAGGCAAAGTTTTATTAAACTGGACGATATAGTACTTATTGAAAAATGAAGAAATTATTTCCAATTCTTTAAAATTTTGAACTCAGAGCAACAGAATTCTGCTTGCACCTTATTACAAAACGGTTGTGAAACCGCCTGTCTCAGTTATGGGATGTCGAAAAATGCTTGTAAATTACAATAAGTCAAAGACAATGGTACAGTTCAAGATCTAGCAACGACGTGATTTTTTATTTAGACTTTCCCTGATTGTTGACTTTCTGATTCATGAATGTAGAATCGAATTCGCTGAGCTTAAAAATTTAAATTCTTGTAAACACCCATATTAGTTTTTTCTGTTAAAATTTTGCGCCTTCGTAAAATTTGGAATATGAGATGTATATAATTTCGTTGTTTCGGTATTGGCAATACGAAAACAGAAATTATCAATCAGGTAATGTCTAATTTAATTATAAAAACAAATCACCACACAAAGCCAAATACCTTTTAGACGGGTTCATCATCATCATCAATCATCAACAGCCTTTAACGGTCCACTGCTGGACATAGGCACTGGACATAGGACAAGGAGAGCTTGAAAATGATAGATGGGTTATCGTGAGTAAAACAACGCAACAAGCTTCTCCAGTTGAATTCAGTTTAGGTTTCAAAATATTTACCACCAAAAGCTTGATAAGTAAACAAAGGTTTTCTTTTCTTTTGTTTGCGACACAAAAGATTTTTAACTAAAAATGTACTGTAACTTTGCTTTAGATTTATTTATTCAGATGTGTTTGGGAATGCAAACGAATAATTCCGGTACTAACTAGGTTTATTTACATGACATACGGATTAAGACTATTAGATATGGTATGAAAGGTACATACGAGAATATCATACTGTGACTGATGTTTTCACAATACCTTTAACTATCTGTTATTTGTCAAACTTCTTACCGGACTTTTAAAAAGTTATTAGATATGTAAGTAGAATACCAAACATTTAAATTAATTTAGTGTTTAAAGTGTTATTGTAAAGCAATCGCACAAGAAAAAACCAGTAATGTAAATATTTTAACAGCTAATTGAAAAGCAGTTTTCACAATAGAATTCCGAAAGAGTATCTTCAATGCACATTGTTTTATTTTTATTTAGTAGATAATAAAATAAATGCGCATTACATTGAAACATCAGTAAGAAAGATATACATTCTAACGTATCTCAACCCTGAAACGTTGAGGAAAGGACTGGCTGTCCTCGTAACTGTTTATTTGCATAATATACGAGCAGGAAAAAATGTGCTGGATAGCTATTAGTTGGGTGGTTAGTTGTGAAGTATGCGCCATGATAATCCATAGCACAAATCCGCGTAGCGGGCTCGTGACAGTTGGCCGGGCAGCTGCAGCGACTCGCGCTTCACAAAAACCGCTACTTTTTTAGTCGTCTTTTTATACCTTCGATGCACTCTCTTATAAACAACACAGGTGCTGGGGTATGACTGTCCACATATGGTTATCGACTTGTATCGCGTAGAGAGGTGATTTTTTATGATAGCCGTTTGAATTAAAAAAACGCGTAGGTTTACTAACGTGACTTTTTTAACGGATCTGTGGATGAACCCGCGAGGGGAAAATATTTTCTAACAGGTTATGCTATTGTAGTGAGGGGACCCTGTTATTGTTACTCTTTTTTGAAATTTATTTTGATGGGATCAATTTGCTTTTTAGTTTAATAATTAAGTAAACCATATCTCTAGAATAGTTTTCTAATTATGACGAAGATTTTCATAACCTAAGATATTCTTTAAAAGAATCATAGCGAAAAAATATAGAAATAGGCATATACAATCTATCATCACCATTGCAGTCCACGACTGGATATAGGTCTTTCCAATTGCTTACGGCCATACGGTCTATGAATGACTTAAAATCTATTTCTTTGAATTAGAGAGAAAACTGATTATCTTGACCATCACTTATGTTAAGGTGTTACTTGAATATATAAGTATATATGTTATTGTTAATAAACACCGTTGAAGTGTGGACAGTCACGAGGTGGTGGCGCGTGAACGGCGCGTGGGGCGCACGCGCCTCCTACCACGTCCATACACAATTTGTTTTATTGTGTACAACAACAAGAAATGTTATATCTATACTGTAAGGCTTTGTAAATAATCACGTTTACATATGCGTGTATATTTCATTTTACGAATATAAAGTGAAAGATCGAATCAATGCTAATAACAGTAATAACTGTTCTGTACTCTATGGCCTACTCAATAAATTAATATAGCTTTTCCTCTACTGGCAACGGAGGAAACAGATAACACTCTCTTTAAACATCAATTGAAAAAAATGAAGTTGAGACACAACATTTTTATCATCGTATGACACAATATAATTATAGCTTCAATTTAAATAACCGCACCGTGATATTAAAAGCTGGCATTTTGATTAAAACCGTTGCGGATTTTTATCAGCGCTCAAAAAACGAAAGGCACAAATGGCGAGAAGACGAGCAAGGAGGTTCGATGTGAGCCATGCGCGCCGAGCGGGGGACGCGCGACCCGTTCCGATATACGGCTACTTATTAAGACGGGGCAGTTTTTGCTATTTGATTTGTTAAAGAGACTAAAACGGATACTGGTTTGCTATTTTCAAACATTTTGAACGGAAACTGTACAGTTATTCTGAACTTGTTAAAGGATAAAGCTGTCTGTGTACAAGTACTGTGGAAATACAATTTTGCAATTTCAATTTATAAACTTACTTGGAACGATTTCTCATTTCGGTTTTCATTTTTGAGTAGCAGGGAGAAGTTCAAGTCTCCTGATTGTTGAGGTTTTATAGAGTAAGTTTGGTGAGCTGGTGCAGATGGGCACCGGCGTGGTTCTGTGCTAGCAGGACGCTCTGCTTCGTCAGGATTGCTTCGGCATCTCTTCACTAATTCGAGGGGTGTATCAATGTCATCTTGCCTATCCCATCGGGAAACAGGTGATTCCACTTTAAAATCAATTTTTTCTTGCTCACATGCGCTTCCTGGAGACCATATCTGACGGTTCTTTGTAGAAAGATTCAGTGGAAGTTCTTCCTCATCATCTGCAAACAAACATCTTCAGTTAGAAATAATGAGTCGGAAACACGCTCATATAGTGTGACATTGTGTTGTGTCAATAGACAAATATTAAGCGACACTGACAGTTTCTCTGCGACTGTTCTTCACGCTTTTATCAGCAAATGAGTCGGACGAGTCAAATCGGTCGTCTGTCGAGTGACTTTAGAAATCTGTACAGGTGCGTCTTTATTTGTTGATGATTACGTAAATGTTTGCTGTAGATCTAGCACATAGTAAGTTTTCAATTTAATACTTCGGACTTTTTTAATGATCTTTAGATTACACATATGTTTTGTTTTATCGTCTTCCTATTCACGAGAATTATTTTGAAAGTATTAATGGTTTGGGAATACAATTTAAAACCGATAGTTCATTCAGATCATTTATACACAGTGAATATTAATATATATATTTTTTTCAGACTGGTGGTGGTAAGATCAATATCTTAAACACTTTACTATAATCTATTTACGAGATTATGATTATTTTTTCATACTGTTATAAAGTTAAAGTTAATAGAAAAAAAAACACTTGACAATTAATTAGTTACGACTAAATGAAATCAAGTACGTCTTAATTATACAAAAAAGTACGGTTTTGTCGCAGGTTTCTTTCGTTATCTTCGAGCTTGAGTTGTAACCGGTACCTACTCGTATGGATAAGAAACAATTCGAACACTTAAATTCTGTACGACATTGCGCCAAATGCTTAGTCACTTTTCCTTGGAGTATAGGAAACAAGCGAGTTTCTTACTTCGGTGGAGGTAAACGACATGTAAACGACGACGTATCACCGCTTCGAGTTATTAATCGGTGCCTTACTGATAGCTATTCTAATGAGTATTATTCAGAAGTCGTGTAAGGAGGCCGAGGCGAAACGATGTGTTGTAATACCGCAAACTTATCTAATTAGCATTTTTAGGATTCTTGAAACACGTAAACACTTTCAGCCTGAGGTGACTTGCACTGTTTATATGAATTTGAATGTTACGACATACAATTGAACATACATGAATTCTTTTCACTTTGATTTGAGTGTTCGTTACCATCATAATAATTGCAAATATATAGGTCAAATATGACTTTCAATCGTATGCTTAAGTAGTTATCAGCAAGTACTAACAGCATATTATTGGTGTTTATAATAAAAGATCCAAATACTAGACAAGTAGGTAGTTATACAATGAAACTAGGGTACCATGAGTCATTACTAAAATATCAATTAAAGTAATTTTCGTCTAAAATTTATTTACCGTCTCTGGGTGGTGTATGTCGGGCATGATCGAGGCTTGGTCTCATGAACTGTGGAGAAGCTCGGGGCATGAGGAGTGGCCACACCCCAGCGCCACTGTATAAGGCTCCAAGGCCGCTGCAGTACATCAGCGCTCCCAATTCTGCATAATATTATTTTTCAATAATATGAATACCCTAATGTGTTCTTTGATCACATTCGTAGAATTTAATAAATTTAATTTATTTCATGCAAAGAATAATAATTAAGATTTGGAAAAAAACAGTCATCACTGATACCTAAAGCTTTATCGATAAATATACTCTCCAATCCTCCACACTTTGGTAATAAACTTGAAACTTCACGATGAAACTTTAGTCTACATGATTGATACCTATATGTGATTACGAACCTGTGGCTCGCGCATATTGCTTAAGAGCTCTTCCAGCTATTTCAATGTCTCCGAGTAAATCTAGTCGCTGATGAGAAATCGAGTCGGGAGATCTCGGAGGAGAGTGCGGTGAAGGCGGAGAGCGCGGGGACACACTGCCTTCGGGTGATGGAAAGCGATGTGGTTGATGCGGCGGCGATGAAGCTTGGAACTGCTCAGCCAATCGCGAAAGGAGTACGTGTCTCGACATCCTGCACCAAAAATAAATACATGAGATCGCATTCGTATGTGTACAACATATAACAAGCAATGAGAAATGTATAGAATTATCGTTACATTATAGTTTTAATTTGTTAAACCCGTCTGCCTTCCCTCTCTGATAATGAAAAAAGACAAATTACACTTCTATTCAAATAAATCCTACTCTTGAACATTCTAGGACCATATTTGTCTGCTAAAATACTAGCATAGGCAATTCATGCCAGTTCAAAGTGCATCGAACCGAACTAATGTGAGCTCTACATTTATCGGTATAGTACTGAACTAATAGAAACTCAATGTTTGTGGTTTTCATTCTTTTTAAATTTAGCTCTCAATAGTCAATTAAATCTTTATATTCATAGAGATTTAATTTAATATTTAATTATATGTGTTAATATTTCGTTGCATGTATATCTGATATAACTTCATGTAAAAATAAGTCATTAATTCATTTCATTATTTAAATTTATTAGTGATTTCTATTCTGTATACTCTTTGCTTCACTAATTTAAGTTACCTGGCAATAACTAGCCTAATATTTAAATAGTCAAAATCATTATTATGATGACGATAGTGATATAGTGTTTGTAAACAAGCATTTTTTTTTCTTTTATAAAATACCTCTCACATTAGGAATATAGGGTAGTTGAGTAACATCACAAATATTTTTATTACTAAAAATATTTTGACTAGTACATTAGCTGTCATTATTATAATAATAAATATAAAAAATTTGAAAAATACAGTTGAAGTATTTTAAAACTTAATTAAAGCTTATTACATGTGATTGTTTGTTTTATTAGTAAGCTTCGAATTGTCATTGACTGGCTGAGTGCTCATCGATCTATTTTTATGCAAGTATTGAGCTTTCCCGTGGGAACCGCCGTTTTTTTAAAGATGTTGTTTTACAAGCCTTTGTAGTATTAAAGTACCTTGGTAATTTACAAAGTTTTATGAATAAGAAAATACTGTAAACATTTCATTATCCAATTGTAACCAATTTTATAATATGCTGAACTTCTAAGAACGTTATAGGCATACTTTAGAATTAAGCATCTACTGTTTTTGTTACAAGGAAAATACGACTCATAATAATAAACTGGAATAGAAACTCAGGAACAGTTTATTAATCTACAGAACATTCATATAATTTGATGTAGCTAGTTTATTCAAGCTTTCATATAAAACCCTAGGATTACAAGACGTAAATCTTTCATTATTTTATAGCTCTGCATCTAGTTGCTTTATTGCATGACTACGGCAAAGCCAAAATGCCAAAATAAGTTATGGCAGTCTATGAATGAGCCACTGTGACGTCTAAAATAATAAATCGATTTTAATGAATGAGATGTTAATAGATTCGTCACAATGAGCAGGGTGTCATAGGCGCGTTATAGTTTTGAATCTATTCCTTGTTAGGTACACTTTAACTAACACATATATTATATAACTTGCTGTTGAGTAAGAAAAAAAGTAACAGAAATGATTGAAAACTGTACATTTACCTGATTTATTATCTAAAGTTGAATGAAATAACTTCTCAGAAGTCTATATGGGTATACCATATATCAAGATTTTACAGTGTAGCTGTTTCATTTAAATATTGCGATATCATCTTTGTTTTACGTGACCGAAGTCATTAGTGTCTATTCGACTAGGTACGAACGTATTTGTTGACAGCGCTTGTTGATTAATCCGACCGCTTGTTTGTTGACAGTGAATCGTATTAAAAGCTCAATCAAGCAAATGAAGAATCAGAATAATGAAAGTGGTCGGCGAAGTGCGAGCCGCCCCGCTACCTTACAGCGGCACGGGCGGCCCAACGCCCGGAGTCCGCTGCGTGGGCGCATTAATAATGCACGTGTCGAGTAAAACAATCTTCATTAGACTAACACACATTACATATTTACAGAACGAACGTCCGCGTGTTACGATACAATGCCACGCCATATCCATTAGGAATTAAACTCGAAGACTTCACAAATACACGGCGAGACTTCACATTGTAAATTAGAAATAATGATCTTGGACAATGATATGCTGAATTTCCTAATTACGATAATGCTCAAATATATACAGATTAACAAATTGTTTGTTGTCAGAAATAGATCACATTTATGAGGTTCATGTAAGGGCAATTCCATTGTGTCTTACAAATGTAAAACAATTGATTCATGCCATTCCATTATTACTAACTAGTTAACGAGTTACTCGTCGCGAGGGTTATATGCCGTAATTTCTTGTTCTAATAAAGTCCGTCTTTATTAGATCGCTGTTAGCAATTACGAGTCGCGCGGCTGTCACCTCATTTTACCTTGCGATATAGTGGGAACTCCAGCAAATGTTGAGAAAATCAATCAGCGCAAATTTTTATTAACCATATTTTTTTTTGTTTTATGTTCTAACTACCTGCTCGTTCTCTTAATTTCACGTAAAACACATTTACCTTGTACAGATATTAGGTACAAAAAGATACTTCTGTGAGACAAGTAAACACCTTCATTATTTAATATATTTGAAAAACATATAAATAGTCAAGATCTCTCAAAGAATAAGTTTCAAGTAATAGGAATGATTCTCGAGTGAGATCAGGGCCTGCTGACGCCTTTTACTTGTACATTGTTAACATAAAAAATTCAGTGATAGATACTTGATCTATACAGGTCTATTTTTAAACGTGTGTGAAGGTATTGTCATAACTTACTCCGCCACTGCGGTGAAAAGGTAGAAGGGAGAAAAGCAATATCTACAGTGGGGTCGCCTAAAAGTCCTAAAGGGAAATGCTAACTCCGGTCTTAGTCATAAATGACACTGGCACACAGCTTCAGAGTTAGAGTATTAATGCACCTGACCAATAGGTATAATAAAACAGAAAATATTATTTGAACACATAATGTACCTCATTAAATGAGTGTTAACTGTACCTCATACCTCACACTAATCACTCACGCTTTGATCGTTTTTTGATTGATTAGTTTTTATGATTAATTTTATTACGACGACGATTTGAAAACTTAAAAATTTAAAATACTTGATATTTACATAAATAACTAATATTATTTGACTGATTGCAATTTCACCAAAAGATGTAGAGGAAATAACTGCCTTTAAGTGTAACCGCGGTAAATAGTATCTATGCTGCTGGTTATCATTCTCAGAATATATCAACCATACATTTGATATATCCTGAAAATGAGTATGTAACTGAAAAAGGTTAGGTATTATAAGTAAAACTCGAACATCTGCGACAATTGAGAAAAAACATTTCACCTCTATTCTACGTAGGTACCTATAATATTAACAGAACACATGTACAAATTTGGATTCGTCTGTTTTTTTAATGCTACATGAAAATTACAAGCAGATTATTTGCATTACACTGCATCTTTGCAGACAAGGTATGGTTTGAATGTCTACGTATTACTTGTATAATATTTGCTGAACAAACACAGACAGAAATATACATGGTAAAGTAGAACACCAAATGCTTCGGATTTTGCTTCCGTATAAACGTTTACGGTCTTTTTTTTTGCGGGAAACCGCGTGATATTTTGCTTCTTTGTGTGTTACTGTGATTAGTGTGTGGGAATGAAACCGACTAACACTATACGAGGCGGGTGGCATATGGCTGGCTTCCTGATAGATCTGCTTCTGCTTGGCTTAGCGGCAGTCTATTATCAGACCGGATCTCATGGAGATCAAAAAGCATTATGCACTCTCTGACCCGTAGGGGGCCCTCTTCGAGAAGGGAGGGTTCATAACCTCTCCTGTTCCTTCCCGCCGCCTCTTTAACGTACGTCACTTCACACCTCACAGTCTAATGATTTAAACTTTTATGCCTCTTATGGCGCAAGGGGCAACCGACATTAATCCGTTTTTATGTGAGTTTGACCAGTTACCAATTTATTATTTTTATTTGAAATTTATGCAATGTACTTTCTATTATATATAAAAAAGTCCATGTTTTGACATGTGTTTATTTATCGGTATTAATATTTCCTAAAGCTCGAATTCTTTTTACCCGACTGCGTCAGAAGGAGGGTTATGTATTTCGAGCGTACGGCAAGGTATGGTGTAAGGTAAGGACAAGTTTCAACAGTCTATCTATGCATGTATGTATGTTACGTCCTAGCGAATAAGTCCCAAATATAGTAGAATATCTATATTCCTATTTTTAAAGTTTATTCATAAGTAGAATAAAAAGTTTAATGTACTTTTGTGTTAGCTCATACATAAATAAATAAATATTTCGGACATCTTACTTACACACAACATCATCTAGTCCCCAAACTAAGCAGAGCTTGTATTACGGGTACTAAAAAACTGATATAAACATAAAAATACTTTTTTTATAAATATATACCTACATCATTACATAGAAAACACATACACTCGGAAACAAATATTTGGTCCGACCCGGGAAACGATCCCTAGACCTCTTGATCAGCAGCCGCATAAGCTAACCACTAGACCAACAAGGCAGTCAGCTTGTTAGTAGATATTGATTTTGTTCAAATATTATATATTATATTTTAATAAATAAATAAATAAAATCACTCGATCAAAAATCAATTTGAAATCACTTGAGCTGTGCCTTTTCACCGATCTAATAATTGACTGATACAAACACCGCCATATTATTTAACTGACGTTATTTTAATGTTAACATAAAAACCGATTGACTAGAAACCTCCATTCGTAAGAAAAGTCTTTAATTTCAAAACAAAGATTTAACAAAAATGTACAAAGTATTCTATTTAAAAAAAGATTTTCTGAAAAAAAATACGTCTATTATTTTGTAGAGAAATCACAATAGCAACAGAACTATTAAATTCATTTTTTTTTCATAACTTAAGTCAAAGTTTTTTGACCTACTACGGCGAAGTCAGAAAGAAGGATATTAGTTTTGGCAGTCTATGTATGTTTCTATGCTCTACGGTAGCGTCTAAACTACTGAACTTTAACGAATGAGGTTCATTAGATTCGTAATAATAACCCGCTTGTCATAGTTATATAAGTTTTATGAAAAGCTTTCAATAGTCAACCAGGTGGTGGGTCAGGAAGGTGAAACCAAAAATGTTTTAAACTTTTTCATAAAAAAAATGTTACTAGTTAAACAATTTTTGAAGAATCACTTGCCCATATTCTTAGTTCTTAATTTTTCCTTTATTCAGCATAAAAAAAAGTTAGTGCGCAAAGTCCCAGTGAAGACACAAGTTTTAATAGAAGACATTGGCTTAGCCAAAGTTTGCTGTTAAGCTTTTTAAATATTATTACACCTCTCAATTATATATTTCATAGCTTTTGAAAGGATAAATTATGTTTTTTATTCCTAAATAAAATTTTATTAATTGTTAGAGACTTAATTAAACAAGGAATTATAAATGGCACTTTTAATTAAGTTTGTTAGTAAGCTTGAATCTTTTTATAGAGGTTCAAATGCTAATGCTACTCTCAGCTTCCTTCTATAAATAATACTATTGAACATTTCAAACTTGACACCCACAATACAAATACAAGACACTAAATTAAAGTATATATATATATATATTTTAATCCATATCCATACTAATATTTTAAATTTGTCAGTAACTCTGTAAGTCTATCTGTTACGCTTTCACGGCTAAGTCGCTGTACAAATATTAATAAAATTTAGCATGGAAATATATAATTCAGGTCTGCAATCTTTAAATTGTTATAAGTCAAGTCAATTCCGTTCATGCTACTTGTTACTTTAGATAAACTACGTCCATAAAGTAAGTAAAAGATGTTGAGAAAAAGATGCATGTTGTAGTTGTCATGTATGTACATAAATGTAATGTATTTAAGTTTGAACGTGTGTACACAGCTATGATAATAAATGTTCATTGTAGTAATGAATAATAAAACAGAAAATTTAATGTGATTGGTACATTTGCTTCCTATCTGTTACAATATTTCATTTATTTGCATTACAAAAAAAAATACACTTTTAAATTGTGTCGAAGTGCATTTATAAGTGAAATGCTTTTAAAATACCGTTTAAAATAAAAGATTAAGAACAAGTAGTCAAATACCCACAGTCGTTAATAAATAACTAATAATAAAATTATTCTAACAATTATAATATGCCGTGTGAACTTACCTTGAAAGAACTTCTACAGAGCTACGAAAGTCTTAATCACTCACTGCTACGATCCACTGTAGGCTTTACATATATCAAATAAATTCAGTCCAATATACACAATAAATATAATGTCATTTTATTTAAATTATATCTGCTTGAATTAAAATGATACGAACGATGATTCGTCGCGAAAATCGTAAGGCTGCGTAGGATCGTAAAACGTCGCGACACACGATGCGTCGCGTTTGGCGCCTGGCACCTGACTGAAATAAGGCTCGCGCGCTCCCGACCTACCCGACTGTTCTACTACAATAACGTTCTTTTTTCAAAACTCTGCTCACAAAAAAGAGGTCTAGTGGAGGCTGCACAATAAAGAAATGATTTGATGAAACAGCCACTTGACAGGTGGGTCGCGTCGCATCCTCGCGTCCAGCGCTTAATTGTTGGTTGTACTCATGTTGATGGCGCAGAGGATGCACTGAAAAATGAGTTTTAAGTATTAATGCCCACAAATAAGCGGTTGCTCACCGTGTGACATTAAAACCTACATTTTTAAAAATTGCAAAGCTAGCGACGTTTGCTTCTAGTTGATAGACCGGTCCATTATTTTAAATAGAGCTTGGGACTACGTATCTGGAATCATCCAGTAGGGAATATACACACATTTTAATAGTGTTGTTTATTATTGTAACTAAAACTGAGATTGACTAAATGTATGAGGCTTAGATTTCCCGTCGGTTTCGCCCCGCCCATCGCGTGCCATTGGTCGCCATCTAGAGTTGGGCGGAGCGTTGCTTAGATACTAACTTAGAAGCCTTTTATGGTAAGCAACAAATATTATTACGCTTACGAAATTCTCTTATCGTATTTTGTTGACTTTACTTGAAATAAACGTGGTGACGGTTATGTTTACTAGTCATATTGTAAAAGTTTTGGAGTCACACGTAAGCTATTTAAGTAGAGGAAAATAGGGCTTTCATTGACCATTTACACTACACTCCCTAAGGTACACATTTCTAAAAGACCTTGACTTTATAAATGCGTTATATGTTTACTCGTATTTACTATGTGCACCGGATGAATAAAGCATCAAATTTGTTTATTTTTTAGAGTGAAGCCTTTGTCCAGAAGTAGACTGTTAAAGGCTGATGGTGATTATAGAAACACCAAGAAGTATCGTGTCCCAAAGGGGTCCAAAGAGGGCCAATGTGAGCTCTGTGTGTAAGAAGAGTGGAGATATCCACTCTTTTTCTTACTCCACCTCTATAGGCTACTTGTTATAAGTTAACTCAGGCTAGATATGGCCATATATGATATACTTTTGCGTGATATGGCCTTTCATCGTAGTGGCGATACTGACTGCATACGTTCATTACATAACGTCGCCGCGTCGTATCATAACGTCAATTTACGTCACAGGTATCGTCTATTCAGATAAAGGTAGAGCGATCTTCGATTGTTTTATTTAACCCCCGACGCAAAAACGACGGGGCGTTTTAAGTTTGACACGTGTCTGTCTGTCTGTCTGTCTGTGTGTGTGTGTGTGTGAGAGATTGTGTGTGTGCGATTGCGCGTGTGTGATTGTGTGTGTGAGTATGGCATCGTAGCTCCCGAATGAATTAACCGATTTGATTTTGTTTTTTTTTTGTTTGATAGGTGATTTAATTAGTTGGGAGTGTTCTTAGCTACTAAAATCAGTCATATCTGTCGAGGGTTTTTAAAATTTAAAATTTTACTTGTAACTATAGTATTAGTGTACACCACTAAAGTGTTAGCAGAGCACATCTCTCATTTACAGTTATATTTGTGATATAGTTTATTTTGTTGGGTAGGTCTAGTGGTAGCTGGTGCGAGATACTCAATGAATAAGCCATGCCTACTGTAGTGTATGTGTCAGTCATTCATTCACTCTGGCTACGAGGATGGATATTTAGACGTGATAGACGTTAGATATTATTCATTGTAATTAAACGTTATGCCGCATTCTACAGTACCAAGTATTGTGGGTTCAAATCCCAAATGCCTTGTGTGATCTACAAGTTGTTGTTTTGAGTCTAGGAGTTCTTGGTGACAGTTTCCTGTAAAGTTGTCCACAACACAGGATGCGTGTTCCTAAGCTGGGATTTATCTTTTTGATGAAAAGAAAAAAATTACTACACCTACCATAATCTACAATAATTATGAATTTGAGTGAATGTGAAATGTATTTTTAATTTTTCAACTGAAAACAAACATGATTTACTTTGATGTTGTTTTAATAGACGTTTCTTAACTTCAACGTCTAGATTGTATACTTAGTTAGAAAAAATGCGGTAATGAGTTTTGTTTTATATATATATATATATATATATATATATATATATAAGCCTGCCAAAGTGACACTACTCTGCCTGCTGAAAAGCATGAGTAGAATTCAATATTAATGATCTTATTGTGAGTGCACACAATGCAACATGAGTCATGACCCATACTCACCAACGAAGAACGACAGCACGAAAGCTACCATTTTTTTTTTCTCGTCCCGATCGAATCGGCCTATTTGTGCTGAAATCAGCGTAGCTCCAAGAGATATATTATTGGATAGAATAATTATTCTGTAACAACACCGTGTGTTACGAAGTTATAACGATACTTGATAGAGAGAAGAAACTTAATTAGAAAATGATGTACAACTAGAAAAGTCGATGTAAAATAATGTATTCATTACAACATAGTCGGTATGCGCATACGTAATGTCATAGATTGGCAGATAGAAATGGCAATTACTTATCTACCAACGTGAGTAAGAGGAATGCTGAGACGCCGATTATAAAAACTATAGAAATGTGCATTACTTAAAGGTTATTTTTGATTACAACTGTAAATTAAAATAAATTAAAAACGTTTTTAATTCGCAAATGTCAGCATTTAATTTTATTTAGTTTCTATTTTCAGAAAATTTGTTAGCGTGTGCAATTCAAACTACATATTAGAAACTGTATTTATTTGTACACACACATGGAAGTACACACTAACCGCTAACGTTTGGATATTTATGAATAACTTAGAAGTAGACCATGTAAGTACAAGATACTAATATCAAATACCTGAAATGTTTAGCATCTCATTTGACTATCTGGTGTCATAAAGCTTTTTTCAAACAGACGATATTAATTCGTCTTGTTATATAGTCTATGATCAAACAACATAATTGTGCAATGATCATAAACTGAAATACAATGTGGTTTTTTTAAGTATTAATTCTTTTCTATAAACATTTTCACATAAATATGATATCTTATAGATGTAGTAAAAGTACTTAAATCAATAATGTGTGTCATCAGATTATAAAATTGTGTAATATATACATTAAAAACCAAATATTACACCTTTCCACGTTCGTAATAATTATGTAATAATAAACATAGTAGTAATATATCTACACTAACATTATAAAGAGGTAAAGTTTGTGAGTTTGTGCGACATGCATTCGGGTAAAGCCTTGGATAAAAGTTGTATATCACCATCACAACTATAAAATTTGTATATCATATTTAAAATCATTAAAGTAATAAAAAGTCACTTAATATGTAAATAATAACTATCAGTTCCCTAACTGCGCTAAAACATTACCAAACAATTATAATAACAATCTCGGGAAATTAAATTAAACGGATAATCTGTTTTGGTTACTGCGTGTTTTGTTACGCAAGGAAATATATGGTTTCAGGTGGGGGAAGTGCTTCAGTGACTGCAAGGCTTGCGGGGTGCGCGGGAGGTGTTAAGGGCTGTAAACATAACGGCGAGCACGTGGAGTGGAGTGGAGTGAAGGGCGCGGAGGGCGCGTGTCACGGCCCGTTAGCGCGGATCCTCGGCGCGTGCACATGTCGCCCCGGCACGCGCCCGCGCTGCTTTTTATACATCTTTTTATATTTTTTACTGTTGCGTTTTTGTTTTCTCCCTTTGTTCGAAATACGAATTAAAGCCTCCTTTTCGATTTTTGTTGAATTAATGAGGCCGGATTTAAGATATCACGATTGTACGTCTGATAATGTTGCGTTATTCATTCATGACTCTCGTGAGGTTGTTTTTTTTATTATCAAGTAGGTAGGTATTTAATTGTATTTTAAACATTTTTAATTGTAAATATTTTTATTAACTTTACAATCTTCATAATTAAAAATGAACCTTCAAACCTTAACCATATGTAAAACTTCCACATCAAACTAAGAAATATGTGGAAATGCCAAATTTCTAATTTGTACTATAATATACTTAAGGCAACTGCCACATACAAAGTCATTGGCCCTCCAGGCACAATCACCTGGCCTGCTCGGAGGATCCTTCCTTTGTGTTCGAGGGACATGATACCCGTTCTCTCTACTGTGATGATACCGAAGTGCTTAGAAGCAGTCTTCAAAGTGGCAGATCATCGCCATCTTGTTCACTCCCACAGCGATGTCAATCAAGTCTCAGCCAACTAGTAACCTCGGCCACAACAGGGATATCATGCGTAGGAAGCGACCTCTCAAGCCTAATTTCCACAGTGGCTTCATCAGCGTCTATGGTTCGCTTAAGCAGAGCATCTCTCTCCCGTCTACGCAGCAATCACCCCGACTCACTGGGGACTTTACGGTAGCACCGCACATCGCACGTGATTCTGACACACTGGGATCAGCAGACTTCAGCCCCGACTCACTGGGACTAGCGTCATACAGTTGCAACTCACTTGAACTAACGGCACTCAGTTCCGACACACTGGAAGTGAGTAGCTCCAGTAGTTCCTGGTACTAGCACGCTCCACAACAGGGCACAAACTGATTACTCATCAAATATTAACCTTCGGTTTTAGAGGGAAGTTATGTAGTGACTGCCACATTCAAGGGCAAGGTAGTGACTGCCGCATACACAATCATTTCGCCTGGTCGGAAGATCCTTCCTTTGAGGTAAAGGGACACGATACTCGTTCCTCCACATACTTAAATGTCTTAGCTTACATATAAGACCTAGACTTATAAAAGGCGAAGTAAATACATAGCTATGTAAAAGTGTCTTTATGTGGGAAGACATATCTACACTCGGTTCCAAAAATAACGGGTCAGTCACATAAACCCGAATATCTCCCGAACTACGTATGCCATCCTAATGAAACGAAGACTGTTCAATTGAGAATTTAATTATACAGATAAAAAATAAAATAAAACTTAGTTACACCCACAATATTAATCTTAAATTAAAAAAAAACTAAAGTAGTCATATTTTTCTTAAGATTACATTTTTTTTATGATTGTTTTTTTGCTGTTTTTCATCACTGGAGGCTTCATCACGTGGAGGCAATACAAAGTATTAAATGAAGAAAGTGATGAAAAACAGCAAAAAAACAATCATAAAAAAAATGTAATCTTAAGAAAAATATGACTGCTTTAGTTTTTTTTTAATTTAAGATTAATATTGTGGGTGTAACTAAGTTTTATTTTATTTTTTATCTGTATAATTAAATTCTCAATTGAACAGTCTTCGTTTCATTAGGATGGCATACGTAGTTCGGGAGATATTCGGGTTTATGTGACTGACCCGTTATTGGTTTATGTGACTGACCCGTTATTTTTGGAACCGGCTATAGATAAAGACCGTGCTAATCTTTAAACACGTTCATAAAGTATGCATTACATGGTTGATAGATAAGTAAATCAAAATAAAACAGTTGAGGGTAGGTAGGTACGTATGTTTCAGCTGCGGGCGCACAGAACCGGTACGCGTTGCGGAGCTGCGTTGCGCAGGCGGCTGTCGCTGTCGCCGTACGCCATTCCTTACAGTCAACTTTTATTAATTGGGCAGATGAGAACCACGGCTTCCATGATGAATGCCTAGTCCTTATACGGACAACAGTTCTTGAAACCTTTTATAGATTCTCAATTAAAAGTGTCTATTATAGTTAATAAGACGATCAGACATTGTATCGTTTATAGACAACAAGAATATTTGCTTTAAGTGTCTTTAAAAACAGGTAATATAACGGAAAGGACGATTAAGTGGAATAAAATATAGTGTGGGGGTGCGGATGGCAGGTGGCTGTGTAGAGTAGTGACGTGCTGTGTTTCTAACTAATTACCAATAGTACTTTCGTAGAAGTATTTACGTGTTTTTTCGTAATGAAATACGTACAGTCAATATTTTCCAAAGAAACACAGATTTTTTAGTTCTGCTGTTACTCCAGAAAACGAAGATTAAATACTTTCCAAGATTCCGATTTTATAAGAATATTGTTCTTCATTTTTTCCTAGGTGTTTATACTGGTATCTATCATTGTAGATATTGTTTCTTATGAAGAGATTTCGAAGCAAGTTTTCATTCATAGTTTTATCCAGTCTGGGTTTTATATAAATTAGTGCCCACCGACTACTACTTTCTTTATATATAAGTTGGTTTAATTTGGATTGAGAATAGATTAAGAACAATATCCAGTATACTCGTATTACTTTATTTTAATTTTATTCTACATTTCGATTTAGACATATGTCGATATTCGATAGAAACAGAGTCCATCCCTATCGAGCACCCTCAGTGCTTAAGACAAGATTCACCACGCGAGTCGGCTCACTGCGCCCGCGCCAAGCCGCGGCATGTGCCTTTAACGGATTTATTAAAACGTCTGCGCGTGCCATGCGTCATCCACATTCAAGCCTTTATTTGTCCCGTTTCCCTTGAAGATACTTACACTTTCTCTGCAATTCTTAAGATTTTATGACAGCAATATAACTGATGGTTATAGACGTTATAAAGTCCTTTTGCGGTCATTTGTAGAGCAGTAATATTGTACAAATTACTTGTAAATACTACCCGCGCAATCTACTTTAAGAATATGTGCAATATAATTACTTTAAAATAGGTTTATTTTTTACTGAAATCAATAGAAAATACAAAAATCGGCCAAGTGCATATCAGGCCACGCACAGGAAAGGGTTCCTCAGTCACCCATAATGGTACGTGGCTTTAAAATCGTATCAATAGATAAATTGTTACATTTACGTATTAATGAGTTAATTTTGTATGACGTTTTCCAAGTAAGCGCATTTTACCTGTTAAGCCTCTATATCTCCTGAACTCACAAAGTCATCTTACCCGTTAAAGTTTTTTTTAAAGTTCATTAAATGGACCATCATCACGAATTTTTCCAGATTTTTTGAGCCAGCCGTTTAGCTTTTAGAGGGGGGGGGGGACGCCCTGTTTTTACAAAAAAGTGCCCTTTAAAGTAGATTTTTTCACAAACGGATACCTCAATTAAAAATCGTCCTAGAAACCTTTCATTGTTTTAAAAGACCTATCTAATGATACACCACACGATGGGGTAGCAACGAGAAAAAAAATCATCCCCACTTTATATGTAGGGGAGGTACCCCAAATAAAAGTATTTTTTATAAGTTTATTGTATCACTATGTCGACGTAATTACAATACATATTCATGCAAAGTTTCATCTTTCTAGCACTGATGGACGGACAGACATGACGATTTTATAAGGGTTCCGAGTAAAAAGCTTTGGAACCGTAAAAAGTTTGAAAATATATAATATTTATTTTACCATGGTTTTTATTTTCAATATCTATGAAAGCATGTCTGTTGATTACCTACTGAAACGTATAAGTAAATCAAATTTATTTAGGCAAGAATCGTATCTAGATAAGTGATAACTGCATTCTTTTGAAATTTGAAGTAACACGGTTTTTATGACACCAATTTTGATGGAGTTAAACCTGACTTCGTTTGTATCTTGTATTCCATTTAAACTTCACTTCTCCTATTGCATTTTCTGAAATAGTATTAAAATCTTTTCACTATCTCATTTCAATAAATACAATAGCGTAAATTATGTCAACAGTGCCATAGTGCTACCGTGTTATACATACTTGACTGACTTGTTGGTCTAGTGGTTAGCCGTATGCGGCTGCTGATCAAGAGGTCTCGGATTCGATTCCCGGGTCAGACCAAATATTAGTGTGATTCACATAAATTTGTTTCGGAGTCTGGGTGTTTTCTATGTATAATATGTATGTATTTACAAAAAAAAAGTATGTTTATGTATTAATATCAGTTGTTTAGTAATACAAGCTCTGTTTAGTTTGGGACTAGATGACGTTGTGTGTGACTTACAAAATCCTGAACTACCATTACAACGTGAGGAATATTGAATCCATGTGCATAATGAACACGAACACATAACTGAGAGGTCCGTCGGAACCGAATGCTCCGAATGTGAAAATTTTCAAAAACAGACTAGATGAACATTTTAAGGACAAGTGTAAAGATATACACGCATCGGCTATAAGTTGCTTGTGTATTTAATTAAAATAATAATATCTAATCATTGTTGTTAGTGGAAGAAGCTCTAATGATAAGCAGTTGGTAGTGCAATATGGAAATTTTGTAAAGCTGAACCAATAAAAAAATCAATGCACCATTTACCTCCCAAAGAAACTATGGTACCAGTTGGTGATTACAGTTACGCGAGTGGCGCATGGCGAACAGTCATATGGCGGGCGTAGGCTGAAACCGTAAAAGCTTGTCGAGTGTACGCATACAGGACAAAGCTGCGCATTGTACCCGACTTACCACGCCTGCTCATTACGACTAAAAACTGCACTCTTCTCCACTAATTGCGATCATTCTTGCTCGCTTCCATATTGAGTGAGCACATGTTCCGTGCTCCGAGGCCGCACCAGTCTGCTATGTTGCGGTTTTCGATTACTGTGTGTGTAATAGTGTAATGACTAACCGAGTCCTCCGCAAAAACTTACATTAAGATACGTATTATTTATGCACCATTTATTAATAAATTATTAAACACACAGTACTTACGATTTGCGGTAAGGCGCTTTTCTTAGCTTACTCATGTAACTTGTGTCAGTAAATGATACCCAAGCTACAATGGTCGATTCAAAAGAACGCGGTATTCTCTTGACTTTTGATTATTAGAAGCTTTCAGAAGTATGTATACATAGGTATGCGTACGTGTACTCTTTGACAATTTAATAGCATATGCCCTTGCACCTGCCATTGCAAAAAGTAAGCGCACGCTTCGGGCAGCGAAGCGCGGAATTCGTCGCCGCGTCGTTCTCTAGCCTATCTTACGCTATTTATTGGTAATTGATTGGAAAGGTGCATTAAGCCCCTGTGTTATGTTTTTATAACGATTGACCATACTTGGATTTCTTTGGTCTTTAGAACATCAACCTAAATATGCAGGTATCCTTAATAGAACTCGTTCTCACATATTCACATAGCCACGCACTTGCTTTGCTATTTGTATTTAATTACTCTACTATAAAAAGATTCTATTTTTACACAATTTCAGCGAAACCTTAAAGAAGGGTACTATTTTTGGCAATCTATGTATGTCCGTATGTCTGTAAAGCCAGAACTACTGATTAATTTTACGAATGAATAATTAATTAAAATAATTAATAGATTCGTAATGATTGCCTAGGTCACATACACAATATAAATCTTATCAATGAGGATGGTGACTACTACTCTTGGATTCTATGCATGCTTTTGATATATTGATGTATAATATATGTCTAGACTTAATTGTAGCTATATAAAATTATGTCTAACCATTGATAAGTGCATGTGGAATTTTGTTATTGTGATTTATATACTCACAAACTTTCGAATTCTTCTATAAACTATAATTGCATAAATTAATTTTAACTGAAAATCATTGCATATTTGAAAATATTTAACACTGAGCCACTAGTCATAGGTTGGTTTCAGTGACTGGAATCGCGAGTTCGGTAAAGACGTCGGCGCGAGTCAACGCGTGCCATGAGGGCAGCCACTGCGGTCGCTGTTCATGTCCGCTTATTGAGTATTTTAACTACTGTTTGTAAATCACGCTTATAGATCCTCCAGGCACAGATATAAAATACTAGAACTCACCTGCCTCTGATAATATAATTCATGACTAAAGTAATTGCCATACGCAATCATACAATTTTTAAATGTGTAATTGTATGAATCTTTTGGTACGAACTAAAATATTCATAAAATTTAATGTTACCCAAAATTCAATACATTTTCTTTTAAAGTCGCCATTAACAAGCATACAAATCTTGAAATTATATTACTCTTTAATGATCTTAATATCATTAAGTCATTACATTAAAATGTCAAACGACACAAAATCCTCATAAATGCAGACGTATGAGAGTCCAAATATTACTGCAACGTAGCGTCCCAAGTCGATAAAGGAATTTCCACAAAAAAGTTCTTTGGTGCAATCAACCAAGCAAAGGTGCCGCGATTTTGTGAAGGATAATGAATGAGCAATCACGCAGCTTTGATAAGTATTCAGTGATAACCAGTATGCGTGATCTTGCTGCAGTAAAGAGCTTACCTCTGGCTGGTCCGGTTTATAAAAAGCGCGGGGAGCGAGGCAGGTCCGCTGTACATCGAGTAGAGGTACCTGGGCAGGTGGCGCGAAGGCCGCTCGGAACCGGGAGCGCTTCGCCTCCAGTTAATTGATTCCAATCTGAAACGTGGCCGACGTCGATAATTCACTCTGCAAGTAACCGTGTTCCCACTCTCACTCTTCGCTAATTATAAAACGGTCAACAGGTAACGGTATTAAATCGTTAACTATTATTATTTATTGATATTTATAGCAAATTAAATATCATAAATCTATTCTCAGAATGATGAAAATAAATAGCCACTATTGTAAGTTTACTACTTCCAATATTAGCACTTTCTAAAGAAAACATTTTAAAAATCATATTATTAAATTCCTATCCCCACATATCCTATATAGACAATCCCTATATATATATACCTAATATTAATATTATAAATGCGAAAGTAACTCTGTCTGTCTGTCTGTTACTTTTTCCCGCCTATACCACTCAACCGATTTTCATGAAATTAGGTATTAAGATAGAACTGAACTTGAGAAAGGACATAGGCTAAGGCTTTTTACCGCGATAACCGACATACACGCGGGCGGAGCCGCGGACGAAAGCTAGTGCATATATATATGCATTTTATTATAGTCAGCATAATACATATTTTATACGTACCTATTTTACATTTTGCAAGTTCTTATAACTATTTCAGGATATTCCAACCGATACACCAAGTAAGCTGCGAGACTCTGGTATTTAAAAAGTTTTCACACTTTAAAATATATTTGAAGAGTTTTATTAGTTACTTTTCTAATGAATACTGAGCTTATGCTTCTTTTCCCCATCTGTACATAAACCGCCTCCTCACTAGGAACGATAACGCCCTAAATATTAAGAGACATCTAAGCAATAAGTGTCCCCTACAGGTTGGTGAAAACAAAATTATCACTAAGAATTTATAGATTATCTAACTCTCTCTAAGTGACCCCTAAAGTTGAGGGGACGTTGATAAAAACGACCAATATTATAATAACATAGGTCTTATTTCAGCTTTGATGTTATTATCAATTTCATTTAAATAAAAAAATCCAGCTTTATCGTACACGATACATTAAAAAAATGTATCATAGCTAACAGCTTTGATTTGCTATTGCAAAACACGAACGCACATGCAAATCCAGTTAAAGAGTTATATCGTGCTTAAACTGCTCATTTTGCGACTACCTGCAGATTATAGAACCATTGATTTTCATTAAGTATAGGTTAGTAGCCAGTGGCGTAGCAAAAACAAGTTTGTGGACCAGAGTGGACCGCCGTCGAAGTGAATCGATTTAATTGCAACTATTAATCCCAGGACGAGTGTTTCCTCTGCACAGTGGCTGTTTCGGATGCGCACAGCCGTTTTCTGGTTATTTTATTCGAGTAATTACACATATCGACTACTTAACGTTTATAGTATTTTAAATATAATATAAAGAGTACTTAAACCAAAAGAAATATTTATAGAAGTTGCTCTATAAAGCAATTAAATGTAGATTACCTAGTAATATTTATACTTCTATAAAAACCCGCACTTGTCTAGCGTGGCTACATATGTCCTGAACCCCTTTTGGGAAGAAACCCGAGCCCAGCAGTGGGACATTATGGGTTAAGGAAATGTTTTTTTAGCAAAGTTTTTTAGTAATCATTTGGATATTTGGATATATCACCTCCCTTACCATTGTGCATTTTTGTGATCATAAGAATTGTCAGATTGTACAGTTTTAAATATTTTTTTTACAATATTTTAGCATTGAATTGAAATATTCATTTTTTTTTTTTTTTTTTCTTTATAGTTGAGCCTGCCAAAGTGACTCTACTCTGCCTGATGGAAAGCATGAGTAGAATCCAGGAGTAGGGGTCACCATGCTTATTGTGAGGGTAGGCAATGTAGCATGTTGACCCTTACCATGGCAGCCTGGTTAGATTATTCTGCATCATTCTCCCGGCCTTCGAAGGGCGGGAGAATGATGCAGAATGATTGGGCCTCCGGTCTCACACTCACCAACGAAATACGACAGCAAGAATGCTGTCATTATTAGGATGGTCTTCTGTGTGAGGGTAGTACTGGCCGGGTCAAGCCGGCCCATTCGTGCTGAAATCAGCGTGGCTCTACTACCTATAAAAGTATTTAGATTTGTAATGAACATTACACATTAGAGTGTAATGAACATAAACAGAGAAAAAATTAAGAGTTGAAGGAAACCTGTAAAGACATATTAGCCTTTCATAGAGTAAGAAATAAGACTAACTATATAATAAATTGTTTCTTTTGGTTTAAGTACTCAGATATCGCTGGAGCGATACAGTACAGGCGGACCTTGGGGAGCCTCAAGCTGACAACTGGCGACAAGCAGCCCAGGATCGAATGAAGTGGCGTTCTCTTGTGTCGGAGGCCAAGACTCACTTTTTGTCGCTGAGCCAACGGAGTAAGTAAGTAAGTATATAATAAAACACTTTGTTAAATAGTGTGATTAAAATCATACACAAAAAAATGCTAATCAAAGGGCGAGTGTGTCTTAAAGTATCTGTTTCCATAAGTACATATATGTTTTAAAAACAGCGGGCTGTGATCGGCGCGTGTGCGCAGACTTGAGGCGCACGCGTCTAATAATTACGCGCAAAAGGTCGTGTGCGCACATTGCGCTCGCGCCGCCGTCCGTCTGTCCATTAAACCACCATTACGTGAGTCGCCTAAGGCTCATCTTCACTTTCAACCAACATTACATACCATGCCACTACCCAGTAACATCATTAGATCCTTCAACTGCGGTATGATTCACGTCATTTGTGAATCCTGCGCAGTCTTGGTATTTGTCAATTGCCTAGTCAAGGTGTATGTTAATAAGCAATAGATGCATGAATTTTAATTATTATCAATGGAATAGTGAGGTTCGATCGACGATCGTGAATGTCTTTGGAACGAAATGATTATGATAACGAGAAAAACCCAACACCCAATAAAAGGAAACGGAAATTTAAATTTTGAAATACATTGCATACACAACAAAGTAGCAAAGTTAAACTAGTTAGTAAAGTATTGTCACATCATCTTCATCATGTCACTTTAGATTATGATTTCTTTGTTGTTCGTAACATTATCATTTTATTTTACTACTTGCAGTAGTTGCATTATTTAACAAATAATTTCGCTAATTTACATAAGACGTCTTAAACTTATTGCTCATTATGACAACATTAAACTTTATCTGACATCACACACACTACAATTATAACAGGAAAATAATAGGTAGGCATAACAGAAAAAACTGGCAGAATGATATACTTCATTGTGATTTATGAAGAATAATATTATAAAAATATTGTTAGTTATTTCCTTTATTTAACTCCACTGCCTCGGTGGTACAGTGGTAGCGTATGTGATTGCTGTTTTAGATAAAGATTTAAGATTCGGATGTTGGATTGGACCAAATGTTTTCTATGTGCATTTTGTAGGTATTGCCAAAAAAAAGCTTTTCAAATTTATTTTGTCACAGATGGCTAAAAAGTTATTATAACTAATAATAATATTGATGACTTGGTGATTGACTAATAATAAATAGTAAAAATTCAGTTTAAAAGTCAAATAATAAATATTTAGAACAATTTTCAGATTACTATTAATAATCTGACTTTCATATAATCCAAGGAGAACTGCAACTGCACCAAAATCTACAGGTTCAATGTAATAAAAATAATTGTCGATGTGAGTATTATACGTATATAATAAAGTGAGACTTCAGTTTACTTGGTTAAGTACCTGTGAGAATCTTGTGTGCGTATTAAAACCGCTGCCACCATTAACCGCTTAATCTTCTACAGAAGTTATACTGTAAGTGAGGTAGGTACAGTAAATGACAATAGTGTTTTTGAAATGTTATTTAAAAATTGTACTGATTTAAAATATAATTGAAAAAATAAATACAATAAAAAAAAATTATTATTGCAATTTTACGGTAAATGGATTATACTTATTCTATGAAATTTAAAGTTTTGGTTATTAGCTTTTGTAAAGATATCAACGACTAGCTCTTGCTCGCAGCAGCGCCCGTGTGAATGTAAACTCTCGTGACAATAAGTAGTTCTTCAAGAATCATACCAAATTGCATTGAAATTCTTGCCGCGTTATAGCTGTGAAAGCGTAATAGAAAGTTACTTTAGAATTTATAACATTGAAGATATCTTCAATTTAATTTCTTATATATTTTGAAAGGTTTTAAGTAACCTATTCAAATCTCAGTACGGAGCTTTCTAAGTAGTATGCTTTAGAAAGTTCTTTCGAAAATCAATACATGTAGGTATATATTCCTCTAAAGACAACCTATTATAATTTTTGTTAGAAACACACAACGGCAGTTAAAATTAGCCTCGAATATACTAAATATGTGTGTAATGCTTTTGTCACTGAACATATTTGAAATTATATAGCAATATGCTATTTACAGATCAATTTTAACATACGCAAATATATGCAAATAGTAATCTGAGTGTTAACGTAAAGTTTTCATTTTGCCACCGTAAATTGTGCTACAGGACGATACCTATACCAAAGATGTTTTAAGAGTTTTATAGCAATCTAAAAGTGAACTGACATATACCATAATTGCATGTGTAATGATTTCATCAATAAATTAACATAATTCTGTCGTAATCATAGTCAATTGACAGGTCATTATTATCATTGCAGTTATTAAAACTTAAAAGCTAAGTAGCGAATATCATTAGCGGCAACTTTAAGACCTAGTTAATAAGGTCTCATGACAGATTCCAATTACAACTATATTAGTTTTATGGTAAATCTATATCTGTGTCTTAATACTCTTTTGCTCTCATTGTTCTCTTATTTTAATCTATGTGAACCGAACTGTTTAAAAGGGCAGAACTAGTTTAGCAGTATTGGTTTCAAAAAATTGAAAATTGACTACTTACTTGGCGGTTTCATGTAGGGTACTTGAATATATCAAACCTCCTGTCATCATAAATAGTTGTAATAAATTATATGAGAGTACAAATAGGATAATATAGTGATTTGTTTATTAGGAATTGCAGAATTGAAAACGTTGAAAAATTTACTAAACATAAAGGATTAACACTATCAGTATGGCACTAGAATGTGAATATACATCCTGCCCAAAATTCTTAACGAGCTACCGGATGAGATTGTTTGTTCATGTAGACCAAAATCGGCTGAAAAATATTAAAAATTACTACTTCACAAATGTGGAATACAGGCATATCGTGGAATAGATTGTGGTGCTGTTGCTTAAAATATTGTGTTGATTGAACGGCCCCCTCTCTCGTAATAACTTATACGGTTTAAGCTATTTATACATATATATATAATAAAAGCACGAGTAGAATCCAAGAGTGGGCGACACCACACACCATTGCCGCGAATGCAGACAATAAAGTATGGCGGCTTAGTGAGATGCTTTTTCACGCCCCGCTTAAACGACCCGGGATCATATTGGGAAGGAAATATGTAGGTAGGTAGTGAGTGCTCGGCATAAGAAGGAAGAGCCGAAGTGAGTCCAGCACATGTTCTCCTGTAAAGGAAGGGAGAAGGAGGGACCAGTTGGAAAAGCTCTTCAGAACACTCTGCTTGGTAAAGGCGATAGAGGACCGTCATAGAGGCGATGTCTGGATGAGTTCATGCGTAAGAGCGAATGCGTGGACGATTCGACCCACGTGATCAGCTCTGGAAGATCCCAACCAGGACCAGGGTTCTGCGGTCTGAAACTGTTCCTGCGCTTTATCCGCTGCCTGACTCAGGTGATCAAAAAGACGGGTTATCTCACAATTTCCGGTATGGGACCGATAAAGGCACCCGTAGACTCGGCTTGTGAACCCAAAATCTACTTGTAGCCAGAGGATGGAAAAAAATGAATCCTCAAGGTAGCGCAGTCGGTAACAACAAGCATCCGCTCTAACGAAAAGACATACTCCGGCTTTCGCAAGGAAGCTCTCCTCTAGAACATAGCTGGGATAGTGGATATATGCCGTGCCTCCGTAAGAAAAAGCATGGCCAGCCGTGCCGTCTCAAGGTGTTGGTGGACGCAGTTGAGGTTTGTATGGAGTCCACGAATGTTTGTAAACTCCACCGCGAAGAGCGGGTTGGTGGGAGAAGAGGATGCCGCTGTTGAACGTATATGTTTTTTTTCTCTTTTCGCTACCATTTTTGTTAAAGTGGAAGGGGACGTGAAAGGCATGTCAGTCATCGCGGCAGTGTAAAACCGAGACTCCGGATACTGTCTCAGCATATAACGGTGTAGCGAGTCGGTGAACGTACCGTCGGACGAAAGGGCCCCCGTACCCTCCCGGAAGTGATGACGAGCCACTCTGAGATTATGAGTGACCTGACGTGGCAGCCTCCCAGGGTGGTTAACCATGGTTAGGCCCCTCTCTATGCCGCGGGCGGCCAGCGGCATCACCATTTCTACGGGTCTCCCTGGCCGTCGGTTCCATCCACGCTACCTACACAATGACTCCACGAGTATTCCTCTGCTCGCACACATACCACGATGACTGTCACCCCTGCATCATTGGGCCTCCGGTCTCACACTAACCATCGAAAGACGACAGCACGGATGTTGTCATTTTAGGGTCTCCTTCATTGTGAGGGTAGTACTGCCCTGGTCGAGCTGACCCATTTGTGCTGGAATCAGCGTGGCTCTACTACCTACGATCTAATGATCGTTCTGATCATTAAAATAAAATGTATACTTAATGCTTTGTCCATGAATAAATAAAAAATAAGAACAAGCCAAGTACAGGTTAACTAAATTGAAGGATCAATTTCTTGTTAATTAGCAAAACTATAAAAACATATTTCGAAATAATCCGTCGGTTGAAGTTGAACTGTAATTCATTTATTAAATACATATACCTATTATGTTTTGTATTATTTCATAGATCTCTTTGTAACATAAATCATGTAGCGTCATCATGATATCGTACAAACTTTTCACACTGTGTCAAATCAATATAGACGCCAGACACAATTAATTTGTAGAAACATGAAACAAAGACGAATTTTTACAACTAAATAAATTTATCTAAAAATAGCGTGTAATTTTGCCGTGTAGTTTAGGGTTTTGTTTGTACAGCAGTGTCATAATCAAATATAAATGTGTGCCAAAATATAACGTTTTTTTAATTGCTTCGCACAATTAATTATATACATTGTCGAACGCTGTCCACGTGTGACAAAAGTGTGTTATAATTACAAGCAAGGTTTCGGCGAATTAAAGAGGCTGTTCATAATTTATTATCAAGGATCTAGGATGAAGTACTTAGATACTATCTATCTTTACAAATAAATAAAATTGAAGTGTCTGTATGTAATATCTAATTAACGGATTTTTACAAAATGCTTATGCAAGTAATATTGTACTTACACGAAAACTGCAATTTTTAACATTTTTGTCTGTCTGTCCGTCTGTCTGTTTGTTCCGGGTAATCTCTGGAACGGCTAGACCGATTTTAACGGGACTTCCACTGGCAGATAGCTGATGATATAAGGAGTAAGTTAGGATAATTATTCTTAGATTGGCTTCACTCCGCGTAGTTACTCGCGATTTATAACAATAACCGCGGGTAACACCGCGGGACTCAGATAGTATAAGAATAAACAATCAGGGAAACATTGTAGAATAATCCCCGTTTTTATAATTCATATTGATTTTAGTTCTTCTTTAACTATTTTACGTTTTTGTTATTTAAACCTACCAAAGTGACTCTACTGTGCCTGATGGTCCAGGAGCAGGAACCACTGTCTTCATTGTGGATGCATACAATGCAGAATGGTAACCCACACCATGGCGGCTTAGAGAGATGTTTTACTAGATGCATCATTCTCCCGGTCTTCTGTGACCGAGAGTAAGTTTTCCATCCAGAAAATATTTTATTGCGGAATATTATAACCGTTTCAGTCCCTAATTTTCAAAGGAAAGAGGAGGAATTAAGCTCTGATAAAGTCTCTTACTCGATGAAAAGCAATTAAAGATAGTGCTTAACACTATGTTCTTATGATGCCGAAAATAGTAGTCTTAGTGATACTATATCACTAAGACTACTACTACACTACTAGCCAAGTTCCAAGTGTTTGTCGTTGATTCTCTTTCGACAACCGCTAATGTTTCTAGTATTATTGGCTGAATTTTGGACCACGTGATTTAGCGTTGACAGGCATAATTCCAATACTTTCATTAGTTTTCTAATAACGTTACCGTTTATAGAATGCAACTTGGCCAGGGTGAGGTTAGCCCCTATGTGCATAAGCATCACTCTTCTATGAGAAGTTAACGATCAAGCTAATAACATGGAGCATGTAAAATAAAGAAGCATGCTTTATAATCACAAGCTGTCAACGATCAAATATGTTTTCGTTAAATGATTGTCTGCCACGGTTGTTTTGTTCAGTTAATTATTAAAAGCCAATTACGATTCTTGGCGACACGGCAAGTGCTGACATCACAATAAATGGAGTCGATATTAAAACAATTGCTGAGCCTTAATTTGTCATAGGTTGTTTGTTAACAAATGCTAATTTCTAATGTTAGTCATCTGCTGTTTATCAATATTTATGCACATCTAGTGAACGTTCTTTTACAATCATATTATCTATTGATGCTTATAAGGAATCAAAATATCAGTAATTAGCTGAAGTTGGTCACTTGCCAGGAAAACGACATTTCGTTGTTCGGTTTACTATCATCATCAACAGCCTTTAACAGTCCACTGCTAGACATAGGCCTCTCCTTTGAAAGGAGGTTTTGGCCTACTGTATCCTGCTGGCCAGACTATTTTACTATAAATAAGTAAAATAGTTGTCGAGTTGACGAGACTCACATTAAATGTGGATTTTTTATTAACTTTCAAAATCGGTTGAGTATATATGCAAAGATAAGGTTCCACACCCTCACGTCAAAAAATTTTCCTCTTTATAAATCGCATTATTATTTTTTAAATACATCAACTTAAAAACTTTTAGTTATACCCTGTCACAGTTTCTGGTGTATCATTGATCTAAAGTTAAAATATATTAAAACAAACTTTACAGTTTGTTTACAGATTCAAACTTTGAGGTCTATAGTTCGAGGTTATGCAGCGTTCGTGTCCCATCCCCCAACAGCATAATAACATTTTTATAAAATTGTATGGAAAATAATACGTAATTACGTACTTATATTAATGGACGCTAATTTTAGTATTTTAATGTAATTTAGAATTTAATTTAGATTTTATTTAGCATCTAGCATCTTACATTAACAATTAACTGCTTATGCTATTTGTGTCTTCTTCCTATCCTTTATTAATCCCAAGTTTATTTGGGATCGGCTACTAGTTTAACCAGATTTACCTGAATATCAGTTTTCCATGGACCGACTGGTATCAGAACTCCGCAAACCCGAGGGTGTTCTGAATTTGAAGGCTGAGCTAGTTGTCAGTATATTTGAGAGCTGGCTAACTGACTTCCCAATAACGATTGCCATAGATGTTCATGACAACTGGAACTGACGGCTTAACGTGCTCTCCGGGATATAGGCGTGAAACACTGCCATTTTGCATACTCCGGGCTGCTAATTTCTTGTAAGATAACCTCAACAGCAGCCTAACCCGGGATTGAAACCAGAAACCATACTTGATCAGCAGTATACGCTAACCGCTAGACAAGCAAGGCAGTCTTTTACCAGTGTCTTAATTTTTTTTTCTATTGCAAATGTTTGGAACTTTTGCTTTATCGTTGTTCTTTAAAGTTTTAAGAGCCTACCCCATAATTTGATTGTGAACAACATAAATAATTTTAAAAGCTAAGTCAGTTTGTTTAGCGTGGATAGAGAAAATCTTGTATAAGTTAGATATATTATTGTCTGCAAGTCAATTGTAGTTGATCGTGTATTTATTCATATTTGCACAACTCTATATGGAAAATAAAAATAGGTTACAACCCTTTAACTAAATCTTAAAACGGGAAAGGCATAACTGTAAGTTTACATGACTGTATACTGACAACACATATTTAGTTTTGCATTGATCCATGGACTTTATGCAACTTTGCATGATTTTCAATATTAATGTAAACTCTCTTATTAGGGTTCCAAAGTTCATGACTCGGAACTTGGTGCTAGAAAGATGAAACTTTTCATGAATATGTGTTGTAAGTACGTCGAAAAATTGCTATTTGGGGTACCTCCCCTACACGTGAAGTGGGATGGTTTCATCACATCGTGTGGGTTATCAATAGATAGGCTTTTTAAAAACATTGCAGGGTTGCCAAAACTATTTTTCGATTTTGATTTCCGTTTGCGAGTTTTTCTACTTAAAATAAAACATAAAAATACATACATACAGTTGTATATAATATGTACAAATAAAAAAAAAAAATTTATTTCAATGTAACTTTGCCGGCAAAATGATATCAATTTTACGATTGCATTTACGTCGTAATCTGGAAGTACTCTTAGCGAGCAATTAGAGGTTTATATTCCATTTGAACTGAGAAAAATAATTTTATGGTGTTCTTAAGAAGGAAATATTAAAATATGTTAAAAAAAAATGGGACGTTCATCGCGTTTACTTTACTACTAAATTTTACAGTGAGAATGTTTGTAAAGGTAAGTGTAAATCAAAATCTTTATAACAGTTTGAAAATTACCTTTCCTTAACATGAGTTTCATTATTTAAATATATTTCGAAAAACTGAAAAAAAAAGAATAATGTTTTTATGTTATCAGGCTCATTATAGTAATTTTTTAATTGTTTTTAACTTTTGTGTGTTTAAACCCAAACCAAGCAATATCGGTGATAGTTTTAAAAAGCTTTATAATTTCATTTGTATGGAAGAATGACACACTGCATGAATAGAAAGAATCAAAAAGTCATGAATTACAATATTATACCTATAGCATTCCCAATCCGCATTCTGCCAGTGTGGGGTCAGGTCAGAGAGTTAAGACCATACGCTTTAACCCTCTCCTGAGAAGAGTCCTGAGCTCAGCAGCGTGACATTATGGTTGTTGCAAATGATGATGATGATTGAACATACATAAATCTTTCTATATATTCTATACGAATAAACAAAATAGGACATAGGCCTCTTCAACAGCACGGCACTTATTCGACCCTCGGCCTCTCGCATTCAGCTGTGTCGTTTGTAATTTCACTAAATGCATAATATATGAGTATACGGTACTTACAAAAAAAAAAAAATTAAGTATATTTATATCAGTTGTCTAATACCTATAATACAAGCTTTGCTTAGTTTGGGACTAGATGGCTTTGTAACCGAAATATTTGTTTAATTATAAACTAAAAATCAAATACAAATTGTTTGTTTGTGTGTCTGTCGATCGTTGCGCTGGACAGACCAAGTTGGCTCCTTTCTCGGATGTACGATCCATGCTGCTCTGCATGCTGCCCGGAACCGACACAAATGGCGAACCACCATTCACAAAACTTTAACAAGTGGGGTTTCACGACCCTCAGAACCGAGGAGAACGACGCAAGGAGGAAGGAGGAGGTGTCTGTCGATCGGTAGGTCTGCTTGCTCCGGCTAACCTCTGGCTGGATCTCCTGAACTGATTTAAGACGAGGCTTTCACCAGCGAATAGCTGTTGATTAAAGGAGTAGATTAGCTAATTTTAATTTTAGAGTAGCTTCATCCTGCGCGGTAAATCTCGGTATTTGTAACAGCAACCACGGGTAATACCGTGGGACTTAACTTCAGCTTTTAAGTTTTTTTTTTAACTTTTTTTATTTAGAGACTTTTAATACACAGTAATATGTGAGTCTCATCGTAATTTATCTTATGTTAGAATATATTACTAGGGCAAAGCTAGCTTTTAAGTTTATGAGGAGGCATAATAATTTCATGAATATGCCTTACAAAACGATCGATGAAACAAAATGATACCTTACCTCATCCATATGATAAAGCAATTGAAACCATCACTGTTAAATATGGCTTCTATATAGTGAATAACTTTTCATCAAATTGCAAGTGCTTGTAACTTGTAATAGCTGAGGTGCGTATGCGGTTATAAATAAAACTTTCGCGCGGCGCAAGCGCGTTAAATCGAATCCGACGATGGCTGGAACTCGTCCTCGCGCACCTGCGACAATTTTTATAGTATAAATTTGCATTAATTCATTTAGTCCTGTTTCCAACGCAGTGTATAAATGGGTTAGCCGGTAAGTGGTGGTGGGATCTAGCCGGTGCACTGTACGGAGACGCCAGCGAGTCGTCGCGTGTCCCACCCCACCTTTCAAGCGTTATCGATAGACAAGTACAAATACCTACATTGTTTCACTTCAACTCTATGTTTCATTAGGTTTATAGCGTTATTGATAGGTATCGTATATTAATACAATATTAAAGATGGAACTTTTGTTAATTAAATTATTTAAATTGGAGATGGAAATTTACATTCACTGATAGCCTGCTTTATATAATATTGGTATCTAGTTACATATTCCAAGTTATATATTTATAATAACGGTTTGTAATACAGACACTTATAAGTCTGTAGTATGTCTCTATGTTATAAAAAAATATTGTAACAGTTACAATTTTCATTATTATAAAAAGTTCCGTGACAAATAAAATTTAATTTTGGTTAATAATTGCCCAAAAATGTAAGCCTATCAAAATACATGAGCAGTTTCATAAACGTTTCGTATAAAATATTTGCAATTACAATTGTAGGGATAACTCTACAACAACTATAGTTTTCTCATTTATATTATTTAAGTTCTTCTTGTACTAATGTTGTGTGCATAAACATTCATATATTCAATACCCAGATACTCAATATACAAGTCTATTGTACATACATTGTATTAAGAGCATTACATTATATAAGCTTTTGAATATAAAAACTATTTAAGTAACATTGTTTTTGTATCACTTTTTGTTAAACTAGTTCATATGTTTGATTGTCTTTTATATTTCTCATAAATACCAATATCACTTTCTTTTAGGCTTTTAATATATATATATATATATATATAATTAAAAACAAGCCCATCTAATTAGGATTTCTTTAAATCCAAACAAGGTAGAACAAACGCTATTTTATCGAAAGTCATAAATTCATAATTACTGCAGTACATTGCGGCTCCTCATAGAAAATTAACACCGAGCGACCTTCATTATAAAGAGTTTATAAATAGTTTAGTAAAAGGACTTGAAATTAATGGCGACTTTTCAAAGTTTCACTATGCATGTTCTGACTTTGGCAATATAATAGCTTTGTCAAAATTGATCTCTAGTACTCATTAAAACAAATCATAAGAGTCTAAAGTTAAGAGGATTATCAGCCTTATTAATCAGCAATCAATATAGGTGCTAGAGTCACGCTGATTCTAGCACGAATATGCCAGCTCGACAGCGGCAGTACTACCAACACTCAGAAGACCAACCTAAATATGACAGCATTCGTGCTGTCGTATTTTGTTTGTACTCACAGTGAGGATGGTGACCTCTATTCTTGGATTCCAATCATGCTTTCCATCTGGCAGAGTGGAGTCAATGTGGTAGGCTTTAAATAAATAAATAAAAAAAGTCGAACGCAACATCCGAATGCAGAAAAGTCGAACATTTAAAATAAGCTACTGGTATTTTATTTATTTATTAAAACTTCCTGCAAAACATATTGCACAAGGCGGACCTAATGCCATAGGTATTATCTTCCAGACAAAACTTTGGGTGTTGCGAAGCTGTTGTGGCAGGTGTATATGGGGACAAGTAAGACGAGAGACTAAATTAATTTATTTCCAAAATATAATATACATACAATACATATATACACATATACATATCAATATCTTTAGACTGACACCTACATGCAAATATATACACACAATACTTACACACATACATACATATATTTTTAAATACATACATATTTACACAGACACATAAACTACATCATTACCTAGTATTTCTATAAAAACGTTAGTTTCAATAGTAAATTAGAAGTAACTTAAAATAATTACTAACATTCGTTACAATGTTTAGTTAGTTGTGTTAAAAATTTATATAGACTGAAGTAATTTCTACTCCATCTCGTAAAATGAGTCACCACTAAAGTTCACAATAATGTTGTTGACTTTCCATTTCACGAGATAAACAGGTTCTCTTCACACCCAATTTACCCATACAATTAATAAAACACACGTGTTCTGTTACAAGAGAATACACTTAGAGTTAAAGTTTTGTTATGGGGTATACACACACCATGGTGACATTAACATTAGACGTTACACGGATCCGGGCTAACCGTCTTCGTGGACACCAGTCTTCATTTATTCCGTACACGTGTAATTTTTTCCCACGGCTCAAATCGTTAGGTTACAGGGCTGTTACGAAACCTATAGTAAGTGACATTTTTTATTTTATTGTTCACAAATAAATATTTGACTTAAAAAATAAAAAATAATTATCATCTGATAAAAGACCTAAAGATATTAAAGCTCAAAGTAATTTTTTACTACGTGTTTTTCGTTATACGATGTAAAAGTTTACCCCACGAATGGCCATACCATTCGTGGGGTAAACTTTTCGCGAAAAGGATTCCCCGCGTAAAAAAAAAGGTTCCTAAAGTGATCAAATATTTCGACTTTGTGTTTCAGTGAATGTAATACAATTGAGAGCTTGTCATTTGCAATTTGCATTCAAAAAAATGTATGTGTGTATATACGTATGATAATAATATGTTACTTATGGTTAATACTGCCTAAATTGCGTAATTGCATTTCTAAACCAAGTGTTCAATACTAACCCCTTCAGTCTATTGCTAGTTGCTGTCCAGTGCTAAACAAAGAGTTCCCTCAAAGGTAGAAATCTATTATTATCTCTAAATATTTTTTGTGTTCTATTGTGTTCTAATAGTTTAGAGATTTCCGTAAATTATGTTACCATGTAGAAGATTTTAGTCAGTCCTAAGCAGAAATATTGGCAATAATTATTTAAATCATACGTATTGATTTATACGATAATGATTTAAATAATAAAATTCTAATATTCTTATCAATTGAATTTCAACAAAAAATATTTATAGATTTAGGTCAACAAATATGCATTTTCGTTTTTTTGCAAATTTTCTTTCAGAGCCACTATACAAATTATAACATATCGTGGTTTTCACTGACTTCCTATCGGAAGAATTTCTTATTTTGTAATAGCCACAAAATAGGATATTCTGGTGTTTCGGGTGTCCATGGGCGGCGGCAATCACCTACCATCAAGTGATCCGTCTGCTCGTTAGCCCCTATAATATAAAAAAATAATTGTAACTTACGCCAGTACACATCAGCCCCGTGTTGACGTGTCACCACTATAGGCTTTACAAGGCAGTTATGTTTAAGTGCTTGAATAGTTTATGTTTATCCTCCTCAATGAACACTTTTGTCGGGTCGGTAGATCAATAGAAATAAACCTATTGTACGGGTTATTTTATATGTAATCGATTAACAGTTTAACATTTAACATTTTTAAGATTAAAATTAATTTAAATTCAGAATAATAAAAACACAATTCAAAGTATTAGTAATGAATTGAAATTTCGAACAACCGACTCTCGATTTTGGAACCTGTTAATACGAGGGGTGATCAATAAGTAATGATAATCAATATGAAACAGAACTATTAGTATAAAATAAGTATTTTATTTTTCAACATAGTCTCCTTGCAAGTTAATACATTTAGTGTATCTTTTTTCTAAGCCCATGATTCCCTTAGAAAAAAATTCTTTGTCTTGACCCTCCCAAAATGCCTCTACTGCGGCCATCACTTCACTATTGTCCGCAAATTTGTTGACACGGAGGTGTTCTTTGAGCCGAGGAAAGAGGTAGAAGTCACTGGGAGCTAGATCTGGCGAATAGGGAGGGTGTTCGAGCAGTTCGAACCCCGCTTCTTCAATGGCAGCCATCGCAACTGCGGCTTTGTGAGCCGGGGCGTTGTCTTGGTGAAACAGCACTCCAGCGCGCAGTTTACCGCGTCTTTTTGACTTAATAGCTCCTCGCAATCTTCTTATTTGGCCTGCGTAGTAAGAGCCTGTTATAGTGGCCCCCTTTTACAAATATTCCACCATAATAATTCCTTCTGCATCCTAGAAAACAGACGCCATAACCTTTCCCGCTGAACTTGACACTTTGAATTTCTTCGGCGTTGGTGAGGAAGCTCGTTTCCAAGTCATTGATTGTTGTTTGGTTTCGGGATCAAAGTGGTGGATCCAGGTCTTGTCCATGGTCACAAAACGCGACAAAAAAATTTCTATATCGGCCTGGAACTTTTGAAGATTCACCCTCGAAATGTCGACTCGTTTCTTTTTTTGCTCGTCGGTTAACATTCTCGGTACCCAACGCGCAGAGACCTTTTTCATATGCATTTTGTTGACAATGATTTTTTGAACGCTGCCATAGGAGATCCCTGTGACCTCAGCTACATGCCTTATGGTCACCCTTCGATCGGCCAACACGATATCTTCCACTTTTTTGACGTTTTCTCCAGTAAGGGACGTGGAAGGGCGTCCCTCGCGATGTTCATCTTCAGTGGAGGTTCTGCCCAGCTTAAATTCCTTTGCCCAGCGTGCGACTGTGGAATATATTCTCAGGAGGAGCAGACTCCCCCAATGTTTCCTCTATGTCGCTGTGTATGTCTTTGGTAGACATTTTTTTCAGGCAGAGGTACTTGATGACAGCTCTTATTTCATTTTTCTCCATTTTGATGTTTTCTCTTCGACAGTTCGTATTCAAATGAATGTATCTCCCGGTAATGGTGTCCTATTTATACATTTTTTTGAAGCTGAAGTAGTGGATATATAAGCAAGCAGAAAAAAAATAATTTGGGTTTTTGTGCGTTCTAGAAATACTCGATTATCATTACTTATTGATCACCCCTCGTATGTTCCAGGATATTCCTTGTCACACTGAGATACATCTTATATTTTATTATATGACCTTTAGATATAAAATAATTAATACTAAATAAAAAGAAACATATATTTTCTAAGAATTTTATTTTCATTTTATTTTACGATGTGCATACATTTAGTACAAAAGACATCAACGCATCGTAAAAGTTTTAAGTGCTTCAAGTGCCCGTTGTGTTTTTTGTCGTGTAGAAGCCTTAGTTGCTCAGTACCAGATTATGAACAAAGATATTATCTTAGTTAGGGATATAATTGACAGATAATATTTGATGGTCCAATATTTGATTTTACAGGCCTCAATAATACGTTTTATTTACGGAACACACCATTAGATAAACTATTTTAATCCAAAATGTGAAAATAAATGACAAACTTAATAATTTGTAAATTAAAACAACAATAGCTCTATATACCTCGAACTCATCTGGTGCTGATCTAGGCAGAGCTTGCAATATGGCATCCAGACCGTGGTTAAACTGAACTGTTCAGAAATAGTAACTATTAAATAATTTTTATGTTTTGAAACTGCAATAAATCATCAATATTTTTAAAGAGGTATTTGGAATATTGTGAAGACAAGGTATATTAGATCAGTTGACATAGATACTAGAAGATCACTCTTTTTTAGGGTTCCGTAGCCAAATGGCAAAAAACGGAACCCTTATAGATTCGTCAAGTCTGTCTGTCTGTCTGTCTGTCTGTCCGTCCGTATGTCACAGCCAATTATTTCCGAAAATATAAGAGCTATACTGTTGAAATTTGGTCAGTCGATGTATTCTGTGAACCGCATTAAGATTTTTACATAAAAATAGAAAAAAATCAATACATTTTGGGGGTCCCCATACTTGGAACTGAAACTCAAAAATTTTTTTTTCATCAAACCTATACGTGTGGGGTATCTATGGATAGGTCTTCAAAAATAATGTTGAGATTTCTAATATCATTTTTTTCTGAACTGAATAGTTTGCGCGAGAGACACTTCCAAAGTGGAAAAATGTGTGTCCCCCCCCCTCTAACTTCTAAAATAAGAGAGTGATAAAACTAAAAAAAATATATGTTGTACATAACCATGCAAACTACCAACGAAAATTGGTTTGAACGAGATCTAGTGAGTAGTTTTTTTTTAATACGTCATAAATCGTAACACGCAATTTACCTTTCATCCAATCAATACACTAGTATAAAAACATCGATGAAATTTACAACGAACTATAAGAACTTTTATATGATGTTACTTGCTGATACGGAACCCTTCATGGGCGAGTCCGACTCGCACTTGGCCGCTTTTTTTTTGTCTCACACAGTGTCTGCCTTCAAATAGCAAGCAACCCATACACATAAATACGTTATTACCTTGGATTAATATTATAAAATGCCAATTTGACCAATCATTTTTTTATCATAATCATTAGCCTATTACTGTTCACTGCTGAACATAGACCTCTACCATTCGTTCATCTCACCAACCACTTAAAAGAATATAAATGAAACTCGATCATTAATCAGTATTAATAAATTGATGAATTTAAATAGACTTTTTCGCAAACGTAAGAAAAGTGACTATAAAATTTAGACAAGAAATTTTGAATGTTGTTCTAAAGTGGGTACAAGAAAGAATAAATAAATAATTCGGTCATCTTATACACAACGCCATCTAGTCCCAAACTAAGAGCTTGTATTATGGGTCTAGACAACTGATATAAATACATAAACATACTTTTTTTGTAAAGACATACATATTATACATAGAAAACACCTAAACTCCGAAACAAATATTATTTGCGGATCACACAAACATTTGGTCCGACCCGGAAATCGAACCCGAAACCTCTTGATCAGCAGCCGCATATGCTAACCACTAGACCAACAAGGCAGCTAGAATACTTCAAATACTGCTTGTTGTTTGTAGTAAAATTTTACTAAACATTATTTAAATCCTTAAAAGTATACTAAAGCATAACAGTTATATTTTAATTCACGCGCTTCTCACGCAAACATAAAAGGCAGCGCAGCATCGCGCCACACAGAAATGCACGGAATGAGTTTTTGCCTAGAACCTGTATACCATAGATGTTTCTCGACATATTCGAAATAGATTTAATAATGACTAAATACGCGTTTCGCAAACATAGTGTAGGACGCCCACAGGCCAGGTGGAGTGATGATTTGCGCAAGATGACTGGCAGGAGCTGGATGCGAGAAGCCCAAAATCGATCAAAGTGGTGTGCAATGAGAGAGGCCTATGTCCAGCAGTGGACTGATATAGGCTGATGATGATGATGATATACATACGAGCTTATTTGTTTGATGACTTTCCTGTCGAAATAATTATAATTTACTTACTACAAATTTAACCTACAATTGAACACAGCTTTAATATTTTACGAGTACATTTGAATAATAGACGGAAGCAACTTACAGCTGTACTTAAACTAGGAAGAACTCATAAAATATATTAAAAATACGGTTAATTTAAACACCTGCATTCGAAGGGCATTATGTGTTCGGTATTAGTAAAGATTGTGACCGAACAAGCTACAGAAGTTAAATTCGTAAACCGGCCGACAGTGCTTCGTTTTACTACTTTACGACAGTTCATAGCACATTAAGGCTAAATATCATGTTTTTCAAATAAAATATGCAAGAGAAAATAACATGTAAACTTTAATTAAGCATATTTTAGAATTAAAATAGGAAAATATGTTAAATGTCTTTATTTATTTAATTAAAAACCGATGCGTGTTGTTTTAATGAAAGAGAAAGTGTATAAAGAGTTTTTCGTGATTAAAATCCATTTAATTAGGTAATAAAATTATAGCTTATAAAACCTTCACATATATATTGATCAATATGTTAAATTTATACTAATATTTCTAATAAAGCTTAAGAGATTTTTTATTGAGTTGAAAGAGTCAAGTAGCATTTTGGTCTTTTTATTTTTTATCTTATATACTTTTAGGAGAAAAAAAAAGGAAATAACTAATCAGAGTAAAACTAAGGTATGGGCCATATAAAAATAGTATGTTACGCATCTACCACAAGCAGTCAGTCCTTAAACTCGCAGCACAACCTTAGATAATACATTTCTCATGGTTATTATGAGTAGATATTTGTATTTTCACATATACAAATACACAATACGTCCATTTAAACGATAGTAACATCAGGTAAATGATAATATATAATTTAAAACAATAAAACAAAACAAAGCTTCGATGCGTTAAGCAAAGTTTCTTTCTCTAATTTTTTTATTTTAACAAAGAAAAGTTAAGTTAAGCCAAATTACAAACGAATATACGACTAGATTACATTCAGCAGATCATTAACATTATAATATATACCTACACAATGTTTTAAGGAATACGTTACATTTACATGTATGTCGTGATACGATTTAAACTTATCTTTATTTTTAATCTACGATTACGTTCTACGATTTTCGTTTTTTAAGAATTGTAAAATAATTATGATACTATACTATGCTTGTAGAATTAATTATAGTAAACGTTAAAAGAAAATCATATATTAGAATGGAAGTAGTTCATTAGTTTTTAAAATACAAATTACGTTTACTCACGTATTTTGCGAATCATTTTGCATTTTTTTTTATATGGAAACACACCAGATGCGATACAAGAATTGAAAATAGTTGCTAAATATGGGGATATCATATCAATTATTGCAGATGCACACCCATTACACTGTAATGACACATTATGTGTTTGTGTGTGTAAAATCATGAATGTTTTATTTTAAATGTTTAAGTAAGTAAGTTTTTAGTTAACCTAGTTTTCTTCTCTAAAGAAACCAGGTTGAGGACAGTTTGAACTACAATAGTTTATTTGGAAAATTAATCAGCAGAATATGCTTGTATTAAACAAACTTATCTGGTTAAAAACTAATAAAAACTTTCTCTTGTGTATGTTACATGTTATCGGTAAAATAAAACCGCGATACTTTTTATAGCTGATGCCTTACGATCTTCAAAAAAATGAAAGACAGTTTTTCGTTATTCAAAAAAGTCTTGTGAGGGTCGTATTATAATAACATGTTTTACTGGATATGACATTTATTTTGTGCTTTATTTTGAGACTCGCCCTTAACTCAGATCAGAGAAAACCTTCCAAGTCGCTATAAAAATATATACTCCAAATTGTTAACATAATAAAGGGTTGTTTTTTTTTAAAAAACGACAACATATACGGGATGTTATATAAATTTTGTGTCACAGGTGACTTTAAAAACATACATGAAACGGACACTAAGAACACCCAGACTCAGAACAACAATTTGTGAATCACACAAAGTGTTTTCCCACATGGGATTTGAACCCACGATACTGCGATGTAAAAAAGTAGTGTGGTGAACGCTTAAACCACTAGGCCCACTATGCAGTCATTGCCGTGCTGTGGAATTAGCATCGATTTTAATAAAATTTGGAATGGAGATATTATGATTCTTGAGAAAGGACATGTGCTACTCTTTGCCGCGATAACTGACATGAGCGCTAGCGAAGCTGAGAGAAAAACTAGTCATCAATAAAGATTCAATATACTTTTTAAAACTTCCATGTCCAAAATCAGTTCCCTTCGTGGCAAGTTAACAAGAGCGTGACGTTAAAGATAAAAGCAAAGTTACTGTAATAACGAATCTGTAAAAGAAATTAAAAAAGTATCATTGTCAGTACATATCCAGTAGCAAGGGTTCTTTGATTTTATAAATATGTAGCTATAAACTTTGATAGTCATCCCTCGAATCGGCGGTGGATTCACGCCATATGGCGATTGACGTGCGCCTGCCCTACCGTGTTGTTCTAAATTGCAGGTTACATCAATTGGTCTCATTCAATGAAACAGGGGGTCGGGGGTCGCAACGTGTGATGTCAAATACGAAGTTAGGATAATTGTTAATACTTCAAACCAGGAATTTATGTTCCGTTACAAATCTACACGCAGAACAACGAATTGTGAAAATTCAAATCTATTTATCCGTTCGTGTAGGACGTCCACAGGCCAGGTGGGCAAGACGGCTGGCATTATGCTGGATGGATACAATTGGAAAGTCCATGTCTAGCAGTAGATTGCGATAGGCTGATGTCGATGAAATGTTACATTGTTTATTACCTGAGTCCCACGGTGCTACCAGCGGGTATTGTTGTAAGTTGCGTGTAACGCCGAGGAACAAAGATAGTTTAAAAAAATTAAAGAAGTGTCTGTTTGTCATTTCAAATTAACAGTTTTTCGCTAAATGCATATGAAAGTATTTAACATATTCACATAAAAAAATAAGTTGTTAACTTTTTGTCCATCTGTTCGTCTATATTTCTGTCTATCGTTTCAGAGAGCGGACAACCGACTAATCTCTGAACGGCTGGACCGACTTTGACAGGACTTTCACTGACAGATAGATGACAGATAAATTACATTTTTCGGTCAAGGAATGATTCATTGGAATCACAGAATTTAGATTGGTGTTTGATACATAATTTTATTAGGGGATCTATTACAAAACTAGCGAAAAGTCTAAAATAAGCTAGCAAATGATCTGAAATAGTGATCTATTTTTGAACTGTTCATAAAGAACAGTCTTATTTTTTTATGATCGTTTACATAACGATATCATGATTATGCAAAATTGCAACATCAATCATTAAAATCATCTTCTCTATGAGCTACCCCTAATTTATCTCTGACGAAAGCCATGACGAATACCGGAGATAAATTCCGGTAAAGTGTCGACATTTTAATTGTTACACATTGTTTTAGATTGAGGCAATATGTCGGAGGCGGTGGGCCGTTATCTGATGAAATATGTCCGTTATGATTGGCGAACAAACAGTATGGCGCGTGTGGCCATATGTCGCGGCACGTGCGACGGCGCAGCGCATCGCGCGCGCTGTTCACTCAGGGATAAAACTGTAAACCACAGAGCCACAACACTAACAGAGGGTCTACGGCAAGAGATGCTCGAAAGTGCGGTCTATTCTACCGACAATATTTAGTAATTCAAATCTAATGTTTTTATACCATAAAATTTGATTACCAAATGGTTGTAAGTTGTGATCATATTTACTAAAGAACCGTATTTAAGCATTGTTATGTGATTACTATTTCAAAAAAAACTTAATTTTTAAATTAGGTCCCTTGATGTGACTAATTAACCAACCAACTACCGATTCAGCCCATGGCCCCAGTAAACTCCACAGGACAACAAAGATGAAGAAAGCAAAACTTGAAACAAGCGCTAGAGTTTGTTTGTAACGTTAACGAGACATGCTGGTACAGGCTAACAAGTCTGTCCCCCTAGCCAAGTTAGCCAAAGAAGGATTTGCAATAGGTAGACCTTTATAGATGATGCATAGTTTTGAAAGTTAAAAATCAAGCATTATCAACTTCTTATCTAAATCTTGCTTCATTCAATTTTCGCTGTCCCAAAACATCACTGTAATTTGTTTCATTATCATTTTCCTAACGTTTATAATTCCCAATATTATTTGTGGTCGGCTACTAGTTCAACCGGTTTTACGTGAATATCAGACTTTCCACTAAAGCACGGTGTGGGAGACAGCTTAGCTTCCACATTCCTGGTTGTTATTAATAATTTCTTGTAATAGAAACCCAACTACACTGTTGGCTTGCCAGGGAATCGAAGACGAAACCTCTTGATCGGCAGTTGTATAGCCTAGGAGGCAGTCACCACAGTTATTAGTGTGAATGTAGAAAACGGTTAAGAAATATTCTTACTCGTATATATCATGACATCCACAACACAACATTTCATTTATGTGTATTTTAAATGAATTCGAAAATGAATGTGGTTTCGTTGTAAAAGATACTGAGGTCTGTGGTTTAGAGAAGCCAGTGCTCGCGCCGCCCATCCGTCAGTGTAATCGTTAGTTAATCATTTTTCGGTTGATGGGGTTCATTGTGCTGCACCCTACATGGATTATAAATATAATTCATGGTCAATTTTGGCTTTGCAATTTTTTTTAAATTACTTTTTTATAATAGTTGTATATGGCTCACAAGTCCAATGAGTATTAGTGAAAGTCACTATAAAGCAAACAAAAACAAAGGTGTTTGGTCGTTAGCAGTCGCCCGTATGGCTCAACCGCGGCTATGACCCTACCTCTGACATTGAACTCTACAGCTTGAAGCTAAAGGACTGTGGGGGAAAATGACAGCGATTTATGTTAGACCTAGAAAAGTCATAGGGAAAAAGCAGCAGAAGATATTAACTTTATAAAGTAGTATCCTTACTCTACTACCTATTACATTAAATAAAAATGAAATTTAGAAAAATGTGCATCTGTAATTAATCTTTTATTACAAAAAAAAAACATCAACATTAATGAATCATCAACAGTCTACTGTTGGACTTACCACGTTGGCCAGAAAGGTTACGTTGCAGTGATGTCGTCCTGATAGTTTATCCCTTTGTTGGCCCTTCTTAATCCGTCACCACTGGGACAAAAAATGGCTAATCCAAAGAAAACCAGAGATATTCTTTTAATGATTGTTTGTGGGTGTGTGAAAATATTCTAATACATAACGTTGCTTTGTATCTATGACTGATTTAAATTTTAATTAAATAAATTAAACAGTGAAATAATATTAGTATACACAAACTGATAGTTTTATCTGTGAGAAAAAGAACAAATATCTACTTACACAAGTGGTAAAACAACGTTACTTTTTCATGGTATGTTTGTTTTTTTTTCTGTCAGTCCTCTATTAATAAAATCACAGACAAACTTTTCGTGATACTAGTAGTAGTAGCATAAATTCAATGATCATTTAGATGTAAACTGTTAATATTTACTTACTTACTTCACTTTGTTAACTGTTAGATGGACTAAGCTCTAAATGTTAGCTAAAGACCTCCATTACAGCGGCTTGCCTAGTCATCTTTTTAGATATGCAGTAGACAATTTTATTTAGTAGAATTAGCCATAAAACCCATTTTTCCTCGAGTGCGGTGAGGCGGTACGCGGGGCGCCCGCATGGCTCGTGCTAGAATGCGCTGATTTGCATGCTCCTCAACTCCTCGGTGCGTATAAAATGCACGATAAATTTAACTGCTTTGACGGTTAAAAATAAAACGATGTCTAATCAAAATATTCGATCAACGAACGTAATTCTATGTATGGAGGCGTCTATGTAATTCAATATTACGTAATATGTAATGTCACTTTACTTTGCCCGTTCTTAGGGTTCGGTGGTCAAACTAAGATAATAGTTAAACAAGTAAAATTCTAAATATTTTGGTTCAAAGTAATATCAAAAGAATTTTAAAGTCCACTGCAAGTTTGATAAATGTTTTAATATTTTAATTAATATGTTTCAACTTTTCATTCTCTTTGCAGTGCTATTTTCCTGAGTAGTTTGAAGTGGTTTGATTCTTTAATTGCCTTTTCTACATCCACGCGATTAATAGAGGTGGTAAACTCCGTATTCTTAATCTGTCACCAAACGAAGAACATGATATTCATGGAATCAAAACGTTAGACTACATTAATAATACTATACCTTGTCCATTCCTTTAATATCTTTTTGACACATCACGCCTATAAATTACCGTTTTCTTTTTTCAAAATAATGTATTACAGTAATATCGTACTTTATAGACGCGTAGTGAAGTGCCCTGTGCATAGCTAACAATCACAGACTATAAAACAGTTCTTAAAATCGATAAGTCGATTAAATGATTAAAATAATCGATCATTTTATAAAATAATTTAACTTGTGTAAGTATTGTTACTGTTAATTTAATAAAATAAAAGTCGTGTGGCACTCGGGGACTGCCTCGGTAAAGCTATTGCATAGAATTTTTATCAACTTATGCAATTATAATTATTTATTTTTTATTTATAATGCATTTTTTTTATATAAATTGAAGTTTACAAAACTATATACACTGTCTTTTTACCAACATACATTCTAACAAACTAAATCTTTCTTTCACTTTGGAAGTTAGGCCTTATTATGCCAGTCCACAAGGCCGGCGATATAAGCGAATAAAAATTACAGGCCTATCACTATACTATCTGTGTTCGCCAAGTTGCTAGAATCCTTGTTATGTCCTTACGTATCATGGTATATTATGAGTGTTCTCGCAGACTCAACATGGATTTGTATCTGCTCGCTCGACTTGCACCAATCTTGTGTATTTTATTGATGACATATCCCGTTGTTTAGACGATCGCACTCCCGTTGATTTTATTTGTAATGACCTCTCGAAAGCTTTCGATAAGGTTCCTTACAGTATATTATTACAGAAGTTATCGCTACTTGGATTCGCTGGTACTTTTCACTAATGGTGCTCCTCATACTTGCGCGAGCAGACATCAAAGGTAGTAGTCAGTGGATATGAATCGGATCTTTTTTAATATATCTGGGGTTCCTCAAGGTTCTCATTTAGGACCTATATTCTTTAATATTTTCATGAACGACGTCACCTCTTGCCTCAAAAATAGCAAACCATATCTTTATGCGGATGATCTCAAGTTAATGAGACCAATCAGGAATGTTCAAGACAAAATGCTATTGCAAGAAGATCTTGATGGATTGGTTAGTTGGTGCAAAGATAACAAAATGGTACTGAATGTTGACAAATGCTGTTATATTCGCTTCACTCGAAACCGTAATGCTGAATGGCCTGGGGTTTATACAGTATCTGACCAACGTATTTAAGAAGTCGCAAGTGTTAGGCACCTTGGCGTTATTATTGATAAAAAACTTGATTTTAGGAAACATTATGATCGTATAGTCTCTACACTTAAAACCCTCGGTTTTATAATGAGAAACACCAAAAATTTTAAAAATTAAGTGTCAGTTATTAGATTATACGAGAGTTTCGTCAGATCTGTCCTGGATTATTGTTGTGTAGTTTGGCATCCACTATCCATCCACCATCCATTCACTATGAAGTTCATTCCAATAGAATTGAACACGTTTAGAAAAAAAATGTGTACCACTTAGCATATAAATTTAACCTTTCAAGAAAACTAACCAGCTACACAAACAGACTTATCCATTTCAAAATACAATCACTAAAAAAGCGTCGTTAAATTTTAGATTTTTCATTATTACACATATTAGTTAATGGTAAAATAAATTGTCCTCATCTACTACAAAAACTTAATAATACGGTCTCCAATAAACTTCCACGACTGACTAGATACTCCCTTTTACACCTAAGAGATCTAAAAGCTACCTCCGTTGTATTGTTTAAATGTATAAATATTTCTTATTTAGTGATCTATCATTTATACTTTTAATTATTTCATATATAATTTAAAAAACTAATTAACGAATAATAAATATTAAAACTAAAAATATTTAATTAAATCGATTGAAAGTTCTTCCTCAATAAAATTGATTTTAATTTCAAATCGAATCGGTGACGTGCGAGAGCGTCACTATTTTCGAAATTTCTTGAACTGTCAAAAAGATATTAAACGAATGGACAGAGTATAATATGCTTTACATCAGGCAGAGGAGAGTTAACCTTGCAGGCTATAAAATAAAAAAAGAATAAAAAAACTTCATAGTCTTTATATTAAAGGGAAGAAAGGAGCAGATGAATTGATTACTAGTAATTAATTCTAATTTACTTGAGAAATACTATATTATACTATTACTATTTACTTCATCATCAAAGTAAAATATTTTATAGCATGTAAAATAATAAATTATTCCAAAAGAATATAAATATTTTGTGACAGACATAGATAAAGTGCACGTGAAAATGAGAACAACAATAATGGTCAGTTCCCATAGGAAACTGAGGTGTCTTAAATTGCTTGTGCCCAATAAACTACGATAACATTTCAAATGTATTTCACACAATTAATATCTACCCTCTATAAATAAATAAATCGAAATGTCTTTATTTATTGGCTGCATTTTCAATTAAGATAAAGATTCCCCTATATAAATGTTAATAATTTAAAATTCGCGACTATAGAGACAATACATTTTAGTCACTTTGCGATTAAAGCTTTTAATATTCTTCTATTTCGATCGATAAAACAAGTAAATTATTGTTGCGAAGAGTATCTATTATTAGATGATTATATTAATTGCGTACGCGCACCTGGGCCGTGCAGGTGACTGTTTCAATTTGGGGTCAACCTTGGTTTTGAAACCGTTGTAACTATTGAAGATAGTGGTAATTGAAATGTTGGTTTGTAAAATGTGTTATTTATTTTTAGGTTGATTTACTGTTAACTAATTATTTAATTTTTTTTGAACGGTCTGATGGGCCTGTTGGTTAGTCTAGTGGTTGGTGATCTGTTAAGTCAGAGGTCGTAGACTCAATCCCTACACAGAACAAAATAATTGTCTGATCATTATCGTTTATTCCGTGTCCGTAAGTTGCAAATCAGCATATTTATCAGCAGTCTGGTTATGTGGGACGTCTGATTTTTGTGAAGGAGGAGAAAATATTATTTTATACCGCTTAAAACTATTTAATATTTTAATATGAACAAAAATGGCTGAATCATAATTATAAGAAGCATCATTATTTTGTATGAATATTTTTTTTTAAGTTTCTTTCAGTTTCACTCACGACCTCAGAGTATCTCAAAAGTAAACGATTTATAAAAGAAGTGTTTTGTTTCCTAAATTTGAACTTACGACTTTCTACACAAATAATATTATCACGTATTTTGTAACTGAAAATAAAGTTTTCGTGTATTCACTTTTTTATAAAGAAGTGAAAGTTATAATAAAATTAAATAAGACAAATACCTATGTATAAGCCTGGTAATATTAAAATTAAATCATAATAGTTCTCTTGATTTAAAACACTACAAATCTGTGAAATCATTTCAAATAAAGGTTTATAAAGCCTCTATGCTATTCTGTGTGGTGGTCACTACACCTACCTATTCATTCGTTAAGTGTCGTAATAGGTGACTAAGGTAGCAAATTACGCAGAATAACATCACTGCAAAGAGACCGACGACTTAAGTAGACAAACCCTATACCAATCCGTCTGGTCAGCGTGGTACAGTAGGCCAAAACCTCGATTATAAGGAGAAGCCTATATCCAGCAGTGAACTAATAAATGCTGTTGATAGTAATGATGACCGGGACTAGTGAACTGGATTTCGATAAAGTCATTTAATAAGGTTAGACAAGATCATTTGCCATTATCTCAAGACTTCACAAAGAGTTGATTGAACTCATTGATTTAAAAGAAAATTAAATACAAAAGAAAATATTAAAGTTTAGTATCATTTCTTGGTTTTTATAGAAGTATGTTAATACATAATATACATTAAATTCTATCCGCACGCTATCAGCCAGCTAACATCTTGACATTAAGTTTGAAAAGAAGACTTCTTGAATGAAAGATATTTAGCTGCAAAATCTCGATTAATAAATAAATAAATAATAAATATTTCGGACATCTTACACACAACGCCATCTATTCCCAAACTAAGCAGAACTTGTATTATGGGTTCTAAACAACTGATTTAAATACATGAACATACTTTTTTGTATATATACATACATGTTATACATAGAAAACACCCAAACTCCAATACAAATATTGTCTGATCACACAAACATTTGTTCTGACCCGGGAATCGAACCCGAGACCACAAGCACAGCTTTCGCATATGCTACAACCGAAGTCGAAGATCGACAAATTTAGTAATAAATGTACCCCTATTGGCAGTGTTCAATACTTCCACACAGACTCGCTCTATTAATTCCATAATCTTATACCATTCTTCCTTTTTAAGAGGCCAAACCATCGAAGCATACCTTTTTAAACAAGGTGTGTAAAAAGATATAAAAATAGTAGCGGCAGGTTGCACCTACAATACCTTCAGGCGCTTTAGGTTTAAGCCCAGCGACACTAGATTAATAATGTTATGCTAATAACTGATTAATATTGATGATACATATAATTAATGGATATCTTGGAGGGCAAATAATCCTATCTAGTCACTAAACTATACTTACTCGGAAGGTTATACGTAATCATTATTATGTAAATTAACTATTTCACAATATTTTTTATAATCTTATGTTCTTCTTTCAATTTTCATTCAAGACTTAACAGAAAGTTATATAAGATTAAATTTATATGAGAAAACTAGAAAAGCTTAAAAGTATAAGTACATGTAGAATGGATTCCGTAGTCATAAGTATGTAGACTGTGGTAAAGGAATAAAAAGCACGAGAGTATAGGGCATAACTAAAGTAAGTAGTGAGAGTTACAAGTACATAAATAATTAATGAAAATTATTAGAAGTCTGAGTGAATTGCATAATAGAGCTTTAAGCCTACTTCTGCTGTTATTTAGCATTTTTTATACTTATAATTATACTTATTTTTTATAATTGATACATTTGACTCTTTTGAAATGATGCTCCTACGCAATCTATATATATATACATCTGATTTTGATGATTTTTTTTTGTGTGTGTTCAAGTAGATTCGAGAATGGTTTAGATTCGCAATTGGACCCGGTAGGTGGCACTGCGATCAAATTCTGGGATTTCAAAGTTGGACAGTACGAAGTTCGCTGGGTCAGCTAGTAATGTTATAAATACAAAAACACACACTCATACATTTACCTGATAGAGAACATATGTAAATCATTTCCATCCAAAACGGTTTGGTATCTGATTTAAACGGTGATATTAATGAACCAGGTGTTTTTCTATTAACATCTTTTTGAATAGTTAATGAACCAAGTAAGTTAATAGAGTAATTAGCACGCGACACATGGAATGTTGCGTATGAGCTTAGCTTTTTGTGTGCGTGTGGATTGAGGGACCATTTTTACATTACGACAAATCAGACTAAGTATTGCGTACTGGTAAGCGATTTCAATGTTAACTGTTTAAATATCGACGATGCTAAGACAAAAAAGTAATGGACTTCTTGGAATGCTTTGGCCTTAAGCTGCTAGTCTCGTCTTCCATCTTTTTAGGGTTCCATAGTTCGTAAATACAAACCCTTATAGATTCGTCATGTCCGTCCGTTCATCCTCGACTTACCGTCCAAAATAACTGTGGGTAGCACCCCGAGACTCAGGTAGTATAAAACAATTGTACCTAGATAATAGTAATCGTTGATCATATTACAGGTTAATATATCGTAATACCTACAGGTTAAGAACTTAAAGTCACTAAGAGCCTTTGGCTTAATTTTTTTCATCTCTTTATTTCAGACTACCTTTCGCCCGAGGCTCCACCCACGTGTTTGTCTGTTTTAGCGGTATAAAGTAGCCTATGTCCTGTCTCAAGCTCTAGACTAGCAGTGTACCAAATTTCATTTAAATCGGTACAGTAGTTTTGTCGTGAAAAGGCGACAGACAAAGTTACTTTCACATTCATAATTAACTAGCTTTCGCCAGCGTCTTTATCGGTTATCGCGGTAAAAAGTAGCCTATGTCCTATCTAAATCTGAGTACAAAATGTTAGTGCAACGGTTTTCGAGTTTATCGCGAACAGACAGACAGACAGACGCGGTGGAGGACTGTTATACAAGAGGAGACTAATATGTAGTGATGTATTAGTAAAGATTGTAATCTTAGAAATGAATGTCCATGTTTAGGGTCTTTCAAATTACCAATAGCGTAAACTTATTTCATCACCTCAACCGTCCGCTACTACACATTAGCCTCTCCGAGCTGCTTGCTCAGGGCTGGTTCTTGTGAAGAGCATGCCAACGGCTTCCCGCGACCTCTACCAAGTTGGACCACCTTGTACAGGGCCTACCCACGCTATACGAAGAATTTGGGACGTTGTAAGAAATATTCATTTTATAAATAATGAATATCTTTGTGGGTAAATAACACAATAAAAGTCGTATAAACACTTTCCCATTTATTTAGAATATTCAATAGTATTTATCACATGTCGGTAAGAGTTAGACAATAAGCACGCCAAGCATTCTCGTTATTTACCATGTACATCAGTAAACTATATATTATATACGGCTAGTCCAATAAGAAACGTTATATAATAATGTTAATTAAACAGAATAAATACAACGATTAATTTAAGTCAATAAAAAAGTAACTCAACCTTGTTTATGCTTTTGATTAACATAGAATTTTGTACAAGTCTATTAAATTTAGCTTTTTAAAAATGCAGTATTAACGACATACTATTTAACGTATGATCAAATTATTGGAAACTGATACCCCGACCAAAAATTATGACAAATAAATAATAATTCTGAAGTTAAAACACAATGTAAACGATTAACTGCTTCACAGAACAATTATATAAAACAGTTAATAACTGTGTCCATAAACCCGAACGGTTGCGATTATTTAAAGGGTTTTATGCCAATTATATATACTTTAGCCATTCCGTTAATGGAACTGGTGATAAACCGACAGACATTCTCTTTGCATCGACAAATATTCAATTATACTTTACGGTTTCTTTGCGCCAATGGCGGTTTTATCACACTAATATTAAGAAATAAAATTGTATTAATATCTTCTTTTACCATTTTATCTGATTAACATTTTACTAACGGGACGACATTGCATTATTATGATTATATAAGCAGCTGCAGTATTGTAAAATTTGAATTCTAGTTTTGATAAAATACCGTTAATAGATAATTAATTATAAAAACAAATTGTAGATAATATCAAATTATCATCTCTGTTATTATTGTCTCACTAATCTCTGTCTGTCTGTCTCTGTATAATGTAAGCCTACACACATTTATTTGTCATATGCTTGAACACTGATAATTACACATTAAAACAGGTCTCAATAACGCAGCTGCTAAGGATTGTAATTAACCAGTAGTACTTTAAGATATGGTACGTACACAAGAAGTTGTAGTCAAAATGAAAAACTATACATTAATTTAAATTTTAAAATAATTAAGCACATATGTATTAGATGTCCTAAATGTCATATTATAATCTGTATTCCAAAAACGAATTTTATAAACACAAATATAGTAGAATTTTAAAGGTTATAATTTGAAATATATTGACGGAAGATTAATATTTGGAATAGTTTTCTTACTTAAACTCCAAACTACACGCAGTCTATATACCGTTGTACTGCCAGGAGTGCTAAGCTCCATTATAAAATGTTATAATTTACATAATTTAGGATTGGGTACCGTTTCCAAGTAGTTCAGACATCCATTGACGTGCTTTTATATAAAAATAGTTTACAATAGAAACGCAGATTACATAATAATATAGTATGGTATACAATAGCTTAAATATACGTAATGAAAAATATCATGTGAGCGCAGAGAGCGCAATATCAAAATTGTTACATAGATATAATTTTCATATAAGTATGCGGTTTCATTTTAGAAAGGAAAGTGCTTAATTAACACATACAAGTATTAGGGCTGCACGTATCCATACTATAATTTGAATGAATAAGACCGATGACTTTGTTTTTAATAAATTGAGTGATACACAAATCATAGTACGAATGTGAGCCGAGCCCTTACATCATTTCTTAGTTATAATCACAAAAATTATATAAAACTAATAGTAATGGTAACTAAATCTAGCACAGCGAAACTATTGGGCACTGTATCTACATCTTATCATTCAAACATGTAATAGAAACAAATTTCTCAAACACATGAAGAATTTTCTTTTGGAAGTTTTGACGTGTATATGAAATTTAGTTGTGATGGGCGAATGTGGCAATTGCAGCATAAACAGCCAATTCATCATCATCATAAATCTTGACTAAAGATAAAGTTACTGTAGGAATATTCGAGGAAGATTAATGTAGTATAAGTAGTATACCAAAATATGTATCATTGTAAGTTATTTGTACAACTATTAGGCTGTTTCTAACTTTAACCATGATCATATGGAATTTCTTGTATAGAGGTAATATAACAAACTTGATTGAAAAAATAAACTAATAAATAGCTTAATTTAGTTTTTAAGACATTAAATAAGAGAAGGTCCATCGTTTATAGATAATTCTACCAACATCCTAAGTGGAAGGTAGATTTATTATTTGGTAATTTTACGATAATATCGGATTTGTAGGGATTTTAAGTTTCTGGATCCAATGTTAGAGAGAATTACAAAGCTTAATACAGATTTAAAAGTATCGGAAACACCGAATTAATTTATGTTGTATCTACAAATTAATGTGTGAACGGTGTCTAACGAAATCTACTTACAGAAACTATAAGTTCACTATTTTTTAACAAGTTAACACAATACAGTGCCCAAGTACATAAAGAGTATACACATAATAGAATAAGTATACAATATTAGGAATAATACTTGAGATCTCAAGTCATTAGTAAAAGTAATGTAGAGGAATCAGACACCGGAGATGTTGCTTCAAGAGAAAAAAAATACTTATAACAAAATCCTTTCTTTTATTTGATGCGCTGAGAAAAATAACTTAATGTATTTACACTTTTGATTTAGACCTTAATATATACTTATAAAAACTGATAACGTTGGTGTCTGTCCAATCGTGCCTATGGTACCAAGGCCATCATAAAACTGAGCTCTTTCCGACTTCCCATTCGTCCTAATACTAAACATTTGTTTTCGAGGTCTTGGAGATTACTAAAAATAATGTTTTTACTTGTATGAGGTATATAATTACGGATGGTTTAGTATGGAAGATTACAATCCAGATCATATCGCTCGTAATGTGATGTAACATAACAGTACGAGTCTCAACGAAAGGTCTACCTAACTTATGTAATGATCATCTTCCTAGCCTTACTTATTCCTAACATTATTTAGGTCAACCGGTTTTATTGCGTGGTTGTTGATAACAATCGAGACCGACGGCATAAGGTACCCTCCGAGACACGCGTGTAAACACCGCCAAACTTCCATACTCTGTGCTGTTAAGAATTTCTTGTAACAAAAACCCAACAGCATTTTTGGACCGAACCGAGATTTGAACCCGGGATCGGCAGTCGCATACGCTAACCACTAGACCAACGAGGCATTTAATTTATATCAATGGTCGTAAAGTTAAGATTATGTTGGTCTAACAATCTACATAATAATATACAAACATATTAAGTCGATTTTTACGCTTTAAAAACTCAAAAATATCATAGCTATTGAGCAAATTTTGAAACAATACAATAAAACGCTTAACACGCTAACAGGTGGCACATTCATGTTCCAAAAGGAACATCAATATGCCACCTGTTATAAATTATCTTTTTTTTAATTACCAATATCTGGGATGTATGGGGTTCTAGTTTAAGTATTAATAAAACTTATGGATAAAGAGATATCAGAAGCAAAACGAAGGATTATACATTGTGATGGATTTCATGGACGTGATGTTATATAATAATAATAAAAAAAATGCTATTAAAAACTAGTAGTGAATCGCTTTGTACATAATAGTTTAAATTTGCACACAGTTGTACAATTCCACAAGATTTTTTTTAAATCCTCAAGATACTCAGTCTTATGATGGGCAGATTAGATAACTAATTAACATTGTAATAAGTATGTAAGTATAATAATATGTATGTATATATCACCGAAGAATTGCTTAGAGCTTAGCGAGATTAAATTATTTGGCTAAGGCAAGAAAGAAGACGACCCATAATATATAAACTGATTGATGGAACTATGTATAAGAGCGACTGTTATTATTACGCAACAAATTTCAAGTCCAAATATATATAAAATACTACCTAACAAACAAAAATACTAATTTCTAACATATTTTGCTATTTTTTAACCTTTTTTCTTTAATTTCTATGGCGTTTTTAAATGGTGGTCGCTTTAGAATAGGTGTTTATTATGATACAACAACAGTTTACATGCATGTGCTTATTATGACTGTTACTAAAGGAAGTTCAGATTTTTTATAAATTATTCACTTCGTACCATAACGTCATAAGATTAAGCTTACTATGGAAATGACACCCATAGGCTCGTTTCTGTATGTTGTTTACCTCCCATTGTAAAGAAATAACAGTTACACAGGAATAACAGTTGCCGTTACACAGGAATAACCGTTACTGTTACACAGGAATAACCGTTACCGGTATACGGGAATAACAGGCACCTTTCCACAGGAATATTCGTTACAGTTGTACAGGAATAATCTTTACCGTTGAACAGGAATAATATTTACCATTGTATAGGAATAACTATTACCGCTGTACAAGAATAGCGGTATTGACTGAACAAGTAACCATTAGATACGACCTCGAGCGAATGAACACATTAACTAGTTTACATATTCGAGTATTTTTCTTTTAATAAAACCAGTACTAAACAGGACAGTAAAACCCTAATAAATAAGATAATTTGCATAAACTTAAGTGAGATCAGTGACAAAGATTGAGTTCAAAGTTCAAATGCATAATTGAGAAGTTATTAGGTTAGGTTAGGTAGTAAATTATAAAGTTTGTGACCCAACCATTGCTAGGGCTCGATTTGCATTCCTTTAGAATTAAGTATGGAAACTACATACATTACAAGCGTCCGATAAGATGACGGCGATCCAAGATCGACGGCATGTGCAACTCTACATGCCTACCTGTATATGTGAGTATAATAGTATACACAAAGTAATAATCTATGCCTTCGATGTGAGGGGACAAAGTTGAATGACAAGTGCATAGAATTGGATATTTGTGAGGTCAGGTCTGAAGTGAGGCCATCACCTCCGTTATTAAAAAAAACTAGAAAAAACTTTTCAACTACAATGAGCTGTATATGAAGTTTAGTCAATTAGCAATGTAAACATAACTGATTTGGGCTATTCGCTAACGGCGTAACTTTAAGACACAGTAGAATAAAAATAATTCCTGAATAATTTCTCTAAAAAATTGAAAAATAATAATAAAATAGTAAAATAATTAAAAAACAATCGGTTACTTTCTTGTAACATTTGTCAATTTGTTATTTACCTCATATCGAAGCTATAGAGAGTAATATCGATAGATAACAGTGAGCACTACATATTATGAAAAAATATTTTTCTAATCTGCGAATAATTGTACAATATAATATTTTAGGTGGGCTAATATGTATCTATTTCAAGCGGACATGTATAATTCAAATATACAGTAGATCCGATATACACATTTTATATAATAACATTACAAATAGTGAGAACCGTGTTTGAGTTACTTCGCTAATGAGAGAACCATATATACAATGTAATAACAACTGCGGAACATGCGGTGAGAACACGGCAGGCCGGCGATGTGGCAAATCGTATGCAAAAATCTCTTATTTCTAACTATTCTGTTGAACATTCCACGTTACTTCAGCTTTCACTTTCCATCATTCAATTATAAGTTGGTCAAAGTAAGAAGGACGGATTATAATACCTCCCAACGATATCATTAACGCAACTGAAGTATTTTAAATTATTCACCAAAACAAGCAATTGTTTACTATCAATTAGTTCTATTATAACAAGTTTTCATCCTTAAATATATTTGCATTATAGTTATTGCTATAAATGTATGTTAAAATAGCTGCATTGCTCAAATTAATCGATATTTTCATACGTTGCCACTTGCTTGAAGTCCGGGCCCCTGAATGGTATAATTAAGATTACTGTCTAAAAAGACTTCAATAGTTTGTTTTTAGGAATATTGCATTTTGCAGTGCGAAGGTAGCAGTTTAAATAAATATTATTTTTTTAAATAAATAAAATATCACTTTAATTATTAAAATGGCAGCATAAATTGTTTACAGTCATAGGTTGATTGTATTTATTTTTATTGGGAGACAGCAAGAAATTTCTGCAGAATTTAATAATTTTAAAAAAGAACACAATAGTTAAAAAAAAAGAACCAATGGTCACAAAAACCGCATTAGTGAACGTGAAAACAGTTACGGTCAGCATCTCGATATACAATACAATTTTTAAAAATATTAAACATCAAAGGTTTTCTGATAAAATATTAGTTTCAATATGCAATAAAAAGGTACGTGCATATCGAACTGTTGTATTTATATATATTTTATTCTATATTTTAAGATTTATAATTGTATACATTCGACTTATTATATTTTTATATGTATACTAAAATATAATCATTAGTCTACCAACATTCGCACTGCTTAAAATGTCAAATTAACCACCCATTGCATTACCTAATTAAATAAATCGCAGTTATAAATAAGCCTAATATTAAAATAATGTGTACTTATTTGTGCACTAAAGATGTGAGCCTCTTAATTCCCGTTTTGGTTGTAGTGCCTTTGGTTTTCTTAGTCTGCTCTTTCACACCCCTGAAATTTTAAAATATTATTAGTATATATTCTTAAATACTCCCTAGTATACAAATACTACTTTACAATACCATTTTTGTACCTAATTTATCACTATAGATACTATTTAAGGACAAATGAATACAATGAGGTTTAAAATAAACGAGAAAGAGTTACATTACTATATTTTTATTCTAACTTGCGATGAAGTGGTTGCGGGTTTGAACCCCATCGTGTACCCAGGTCCAAAATAAACATTCAGCTTAGGTTTTAAAGATTTTAGAAGAAATTTTAAGTTATTGAGGTAAATAATAAATCTAAATAAAAATCTAATAAAATTCTATTTTTATTAGATTTGGTTGTCTTTGAAAAGTTAGATATAATTAAACAAGATCATATGTAACAGGTTTTTTAATGTCTATATTGCACTTTACTTATGTGTAATAGTATCTTTTGATTGTGGACCTCGACTTAGCGACAAACAGATACAAGGCACAAAGAGAATTCATTGTTGTATCAACGAGGTCACTGTCGTTAGTTGATAGTAGTATTTTCGGTATGCAAAGGAGGCCACTACGTTTAAAATTGAGGTCAGAATTGAGTCGACCAAACAATGATCATGCTAAACTAATCAGATGAAGATAACGCTTCAATATGGTAACATAAAGTTTGGCGGGAATTGCCCAAAATACACTTGCAGTGAGTACCTACCAATATGGGAACATATTATATATATATATGTATGGGCCTTACAGAACAAACATTTACATAGTACATGTACAAATAAAACACTGAGTTTACTTATACTTTTGTGATAACTTGTAATAATTATTATTACAAGTCAAAAATTATTTAGTAAAACTGAAAATAAGTGAAATTAATGTATGGTTTGGCTTATCCATATTAATATGATCACTGACGTCATCGACTCAAACAATTTGTACTTTAAAAAACTCATTACGGGTATATTAAGTTTACAAAAAACAATGAAAATTTATGATTTTTAGGGTTCCGTTGCCAAATGGCAAAAAACGGAACCCTTATAGATTCGTCATGTCTGTCTGTCCGTCCATATGTCACAGGCACTTTTTTCCGAAACTATAAGAGCTATACTGTTGAAACTTGGTCAGTAGATGTATTCTGTAAACCGCTTTAATATTTTTACACAAAAATAGAAAAAAAGCAATAAATTTTGGGGGTCCCCATACTTAGAACTGAAACTCAAATATTTTTTTTTCATCAAAACCTTATGTGTGTGGTATCTATGGATAGGTCTTTAAAAATGATATTGAGGTTTCTGATATAATTTTTTTCTAAACTGAATAGTTTGCGCGAGAGACACTTCCAAAGTGGTAAAAAGTTGGTCCCCCCCCCTGTAACTTCTAAAATAAGAGAGTGATGAAACTAAAAAAAGTATATGATATACATTACCATGCAAACTTCCAACGAAAATTGTTTTGAACGAGATCTAGTAAGTAGTTTTTTTTTAATACGTCATAAATCATAAACCGCAATTTACATTTCTTTCAATCAAAACACTATTATTAAAACATTGAGGAAAGTAACAACGAACTACAAAAACTTTTATATGATGCTACGGAACCCTTTATGGGCGAGTCTGACTCGCACTTGGCCGCTTTTTGTATTTGTTGGTCTATCTACTCTAATCACTTTAAATAATTATCAAGAAATACAAATATACATATTGATTTTAGAAATCTAATAGTGTAATAGGGACACTAATATTAATATACGATTTCTGATTATACTAATTGTAAGTAAACTTTGTAAAATTACTTCGTATTCGGCCTCGTTTTCGAATAAATTCATGTCTTCAGTTCGTGGATCAAATAAATTGCATTCCCGATCCCTATATATAAAATATTAAAAAAGATTAAAAAGTTATTGATGTTGAAAACTCCGATTAAAACCCCTGTCATCATATAGAAAATGAAATGGAAATATGTAGTGTGTTCATTGTCTATACATTTTTGTTAGACCATTACACAAACAGGTTAAATCAATGTTTATATTTTTAAATATCAAGTTACAAAGATTTTTAATCATAATTGTCATAGATTTTAATGTAGCGCATTACATGTCAATTACAATGAATGTTGTACAACACACAATAGTGTTACAATTAGCTATTAAGTAGTTATATTATTTTCAATTTCGATGTACAGAAAACTAAACGTAGAAAAACATTATGAGTAGAAAACAGAATTAGAATCGTCAAACCAAAAGGATTATTTATTGTTTAAAAATACATCTCGCTGCACCTGCGCACTCATATGAAACATACACTAATCCTACCCAGACTAGGAACAATAATTTTAATTTGAGGATCAGACAGTGCGGCGCAATCCAAACTTCACTGCAGTAGGAAGCAGTGATGTGATTGCTTAATCCACTACATCATTAGTGCAGAAACCTCTCAAACAGACATGTCACAAACACAATTCTAGATAATATGTTTAGTGAAAGTTACTTACAGATAGCGTGTCAGATCCTCAATGTCGACCAGCATGGAGTCTTGGCCCATGTGGAGCTCGTCGCGTGCCATCAGCAGCTTCACGAGTGTGTCGTTCAGAGACTCAATTTGAGAGTGCAGCTCGTTCACTATTACCTGTAAAAGAGAGCACATAAACATATTTTGGAAGTGCGTCGATGTAAGTTAGTGACCCTGAAAAAAGCTAAACTGATCGTAGGTTTGGTTTTCTAACACTGTCAGGTTAAATTATTGTGTGATGAGCGCAATAATTTGTTTTGTATCTGGGTATAATCTATCGATAAATAAGTACTAATGTTAATAATTAAAAGTATTTACGTAAGTATGTTTAACGACGGTATGTTTACATAGTACTCACAGTCTGGTTTGGGATTAGATTGCCTTGTATTAAATGTGTGAAGTTATTAATATTCTAAAAAAATTGTTTCTTTTAATATTGGAGTCATCAAGTTGTTTTTTGCGACCAAAATCATTTCTCAGAATAATAAAAAAATGTTTGAAAAACTAAACAAACACGCTTTTAAAAGTAGAAAATAATTTTATGTAAAAAGCGTGGGGCGACGTTATTGAAATATTTTTAGAAAGCACTCTATACTTTGTTACATTAAAATTATTTTCTACTATTTATTTTAAAAGTGTGTTTGTTTAGTTTTTTAAAACTATTTTTTCTTAGAAAAAAAAACTAAAAAAGACAAATTTGTTTAAGTAAACTTTTAATTTTTAAGCTATTGTATAGCTTTTATCGCGGGCTTTGAGCGCGGTGACCGAATCAAGAAATTCCGTAACGAAAAAACCTAACACTCTAAAAAAGGATAGAGAATATGATTGTAACAGCAGTGCGACAAGGATGCACCTAGAGCTCCATGCTCTATAGACAGATTAGAGCATGCGCGCTGCCGCCACCGCCGTTATCCGTTGCCTTGACAACACAGTCATACATGGGCGTACTCAGGGGGGGGGGGCAGCTGCCCCCCCTAGAAATCTCGCAGAACATGTATGAACTCGCCTAAATACTAATCAAAGTTTAAACGGGGCCTTATGCTCTAACTTTTAAATAAACCGCGCAGTAAACACTGGAAAAATGCACAGTGCAATAGCCAAAAAACCGCGCGCGACGATGGCGGACAAAGAATAACGAACTTAGCCTATCGTTAGAAAGTTCTTAAACGGCAGTTCCATCATCCGAACCAAACCACCGGGGATGATTCTAGACGAAATATGGCTCCGCCACCACCGCTAAGGCAACCGACTGCTCAGCGATCGTCTGCATAAGCAGGTCTTGTGCTGCAAGAATTTTTTCATGTTGCCCTGTAAGAATTTATGGATGGACGCGAATTTTTAAGCTTCCATTGCCTCCTGTACCGGACTGATTTCCGGTTGTCCCTCCTGTAGCCGATGAGTTTTGACTGGTGTCAGCACGGGCTGGGGCGGTTGCCGTCTGCGGCCCCCTTTTCTTTTTTCTCGGCGGGTAGCACTTCTTGATCGCTGCATTCGCGGGACGGCCAAGGTCCGATTAGACCGAGCATTTCGGCGTTTTCGCGGTGCATGTTCGTGTCACGTGACCTGTGTCACCGCACACGTAACATCTCGCACCCCGGTCTGTCTCGTCGGGACACTTAGCTCTCACGTGTCCCATTTCAAGGCACCGGTAGCACTGTAACTGTTCTGGCCAAAACCCAGCCCACCTATAAACGTTTAGCGTTCACTATTTTGCGAACAGAGGCAAGTGGACAGCGAACTCAAGCCGTGCCCAGTCGTGACGGGGAGGCACGTATGTCTCCGGCTTTGACATCAGAGATTGCACATTCCCCCGCCGCTGCTACAGCACTGGTGACTTCAGCTTGGGTGATTGACTCCTCCAGATCCCTCACCCGTATGTCTCCTGCCCTACACGGACACGCAATAATAGCATCCGTGTCAGACAAAACATCTTGCAGGCGAGCTGCCAGTTTGTCTGCTGAAGCGGTGCTTGGCGCACCTGTGATGCCAAGATCACCCAATCTGATGTTGGCGCTCGCGTTCTCCATCAGCTTGGCTATTGTCGTCTCCGATCCAGGAGGTACGGAGATTGTGACAGCCGCTGTTGTTGGAAGTCGCGGCATAACCCTTTTAGGCTAATTTCACACGAAGCGTTTTTCTCCCGTGCCCGCTGCGGTTGCGGGCCCGTAGCTTCCGTAGAATGCAAATTTATATTTAAAAAATTAAAGCACTACTCACGACGCGTTTTACGCCCGCAGTATGGGCGGTTTTTTGCGGCTCCCGCTGCACCGGCGGGCAACCTGTAGAACCGCGCGGGTCGCGGTCGCCTGCACCCTTGGCGGTCTGAACCTATACTGAATATTACCCCCCATCTTGCAACCGCCTATCTTGCGATCATTGCCCGCAAACGTGGCAGGCGAATATCGCAACCGCGACGGCTGCGTAACCGCACAAATAACCGGTTTCGTGAGTATATCAATAAAACCGTAGTTCCACCACAGCAGCGGGCACGGGAGAAAAACGCTTCGTATATACTTAGCCTTAATAGTCGGTGGCGGTAAGCAGCAGCCCGTCGCTCTGACTGGGCTGTCTCTACTATTTTCCTGCCCTTGGTCTTTCGACCAAGGGACCTACGTCTTGCTCGATAATGGGGCCGCTGTCGGCTGTTGCCTGCCCATGTAATCGAGTATGTATTGGATGGTATGTTTGAGTAGTGTGTATGACAAAACAGCCGCGGACGATCCGACCCAAAAAAAATTTACTTGCCCTCCCCTATAGTCGAATTTTTAATTAGACGAAGCTACCTGACAGTAGCTAATGTCACTTAGTAAAATAATGATGCCATATTTAAAGTAATAGTGATGCGTTCAGTTCTCATTCAATCAGATGAATGAACAATGAGTGTGAATAGTTTATCATTTCAAACTAAAAAAAGAATATTATATCTATTTAAGAATGAAATTGTATAAAAGTGCTCTGATATAAGATACTAGTAGTATGTAACTACAATCAGTTTTTTGACGGCTCAACGTCGCGCGCGTCGCATATTATGTTTTTTGACCCAAAAAACAACCCTCCTCTTATTATATTTTTATTAAATAGATAAATTAATTTAAAAAGAAAGACGAGAATTCCTGATGTTCAAATGTGCTTTGATCAAATATGTTTTTAGGGTTCCGTTGCCAAATGGCAAAAAACGGAACCCTTATAGATTTGTCATGTCTGTCTGTCTGTCTGTCCGTCCGTATGTCACAGCCACTTTTTTCCGAAACTATAAGAGCCATACTGTTGAAACTTGGTCAGTAGATGTATTCTGTGAACCGCATTAATATTTTTACACAAAAATAGAAAAAAAGTAATATACTTTGGGGGTCACCATACTTAGAACTGAAGTTCAAAAATTTTGTTTTCATCAAAACCATTTTTATGAGTTTATGTAAATCTACTAATCTGCTGGTGTAGGCTCCTCCTGCGATCACCATAAACCAACATCATTTTTATATTCACATACATACTCTTTTCTTCCTTCACCTCATTTCATCTCTATGAAAGTTGGAAGAAAATAAAAAACGTCATGTGAGACTTTCGGTGAAGTAAAAAATCGAGAGAACAGGAGACTTCTCTGCTCGCTGTCTTTAAGGTACATTTTATTAATTGTAATTAGATACACATAGATGTACATAGTCAATCTGTTTCTTCTTAGCACCTTCTATATATTTTGTGAATAATTTTATAAGTACGTGGTGTAAATAATTTTATACATACTACCCGGTCACATTATTTCGAGACCTGGCGTCGATGACGTCACGTCGTGTCGGCGCTCTGTTAAGGTGCGCAAAATAAGTATCCTCTAGTAGGATATTATTATAAACAATAAGATTTCCAACAAAACAAAGATTGTGTTAATTAATTTAAAGTAGGTAATATTATTATAACGATATGAATAAAATGATGAAAAATAAATGAAAAAATCTTTGCTAAGTGAGAACAAGAAGTGTTTATTGTAAATGTCCAAACTTAACAAAAATGTCCAACGTTGCCACAAAAACAATATTTTAACGTAACAGCATTAGTAAACTAACAATAAAAGTCCAAACGTAACAATGAAATGTTTAAAAATATACCACGAAAACAAGTCGACGCGTATCTGCAACGAAAGTGCTAACCGTACTGACGCGCCATGGCGAGCGCGGGGAGGTGAAAGGAGAACGGGGCGGGAGGTTCGCATTCCAGCGAGGGCTCGAGATAATGTGACCGGGTTGTATATTAAATTTACTTGTACATAAATACCCCGAAGTTGTTATACTAAACCTCGGACCGCCCCGGCGCTCTTATAAAATTATGTGTTATGCGATGTTTTTTTTATTATTGTACCTACCTTTACATAATTATTATATGTTATACATCTATAGTTTGAACTACATGTATTGAAAATAGGACAGTCTTACAAGTTTCCTCTCAATGTTTTCCTTAATGTTTAAAACACTCGGTATTCAGTATAGATAGATACTAAGTCGTCGAAAACTCGTTGATATGACTAAAATTCGAACTCCGTACCCGATATCGGCAGTTCGGCACACTAACTATTTACTGGACAATCGAGGCAATTTCATTCATTCAGGAGTTTTTTTAATCATTCACTTTGTCACAGCACTATTTTTATTTCATCAAAAACTGACAACACAGTAAACGTCAGTGGATATCGTCTAATTAAAAATCCGACTATAGGTCAGATGCTGGGTACGCCCATGCAGTCATACTATATTCTTCTTCTTTTTATATTTCACTTTTTTATTCCATAGATATGTTCATATTACCATTATGTTTTTTTATTTAGTTGTCATTGTCTTTCGATTAATATGATGATTATATTGTTTTGTACTAACTTAACTTGAATTATTATCAAAGAAAAAAAAACTGCATAAATGAAAAATAAATAAATATAATTGCATAAGTTGACAAAAAATGCTATGCAATAGCTTTACCGCGGCAGTCTCCGAGTGCCATACGTTTTTTTTTTTTTTTTTCAAATTAGTGTATTGTCATCGGTCCTCGATAAATCTACAAAGTTTGAACGAAATCTGGTAGTTTAATAAAGTGGGTCAAAATCGCACCCAAAGGAGTCGGTTAAAAACATACAGGTGAAACTAATAAAAAGCGTGTAAAATACGTTTGAATGCATTAAAAGCTTTAAATAATAAACATTATCCGTAATCGCAATAATATCTTAATGTCACATTGAGATACCCTTCAATAAAAGTACTTTATATATTGTTGAAAAATAGTTTTATCTTTATTGACTAATTAACCTACCAACGCTCTTTGGTGCAATGTATGTAATTTGTAATTTGTGACCAAACTTGATAAGAACAAAGTTACTCCCATTCAAAATTAGCCTAGTTTAGGCTAATTTTGAATGGGCTAATGACACATGACTTTATCTAATAATGATCTGTTAAACGTTTCATCAACAACCTTAGATCTCCTCTCAGGAGAGGGAACGTTAAAAGTTTGATACTTTTTATTCAGAAAATCACAACACTCGACTTCAAAAGTTTTGTTTATGCAAAAACTTGATACAAATTTGATCACTTGCATAAATAAGTTCGTTTAAATATTTTTTTTAATAATAGGCGTAAAACTTAATGGAATCTAAACCTTAGGTATATTATTTTTGAATAAGTTTAACGCTTACAATATTTAGGATTTTATAGTTTTACATATTTTGAATGAACTTATCCGCAGCTTTCATTTGACAAAAAATTTAACTGCGTCTACCTGCATCACCTAAGCAAAATAGTGCAATACTTAACAATTATTATGATTTTATTACAGTTACCAGCCTAGCATTCACATTAGTCGAAGAGAACTAGTAAGTTCTTACTTAACAGGTAAATCTCATAACTACAAGGCTCTATTTCAATGTTCGATTACAATTTACAATAGTTCGAGAATTAATTGATTGTGAAGACGAATCACCAAATATATCAAACAAAGGTTGTTTCTCTTTATTTATAAACAGGGGTGGCAAGGTGTTTTGAGGAATAAAAAAACGTTTGGAAAGCAAATATCAGTCGAACTCATTATTAATGTTAGTGAAATTAAATATCAGTTAAGCAGACATAGTTTCAAAAAAGTTTTGTTTTTCGAAAGTACCTTTAAACTATTATTTTAGACAAACTACAGCAATATATAGGCGTAGACACACCTGACGTAGTTTTGGCCCACTTTTGAGTAAATTACACCTGTTTGTAACGTGGAGAAAATCAGTTTCTCCTTGTTTACTGTCTTTTCTTTTACATAAACAAGCTACGATTATCAACCTTGTTCCATAACTATTGTAATCACATAATCTAATTCAAACATCCTAGTATTCTATTGTCACCACTATCAATTCTTTTAAAACAGTTAAACAATATCCTATTTGAATAAACATCAAATAAGCACAGTGAACAAAATCACAAAGGTCTTACACAATGGTCAATGTGATTGGATAAATTCATTGTATGAATGGTTCGTGACTCTGATCTCAGAGACAGAACAGATCTTGTACAAGGTCAACCAGAATTTTGATAAAAATGTGCATTAAAATACTATTATACAGTTACAACAACGTTAAATTTGTTATTTATAAGTAACATATATTTATAATGTAACGTGCCTCAATTTGTAGACAGTATCAATGAGTCATACAACAAAAACACAATAGCATAACAATTTGAATATTTTAAGTGGGAGGAAGCACATTGTTAAATTCATGAATATTCATTAAAGATACATGCTTAAAATTACACAATTACAGTTCTCGAGATATGCCTTTAGAAATAAATGTGATATTATAATGCATCTTGAACACAGTGATCGTGAAGTAGCAATATTACTATGTTTGTACTCGTATGGGTCAAATCAGGCAAGAGATTGTGCTGAAGTTTTATTTTCATTATATTTGGGAAAATGAATAGATGGGTCGTTTAATGGTTAGTGGCTAAATTAACTAAAAACTAAAATGTCAACAGTGTCTAGTGTGAGTCCATGTCCCCATAAATCAAGGAGAGTGATGCTAACCTAGTCGTAGAAAAGCAACGAAAAATAATTTCGCATATATATCTCGGAAATTGGGTCGAGCCAACTCTGAGGCGAATTATGGTTCTTCTACGATACTCCAGTCAAGCCGACCAATTTTGGCCGAAGTATGGTTCTCCTGAGGTGCTTCGGGTCAAGCCCAGAAAGGGCATTGCTCTAAGCCCACATATAATTCACCCCAGAACCAACAGCAATAAAACATTGCCTATTTATTACATTTTTAATTATTCATAAATTGGAGAAATATTATTACAAAATAAAAATGATAACTTTTATGTATTTATTTATGTCCATAATGGATTTAAGGATTCTAAATGTTTTTATGAAAAATATTAATATTGTCACAATTAACAACATCATAGGTTTATTAAGTTAGTCTAATAATTCAAATATCTGTATGAATATTTATAATGATTATGTTGGTACCTATTCTTATTCCTTATTAAAATCGGATGAGTATTTGATAATTTTATTTATTTTTTACTCATTTTACATCACTCATTTGAAAAAAAAACAATTAAGATGTATTTGCATATTTCATTTTGGCCAATCCAATTTTTATTCAAATATAATCCAGAATTAACTCTATTCTATTCGTGGCCTGACACGCACTTGGCAGATTTTTATTCATCGATTATGATTACGCGAATAATAGTAGGTAGATTTAAAATCATGTCCAATAAATAATTGTTATGTTTACTTATTATTTCTTTATTTTGTACGAAGTTTTCCAAGTAAGTGCATTTTACAAGTTTGACCCCTATAACTCCTGAAATAAAAAAAATATCAAAACCGCTATAGTTTTCTTTTAAAGTTCAATATATGGACAACTATCATGAATTTCTTCAGCTTTTTCGAGCCATTCTTTTAGCTTCTAGAGGAAGGAGGGACGCGCTTTTTTTACAAAATAATGCGCTTTAAATTTGAAGAACTCGCAAATGGACACCTATTTTGAAAAATGGTTTTAGGATGGGGGTAGACGCGAGAAAAAAATCATCCCCAGTTTACGTGTAGGGGAGGTACCCCAAATAAAAATATTATTTGTAATTCTATTATAGCACCTTGACGACGTATTTACAACACAAATTCATGCAGTTTCATCGTTCTAGCACTAACTGTTTGGGCGGAAGGTCGAGGACGGACGGACGGAAGGACGGACATGACGAATCTATGGGTTCGAGTTAAGAACTACGGAACCCTAAAAATGAGTCCATTGAATATATTTTTGACGATTTGGTCGGCGTCGTTAGGATTTAACTTGTTACAATACTTTTAAATACAAGTTTTCAAAAGTTGGAGTGTCCGACCGAATCAAAAAAAAATATGGTATATATTTATGGTATAAATAATATATTTGATGGTTCTGGGGTGATTTTGGGCGACGTCCTTTGAACCGAATTATGCCTCTACTTCAGTACTCCGGTCGAGTCCACCCATTTGAGCCGAATTATGCCTCTCTTACGGTACTCCGGTGAAACCAGCCCTTTTGAGCCGAAATATGCCTCTTCTACTGCACTCCAGTCAAACCAAACCATTTGGGCCCAAATTATGCCTCTTCTGCGGTACCACAGTAGGAATAAATTTTAAAATATATATGTTGCTTAGATGACAATGTAACGTTATGTTGTCACTAATGTAATTTTGTAATGCGTATGGTTGGAGGATACTCATACAATAAGGACTCTTCTAATCATTTTCTCATTACGCTCCGTAGTGTTTGTGCATATTAGATAGGTCTTCACAATTTTTATATGCTTGCTACGCCAAAGTATGTAGTAAACATTGAATGCAAAGAGAAGGAAAACTTGAAACGAACCCTATACCAACCCGTCTGGCCATCGTGGTATAGTAGGCCAAAACCTCCTTTATAAGGAGAGGCCTATGTCCAACAGTGGACTGTTAAAGACTGTTAAAGGCTGTTGATGATGATGATGAAACATTGAATGTCATTAAATATTCGCTGGTTCACGAGTAATTATATGCCAAACTATATATTTGGTTATAAAAAGCGATGTTTAATTAATAAAGGCTTGTTAAAATAAAATTTGCCTAATTATTTTATTTATAATGCAATAGGTATTCCAAACTCCAAGAGCTGTACATATCTACGGTTAGATTTTAGTTACAATTTTTTTATATTACATTATTCTCATGAATTTGAATGCATGATGATTAAACGGTTTGAAGCTAGTCATATTAATTTTTTATACTACTCACGGAAACCAAACTGACTTGTTTTTTATCTATTGCTTAGACATTTAGAATAGTATAAAATTATTTTGTGTGTCCATTCTGAATAATAAAGGATTTCAGCAAAAAACAAAGGCAACATTGAGTAGATTTATCTGTGTTCATATTTGCATATTATGTAGTCTCTAAGTCTAATTATGTACAAATGTTTGTTATGAATGTTATGAATTGAGTTAGAATTTCAAATTAACCGAACATTAGTACACAGTAGCGACGTAAATTACTAACTACATTACTAAGTGGGATTATTTACTATAATTGTATTTATTGTTATAAAATAATGTGTTTATTTTAAAAGAAGTTTAGGATTTTTATTATATATTGATGTGGAAAAAAAACGCTAATGCTTAGGAACAAATTACCAAACGACCACACAGCCTAATTGATAGAATGGTTATTTTACGTTATCTACGAACAAATAGCAATTCTTTTGTGTTATTAATAAAATAAAAACACTTCAGATCATTTTTACCAAGGACGGGAAGTGCTTGCTATAGATTTATTTTTCATGATTATGATTTTGTTACTTTTGGGTCATTACGACTTCACGAGCAGCTCATGAGAAGTCCTATTTTTATTGTACAGGACATCAAACGAATAGAGGGCTCACTTTAACTACAGACGCTCATTAATATCAACAACTACAAAGACACAAGTACGTTACTGCGATTTCAGTCCGAGACCCCAGAAACAGTGGTAGGGGATAATTTGGGCTCATGTACGATACGCATTACCACGGAAAAAAATTCTGGCGTGTCAAAAAATAGGTGATACTCTGCTACGATCCGTGTTACCCAGATAAAGAACCTGGATTTTGTCAGAAAATAAGATACCTAATGTTAAAATCCCTGGTCAATCTGAACTTAAATGGCATGTTCAGAGGGTAACAAGAGTGTATGGAAATACCTGCAACTGCGCAATGTTCATGTCGGTGAGCAGCTGACGCGACACGCGACGTCGGTCGGGCGCGAGAGGAGCGTTGGCCTTGGCCATACTGCGTTGGAGCATCTCTGTTACCGGCGACACCGGCCTGTTACGGCGCTCGCGCTGCAACAACACATAAATTATGTTAACCGACACACTATTGATAAACAGAATCGAGTGACATCGTTTCGTTTCTATCATCATTCTGCACCGTTTCTAGGAGGAATTAGAAACACAGAGCTTAGAACCGGATTAAGAACTCCAAAATAGTTCACAAGAATTTAGTGCCTCACCTCCATTTGTATACGAGCCATTTCTTTAGCTTGCGCTAATGCGATCCTGGCCTCAGTCTGTAGGGTCGCCTGTAGCACATAGAAATCCGATTCTTTTATCTCAATGTGTCCCAGGGAATGCGATGATCTTGATTTTGTATTCTTTAATGATAGTGACGTAGGGCGAAGCTTAGCACCTGCAACAATTTAAAATTTTACATTTACAAATAATTTTTAGCCTTGAAATCTATCACATTGGTTAAAACGTCAACAACGTCTATCATAGTAAGTGTGTATACCTAGCTAGAACGTAGGTATTTATCTACACAGATAGGTACTTTATCAATAATATTAATATTATTAAGCCAAAGAGTTTGTGTGTTGGATACTAATGTTTGAAAATACTAGTTTAAATTATTACAGTGTTGGATGGCCCATTTTTAAATGGCAATAAGTCATCAATTAAAAATGTTGCAAAACAGGGAAAATTAATTCCTTTTAAAAAACGCAGACAAAGTTGCATTGATCAGCTGGGTTATTGAAATAAATGAAAATAAAATACAAAACTAAGATGTCCTTAATTTAATTTTATAGTTTTAAATTTAAAATGTAAAGTAATAATTCAATTAAAATCAGTGCATTACTTGTAAGAAAACCATATCATTAACTGCTACAGAAGCATCTCACTAGGCCACCATAGCCCGCAATCATAATAAGTCACCCTTACTCCTGTATTCGACTCATGCTTTCTATCAGGCAAAGGTACATATGTAGACTTAAATATAAAAGGAATACATATTATATATGATTCAAATACAGAAACTACTATCTTTGAACCATATGTCAATCAATCAATAAATTATAGTAGAATTATAATTATATCATTGTACAAGTAATGAGTAGTAAGTGCTTTTTTAGTATTACCATTATGTATAATAACAAAACAGTACTAGTTACCAGTTAATAGTGTTTAACCATTACACACACCACCAAATGATTAGAAACAATAAACAGGATATACTTACCACCTTGCATAGTGCTGATTTTGTCATTTTTTGTGATGTTTACGGATAGAGGCCTTGTTTGATATGGGTGATTGTAATTAGACTTGCTAAAAATGCTTGATCTTGACAAACTTTTTGTATTATTGTAATTTTTTTCTAAGTCTGATGCTTGAGATTCATTGTCAGATGCTGTTTCATTCATGAAACATATTTGTAGATTCATCCCTGCACCACACACCATAATACACATTTAACATTACATTGTACTTTTCCATGCCTACATACAAATTGCATTCTACAATGAGTTATGAAAATTTAAAACAGACATTATGGCAATATCAATAAGAATGCAATTTGTACTACTAGGCTGGAACCAAAACCCAAAATATTAACATAATGAAGCCTTACACTTACAATTAATAAAACATAATAAAGTTCTAAACTAAGTAAGTTAATTGCACCAAAACTTATGTTAGTAAAACTAAATGACCTTAATTCATTAATATAATTCATATAACAATTATACTCACATAGAGTAGGTATAATTGTTTATTATAACAATACTATAACGTCATACTAGGAATTATGACATAACAGCATGTGTCTTTATTCTTAAATTCATACACAATAAAAATTGAGAGATTTTGATATCTGAGCATTAAGGATATTGAAAGTGCAATGATAAAAAGGGAACTTTTTTCTTAACACTGAATAGTGTTTCTTTGAATTCAATAACTTCACAATTTAAAAAAGAATTCCAATTCAAAGATTCGTGGTTATAATGGACATAAGCTATTACCTATTTTTTTTTTAATTCATCACCAACCCGACTATGTGCTCAACTGTGTCATGAGGATATTTTTATATTCAGTATTTTTATTTATTTATGAATATTTCTTTGGAACACTATGTAGTCCAAATGGCTTGATGAATTTAGAATTTGAGGTGCGTTTGTCTTTGTGCAAGTAAGACTGGGAATATTAAAGTCACAAAAACTTGTTAATGTTTTTCTTTTCAATAATTAGCTTATTCTCATTTTTTCTAGGTAGTATCAGTTTTAATGCAGTAAGCTAAAATAGTTTAGGCATATTTCATTCATGGCTGGCACACATGCCAACATTAACATAGAGAGTTAAGGGTTTTCCAGACAAATAAATTAGGATGAGGAGATGAATAAGGGTTACTAAAACAGGTCAATGGACAGAGCTACTTATGGATAGGTAGGATGTTAAACAATGTTTATGAACTAATTAGTCAAAATATTCTACTAATGAAAAGAATAACATAGAACCCTAGATACTATAATAATATATATGTTACAACCTTTTCTATAACCACAACCCAGAAAAAAAACAACCAAAACCATTCTTACCACTTTGTAGTCTAGAATGCAAGCTTGGTTTTTTGCCTGGTCGATCACTGTAGCCCATGCTATAATATTCATCTGCATCAGCCCCCATGGCTAACCGTCTTCTGATTTCTTCTCTGTCATTGCGTTTCTAGAACCAATAAGTTTATTTAAGTCAAGCATGTGAACTAAATTATAGTATATTTATGTCTTATAGAATGACTAAAATTAAATAGAACAAAGAATATTAAACTGCATACATTTCTGTCATATGGCTCGGTGATATTTACGATTCTTGTAAATTTTTCTAAGATATTAGGGTTATTTTCAGTAATATTTGGCCATTCAATTTCTGTAAGAGCACACTCTGCTGTGCCTATAGCTCTCGGACTCAAAACCGAGTCTTCCGAGTTGTCTGAAATTAAATTGAAAGGGCCATGGTCGCCTTTGAGAAACTTTGACTTAAACAGATGCAAAGTTTTCTTGAATCCAGATTTTTCTACAGTAATCGGAGCATCAAGATTTGCTGTTTCGTGAATTTCATCTGAAGGTTTGCTAAACTTCCTTCGAATATTGGTTACTAAGTTTTCAAACATAACTAAAACTAATCAGTCTTCTTTATTTTGGCAATAATATGGCACGGATAGCTTTTGAACAAAGTTAACTCTGTAAAACGTAAGATGTAAACAAAAAATGGATGAAGTCCTGTCAACTCCTGTCACGTTGACATTTAGGACAAGGTCACGATGTGTTCCATTTAAAATAATTCCCAAAATATGTATGCGTTCGTAGATAATTCTACAACAAATTATATGCGTACGTAAAGAAACTCACAAGGCAACAAATATTGTCAACTGATTCATGGTTATCATACGTTATTGTGTATAAATCCAATAAAAAACGAGTATCCTTCTTGTAATGTCTTTGTTCCGTATTAACAAAATATGGCATTGACGCCATCACTTTGGTAATTGATTGAAAAAAATAGTAAAACAACGGAAACTTATTGCAAAATTAGCACCACTCGTACACCAAGTGACTGACTTGATATTTAGTAAGAGACTGGCAGTTTGCAACTACGCCGCCGCTGAATCACCTTAGAAAGCTAAACGTACTACCTATTGATAATTAACTGTTACACATGGCTGCGGCAGACGTGGATCAAACGTGAATGTGCGGTTACCGTTAATTTAACAGCGCGGAATTCAAATGGTTGGTTAGTTCTTATAATTTGAACAAACTTATTTGCGTACAGGCAAATAAGTTTGCTCCAGACACCAATGAATGACTGTTGAATGCAATTTCAAATAATATAAAAATTGATTAATTTGCTGTTTGGGCTTAAAATAATAATGTTTTTATTTATTATTTTTATTTATAGAAAAGGACTATCTCAAACATTTATGTAACTCTTGCGAATGTCTTGTAGACTGATATACTAATATGTACTAATATGATGACTCTAATATAAAAAAAATATAAATTAACTCAAATCAAACACCTACTATGTATAGTCCTAGGTACATGGATATCAAAACCATAACAATCGTCAGAAAAGCAACCAAAGTAACTGAGCTACCCATACAAATTTGAAAATAGTAACTATAGGGTTGTAACTTACCCGTCTCTCTGCCTCTTTTGCCGCTTTCAAATGATTCTCAATAGCGTCCAAATCTAATTTTGGTAAGGCTGTTTCTATGTTATATACATCAAAACACTCTGAAATCCAAAATAAAAGTTTATTATTTAGGATAAGGTCTGTTTCCTTTTTAAAATATTTTTATATAGTATACAAACATTTTATTTACTTAATATTAACCAACATCTAAATGCACACTAAGTTTATGTACAACGATACCTTACTGTACCTATTGTAATAAAATACTTAGTTAGCGATTCAACGTCAGGGTCACACTTTGAACTCACAAATTTAAAAAAAAACTACACTGCGAAACTAGTTGAAGTTTTGTGAAAACTTGCTTATTTACGTTATTAATAATATAGGTGAAAAGGTATGGAACATGGGAAATTAATGGCGGGTTTCTGATAAAGTCAGCATGTGACCTTGGCCAGCACAGCACGAAACGTTTGGCAATCCCAAGGTATGCAATACCTATACGTGACCGTCTTTATTCCCATACATTAACACAGTAATTTTGAATCAATGTTAGTTATGGTCCCGTGTTCCAGTGCATCAGTAATAATGTCAATTGTCTTAAACAGATCATCTTGTTCATTCGCCCTTAGTTGCTACAATTTTAAACCGACTTCAAAAAAAGGAGGAGGATCTCAATTCGTCGGAATCTTTTTTTTTTATGTATATTCAGCGATAATTAAAATTTCGTCGTTTATGAACCGATTGCAAAAATTCTTTTTGCATTGGAATGGGCGTAGCTTACAGGTGGTCCCATCGTCACCTTATCGAGATCCGATGATGGGATCCCAAGGAAATCGAGTAAACTCCTCAAATATCATAGGCACACTTGTCGCGATTTGGGTACTCGGAATAGTTTTTCATTGAAGTCGGTTCCTTTTTGTTAAAATTATACAATTTCAAAGAACATATCGATAAAATAGATTTTTCAGGTTTTATATATGGTATTGACCCATTATATTTACATGGTTACTATATCTAACTACTAATTGTAGTTTTTTAAGATATTACTAGCTGAACTGTGTAACTTCATTTGCATATTGGGCGGTGGTGTGGTTGCAAAGTGTACACTATAAAAAATTAGATATCAGAGTGGATGCGATGCAGATGAAGCTTTCATAGCTGAGTGGCCTAAGGTGATTGTACCGAGGGTACGCAACGACAGCGCGTACCCTCGGTGGGTGACCGTTTATGCGTTTATGGCACAATATGTTAAGAGCGTTTACATTGTTCGGAGGTCACGTTAAGCAGTCGGTCCTGGTTGTTATCATAAGATATCAGTCGTGAAGCTTAGTTGGAGGCCTACGGGCAACTTAAATACATTCATCGCAAGATTACGTAGCCACACCGTCTCTTTCCAGCCCCCAACCCACACTTGGCCAGCGTGAAGACCTATCGCCTTAACCCTCTCGTGAGTGGAGATCCGAGCCCAACAATGTGACGTTATGGGTAGTTTATATTTATATATCATAGCGGATTATGATAATAACAATAATGTTCTAAATACGGTCATCATCTTCCTAGCCTTTATTATACCCAATATTATTGAGCGTCGGCTACTAGTTCAACCGATCTTAGGTTCAATATCAGTACGCAAACTTAAGAGTAAACTTAATTCGAAGATTGAGCTAGTTGTTACTATATTTTAGGGCACTGACCTGCCCAACCCGGTTTCCATAGATATTCATGACAATCGGAACCAACCGCTTAAAGTGCTCACCGAGGCACAGGTAACACAGCAAAATTTTTGTACACCGGTCTCCGGGCGGTTCTTAAGAATTTCTCATTAGAAAAACTTAACAACACTTTTGACCCGACCTTGGAATCAAACCTGAGTCCTTTGATCGGCCTTCACATACAATAACCGCGGACCAAACAAGACGGTGAATGTAATACAATAAATGTTATGTAAATAGATCCATAGGTAAAAGCTCAAATAAATTCTAAGAACCATTAAAAAGCCCCGATTTATATTAAACTATTTTATAATTACTGTCGACCTCTGTTTTCACTTCAGTAATTTATTGATGTTAGGCGATTAACACACTGCACCGCGCACCGCCGCGGTTGGCGGTGAAGCGGATCTCATGTCATGTTGAGGTATACTAAATCCGTTGATGTATACCGACCGACTGCGCGGTCCAGCAGTGTTTTCACCGCCACCGCCCAACCACGCGGACGTCAGCGCGGTTGGGCGGTGCCTCACACACGGGCCGCCGCTTAACCGGTCATTTATTTATTCATTGTAGACACGCCAATAGTAGACATATACAACACTGAAAAAAAGCATTACAACACAATATAGTTATTATATGTAGACCAATAAAAGGCATGCATTATGAACACCAATAAACTTGTGTTCTAAGCGGTTTGAACAGAACAATGTAGTACATAATATATATTATATATAGATAATTAATATATATATATATATATTTAAATCGCCAAAGACTTCTTGCATCTTTACAAACTCCCACCCTACAGCGTCTACTAAATGTGGCAACATTTTAAATGTTTTAAGTGCGTATTTATGGAGTTATTATTAGTATAATTCCATGAGTTGACGTGGAATTTCATTTAAATATGATATGTTAATATTCAGTTTTAGACATTTCCTGCTAATTTAGCACATCCGTTCACTGCCAAAACTATCCAGCACACTGAATATCTCCGTATACCTTCTATACACTATATGGATGCTCTTACCCCCATCAAAAGTCATGTATAATGCGATTCCGTATAATGCCCTACATATATTACAAAGTTTACGCTAACCAAGTTACATCCATACATTTCTGAAAAGATTGTGATTCCACATATTGTTTTTGTATTATTGTATTCATCGTACTAGTCATCCAGCTTCCAGCTATATCAGCGATTATACTGTCTCTGGAGCAATTCGTTCATGGTGAAACAGAATACAATTGTTTTTTGACACCAAGACAGGCAAGACGGTACTGGTTTTTGATAGAGATGAACAAATAACAGTATGTTATATATGGGCAACAACAACAATGGGCAACTTCTAGAACGAGCGAATGAAATTGTATATCTAGAACGTATGTTTTCCTATCCACAGAATCCGCTTTGCACAGCGTGATTTCCAGGATTGAATGCGCTATAGATCACAAAGGTTCAGCACTGGCTGCCTTCATAGATATAGAGGGCACCTTTGATAAAACAATGTTCCACAGCATCGAAATAGCCCTTATAAGACATTTTTCTTTTTATGTGTGGAAAATCATCATGGACCGTCACCCAACCAGGGGTTACGGCGGGGTGGTGTGTCGGACTTGAACGGACTAAAAACTACACAGTGTGCCTTCTCCGCGCTTCTCCGTTTAGGAGGAGGAGAAGTCCACGGTCAGATCTCCTTCTGGACTCCCCCAGCGCCTGCCCGCTCCTGATGCGGGCAGGCGCCGCCCCCTCGCGGCTGGCCACATAATGCGGGTGGAGGGACAACCCGTCCCGTCCACCCGCCTACGCCGCCCGGTTCGCCGGCGGCGAATCAGGTACGAATGGATGTCGTCCTCCCGGGCCTTCTCCGCCGCCTCGTTCTGCGTGATTACGTCCTCGCAGAAGGTTGCGACCGCGGTAAATGAGCTCTCGCTGCCGGCCATGGAACGAACGACGGCCGGCAGTGAGAGATCCTCTCCGATGACTGCAGTGAGGGCCGGGCGCTGCGTCGCCCATGCGGGGCAGACCAGCCCTTATAAGACATGGACTAACCCCAACCTTGTACAGTTGGATAACCAACGTGCTCAGACAAAGAGCTATACAAGTTACCCACAAGAAGGTGTCCTCTCGCCTATAGAACCTTGTCGTGAACAGCTTTCTTAATCACATAAACGACAAAGGCTACTGCACCGTATTATATGCCGATGATATAACCATAATAATAAATGGTACTCACGAAAACACACTGTGTAATCTCATGCGGCGAGCCTTAAAAATTGTAGAGGACTGGTGCAAAGAGCATAAACTAACAGTCCACCCCACAAAAACAGAACTGGTCCTCTTTACTAAAAAGAGAAAGTTGGCAAATCTACAACTGCCACGATTTTACGGAGCTACCCTTAACCTAACATCAGAGACCAAATACCTGGGCGTCTATTTGGACAAATAATTGAATTGGGCTAAACACACTGACTACATAACCACAAAAACCAGGATATCACTGCGGCAATGCAAGCAATTGCTAGGCAGAAATTGGGGCATCATTTCCAAGGCCACTTACTGGTTATACAGTACAGTTATTCGACCAGACCAACTATAACATATGGTTCCCTAGTCTGATGGCCCAGGACAGACTTGCTTACTGGCCAAAAAACCTTAGAAAAACTACAGCGATATGCCTTCGTGGCTATCACTAGTAGCATGAGAACCAAACCCACAGCCGCGTTGCAAGCTATGTGCTGGGGCTGTCATCCTTGTATCTAGTAGTCAAAGAAGAAGAGACCAAATACCTGGGCGTCTATTTGGACAAATAATTGAATTGGGCTAAACACACTGACTACATAACCACAAAAACCAGGATATCACTGCGGCAATGCAAGCAATTGCTAGGCAGAAATTGGGGCATCATTTCCAAGGCCACTTACTGGTTATACAGTACAGTTATTCGACCAGACCAACTATAACATATGGTTCCCTAGTCTGATGGCCCAGGACAGACTTGCTTACTGGCCAAAAAACCTTAGAAAAACTACAGCGATATGCCTTCGTGGCTATCACTAGTAGCATGAGAACCAAACCCACAGCCGCGTTGCAAGCTATGTGCTGGGGCTGTCATCCTTGTATCTAGTAGTCAAAGAAGAAGAGACCAAATACCTGGGCGTCTATTTGGACAAATAATTGAATTGGGCTAAACACACTGACTACATAACCACAAAAACCAGGATATCACTGCGGCAATGCAAGCAATTGCTAGGCAGAAATTGGGGCATCATTTCCAAGGCCACTTACTGGTTATACAGTACAGTTATTCGACCAGACCAACTATAACATATGGTTCCCTAGTCTGATGGCCCAGGACAGACTTGCTTACTGGCCAAAAAACCTTAGAAAAACTACAGCGATATGCCTTCGTGGCTATCACTAGTAGCATGAGAACCAAACCCACAGCCGCGTTGCAAGCTATGTGCTGGGGCTGTCATCCTTGTATCTAGTAGTCAAAGAAGAAGAGACCAAATACCTGGGCGTCTATTTGGACAAATAATTGAATTGGGCTAAACACACTGACTACATAACCACAAAAACCAGGATATCACTGCGACAATGCAAGCAATTGCTAGGCAGAAATTGGGGCATCATTTCCAAGGCCACTTACTGGTTATACAGTACAGTTATTCGACCAGACCAACTATAACATATGGTTCCCTAGTCTGATGGCCCAGGACAGACTTGCTTACTGGCCAAAAAACCTTAGAAAAACTACAGCGATATGCCTTCGTGGCTATCACTAGTAGCATGAGAACCAAACCCACAGCCGCGTTGCAAGCTATGTGCTGGGGCTGTCATCCTTGTATCTAGTAGTCAAAGAAGAAGCAGCACTAGCGGCGTTTAGACTCCACAATGCCGGAACACTGGGAAAGGACTCTAGAATCAAACACACGCATATCAGAACAAGCGATTACACATCAACCTATGTTGACATCACCCAACGATAGGATTTTGAAGAAATTTAATTTTCAGAAGCACTATAATATACAACTCGAAGAAAAACCACATGATAAATCTGGTCCAAAAGAACTCAGAATATACACCGATGGCTTCAAAACCAACTCAGGAACCGGAGCAGGTGTATTCTCAGACGTACTTGAGGATATCGAAGCCCTAGGTAGATTCAACACTGTATTCCAAGCGGAATGCGTGGTTATCATCCTGGTGGCCCACGCTTTAGAGACAAGGAAAATTACGTACTCCCACATCCGTATAGTCTCTAATAGTGCAACTGTACTCAAATCCTCAACAAAATGCACGTCACTTCGGAACTTATACAAGAATGTCACAATGCGTTAGAACGCATTGCGACCTCCAACCGAAATTCAGTGACACTTCAATGGATAAACGGACACAGCGGATCACTAGGTAATCACTAGGAACGATGCGGCCGATGAACTGACTAGGAGGGGTCGCGGCAGTTTTCGGACCCGAACCCGTCATGCCCGTCGTGTCCCCTTCGGCTAGCTCCGTGGCTGGCTACCAGAATTTACCCGCACACAAGCACAACACTACTGGCTTCCGGTCCCAGGCTGCAGACAATCAAAGGAAGCCTTGCCACTTCCAAATTACAACTTAACCAAACGCTTATTGCGTTCCGACAGGAACAGTCTGCGGCTGGTGGTAAGAACCATCACCTTTCACACCATCGCCATAACTGATAGACCCTTATGCAGATCATGGTTAGGGGCAAAGGAAACGGTGTCGCATGTACTCATTGAGTGTACATACAGGTGTCACCGAAACACGGAAAAGCATCCTTGGATCTCCCAAAACTGTTTCAGAATGCCTGAACAGACTCGGAGACATTATTCGCTTCTGGAGGAGGTGGGCTGGCTGGAGTGATGGCTGCCCTGACGTACAATGGCCCACCAGAAGGACTAAGTGTGGAAACCGACCTACATAACATAGAAAATAGAAGTATGTTTTCACGAATGGAAAGTGTGAAAAAGATATTGAGAGAAACTACGAATAATAATATACGAGAGAAGAATTACAGTCGACAAAAAGGAGAATGTAAAAATATCAATCCAATTCACGAGCAGCTGTGCACAATCCGACATTAGTGCCTACCTTACTATACGGCAACGAATCTTGGATATGTCAGAAGAGAAAAATAGCCGTTATTAACCAACGTAGTTAAAATTGTCTCAATTATGAATATTGCTGTAATGTGTACATTTATCATTGTAATTTGCTTGGGAGACAAAATATAGAAACAACAATAACATTCCAAAAGTAATCTATTAGCCAACTGAATCATTAACATCAAATCAGTCTTCAACTTAATCTTTGTAGGACTACAATGATTAAGTTGAAGACTTGAAGACTAATTTTGCCTAAGAAAAAATTATGTAAATATCTCGGAAAATCGACATACGTAAAAACTAGTAATTTGGCATCCTAAACCTATTCTCTAAATTCACATAATAGAATTGGTTGGTTGCAAGTTTTAAAGGGTCAAGAAATACTTTTTTTTTTGCAAATATCTCGTTTTCTATGTTTTTTAAATTAATATCTTTCAAAAAAAATATACGTACTGAGAATTCACTCCGATAACTAAATTGCGTCTTACCGGGCGAAGCTCAATCTGCTTACAAACAAACACAAAATGTGCGACTTTATGAACCCGCTCCGCCTGCACCCCGAAAGGCCCCCGTAGGTATCGCGCATTCTCCCAATTTGAAACTAAATACTGGCCGCAATATGATCTTCACGGGGAATTGATAAAAACTTTGAAATCATTTATTCAGTGACGCAATAAAATCTATTAATTAAACGCGAAATATACGTTACAAATTATACACTCCGTGGTGGCTCCCTCCAAATTCCGCGCGGCCAATGGCTGAACTATGAAATACGCTCAAAAGCATTTTAGTGATAAAATTGAGTCCATGCCAATTTTTTGTCCACACATTCTACATACGAAAAAACACCCGTGGACCAAAAATGAGAGTTGGTTAATCCTGCGTCCGTATACCGGACGCATCAAGTCGGTCGGACGCAGTATCATTGGTAAAAGTAGCCATGTAGGGTGCAACATGACCGTCAGGATGTATATATATATATATATATATATATATATATATATATATATATATATATAGTATTTGTAATTATACAGAGTAGAAATACAGTGCTTTATTTTCAATTAAAAATCATCGTTGGTGCAGGACGTGTTGCAATTTAAAAATGAAATTTGCTAACAAATAATGAAATAAAGGAGTGAAAAAAAAGGGTATTCGCGTATAGTTAAAAAAGGTAAGTTTATGTTGTGTTGAACTTTTATAGAATAAAATGAATGCCCCATTTAGAGTTCTGCTTCGTAAAAATGGATAAACCCAATATGTATCTTCTTTTTTTTTTCTAAGAAACAAAATCGCATTAAGTCCGCTGATGCATGTATTTGTGCGTAAAGTAAATAAAATAAAAGCCAGATTGCTGCCACCACTTCAGTCTATGATCAAAATGGTCAAAACCACGTGAAATCCAACCGCGCGGTAAGGCGCGAGAACCGTGACCCGCTACAAAATCCGCCCAACCGCCACCGCCCACCGCGGCGGTGCGCGGTGCCGTGTGTTAATCGCCTTAATATTGGTACACTAAAATTCAGTCACATGTCTGAAAAATTCATGTAGATTTCGGTAAAGTGTGATGCAACTCTTTTTTTAGTTCGTCTAAGACTAAACGCACTAAATTTAATATAGGTTTGTGTTATGTATTATTCTAATTATTTATAGTAAACATTATATTAAAAACCTAATTTATAATGTAGTAAATTGATGCTTTAATGGCAAACAAAATAAAAAGTGTAAAATAATTCTATTCTAATCTATCTACTATTCATCTGTCCGTGTGGTGACGTATTAAGAATACAGAGTGTCACCACCCCTATTCATCCCGCGGGTGTCGTAAAAGGCGACTAAGGGATAAACTACGCAAGACAACATCAATGCAAAGAGAATAAAAACTTGAAACCAACCCTATACCAACCCGTCTGGCCAGCGTGGTATAGTAGGCCAAAATCTCCTTTCTAAGGAGAGGCCAAAATCTCCTTTCTAAGTTGATGATGATGACTATCCATCTATCTTAAAAAGTTTTTTTTTTAAGTATTTTCATCATTAGAACATATGTTATTAAATTACCAATTATATAATTGGTAATTATTCTAATTACGTTCCAACCTACTATAATTAATAAAACAAAGCATATCAATCTGAAGTTTATATAAACTAATATATGTGGATCACGCAAATATTTGGTCCGACCCGGGAATCGAACCCGAGACGAAGTTAAAGGGCTGACATATAGCTACTGTAGAGTTCCACTATCTATCTCGTGTCTTCCTCATTAGCGTAGCTCAATGACCCCAAATCACAGTATTGTCATACAAATTATATGACTTAATTCACAAATAACGCAATACAGTAGTAGCATTACTCGGCAGGACTAAAAGTGCAGTACAGCCTATTTTATAGTATAATAATAATCACCACTTACGAGTTGAAGATAGCATGGAGGTAATTTAATATGACTTCAAAGTAACAATGAAACTCAGTAGAAACATTTTCTTTTATGTATATCTAGTTAGGAATGTAGCCAAATCTATTTTAGAATTCTTATCTATCTCTAAGCAAAACCATCAAAATATGTAAATATGCTTAATTTACCTATCATTTCAAAAATATGTACATTCACTATATTCAGTCAAAAACAAATTCTTTGTGCGAATAAATGCTGAAGTGAAATAAACCAAAAGATAATAACAACCTAGGTAATAATATTACTAAAAATATGCAATCCTTACCCAATTCCAAATCTTTTGCGTTATCATTTTTACGGACGGATGTTTTCTTTTGAGCATTGCGGCTAGAGGATTTAGTTTCATTCTGTTTTGCTTTGTTCTTAGAGTCACTGAAGAATGAAAACATTTTATACATGAGTATTACATATAATATTATAATAATGACACTGAGACACCACGCCTCATTTGCATGAGTTCATATTCACGATTTTCCTCCTAAATTACGTGTATACAAGAAATATCACTGTTTTACACGTATAACGTCCCTACTTGCTTTGTATGCGTAATACGTCATACATAATCTGTTCAATCTATTTTCACTACTAGCTGTATGAGGTAATGGACAGAAATTGGTCGAAAAGCGAAAATTTTCAAATGATATTTTCTGACATTACATTTTTGTAATATTTGTTTATATTTAAGTTTACTTACTTTGGAGACTTTATGGAGTAATGTGCCCCAGTCAGATGATTATCATTTTTTTTAGTTGGTCTACCTAAATCGGTCTCGTATTGACTATGCTTATTGCTTAAACTATAATTTTTCGTAGCGTTGGGAATTTCGTTAGAATTACCATCTATGACTACTGATCGTTTGCAGTCAGCCCAGAATTTATCGCGTTCTCGCATTTCATCTAATTTTGGAATAATTTTTCGCAACTCTGTGCTTAGTTGTTTAATCGTGTTTTCGACATTGAGACTTAATTTTTCTGTGTTATATTCATTAATATTTATCTCATCTTTCCCATCTGAAAGAACAGCGTCTGTAATCTTGCCATCGGTGTTGTTGTCAATTATTAAAAACGTAGGCCTACTTAGACTCATTTCTGTCCTAGTATTTTTTTCATTTTCCTTATTGATTTTATTAATTTCTTGGTCTATTTTTTCTTTTTCTATCAGATCATTTTCTATTTCTTTGCTTTCATTAGTAAATTCGCTTTGTGTTTCCACTAATTTCTTAATGACATGATTAACAACATCGCTTATATTGTTTATAGTATTTTCAATTGGTTTTGCGAAAGTATCTTTTATATCCTTTCGTAATTCCTCTAAATCATCTTGAATATTAATATTATAATTCAACAACTGTTTAATTTCATCTTCAATTTCTTTATTGAAATCCCCAATAATATCTTTCGTGTGAAAATTATTTTCTATATCTGCATCTATATATGTGATATCGTACTTAAAAGTGTCATTGTTATTATTATTATTTTGAGATACAGTTTTGATAAGATCTGGTATATCTTTTTGTTGACTATCTAAAATTTTAGTTTGTAAATGCAATTTGTGTTGAGATGATAGTGGCGTTTTTATTTCATCTCTCTGTACGTTATTGTTATTAATAACTTGTTTGCCTTCATTGACCTCATTTTGATAAGAATCAGGGTCATATGCTAGATCAGTAATTTCTACATCAACGTCATCGTCTGTCATTTCATTTTCTGAATGATAAAAATTTTCAATGTTTGTAGAATAATCCTGGAAGAAAATTATTTAAAATTTACTTTTACTGAAACTGAAGCAAAATAAACCTTTATAAACGACTCCCAACCCAGTGTATTTTGTAACAACTGGGGCTTCCCTTGTGTCGCTCTAATGAGTAAAGTTCAAACACTTGGAAGGTTTCTTTCTCTAAGTGAAACTTTACCTGTAATGTGTGCGCTAAATGTTGGAAGCCAGGATAATTTGGATTTACGATACCCCTCGGCACAGGATTTGTACTGTTATCAGACATCTCATCTGCGTCTGAGTGATCAAATAGTCTTTCTTCGTCGAGAGGTGTTGTTTCGGTGTATACATTAGTATTTTCTGGAAGTTAAACCAAATGTTTTGTTTTATTTTTGTGCCGGTAAAAGATTATTTTACTTTCCAATTACTCCTTATTGCATCTCTATTCATTAATCTTAATTATATAAAAAATATTTGGATCAAATTATCATACATCGTAACTCGCGTATGTTATACATATTACTTCAAATGAGCTTTCATAATAATATTGTATGTGGAAACGTTTCATAACGAAACATTCCAGCTCAGTCTGATAAATGCTTAGGTCGGTGTTGTTACAAGTACACAATATATTTAGACGACAAACCAGGAAAACAATGAGTACCTAATTATTTATCAACCATTCTCGCAAATATAGGCTATTCGACATGCTTGAGCACAACTATAGGGGAATTTATAATTTAAGTTTCAATAACAGAGGCGAAAATGTTTTCATTAAATAATTATACTATTTTCATTATTTTCAACTTCAACATTTGATGATTTTTTTACTTGCTATGTCAATTATATTATACTAGCTTTCGCCCGCGGCTCCGCCCGCATGTATGTCGGTTATTGCGATAAAAAGTAGTCCTTTCCCAAGTTCAGTTCTATCTTCATACCAAATTTTATCAAAATCGGTTCAGTGGTTTAGGCGTGAAAGAGAGACAGACAGACAGAGTTACTCTCGCATTTATACTAATATATTAGTAGGGATTGTGATGTCAAGTATAACCGGAGTGACACCGTAATAATTAATCAAATGTATATACCTAAACAGTTTTGATCAGAAACTCGGTCAGGTTCTTTCAAATCTTCGATATTGGTTGTCTCAGTATTATTGCATAATGATACGGTATTTATGTTTCTCGAATTGATTCGATACTGTCTGTTACATACAAGTTCCGTATTTAAGATAGGTGCATCACTATTAGGAATAGTTTCTGTTTTCGTATAATTTTCTAACGTCTTCGAAGTCCTTCTGGAGTCGTGAATAGTGTTGAAGTTCGTCACTTCTGGGTAATCTGTTGTGTGAGAATCAGTACTGATAGAATTCGTCCAACGTCTATTATCAGAAATATTAATCGATACTTCGCTTTGCTCAGTGACGTTACCGTTGTCTGTTTTGATCCTCATGATTACCTGTAACAATAAATAAATAACTTTAAAATATTTTCTTTATATCAATTAATTTCACAGTAAATAACTTTTGGCAAAATGTAATTAATTTGCACCTGTAATGAAATAAGGCGATACATTATACATGCACGTACACACGATACACGCTGAAACCCATTAGTGGTGCGACACGCGTAATAAACTTTATTCTACTACTACATTTACTGAGAAAAGGTTTAATATATCCTACAAAACACCTGAGGCAAAACCCCAATCTAAAGCTACAACGTAATATAAATATGAATACCTTATTTTAGTAAAACATAATCGTGAAACATAATATTTGGATATGGCCTTTAATGTTATATTATAATCATTGAATTTTATGTCCTAAATCCATACAAGACGATATTGCGGATCAGTACCGGATATTGTAAGCGTGCGCCTTTTCGTCCTTCGCGTCTCTAAGTTGAACCCCAACCCCACACGCACCAACTTAATAAGACGACCTCGACCGTATTTACTAAAAATAACATTACCAAAACGACACAGAGTTCAGAACCTTTTTACTCTTCCTATGCGTTAAATTAGAAAAAAGCAATCGAATTTTTTTGCTGCGACTCAGAGAGAAACTACATATGAAATTCATAGAAATGCTAATTTTGCAATATTATAGGAAGTATTTCGAATAAGGTGAGTTTGTTGGGTTATACTACTGTATAGATACACTTGCAGCAATACTATGGTTTGAAGTATTTGAGGATTTTATGATTGACTGAAGACTGACTTATATGGATAGTTCAGTTATGATAATGTATTAAAATTATTGATTTCATGAAGTCGTTAGCAAAAAAAGTGTCAAGGTTAGGAAAATAACGTTTTTTATAGGTACTTATAACTTATAAGTAATGTAGGCAATGAAAGCTGTCCATGTCTGATCTATAATTCTGACATATATACAATTATGTAGTTGTGGTTAGTATGACTTCATTTGAATTATACAATTTTGTCACAAAAATAAGTCTTATGCTAGTCAAATGTTAAATCAGTGTGCTGTATGAATCCATATACGTAGCATTATATACAATATATCATATTAATAGATATACAGTAGAAAGTATCGATGTGAACAACTCCGAAAGGAAATATCCATATCCATATATTATATACCTAACATGATATATGTATAAATTAAATTTTAAAGTAACTATGTTTATTACGCATTCATGGCTAAGCCGCTACACCGATTTCTATGAAAGGAGATGGTCCAAAAAAAACCCAGAATCGATTGGGACTAAATAAGTATCAGTAATCATTATAATGCACAATTTACTCCACCCTAAGCGCAATGCCGAAATCAATGGGGTGTATGAGCTATGGGCTGACAAAATATGTATGAAAAAATCATGAGTTACTTATTGATTGATGATGAGTTTCCAGTTTTTACAAAAACAATCATTATTACTGATTAACAACAATAATAAGATTACTGTAAAAGTTATAACAATCAACTGAGTAATCACTATGTCGAGCAGTAACATGTACAAGTAGTTTAGAGTCCAATACAAGCATTAGTATACTATTTCGGTAAAACGCGTCATAAAATAACAACTCTTGCATGCTATTGTCATTTCTTTCTCTTAGCAGTTCAAGTAGCAAGCTCGAATTGCTTTTTCTTTTTTTCAAAAAAAAAAAAATTTTTTTTTAGTGATGAATAATAATTATAAACATAAATAAATGATAGTAAACAATAGTATAGTAATCCTGTCGTTATAGTCGTTGGAATTTTGCCTATATTCTATAAACTGATAAAAATCATAAGTAAAACTCATGATTTTTTTTTAGACTTTGTCAGTCTATAGCTATTGATTTGGGCATTGCGCTTTCGGTGGGGTACATTGTACAGTGTAATGAAACTACTGATACCCATTTAGTCCCAATCGATTCTGGGTTTTTGGTCCATACATTTTGGACCTTCTCCTTTGGCAATGAAATATTTTGATTTGTGAGGAAGGACATAGAGTCTTCAAGGTGATAACCAACACATACATGAGCGGAGCCGATGGCAAAAGCTTATTTAATTATATATATTTTTACATACTACAAATTCAAGTCACTTCTGCTGTCTGTCCGTTTAGATCCTTTAAAGTAATCAACGTATTTTAATACAGCTTTTAGCAATAGATAGAGACATTCAAGGTTTAAATATGTGATGTATTCATATTATAGCAGAGTAAATCAAATACGAGAATTTAAAAGACTTCCGTGCGAAGATAGGCCGGGTCGCTAGTAACAATGAGAATCGGATAAATCAGAACACGAAACACTAAAATACAAAAAAAAGAAAGTTTAAAATACCAAGTAGCGTGTCTATCAAATTTTACTACATTAATACGGCAAAGTTAGTTATTTGGTAGATATGAAGGAATTTCCGATTGCCAGTTATTCATAAAGAAAAGAAACTTATGATTTAATTTCTCATGAAACTGAACTAGAAAATATTTTCAACTTAACCAAACCACATTTTCAATATTTTCTAGATAATATTTGTAAATCTAGAGAGCTCAACAGATAAAAATGTTGAATTTATATAAAAATGTCTTACGATAAGTCAAGAAACAGTAACGAAGGTCGTGAAGTTGACGACAGAGTTCCGTAATTGATTTCATGAAGTCGTTAGCAAAAAAAGTGTCAAGGTTAGGAAAACAACGTTTTTTATAGGTACTTTTAACTAGTTTAGTATGTTTTATTTTATTATATATATTGTCTCTAACAACGAGCATATATAGTTTTACGAACGTAAAGCACAAAAAATCTTCACGCTAATTTTTTATTATTACTGAGTAAAAACTTTAGATAAAACTTATATGACCCATATCACCGGCACCAAAATTACAAATCTATTGACACTTCATTCATTAAAATCGTTTTGATAGTTTAGGCGCTAAATGTTTAAATATATAATATAGACTACCAGAACTGTTTTTCTTCTTCGGAAGAGGTGATACAAATAAAAAAAAGTATATTTTTAATTGAAATCAATCAATGTCAAAATTATGAATGTCGATTAATAATTTATTTACAATTTATTTTAATTCCACTGACAACGAAAAATACATTCAAAAGATATGAACAACCTATCCTCCATTTCACGCTCTTTACTATGTCCTCACGATCAGGTCTAAGAAAACTAAAAACTTTCTTCTTTAGGGCCACAGCACACTAGCTACTTTTCGCATCGGCGATCGGCGATTTTGCGACTGCATCGATGCTGCATCGCGTTTAAGCGACTTCCTGCGTTCGATCGCGGTATCGAAAACGCGAGTTTTAACGACTGCTCAGATGCCAAATCGATGCTACCGGCATCCGAATGTGTGCGGAGAGTAGCGTTCAGCTGCTGTGTCGCGCTTCTAAAAAGCGACTCCATCTCCGCGTTTGGCGTTTTAAGTGTGCGGTGTAGAGCGTTCGGTCGCCGATTTTAGCTTCTATAAAGCGACTAGTTGCCGATGCTAAAAGTAGCTAGTGTGCTGTGGCCCTTATTGGACTCAACTAAAAAGTAAGCATCTATAGAAAATAATAGAAAGTTTTTTTTTGACACAATTACGAAAAATTGGCCAATTGCGTGTTAGGCCACGCATAATATACCCCACTCACCCATAATAATAGGTGGATTTAAAATAGTGTCCAATAGATAACTGTTATACTGTTACATATAATAATAAGTCCTAAAATAAAAAAGTTGTCTAAACCGCTATAGTTTTCCTTTAAAGTTCAATATATGGACTATCATGATTACTAACGAGAAAAAAAATCATTCCCACTTTACGTGTAGGGGAGGTACCCTTAATAAAAATATTTTTATGATTTTATTGCGAGTTTTAATTCAGTAGATATCTTCGAAATAAGTTGGAGAATGTAATATAGAAAAATAAAATAAACGTCTGAATTAAAATTGGTCTACATTAATTCAGCCACTGTTCAATTTCGGTTAAGTAGAATATAATGTTTTAATAAAATCTTATTTCAAATAGGTAGGTACCTAATAAAGTATATTACAAATACGTGCTCCATCGTAAATTTATACAAATTTTAAATGAGTTTTCAAGTGGGCGATAAATAAAAGTTAGAGTAAGTACGTTGAACTGCTTCCAGCTATGGACTTTTATTCAGATAATTTTGGTTCAGACAGAAAACTTTGAATTGAATACCTTTTAGAATAGACTCCATGAATTAATGAGGGGTTAAATTAAATTTAATTCTACCTCATAGTACGTAATTGCACTTACAAATTCTAAGTTATTTTAAGCACAATATTATTTTCATTAACGGTCAACCAATCTAGCTTTTCCATTCTAAGTCAATTAAGACAATGAAACAGGATCTTGGAGAAGACTTATGTATTTTATAGCTTTCACCATTTTTACTGTTTGGTTAATAAGAAAGAATAATTCAATATTTTAAAGTTACACTTACAATGGCAGAGTGGGATCTGAGCGCAATATTTAATAAATGATTCAACACCAATTTTGGTAAGTTGTCAGTACATAAGGGGCCGTCTAAGCTAAAAAAACCTTTCTTTTTATCCCAGATTGCAATTTAACCACCCATTTGTATACGAGACCAACAAGCTTCATCATCATTATCATCAACAGCCTTTAGCAGTCCACTGTAACCACACGGTCAACAAGCTTATTAAATGCAAATCACGTATTTATGTGACAACTATTCCTTCATGGTGTGAGAAACCTAGTCCATCTAGAGCAAGTAAATCACAACGACATAGTTGCATAATGTATTATATATATTTTTTTTTAATATTGAAGTGATGCTTACAGTTAAAAGTTTTCTCAGATAGAACAAGTAGATAAGGCACATATACAATCACACGACAACACAAATACAATCAAGACATAATCACAAAATTGTTATCACTAAACAACAGAACAGAACTTTTGATTTAAAAAACAATTGTACGTAGTTTCATCACTAACAGACTAATAAAAACAAACTAGTTTATTGATGTGAAAAAAAAAACTAGACCCATCACTATACAAGGAATAATAGTCTATAGATAGACGTATATGTATGTGTAGAATGTGGAGCCGGGTAATGACTATACGAGAGGTAAAAGCGGTGGCTGGATGCCAGCAAATTGATTTCCTGCTTACAACCGGGACCTAAATCTCATTACGAAGAAAACTTCGACCGGCTTCAACTAATTGTTTACCCTTTAAATTACGTGGAGAAAAGACGAAATGAAGCGCATTTTTGTCCCTGAATGAGGGTAGAATAGCTATTGTTTTCTCTAACAATGTCGTTGAAGTGCCCAAATAAAGCAATTTAGCTTTATAATTGTTCATTTCTGTGCTGTAACGATCTTTGTTTAGGATTATTCAGTAAAGTCACAACCAACCAGGCGCAGTCCCGCATCCCAAAATTTATAATTAACTAAGTAGACAAACCCCACTAATATTTGTGAGATAAGGTAGGAACTTACGTAATACTTACCCTTTGTATTTATTCTTTGTTTTCGTTTTAAAGGAACAAAAAAGGTACGATACGTACGGTTTATCTTAATAACGCATTTGGAACATGAAAGTGTAGCCACCTTTTAAAAATATGTGAGTGACTAAAGATTTGGCACTTTTTATAAAAAAACCATGTAAGTTGTGCATAAATATGTATTAATCCCATTGTTTCTTAGAAATTAAATTTAGGAGGCATAGGTGAGCAGATTTTTTTATAAATGAGTGATTTGAAAATTATTTACAAATAAAAAATGATATATTGGTCCTATTCGACGCAGTCTTTTAGCAGCTACCCCTTAGAATAATTACACAAGCTACCCATACTCCTTTTATGGGAGTCGCCATCTGTATATTCTTTTACCCAAAGAAGTTTGTATTCTTCTTCTTCTTAGCGTTTCGATGGCAAACGTAACGTGTCGGAAAAAATATATTTTTTCAGCCCAGAACGCGGCCACTTTGATAGTTTGTATTAACAGTATAGTATAATGCGTAAATTTTTGAAGAAATATATAAGCTTCTTCAATCTACCACTAACTCTCCCCTACACATAAACTGGAGATGTTTTTTTACACCAGGTATTTAAAATAAAGTAGAGAATTATAATTATTTAGACTTGGTATTAAATACTCTAGTGAGACAATACAAAGAACAAAAAAATAATTAAAGTCTAAACTTTAAGAATAAAATTTAATGAAGTGATGTAACGAATAATAAACTCTTGTTAATAGTTAGGCCACTAAGGTGAAATCTGGCAACCTCATTTTTATTACTAAGACTACTTAATGTGTGTATTATAATCTTAATTTGCTTGACTTAGATACATAAATTACATAGTTTTGTCACTTTTACTACCCGTTAACTCGTGTTTTAGTTGAAGGTGAAAACTTCACCGGGTAATCGAATCAGGTCGGACTTTGGAATAATGCTGAGAAGCCGGCAATGCTGTCAGGTATCATTTACATTTCTATACAAGAGGCTGAAAGTTACTTATTTAGTTAAGGCACTCGTGTATTCAAATTTAATTCGAATAATAATTCAAAGTGGAGACTGAACTTTTAACTATTTTTTAGCATACATCACATATTTTTCCAATTCCCTCAGGGTTGCTGAGGTCCGATGCCATTCGTGGGAAAATATCCGAATAAAATATTTATTTATTTAAATTATATTTTACTAACAATCCAATCTTAAGACGAGATTGATTTCTGCCTATTAAACGACAGTGGGCATATAGATTGGGATAGGATTTATCTCCAGTTTTCTTTCTTTTCAGTGATATTGTTTTGCGTATTTGGTTTCTTTTGTCGCCTCTCAAGATATCTATGAGATATACAGGAGTGACACTCTATATTCTTAATACTTTACCACTAGTAGAAAAGCATGCCAACTTTAGGCATTTATGATATACTATACATTGATGTATACAGTGTGGGATTAATTCCTAATATAAAGTAAAAAAAAACAAATGAAAATTATTGTTAACATAATCACAACATCGAAATTAAAATAATGCTACAGAACAAGAAATGCATACAATGCAATTACGCATTATTTCAGTACATGTAGGTATTCATTCGCTATAATCATAATAACACAGTTGTAGAAATCGAACTCATCAGCTACAACAGCCTTCTACGAGTATAATTAACATTAAACTACGTTATGGTTTTCTGAGGAGTCAGGAAGGGAATGAAAGTATTTCATTTTGTTTATTATTGACACGTAAACTGTGCCTTCACACCCTAATACCCTCCTAGGGATGCGAATACCTCAGAGCGTGAACATTATTTTGTGTTATTAGAATGTATGGGACGAGAAAGTGACACATATGCGATGTAGGCTATCGATTCTTACAGTTCCGCCTCGCACTGGCGTAAGGAGGCAACACCGCATCTAATATTTATAGCGCAGCGTTTCGGCCTGTGAATGGTCGCAGTCCCGAATAAACCCGACCGTCATCAATTGCTAGGAGCATCAAGGACCAAAATAAATAAAATTACTTACCTATATTTTCAACGCCGGTGTCCATATATCACAGGATGGGACAACTTTATTTTACAAAGGGTCCGTTTTGCCCATTTTATATCGTGCCGTTCAAATTGAAACTTATAATATTCTAACAATTATTGTTTCTTTAGTCTATTTACACTTTAACTTCAATTCAGAATTCGTGTGTTGCCAATTATCACTTGTACTAGGCCCTCGGGAACAATGCCTAATATAATTTTCTCCACAATGGAGCCATTGAAAAATGAATGTAATGAAATTCCATGATGAGGACGCAATAAAAATATAGCTGTATCCGTCCTGCACTTCTCACACAAATTGCTTTACTTGTTTAAGTCTAAAGGTATTTTAATCTAGAATTGCGTGGGGTTTCTAATTGCTTCAGATTATTTCAATTATTTTAGACTAGAAAGTTTCAAGAAAGTTAGTTTTCTTGATAAAGCTTATGTATTTTATTACCAATGTATTTCAAATTTAAATACATTATTAGAAATTATTAGAAATTAGTTAACTACTCGTTCGTTAAAATCGTCAAAAGTAGTTTAGGCTCTACGGTGAAACATACATAGACTGCCAAAAATATTACTTTTCCTTATAGCTTCCTTATAATCGGGTAAAAAGAAACATTCCTCAAGAATATTCATTATCATCATAACATCAGCAGCCTTCAACAGTTCACTGTTGGACATATGTAGGTCTCTATTAAGAAAGGAGGTTAACAATATTAGAATATCCTATATAACTCGTGCGAGCTAAGATGGCACCTGGCTCAAAATGAAACATGATACCGTGACCCCGCGTGATACCCCTCTGTCGTCTTGCGAGTAGCGTTAGCATCACTATTACTGTTGCAGGAATCTTTCCATAATGATTTTAGTTTATTAGGTATTACCTAATGTCATATAAATCACTCCACAAATTTATTTTATTAAAATATTATTAGATTCGTCTGGATAACCCAATTGTTTTAAGAAAGGTCACACGAAAAAAGCCACCATGACGACTATGAGACCAATAGTTTATAATAACGAATACCCATGTACATATGATATTTAGAGACTACGATTAAAATGCTTATCATGACGATTTAAAATTGTTTTTATAGCCATATTTCAGTTCCTAATTTCATTTAAAATGATATTAGGTATTACCTAATATTATTTAAATCACTGCACGAAGAATGCATTCGGGTAAATAATGAATGAGGCCTGCTTTCTATTGCTATGCATATGTATTTTCTTAACTCAGGTAGTAAAGTACCACTTAAGATAAAGTAGTATATTATGAGAAAATACTTGAAGCAAAATAAATGTTGAAATTTAAAAAAACTAGAATAAATTATATTTTTCTTGCACTCAGTACTTTAAACGACTGACATTTGAGTCAGGTGCCATCTTAGGTCGCACGAGTTATAACACTCGTATAGTACACTCATTTGCAAAAAAAACGGGCGGTTTCAATGATCTTCCTGGCTGAAAAAAATAAAATACCAAAAAGGTTTTAATCATTTGAACATGTTACTGGCCAGTTATAAAAGTGCCATAATGTTTATAAGAGTACCTTCCAAATTCATATTTTTGACTGAGCCTGGTTTTCAAAGAAAACAAGTTTTAACTACATTTTGTGGCGCGAATTCCCTATAGTTAATATCGACTCTAAATAACTTTTTGTCAATTTTTATTAAATTATCTGATGTCCTTAACATTTAAGAGTATTGTTATTGCTGTTTAGCAATCTCGAAAATGGTAGATAAAGTGATAAAAGCGATTAAAATTATTGCGCTGCTTGAAGAAGGTTGCAGCCAATGCTTCGCGGCTCAGAGGCTAAATGTGAGTTGGTCGACAGTTCAAAGGACCTCGCAGCGCTATCAAGAGACCGGTTCCTTCAATAGAAGGTCTGGTTTTGGCAGAAAGACATGTACCAAACCACGGGATGATCGTTTTCTAGTTAGTCAAGCGTTGAGAAATCGCAAATCTTCTTATGTGGACCTCAAGAACAGACTCGAAGAAGTAAGAAATGTGCAAATTAGTCTATGGACGGTCAGGAGGAGGCTTCTCGCTGCTAATATACACAGTCATCGCCCGGCACGCGGCCCTAAATTACTCTGTGGACATCGAGTTGCCAGGCTTGGTTTCGCTCGAAATTGTGTGTCATGAACTCATGAAGACTGGGCCTATCCGTATTGTTCTCCGATGAAGCCAGGATATCTCTGCATGGTGAAGACCGACGTCGGCGAGTGCTACGTAGACGAGGAGAACGCTTTGCAGAGGCATGTTTTGAAGAAATCACACCTTATGGAGGGGACTCTGTTATGTTTTGGGCAGGAATAAATTCTATGGATCGTACGGAGTTAGTCTTCATCGAAAACGGTACACTGTCTGGACACCGATACATAACGGAAGTTCTAATTCCTTATGCACAACCAGCTTTAACCGCTCTTGGCGAAAACTCAATTTTTATGGACGACAACGCTCGCGCCCACCGGTCTGGCGATGTGAAAGCGTATATTATGCTAGAAGTCGGAATTCGTCGTTTGGACTGGCCAGCTAGAAGTCCGGACCTCAATCCCATAGAGCATGTCTGGGACGTTCTGTAGCGACGAGTGAGATCAGTGCAGCCGGCTCCGCAGACCATCAGAGAGCTAAAGAATGTGATTACCGCGGAGTGGGAACGTATTCCCCCAAGAAACCATAAAAGATATATTCGCTAGCATGCCCAGACGAATGCAAGCCGTGATTTCATCAAGAGGGAACTTTTATCTGCTTTTAATGTATTCAATAAAAACAAAGAAATGAACGCGTTTCATCGAAACCGCCCGTTTTTAGGGTTCCGTAGCCAAAAGGCAAAAAACGGAACCCTTATAGATTCGTCAAGTCTGTCTGTCTGTCTGTCCGTCCGTATGTCACAGCCAATTATTTCCGAAACTATAAGAGCTATACTGTTGAAATTTGGTCAGTCGATGTATTCTGTGAACCGCATTAAGATTTTTACATAAAAATAGAAAAAAAACAATACATTTTGGGGGTCCCCATACTTGGAACTGAAACTCAAAATATTTTTTTTCATCAACCCTATACGTGTGCGGTATCTATGGATAGGTCTTCAAAAATAATGTTGAGGTTTCTAATATCATTTTTTTCTAAACTGAATAGTTTGCGCGGGAGACACTTCCAAAGTGGAAAAATGTGTGTCCCCCCCCCTCTAACTTCTAAAATAAGAGAGTGATAAAACTAAAAAAAATATATGTTGTACATTACCATGTAAACTACCAACGAAAATTGGTTTGATCGAGATCTAGTGAGCAGTTTTTTTTTAATACGTTATAAATCGTAACACGCAATATACCTTTCATCCAATCAATACACTTTTATATGATGTTACTTGCTGGTACGGAACCCTTCATGGGCGAGTCCGACTCGCACTTGGCCGCTTTTTTTTTTGCAAATGAGTGTATGTATTTAAAGAAAATAAATATTTTTTCTTAGTATTTTTTAAATAAATGAATACTTTTACATATATTCTTGGAACAAAATGTATTCAGACCTGTCTTTCTTAATTAGTGGTTTTTGTTTATTCTGGTTTGAGGTAAAAGGGTTACCGTAACATTGGATCAGACGAAACCCGCATTTAGTATATTTGTACGAAGTATTAATTATAAACATACACATGTATGTAATATATATTTGATAGGTACGAAGTAAACGTAATGTAATTAAGTAAACTCAATAATCTTATGACATGTAAAATTTGTATTTTTGATGTAAGTACCATCTTAAATTATTTCATATGCATTTAGTAAAAGCTGTTAATTTGAAATTATAAACAGACACTTTAATTTATTTGCATAGATTAGATTTATTTGCATAGATTATATCCAGCTTTCTCTATCGGCTTCGATTAATAACAAAACACAAACTTGCTTAAAACATTTGCACACAGTGTTGATAAATAAACTGAACGAAGTACTTGCCTACCTGAATTCATCCCTGATTGTCGCATAACTGATATTAGCACAGGACAATTGTTAGTATTTTATACTACTAATTTCAAAATCATATCATTCTCTCTTTTATTTGTATTACTTTTTGGTAAAAGAAATACAAAAAGCTACAAATAAGTGAAATTCTGTGTCTTAAGTAACTACGTTCTCTCTAAGTCATTTCAGTTAAACCGTGCTACATAGCGTGACCCGCCGCGCCTTTAGCCTTCGCCCTACGCAGTAATAGCCCGCAAAATGATGGATAGCTAAGTACCTCACGACACAATCGGGTCCTGACTCCATGGGGGCCAACTAATGGGCCGGCGAACTAAATAAATATTAATTATATTTTTTATTTAAGTAACAGTAAGTTAAGCGGAAGGGTTGATTAATTCACATTAGTATGTTGTGGAATTTTAAATGTACTACATATGTACATTTTTTCATAGGAAAATCACTGGTAGTTTTAGCTACACTATGAAAACTAATATATAATCCTGTTTAAAAAATACATGCCACATATGTACGTTATCTTCGTTACAACAAAATTGTTGTATATAATTAAATGGATAAATTAAATGCACTTAAAAAAATAAACTTTTTTAGATCTCTAAATTACGAAGAACCGGTTTTAAATTACTATGTTTTTTTATTTCTTTGTAATTAATTTCCTCAAGCTTTCCAGAAATCTATGTTAGTTCGGTTTCGTGAAAATCAAGTTAACTGTTTAGTTAAGTTAACCATCGAAGTTTGATTTGACCAATGAGCATATATATGATCATAGGAGTACGATCAGGAGATAGCAGTTAATTGGTTAGATATTGTGTATCATGTACGACTATTTTTTGGCTCGCTTGTTCTTTTCACTTTATATTTTTTAACCGACTTCAAAAAAAGGGGGAGGTTCTCAATTCGTCGGATTCTTTTTTGTTTTTTTTTCGTCGTTTATGAACCGATTTCAAAAATTATTTTTGCATTGGAATGGGCGTAGCTTACAGGTGGTTCCATCGTCACCATATCGGGATCTGATGGTGGGAACCCAAGGAAATCGAGGGAACTCCTCAAATATCATAGGCACAATTGTCGCGATTTGGCTACTCGAAATAGTTTTTCATTGAAGTCGGTTCCTTTTTGTTAAAATTATTAGTTCATAAGCATGTTTGTTTAGTATTTTAATTTTTTTTTATTGTTCGAAGTGTAGTGTTCATTGTGTCTATTTCATACACACAGCGCGTGGTTTATTTTTTTCAAGCATTAATAATTCACGTTCAAGCTTATCAAAGCTGATGAAGACTGTTCAGAATATCAAAATATGACTGATATTTAATAATTCAAATATTTTCATATATATTTCGCTATAAATTATTGAAATAAAACATCAATCATGTCCTATTTAAATGTAATATAATACGTGTGTATACGAGTACATATGTTTAAATTAATTATCTGAAATTGTTAACGTAAAACTAGGTACATTTATTGTATAGCTTAATTGTTAACAATTAATTAAATATTTACAATCCAAAAGACTGCTGGGCGAACGCTTTAAATATTTATGTTACCTAAGAGCGCTATTTATACATTCTAAAACCCTTCCTTGTTATTGATATCTTTATTCAGTCAAATCATTCATAGCATATTATCCTTCACAACGTTCGACCTAAGGTTTCTAGAATTTTACTCTGGGGACAATGAAAATAGCCTGACATTTTCAAAGGTTCAATTCAAATCGGATGCCAATCTTCCGGCCTATAATCAATGAAAATAGTCGAAACTGTCTATTCTGTAGATTGTTAACAGCTTTCTAATAAAAAAGAAGTGCCCACATCGAAATGGTGGTCTGAATAAAGCCTCATACAACTCGAAAGTATGTATAGCTATTATATAGATGAACATTAGTATGTTCGTCGCGACTTCCGTTTAGGTTATATCTGATGAAGCGTACCAAACTGTTACAGCTGAGTGCTATTTGACACGATCTAGCCATTAGATATGTAGATGGTATAGGAAATAGGTGTTATTAAAAGTTTTTATCCATGTTTGCATCTAGGGTATTGAAATTTCTATTGACTTAAAAGTTTTGTAATAAAAACCACAAAACAATTGATGATGATGAACTCTGATGTCCCCCCTACTGTTTGGGAACTCTGATGCCCCCCCCCTACTGTTTGGGAACTCTGATGTCCCACCTACTGTTTGGGAACTCTGATGTCCCCCCTCTGCAACAAAAGACGCGCGATAAACAAAAAAGGCCCCCTCCTATGTGGAAACCATACTGTTCCTTTTCAGCCCAAGAGAAAGGGCAAGATATATAATAGAAATCATCAGCTACCTGCCTGTGAATGTCCAAAAACAGACAAATATTTTAAATTACTCTATGGTTAGAATGGGAAAAGAAAAGTGGTTTTTTTTTTATGTTAATTCTCTCCATAAAAACCTTCTTTGTTAATTGAACAACGAAATTTAATAACGAAAATGTTAAAGAAAAACATGGAATTAGTCGAGCTGTTCTTTTTTTGCCCTTTGCAATATATTTGCATTAGAGATGTATTGGAAATGTCACTGATGAACTAACAAATTAAAATGAGTTTATTCCGCATCTGATTATATAATTTATACTGTATACCTAAATAAAACATAAATAAATATTTAAAACTGTACTTTCGAGACTTTTACACATAATATATGTATGTACGTTTTTATAGTAAAGCGGAACTTAATTGAAGTGAGAGAGGGAGAGAGAATAAAATCATTGAAGAGATTCGAATACCATATATACCATATATTTCTATATGTTCCGTTACGTTTTATATACCGTTATTGAACAGTAGTATATTTCGTTTTGTCCAGCTCCTCTACAACCAAAACAGCTATGCTTTTGTCATTATTTTGTTGCTTTTCTTCTTATGTTTTAACCCCTCGATTATCATATGAGCAAACAAATTGCTCACTCGGTTTACTTGAGTAACCATTACTTAATAACAGGTGACCTGATTACCCAAAAGCCAATGGTCCATATAAAGAAACAGTTTCCTTCTTCCTTCTAAATATCACAACATTACAAAATTATATTTTTTTAACACCAACATCAGCATACCGTCAGCAGTTTATTACTTTTACTGAGAATTATGCCACCTTAATTAAATGCAGCCTTAAGATATGTAGCTTGAGACGAATTATCTATTAAAGTGATTTATACTTAATTCTTTAATATAGAGAACTACATTTTGTTGTGTTTATCGGTTATCGCGGTAAAAAGTAGTCTATTTCACTCAAGAACCATAGTATCTTCATGATAAAATTGGAATCGTTGCAGCGGCTTAGCCGTGAAAGTTTAACAGGCAGACATACAGAGCTACTTTTGAATTGATGGTATTAAAATCGTTTACGAAACTCTCAACTCAGTTAAAATTCCAGAAACATTTCTTATACTTTATCTTTCGGGATACGACGCTTGAAGGAGATTGATGCAAGACGACGTGAACTTAACGACCAACTCTACATCGCGTCATACGATTACGTAATAGGCTGTTGTTACATATTATGATAAAATTTGACACTCCATTGTTAAATATATTTAACCATAACAGTTGTTAACCTATTCTGAGATGATACCAACATTGTAAACTAATAAGTGTACAAGTTTAATGACATAAATCAGATCTCCCGAGTCTTAACATGGTAGTTTTACGTGAACATAATAATTTCTGCTATAAATTCATCGAAAAATGGCTTAAAAGATGCGGTGGTCTTTCAACGACAAAGGTGTATTTTATGCAACGAGTAGATGTGAGTTTTAATATTGAGACGGCTTAACCCATCGGTTACAAGTAGATATATGATACATAAGTCAATTTTCCCTCCTAACCCTTTCACAATACATATATGTCGCCAAATCTAATAAAAATCAAATTTATTAAATAAATTCAATAACAATGCAGTCTGGTACGGCTCACAACTCTTATCAGTTTACTTGTGAGCGCGTGTAGATATTAGGGTTCCGTAGCCAAATGGCAAAAAACGGAACCCTTATAGATTCGTCAAGTCTGTCTGTCTGTCTGTCTGTCTGTCTGTCTGTCTGTCTGTCCGTCCGTATGTCACAGCCAATTATTTCCGAAACTATAAAAGTTATACTGTTGAAATTTGGTCAGTCGATGTATTCTGTGAACCGCATTAAGATTTTTACATAAAAATAGAAAAAAACCAATACGTTTTGGGGGTCCCCATACTTGGAACTGAAACTCAAAAATTTTTTTTTCATCAAACCTATACATGTGGGGTATCTATGGATAGGTGCTCAAAAATGATGTTGAGGTTTCTAATATCATTTTTTTCTAAACTGAATAGTTTGAGCGAGAGACACTTCCAAAGTGTAAAAATGTGTGTCCCCCCCCCTCTAACTTCTAAAATAAGAGAGTGATAAAACTAAAAAAAATATATGTTGTACATTACCATGCAAACTACCAACGAAAATTGGTTTGAACGAGATCTAGTGAGTAGTTTTTTTTTAATACGTCATAAATCGTAACACGCAATTTACCTTTCATCCAATCAAAACACTATTATTAAAACATCGATGAAAGTTACAACGAACTACAAGAACTTTTATATGATGTTACTTGCTGATACGGAACCCTTCATGGGCGAGTCCGACTCGCACTTGGCCGCTTTTTTTTTTAATGTACTCACTTGATCATCTGCCTGCCCTTATCCCAATTTTATTTGGGGTCGGCGCAGTATGTTTTATCCTTCCATTCTACTCTATCACTCGTCATTTCACTGTTAACTCCCTTCCTATTCATATATTCTTTCATGTGTGAAAGAATCCATCCACCTTTTCTTTGGTCTACCTCTTGCCATGTAGCCTTCAATTTCCATACCCAATATTTTCCTTGCCACATTTTCCTCATCCCTCCGCATAACATGTCCATACCAAGATAGCCTATTACTTCTTAACTTTTCATCCAGTTGCGCTAATTTCAGACTTCCTCGTATGTATTCATTTCTGACCTTGTCCATCCGAGTTACACCACACATCCATCTTAGCATTCGCATTTCAGCAACGTTCAGGTATCTCTCATTCGCTTTCTTAATGGGCCAACTTTCAGAACCATACAGGACGGCAGGTCTGATGATAGTTTTATAGACCTGTCCTTTAAGTTTCGAGGGGAAACTAGGGTCCCAGATTGTCCCCGTTACTTGCCGAATTTATTCGGTGTTGTACAGCTCGATCGATCTCACCGTCACATTGCGTCTTAATGTATTCACTTAATTTATTTTATTCACATAGAAATATAACACGCTATATACTGTAATGTTACATACTATTTTTTTATATATGTTACATAGCAATTACGAGGCTTACAGATAAGTTACATAAATCCTAAAGTTTGTTACTCAAAACTAAATTTCCTATCACTAAGTATCCTATAAAGTAGCAGGTCTGTGAAGGCATATGTTTGTTTTAAAGTGATTTTCAAAAATGATATCGGCTTCCTACGGCACATACTATACATCTCAGCACGGCAAGTAAACGATGGGGATTATAATACCATGACACGGTAGAATTATGATTGATCGCTTCGCTAAGTTTTAGAAGTTTCGCAATAATAGAACGTAAGCGATTGTCTCAACGCAGTATTATCTCAAATAATATAATGATCAACATTAAATTCAAACCTCACATGACTATTAATATGTGATTTTCAAACGTACAGATAAAATGATACTGTTATCTTTTTGTTTTCTGCTATGTGGAAGCTTGTTGAATAGACGCGTGCACCGTCATTTATGAAAGTGTGGGAATTCTGAATACAATTTTCAATGTATCATAACAAATTGAAAACATCAAAATGTATTTTTCCCTTGTTGGCTATCCTAAAGAATAGAGTCCGAGAACGAGATTATTTCTGACCAAGATCACGTTGACGTGATGGCAATCGTTTGTCCACTGCGACGTGATCTGTCTCGATAGTTCAGTTCAGTCAAATCAGCACCGTCATCTAGTTGTGACGGCATGAAGGCCTCGGATGATGGGCGTGCAGTGGACTTGGGGCCATAGTAAATGTATGAGTCGCTAAATAGGCGTCGTCATCTCGTTAGTCAGACTGCAGTAAAACTGCAGTTCCTCTTCCTTTTTCAACGCAAAACTTACAGTATCACCGATCCTAACTTCCTTTTCCTATCCAATATTTCTTCATATATTATCCTGTTTACAAAAAATAAAGAAAGGAGCCCTTTTGCAATGATAAATAAATCGTTAAAGCATCCCAAAAAATGGAAAAATAAAAGAAATATTCTGTTGCTTTTTTCTATAGAATGATTTTTCTGTACATTTCTTAACAATATATTATGAAAATTACGTTTACATTATATGCTTATCAGCCGTAAAAAGTGATCTGCATATGACAATTACTTAAATTTTAAAGAAGGTAATCTGTAAACTTTAAAACTCAAAGTTTGCCTTTGTTGACACCTGTATATAAAGAATTTTTGAACTTACATTTAAATAACAAGTAATAATTTTGATAAATATTGCACATTTCTTGTTCTATAGCAGATTTTTGTTTAAACTTAATTCATAGATCTTAGGTATCTTTCATTATTGAACACTTTCGTCTGAATATTTCGCTAAGAATATACCCGTAGTCATAGATCGTAGATCGTTAGATAGGCTGCTCCATATTAAAAGGCGCCCAATTCATATCATTACTCAAAGAGGTGCACGCACAACTTTTGTCTTAGTACCCGACAATTGCATGCTGTGAATGGACGCGGACTTAAAAAAATATTTTAAGTTTTTTTCGTGTTTTAAACATTTTAGTATGCCATCGTGTTCATTTTGGAAGTGTAAAAACACAAGCCGAAACACAAATAAAGATAATGGTATTACTTTTCATGCGTAATTTTTTGTAAATAATTTAATTTGATTTATTTAAAACACACGTCTCGAGCGGTTTAGCGGGACGAAGGAGAGGCGTGAGGGGTGGGGAAGCGGCCGGCCTTCAAAGATTATATACAAAACAGAACGGTTAAAGTTCTGAAGGTAACGATCTCTATACAGCACTGTTCTCTTTTGTGAAAATGGAATTAAATTAAGTTAAATTAAATTAATAAAGATTTACTTTAAATTAGCAATGACGTAATAACTTTAATTATGTGTAACTTTTGTTCCTACCTCTTCAATCTTAAGTTCAAATGTATATCAAATGTATCATTAATTTTTATACAATGCAGGGATTATCTTTTATAGAATGTTTATATACAAAACGCCAAAAATTTAATAAATTGATGCTTTTTGACCGACTTTGATTTAATTAAGGTGATTAGCTGTGCAAAATAATTTCTCACGAATTCTTTTGTTTACATTATATTATTATTTAACATATTCTAAATAAATAAATTTATTTCATTACTAAACTTCATCTTTAAATTATTTTCTATCATTCTTCCTAACCTGATTCCTTACAGTACTGTGTAGGTATAATACTTCAGAAATCAGAAGATTATCACTTTTTTACTTATTCTATGACGAGTGATGATGTACGAAACGTGAGAAACTATGACCATTCCGCGACGCGTGAGGGCCTATCTAACGATCTACGATCTATGCCCGTAGTATAGACTTCTCATAATTCAGTTACATAAAAATAAATGTAAACTATAAAAAACACAAATACCGGCATATCTGTTACGAAATAAAATCTAAACGCTAACAAAGAAACTCGTTAGGTAGTAATAATGTAATTCTCGTAAGCTTTTCAAATTTCAGTGTTTGTTTATTTCTGGGAACCTGATTAGTAGTAAAATATTTCGACCTTGGTTAGTAATGAAACTAATGAAAGTATGACCAGTTCAAAACAACTGAGTAGAATAGGTAGATAGGTGGGTTTTCTTAACAAAATAGGATAATGTAAAAAGATTTTTCACTTTAATGGATTATTTAGATTATTTAACTGAATTATTTAGTAAGCAACGAATTCGATAATCATCAAGACATTATTGAAGACATTATTGGTTGGAAACGGCGGCCGCGGCCTGAATTCATATACTTACGCTTGGTGAGCCACAATAATTTTATATCTAATTAACTAGTTGACCTGTGCAACCTCGTCTGCGTCTGCTCAATGCCTGTGGCGTGAGTGTGAAAAAAAAAGATTACTAAATTCTTGGCTGTCTGGGAGTCAATTACGGCTGAGGAGTGTGCAGCGTTGGTTCCAACCACGCCTCTTCGCATTAAAGCTGTCATTGAGAGCAAAGGCGACACAAATAAGGTGGTAGACAAACTATTTTGCATGAGTAACAAGGGAAGACGAATACTTTTGCGTAATTTTTAGGTTTTTATTTTTTATTTTTTTATGTTATGTAAAGTCATGAAAGAATTTCAGTTATGTTAAAATATACTTTAAAATGTTCCTCAAATTGTGGTTTACTTTTGATTGAACGTTCCTAATTATTTTACCAATATTTATTTTCTATAGTTTACGCTTTGCACTACTTTCCACTCTAGACGAACTATTTTGTATCGGGGCTCGTATAAACGCTTCATCGCGACTACAATCCAGACGCTTTAAAAGTCCGTCTGAAAAATGCCAGTCGCAACTCGCACATTTTGTTCTCCGCGCACACTATTTTATATATTTGTATGTCTAATATTTTTCAGTGATAAATGCACTCACAAAATAAGCAGACGACAGTGAAACATTAAATCTAGTTTTTGCTGCTATTTCATTCAAGATTTATTATATTGTCAAAGTATATTATATTAAGAGTTGTTTGAGCATCTATACTTTTTTGTTATCCGCGTGCAGTGTTAAAGAACTACGAGTAGTAATCAGTCATAAATTGCACTTTATATATATGTTTTATAATTTTACCAACAATATTTTGCAATATTAAGTTTTAGTAGACAAGATTTTTACTACTACCAAGCTGATTTAATTTAGGATGTTTAACCCTAGTTAGCTAATTAGTGAGATTGTACCTACCTTGTTTCTGTTGTTAATAAGTTATTATGTTTGTATTGCAGCTAATACATAATATTATGTAATATAAATATTTAATGGCTTATGTTTGAGCAATCATTTTTGAACAAAATATCCAGGATGATTTTCTCTGGCAGTCACTCTTAAATTGTCAGTCCAAATGGAAATTTGAAATAGTTTTATATAGTGTTTATAGAGTGATATGAGAATATTTATGATAATTTGATAACATATGCACTTGATGTTTTCCAAGAACACCTTGGTATACAAAAAACACAAAAAACGTGCTTTATTTTAAATAGCCCACATTTGGGTCAGTCAAAACTTTCTATCAGTTGAGCAACCTGTTCTTCTACGCCAGCGTAGAAGAACTGTTTCGTCTGGCTAAGAACAGAAAGGAATATGCAGAGCTGACGGCCAACCTCCATTAATGGAGAGGCACCATAAGGAAGGATGGAGCAACCTGGGGATAAAGCACTCTTGTCGTAAGATAGCAGTAAGGTTCCATTCCTAATGTTACGAAACTTATTGACCTTAAAAAGGAGTAAGTAAGGACTAGAAAGTTTTCACATGGATTGAGAACCAAAGTAGTAAAATATTGTGTATAAGGTGGTGAAATAATTTTTTGCATTAAACTAATATTTATCTGATAAGATACTAGTAAAAAAACGACAATAATAATTAAATTGAGTTGTTACTATCAGTGCAAGGAAGGCCCTTTCAAAAGAGCAATGGCAAAGTGGGAATAAAAACTAAGCAGATAATTTGGGAGGGCCCTGAGGGTCTACTCTGTCAAGGAGCAGGCGATTCTCATTCTCAGAAAGTGTTTTATTCTCTAGGTTCAAAAATATACTCTTTACATCCCATATAATCATAAATTAATTGAACCAATTAGTTCAATATTTCAACCCCAAAAATATAATAAAAAAAGTTATTTACAACATAAAGCCTGAAGATGCTCATCACATTTAAAGTTAATTGTCTCATAAATTGCCGTGGCAGCGAGCGGCGGGTGTATGGCGAGAATAATCTACTCTGAACACGCTGCCATTATACGACAAAGTAACTACCAACTACAATTACGAACTATATTGTTTTAATTAACATTTTTATGTCTTATACTATCGACCCACTTTTCTACGAATGGGCGTAGATTAATATTACTATATGATACTGGAAAGTAGAAATGTCGCTTCAGTCATTTCCTTCCACTATCATCATTCATTCAACATTCAACAACCGATAATATCCAACTGCTGGGGTGAGGTCTCCTCTCAGGAGAGGGCTAAGGTCATACGTCCCAACGCTGGCCGAGTGCGGGTTCGAGACTAGCAAGACACGTTGTGGCTACATAATCTTACACTTGGATGTTCTTAAGTCGCCCGAAGGCCTCCAACTAAGCTTCACTACTGCTATCGTATGGTAACAACCGGGACCGACTGCTTAGAGTGACCTCCGAATCATGGAAACGCTCATAACATATCATGCCGCAAACGGTCACCCAACCAGCTCTGACCGCGCCGTTGTTGCTTACCCTCCTGCCACTCGGCAATGAGCCTTCTACTGTAGAGTAATTTATTTCAATATTCTATTTCATCAATCAGAAGTGAACTAATTATAAGGCTTTAAAAACAATAAACCACTAACACCCAATAAAGCAGTAGAACTTTTTAATTCCATTTCATTAAAATTTATGATCTATTAATGTTGAAATAATTGTAAACAAGAATTAAAATTAGCAAATCAAAACGTGGAAGCATTTTCAATGTCAATAAAACGAAAGTCAGTTAGCCGTTGCTTATCATGCAAAGTACACATTAATGGCCGTTAGAAAGTTGAACAAATTGGTTTAACATAGATAGATTAGGTAGACCTTGATTCTTATGAATGTGTTCACGTCTGCTATATGCTTAATTAAGGATTTAAATGCAAATCGTCATAAAGACGCGATGATATTCACTTTTGTTTGAATAACTGTTTGGAATAATACATCTTCTCTATAATGAACCTAAGCAAGTCATTAATTATAAAGAACCATTGCTATTAAATCAGTTTCTTTTTTGGAACTTATCTGGAAATCCGTCTTCACTTAATGACATATTAGGAAGGTCTAGTTGTTTAAAATTCAAATACCGGAAATAAATAACAGATATAAATAAGTTTAGTTATGGAACGTATCAATAATGACTTTGGTCTCATAGTACACAGCGTATTTCCCTAGTTAAGAACTTATCTAGATTTTTTATAACTTTCCTCTCAATTGAAACTCAACTCAAATGAAAACAATTCAATTTTCACAGGGCAGATTTTCACTTTTTTGCCTTTAAACATCTTTAATTAAAAATACAATTTAAAACTCTCCTTTACACTATTTATACATAGCTTTATTTGTTTTCGTATTACTAAATTTTGATGAATAATCATTTTTACTTATAGTCTATGCCATTAGGAACAATCAAATGATAGTATCTTGATCTTGATAGTAACTGCTTTTCCATGCAATAACGGCCGAGTAGGTGCCCATTACGTGGTGGCAACAGTTACAATAATAAAAAATATTACAGGAACAAGAAACCCGACTCCTTAAAAGTAAACTAAAAAGATAAAAACAAGTACCACAATATTTACAACGTATTATAGTATCGTATATAAAAATCTACTGACTAATGCATTGTTTTAGCATAGAGGTTATTTCGAGTTTTTTTTTGTTTCAATATGATCCTGCCAGAGCGTCTACTCTGCCTAATCGAAAGCCTGAGCAGAATTCAATAGTAGTGGTCACCGTACACATTGCGAATACTGACAATACAATGCACCTTCGCTACGTAGGAATTGCAAATTTTTTAGTTATGATTGACATTGACCTACTTAGGCCAGTTATGTAGCTTAGTAACAGAAATAAAAAGAACCAATAACATTAAAGTAGTACAAATTTATACAACTCATCGTCTAATAAATCGAAGTAAAAGTGACTTATACCGGTGTCTTCATTATAGTACCAGTAGTCACGATAATAGGTATATTTTTAGGCTTTGTTTTGTTCTACTTTTGTTTCCGAAGGTTATATTCTGAATACACGTTCATATACAAAGCATACTAATAGCAAAGCCTCTCTTAAACTTCTTTACTTGTACTGTAGTTGAAGTGTGGACAAAATTACAGTACCCACCCATTTTAAGAACCCAAACTTTCTCTCGTACTTAAAATATGACTAGAATATTATCCAAATAATCGCGGCGGCCCTCGCCAACGGTCGTAATTATAAGTTAAATGTAATACGAGACTATGAATATTCTACAAACTTTCAGTAATATTCCAAGAATAGAAGATATCTTTAGCCCTAAAAGTTATTTAAGCCTGATTCGAAACGAAGATATTTTGTTATAAAGCCCTGAAGTTGATATTGATTTTTCTTTTAAGTAAATTGCGTAGTTGCACTAAGGGTATTTTGTTTGGCATTGACGGAGTGGCAATACTTCTACTTCGTGACCTTTGACAGAATTCATAGCCTTTTATTTAGACTAAAAAGCTTACACGCGATTTTAGCTATTTCTGTTAAATCAAAGTGTAATTCCAACTCGTGCACTGCTGATTCTGTGATCAAATAAACTTGTATTACGTTGATAAACTATTATCGTATACAATTTTATTGATAATGGTTGATACATAATTTTTTTTTTTTATTTTTTTTTAAATTAGCTTATGTTCTAATTTTTAATCACTATAATTTGCATCAGTCCTCTAACATGGTGTATAGTATATTAGTGGCAGCACCTTATCCACCCATATCAGGTTTATAAACATTAAAACAATGTAAACATTGGCGATTTGAAAGGAGTGGCCGCGAGTTTTTATTGCCATGTTCTTTTCTCCGGCTTTACCTATTGTTTGCGAACATGGCATAAATGTACATGTAGAATCTTGACCTGTCACAAGAGATGTATTGCATCCTAAGTGAATAAAGAATTTTGAATTGAAAGGGCGAAGAATTGTATTCATTTCTTTTTCTCCTTGTTTCTTTCAAAATATTACTATTGAATTTCATTTAAAATTAATAGAAAACCAGTTCTCGACTCAAATAATATGTTTTATTTTTATTGTGTGGGAAGTGGGAGCGTAGCTTTAGTAAAATCTATATTAATACTAGCTTTCGCCCGCGGCTCAGCCCGCAAATATGTCGGTTATCGCGGTAAAAAGTAGCCTATGTCCTTCCTCAGACTCTAGACTATCTGTGTACCAAATTTCATCAAAATCAGTTTAGCAGTTTAGGCGTAAAAACGTAACAGACAGGCAGACAGACAGACAGAGTTACTTTCGCATTTATAATATTATAGTAGGTAAGTAGGTATTGTAAAGCTGAAGACCTTGTTCGTTTATTTGTTTGGTTGAACAAGCTAATCTAAGAAAAAACTGGTCCAATTTGGACGACTATAACTGCTACGATGAAGTTTCAATGAAAACTGTTATGAAACGGGGAAAAATTATGACTTTTGAGAGCTTCCATTGCGAGCGCGTGTAAACGGTTAGTTTCTTGAAAACAATGTGAGAAAAAATATTACCCTTTAAAGGTGCGCGTCCATTGGCCCGCGCCGGACGCACGGCACGCAACGGATTGAACGGATTTGCCTTGCTCAGAAACGCCGGCGTACGGTGCGGGCGGCGCGGATAGTGGACGCAGCACTATGTGAAATCATACAAAGCAAAATAAAATCCGTTGCGTGCGGTGCGTGCCGTGCGTCCGGCGCGGGCCAATGGACGCGCACCTTTAAAGTAATAAGAAAAGTCCACCACATTGTATGTTTATTTATTTATTTATTTTAATCAACTGCTCACTACACTTACAGTTACCCAACACGTGTAGTGTGCCATTACAATAGTAGTGTTACAGATATCGTAATTAATGATTAACAATATTTAATAATATTCTAATCATTTCATCTATCTTTTAAAGTTGGCTCACAATAACCGGTTTCATAATACTTCCGCTGTTATAATACGACAATAGAACGCAGACCAAGCTGCATGTATCGGCTATCACCATTGTGGTTTAAAAACATATAGATAAAGCAAGACTATGTTCATTGTCAAAATTGTCAGTTCTAGATCAGATACCCAACATTATTCTGTCTACCTTAAAATTGTAGTCAAGCACGGTGGTAAATTAGCATTTTCATTTAGCAGCGATTAGCTCAACAACATTTGTTAAAACTACGCTAAGATTACAGAGATAACCTTCTTCTGATTCAAAGTCATGATCTTAGAGCTCCTCCTTTACCTTTGTTTGGGTACCTCATGTTTGTTATGGCCTAAGTAAAGACTCAGGTGGGGCACAAACAATCGCACAGATTAAATAGCTTTGATTGAATTTTTTTGAACAATACATGAAATGGAAATATCGATACTCGTTAGTCGTAGGCAGATACAAAAAGGACAAAAATAGCTATTGCATTGATATAAATTAAAAAAAAGAAGTGACTATGAAAAATCTTTGAAAAAATCACTGTTGTTTGAAGGTTATCAGAGTTTATACATAGTTGCCGCCATTTAAAACCATTTGTCAAAATAATTAAAGATATTTATTTACTTCTGATGTTAAACACGATTAAGACTCATGTAGTTTGTAACTACATTATGAATACTAAACACGAAAATTCTTAAACATTAGCAGTGACCAAAGTGTACAAAGATTTGAAGCATTTATTTTTTTAAATGATTTTTACTCTTTTTAGTTCGAATGATATCGTAAGTAATGTATCTCTAAATAGAACATACGAGGCATTGAGGACACATGCGTCTACTGTAAACAGTGGATATACTTAAACTAATATGAGCCACTTATTGATTTTGTAGTAGAATACCTACTTACTTTTACCAACAGAACCAATTGGGCCATGCTGGCTAGTTAATGTAATCGATCGGCAAATGAACCACAGTCCTTAATTTTAGACTATATACATTGTACATTATATATGTATTAGTGATCGCCTAGTGGTCGAAACTCAACCATAATTAATTTGCATTTGATTTTTAACTATGCTTATTTTTTAGCTATCTGCAGCCTTTCATTGATACTTTAACTGTGTCAAAATTCATACTTCTCTGTTCGCAATATTTTCTTAATAAGGAGAACAACGTTTTTATTTCTCATATTAATATACCTATAGTTAAACTCAACATTCAATACATGACGTCACAAAACTTAACTGGAATACCAGAATGGAACTGTAAACTGCTTAAGTGATATAAAAAATCCGCGTATAAAGATAATTTTCTCTATCCGTATTCGGTTCGCGGCACACCAATTACAAATTTGACTCAATATTTTAGTGTGAACCCTAAAGTTATGTTTAAATACATAAACATAAACATTATACAAGCGTAGAAACACTACATAAATATCCAAACAATGTTCTAAACTTAAGACGTAAATGTGAGCTTACGAAACCTTACCGCGGCACTGTTGTCAGTTTAAACCTTATAAGGTTTATTTTCTAATATATTTACAAGTTGTAGAATATACAAACCTTATGCATTTATAAACCTTACTTTGCACGTCTAAAAGAAACACCTAACAGCTCTAACATAAAATAAGCATGTGACGTCAATAGTTCATGTAATCACGAACCTAATACAAATAAGTATGTGAACAGCGTTAGGATAAGGCTTTTATTTCTTTCAGTCAGGCTACAATATGGCACACATGTGTAATGTAAATAACCTTTCCCCGTTTTATTACAAGCCAATATCTTTGATACATTTGTGTGGAACTTCTGATAAACATTCGCAGTCAAATTTTGGTTTCGTTTGTTATCCTAAGAACAAACACAAACAGTATTACAGCATGTATAATGTCAATTAAAATCGTCGGCAAAGATGTACTTGAAGTCTGATGCTAATGGCAAGGGGCGACTAAACGGCGTCGCGTCGAATGTCGCGTCATGTCTAGCCAATACTATGCTGACTTATGAAATGTCTCATAAGTTTATTATAATCTATAATGCGGTGAAATATTACGTCTACATACAATACGCAAAAAAAATATTAAAGAAGACCTGTATTTCATATAGGACCTTGTTAAATGGAGTTCTTTACTTGTTCTTCTCTATAGGAATGATATTTTTGGACCGAGTAACTAAAGTCATTCATGTAACGTTTCGAAATATCTTGGTGAGGCCATCTAGAAATAAAACCGTTTTGATTTCATATAGCATTGTAATTAAGTACTACGTACTATACTTAAATTAGGAGTGACTGTATATAATATCATAAGATCAGTTTTTACTAAAAGGCATATCAAAGCATATACGAAATTAGCATAAAAAAGGTATTTTTCAAATGTTAGTCTGTCTGTCTGTTTGTTCCGGCTAATCTCATGAACGGACTTTCACTAGCAGGAAGCTAATGACACAAGGAGTAACTTTGGCAGGCTTTATTTATATCAAATTGTTAACAACTATAGTCGTCACAAAATAAGAAGCCCGTTTTGACATTTGTCATTTGACATGCCGCATGTAAGAAATTGAAAAAGCAAATTCATAATCCTATTTTATTACTATGTTACCCATACACTATCACAACACGTATCATAAATAAGCATCAAGTTTAACTTGATATTGAAAAATTGCACTCAAAAACACGAATTAATCGTATTAGTTACGCCACGATGACAAATGTCAAACCGGGCTTCTTATTTTGTGACGACTATAGTATAATATTTTCAAAGCTCCCAATTTTAGCCACTATAATTAATAAATACTGCCAATTCATCGTCAATGACCCGTGAGCCGATTTACTGCAACCTTTAGCAGCAACCCCAGCGTTTTATTACCATTAAATCACGTTATATCGAGTTTAATATCACCCGTTACTGTCGTGGGCAGGTCTGTGTGCATTAAGTAAAGTTCACGCCAGCAATAAAGTGACCGACGGTAAATGAACCGTTTGCGCCGTAAATAGCGCTTACGACCGCCACTGGCCCTTTCTACACTACTCACTGGAACACCAATCGTTTTAGTACTTCACTGCTAGAACTACTGTCAACTACTGCTACAGGGATTTGGCAATTGACCATGAATTAAAATCGGAGTTTCTATGCTAATATTATAAAGCTGAAGAGTTTGTTTGTTTGTTTGGTACAACGCGCTAACCTCAGGAACTACTAGGCCGATTTGAAAAATTCTTTCAGTGTTAGATAGACCATTTATCCGGGCTATAGGCTGTACGTCATCACGCTTAGATCAATTAGAGCTGAGCACCTATTAAGAATTAAGAACGTTTCAAAATCGGGGTTTTATTCCTCTTGAGAGCTGTGTGCGTTGCGATTAGGCAGGGCACGCAGCGCAACTTTGAACGTAAACTTTTCAACTTAAACAAAAATCATATATGACAGAAATATTACCCTTTAAAAGTTCTAAAAAACCATCGTGACCTCATATGTCTATCTTTTAAGGATGGCTCACTATAGGTACCCCTTTTATGGAAAACAAATTTGGTTCCGCGGTATAACATCACGCTACGAGCAATAAAAGACGCAGACGGGGCGGCGTGGGTCAATTAGTTTTTAATAAAAAACTAAATAATAAAATAGAGATACATTTCTATTGTAATAATTACTTTTTGAAATAAACGATTGGTACAAGCCTGTGGAAGAATGTATACTTCTAAATGTTTTTTTATTTTTAAGAACTTACGTCATTATAACTATATTAAAATAATCCAGAACCCTACTGAATTATAATATCTTATCCTGAGAATTAATTAAGAATTTAATTTAAAAAATAAATATTTCAAATACGATTTATTCAAAAGTTGTAACTAGTTTGCATTACTATATCAAACATTCGAATATCTCCTGCATGTGCATTATCAGGAGTAACCGTATATCTAATCAAAGTCTATATGCTATGCAGTTCGATAAGATGTAGTTTTAATTATTAGTTTCAATCATAAATGTCATCCTTGGCAACTGGTAGGTTACAATAAAAACAACGCAACACATTTAAAATGTCCACGTCATTCTAGAAATATTTAAAGGTTCACCAAGTGAATGTGGAAACCTCACTGATTATGAAGCTATTTGCAAAAACAATAAGGCATACTACACTTGTTTTTGTTAGGTATTACTCTAGAATTCTTAGAAATTCACAGAGTATATAAATAGAAGCACCCGTCGGAAAATGCAGTCTAGTAAACCGGTATTCCATTCATAATAATTCCTTAATAAATTCCAATGTTTTACTTAAACATGATCGTATCGATAATGAAAAGATATAATTCAAAATCAATATCAATTTCAACATAATAAGACATTCAAGAAAACTGTATATCCTATAGAAAAACATACCTGTAGAGAACGCCATCCTGGCTATGTAATTCAGCGTAGCCACTGAATAATAAATGCAGCGAGCAAGGTTATTTTTTAATTGTCCATACACTACAAATCCAATGCAACGATTCCACGTTGTCCTCAATACTGTATATACTCATTCACAGCGCGTCTATATGAAGGCTTTACGTCACTTAGACTAACGAGGTTGTGGTATAAGAAACTGTATGGGGGTGGCGCGGGCGGACATATTTTCCTTCGACGTGCACCCCGCCCGCCTTTCGGTGCAAAATGATCGCGTGGCGAAGCGAGGGCGGTCGCACGCACCCCGCTTCTCCGCGCCCGCTGGTTGCAGGCTCGGTCCGCGTTTGCATAGTAAATACTAAGACTTCAGATAAAATATTATTCTTTTTTAACCCTCGACACATACCAGGGGTGTCATGATCGTTTACCGTTTATGCATGTCTGAGGCATCATAGCCCGTAAACGAATGGACTGTTTAGAATGCTTTTTTCTGTTCAAAAGCTAGCATGTTTAACATAGTGTGAAGTCCGATTAAAATGATGAATTATTTGATGCACTGATACTTTTGTACATTTTCATGTCTTATTAATCTTAAAATATTAAGTTGGTTTGTGTAAGCTATAAAAACTCAAAAAGCTATACATAGATAAAGTTCCATTCAATATGGTTGAAAGATGGTTTTTAGCGATTTATTGCACCCAAAATAAGCCGCAGCATAGCGTGACAGGAAGGATACAGCTATTTAATGTATGAAAAATTTCACAAGTGTTGCTGTCCTGGTTCGGATAATCCTTTCTACCAAAACTGTGCAGTCTGTATAGTGTGAAAGATCAACAAACTCACTAGGATACGTAAATGCACATTTGCACATACAAATTTGACTCTTCAAATATGTACCTACATAAGCCTTAATTAATTTGTTCAGACGATGCTGGCTCTATTGTGCCAAGTGTTTTTGGTGCAAATCCCAAATGGGACTTCACTTTTTGTAATCTATAAAATGTTGTTCTGAGTCTGGGTGTACTTTGTGTTCGTGTCATGTATGTTTGTAGTCCCCCGCGACACAGAGCACAAATTCATAATGTGGGAGATCTCTTTTTAAAAAAAATAAAGGAAAAGTTTAGTTTAAAACCGATTTCTTTAAGATTTGCCGAATTCGCAAACATTTATTTTGCTTTTCATAAAAATACATTTATTAAACACATGTTAAAGAATAAAACGATTATATAAGACAAATAATCTAATTATCACAGACGAAATTGTTGGGCAAACTATAATTAGTCTTCGTATACAAGCTTATGCTAAGACTTAAGAATTGAATCATACATCTTTAATTCTTAGTTCCAGATGATCAAATACATATGTATACACGCCATAACTACTGAACCGATTTAAGTAAAATTTGTTACGCAGATAGTCTAGAGCCTGAAAAAGGACATAGCTTTAATGTTACCGCAATGACCGATATATACGCGGGCGGATTCGCGGGCGAAATATAGTATGAAATATTGTTTAAATTGGCAAAAGGCATAAATCGATTAAGTTTCTGTATTTAAACATCTCTGCAACGAGAAGATAAACTTGAAATAAACCTATACCAACCGTCTGGCCAGCGTGGTGTAATACCTGGTAGGCCAAAACCTCCTTTCCAGGGAAAGCCAGCACTGTTGAAGGCTGTGAAAGGTTGATGATGATTTAAATACCATAAACTCTCTAGTGAATGTACTAACGGTACCTATAATAAATAGGTACCGTTAGTACATTCACTACGAAATACTTAAAGACAACTTCAACATTATTCCATACCTTTGTACCTATGTCAGTATTCAAATGAAATTTCTAAGCCTTTTTTTATTTACTTTTACTACAATCATTTTTGTGTGGTTGTGATGTTTGCGTTCAAATATTTATCATAATGAATATTATAGAACAGTAAAGTAACAAGTAAGCAAAAATAAACATCGACTTATCTCAAATTCCCATCATATACATATTATAATATAACCTTACCAGTAGACGAAAAATGTACAGAGGGGTTCAATAGCTATGGAAATATATTTACTGATAGGAAATAACCAGTGACCCTTACAACGTCATAAAATTGATTTGATAACGTAGTATTTTTTTTATTAGATCCACAATACTAACGGAATTCGTACGGGCCGTTTGATTTAATGTGGCTTTAAAGATTAATTCATCATAAGCATAGCTACCTATATAGATAAATGAAAGCAAATAAAAGCCTCTGACCTCCTCTTTTGAACCATAACCTCTAATACGTCATACCCTAATATGTCACGTTCAAAGGCTATGAGATAGATAGATAAAGTACAGATAGAGTCACCCAGATGGCGTACCGGCTCATCAAAAGGGTTTCTTGAGGCCTGAAACTCTCCGAAAACAGATAAGTAAAATACCAACCATAACAACACAGCAGTTAGTCTTACCCTCCGGTAGGTGGCGTTTACTGGCACAATGCGACTACTACAGAAGGTTTCAGTCAGTACAGGGGCTTCAGTGTTACTGTTTATCTGTTGCGCTAAAATTCCGACAGATGACGTTGTTGCTATGAATATAGCGGCACCAAAGAGGGTAAGTCTTCACGACTGTTTACACCTCATAAATATGTAAATCATAAGGTTTGGTGTTACACGAATTTATGAGCATAGCTATTAACATATTAGGTTTATTTTCGGCAATCTATAAAGACTTCATTTTTATAAAGCAATTTGATTGTGCAAAAGATAAGTGTGAGGAAACTAATAAAATTTATGCTCAATTTTAAAATAACAATTGACAGTAAATCGTATTTGCGTTGTCTAAAAGACAATATCTACACTCGGTTCCAAAAATAACGGGTCAGTCACATAAACCCGAATATCTCCCGAACTACGTATGCCATCCTAATGAAACGAAGACTGTTCAATTGAGAATTTAATTATACAGATAAAAAATAAAATAAAACTTAGTTACACCCACAATATTAATCTTAAATTAAAAAAAAACTAAAGTAGTCATATTTTTCTTAAGATTACATTTTTTTTATGATTGTTTTTTTGCTGTTTTTCATCACTGGAGGCTTCATCACGTGGAGGCAATACAAAGTATTAAATGAAGAAAGTGATGAAAAACAGCAAAAAAACAATCATAAAAAAAATGTAATCTTAAGAAAAATATGACTACTTTAGTTTTTTTTTAATTTAAGATTAATATTGTGGGTGTAACTAAGTTTTATTTTATTTTTTATCTGTATAATTAAATTCTCAATTGAACAGTCTTCGTTTCATTAGGATGGCATACGTAGTTCGGGAGATATTCGGGTTTATGTGACTGACCCGTTATTGGTTTATGTGACTGACCCGTTATTTTTGGAACCGGCTTTATTTCATAATATCGATTAATTCTAAATTAGCCTTCTTTATACAGATGCTAAAGTTTTTTGTTGGTAAGCAAAAAACACAAAAAACGTCTTCATGCTTGAACAATTACTTAAGGCGAGACATCAGAGGCAATTAAATGAGAATAATTAAAATTTTGCTTCAAGTAGTAATCAATCTTATACTTACATAAAAAGCTTAAAAAAACTAAGCACATATGAAATGATAAAAAAGTTGCATAGACCAGGTGACCACGAAATCAGTGGCTGGCACAAAAACACTGGACAGACAACATTAACACTGGAATAGATTTCTTAATCAGACCAGTACTTCTTGAGATTTTAGCATTCAGTCAAATAACTAAACTCTTTGGTTTTATAACATTATAGTACATACTCGAATAAAGGTAATTCTATATGAATATTTTAAATAACACCTAAAATAACAATACAGCGTTTGGTCCATAGCTTGAATTTCTGGAAACGAGGTTAAATAAACAAGATTGAATGAAATTAATAATTCATAACATGACTTTAGATTGTCATCCCAGTACGACGTTTTCCTTAACTTTCGTTGGCTAGTTAGTTTGAAGTGTTTCCAGTTGTTCAAACACAAACGTCCCCTGAATTAAATTTGAACTAAAAAGAAATCCAATGAGGTCAGATAACGAATATCAGGCATTTTACTATTATATTAACTTACACCAGCGACATTTTCATAATTCTCGCCTATATAATATTTTAACTAATATAAATTACCAAATTAACATCCATATCTATCCAGCAAGGAAAATATATGTTGTGACATATTTTTAAAGACAGTCAAACGATTATTCAATGCAGTTTTTAAGAAATTTATTTTAGCAATAAGCTTGCCTTTTGTATGTATATACATATTCAGTGTGTGACGTGCGTGTGTGATAATTTTAATGGATCTACAATAACCTTATACTCGTATTTTATACGGTATTTTATTACTTCACCGGCTTTCCGCGTGAAGGTTTACTACATACATACATAAATCATGCCTATTTCCCTGAAAGGATAGGCATTTTAAACGCCCACTTTTTGTTAGTTTTGTGATACCACGTGTGTCGACCAGAGTATGCAGAACAAAAGGTGGCGAGCCTATTGCCGTTGACCGGGGTGTTTAGTTTGTGAGAATTGATCAGCTGGTGCACCACTAGCAGACGAGCTTGGTGTGAGGCCCTAAGTTGCATCATATTGATATATTTATTACCAAATTTAGATTTCACTTCACACTCTGGTTAAGGTTATGAAATACATAATCATCATCAGCCTATCGCAGTTCAATGCTGGACAAAAGCCTCTTCCTTTGCACACCACCCTGATCAATTTTATGATTATTTTGCAGAGACACATAACGTAACAAAATGGTCGAACTTCCATCAGTTTAATATTATCAAAGGAATTAGAACTATCAACATGTATACTTTACGATTCGTAGCAAAGTGCCTACGACGTAACTTAGGCTACGTGCTACGCCTAAAGTATTGAATCGTTTCTTTTCTTAACGAATCAGTACAGATAACAGTATTCCTAATGCTACTGCTCCACCTGCGTTAGCGTTAATGTTAATGTTGATGGCGAACTACGCGTTAGTTAACGCGTTAAAATGCGCGTTGGCTACATTAGGATTACAATGCCGCTAAAACGTAATTCCTTGTCAATTAACGCGTTAACACACAACACTCACAATGGAGCCTAAAGCAGCTAAACTACTTGCGATAATGAGCCTCATAAATTATTTTATGTAATTTAAAAAGGAAGAAAAAATTAAAAAAGAAGATAGTGCATGATTCATATACATCGTCGGCGATTTTTTTGGGATTGTAGCTTTGGATTTCAAAGACACAGCTCTTATTGCAATAGCTCTAAAAACTAACGCCTTTTCGTTCAACCACTCCATTGTTGTTCTCGTACCTAAATGTAGTTCCCGCCTAAAACAAAGCGCAATCGTCCTTGCTATGCGAGCGCGTCCGATAGAATGAGACGGCATTAATGTAGCCAACGGTTGGTTGGTTGGTTTTTCTGGGCGGTTTCCGCACTTAGTCCTAGTTATTGGACCATTGTGCGTGAAAAGTTATTTCCCATTCACTCCAGCCAGCCTAGGTTGGTCCAGAAGGAATGCAGCCTCCGGGGATTACTGCAGGCCTCCCGATACGTTGCCGGTGACTGTAGAATTTGTGCCCGTTGTTCGGCCACACTGCTGCATTCCATAATGACGTGTTGTGGCGTTTTAATGTAGCCAACATCAATTAGCGCGCTAAGCTACGCGCTAAAACCCTTTGATGTGTCCAAAAAACTGACACTCGAGTTATCGCTTAACGTTTAACGGCATTAGTAATGCCATTAGCTTTTAACGCATTAAAACGATGGCCACATCTGCGTAGCGCCTATATTAGCGCACTAATTAACGCGTTAAGACGCAGGTGGAGCAGTAGCATAAAAGTAATCAAGAAATACAAAAAAAATTAAAGAATACTTTTGCTAGCTTTAAATCGCAGGCTGACCGACGCAACTTCATCGATATCTCTCAAAAGATATCGATCTTCATCGTTTTTGCATTATATTTCATTTATTTTCCACTCGCATTGGTCATAAAGTGATAATATATAGTCTATAACGTGGCTATTCAGTTCTAAAATAATTTTACAATTAAAACCTCTAGTTCTTAAAATTACAGCGTTAAACCAAACGAACTCCTTGACTTCATTAAGTTTATGTACCTACTTTATAAAACATCTACTTTATATTTTATATATAGATATATGAATTAGTATACAAGCAACATCGTCTACGTCTACAGTGCCCGTGGCGTGTGTGTAAAAAAAATAGTAATAGTGAGCCAACCGCAAAAGATAGACATATGCTTTTGCCGGCTTTTTTCGGAAATTTTAAAGAGGAATATTTTTTTTAAGTAGCGCACGCAATGAAAGCTCTTAAAAGTAATAATTTTGGTCCGTTCTCGCAATATTATTATTACTTCTCTGCTCCTTTTCGTCTTAGCGTCATTATATATATTGCCTTTAGCTTTCTTCTATAACTATGATATCTAACATTGATAGAGTTTATTAAACCAGAAAAGTACTTCTTTGATTTATCGCGTTCAAACAAGCAAAATGTTTTAATTATAACTTGCCTCGAAAATAGTTCATAAGTTCAGCCAAAACAAAAGCCACTGTGATTAACTTTATCATAATACAATTTCTTTTCCGTATTTAAACTAAAATTTCTTTCTACAAGCAGCCTTTTTTTTTTTTTTTTAACGTGTGGAAATCCCCGCGGACCGTCACCCCGTCGGGGGTTACGGCGGGGTGGTGTGTCGGACTCGAACCGACTAAAACCACACGGTGTGACCCTCTCTGCGCCTTTGTATTGGAAGGAGTCCAGGGAGGGGATTTCCTTCTGGACTCCAACCGGCGCCTGCCCGCACTGTTGCGGGCACCATCTCAAAATTTACTCTCTAATTAGGCAACGTCCGGTCACACGCGGACGTCTCCCCCTCGCGGTTGGCCTCTACTGCGGACGGACGGGAAACCCGTCCCGCCCATCCGCGGCCACTCTCAGGGCGGCATGAGACGCAGGTATGCGCGCCTCCGCCGCCCGGGGCGCCGGTGGCGGATCGGGTCCGATTGGATAGAATCCTCCCGGGCCTTCTCCGCCACCTCCTTCTGCAAGATAACGTCCTCGCAGAAGGTTGCGACCGCGGTAAAACAACTGTCGCTGCCGGCCATCGATCTTATGACGGCCGGCAGCGAGAGATCCCCTCCGATGACTGCAGTGAGGACCCGGCGCTGCGCCGCCCAAGCGGGGCAGACCGCCAGCGTGTGCTGGGCCGTGTCCTCACTGCAGTCGCAGTGGTGGCAGGCGGGACTCGGTTCCCTCCTAGCGACCGAGTGCAGGTACTTTCCGAAGCAACCGTGCCCGGAAAGTACCTGCGTCAGCCGGAAGGAAAGGGTCCCGTGCTGCCGCCCTGCCCACTCCTCGATGACCGGCTGAAGAGCCTCCACGGCGGCGAAGCCAGCGCGTGGGGTCTCCAGCCGGAGCGTTCTACAAGCAGCCTTGGTCGATCAATTAATTTTCATAGTTAATTATTTCACAGACAATTTAGGTACAATACGTTCAAGATTAATTAATAATGAATGAAACAAACGACAAATGAAATTTATAATGACTTCACTGGGTTTATTATTCATAAGGTCTCTAAACTCGGAATGAAAAAGATACACTGCTGTATCTTTTTCATTCCAAGCTGTAAAAAATGCCCTTTTTAGGGTTCCGTAGCCAAATGGCTAAAAACGGAACCCTTATAGATTCGTCAAGTCTGTCTGTCTGTCTGTCCGTCCGTATGTCACAGCCAATTATTTCCGAAACTATAAGAGCTATACTGTTGAAATTTGGTCAGTCTATGTATTCTGTCAACCGCATTAAGATTTTTACATAAAAATAGAAAAAAAACAATACATTTTGGGGGTCCCCATACTTGGAACTGAAACTCAAAATTTTTTTTTTCATCAAACCTATACGTGTGGGGGTATCCATGGATAGGTCTTCAAAAATGATGTTGAGGTTTCTAATATCATTTTTTTCTAAACTGAATAGTTTGCGCGAGAGACACTTCCAAAGTGGAAAAATGTATGTCCCCCCCCCCCCTCTAACTTCTAAAATAAGAGAGTGATAAAACTAAAAAAAATATATGTTGTACATTACCATGTAAACTACCAACGAAAATTAGTTTGAACGAGATCTAGTAAGTAGTTTTTTTTTAATACGTCATAAATCGTAACACGCAATATACCTTTCATCCAATCAATACACTAGTATAAAAACATCGATGAAAGTTACAACGAACTACAAGAACTTTTATATGATGTTACTTGCTGGTACGGAACCCTTCATGGGCGAGTCCGACTCGCACTTGGCCGCTTTTTAGGGTTCCGTAGCCAAATGGCAAAAAACGGAACCCTTATAGATTCGTCAAGTCTGTCTGTCTGTCTGTCTGTCTGTCTGTCTGTCTGTCTGTCTGTCTGTCCGTCCGTATGTCACAGCCAATTATTTCCGAAACTATAAGAGCTATACTGTTGAAATTTGGTCAGTCGATGTATTCTGTGAACCGCATTAAGATTTTTACAAAAATTTAGAAAAAAAACAATACATTTTGGGGGTCCCCATACTTGGAACTGAAACTCAAAAATTTTTTTTTCATCAAACCTATACGGGTGGGGTATCTATGGATAGGTGTTCAAAAATGATGTTGAGGTTTCTAATATCATTTTTTTCTAAACTGAATAGTTTGCGCGAGAGACACTTCCAAAGTGGAAAAATGTGTGTCCCCCCCCCTCTAACTTCTAAAATAAGAGAGTGATAAAACTAGAAAAAATATATGTTATATATTACCATGTAAACTACCAACGAAAATTGGTTTGAACAAGATCTAGTGAGTAGTTTTTTTAATACGTCATAAATCGTTACACGCAATTTACCTTTCATCCAGTCAATACACTAGTATAAAAACATCGATTAAAGTTACAACGAACTACAAGAACTTTTATATGATGTTACTTGCTGATACGGAACCCTTCATGGGCGAGTCCGACTCGCACTTGGCTGCTTTGTTTCTATTTCATTTTACTTCAATATGGAGCTAAGATTATTAGAACATTTTGTTAAAAGCTCCGAAAACATAATTTATCAAATAATAGGTATCCGATTACTAGTACCACGTCGAGAAAATTTTAAATATATAACTATCCAAAGGAAATTATCAATCTGCATTCATTAGATAATTAACAAGACCTACATACTCGTATATCACTAAACGTACCGTATAAAACTAGACGAATGTTGAAAAGTAGATGTAGAAAAAACAAAATTGTACAGTCCACTGTACAATTTTGTTTAAAAAAGTTTTTTATGATTGCCAAGAGGAAGGTATTGAAGGTATTGCCAAAAATCGTGATCCAAACAGTTAATAATAAATTCTAAGAGAATCGTGAGTTGAATACGAGGATAGGAAGTACCACTGTCGTGTTGAATATGAAAATTTCGTGCACCATGGATACGATACGATCTGTTATCCAATAAGGCTGAAGATAATCATTGTGTTATATTTCACAACCATGGTATTGTCCCAAAATTGGTAATATACTCTCTACTACTACTCTCACTTGGTGTAATTTGTTAAAATATATTCTAGAAATTAAACTCACTTGTACTTTATTTCAACTTTTAAATGTATTCAAAAACGTAAACGCTAACTAAGTAAAAATACATAAATACATTGAATAGTGGAATGAAAGGCTAAGATACCAAATTAGTTGATCATCGAACTTATTCCAAACTAGTTTTTGGTTGGTTTTCAGTATACTGGAATATGACTGCCTTTTCAATTGTGCGTCTATCATCTACACAACCCAAGTACTATACCGAAGTTCTGTGGATAGGCTGTTAACGGATTTCAACTCCCCGTTACGACTGACACAGATGCTTCATGTTACTTTATCCTTTCTTTAATACCTACCCAGCGTTTTGCACCCTCTATACAAACAAATAATTGTAATTTCAAGTTAGCAGCTTTTCACATTCAAATGAAAGTACTATTTTTAAATTTCGATACATTTCTGTCTGTTTGTTGCTAATCTCTCCAATTGCTGGTTTTTCACGAGCATATAGCTAATGGTAATATTATAGTGATAGAGTAACTTTATCTGACCTTTTTAAAGACTATCTATATTTTAAATAATACATTACGCGTGTCCTAGTATATTAATATAATCCTTGATTAATAGACTTAATTCAGAAACGTAAGCAAGTAAGTAATGAACAACGCAAAACAATTATTAATTACTTTTTCTTTAGCATAGATAACTGGATATTAATTGAAACGGTTAATGGAAAAAATCTCTTAGAGATTTTTCCTATACATTTATGAAACTTGTATCAAAACTACAGCATATAATGCGAAAGTATGTTTTAGGAATTTTATTATAATAATTGTAAATAACATTTTGAAATTTGTTATTATTCTCAAGAAACTTCGTTTAAACACAAAGTAATTAAACTCGAATAAATTGTGGTAAATCAAGATGTATTGCTTCCCTAACCTTGTAAAACGTGTATTGAAATCGTATAGTTTTTTAGAATTTGTGTCTAATTTAATTAAAAACTAAATTTGCTTTACAGATAGCGAAGGTAAAGAATACTAATGCTACTTATTACAGATATGAAAATATAATGTGGATCATCTAAACAAATAAATAAAATGAATATACTGTCTGGTTGTAATATCAAATGGTTTTATACTAAAAGCATATGGATTACAATACTTACTCGGCTGGTCTTTACTAAAATCATTTCTGATTTACATTTAACCTTGTTTCTCACCGGTAGTATAGACAGGGGGGTGTCACTCCGCAGTTTAGGTATAGTCGGCCGGCTGCCTGCCGGGTCAGACACGCCGGTCGAACAGACGTCGTCAGAACAGTTCAGAGTTACACGATAGAAAGAGACGCAATTGTAGGTAAATATAATCGTAGTGATTCGGCGCTGTGCGATCTAAATTGAACTTAATCTTTTGACACCGAGGGTATCTATAACTTTAATTTACTTTTCGGAGTGAGTCTTCTGTGCTGGTACTATTATGTATTCTATGGTATAGATACAGGTATACTGTGAGATAGTACAGCTTGTAAATAAATTTATTAAGAACAGAGCCTTTCACTAATTTATAACACTAGTAAGATTGGCTTAAAAGTCAGAAAACCATTGCTTTCAAACTCTTCATAAATAGATTGTAAACAAATGGCTTGGTAACTCCATGATATAACCAAATACCTATAACATAATAACATAACGGCAGACTAAAAAACTTCAACCCGCAAGAAAATAATAAAGAAAATTAAATCAAGAAAATTGATTCTAAGGGAACAGTCTCGGTTGAACCGTCGATATTTTTTACCACTTCAGAAAGGCACGATAATGAGAAGTAAGCGGATCTGTTATAAAATATAACTGTAGCTTGAAATTAAAATATATAGCGTCTCAAAGCATATTGTATACGTTGTTCTTGAATCATTTATAAGTTACGTAAGTGAAGACTACTAGATATCGTGACTTAGATTTAAATGTAAGTACACACATCAAAAGTGTCTAGGGATCAACATATATTTTTGCAATAACTTTTCTCCTGATTGATATTAATTAAAAATTTCTTTAAGGATTCATCAAATAAAGTGTTTTCGTTTGTCACAGTAACGATAAACCAAGTCACCTTTGCATTAGTAAAGAAATTTGCCATTTTCCTAATAAAGGGATTTTTGACATTTGAACCACTAACATTAAAGTTCGAAAAAAAGACTGAAATAACAGTTTTCTTTAAAATTTTATTAGGTAACTTAAACAATTAATAATCCGTGTTTCTACCGCGAACACTAACAACACAAGAACATCGGTTTGGCATACTCAAAATGAGTTCATCCAAATCACGCTGTGGAATGGCCGCCCATGTTCGTTGCAACAACAAAAAAAGGTCTTCTTGCGACTGGATACCCTCCATATTCGGCAGAGCTCTTCTCTGTAGCATATCCCATGCATGCTCAATCGGGTTCAAGTCTGGCGACTGAGCAGGCCAGGGCAGGACATTGATGTTAGCTGCGGCGAGAGTCTGTCTTACAACTCTTGCGGTGTGCGGTCGTGCATTATCATGCATTAACTGAAATAAGGGACCGATTTGCACTTGTAGAGGAACGATGACGTCTGATACAATCGTCTCAGCATAAATTTGAGCGTTGAGGTTGCCTCTGATCCAAATCAACTCAGTTCTTCCGCCGATCCAAATACCCGCCCATACCATGATGGTTCCACCACTATAAGGATGGACTTCCTCGCCATTGTTCTTCTGCCCAATTTCTGTGTTTAAGAGCCCATTGATATCGAATCCTACGATTGTGCATTGCTATAGGTGGTACCCGTAGCGGTCTTCGGGAATGAAGGTTCACTTCATGCAAGCGGTTTCTGACTGTTTGGTCGCTAATTAAGTTCCCTGAAGAGTGATGAAGCCTCACGGCTAACATCATGGCGGTTATTGTTGGAGCTCTTCGAGTTAAGATTTGAATGTATCGGTCTTGTCTCCGTGTGGTGCAGCGATACCGTCCTCCATGGCGCTCAGCCACGGTACCAGTGCTTCGGTAACGTGTCCAAAGTCGACTGATAACACTCTGACTTGTATTCAGAGCTAAAGCCACAGTACGTTGCCGGGAACCAGCTTCTATCATTCCCACGGCTCTGAGCATTTCTTCCCTGCTTAAATGACGTCGCCGCTCCATAATAACGTTGGTTTTAATCAGTAGTAGGGAAACAGTAGCACTAATAATTTCTTCAATGCGTTGTATGTTTTTATAGGGAAAATATTGGCAGCTGATTTTCATCTTTTACTCGAATTTGATTGACAGTTCCTGATTCAAATTATGAAATGCACCAAAAAGGATCCATATAAATTTATAAAATCATAAATTTATTACAAAGCCACATCTCAATCTCAAGAAATCCGCAGAAAAATGCTTGATCCCTAGACACTTTTGATGTGTGTATTACTTGTAAATAACATATATTTCTAATGATCAAAGACTTATTCAACTGGTGTAGCCAATTTACTAATATAAATAAAATTTTCACTTTACAATACTTGTATAGCTTCATAGCTTAATAAAGCGTAGTCTAAAATACAGTCTAGTAGTTTAAAAGTTTCCTCAACCCTACAAATAAACAGAATGAGTTTGAACATTTTATTTTCTTTAATTAAAAAGTTACTATTTTATTACACAAAGTGAGCGACTGAAATTTATATAAAGTTTGTAGATAGAAAGTTTTATCAATATTTTAAGTAAACCCACAACAAATAAAGAATAACTCTCTTAATTCAAAAGGGATATTTACCAGACACAAACGCTATTGAAAGTTATATAGGAGTTTGAAGCCGACGAAGTAGGGGCTGGGAATTGTTATTTACAGGAATTCTACTTGAATGGGTACATTCGGAATACGAAATGCATTTAGTGTACTTAAAAGTTTGCGATGGCAAGAAAGACAAGAACTGTAGTGTAGTGCAGGCAACAAAATCAATAACAAGACACAGCTAATGACACATTTCACACAGGTTTTAGTTGTAAAGCGGAACTTATTCACGATATCATTATTTAAAACGTACCTCCTATGATATTGATGACGGGTATTACCACAGATCATCTATGATCTGTGGGTATTACCCATGTAACAAATAACTATGTTTGTGTAAAAGTCGCGAAACTCTTAAAACAGTTCTCTAGCACAAGACAATGTGTGTAAGATATGTTAGAGTATAATATTTATAACTTGTTGACTGCGGTTGGTGAAACGGCTGATAAACATACTTATATTTTAACAGATAGAGACCAAATGATTATGCTCATCAGAACATTTTTTGGTCGGAGGAGAAAGCGGGTCCTTTCCAATCGAACACCCTAGCTCTCCTTTAGCAGCAACCTAGAGCGCGGTCTGAACTCGTTGGCAGCATCTTAGAAACTCTACAGATGAAAGCTCGCTTCACAACTTACATAGATAAAAAAATACTACTGCATAACCGAGCTACCGTTTAAGCGGTCGCCATGCCGCTTCCTACTGCGCCAAGTGTTATGGGTTGAAATCCTAGACAGGGTAACACTTAGTGTGATCCATAAATTGTTGTTCTGATACTGGGTGTTCATTGTGTCCGATTAATGTATGTTTGTGTCCAGTAACACAGGAATATATGCGGGAGTCGAGAGAGAGAGAGTCTTTTCAAAAATAAATAATAATCTATCGATAATTTTAAAAAGCATTTTTTTTGTTCAATTCATAAACGATTTGTTTCCAAGAAATATATAAAACAGTAATAACAGCATAAATCAATAATAAGTGCACGTAAAATAATTTCTACCACGAAATGTTATATTACTATCGTTTCATAAAAGTTTTACGACGTTAAATAGTATACGGTGTATATTTTAGTATATTATAAATATTAAAATCCCAAAATGTAATCGGTAATAGTCTGAATACATAAATTTAAATATAAAAAGAGAGTATAATAGGAAGATAAAATTTACCACACTTCCTCATTGGATTTCAGAGAAAATGAATCATAACAACATTTCGTACCTCGAAATCTCAAGGGATCACGGAGGCGTATAACCCATCTCCACCTTATATACATTTACAGGCAATAAGCTGTGTTCATACCATACAATAAGGTACAGACAGTACAGTAGGTATAGTCTTTATAAATAGATGAATGTAGGAAGAACAAAGGAGATATTTTTATTATAAAGGGTTTAATCAAATAGACGTTTCACCTGTTAAGTGGTTACTGTTGCCTATTAGCACTTACAACTCTGTCTCCTCCACCTGATGTCTTAGCCTATCGGGTTCGATTCCCACATGGTACAATTTTTATAAAATAGGCACAGTGTGACCCCCAAAAACTGAATCATGAATTTAAGATTGATACATATTAAATTTTAGTTGAAAGTATAGCTAGTATCCACAAGTTTAATCTTATCTTGAGTGCCAATACCTGATCTGTGTATGTACCTAATATTATAAATAATATAAGAAATATTATTTTTTTTATAATTAAAAAAATATATTTTTAAAAGAAAAAATAAATTTGTTTATGTAGAAATATATGTAATAAGTTTGGCTTCTCTTATTGTAAGTCATTTATTATACCTCTCTCTAGTCTCTGTGATTAGAAAGGTTCGTTGTAGGTAAAGTTCTATTATCACAAAAACTTGACACACTTATGGGCGAAACGGGGAGGTAATCTACAAAAAAGCAATCAGGTATAAATCTCTTGCGATCCAAGTGATTATGGGCTATGTGTAAGTGAATTAGCAATTTCTTAAAAGAAATGAAATTTTTTGTCAATCTATAAATGAAAATACTGAAACATGGTTATGATAGTGTCACGTCACAAAAGTCCAAGCTGTTAAATATTTCAAAGAACTTTCAATTCATATTCCTTTTAAACGAAACGAACAAAGGAAAATAAAACGAGCACTCTTTTTCTTCTAGTTGATTCTTTAGCAGTGACTGTGAGAACTTGTCTCTGTTCATAATTTTGGGCCGTCACATTTCGTACAAAAATAACTTTCATTTTTATTTGGTACGATAATATTTGTGTTGTGTTCGAGACTGAAATATTTTCCTTTTACTGACTTAGCAATCTTCTATGCATTAATTTTATATGTTTGAATGTCACTTTTAAGAGATTTATATTATATATTATGCCTTGTTTGTTCTTTATCGACACCTATGTGAGTACGCTATTATATGATGTACAATATGTTCCATATTGTAACCACGATAATAAAATAAAGTATCGAACTTACAACTTCTTACAAAAGACTAAAGAATTTTTTGGATTTTAAAAAACAAAACAAGACCTACAAAAGCCTTGAGACCCAAATTGATGTTTTATTTACGTTATTACGGGTATGTTATTTGAAAAGCATCAAGTGTCAAAATACTCAAATCGTTTTTATTTAATGCTTATGAATCAATTTTGTTATGCAATATTTTGTTATGAAGAGAGAGAAGAAAAGAAGAAAGAAATTTGCTTTCATGCAATTTTTTTAAAATATTTGTATATTTAAAAAAATGCATGAAAGCAAATTTCTTTCTTCTTTCGTCAGCGCGCTTAAGCGACATGACGCGCGGTTTTGATACCGCGATCGAACGCAGGATGTCGCTAAAACGCGATACACCATCGATGCAGTTGCAAAATCGCCGATCGCCGATGCTAAAAGTAGCTAGTGTGCAGTGACCCTAAGATGACATTATATGGTGTAAACTTTTCATACCACGAGATATATTGAATGAATAGTTAAATATTTTGTAGTTCTCTCCAAGCATTTTTTAAGTTAATACCGTATTTGCTTATACATTATTATTATTACATTTTCAAAATTGGAGTACATAAAATCTGTTACACGCAATTAATTCAGTTTACACAAACCCAAAATATCAAATTCTATATTATAATTGTTAATTAGACGAGATATGTAGGTTACTAAAATAAAATTCAGGGTTCAGATGAAAACCGTTCGTTATAATTTTCTCATGTGTAATTTGATCGACGTAGAATGTATCGCTGGCATAATTCATTATACAGACATTAATTTACTTATTTATATGCACGTAACGTATGCGTATAAATACATATTTTTAATCGTTACCAAGCCTTATTACCGAATCAATAGGAACCATAGATTCAACAGGCTGATTGGCGCAGACTGGACGGCGCGTCTTTGCAGCCACATAGCCGCAGGACCGCAATAACAACGGTGTACTACGTATATATTACGTCAGTTGAAGAAACAAGGACTTATCGTAATGTTTGTATCTGCAGATGTGATCTTAATATCAGTTTTGTTGAATATTTTTTACTTATTAACTTTTAACTTAAATGTAATTCTGCAAGGAATGAATATGTGGAGTTCAGGGTACGACTATTGACGAAAACATAACTACGCTAACCAACTTTACGTACGGAGATCTACAGAACAATTTAAAAATTTTTTTAGTTTCCATATAGGTAGTAGAATCCATGTAACAGAGACGACATTTCTTGATATCGCGATTAAGGAACGTAAATCAAAGTACATATAGGTACATAAATCACTGTAACACACTCGTCATTTTTGCATTGTTATTCTTATATAGTAGTAACGAAAAAATATGGGCATTAACATTATCAAGAGGTTGAGGTTTATTCTAGGTGAGTTGAGGGGGTAACAGTCCACATATTCCTTAGAAAGTGTTTGGACTTTTATAATGATTTAACTGACAATAAACTCAAACTATGCAAATTAAACAATGTAGGTAAATACTACAATGTAATTGAATCTTCTTATTATCCAAGTATAATACTGACAAATAACCCGCTACTTTATGAGTCTTAACATATTAGAGTATACATTACTAGCCTGAAATAAAGACCTTGGTATACAGTTGCTAAGATCCCTAGAGTTTTCAGAAAATAAATCATAAACACAAAGATATGTACCACAAGTGAGTTGTCGTAAGATACATTTTCAAAATATAGCTAAAGATAAAATATTACGTAATATTTTATGGTAATTTTTATCATAGGGTATGATGTTGTTTCTAAGTGAAATGTTTATATACATACATACCCAAATAACAGATCGTGAGATTACTCATGGGGATACAGCTAACGTTATTGATGTTGACCCATTACACGTGAAATTGAATCACAAGTTAGCGTGTCAAAATTTATGAAGACATAACTTTTACTCGCACGCGTGCTATTACAGGTATTCGTTTTACAAAATAGCTGTAGTTATGTATTTCAATCAATCATAGCACGATTAGAGATATATCACACTGAGATTAAAATCTAAAGCCATGTTTAAAACGACGACGATTTGATATAATCTAGAACATAAATGTTCCCTTAAAAAAATCAGTTTCTTAGCCTTCTAAGACTAAGTTTAGAGTCTTGTTTTAACAATAATCTCAAATCTGGGAACCCCAGCACTAATCAAAAAACTACATTCAGAATTCTTGTGAAAAACTTATGAAACACGCAAATATATACGTCAGTCATTAACAACTTATTTACACAGCTCCTCCAATAATTACTTACCACGCCGCTCTCTAAAAATATGTCTCTCCAAAATCTTGTTATTTACGTTTATATTTATAATAACAAAAATAATACGATTTTGCAACACGAAAAAGAAAACCCATTTAAAAACGTTGTAAGATGCATCTAGCAGTCAGTGAAATCATTAGAAGTAAGGGTTTGCCGAACAACCTTCGGGCAGAACTTAACGAGCGCTTCGACAGAAACATGTTTAACCTATAATTTTAGCTAACGTATACAGAACACTAGATACCTGTGTGCTTAGTGCGAGTTTTTTTAACTACTCGACAGCGTTAAAGTAAACTCCAATTTGTACTGAATTGGATCAGCGCCGTCTAGCGGAACGTTTGTAAGACATATTTTGTGAGTGCGAGATTGTTTGTTTATATTACGATCGTGAGTGTCGAATAACTTTATCGAAGTGAGTATTTAAACGAGCTCGAATGACGCTTTTGTGAGTGTGAGTTGCAGCGTTAGTCAATTTTGACAGTTGTATTGTTAACTCCTTCACTTTCGAGCAAGTTAACTTTGTCACTTAGCTTTTGGTAGTGAGAGTGAAAACTAACAAAGTTTTTAACATAATTTTTGTGTTGATGATGTATTGATATATATGATATTAAGATCTTATTAGATTAGCCCGATTATAGGTTCGTCCACCTTGTTAAAAGATATATTGATAATGCGATAAAAAGAGTTCCGTTTTACATATTATGGGAAGGATCACTTATTACCATGAAAACCTTTTTCCACTTTTCTGTGGTTTTTGTATCACCACTGCCATCACTGTTAAGCAGTGATGTAAGCTCCTGCCAATGCTGAATGTCCACGATCCTACCTCTTGCATTTCTTATTGGCTTACTAAGGTCTCCATGTCTAGCCAAAAGAAAACAATAACACAAAATATATCACAAGTTTACTTCAACAACTCGCATTCACTATTATAAATATCTTGATTAAGTACTTACTCTTCCATAAAAGTTACTAATAATTCAAATTGATATTGACTTGTTTACATTTTATTTTATCGTTGAGTTAAACAATAACAATTAATGCTCGCATAGATTGTTTACACAAAAATGAACCAAATCAAACAAGTGACGCCGAGCGTAACCCGACTATTTTTGATTATACAACGCCTCTATTGAAATAGCGTTCGAAAATCATTGTATTTAATTGAGTTGGTTTATCGCATGGACTCTATAGTGCTGCCAACATTGACAAAAAAGTTTACGTTCTCACGGTGAGTTAACGCCGATCGACGCGAAAGACTTGGTAAGCACTCACACTCGCGAGTATTCGCTCGTCGATCCGTTTGCCGTAAACTCGATTAACGTGGTGGTTAAGAGGGGGTATAAAGATAAATTGCCAATCTTAGATTTGATTTTTTCACTCGAAAGTAAGCCACAAATGATCTGTTTTATATATATATATATATTACATTATATTTGAAAGGGGATGGACTGAGTGAAAACATAAAATTATAATATTTTATCGATAGAAAATAATCACAAAGTTACGTCTAAATTTCCACTAAAATCAATTTATTGTCATAAATATGTATATTACTGAGTCAATATTTTAATACATTGTATATAAATATATTACCAAGGTTCTGTATTAGTGTTTTAAAAAAATAATGTACAATTTACGAGTAATTACAATAAAATTGATTCGGCGCTTACTACATTCTTATTCCGTGCAGAACGCTCCCTTTCTATCGCACTTGACCCGAGGTAACGGGCATGTTTTGTTTCATCAATCAGTCGCGGTCGCTCTGTTGAGACGAGAAGACTGTGCTTCTGTGCTCCGGTTCAAGAAAATACTTCGTCAATCATTGCAAATAAAAAATATAAAACAAAACGCTTTAAAAGAGAATTAAAGAAGTTAAAAATTCAACTCATGACTAATTGTCGAAGGTCTATTACTTTACTTTTCTTATATTTGTGTTTGATTGATGAGTAGTAATGATCTCACATCTACAATGTAAATGCGCTGGATGTCGGCGTGTGGGTAGTATATGCAAAACAAATCGATGTTTTTGACCACTCGCATGTTGATGCCAGTATATTTATAAACTTATATTTTACCGTACAATTTTATTTGTAACTAGCTTTTACCCGCGGCTCCGCATGCGTTATTGTCGATGTTTTTCTACACAATTTTCTTATTTTTTCTTTCCTTATGAGCCCTCTTCTGATAATAATTTATTATAAACAACAAAAAAAGATTCAGCCAAATTAGTCGAGCTGTTCTCGAGTTTTGAGCGCTTATCGTTTTGCTTATCATTAACCCGACTTTGTTTTATATATATATAGATTTTGTATTTCAGAGCCGCTTTAGTTCGTAACAACACAAGGTGATGAATGCAATCCAGACGATTCGCTAAGCGGAAATCACTTATCAACTTTGTAAGTTTATTGTAGTTGTTTACCTTAGGACGTTGGTCCTAAGGTAAACAATTTTAAACAACAATGAAGGTCTATTTAAAAAAAAAAAGTAAATTAACCCTCAAGATTTTCGTACTACAAAGAATGAATAGACGTGAATTAAGTAAATAAAGTCAAGTCAAATATTAATTTGTTACTTTTTTTTATATAAGGCCCTAATTAGACCTCTAGGGCCTTTTTTTTTTAACGTGTGGAAATCCCCGCGGACCGTCACCCCGCCTGGGGTTTACGGTGGGGTGGTGTGTCGGACTCGAACCGACTAAAACCACACGGTGTGACCTCTCTGCGTCTGTGTTTAGGGAGGGGGCCAGGGTGTTATCTCCTTCTGGACCCCTCCCGGTGCCAGCCCGCGCTGTTGCGGGCACCGTCTCGGTTTTATATTTTCCGTTTGGACGTCGCCCTCTCGGAGTTGGGAGGTCAAACGGCATTCGCTCTCTTAAAAGCCAATTTTAGCCAATTAAGTAGGAGAAAAACGGACCCTTAACTCCTTGGATGCAACCGGATGTATCTCGCTAGGATGATAATGATGATTTATTTATTGTTTTTTTCCAGATCAGCTTCTACTTTAGAAAATACTTCGATAACTAAGGTCTATAAAAAAATTTACAATATAAGTGAGTATTAATTCCCTTCCATAAAACATTTGCACTGCAAAATGTTTCTTAGTACCCAAGTAAGTAACAAAGCTCATGGTTAACACCATCCGACCACTTATAATGTATACTTATCTTTTACATGAATTAGAAGATCGAGGTTTGTCACTAGAAGCCATTGTGGGTATTGAAAAGTATAAAAATAACCAATAATGCGCGAGAGCGACGTGGCGAAGAACGTGACGCGTATTGTGCGTAAGGGGCAACCCACCGGAATGGCCTGCGACTGCGAGGGCAGTCGAGCGGCCGACTATACCTAAAGTGCGGAGTGACACCCCCCTGATTTTATATATATTTATATATATTTTATATTTTTGTTATTATTTATATATATATATATATAAGTCAGTTAATGTTCGTCAATAAACCATTACCATTCATTTAAACATTTTTTGATTTTATGAAAAAAATTAATTACTTAAAAACACCAAGTTCTTTTCAATTTTTTCTTTTATCAATCAAATACTGATATTACCCACTGTTATCTAAACATACTTTTATATGTGTGCATATGTGGGCCTAAGTTACCTTGGTCATTTGCCATTGCCCTTTGATGAGGATGAACTAGGAGTACGAATCAATAAGTTATATACTGATATTTCTATAACCATTCATTTGGTTTTCACGACGAATGTCAAGAGTACTATTGCAGCAGTGAGAAAAAAAGTGAAAATCTTGTTGCAAAAGTAAAAACCTCAACATTCTGGGCTAACATCCAACATATTGTGGGTATAATCGCTACACATTCACGTAGTCTAATTAATGATTGCGACAGTAATGATGTAAAGCCATTCAATAGCATAATTGCAAAATTTGTGGGGGGGCAAACGAACAAATTTAATACAACGACGAACATATCAATTCAGGTGTGCGACTGCTGTAATGGCATACAATGCAAAAAGACCGTTGTATAATGTACAAAAATCGCTTTTAGGCCAAAGCCCTAAATCAAAAACAAAATCTTTTGAATATAAAAGAATTTGTAAAAATAAGATGCGACAAAATTGTAAAGTACGTTTTAAGCTACGTTTTTCCAAAAAACCGTCACTGCCTGTAATCGAAGACTTAAATTATGGAACAGACACCTGTCAAAAGCCTGATATGGCAGAAGATGTGTATGGGATGGCGAAACGTAGTTTTCTAAAAAATTTGGAAAAGACTGAGACTGAACGATCACAGATCGAAAGAGCTACTATCTTACAAAGAGATAGTAGCGAATGGTTAGAACTTCGCAGAAATTTATTGTTAATTTTTGAACATACGAGACAACACAATGGTCATTAACAAAACCGATTCTTCGTGAACTTCATATAACCAATAGAAAAATATTTCTTTTCACAGTGTGGTCGGTGATAACCAAAAGTTAACTGCAGAAAAAATCTTGCGCGATGATGACGTTTGGAAATATAAAATGGTTGGTAAATTAACAAAATTTTACATGAAACATATATTGCCTGAGTTAATTGACCCACGTCAGACCAAAACTATGCCACTGAGACAACCATTAGTTAGCAAAAAATGTCAACACAAACTACTGACTGAAGCTGGACCCCCAAAAAGGTCGAATCTAACTTCCGAATTAGTGGAAATCCGTTCTTCAGATTTAGTTACTGCTTCAGACAAGCTCGACTTTTCTCAAGCTGGAACCTCTGAACAAACTATGTAATCATCCGAATTAGAAAAAATCCAATCTCAGCCTACGTTGTCGGAGGAAAACAAAACCTTTTCACCAGATTTCTCTACCGTTGGTCATTCTAATGCACCACAAAAAATATTGTCATTTGCAGAATATTGATGCACTTACGAGTACATAAAAGTATCTTTTATGTAATTATTATTTTTCTAAAATATAAACTGTATAAAATTTGTGTCTTTGTATTACTTTGAGTAAAATTCATAAAAGAAAATCATTACAAAGTACCTACAGATTCAAAATAGTTTTTTTATTATTGAATTTATATTTACAAACACAAGTAAATATAAATTCAATATCATCCTATATATATATCCTCATCTTTTTTTGAGAGTGTTTGTTCACAAAATGACCCTCCTGTGTGACATTATATTATGAAAATACATCATTATATTAGGTACCTACATTTTCGATTTATTTACCACCATTTTATCTATAAAAATCTGACTGACTAAACTGACTCGCACTTAGCCAATTTTTATCTGATTATTTTGGGTGTATTGTGCTCGATCGTACATGACAAAACAATACGGCAGCTACGGAAACGCGCGGTGACGTACGTAGTAACATACCTACGATACCTATCTTCTTGCCGATACAAGAGCGGGGGGTGTGAAGCGCGCGGGTGAAATCTGATATTTTTTTAGGTTTATGCGCGCTCTTAAGTCATTCGATTTGTTTATTGAAACTCACACTAAGCACACAGATAACACTTGTGTCGGTTACACTCCCTTCCTTACACTAAACATACTAACTTCAGTGCACGTACGCAATTATAAGATACGTACGTACGCAGTAATAATTTATCTATACAAATAAATAAAATTGTAGTTCTGTATGTACTACCAAATTAACAGTTTTTACCATATATGTTTTAAAGTATATACGGTACTTACGCCAATTAAGCAATATAAAAACAAATGTCTGTTAGTTTGTTTCTGATAATTGGAACGGCTGTATCGATATTAACAGGACTTTCACGAACAGAAAGCTGATGACATAAGGAGTAAATAATACATTTTTTTAAACTTGCTTCGTTCCCCAGCGTTACTCTTTAGATTCTCAGCATAAAAATTCAAAAACAAAAATTTGTAAAGTTCTATTATAACTACAACAGTTGCTTTTTTCATATTTTTTTAAGTAATCTTCACATTAATAGCATTTGATTTCATTCAATACAGTAGTATTCTAAGAAAGAACTTTACTTAACAATCCAAACTCAATAACTTGTGATAGACACATTTATTTGGGAAAGCTTATATAGTAGTCCCGTGTCAATATAATAAACAAAACTTTTCCTCTTGTTCACATAAATACTTTTCACGTAGAATAAACACATAAATATAGTAAAGTTAACCACACGTAAAGAAACATTCTTAAAGAAACATCCTCAACATTCTGAGGGAGTGGACTTCTACTCTAAATGCAGCTACTCCTAGCTTCCTAACTAAGAAGGAGTTGGGTCTACCACCTTCGCCTGTTTGAGCAAGTAAGCTATTACAAACGTTATTATACATAATTATTCAGAAAGAAAAAGACAGAGTCATTTTTTGTGTGACTACGGCTTTTCAAACTTCAATATGTCTATCTCTGTATACTGATAAATGTGTTGATTATCTTGTTACTTCAGTAGCGTCGTTTAATCCAGTGTCCTGAAAATTTTAATTTAAAATGTTTTAGTCCCGATATAATATTAATTTATTTGCAAATTATATTTAAAGTTAGAACGGACAAGATTACCATAAAAATATCACAATTATCGAATAAATACACACAAAGTTAGGAGCAAATCCTAATAATACATATGTTTATGAAATGTGCAAGTAACGTTCTTTACAGTAAAACCAAACAAGACATATTTATCGTAAATTTATTTTTTAACACAGCACCATATGACCGCTAGAGAGTGCCACATTAAATTCAGTGTCACGTCAAATAGCCTTTAACCAGCGGGCGATTAAGACGCTTCTAACAATACCCTACTTGTCCAGTTCTAGAGGCTACTGTTCTAGAATACACAACGGAGACTAACGTCACTAGCTCTCATTCGTATTACGTAACAAAAGTGTCACAGTCTCACTATTGTGTGACGCAAAACCCGAGCAGCGCATTCAGAGTTGTCACAACGCAGTGTAGAGTGACACCGAACTAATTAGGCCAAGGCCTTATCTCAGCTAACGGTAGTCAGAAAAACTTGTCCATTTAATATTTTCAGTTCATTAATTTGTTTAGAATTATGATTTTTATAGTTCATGGAAATAAATTTCATATAGACGTTTGTTGCAGTAGTTCGTAAAACTAAATGAAAAAAGTAATAATACAATCTTACCTTCATTAAAATAAATGAATTTGTCTCACAAGACACTTTTTTGTGATTTCATATTAACAGCTTTTTACTAAAAATATATGATATAACACCGCGGACTGGTATATTTAATAGAATGTCAACTCATGAGGTTTTCTAGATAGGTAGGTGCTTTTATCTATTCTGCAAATAGAAATCCGCTTGTAGTTCTATCTTTAAATTGTTATTCAATATGATGTAATGATAACAAGACTTCGTCAAACGTACAGTACCACGAATTTCAATTTTACAATTAATTCTATAGAACATGAATTCTTGTTAGCTTCGTAATTCCTTTTTTTATTTATTTCATTTGCAGGGTTTTTAATAAAAAAAATTGTGGGACCGCAAAATGTAGACAATACCTTTGCGTAGTCAAGTACATACTTATTAGGCAATCACATAGAAGGCGTTTTCATAACAAACAATAGACACTTCGCCTCGGGCTTCAATACAACGGGGAGTAGATTGCTCTCATCGCCAAAAAGTTTGCAAATAAAGACGGAGAATTTAATAAATAAAATGTAGGAAAGGAAATAAATCTTTTGTACGATTTGTTGTTAAGTTTATGTAATTGTTTGTAGACTTACATTTTGGAGAGCATTCGTTAGAAGAAGAACACTATAGCACCATGTACCCAACGAGTAGATTTAAAAAAAATATAATATCTACATTTATAAAATATCTCCAGTATTTAACACCGCTAATTTTAAGCTAAGAATGATATTAAGATAGCATGACTGAGAAAATATATGCTAATTCATATAATTATTATTTTCAGAGCCTTTATTATTCTCAAGATTATTCAGATACTAGTTCAACCGGTTTTACCTCAATATCAGTTTTTACATGGAGCTACTGGCATCGTATTATATTTCCAGGTACTGAGATCACAATAATGATTGCTATAGATTTTTAATGACAACCGTTACCGGGACGTCGGCTTAACGTGTTTTCAAAGGCATGGGTGTGAAACGCCACCAAACTTCCATACTAAGAGGGCTGTTAAGAATTTCTTGTAAGAAAAATTCAGCAACACTTTTAGTCCGACCCGGGAGTTGAACCTGAGATCTCTTGATCAGTAGTTACATGCAAGAACCGCTAGACCAAAGTGGCAGTCATTACATAAACTAACATATATTGAATTTCTTAAACAAAACAATGTGTACCAAATCACTACTTTTTACAGAGTTAGGGGGCTTATTAGTTAATTTGCTTACTTCACTGGACTATGATTTTTTTTCTCACAAAAAGGTTTACTCACGTCATAATACATGTACGCGAGACACAAGAAATCCAAGTACTTCAGCACGTCTCTTGTTTTTGCCCCCGTTAAGCCATCTTAGTTTTCTTCCAACTAAACTTCTCGACCTTCATGGTTTTTGACGTTTCAAGTTACCTGAAGGCTTTAGGTTTGTGAGGTGGGTAGATTTGAACATTTGGTATAAATTAATTTCTAATATATTATACATTTAAGGATATCTGATATTTTTTATATTTAAGCCTACCAAAGTCACTCTAATTTGCCTGATGGAAAGCATGAGTAGTATTAAGAAGTAGGGGCCACCATCCTCATTGTGAGTGCATATAATGCAGCATGGTGTCCCACACAACGGCGGTTTAGTGAGATATTTAAGGATATCTAATAAATCTAATAAACGACATCTAATAAAACTGTTTAAGAATAGTTATGTTATTTACTTTTAAAATGGTATTTCAATAGTAGACGACTGTATTTAGTGTTCGAAATTCATTTTAATAACAGAGCCCGGCTTTTACTTTTGAATGTCAAAGTTTTTGTTTTAATTTTTAATACAGTACGTACCTATTTGGATAAAATATTCCCAGTCAGTGACAATAATTGTACCTTCGGCTCTATGTTATTTCTGACAATGAACTTTTACAGCCTTTTTATCTCAGTCAGAAGTTAAGAGGAAGTAAAAGAAAATGGCTTAACATTAAAACGTTTGCAGTATTTTATTAACAGGTAAAGCTCCGCTCAGTTTCGAAAATGAACATTCTTTTTAAGCATTATCATCTGTTGATTACACGTACCTACATAACGTAGATTTTTTTCTTTTGACCTAAATACAAAGAGTTTTAATTTGAAGTCAACATTACCTGGGCACATCGGGTTCTTTTCACAATTAATCGTGATTATTGCTGGTTCTCTTTAAGCCCCGTAATAGTTGAAAGCCTACAAAACGAATACAAAAGGAATTAGCCCCCCTTTTACACAGTATTAACACATCTCCAACGGTGATTGAGTGGTTTCGTAGTTACCTGTTAGGTCGAAAGCAGAGTGTACACGAGCAGCGTGTGTCGAGGAATTCTTTTCCTCGTGGTATAATACGTCTGCTGGAGTACCGCCGGGTGGCGTGCTATCTCCTTTACTTTTCACCATTTTCATAAATTCCATCTCAAAAACACTACTCTCTTCCTACCACCTGTACGCAGATGATCTTTAAATCTATACGCAAGCTCCATTTAACAAATTGTCAGAAGCTTTTGCTACTATGAACTTAGACTTAGCGCGAGTGTGTGAATGGAGCAGTCAGTGTGGTCTAATTGGAAATCCAAGACTAAGGTCGTTGTTGTGGGCAGTTCCAGGTTGCACTCCAGAATAGACTGGTCTAAATTACCAGACAACAAATTTAATGACGTTGTCCTCCCAGTTAGTACTTCTGTTAAGAACTTTCATTGGAATCAATCAAAAATCAAAGGAATTCTCACGAGTCGTCGTTGTCTTGGGGTCCCCAATTGCGTGAGGTTAGTGGGAAAATGTTCGTATCGGCGGGCTCAATGCGTATACTTGGCAACTTCCTACCTACGGTTACTAAGGTTGCGCTGGCTGAATCCTTACTCCTTCCTATACTTGATTACTCTGATGTCAGTTATCTCGATATCAGTCAGCTTGATAAACTTGAGCGCCTGCAAAACTTCTGCATTAGATTTATATTTGGTTTGCGCAAGTATGATCATGTGACTGAATTTCGCAAATTGCTCAAGTGGCTCCCAATTCGATTTCGACGGAACTCTCATATTCTTTCTATGCTTTATAGCATCTTATTTAATCCCTTTTCTGCACCTTATTTAAAGGAACGTTTTATATTCCTCAGTGACACACATTTGAGGTCCTTAAGGTCGTCAGAATAATTGGAGCTAATGGTGCCTAGTCACACCACAAAATTTTATGGCAAATC